>OY998269.1:34845180-36103694 GCA_963922045.1 Persicaria maculosa | reverse complement strand
AATACATGTACAGGCTGTTTGCAGCAGCACAAGCAATTGAGTTCTCTGTAGGGTGCCATGCCAAGTGCAGTAATTTTGTGGTGAAGTCGAAGGAATTCCCATTGGTATCAGCTCCAGGGCTCTCAGATCCTGCCGCATTAGCAAATACTCCTCTTTTACTATTATGTTTTTTGAAGTAGTTAAACAAAGGTGAAAGAACCCATAAAAGAAATGAATCATGATGAGCTAAAAGTTCTAGATAGGGGAGAAGCAACGACCTCGTCTGACAACACGACTTATGCTGGTCAGTGAATGGGAAGACCTTGCCGGGGTCTGTACCTGTCTCCTACAGATTCCATGAAATATTTAAGGCTGTGAATCCCCAAAACTAGAAGTTTACTTCTTTTTACTCCAAAAACCGTAGTGCATACCTCATTGGGTTTTTGCTGGCCTCTAAAGTGGTGGCCTCGGTGCTTCCAGGAGCACAACCGAATACACGGAACAGATTGCTGGGAACACAAAACAACCACTTCAACTTACGGGAAGGAGAGGAATAACTACTTACAAAAGAGCGTCACTATATATTCATTTACCTGTAGGAACCTGTTGCCACTCGCATCCCGTCACCACTCAAACAACATTCAAACTTGTCAAAGATTGAATCGTTCTCATATACATCACAGAGCTGGACAATTCAATCACAATTTAGAAGCTGGGGTGGTATGTTCTGGCAGTAACTGCATTGCAATATACAACCGAATCTCACCTTTGGTCTTAAGTATTCATGAACCTGGAAGGTTGCAACTGGACCAGCATCCATGTTTATGTCCCATAACTGAAAGCAAGTATAATGTTTTCAGGTGAGAATACATGTCAGGGAGAAAAAATAGTTTCTCATATCATAACGCAAGTGCAATGGCCATCGGAATTGCTTAAAGGCTAACTATGGAAAAATTACAGAATGCTTATCGCCTCAAGTTAGAAAAAAAGTACCAAACTACCACTTTGCCGAAGCCAATCAAAAGATGCAGTTCATACTTCATAGCACATACAAGTGATAGATAGTTCCAAACACACAGGGCAGAAAGTAGTATGAGGAAAAGATCCTTTGTCTATGGAACAACTTTTGCTACAAGGATAAAAATTCAACCAGAATGGTGTCCATAAGGATGGATCACAAGATTGGTGAATGAAATTAGCTACTGGTCCATGTTTATTGCAAAGGTCTAGGATACTTAGACTGACCTAATGTCAAGTTGAATGCCATATATGATATATGCAGTCAAAAAAGAATGCTAAAAGGAACAAGAGAACATCCATACCTTAAGTGTCATGTAGTCACGACTAAGTATGTATCTACCATCCCTTGCAAATTTGATATCTGAAATGGATGCAATAATCTCTGTAAAGAAAGATCTTGAACCTGGTGCCTCCTGTTCTTCAAACCTGCATACATGGAGCAGATAAAGTTAGAAATGAACAGATAAACATGGGTATCACATAGTGCTGAGAATACAACAGGTAGAGACCACTTACAGTTTAGCATGGGTATCACATAGTGCTGACTGGCGGAGATCAATCAGGCGTATAGATCCTTTCGAGCTACTGTAAGCTAACGTATGACAATGACTGGGGTGAAACTCAGCTGCTGTTATCACCTCTGTAAACAAAATTTAAATACTACATAAGGAGATGATAAGTTAAAGCATTCTCAAAAAAAATCATAGCATTGGAAGACCAATAAACATTAATGGACAAGAAAGCAAAAACAATTCTCCTGGTGTATCAATCAATCGAGTTTGCAACATTTCAGAAGTTCAGAACTCAAAAGAAAATGACTTGGCCTCTGAGAAACTACAAATGCATAAAAGAATCTCATATCGCAAAATAAGAAAGTCCTTAATAAAATTAAGTCTCCCCCAAGGCAACAACAATTTGCACCAGAGGGACTAAAACATGAATTTCGCCTTCAGGTAGATAAAAGTTGCTAGCCATAATCCATCTAAACCCTCTTTAAATAATGATTCCAAAACTATAGTAAACACTCAGGAATGAAAATATGCAACTGAGATGACGAAAAAACTTTACCTGTTAAGTCCTCCATGTTTTGGGGTTTCAGATCAACAATATTAAAACTCTGATTGCTTATCTCCAAATTCCAAAGGTTAATTCGTAGATCGTCAGCTGAAATGAAAGTTTCTCCATCACTGCCAAAAAATAAAATAAAAATCATAATAGAGCACAGAAGTTCTAACAAAGCTAAAAAATACAACCCTCATGGATAAGCATCTACGATTGCATATGGGAAAAGAAGTCAACCTGTTATTTGAAATAGAATTGATATGGTAATCATGAGCATGGGCATATACTCTTCGGCATCTTGCAACAAGGCTAGTCTCTTGGCTACTAATCTACAAAATCATACATAAAAATATTTAGAATGCTCAAAACATAACCATAAACAACATATAACACAATAAGCACAAATGATTTAACATCTGATCCATAGGCCAAACTTTTGGGTATCACAAAGCAAAACCACTAATCACACAGCTAAAAGTAAAAAGGAAAACGCTTAATGCAAAACTGATACCACAAAGGTACGGCTAGAGAGTAGTAGAGACAGTTTAGCATCAGCCAGCTTCTGAGAATAAACTTATTCAACGAAAACATCATCAGCGTCAAATAGAGGATAATATTTCTTCACATTAAATCTTTCAATGGCAGTAGACAATTAAATCTTTAGTAGCTTTTAAGCTTAAGTGTAAATTACCAGTTAGAGTAGATTACCAGTTAAAGTATTTAAATCAGATGGTAAATTAATTAAGGTACAACTACCACAGGTAAATGCAATGATGGTATCCCCGCAACTGGAAATGAGAAGTCATTGCTCAAATAACTGTATGATGTGTCTGCATTTCCCCCGTTTGCAAGATGTGGCTTGGGACTACTTGAGATGCTTGAACTGGTAATGCAGCCATTTGCTTTAGCTTTTGATGGATCCACATTCATTTCAGAAATCTTCTTTAACTTCTTCTCTTGGACCTGTTAAATATACTCGAGTGGAAGTAGCAAATCCATCAGGAGCACAAAAGACAAACAAACAGAATGCTGCAGTTTAGATCACTTAAACATTCAAACAGAGTTCTCAAATAAAAATGGGAGCAGCACTACTGCATGAAATTGCTGCAAGAAATCAGACCCTATATTAGTAATTAGATTACCATAAAAAAATGCAATTAGTACTCCACATGCACACAGTAAGGGAAAAACAAGCTAGTTTCATAAGATAATCTTAAAACCATAAAAGATTGTTAACCCCGAATACATAGGAAACCCATTATTGACTTCCATATCGTAAGAACGAAATATGATGATCAGTACACTTATGTAAATTACATCTACAAAAAAATATACATATATTATCAGAGAATAAATAAATCATACAAAAGGGAGCCAATGCAGATCCATATATCAAGCTACGATGCAACACTAATACAGCAAATCTGCCAAATATAGTGATATTGCAGTAGGAAATTTAAATGCAAAAGATCCCTACCTTCCAAAATTTAATTGTTTTGTCATTTGTTGAGAGAAGAAACAATGCATTATTGGCTGTCTGGCACCATCTGATCTTGTTAATCTTCTCTTCTATTTCCAAACTCTTGAGATAGTCAAACTGATCCATGGGGAAATCAAAGAGAGGTATCAATATAAGAAAGTCCAGCTTATAAGAACCAATTAAAACGATGAAAACAGCAGCACAAGTCACAAAAATTGTAATTCACCTCGGGTTCATGGCTCTGAAACTCAGTTTTATAACGGAACTCTGGATGCCTATTAACTGAGTAGTCCATCCTCTCAAGCTCCTTTCTACTAGTGTCATGCTGCAAATCATAAATCGTTTAACTTTTCAACTTTAAATTCCCACATCAAAAAGAGAGAGCAAAAGTTGAATAACCCACGTCTTTTGCTTCTGTCCTCTCAAACAAGACAACCCTTCCCCCACGATCACCAGTAGCTAAATGATCTCCACTTTTATCAAACTCAATAGCTGTTATAACATCCACTGCAAAAAGAAATTAACCCAATCAACATAAGAAAATAAGTTTGCATAAGCACCAGCAACATAGGTACAAAAAATCCCTAGAATACGACATGCACGCGTCCGAAGTATGTGTTACAAATTGACAGCAGTACAACGCGAATTGAACTTGGAGAATTGAAATACTAATATCAAATGCTAAATTACCATCGTTCAGCAGTTTTTAAGAAGCTTTAATAAGATGAAAGAATACAAGGAAAAAGAAACCCGGTAAAACCCTAATATTTCAGTTCAATTAGGAAACCATCCTCTCAAAGTAGTATCTATTACCTTCTTGAACTTCTTCTCCAGCAGCACGCTCCCCAAAGACCTGAGAGAATTTCCAGTCCAGGGGTACCATCGCAGCTCCCGCAACTTCTCCTCCACCTCCCCCTCCACTAGCGCCATCGCCACCGTTCATCCTATCTCACTCTCTATCCCTTCCTTTATTATTCCCCTTCCTCGATTCCTTTCTTCCTCGATCGATGCAGAACAAACCAACTGGTCAAAATCAAGGCAAATTCGAGGTCACCTCATAGCAGGAAGGGATCGGATCGCAGCCGCGATTCCTAGAGGAATAAAAAAGAAAATCAAATGCTCGGATACTTAATCTGAAAATGTCAGCTTTCGATTTCAACATTCGAACATCGGATATCGATTAGCGATGTTCCGCTTCCTCTCTCTCTAATATTTCTCTCTCCTCTGTGTCTTCCTCCTCTTCTTTCTCTCTCTTCCCTTCCTGATTTTTCCTGCGGTCGGGGGGGATAGAAATCAAATGTTTCGATCGGTATGAATTACAGTTTATAACTATTATATTGTATTATAATATGGTCCTAAATCATATGTTATAATATGTAATTATTATATTGTATTATAAAATGCATTAATTATATAATAATTAATGCATTTTAGAATTCAAACACAACTATTATTATAAATCAATTTGTGTTAACAAATTGAGTTTGGCAAGAAAAAGAAATGTTCCTATTATTTTGGCCCTTTTGGTTTTTAGTGTGTTTTCACTTTTCATTGCTTGGCTTTGTAATTGATAAAGGTTTGTTTGGATCACCATACATATATTATGGTGTATAATGTACAATAGTGCATTATCATATGAAAACATATAATGCAGAAGTATACATTATAAATCATATTGTATGGTGATAAAAAAAATACTCTAAATTCCGGAAATACATAAAGAAAGAAATTCCGCAATTGAACTGCCAACGGGGTTCTAAGTCATAAACCTGAGATTTCACTTTAGTATTGAAAAACTCGAACTTAGTAGTTCTTATAGATTTAATTCATTGAAATTCCATCCATTAAAACGGAAGAATTGTAAATCTCCAAAATAATATATTATTTAGGTTTATAAGTTAAGAAAATCATTAGTATTTATTTATTATCCACCGATTATAAATCATCAAGCGTCAAATGGAGATATTGTATTAAATGTGCAAGCATACGGGATTTGAAATATCATAAACAAAATAATTTGAAAAAAAAAAATAGATTGACCAAAAATGGGGAGGTCCCTAGCATCCCGAACAATCAATCATGGCCTTCCCCGCAGACTAAATGGTAGAATTTTTTTTTTGATGAAAAGTCCCTTTTATTACATGATCATGAGATCTTCAAATATAATGTCAAATAAAGCATTAGGAAGTTCATCTTCATTGTGATAAGTAATGGTAATAGCTACTCTGGAGTGTGCCGTATAGTGGGCAGCCTGATTACCCTCCCTCTCCCATGATGCCACACACAGCAAAAGAAGTCCCCGACTAGACGAAGCGTCTTCCATAATAGTATTCCAGCGACCCCTTTCATTGACACTCCTCTGCTAAGCTGTTGAACTATTTGGAGGCAGTCAGTTTCTATCACCAAATACCTCAGGCCATCATCTTTGGCAGCTTGAAATGCCCAGATCACTGCTTCAACTTCAGCAACAAGGGGTTCGGTTCCATGCTGAATCCTTCTACCCTTAGCCCACCTCATTGCACCGAGAGCATCCCTCGCAACAATCCCTATCCCGCACCCAATCTTTGGAGAGAAAACAACATCACAATTAACCTTTACAAAGCTATCCTCGGGAAGCGACCATCGAACAAACCCATTCTCTGGCTCAACTAGACCCTCCAACGAAGTGGATTCCCCCCGATTCCCAACCTTAGCTTGGCATTTCTCCCGAGCCTCCTCAACGACCCTGTAAGGCTCGATAGGGGTTCCTTCGAACAACCTCCCATTCCTCGCGAACCATACTCCAGCCACAGTCTCCGCCGATAGCTCCTTCAACCCCTCATGATTCAGCCCAAGCACTCTTTCTATCCATTGTTGGCAGTCCCTCGTACCCTTGCCCAGCTTTTTCAGCTCCGAACTCATCCCTCAGGTCTTTCTCACCCATCAACATTCAAACAGAGCCTGCAGCGCAGTCTCATCCTTCCCGCATACTTCACAACATCGATCCTGCCTGATTTTCTTATCCCAAATAGCTTTCTTACATGGTATGATCCCCCGATAGGCTCGCCATACAAAATTTTTCACCCGAGGAACCACTTTCAGCCTCCAAATGTTCCGCCAAACTCACCCATATCCCTTCACGTCAGAGCAGCCCTCTCCACCCTCATCCTAGAAGTGTTTGTCCATGATCGAGTGATCGGCAGATTTGACCGTGAAGTTACCGTCTCTCATGTGGAACCAAGCAAGAGAGTTGGGTGTGTCATGATTGATCAAATGAATTTTCAGAACTTCTCATGCTTCTCAACCTCCACCACTAATAGAGACCCCTGAATCTCTTCTCTTAGATCCTCCCCCACATTCCGACTAAAAGACACCTCTGACTTCGCAAAGTTAATTTGTTGACCCGACGCTTCTCCATAGACGTGGAGGATTCGGAAAATTTCTAAGCTCGGTTGACAGTTAGCCCTTGCGAACAGAATGTTATCATCGACAAAAAGAGATGGGAAACTATGGGTGCTAAAGGCACAATCTTGACCCCGTGCCAAAGACCCTCCCTCTTGTTGCGTCTAATTAGTCAAAAAAATGTCTCAGCACACATCAGGAAGAGATAGAGAGAGAGTGGATCTCCCTGTCTCTACCCACGGTCCGGCACGAACACCCTTGACGGAGAGCCCCTCATGAGCAAAGAGAAAGAGAGAGATCTAATGCACCTTATTACCAGCTTTGTCCAATTCTCGTGAAATCCAAGCCCTCGCATACAATGCTCCAGGAAGTCCCAACTTACACGGTCATAAGCTTTTGCCATATCTGGTTTGACCGCCATGTAGCCCTTATTTCCCTTCACCCTCTTCTTCATATAATGGAAGATCTCAAAGGCATACAACACATTATATGTTATCAATCTTCCCGACACAAAAGCACTCAGATGAGGTGATTTGACCTTGCTTAGATAAACTTTCAAACGATTAGTCAAAACTTTTGAGATGACCTTATACAATAAATTACACAGACTAATTGGCCTCAGGTTCTTCATCCTGAAGGGATTCTGAACCTTTGGGATTAGAGCTATGTGAGAATGGTTAAGGTCATTAGGACAAAGAGCACCATTAATTATATCCAGTACAAACTGAGTGACATCGGGCCCCATAATATGCTAATACCTTTGATAAAATAATGTTGACATACCATCAGGGCCCAAAGATTTTGTAGGATGCATAGAAAAAAAAGGGCAGATTTTACCTCATCGCCAGAAAACGGACGCAGAAGCTCCTGGTTATCCTCTTCCGACAGAATGGGGGAGAAGCCCAGGTCCTTTGTCGCATGAATCGAATTCAGGTTTGCCTTAAAAAATTCCTCAAAATAGCTCACAGCGACCCCCGTCATACCCTCACTGCTTCTCCATTCCATCCCACTTTCATCCACCAAGCGTTTGACCTCATTGCGCTTCATTCTCCCATTAGCTTTCTCATGAAAGAACCTACAGTTTCTGTCACCCCATATAAAGTCATTTGCTTTTGCCCTTTGGTACCACAAAATCTCTTCTTCCTCCATCAACCTCTCCTCCTCCCTTTCCAACTCCCTCCTCTTCTCCACTCGCTCACTCGACATACCATTCTTTTGCAACTCCCTCAGCTTCCCCCTAACTCTCTCCAGTTTCCTAAGGATGTTACCAAAAGTGATGCGGTTCCACTTCTTCAGCCCGTCCATGCACTGGGCCACCTTCTCGATCACCCCTTCCCTCCTCAAGGCGCCTCCTTGACCTCCCCAGCTGTTTCGCACCACCTCTATGCTTCCTTCATGTTCAACCCATAAAGCCTCAAATCTGGTCGGCCTAGTCCCTCTTCTTTCGTCTCCCATCTCCCTCTCAACTCGAAGTGAGTACACCATGATCAGAACATGGTCCGACCCTTGCCTCATAAGGTGGACAGCACTTATGCTAGGGAATATCCGAAGCATCTCCTCATTACAAACTACATAATCCAAGCGTTCCTGGATAAACCTTTCACCCTTCCTACCATTGTCTCACGTGTACTTGGGGCCCGTGAAAGGTGTAGCACTCAGCCTACATCCCTTAAATGCTGACCTGAATGCTTCCATATCCTCAATCCTCGGCACAAGACCCCTTCTTTATCCCCGACACTAAGAACTTGATTAAAATCTCTCATGCATAACCATGCTTCATGCTTGTCCAACGCAAGGTGCCTTAGGAGATCCCAAGTAAACTTATTTTCCTCCCGTTTAGGCCAACCATACACACATGTTAATCTCCACTCACGTGCCTCGGTGTCGCTCACCCTCGCATCAATATGATGTGCCGTATACGACGTAACTTTCAAGCTCACATCGTCATCCCACAACAAGCTCTTGCCCACACAGTCCACTATGAAACAATTTTGAAAACCCAACTTCAGTCGAACCTCCTCCATCCTTTTCCTTTCACATCTCATTTCCATGAGAAACACGATTCTAGGGCCTTCTCTTCTCACCAAATTGGTGTATTTGTATTCAGGAAAAAAATGATGGATTATTAACTAATTTGAATTCTGTTTATTTACTTTTAGTTAATTTGGGTCTATAGGGTGGATTGGTGCACTCTAAGACTAAATGCCTTATCAATCAATCATCAATATTATATACTATAACAAAATACATATGCTTTTATTTTGAATAAGTAGGCACTCAAGTCATATATCCTACATTTCACGCTTTTATTAATTCTTATAGTTATAAATAATAATTTGAAATCCTATATACTTAAAAATAACACACTAATATATCTTACATGTCACACATTTCTTAATTTTCTCAATTGTAAATAATAATTTGAAATAATGTATCTTATTATTAATTGTTATCATTAATAAAAAATAATATACATACATATTATTATTTTAAAAAAAGGAAAAACTAGTTCATTAAATGTGATTTGCACCGCTTAATTACATAAATTCCTTGTTAAAAATACAATAAATAAATAGTTTTTTGTATTCACTGACATTGAAATAGTATATTATTTTCTTAACCAAATTTTAGATCAATTAAGACATGATTGACAATCACAACCTAATTCAATCAAAAATTGATTCAATAAAATAATATTGACGAACAATATACTAAAGACTCAAATTCATTCAACTTAATATATGTTATAATCCAACTTAACACAAATAATAATTATATGTTATGTCAATGTAAACGAACTTGAACCAATCACAAGTTGGTGTAGTGGTTGTGGGGCTACATCCCAATATCCCATGCCAAGAAGTTCGAAGTTCGAATCCTCTTGGAAACATGGAGTTGCTTGTGAGTGGGAGGGTCAACCCCTTACATGGGCCACACCGTCACTACTACAATTTCGAGCAGAGGAGGCGGTTTAGAGCAGCGGTTTAGTAAGGAAACGGTTCGCCGCAGCGGTTTAGGAGAATTTTACGAATTTGGAAATAGATTGGTCTATGGAGGCGGTTTAGACAGCGGTTTTTAAAACATACCCTATGGAGGTGGTTCAAGTAGCTTTTGGCAGCGGTTCATTTAAGTAAAAATAGCTATGGTGGCGGTTCATCAAAACCCGCTAAATTTTTTCTTATCTAAGGGGGCGGTTAATTGAATTGGCGGGTTTAATTTACACGGCCCGCCTTAATTTTCCCAAAAAATTTAAAGGCCCGCTTAAAAAAAACTCGATCTCTCACTTCAACCCTCATCTCAGATCTGGGATTTCAACCCTCCCCATGGCTTCCCTCATCTCACGCTATCTCATTCTCGTGCTTTCTCTTCCTCGTCTCAGATCTGGGATCTTCAACCCTCCCCATGGATTCCCTCTCTAATCGATAACTCACCAGATCTCATTCCGACGCCTCCAACATCGGTCTCCCCCAAATCGAAGATAGAGGCCAGAGTTTCACCGGAGCTCAGCCCATTTGCAGCCACTAGCATCGCTCTTCCCCTCCCCCTCCATGTCTCCACACTGACGCCGGCGACTAAACCCCACAACGACTCTGAATCGATCCACTCCATGAGCACCACCAAGAGATGACGCTAAACGACTCCTCTAACTGACTAAAATTTTCAAAGCCTCAAGAGACGTCTGACTGATTTGAGGAGAATCCATCTCAGGTTAGCTAATTTCTAAAGCTTTACTGATTTGCAACAACTTCAAAACGAGTAGGAATTTCAATTTAGGGTTTCAATTCCTCCTCTCCATTGATGCTTTAGATCTAGGTTTAGGGTTCTCTGGTTCAGAATTCAGATGTAGGGTTTTCGATTTTGGTATATAAAAATTCAATCTAGTGTTTTGATTCCTCTTTTTTTGATAGTAAGAGCAAGAGAGAACATTGTAATTGGTGTAGGGTTTTCGATTTTGGTATAAAAAAAGTTCTCTGGTTCTCTGGTTCAGAATTCGAATGTAGGGTTTTCCATTTTGGTATTCAATTGTAATGGGTGTTTGATTTTGCTAGTTCATTGTAATTGGTGTTCAAGTTTGCTAATCGAAATCCAACGTACACACCTTCCAGGTTAGTCCCCCTCCTTATTTGAGTGAGTTTATTTGATGCATCAATTTTCAAGCAAATTGGAAATAATTTAATGTTATTATACAGCGAATGAGTAATAGTGTACTGCAAAATATAAGCAATGTCTAAAGAAATAATTTATTTTATCATATAAAACATTAAAATGTACATGATGTAATAGGTATGCATCTCAGTAACTCCATCCACTGTGTTTTCTTTCACATTTTCTCTTTTCATTAATAAATATACTGGACTGCTTATTTTTGGATGCCGATAACGTATCATTAATCTTCTTGGCTTGAACTCTAGCTAAAAATATTTGGCCACTTTATTCAAGTAGAAAGTAGAAGCTTTTGAACAAAATATCTTTACATGCTTTTCGGTATGATATATATCATCTTAAACTCGATATGATCCTGTACCCTATTATGTATAGTTGCTTCTCTAACCATCTTAAATTGATAGTGCCATATTAAAAAAAAAAAAGGGCTTGACTCTTGTATGATTGTTGCATATGCATTTTTCTATATTGCTCGCCATGTTTAAATGAAAGAAGAGCAATATGGTGAGTTAAACCCAAACAATATATATCTTCATAAATCTGATCTAGTCTCTCTCAGTTTTCAAATACCTAATTCAAACACCCAGTTTGTTGGTGATGAGAACAATCTTACTCAAGTGTCTCTTTTGAGTTTGCTTTCTTTGACGGATGCTTCTTTGAATGAAATGCTAATAGGTACTTTGTATATTTTTGCTAGGTGTTCTATGACTAATGAGAACTGCCTCGTTTGAGTTTCAATTTAGGGTTTCAATTCCTTCTTTGAATGAAATGCTAATAGGTACTCTGCATTTATGTTCCTATGTGATTTAAACCCTGGTTTCTGTTTTTTTTTTTGATGAATTGAAGACCTTAGAGCTTTGCTACTCCACCTTTAAAGATTTCATGTGAATTGCTCCACTTTTGTGATTCTTTAAGCCCCTGCTGTTGCACTGTTGTCATATTTATTGCACCAACAGATTTGCTGTATTTTTTTAGCTAGTAGTGGACTGAATTGAACACCTTAGAGCTTAATCTCATAGCAATGGACTCAATTCAACAAACACACAAAGAGTTGATACTAGTTTTACAGAAAACTAGTTGCATTAAGACATAAAAAAAATAATTCGGTTGTATTAAAATGAAAAGGTATATCCTTGATTGAAAGGGATTCTGAAAAGGTATATCCTGTTTGCTAACTTATTTGCCAAGTATAGTGAGCTATCTTACCTGATATAAAGAATGTGATTTTTTACTTGACATAAAAAAGGTATGTTTGGTGTTTTTAATGTATAGAAATGGGCATATGGAGCATTTCAATTTTCAAAATTATTGACTTTTCTACACGTTCGGAATTGTAGCAGTACATGATCTTTTTAATTCAACAAGTTTGGGAACTTCATAAATGCTTGAGATATCTGATATAAGCATTTCAGTTTTTTCTACACGTTCTGTAATTACTTTTGCCTTGCAAGTTAATAGCAGTGTTGAGTATGCCAAGCAAAAATGAGCTTCAATGATTTTGTTTGATACAGATGACTGATATCTTGCTCCCACTTATGTGGTAAGAGCTTCAATGTATCTGAAAACTAGGGGCACGAGTTGTTGTCCATGGTTGATATTCTAGGTATTTTATAACCCTATTCACTCCATCTCAGGGGCTTGTACCTCTTTCCTTTAGTGGTGAAGAATACTTTTCTACTTAATTAAAGTTTTCTACTTTTCTGTTATGACTTATGGACCTTATATGTTTGATATGTCTAGGTTAAACTGTCAAAATCAGGCCAGCCTTTCAATTTTACCCTCATTGCTAGACGTTCACGTCATTATGCTGGCACCAGGTATGAATTTTAGCTTCTTGGGTGATTGAAAAAATATGTTGATTTCTTTCTTTTTCCATTTAATCATTTTTTAAAACTTGTTATCTCCAGTCCATGTCAAAATTAGGTTAATAGTATTTTCTTCTGGTCATTTTGTTTTTCATTCTCGTGATTCGGTTAAGCCATGTACAAGAGAAAAGTTTATCCATACTTTTTTGGTGGCAGATATTTGAAACATTGTGTCAATAAGAAGGGTCGTGCTGCCAATGATATTGAGACAGAACAGATTGTATGTGAAGAGATCTCTAGTGAATGCACTTTTGGCATTACTGCTGTTGTGTAGAACCGGGGATCAATACCCCTTTTCTGGTCCCAAGAGACCTCCTGATTGAATACTAAGCCTGACATCATATGTATGTTATCCCTTCTTTCTGTGCACATTTTGTTTCAGATCTCCCGTAAATGCAGGTTTTTTTTTTCATTTTAATCTTTGAATTTAAGTGGCTGATACATTCTTGTCCATTAGTAAGTTTAAGTTCCTATTAAGATGCCTGTTATTTTTTCTTGGATTTGATTATTTATTGTTTTCGACATAAATTAAATAACATGCATATATTTGGCTCTAACATTATATGTACATTAAAATAGGAATGCCTAGTACTATAAGTTACCCTATTAATATGTACATTAAAATATCAATAACTCTATAATTTTTTCTATATTTTTTTAGTAATTAGGAGATATTAACAATGAATATAAACTAGATTTCATACGTTTTTTTGCTTGCTTCGTCATGTTTTTGGTTTTTTTATGCAGACATTTTCTAGCAGGAGTCTCTGTGCTACGACACTATCGGACTACGTTTCTGAATGATTTGATAAGACTGATGGAAGATGGAATGAGGTTAGAGGTGTTTCTCTTAATTACTTATTTATTTGGTTATGTCCGTCTTTTGCTGTTTTGTTAAAAGATTGAGGTACAAGCATGCAATGGATAAAATGTTTTATCGGGGAAGTTCCTTTGAGGTGGAGTCTTGGACTGAAAATTTTAGGTTAGCTGATGTCATCTGATCAGCATAGTTTCAATCATTGAGCCATCTACCTTTTGAAAGGTGTATTTTCGTGATTTATGTTCAGTTAGACTATGGTTTGTTTGCAGCTCATTTCTAAATTTGCTTCAAATGGTTGTGGTAAGTAGGTTAAGAGAAGATTGGAACTATTGGTTTTAGATTTTATTGAATTATCTCTCCTTGTAAATCAGGACGGTTATATGTACATTTTCTGTTAATTCTTTCTGTATATTGGCATGACTATTTTTTTATCTTTTGGATGTCTATTTATAAAAAAAATGTAGTGGTAATCACAATCACCATGGCTCTACTTTTCTGGGTTATTAGTGGGCTCTTCCTTCTGTGCTGGTTTTAGCAATCAAGTAAACAGTGATAGCTTATTTAGGAATGTCTAGTACTGAATTGTTGTTGCTGTTGATGACCATATTGCAGGTCTCTCGATGACATTTTGCTGATCGACGTAGAGGGTCTATATTGCCCATGTTGCTATATTTTTTGCGCGCATTCCACTTTTTGTGTAGGTTACAAACTATGTCTTTCCACTTTCTGCGCGCATTCCACTTTTTATTCTATTTTCGATGTAGTTCACTTGGGTTTAGCCTTTTGTTAATATATACTACATAACTCTTAGCAAACCCAAATTTTGAACATTCGACCGATAGCTAGATATGTATGTATATTTGTAATGAAACTTTTGTACTTAATGCTATAATGCAATGAAAGTGTAATATTTTGAATTTATATTCTTCTTTTTATAGTTAATTTTAAATTTATGATTTCAATATATATATATATATATATATTTAAAATTATATTAAACAGGTGTGCTATGAATAAACCGTAGCCAAATCATTCATTTATAAGCTATACAAAACTGTTGCCAAATCATTCATCTGGATCGGGTACGCGTACCCGATCCAGATGTAAAGCGACTGAGTCGATCGAAATGGAGTAAGATCAAAAAAATTGTAAACGAACTTCAATTGCTCTAAAACCAAAATGACAACTATAATCAACTACCATCTTTAGTCATATCAACAACATTCACAACCATGCTACATGGATAAATGGTGAAATACTATATTTTATTTTAAAAATAGATTTACACTACCCAAATCACAACAACTAACACAAGTTTATAAGATGTTAATCTTTTCATTTATTAGTCTATCCATTTTCATAATTATTTGGTCATAACTAGTTAAAAAAAACTCCAATGTCAATTTCAATAAACGAGTGATGCTTTGCTAGGTCCATCCAATTGACCATTCAGTTAAGAATATCCATAAAACCAATAATATATGTAACAATATGATCAGTCGTGCATCACTTTTCTCAACAAAGTTATTTTCCACAACTCTTCATGATTGTTACCTAAATAAATTGTATAAGCAATTACCTTATTTTTTTTTCCCTTGAATATTAAACCATCTATATTTTCAAAATTGAATTTTTAGTCTTGACACATATAACCTATAGAATAAATGTTTGGAAAATCAATTAATTCGAATAGTTTGAGATTTCAATAAATAAATCATACGAACATAGATATATAATAATGAATTAAAGTTCAAAAATCAATGTGATGATCTAACTAATATATTGACTTGAATATGCATATATTGATTTTTTAATATGTCACGATTTTCTATATATCACGATTCAACAAATTCGAGCAATATGTATATATTGCTCTAATTTGTTGAATTCATCGACCACTTCTATTCCTTGTGTAAAGGCCGAAATATTATTTTAATATTAAATTAATTAAAAGTATATTATTTTATATATGAGATATAAAATTGGAGAAGAATTTGTCCTCGAGCAATTTCCGAGTTAAAATCATTATGAATGATTCCGATGATTTCTATCGCCTCTTTATAAACGCTCTCTCCTCTCTCTAACATTCTAGAGAGAGGGAGCCGGCACCAACGGCAAACACTCCGACATACGCTCAGAAACCTCTTCGGAGGCTATAAACCGCCTCTCCGGAGGTTACAACCACCTCTTCGGAGGCCTCTAAATCCTCCTCGGAGGCCCCTAACCCCTCCTCGGAGGCCCCTATACCCTTCTCGGAGGCCTTGAAACCAGCCTTGCCGGTTCGCGGTGGCGCCGGGCTCAAGCTGTCCACGGAATCTTCGTTCGGGTGGTGATTGGTCCCTCCCCGTCGGTTCCTTGGGTACCTCGGCTTCGGCCACCTCTACCCGGGCTCCGGCCTTCTCCAGACCGCAGGGTGTTGCCACAACTTTGGGTTCGGCGCTCTCCCTGATGAAGAACAAGCAACAGTTAACCCATGTCTAAAATCGTCCTCCGATTCTAGATCGAAACCAAAATTAATTTTAGGGCTTTTGGTGCTCTTTGGATCTTCTCCATTTCTCATCCTTTCTCATGTCAATTACCTTTAGATTTACATTTTTGTGGCCTGGGAAGTTCTCTCCGGTTGTTTAATTGTTTTGGCCCAAATTTTGTATGTAACCCCCATCTTGTCTTTTGGGGAGTTTGTGTTTGCGTTGCTTTCCGTCTCATGCCGGTGCATCCTGCCTCTGTTCTCTTCGGGGGTTGGGTGGTGCTCGATTTATTTCCTTCTGTCGTTGCTTGCTTGGCGCCGGAAAGGTTCTCTTCTCCTCGGCTTAGCGGCTCATCCGCTCACACCTTCTCAGGCCGTCTTCCGTCGTCGGCGCCAATGCCCTAGCCCTGGTTGGTCGCTTCTGTGTAATCCTTGCCCTCCGCGTTGCTTCCGCCCCTTCGTTCCGTGGATGGTGGGCACCGGTGAGGCGACTCGCTCCTCTGTCTGATTGGCCTCTGTTTGCTAATTGCAAATAGGGTTCTGGTTTTTCCTTGCACCGGTGGGACCCGAATCTTGAGCCCGTGGCTTACCTTGGGCCCGAAAAAGCCTGATAACGCACTAAAAAAAAAAATAATAATAAAAAAAATATAATAATAATAATAATAAAAGGGGGTTCATATATATATATATATATATATATATATATATATATATATATATATATATATGCGTCGGTCCTCGTCGTGGTCGGCCTTTGGCTGCGCTCGATGGCGTCGCCCGGCCTGGAGGAGCCTGTTTCCGGAGGCGCGCCGGTGGGTTGTTGCCGGCCTGTTCTGACTGCGTCTCCGTTGCTTCCTCCTTTAACAATCCCCTTAAAAACCCATCTCCTCCCTCTCCGGCCGCAGCCTCTCCGTCGGTTGCCTCTCCCCTGCCTGGCGATCCCTCGTGGCTTGCGGCGGCTCAACCATCCTCTTCCGTCTAATCCCTGAGTGCCTTGTCCTGGGCTTCTTCGGGTTTGCCTTGGGCCCTAAGGTGGCCCGGGCTTGGATTATTCCCCCTTTGGGCTTCCTTGGGCCTAAACCTTCCTTTGTGTCTTGTTGGACCATGGATTTTAGGGGTAGTTATTAATTTTAATAATATCGGAAGTAATTTCGGAAGTAAAAAATAAAATAACTTGTGTAAATAATTTCCGGATTTTTCTTGCGCTCTTCGTCCTCTCGCGGTCGTGCTTCACTTTCTCGGGTTGGTTGGAGTTCTGTCTGTCGGATTCGTGGTTAGTTTCGGTTGAGGAGCAGTTCTGCGACCCTGGTTGATCGAAGTGATCGTGTTGGTGGTGTTCGTGGTCTCCGAAGATCCTTCATCTAGGTGGAGGGAACGTCGTGTGATCCACACTTCCCCAGGTGTCGTCTTTGCCCTACGTGGATTTCTGCTTTCCGTCTTTCCGGCGGCGAGACATCGTGTCAGCTATGCTGTCCCATGCGCTCGCTATCCACTTCTCCTTGCCGGGTCTCCTTCTTCTCGCTGCTGTGTCCGCTGGTGTGCTTAGAGTCTGGGGTTTTCTGGGTTTATTTTGTGTAGTTATTTTGTTGTATTAGGGGTCTGTATTCTGTTTCCGTATTGTATTTTCCTTTGCTTTGTTGTATGTTTAGACGGCTTGCCGTCTGCCGACTTTGTCGGCCTCTCGAGATCCGGGTCTGTCCGGTCTCGAATTATTTCCTAATCAAAAAAAAAAAAAAAATTATGAATGATTCCGACATCATTTTAAAATTTGATTCCGACAGATTCTATTTCCGCCTTCTTACTTCGAGATTTGAAATTTATTTGAGGTTCATTATTTTATTGCGGATCCGAAAATTTTATTAAATCTCAAACGAGTCAGGATACGTCGAGATAGCGGGTTCCGGGTATTTTAAAATTTGGTTTTGTGGGGACCCTCTCCTGTTTTATTTCCTCTCTCTCTCCCCTCCCGTTGAGGTTCCCCTGTACACACACCCTTGCCTCCCCAAATGTGGAAAAGGGCCAAATAGACCCTTGCTTGCTGCCTACAGCTACCACGCCAACCCTCTCCCACACACACAAATTCAGATTTTGGTCCCCTCCCTTTTATTTTGATCCAAGCCCCAACAAACCCATACAAACACAAAAAACCAAACACACCCTTATCCCCCCCTCTATTCCCCTTTGGCCTTGCCGAGAGCAGTTGAGCTCCAAGGCTCCCCATTTCAGCCGCCACCAGTGCTCCAGCACTCCCTCACCTTCTGTTTCCGACATCTCCTGAGCCACCACAAAGCCGCCAAGGCAGCACCTCCAGCAGCTCGCCAAGGCGCCCCGTCATTCCCTGTTTCCGACAACAACCCACGAATCCTTCGTTGTCTTCGGTTCCGCAGTCGTCGAGCCTTCAATCCACCTCCTCTAAGCAGCAGCAGCCACTTGGACGCTCCTCCGATGCCTATCCGAGCCAGTGGCAGTCACCAGGCCGGAGCCGACCACCGCCGAGCCCGACCCCCTCTTCCTCTGTTTCGATGTGAACAAGGTGAGGCTCGATTCTTCCCCCCTTTCTCTTCCTTTTCGACTCCAAATCCATACAAGAGGAGCCTTGACCCCTTCCCACTCCTCTCTAGGCCACCTCCGACGAGACTCCGGCATCGGCGAGTGTTTCCGAGGCGAATCGATCGACTATCGGGCTTGAAGAACCGCCCGGTGAGCACTCTCTTTCTCCCTCTTCCTTGTTGATTTGTGGTCCTCTTGTGTCGGAAAGGTGGCCGGAGCCACCAGTCTCCTCCGGCAAGCCTCCTCCTCCTCCATTCCGAGCGCAGCAGCTCCCTTCTTCCTTCTTCTGCTGTTGTCGACATAAGGGGGGGAAGAAGGAGGTTGGGCGTGGGCCCCCACCGTGCCACCTTGGCGCTGAGTCAACATGGGGCCCTCCCTATATTTTTTTTTCCAACTGGCTTCGGTTTGGGCTAAATATAAGGTTTGGGCTTTTATTTTTGGGCCGAGAAGGGTTGGGAATTTGGGCCTTATTCTTTTAAATAAATCTGGGTTGGGTTTCTTCCTTTCCTTCTTTGGTCCGGATCTACCCTTTTCTTCTTCTTTCGGATACGGATCCGGGTTTGGGTCTCTTGGGCTGGCTCTTCTTTTCTTTCTTTTGGATGGGCTGATGGGTGGGATTGTGTTGGGCTCGAGCTTGAATCTGGAATTTCGGGTTTCGTTTGGGTTAACATGTTAATGTGTTATGTGTATTTATATATATTTATGTGTTATATTAATTGTTATTTTGGATTTTGGGAATATATATATATATATATATATATTCTGAAATATTAAAATATCATAGAAGGTTTTAAAAGTAATATTAATTGTTATATATTAGTAAGATGTTATATGGTGATTTTGAGATGTGTTTTAAAATATGTTAAAGTAATTTAGTATTTGATTTATAAAGATGAGTTATTTAAATGGAGTGATTTTGGCAATTTTTATTATATTTAAATATTCCTTGAGATGGGTTATTATATAATGTTTTATAAGAAGATTTTAAGACGAGGAATTTTAATGAGGTAAATGCCGAAATTATTTTATAACATGATTTTGGGAAATTGACTTTAAGGTTAAAATGTTTAATGTCGGGATTTGGATAAGCGATTTTAAAAGAATTGCTTGATTTTCTAAGTTGAGTTTTTTGAGAGATTGTTTGGAAATGATGAGATGAGATGAACATGGAATGATATTTGAATTATGATGAGACAAGATGGAATAATCTGAAACGAGATATGTGAAGATATGTATGATAGTTAGGGGCGCCTTGTGTGAATTAGATAGACTTATGCATTTGTATGTTATTAGGTGATTGTGATATGTTGGACATTGCTTACTATTGGATGATTCATTACTTGGACTCTTCTTCTGCCCTGTTTCTCTGCTGTTCGGCTTATTCAGGTAAGTTCCTTTATGGGCTTACTCAGATTCGAAAGAGATTACCTGCTTGTGAATATATGACATACTAGGTGTTGCATAAGCATTAAAGCATGCCATGTAGTATCATGCTAGGATTGCACTTGTGATTGAGCATTCTATTTCTTTATGCGTATGTAAACAGAACAGCCGTTATCTGTGATAGTCCTAGAGTCTTTATTAGGGTCATAGGGTAGCCCAGCCCCTTCGGGTGCCCTGAGTCTATCGAGTCGATTTGAGCATGATATGATAGCCCAGCACCATCGAGCAAGAGATAAGATGATATGATATGATAGCCCAACACCATCGGGCAAGAGATGAGATGATATGATATGATATGATATGATATGATATGATATGATATGATGATGCCGTGGTGAGTGCACCACCACGAGGATATTGCTATGCTATAGCACCGAACTGGCCAGTCTCTACATTAACGGGAAGGGGTACAGAGGTAGGAGAGGGATATGCCACTTGGCATTCTTTGGGTGCCTTTACAACTGTTTTCGCATATTGAAAATTAGGATCATGTTAGTGTGATATAATTTCCGCATTTGCTTCATCTTTATATTAGCGTATGTGTATGTTTGCTTGCGGGACAGGGTGTGTTGGTGCCTCGGTCTGATCCCGCTCGTACAAATTGTTTTTAGGTATGATTGCTCCCTGTCTCTATGGCATGGGAAAAACCCCGGGCGATCTCAAGAATCTGTCTAACCCCGCTAAATTAGCTATACGACTTTAGAATATATATTTTGGTTTTAACCCGGCTCTGTCGTGGCTCTTGTATCTAAACCTTACTTCCGCCTTACTTTCATTTAAATTGAATTTCTGTAACTTCGATTGACTGGGGTTCGAAATCCCCGCTTTGAATAATGATTTATCATTAGAGGTTTGAAACCTCGACCCGTACCTGAATTGCAACATCCGAACGAAGGTATCCAACCTTCGAAACGTATCTCGGATATTTGTATCCGGGCCGTTACAAAGTTGGTATCAGAGCGAGGTTGTGCAATTCGGGTACGCAAGGGTCGGGTGTATGTTTTCGAAAACCGCCCATGAATTTCGAAAGATTTGAAAGCGTTTTAAAGGGGCAAAATGAACTTAATATGCCTAACTCAATTGGACTAAATGTGAACTTGGCTTATGATAAAAGAGGAGAACCAACTAATAAGGGATCGAGTGGGTAGAAAAGGCGCTAGACCATCCCTATTGGATGTAGTCGGGAATGGGTAGGCGAAATACTAGCTTGTTCTTTACAGATGGGTCGGGAAGATTCCAAGGAGATCGTTATAATTGCCCTTGACTGATTCTATGTTGAGTGCTTGATATGCTAAAGATTGATTGGTATGTCCTAACTATTTAATGAATATTGAACGATTTGTGCAAACGGGATAGCGGGAGTACCCTTCTTCTTCTTATATGGTTAAGCTCAGCTTTTGTGGAACCGCCCCTTTCCTTATGAACCCTTTGATAGTTCAATCGAGTCCTCCCTTCGAATATTGGTCTCCTCCATGGGAAATCGGGTTGGTAAACATATTGTTTCGGGAATCATGGTTGGATATGAGGGTTGCTTGGGAGAGTATTTGAAGTTGGCTTTTGATGTAATTCCAAGTTAGAAAGTAAGTGTTTCCGAGGTTGTCTTTCTTGATTCTTATGACGATCGACCGGTGTCATCTTGCCATAAAAAGTCGCATCCGAGTCTCACGGGAAAGATGGGTGACGAGTCAGTTAGGAAGAGTCAGTGTTGCCCTTATGGATCTCTATCGGGTTATCTTGATTGCTCTGTCCATGATTGTGTGATTCTATATGCACTACTCCTTGACCTACAGTTTGATCCTTAGTTTGAAACTGTGCCTACATGTTTGATGTTCATGATGACCATTGTGTGAGTCCGAGTTACATATGTTACGCCCTATCATCCCGACATGACCTACTTAGTATATTGCATTGTCATACTAGGGCACGAATATATATGTCATATGCTAGGAAGTTGTACAATTGATGTCCTCTTTGTGAATAGGTTCATGATAGTGTGATCGTTCAGTTCTAGTATCATGATTGGGTGAGTCCCTTACTTGATGGATACGAGTTATAATTTGGTGTCAACATGCCTTATATGCTACATAATCCTCAGTACCTGTTATGATGATGATCCTTAATGTAAATTCGTGGTTGTATGACATCCTGTATCCATGCTGGTCACATTGCTTAAGTCTCGTGTTGTGTCTTGCCCTCTATCGTGATTGTATGTTGTTATAGCATGTTTACTATTGTGATTGTATGTTGTTATTGATCGTATGATTGATCGGAAGCTTGAACCCCATGATATGAACCTGCATGATTGTTGTTCTCCTGGATTAGGTCCATGATAGTGTGATAAGCTATTCCTTGCATGAATGCCTATAAATGATCTTCTTAGCATGCTAAGTGATGACGTGTCGATGCTTATTATTCCTTCTGTGACAAGAACCTATAGCACGCCCATCTATTTTGTATTTGTCAGATTAACTATTGTGAATTATTTTGCATATGATACTGTTGTGTGTTCCTTGCATTGAATGGAGAATATGTGACATAATTAAGTCTTGGTGAATGCATGTTTCATCTTAGTATGTGCTGATTCGAACTCATGTCCCCATAATCTCGTCATATTGCCCGTTACTTAGACTTGCTTTATACATCGTTATGTTCCTCTCATATTACTATATCGTTGGAATAGTAGTGATTGAATTCTTGCATATTGTCATGTTAATCAAATAAATACATGTATGTATCACATGTCATGCTGAGCCATTAGTATCATGCAGGACCCTTGGTTGTGATTTGTGTGAATTTATACCTTACCTACATTATTGCCGATTCTCTCATGAACTAGGTCCTTGATAGTGTGGTTCTCCCTCTTTCTACCCTCGTAAATGTTTTACTATCCGATTAGATTGATGTTAAATTCGATGATCGACTTGCTTTCCGTGAGGGTTGATCCTAGCATGCTTATATGTTATCGCCCGACGCTATTTCTCTATTACTCTATGATATCCTCTCGCACTTGCATGAACGTATGACTTGACACCTCGCGTGATCACACACCACCCTATATCATGATTTTTCATATGCATGAATATCAGGAATACATCTGGTTGGATCACTTTAGTTGTACTCCTGTTCGGTGTGTGCTATTAGTATCATGTAAGACTTATGATTTCCAATATGACCCGCTAAATGATCATGTGTTGTACTTGTTCTATGATGTGACAACTATTGTACCATATATGTACTCTATGATGGTTTGTTCTTAGCAAGATTATAATCTAGCACCCATGATGTCCTTCTTGTTACTTTTGATGATGCCTCATGTTTCGTGAATATTATGTTGAACTCCTCTAAATGACTCTTGACTATGCTTGTATCACATTATGTATCGCTAGTATCATGTAGGACCCATGCTCTCTAAATGTATCTCGTCATATGATTATGTGTCATGCTTAACCTAATATATGATCATTGTGTCAGATGAGATAGTTACTATGTTGCCCTTATATGATCTCGTATGATGCATACACCAAACTCGTGCATTGTTCATATATGTGATAATCACTATGCTGCTCTTATGTGTTCTCATATGACGCTTCACCTGTTTGTTACGACATACCTTGCCATGATATATTTGGACTCATTTGTTGATGTGTATACCATGCTTTTACATTGTTCATATGCATGATGCTCGTTATCTTCACTAAATTCCACATGACTTCGAATCATATATGATTATTGTTGGTTCCGCATAGCTTGCTTGAAGTTGCTAAGCATATCTGCTTCCGTGGAATGATAGACTACTAGCTTGTTTCACATGCATCAGTATAAGACTCGATTGTACCGTTAGAATGAATGCGTATGTCGTTGTTCCTTGAGATAGGTACATGTTAGTGTGGATTAATGTGATTGATATGCTCCATGACGAATTCGTGCTTGTTCATCACCGTTGTAACCTAATAGACTTTTATAAGGGCATCGTTACTATTCCCGGGTCGGAGTCTTGTCTCTAGTCATGTCATCTTTAGCTTTGGTCCAATTCTGTCTCCAAAAGAAACGTTGGGTTGTCCGCTCTTGTCACTCCCCTATCTCCGCTAACTTATACTCCTACGCGATACATTGGACGAGCGACCGCATGGAAAAAGGGAACGGGAAGTCGAATAGCGATAGAGCAGCGCAGCAGAAGCGTGGGCCCATAACCCACGGGCCTTAGGATAGACAATGTCGACGGAATAAGCTCGCTTTGAGGGTTGCGACTATTGAGTACGATATGACTTGCAGGTGGGAGCATCCTCTATTTGAATTGCTAACCCTTTCTGAGCTTGGTGATGGTGTACTGCACTGACTTGATGTGGAAAGTTGCGTGTTGATGTGATGACTTGGTAATGATTGTTGCCTGATTATCTGTTGTCTATATGAGATATATGATTCGATGCATGACAGTCCTAATGTGCCATGATGACTTGATGTGATGCTATTCTGAGTTGCTAAGCTTGATCTAAATTCCTTGCCTATACAAGTATGAACTACAAATGTTGTGAAACCTGGATTGTTTATCTGATGAGGTTATGAAGAAACTTGCTAGTTTGAATTGACTTTATTCATATATGGTGTTATGTGATAATTTTGAGCATGACGGTAAATTGAGACTTTTGATACTTGTTGCAATGCTTAATGATGCTATTGATACAAATGCTAGTTGATATGATGTAGTCCTTACGTGTAATAATGTCCATGATTGCTTCTTCTTTGAACATGTGAGTGAGGTCCTTTTGGTAGAGCGGTCAGAGAGTGGAGAAAGGTTTTGAGTGATTAGAATGATCAACTGTGGTAAGGGAGAGTTGTAGAAGAGGGGTGTTGACTTAGGTTGGACCGAGTGAGTTCGGGAATTACAAGAGGCGATGCTTAGTGGGTTCCGATGAGCTTCTATATGAATCATAGGATGCAAGGGTGCTCGGGTGTGAAAACAGAGATAGGGGTTGGACTCTTAGAGGTGGATTGCTAGTGAGAGTGCTTGGTGAAATGAGGGGTGAGACTGGAGTGTCAAAATGAGTTGGGCTTCTTTGGGGATTTTATCCGAGTTTGTGAGTCTAGATGAAGATTTGGTCTTGGCTTGAGAGTTGGAGACGGGCGGGCGGGGTTTGCGTTTTATTATAACTGAAATAATGGGCAAAACTTTCTTGATGATGTGAGTATGAATTGGCATGATGTTAGATAGCGACTATGATAAACCTGTATGGCATGATATTACATGTTGATATGCAATACTGAATTAAAATTGGTAGTGACAACTATGAACATGATATAATGATACATTGCTATCCTACTATGTTGTTCTAAAAGCATGTTATAATGTGTTGTATGAATCATGAGATGATGATACGTGGTTATGTGAAAGCATGATGTTATACTATATGGTTGATAAGCATGATTATGAATAGGTAAGTGATGAATATAACTTGGAGCATGAATATGACTTATGTGCATACATGAGATGATGGTGCATGACTACTAATGATCGTTATATGGCATTGTGATGAGCTAAGATGATGTCTGGAGAGCATGTTGACATTTCGTTGTTGATATACTGCTTGATCTTCCCTTGTGATTTAATCTTAATAGCATGATTTGGTTTGGATTGATGTGTTGATAAGTAGTTTTGTTTCGTTGACTTATGATGAAATTTCGTTATGGCTAACCTTGCAAGTATCAATGATTGATGTGACAATATGTTATGATAATGCTGGATAGAAATTGGATAGGATGACTATGTGAATTTATGCTTTAAATGAGATCCCTTGTTATGACTGGTTTCACTAGTGTGCGATGTTGAGATGCGATCGTGAGATTCGACTTGTAGTAATGTACTGACTCCATGACACTTAAGCTCTTTGATCTCTTGACATGTGTGCTTGTGTGATAAGTTATGGGAATTCGATGATGCACTTGTGATGCCTTCTGTATGAGATAGATATACTTTATGACTCATGGTGTGATGTTAAGATTTTGTTATTACTTTTGACATGTTCTGAAGGGATGATATGATTTATTTTATGGGTAATCATGTTATGCGATTGAGATGTCGATTGGTTGAGATTATTATGATTGATGTTGAGATTGCCATATGAGAGGCGGCTGATGATGTTATGAGTCGATGAGTTGATTAATTATGTGCATATTGAGTTGAGGATGACGTTAAAATGATTCTGGAAACTAGGAAGATAATATGGTATTAGCCCTTAGGGGTGGATGACTCCACCTCCTACCTTCTGAATTTGATTGATTGGTATGCGAGAAGTTGATTTGGTTTTTGGAAAATTTTGACGAAATCTTGATTTGAAAGGATTTGACTTGTTTTGGTGTAAAGCTGCTTGATTAAACGTTAAATTTGAAAATTTTGAGCGGTTTTGAAAAAGGACCAACTTGGAGTTTTAAAGAAGTCGAGAGTTTCAATGAGTTAGATGACAATCTTTCCATTTACAAAACGCTTTGAGGTTTTATGAACTGGATTTACATTATGACGTCTCACGAAGTGGATACAAGCATTTTATAGGGGCACTTATAGATTGCTTGCTAAGACCTAGTCGGACGCTATAATACTTTTAAAGTTGTGATACTTCAGAAAGGTCGAAGCGAGGATGTGATAAGGGCGCTTATTACACACTTGACAAGATCAATTGGAGATGTCACGACTGTGACTAGGATGTTGTGAGAATCCCGGAAGACACAACCGAGATGATTACAAGATCCTTGGACATGGTCCTCGGACTCACCGATTTCAAACTTTCTTCCCCTTGCTTTGAAATGGTCTTAGTCTCGGGGACGAGATTTGTTTTTAGAGGTGGATGAATGTAAAGGCCGAAATATTATTTTAATATTAAATTAATTAAAAGTATATTATTTTACATATGAGATATAAAATTGGAGAAGAACTTGTCCTCAAGCAATTTCCGAGTTAAAATCATTATGAATGATTCCGACATCGTTTTAAAATTTGATTCCGACAGATTCTATTTCCGCCTTCTTACTTTGAGATTTGAAATTTATTTGAGGTTCATTATTTTATTGCGGATCCGAAAATTTTATTAAATCTCAAACGAGTCGCGATACGTTGAGATAGCTGGTTCCGGGTATTTTAAAATTTGGTTTTGTGGGGACCCTCTCCTGTTTTATTTCCTCTCTCTCTCCCCCTCCCATTGAGTTTCCCCTGTACACACACCCTTGCCTCCCCAAATGTGGAAAAGGGCCAAATAGACCCTTGCTTGCTGCCTGCAGCTACCACGCCAACCCTCTCCCACACACACAAATTCAGATTTTGGTCCCCTCCCTTTTATTTTGATCCAAGCCCCAACAAACCCATACAAACACAAAAATCCAAACACACCCTTATCCCCCCCTCTATTCCCCTTTGGCCTTGTTGAGAGCGGTTGAGCTCCAAGGCTCCCCATTTCAGCCGCCACCAGTGCTCCAGCACTCCCTCACCTTCTGTTTCCGACATCTCCTGAGCCACCACAAAGCCGCCAAGACAGCACCTCCAGCAGCTCGCCAAGGCGCCCCGTCATTCCCTGTTTCTGACAACAACCCACGAATCCTTCGTTGTCTTCGGTTCCGCAGTCGTCGAGCCTTCAATCCACCTCCTCTGAGCAGCAGCAGCCACTTGGACGCTCCTCTAACGCCTGTCCGAGCCAGTGGCAGTCACCAGGCCGAAGCCGACCACCGCCGAGCCCGAACCCCTCTTCCTCTGTTTCGATGTGAACAAGGTGAGGCTCGATTCTTCCCCCCTTTCTCTTCCTTTTCAACTCCAAATCCATACAAGAGGAGCCTTGACCCCTTCCTACTCCTCTCTAGGCCACCTCCGACGAGACTCCGGTATCGGCGTGTTTCCAAGGCGAATCGATCGACTATCGGGCTTGAAGAACCGCCCGGTGAGCACCCTCTTTCTCCCTCTTCCTTGTTGATTTGTGGTCCTCTTGTGTCGGGAAGGTGGCCGGAGCCACCAGTCTCCTCCGGCGAGCCTCCTCCTCCTCCTCCATTCCAAGCGCAGCAGCTCCCTTCTTCCTTCTTCTGCTGTTGTCGACATAAGGGGGGGAAGAAGGAGGTTGGGCGTGGGCCCCCACCGTGCCACCTTGGCGCTGAGTCAACATGGGGCCCTCCCTATATTTTTTTTTCCATCTGGCTTCAGTTTGGGCTAAATATAAGGTTCGGGCTTTTATTTTTGGGTCGAGAAGGGTTGGGAATTTGGGCCTTATTCTTTTAAATAAATCTGGGTTGGGTTTCTTCCTTTCCTTCTTTGGTCCGGATCTACCCTTTTCTTCTTCTTTCGGATACGGA
Source organism: Persicaria maculosa (assembly GCA_963922045.1). Classification (NCBI taxonomy): domain Eukaryota; kingdom Viridiplantae; phylum Streptophyta; class Magnoliopsida; order Caryophyllales; family Polygonaceae; genus Persicaria; species Persicaria maculosa. The sequence continues at coordinate 36,075,141 of OY998269.1, read as the reverse complement.
TCCGGGTTTGGGTCTCTTGGGCTGGCTCTTCTTTTCTTTCTTTTGGATGGGCTGATGGGTGGGATTGTGTTGGGCTCGAGCTTGAATCTGGAATTTCGGGTTTCGTTTGGGTTAACATGTTAATGTGTTATGTGTATTTATATATATTTATGTGTTATATTAATTGTTATTTCGAATTTTGGGAATATGTATATATATATATATATATTCTGAAATATTAAAATATCATAGAAGGTTTTAAAAGTAATATTAATTGTTATATATTAGTAAGATGTAATATGGTGATTTTGAGATGTGTTTTAAAATATGTTAAAGTAATTTAGTATTTGATTTATAAAGATGAGTTATTTAAATGGAGTGATTTTGGCAATTTTTATTATATTTAAATATTCCTTGAGATGGGTTATTATATAATGTTTTATAAGAGGATTTTAAGACGAGGAATTTTAAAGAGGTAAATGCCGGAATTATTTTATAACATGATTTTGGGAAATTGACTTTAAGGTTAAAATGTTTAATATCGGGATTTGGATAAGCGATTTTAAAAGAATTGCTTGATTTTCTAAGTTGAGTTCTTTGAGAGATTGTTTGGAAATGATGAGATGAGATGAACATGGAATGATATTTGAATAATGATGAGATAAGATAGAATAATCTGAAACGAGATATGTGAAGATATGTATGATAGTTAGGGGCGCCTTGTGTGAATTAGATAGACTTATGCATTTGTATGTTATTAGGTGATTGTGATATGTTGGACATTGCTTACTATTGGATGATTCATTACTTGGACTCTTCTTCTGCCCTGTTTCTCTGCTGTTCGGCTTATTCAGGTAAGTTCCTTTATGGGCTTACTCAGATTCGAAAGAGATTACCTGCTTGTGAATATATGACATACTAGGTGTTGCATAAGCATTAAAGCATGCCATGTAGTATCATGCTAGGATTGCACTTGTGATTGAGCTTTCTATTTCTTTATGCGTATGTAAACAGAACGACCGTTATTTGTGATAGTCCTAGAGTCTTTATTAGGGTCATAGGGTAGCCCAGCCCCATCGGGTGCCCTGAGTCTATCGAGTCGATATGAGCATGATATGATAGCCCAGCACCATCGAGCAAGAGATGAGATGATATGATATAATAGCCCAACACCATCGGGCAAGAGATGATATGATATGATATGATATGATATGATATGATATGATATGATATGATATGATATGATATGATATGATATGATATGATATGATATGATATGATATGATATGATATGATATGATATGATATGATATGATATGATGATGTCGTGCTGAGTGCACCACCACAAGGATATTGCTATGTTATAGCACCGAACTGGCCAGTCTCTGCACTAACGGAAAGGGGTGCAGAGGTAGGAGAGGGATATGCCACTTGGCATTCTTTGGGCGCCTTTACAGTTCTTTTCGCATATTGAAAATTTGGATCATGTTAGTGTGATATAATTTCCGCATTTGCATCATCTTTATATTAGCGTATGTGTATGTTTGCTTGCGGAACAGGGTGTGTTGGAGCCTCGGTCTGATCCCGCTCGTACCAATTGTTTTTAGGTATGATTGCTCCCTGTCTCTATGGCGTGGGAAAAACCCCGGGCGATCTCAAGAATCCGTCTAACCCCGCTAAATTGGCTATACGAGTTTAGAATATATGTTTTGATTTTGACCCGGCTCTGCCGTGGCTCTTGTATCTAAACCTTACTTCCGCCTTACTTTCATTTAAATTGAATTTCTGTAACGTCGATTGACTGGGGTTCGAAATCCCCGCTTTGAATACTGATTGATCATTAGAGGTTTGAAACCTCGACCCGTACCTGAATTGCAACATCCGAACGAAGGTATCCAACCTTCGAAACGTATCTCGGATATTTGTATCCGGGCCGTTACACCCTGTTTCTCCCCGAATCTTGCACAAACTGCCTTACTTAATTCTTTTCAACGCACACCCTTCCGTTGCAATAGAAATCCTTTCACCCAAACATCGGCTCGATCGTGCATATATATTTATGCGAGCTCCACCTTCGGTACTTCTAAAATGTTTAAGAGAGCAAAGTATTTTTGCGCTTTCTAACCCAACTTCTAGGTTTCGTTCCATTGAAAGTTGGAAAATCAATTTTCAGGAATCGATTTGGGAAATTACCTCCACTACGTACTCTCCGGTCTTAGTCCAAGATTCTTCAATCTTGGTATAATTGACCTTTCTTGGATCGAATGTGGTCTTGTTGTTATTCGATCGACCGGAAGAACTCCTTGAATCATCACGTATGTTTGACCACTTTCTATCTGATAGTTCCAGACTTCCTTTTTTAATGACGTTGTAGGTTCCTCCAAGATCGACGACCTCTGATTCGGAGGAAGCAAGCTCTTCATCATGGCGATTAGCATCTCGTACCTCTAATCTACACGAGCCTGAAATTGTTCGATCTTCGCCTGGAATCTTTTGAATGAATCTTGGAACTCATCCTACCTCTTCGTCATCGCTTGAAGCTGATGTCGCAAGTGTTAAAAATCTCAATGCTTAACTTACCTATGCAAAAATATAATTTCTAATAAAAATAGAATAACAATATAATTGATCATGAGGGTTTCGACATAAGGATTGTAAGAACAATAAGAGGTGGGCATCTCCCTCATAACAAGTATCAGAGAGTGAATCTTTGAACTAGTAAATCTAATCCAATCCTAGCAATTTCGAGGATTTGGAAGATAGATGTCATTATAATTTAGCAAGTAACGACTTAGAAACTAATCGAAGGGAATTAGCCACCCACATTTACTATACAAGAAACTAATCAGGGAGATGTGTATAACCCCCTTAAGCCTAGCACACAAGTAAATTAAGCTCAAACCCAAAATTAATTCATAATGAGTGGAATAACCCACATACTTATTTACTAGCTTGAAACCATCTCAACTTTCAATGTGAGATCTTTCTTTTATTTATATATGAAAACCTTGATAGTTAATATAATTAAGTCCTCAATCAAACGCAAGGCTCTCTTTAATAGTTTATATAATTAAGTCCCCCAATCAAACTCAGAGCCTTCTTTATGTGTATATAGCAGATGAGAATATACCCGAGCATTACAAAGGAAAATGTATACAAAATACGTACATAAAGTATATTAAATATATGAAAAAATATATTATTTATTAATGTCTTCACTCGGCCGCAACTTGAGGTGAACGAATGTAAGGAATGGACCTAAAAGAGATAAAGAAATGAGGTAAAGGGTCTATAGTGAAAATGTCAACATATGAATGAGCAGAAGGCACATAAAGAACACATACCTATCCTATAATGACCTTTTCTCTAACAAAATGTATGTTGATCTCGATTGCATCTAGTTGGAGGAAGGGTAAAAGGCTAAAATGTTATCACAATAGTCAAAGGTAGATCATTGTAAGAGTACTTGGAGCTAGCAAAGCAGGGGTCGAAACGAACATATCTTGGCACTAACTTTTGCAATGTCTCGATTCTCGTTCAAATAAGAGATCTAGACTTTGGAAGCCATTATGAAGTTGTGTTTTGATATTGTGTGCTATTGGATGAGCAGGTATGGGGCTCTACCTCCTTTTTCTTATTCACATCTCTTTCTTTACGTTTTGTTTAGATTTAGTCCTTTATTCAGGAATAAGAAAATGATTTTTTTAAGAAATGGATTTGTCATTTTTTGAAATGAAGCGTGGGCATGATTCTAGTGAATCATTCTCTTCTCTTGGTCTTTGAAACTTGATTTGAAGTTTTAGAAAGTAAAGGAAAACATCAATATCTATATATCTATATAAAATACTAAAACAGAGGCCTGAAACGGGCTCTGTTGCGATCTCGCGTTCACGGAATTTTCTGGATTAAAGCGTGATTATGTTTGCTTACGTGTCATTTTCTGGATTAAAGTGGTATTATTTTTTTGGGCCACATCAATTAATAAACGAATATAGTTAGGTAAAAAACTTATCTTTTTAGATCAAATAATCTATCCAATATAACCTTATATTTAGATTAAAGTAGAATCTTATTTTAAATTATATTTATTTAGATTTTTGTTTTGATTTTTATTACTAATATTAATAATAAAATATTATCATATTTTTTGTTAGTTATATTTTGATAAAAATTTATAGCTTATTTGAATAAAGCTTATAAAAGATCAAATCAACTTAGCACACGTAAATCTTATTTGAATAAATCTTACAAAAGATATAATTATAGCACTTCCGATTGTAGTAGTATTTTTTAATAAATAAATAAATTATAAAATAAATAGGGTGTTAAAAGTTTTTGATATGTGTATGATATATTTATAAAAATAGATTTTGACCATTTTTTAATAAGAGAAGAAATATGATTAATTTAGATTCAAACATGTTTACATTCTAAAAAAATGTAACACAATTGAAAACTATATATATAATTTATATGGAGTAGTAATTTATATTAATTCAAAGATGTTTTATATAATAAAATTTATTAAAAAAGCGCACAACGGACGACTAATAAAACTAGTTATAATACTAAAGGAGAAGTCGCCTAAGCCATGTGGCGCCTTCTCCTTTAATGTAGGTATTTTAATTTATTTATTCATTAAGCTATTTCACAAATCTAATTCAATTAAGATTTGATACTAAATTAGTTAAGATATGACAACTGCATATCGGATTGTTTGGATAACTATGCAAATATAATTAATTAATTAATTAAATCTAATTCAGTTAAGATTTGACTACAAAATCGATTGAGATATTCACATGATATTTTGGTTGGTTAGTTTAGATATTCAACGGATAAGATTAAAATAAAATCATATTTATTTTAACAAATTAATTAAATATGATTTTCTTCTTTATCTGTTTATAATTTAATTGTGTGTCTTTCTATTTACACCATCATTTACTATATAATCACTCTTCTTTTAACTTCCTTTCCATTTTTCTTCTTCTTATCTCTACCTCATGTTTGTTGTATCCGTTGAAGCATAAATTTGTACAATCATACTCACTAATCAATAATTGTGGAAATTATTGGTGAGACTCAATTTGATTTCTCGCTTTCTTTAATTTTTGTATTATTTCCATTTCAATTTAACATTCTCAATGTGAGATTTGTTTGTACGCATATAGTACTTTTTAATTTGTATTCATAACTTTATAATGTAATTTATTTGTTTGATCAATATATAAGCAAAGAACTAAAATATGACAATTAATATTTAACCTACTATAACCGGTGGCAGAGAATTAAAAAATATTCCTATTTAAAGACATCCCGCACAAGGTGCGGGTTACTGTACTAGTAATATCTAAAATTTGAGCAAACCTTGTTTTTTGGTGTGAAAAAAAGAACAATTTGAAACTTTTTTTTTAATTTCCATTAATGATTTTTTTATGGGTGACCTTATTTAGTTTAAATGAATGAATTCAAAGTTGGTTTTAGTGGTTGATGCAGATGCATCTCTAAGGGAGAATATGATGTGTCTCCTCTTACTTCTATCTACTCCTCACTATCAATAGTCGTGCTTTTGATATTACAATACTATAAATAAGTTCAATATTACAAATAAATTCACTTTGATAATAGGAGAGGTAAATCCATCTTGTGAGTTTTCATGTTTTGAAAATGTTTCAAAATAACTTCGTACGTCAACAATGCACCTGAAAACATCACTCTCGAATCTCGATGTAGTATACCAAAGCATCGTTGAGATACTCATCACTCATCCTATTATGCAAACATGTCTTCAAAAAACTCATTGCAACAAAGGTTCTTTCAACGGTGGTAGTTACAACAGGAAGCACCAAAGCCAACTCGATAAGATGACATATGAACGAAAAACATTTGCTAATTCCACCCTCAATCATCTTCTTAGCAACATCTCTAAGATCTTCCAATGCATAATATATTTCATTTCCCCTCGTGCTAATTAGATGAAAATTTTGAAAAGAGATAATAGGGAAAAAAAGAGAATAGGGAAAAAAAAAAGAGATATATTATGAAAAAAAAATAACATATAATGTATAATTTTTTGTACAAGAAACGAAGTGAATTATGCATTGCAAGCTCCTTGATAATAATTTGACTTTAGCTTGCTTCACGCGATTCTCTGTTGTAATTGCTCGGATTTTGAATTTAAGGGCTCGGTTCGTTTTGGTGTTTTGATGTATACTAGGTATGTTTCTTTGTATCTTGGTGTGGAATATGAGTAGGGTTCGGTTGAGGTTGTGGTCATGTGATTCATCGTGTTTTTAAAGGCTTTTCTCTAGAGTCTTGACATACACATCTCATAGAGTCATAGGAGATCGATCCTTGGTTAACTTGCCGCCTCGTAGTGCTACATGACTTGTTTCTCCACCATTTTTCATCGATAGGAGCATTCTTTATGATTGACCATATGAAACACCTTCTAGTTGGGCTTTATTCAACACTCATTGTTTAGGTTGTTGGCTTGTTTTGTCCTACCTGTTGATTTTATTATTCCTTCTTCACATCGAAATGCAATCTATTAATTTTTTTCGGCATCTTGAAGCTCCAGTTTGATGAAAGATAAATTGGCAATCGTATCAGCGATGCAGGTGTCGGTCGTGTGTTGCACATGAGTGATCTTGATCTATCCATAATGAGTCGGGATAGAGTCTACTGACAGTGCTTTGTTGCTTGAGTCTCGCTCAATTTAGCCACTCAAGTTGAAGACATAAGGCAGCCCAGCCCTTGTGTCGTGTAAAGTCACCCAAATTTCAGCCAGTAAAGCAGTGCAATGCCTACATTTGCAGCCCGGAGAATGCGACCACCACCCGAAAAAGCTTGGGCTGCTGAGAGGAATAGCTTTGTAGCGGAGTTGGGCTTGGGCATGAATATTAAAATTGGGCCAAGGTTTGAGGTTTATAGGTTGGCCCATTTGACAAGACATGCTCACTTAGCCCATTTTTCAACCAAATGCCAACCTTTAAGGGTTCACTCCACCAACCTAAAATAACTTTTTTTTTGGTAAATTACTTTGGTAGTCCCTAACCTTTAAAGGTTAGCCACTATCAATCCCTAACCTTTTTAAGTGTTAATTTTAGTCCCTAACCTTTTACATATTGCTACTATTTGGTCCCCCATCCAACTAAATGCCAACCTTTTTATTAAATGTACATTTTCTAATTGCCTTTTCTAAATGAAAAACTATTTTAGTTATTGAGTCTCCTTATTAACTATTTTTTTTGTTAATTTAATACAAACTCTTGTATTAGAGTATAATTTATTATATTTTAAGATTTTCCACTTGTATATTCAAAATTTTATTTGTAAATTATAACTTCACACAATTAATGAGTTTTTAATGTGAAAATACTATAACACGCATCTATATGTATTGATACACAATTAAAAAGTTAAAATATATGACTTCAAATCTAATAGGAAGAAGTCCTATATTAAATTTATTTGGGCATTTTTTTATTATCTTATTTAAAGGAATATATTTATTTTACATAATTTACGTGCTACATGTTTTTGAAAGATCGGTAAATGTAATAAGTACTCTATTCGTATGAAAATAGTGGATGCTTAACTTGTTGACACATTTTTTAATAGGTTAAAAACTACACATAAAATATTTTTTTAATAATTAGCAAGTCGGAAAAAAATCAAATATTTCAAGATTAGGGCAATATTGAACGGGGCCCTTAAAATTCATTGGACGACCTTGCTTGTAACCCTAACTCTTCTCTAATCTTTCTCGGATTTATTTAGAAAATTAAATAATTTTATTATTTAGTTTAACTAGAAAATAGACGGGAGGACCAAATAGTAGCAATATATAAAAGGTTAGGGACTAAAAGTAACACTTAAAAAGGTTAAGGACCGATAGTGGCTAACCCTTAAAGGTTAGGGACCACCAAAGGAATTTACCCTTTTTTTTTTTTGATAAAACCTAAAATAACTTTTATATAACCAAACATTTCGTATCCGATATCAAGTCCCATACAACGTAGACCATCCATCTTTCGATAAAATGTATATATTTGTAGAAAATGTGTAAAAATACACATTTTTTTGGTATTTTACATCATTAGTTAAATATGCCTTTTTTTTAACACATTTCAAATCAAATCACTCAAAAAAAATTAAAGAAAAATAAACTAATAAAATTGTCTTTAACTTTGATTTTTTTTTTCAAAATATTCACACAAAAATAAATAATTAACAAAATATTCACACTTTCAAACTATTTACCGAAATATTCATTTTTGTCAGATCGGACAGAAAAACGCGATCTTATACCGCGTTTTACTAACAAAATAGAAAATTTAAAATTGGAGGAAAAACGGAAGTAAAATTAAATGTATATATATATTTTTCTTATTTTTAACCAAAGACGCGAGTTGTTACCACATCTTTAGTGTTTATTTGTTTTTTTTACTCTGCTGGGGAGAGAGTTCGATCTCCTTCGTCTACCCCCGCCGCCTGGGCTCCCTCCTCCGTTTCCCGCCGCCGCCTGGGCTCCGTCTGCTCTAACATTGCCGCCCTCGTCGATCCTCCTCTTACAAATCTTAGGTTGTGTCCTCCTCCTCTAGCACCCACAACCACCAGTCCACCTCTCCTTCGTTTGCCCTCGTCGCCTGGGCTCCGTCATCCGTTCCACCGCCCCCTGGGCTCCGTCTGCTCTAGCGTTGCCGCCCTCGTCGGTCCTCCTCTTACAAATCTTGGGTTGTGTCCTCCTCCTCTAGCACCCACAACCACTAGTCCACCACCCACCTCATCCTCCTTCCTCCCTCAATTGTCCCGACCTCCTCATTCTTCCTCCTCGATCAATTACTTGAATCCGTGCCTCCCTCCTCCTTCTTCCTTCCCCAATTGGTCACTGGTGTCGGAGATGCCTCCCTCCTCCATCCACCCCAATTGTTTGAATCAGTAATTAGGGTCTGCAAAAAAAAATTTGAAGAAGGAGATCTCCTAGTCGTGTGAAATTAAAATAAATAAATAAATAAAGAGACGCGGGTACATTCCGCATCTTTGGTTAAAAATCACAAAAAAAATATATATACATTTAATTTTACTTTCGTTTTTCCTTCAATTTTAAATTTTCTATTTTGTTAGTAAAACGCGGTATAAGACCGCGTTTTTCTGTCCGATCTGACAAAAATGAATATTTCGTTAAATAGTTTGAAAGTGTGAATATTTTGTTAATTATTTATTTTTGTGTGAATATTTTGAAAAAAATTCTCAACTTTTATTAAACTTTTTACTTTTGTGGAAATTTAATCTTAATATAGTTTGATAATTCTTTTTAGATGAACTTTTCAATACCAATTATGTGCTATTATGAAAGTTTAATTTTCGGATTTTTCGCGAGGTAAACATATAGTATAGTGTAATTCAAGTGCTAAAAAGAGTTTAAATTTTGTCATATGGTAACCTCGAAGTTTCGATTTTTTTTTGTCTCATGCCCAAATATTGGAAAATGAGAGTTTCAACCTCTATTGGACTAGTTTATGTAAATTTAAAAAATTATTGAGGGTTTTTCAAGCAATAAGGGACATATTGTAAATGTTACAGACAAATAACAAACGAAGAACCAAAAGATTTGCAAATATAATATGCTATAATATGCTTTATGTATCACGTGTGTAATGAACACATGAGATGCATGTGTGATCTACTACTAATCCTCAAGCCGGAGACGGGTAAACCCGGAGAAATTTCATGGTGTCAGGGCCAGTGAAACTTTCGTCGATGCTCCCATCGTCGCCAGTAGTAACCTCTTCTTCTTCGCCTCTAGTTTTTTTTTTTTTTTTTTTTTACAGTAGGCAAGAGTTTGGATACTGAAAGTATCCATTTCTTCGCCTCTAGTTCTTCGCGTGTTCTTCTTCGTTCATATTTCACAAATTGCCTACTTCTTCACCTCTAACATTTACAATATGTCACTTATTACTTAAAAACCCCCCAATAATTTATCAAACTTATATAACTAACCCAATAGAGGTTGAAACTCTCATTTTTCAACCAAAACTAAAGTTTTGGAAAAAAAATTGAAACCCTTATTTGCCACCCGAATTGCGTTATACCACGAGGTTACCTCATGAAAAATCCGTTTAAATTTTTTATGTTTAAAGTTCAAAAAATTTACATCATAGATTTAATATAAAAAATTAAAAATTATGTGTCAAAAACAAAACTTAAAGTAAAAAGTTCATCCAAAAAGAATTATCGAACTAGATTAAGATTAAAAAAAATGTCGTCAAAAGTAAAATTTTGAACATTTAAAGCAAAAATCTTGAAATATCGAAAAAACTATTGAGGGTATTTTCAATAGCTGTGAAAATCAACATAGATCTTCACTATAATTTTTGTTATATGAGACCATTAATCATTCTAGATAGACAAATAAATTGTATATTGGGGTCTAAATCAATTTATCTATAACAAGTTTTATCTGTATATGATTTTATGTATATGAGGTTATTATAGATGGTATTATCTATAATAGGTTTTAGATCAGATAAGTTTTATCTATATCTAGGTTTATTTTAAAGGGGTTGTACCTATATGGATTTCTCTATTATAAATAGAAGGTGTATGGTTGGAATTATTCTATACAAGTGCATCCATCAAACCATCACGATAATAAAAAAAACCCTATCTCTAGAGTGAAATTCGAGGTTCCTTAGTTCGATGGTATTGGAGATTTTAGTCTTTGGCAATGGTGAGTAAAGGGTCTCCTGACATGGTAGGGGATGTTGAAGGGATCCAAAAAGATGAAATTTGATTCGTTAAAAGATGATGAACAAGAGGAGATACAAGGGAAGGCATCATCGAAGACATGACTTCGTCGGACGGATAAAGTGATATACCATGTGATTGACATAGAGTATTTGAAGAAGATTTGGGTTCAAACAGAGAAGTAGAAGTATTATATGTCAAAGTCTCTATCCAACAAGTTGTATTTGTTACAATGGTTTTCAAGGTGGAGGATGGTGGAGGGTATCGATATGATGAGGCATTCTAGTGTTCCACCAGGAGGGAGCCCAAGCGGCACTTCTTGGACTTGATCAACATCATTTGATGAGATTCAAGTGAGAAGCCCCAAGGAACGAGCATAGGAGGACTTGGAGCAGACAAATTTTTGGAGTTGTTTTTGTTAATTTGTTGTCATGGATAGATTATTTGTCTAGGTGGAGATTGTTGTATGAGACTGTAGAGACCAGAAATTTTAAATCATTATTGTATTTAAATATCTAAATATATTGGGATTTGGTTTTAAGATTTGGAAAATTTTGAAAATTTATTAAAAAAAACGGATTTCATTCCACTTCATGTTCTGAGGACTTTCGTTTATTATTATATCGACCAAAGAGATTTCATTATTTTATTTCGGTTTTGAAATTTCGATTTAGAAATTTTATGGAGTCGGGATTGGATCGAGGGAGCGAATTTTGGGATTTAATTGCATATATTTCAAATTTGTTTGGGACCACTTGGGATTTGTTTTTCCCCCTCCCTTCATCCAGACTCTGCACCAGCCCCATTACCTTGTCTTTGGTCCCCCCCCCCCCTTCCTTTTTCCTTCTGATTTCCAACCCACTATCCTCCTTCACTCTTTGTCTGTTTTTGGCTTCCAAACAACCTAAAGCAACCTTCCTGTTACACACCTACAACCACAATCACAATCACACACTCCCCTCTCCATCTCTCCCTTCTCTATGGTAGTTATGGTGGTTGGGCGGTTACCACCAAATAACTACCCCAACCGCTGGCCCAATAAAGGCCCAATAAAAACCCAATAAGAACCAGCCTAATTAAGGACAAGCTAGCATGACGGAGCTAGCATGGTGAAGCTAGGTCACTCATAAAATATAAAATGTGCGTGACATTTATACGAAGTTGAGTGTAGCTACCATGCAGCTAAAATGACTAAGCTAAAGCTTCAATGAAGCTAAAACCCTAATCAAGCTCAAAATTAGAGCTAGGTCATTTTTGGAGTTCCGAAGCTCGGTTAGCTCTCAAATTTTGCATCAAAGATTTAGAGCTTAATATCTTCCTTTACAAATCATGACATAGTAGTTTAACTCACTATAAGTGATCAAAAATCGATCATAAGCATATCAGATCAAGTGCCGAGCATATCCCTATTGCTTACTTTTATGGAAAACGTCCGAATAAGCTCGAGACCAACTTTGTCGATGTTGAGACTATTGCATGAGTCTTTCCTCATGATTTCCTTTCTCCTTAAAATCTTAGAATTACTTAGGGCCGATCACATGAGCCGTGCCTCTCGCACACCCTAAGCCCGAGTGATGCTCTTAGTAATTCTCACACTTAACATTTGTGATTTCAGACAAATGGATTGATGACTTTTCACAAATCACCAACATCCTTCTCCCTTGACTCCTCACTGTTTTGCCAAGGACACAACACCTCCACCTCCTTCTTTCACCACCAAGAACCACCGCCAAAGCAGCCCCACCTCTGAGCACCGTTCGAGCGTCTTGGGCACCACCGAGCACCCCCGTTTTCGCAGCCCCAATGAGCTGAGCACCTCCGAGCATCCATTCCACCTTCTCCTTTCGCTCGAGCCTAGCAACGACATATTCAAGCCTCCTCTGATGTCCTAAGAAGTGAAGTCGACTAGCCCAGGAGCTCCCCACGCCACCGCCGGACCGCCCCAAACGCCGCTTCCCCTGTTCGCGTGAAGAAGAACTCGGTATGCCCTTCTTCCTTCGTTTTTCGACCTCAAACCTCATAAAGGTCCGCCTTTAAACCCCTATCTCCCTTCCTAGGCCAATTCCGGTGTCAATCCCTCTCCGGCGACCTCAAATCGATTCCGACGAATCCTATAGTGAAGTTTCAAAACTTTGGTGAGCACATCTCCTTTCTCTTTCTTCTCTTGCTTGTCTCTTGCTCAGTGGTGTCGGGAAGGTGGCCGGATTGAGCCACCAACCGCCGACCAACTCCTCCCTTCCCCTTCCTTTTCCCAACTGTCGAACAGAGATCCAAGAGAGGAATTTTTTTTCAAATTAGTCAAAATAATGAAAAAAAAATTAGCAAAATAGCCAAGATTCAAAACTATTTTGGTATTTAGCCAAAGTTGGGTAAAGTCGCTGTTTGAGACAGCGACTTTAGCCCAACTTTTAAAAAATATTAAAATAACAAATTCGTTGTTAACAACGACTTTGTATTTTTTTTTCCGAAAATTATTAGTTAAATGTTAAAAAGGGTAAAAACTAAAAAAATATATATACGGGAGAGTCGTTGTTACAAACAGCGACTCTCCCTTTTTTTTATTTCACACTCTTTCCAAATCAACCATTCTCCCGTCTCAACAATCCCCCCCCCCCTCTCTCACACCTCACGTATACATGGCTCACCCTCTCTCAGTCACCTCTCTCACCTCACGTAACACCATGGCCCACCCCATCCCAGTCAGTTAGTCACCCCCCCCTCTCTCTTTGCTATGCCACACTCTCTCCCTCTCCAATCTATGCTTTAAAATAAAATAAAAGGGAAGAGTCGTTATTTGTAACAGCGACTCTCCCATTTATTTTTTAAGGGGTTTACACTTTTTACAATTTAACCGATAATTTTTGAAAAAAAGTACAAAGTCGCTGTTTCAAACAGCGACTTTGTTATTTTAATAATTTTTTTAAAAAGTTGGGCTAAAGTCGATGTTTGAAACAACGACTTTACCCATTTAATCGCTTTCTGCATATATATAAATTGTCAGCATGCTTGAGTGTTTAATATTCCGCACTGCATTAGAGCATCTTTATTTAGGACTAGCGCATACTATGTGGCTTCAGCGAGGTCTCCAGGACCCGCATGTGTAGCTCGACTTGAATCCTTTCCCCATTCTTATTTTTAGGTATATAAATGCATACTCTTAACTCATGTTGTATGCTGTTTGACGATGGGCACATATGGCGTATTATTAGAGGCCGACTTGACACTTGACACTACTACAATGTTTTGAGTATTTCAAGTACTCATATTTCTGTTTTGACCCGGCTCTGTCGTGGCAAGTTGTATCATGATTTCAGTTTTCATGCCTTTACCTGAAAATGAATTTGAGCGACTAGTTTATAGTACAGATTCTGGGTACCGAATGGCCCTTTGCTTGTTTAGGGTTCGAAATCCCCCACTTTGAAAGACTAACCTTTGAGGTTTGAAACCTCGACCCATATCTGGATTGCAAGATCCGAATGAAGGTATCCAACCTTTGAAACGTAACCCGAATATTTATATTTTGGTCGTTACAGAGACAAGTAGGTGATTTAGAGGCTCTCACATAAACCCTAAGAGTTACTATCCAATTTCATAATTAATCCAAATTCACAATAAGATTGGCTTTCGCTTCAATAATGCAAATAAGGATCGCATACTACTTTCGTAGAAGAATCATGCATATAGGATAGAAGACGGAATCGCATAAAAATCATACCTTTGATGCATAAACTTACATGGCTATCGTCGGGCTCACCCCGACCCTAGAAGTAAGGGAACTACTCGCACTTCATAGCCATAGACATCATCATCATTGTTGGAAAATAAACTTGAATTGAAAACGTCGAAGGATTACAACCGAACAAAGCAAACTTCCGCTCTCGCTTCCTCTTCCTTCACTCGGCCACTCTCTCTCTCTATACTAAATTCTATGCGATATTCTATGCTTGGATGAATTGAATGATTAAACTGAGCCCTAATGGCTTCTAATTATAGATTCCAAACCTCGCTATCCAAGGATAAGAAAATCTATCTTATTATTAAACTAAATAAATAAAATCACTTTAGGTCAATATGAATTCACCATAAAGAATATAAAGTCTGATAAGAAGATAAAAGATCCCGACTTAATGTGGAAGTAAGGCTCTTCGGATAAGATTTTGTCAAAACCCGTCGGATCTGTCTGCAACGTCACTCAATATCGACCACTTCTCTTCTATCTCAAGCTAGCTCTACTCGACCTCGGATTTGTACTCGATCTCTATCTTTTACTCGATTTGGGGCACTCGATATCGACCATTTTCAGTCGATATCGACTAGTCTGTGTCGAGTTGCATTGTTCTTCTCCTGGCTCGATTTCTGGTGTTCAGATTCCACTCGATGTCGAGTCACTTGGTCGATTTCGACTCCTCAGTAGACTTCGTGTACTTTTTCAGCTTTTCTTTTCTTCTTCAAATCGCTCCAATTTTGCCTCGATTTCTGCGAAATAGCACAAGAACTCGTGTAGACCTCCATAATTGCAAATAAACATAAACTACACTAATCTTATGCTTTCCCAACCAATATGCATGAAAATAAACATAAACTACACTAATCTTTTCTCTATGAGTTCTAATGCTTGGTTGGTGTTGAATAAAAATGCGCAAATAATTATACAACACATTTTATTTAATTTTTTAATATTTGAGTTCGACCCCTTTTGGTTATCCTCTTGATTCGAAGTTGTATCGACACCAAGACTTGAATGGTTTTGGTGATTTGGGATGCACCCGAAATTTAACGGGTTGCCTACGTATCTCTTAGAAGAGAATCAAGCCTCACGTAGTTCAAAGTGTTTAGAATTTGTGTTTGGTTTGGATTTGGTTTCGCTTTCTTGTATGCATCATAGGATGAAGTTCAAACCCTCCTTCTACGAAGGGTAGCTCGAACAACACTCTGCTCGAGTAACTTGAGTCCACCTTCTCGGAAGGGTAACTCAAGTAACCCGCCTATCATTTGCATAGAAAACAATTTGGCTTTGTTATGGAGTTTGATTTAATTTGATTTGTTTTGACTAAAAGGTCAACTTGGGGGTTGTGATTGAACTCGTTTGTGAGTTTTCTACGTACCCCTTTTGGAAGGGATCAAATCACACGTAGTTCTTGATCATGACAAATTTGAATGTGGTACTTAGGTTTTTGAATTTTTGGCCGTGATCGAACTCGACGAGTGGAAGCTTTGTATCGAGTCAGAGGAGACACTTTGAATCTGATGAGAATTTGATTTGGATTTTTGGTGACCGAACTCAACAAGCGGAAGCTTTGTTTCGAGTTCGATGGACACTTTGGTTTTGATAGAAAATTTGATATTTGAGATGACTTAGAGTCGAAGAATAAATTTGAGGAGATTTGATTGAAATTTTGGATGTGACTGGACTCGGTGAGAATTTGATTTACACCGGGTTTCCTATGTATCCATTTGTTTGGTGGAATCAAGTCATCGTAGTTCTAACGGAAAACCAATTTGACTTTTTGGATTGGCGATTGTACCCGACGAGCTTAAGTTTTATGTCGAGCTACCTACGTACCCGTTTGAACGGGATCAAATCATCCGTAGTTCAACATGGAATTAATTTGAATTTGAGGAAATTTGATTTAATTTGGGAAGGACGACTGAATCCGATATATATCAAATTTGATACCGAATTTCCTACGTAACTCGTAAAAGAGTATCAAGTCTTTACGTAGTTCTTTATCGAAACCAGTTTGATTTGATTTTGACCTCATATTCATTTAAAAGTGAAATTAGAGGTTGACGACTGTACCCGATATATTTTTAGGATTTAATATCGGGTTACCTACGTAGCCGATATGAGGCGTCAAGTCTTTACGTAGTTCTATCTTACAACCTCATTTGATTTAGGGCACGTGATTGAATCCGAGATACATATGTTTTTCTCGGATCTCCTACGTAGCTCGTAAAGAGCATCAAATCTTAACGTAGTTCTATACGATGAACAAATTTGATTTAATTTGGGAAGAACGACTGAATCCGATATATATTAAATTTGATACCTGATTTCCTACGTTACTCGTAAAAGAGTATCAAGTCTTTACGTAGTTCTTTATGGAAACCAGTTTGATTTGATTTTGACCTCATATTCATTTAAAAGTGAATTTAGAGGTTGACGACTGTACCCGATATATTTTTAGGATTTAATATCGGGTTACCTACGTAGCCGATATGAGGCGTCAAGTCTTTACGTAGTTCTATCTAAAAACCCATTTGATTTGGTTTTGAAAATTTGATCGTTTGATGATCGTGTGATTGAACCCGACGAGCTTTAGCTTTGTATCGAGTTTCCTACATATCCGGCAAAACGGAATCAAATCTTATGTAGTTCTTTTTAGAACCAATTTAATTGGTTTTGTTTTGACCTCATATTCATTTAAAGGGAATTTAGAGGTGAGCGACTGAATCCGATATATATTGAATTTGATATCGGGTTTCCTACGTAACTCATAAAAGAGTATCAAGTCATTACGTAGTTCTTAACGAACTGATTTTGCCTGATTGACTTAACTTCGTTTGGAACCGAAGAAAGTCTTTTTAGAATTTGTGATTGAACCCGACGGGCTTTCGCTTGACATCGAGTTTCCTACATATCCGACGAAGCGGAATCAAATCTTATGTAGTTCTTATAGAACCGATTTGGATTCTTTTTGGTTTGGTGATTGAACCCGACGAGCTTTTAGCTTTATGTCGAGCTTCCTACGTACCCGATTGAACGAGATCAAATCACCCGTAGTTCTACTATAGGACCAAATGATTTAATTTGGCAAAGGTGACTGAATTCGATATATATTAAATTTTATACCGAATTTCCTACGTAACTCGTAAACGAGTATCAAGTCTATACGTAGTTCTTTTTAAAGAAACCGATTTTAATTTGGAAAAATCCGGGTTAAGATTTTGACTCCGTTTTTATTTAAGAGCCGATTTGAGATTGACCCACTAGAATTAATTGACAAAGAATTTTATAAGTCAAAATTTACAGACTCGAATTCTTAATGTGTGCCAATTATAATTTTTATATTTTAGTGGGTCGATTTCGCAATTAAATGAAATCTCTTTCAAATGATTGCACGTGTGTGACAACTTCTTCTTTGTAAAGCCAAAAGCTGGCTTTTGTTTGGCACAAGCCAACAGGCTGAACCCAATTCAATTTTATTTTAATTAAGTCCAATCCCTTTTATGTAATTAATCCAGCCCCATTCTCCTTCCTTAGCCCAAAAAAAATTTAGCTGATGTGCCAGCAACGCCTTCACTTTCCTATCTTGTGCTTTGCGTTTTTTTTTTATTCTCTGACTTCAGCGGCTTCGACGCAGTCACGCAGAGATGGCACACCGCCATATCCGCACGAAGCTTGCTTGGGAGAAGAAGCCAATTTCTGAGTCACATCGAGGGGGCTTGGAATCAAGTGCTCTTCCTGAGCTAGACTCGAAGGCCGATAGAAAAACGGGAGGGCTTTCGGAGAGCGGAGATCCGGATCAATTTGTCGTCGATCGGAACCGAAAGCTCTTGCAAAGAGGAGAAGAAACAGGTTTGTCTTCCTATTTTTCCTTCAATTTCCCTCTGATTCGGAGGATTTGGGTCTTGGAAAAGTTAGGGCTGATTTTAATTTGCAATTTGGGGATTCCGGGTTTGGGACATTCGAAAGAGCCTACAAGGGAAGCTGATCCGATGCTCGGGGAGTCCCGACCTTGAGCAAGGCTATGCAGCAAGGACTCGCTTGAATCCTCGGGTGCGACCCTGCGACGTCGAAGGCATCCCTGACTTTGGCTTCCGAATTGGCTTACAGGTTTAATTTTTCCCTTTCGTCCTCCACTTCACCTGAATTGATACATCAATTGATCCTAAGTATATGCTGACTTAGGATTTGGCATATGAATTTTGGGATTAGTCAGTTTGCCCTTTAGTTGCTTTTGATTTTTCTTTTAATACCCAATTATTGCCTGCATTTTTTTTCTATGCTCCTGATAGAGTTTATAGATCTCCAATTCATGTTTGTTTTGCCTTTGTGGCTGTTTTGAGTAGACAACGGTTTCTTTGTCCAGAATACATGACGTTTCTCAATTAAGCAGCGAAGTCTTGAACTTGTCTGCATTTGTTAATTGAATTCTTATTGATTGAATTCTGGTAAAATTTTGGCAGCATTTCGCCTATGTTTAGGGCAATTTGATAATCCCGAAACCCAAACCCTTACTTAAAGCCCACGCTTTGTAAGAGGGGGTTCCGAGGATCGAATTTCTGTAGCCATGAGGTTCTTTTGGGGAAAATTCAGCAGCATTTTCCCTGGATTTAGGGTATTTTGATGATTCCGAAACCCAAACCCTTACTTAAAGCCCATGCTTTGTAAGGGGGGGTTCGAGAGCCATGAAATCTACCTTGTTTGATGCTTCTCCTGCTGCTGCTACTGAATTTTTTATTTATGTGGGTATTTGCAGGTTCACACCTAACAGGAGGAGGAACCAGGAACAAGAAGAAGAAGCCAGGAAGGAGCAACAACTGCTTCTTTTGTTTTGCAGTTGAATAGCCGACCCAAAAGGAAGAAAGGAAAAGCCCCAATTGTAGATTGCAGTAGCCTTTTTACAGGGTGAGTAGGTGGAAGTTACTTGAAGGAAACCACCCTCCCACGTACTGCATTTTCAACCTTTTTTTTTTAATGTATTTTTACTGCCTTTGATGGTAACTGTAATCAAAAGCCAGCTACTGCTTAGATTTTTCCAATGTGTATTGGGCTTTTTGTTTGCCATGTATTTGGGCTTTACCTTCCTTTTAACTTGAAAGGTCCAATTTCTCTTAATATCAAGCTTTATGCTTAAATGGAGAAAATTTATCACATTCTTAACATATAAGAAAAATGTGATGATATTTTTATCAAATCATGAATTCATCTAATTCACCAAAATTTACCCTCTAACAGTTGGGGTCGTGGAGTCCGGACTCGGGACTGGCTGGGGTCGAGGTGGTGCTTTCAAGGCGACTCCGTATCCAGAAAGGAGCTTCCTTGGAGTTTCATCTGCACTACCCACAAGAGATAGATTCATGCAGTACTACTACTCACAAGAGATAGATTCATGCAGTCTACCCACAAGAGTTCAAATCCTTTTAGTTTCACATTTTTATAATTTTTATTTTTCTTAGTTTTTTTCTACTAAAAAGCCTAATTAAATAATAAATTTAAGGTTTTCTTTAACATATTTGAACAAAAATATTCTTTTGTATATATACCTATAAAAAATTCTCATTTTTTGATAAATTTTGTTTTTTTTTCTATTTTTTTCTTAAAAAATTACTAATTAAATTATAAAATTAAGGTTTTTTTATAATATATTTAAATAAAAAAATTATTTTTCATGTATGCATGTAGAAGAAAATTTTCTCGGAAATTTTTTTAGCCCCCTCTAAAAAAAAATTTGTAAGTCCGCCACTAATAAAATGTCGTAATAAGATATGATGTAGCATGTAGGTTAGACCTGTTAGTCGAATCATCCAGGCCGGGTTTGGGTTCAGGTTACGTGGGTCCCAGGTAGATCGGGTCAAGGGTTGAGTCAAGCAAAGTTTCTACTGGTTTCGGGTCGACCCAGCGGGTAAAAAAAACTCAAACTTTTTAAACTCGTCGGTTTGCCCTTGGGAAGTTGAATTGCTGCTGGCAGACATTAAACTCCTCACATCCCACATAAGGGACGCTTCTTTCCTGCATGTACAATGGTAACAAAGGGGCAGATAAGGTTGTATATCTTTGTCACTCTTCTCGGGAGCAGAATGTAATTAATGATTTATGTCTTCTTGATCACATCCGAAATGATGTTATCAGATAGGATTTCCCCCTCCCCGAATCTTTTCCTAATAAAAAAGACTTTTTAAGAATATTAAAATACTATCAATATTAAACTATGATATCATTAAAATAATAATATTATATAAATATTTTAAAGATAGAAAATATATATCATATTTATACAAATATTTTTTTTTATAAACCACATATAAATGCTTTAAACATACACCCAAAATATAAACCACATATAAATGTTTTAAACATACACCAAAAATCCGCTTGGGTACTATGTGGTATCTACGTGACATCTACATAGTACTGCCTCATCAGATCGATTTTGACTTTCCTAAACCTTTTCATATTTGTAAAGATCATATAGGTACGTAGGTGTAGCGTAACTAGAAATGAGGATTGAGGATATAGTGGAGGGAGGACTGGACAGTGCAAGGTTTCGTGGCGTGGGAGAAGCGAGAAATAGGATGGCAAATGCCAAAACCTTCAGAGACACACGTCTTTATTCAATTATTATTATTATTATTATTATATAATATTGTAATGGTATTTGCAGTATTGCGATCCCACCTCACACCTCACCTCATTTCGTCTTCTCTACGACTACCATATAATATCCATTTCAGGTAACTGCTCCCTTATTTATGGTTTCGCTTCTTTCTTATACGGTGCATCCCTATTTTAATTGCTATCTTTCTACCAATTAAAATCGAAACATTTCAATTATAATTGATTATCGAAGGATAAAAGACACAAATTTTATTCATCTTTTAAGTTTTTAACTGATTTGGGGAAAAAACTCAAATTTAATTGTTCTTTTAAGCGGCAATATGAATACAGATAATTTGCATATCTAACCACTGTTAACTCCACCTTGATGATAAAACTAAAGTCTTGGTTAATAAAAGCCAAAAGTTCTGGTTTCCAGGATTTGGTAAGACCTTACCATATGACTTCAAGAAATTACAAGTGATGAAACCCGATTTTCAGAATCCCGTGTCGGCGGGTTCCGGGATCCAGTTGGACGCGGGCGAGCTCAGACGATCGGGCTTACCTGAGACGCGCGACGAGATTTCCGTCGGCGTACCCAAACCTGTGCCGATCCGAGCTCAAGCCATTCACGGACAACCGTCCTCCCTGCAGGGCTCCATCAAGTGTCGGTCTAGCCGAGACTAATCCCGCTCGAGAGGGGGGCTCATGGCCAGGGAATCCGGCCTAAGCCTAATGAGATTCCAGTTTCCGACCCCCGTCATTTCCCTCATACCTCCTATATATAGTATGCAAGCATTTCTATATGAATGCCACTTGTCGCCAAGTGTCACATGCCTCATGACATGTGGGAGGGAGGCATGGATGCCAAGTGTCATGGCATACGTGTTGGAGCCGCGGGCGGTTTATCGTCCGCGGACGTCTTAAGTTTGTATTTCGATTCGTATTTGCTCATTCTTCATGTTTATAAGGTTCTATTTATAT
Organism: Persicaria maculosa; assembly: GCA_963922045.1. Lineage (NCBI taxonomy): Eukaryota > Viridiplantae > Streptophyta > Magnoliopsida > Caryophyllales > Polygonaceae > Persicaria > Persicaria maculosa. The sequence continues at coordinate 36,053,102 of OY998269.1, read as the reverse complement.
AGCGGGGAACCTTGTTTATGTTTATATATTCTTATCTACTTATGATAATAAATATTTATTTATTTATGGCATCATCATAGCTCCTCGAGCCTTTGTTAAGTCGTGACTTGACCGAGGTTCGATTAAACGATGCCTTGAATGCACTTGAATCTCGTTCACTTCCATTCATGGAAGAGTACCCAATATATATGACTTTTTGTGTAAAATTTTTCAAGGAAGATTGCTGGTCTGGGCTGCACCCAACTATTAATGGGTTGCCTACGTATCTCTTAAGAGGAGAATCAAGCCTTTCGTAGTTCAATCAAGAGGCCCTCCGCGAGCGATAGCTCGAGCATCGAGGGACTTTGTTTATGCTCTTTTAGAGTTCATCTCCGCGAGCTTACCAGCTACGAGCAGGAGGCCCTCCATGAGCATAGCTCCAGCGTCGAGGGGCTTGGTTTATACTCATATAGAGTTTATCTCCATGAGCTTACCAGCTGCGAGCAGGAGGCCCAACGCGGATAGCTCCTGCGTCTAGGGGCTTATGCTATTTTTGTGCTCCGAGAGGCTCAGCCTACGATCGGAGGCCCGACGCGGATAGCTCCTGCGTCTAGGGGCTTATGCTATTTTTGTGCTCCGAGAGGCTCAGCCTACGATCGGAGGCCCGACGCGGATAGCTCCTGCGTCTAGGGGCTTATGCTATTTTTGTGCTCCGAGAGGCTCAGCCTACGATCGGAGGCCCGACGCGGATAGCTCCTGCGTCTAGGGGCTTATGCTATTTTTGTGCTCCGAGAGGCTCAAGCTACGATCGGAGGCCCGACGCGGATAGCTCCTGCGTCTAGGGGCTTATGCTATTTTTGTGCTCCGAGAGGCTCAGGCTACGATCGGAGGCCCGACGCGGATAGCTCCCGCATCTAGGGGCTTATGCTATTTTGTGCTCCGAGAGGCTCAGGCTACGATCGGAGGCCCGACGCGGATAGCTCCTGCGTCTAGGGGCTTATGCTATTTTGTGCTCCGAGAGGCTCAGGCTACGATCGGAGGCCCGACGCGGATAGCTCCTGCGTCTAGGGGCTTATGTTATTTTTGCGCTCCGAGAGGCTCAGGCTACGATCGGAGGCCCGACGCGGATAGCTCCCGCATCTAGGGGCTTATGCTATTTTGTGCTCCGAGAGGTTCAGGCTACGATCGGAGGCCCGACGCGGATAGCTCCTGCGTCTAGGGGCTTATGCTATTTTTGTGCTCCGAGAGGCTCAGGCTACGATGGGAGGCCCGACGCGGATAGCTCCCGCATCTAGGGGCTTATGCTATTTTGTGCTCCGAGAGGTTCAGACTACGATCGGAGGCCCGACGCGGATAGCTCCTGCGTCTAGGGGCTTATGCTATTTTTGTGCTCCGAGAGGCTCAGGCTACGATCGGAGGCCCGACGCGGATAGCTCCTGCGTCTAGGGGCTTATGCTATTTTTGTGCTCCGAGAGGCTCAGGCTACGATCGGAGGCCCGACGCGGATAGCTCCTGCGTCTAGGGGATTATGCTATTTTGTGCTCCGAGAGGCTCAGGCTACGATCGGAGGCCCGACGCGGATAGCTCCTGCGTCTAGGGGCTTATGCTATTTTTGTGCTCCGAGAGGCTCAGGCTACGATCGGAGGCCCGACGCGGATAGCTCCTGCGTCTAGGGGCTTATGCTATTTTTGTGCTCCGAGAGGCTCAGGCTACGATCGGAGGCCCGACGCGGATAGCTCCCGCATCTAGGGGCTTATGCTATTTTTGTGCTCCGAGAGGCTCAGGCTACGATCGAAGGCCCGACGCGGATAGCTCCTGCGTCTAGGGGCTTATGCTATTTTTGTGCTCCGAGAGGCTCAGGCTACGATCGGAGGCCCGACGCGGATAGCTCCCGCATCTAGGGGCTTATGCTATTTTTGTGCTCCGAGAGGCTCAGGCTACGATCGGAGGCCCGACGCGGATAGCTCCTGCGTCTAGGGGCTTATGCTATTTTTGTGCTCCGAGAGGCTCAGGCTACGATCGGAGGCCCGACGCGGATAGCTCCTGCGTCTAGGGGCTTATGCTATTTTTGTGCTCCGAGAGGCTCAGGCTAAGATCGGAGGCCCGACGCGGATAGCTCCTGCGTCTAGGGGCTTATGCTATTTTTGTGCTCCGAGAGGCTTATGCTATTTTTGTGCTCCGAGAGGCTCAGGCTACGATCGGAGGCCCGACGCGGATAGTTCCTGCGTCTAGGGGCTTATGCTATTTTTGTGCTCCGAGAGGCTCAGGCTACGATCGGAGGCCCGACGCGGATAGCTCCCGCATCTAGGGGCTTATGCTATTTTGTGCTCCGAGAGGCTCAGGCTACGATCGGAGGCCCGACGCGGATAGCTCCTGCGTCTAGGGGCTTATGCTATTTTTGTGCTCCGAGAGCTCAGGCTACGATCGGAGGCCCGACGCGGATAGCTCCCGCATCTAGGGGCTTATGCTATTTTTGTGCTCCGAGAGGCTCAGGCTACGATCGGAGGCCCGACGCGGATAGCTCCTGCGTCTAGGGGCTTATGCTATTTTTGTGCTCCGAGAGGCTCAGGCTACGATCGGAGGCCCGACGCGGATAGCTCCTGCGTCTAGGGGCTTATGCTATTTTTGTGCTCCGAGAGGCTCAGGCTACGATCGGAGGCCCGACGCGGATAGCTCCCGCATCTAGGGGCTTATGCTATTTTTGTGCTCCGAGAGGCTCAGGCTACGATCGGAGGCCCGACGCGGATAGCTCCTGCGTCTAGGGGCTTATGCTATTTTTGTGCTCCGAGAGGCTCAGGCTACGATCGGAGGCCCGACGCGGATAGCTCCCGCATCTAGGGGCTTATGCTATTTTTGTGCTCCGAGAGGCTCATGCTACGATCGGAGGCCCGACGCGGATAGCTCCTGCGTCTAGGGACTTATGCTTTTTTTGTGCTCCGAGAGGCTCAGCCTACGATCGGAGGCCCGACGCGGATAGCTCCTGCGTCTAGGGGCTTATGCTATTTTTGTGCTCCGAGAGGCTCAGGCTACGATCGGAGGCCCGACGCGGATAGCTCTTGCGTCTAGGGGCTTATGCTATTTTTGTGCTCCGAGAGGCTCAGGCTACGATCGGAGGCCCGACGCGGATAGCTCCCGCATCTAGGGGCTTATGCTATTTTGTGCTCCGAGAGGCTCAGGCTACGATCGGAGGCCCGACGCGGATAGCTCCCGCATCTAGGGGCTTATGCTATTTTGTGCTCCGAGAGGTTCAGGCTACGATCGGAGGCCCGACGCGGATAGCTCCTGCGTCCAGGGACTTAAATTTCTTCGACACATGCAATGCATAAAAGAGTACATGTATACGTATAGACCATCATTGATATATGAAATTAATTGCCAATTCAAATTTATGGTCAAAGGCCAACCAATCCTCCGACTACTCGTAAAAGAGTATCTTTATATACATGACCATAGCAAAAAGTGGTCAAGAAGTTATGCTCTGTTTGGTGTTGTTAAGTGAGCATACCAACACCTGTCTTCTTGATTATTGTAGGTAGCTTCTTGTATATGACATTCCATTATATTGGAACAACTACCTTCATATATTAAATTCACTTCATATGTCAGCACATGATGAATAATATAATAGTGAAAACATATACAGATGGATACTATAGTTCATTGCATATGCTTTATATATTTATCAATTTAGATTTAATTCAACCTTGGATCAACAAATCTGATCAATCAAGCTAAAAAATCAGTAGGTCCATCACCGATCGATGGAACCCAATTATTAGCAATGAAAATATGTATAAGAAGTTCCAAAGAGAGTACGGGTACGTTGTGGGGTATGTGATTAGCTACTAAACCCCTAAACTCAAAGTCTAGTCATAAATAAATTCTAAGACATTAGTGCTCTCTTAATCATACATGATTTTAACGTAGGTAGATGAGAAAGCGAGGCTTCAAAAGATATAGATCTCTAGTACATACCCATATAACAGACATATACCCATCCCCACTTAAGTTGCCTACTTGTTTAATTCTGACAGTAGGGTCGTTGAAGACCAATTTGCTTATACGACACACCCTCCGGCTAATTATACACATACATCTCAACTTTCGATTTCTCTTCCACCGAGCTACTTGGTTATTCAAACAACACGCTTGGAGTCTGGGATTGGTGTTGGATTCCAACAGTCCCTTGAGTCACAAAGATTGCGGATGAAGTCGGCATCCGCGATACATTAGACGAGACCCGACCTCTGAACAATTTAATGTGTAATGTTCTCCGCAAATAAAAGTCGGTTGTAGCCAATCGCTTGCTCGGTACTTCAAACGAATCCGAATTCAAACGAGGGCCACAAACATGCTTTCCAGGCCATGAAAGGATCGACTTTAGTGTCTTCTCAAGCATAAATCATGGATATATATCCAATTGATTAACCAAACCACCTCTTAATTTTAACATTCAAAGTGTCCAAAAGTTGGAGCTATGATGATATATAGCCATCCTAACATTTTCGTGGGGATACCATTTGCTTGAACTGATTTGAGCAAGCAAGCAGCTCCTTCATCGATCTTTTAGTATATATTGGCTATGACGACAACCACCCAATTTCATATCAATAACCTATAATTATTTATACGTAGGGGTCAAAAAGAGCCGAAAGGATGGTTTGTAGGAGTACAAGTCTACCAAATTGCATGCATTCGAACACGAAAATGAGATCTATAGATCGATCCGCGCATGCCCAAATACATCCGCGTACTAGTTTTCTTTCACTATTCAATCATCTAAAATAATTTTTGAAAATGGAATTCAATCGAAGCTAAATAAGTAGAAACTTCGTATTGATTTTAAATTACCTCTTAGCGTGAGAGGTCCCCACGGACGGCGCCAGTGATGAAACCCGATTTTCAGAATCCCGTGTCGGCGGGTTCCGGGATCCAGTTGGACGCGGGCGAGCTCAGACGATCGGGCTTACCTGAGACGCGCGACGAGATTTCCGTCGGCGTACCCAAACCTGTGCCGATCCGAGCTCAAGCCATTCGTGGACAACCGTCCTCCCTGCAGGGCTCCATCAAGTGTCGGTCTAGACGAGACTAATCCCGCTCGAGAGGGGGGCTCATGGCCAGGGAATCCGGCCTAAGCCTAATGAGATTCCAGTTTCCGACCCCCGTCATTTCCCTCATACCTCCTATATATAGTATGCAAGCATTTCTATATGAATGCCACTTGTCGCCAAGTGTCACATGCCTCATGACATGTGGGAGGGAGGCATGGATGCCAAGTGTCATGGCATACGTGTTGGAGCCGCGGGCGGTTTATCGTCCGCGGACGTCTTAAGTTTGTATTTCGATTCGTATTTGCTCATTCTTCATGTTTATAAGGTTCTATTTATATAGCGGGGAACCTTGTTTATGTTTATATATTCTTATCTACTTATGATAATAAATATTTATTTATTTATGGCATCATCAACAAGGGCTCTCGGCTTTGTAGTACACAGGCTTAACGTAATTGGGCGTATTGTTAATGGGCCTATTTTACTAGGTCTACAATTCTGGATCTAAGGTTCAATATTTTATTGGGCCTAAATATATGGGCCAGATTTCATGAATAGCCTTGGTGGATATTTGGTTTTAATTCTTTATATTCTATCGTATCTATCAAATATATCTACTAGTTTATTGCTGAGATTTTTTAGGGATTTGTTTGAGCCTTCAACAGCCAGTGATTCAAATTGATCAGATCTTAGGCAAGATTCCAGCGCGTTGTTCTGAAGGTTCTGGCCAGTAATTCAAAAGTCTGTTTCTCCTTCCAGGCGGATTTGGTGCAACGTTCCTCAACAAATTTAGAGAAAAATATTCAGACGTTTGATTTCGAATTAGACGGACTGATCTATATAAGGAGAAGAAGAAGGATTGCAGAAAACAACATTCTCGGCGCTCAAACATCTTCGGCTGATTCATCCTCTTCAAGCATTCGATCTCACATCGCTCCTTTGGCTTAGTATTGTATTTACTTTGAGTGTGTGAGGTTTTCTTTTGAGCTTCATAGTACAATTCAGTGAGAGTTATACACAGGGTTCTTTACCCAATCATAGAGGGTACTCCGGTATCCTTAGAAGCTTTATTTCACTAGTGCGTTTGGGTTGCTAGATAGGAAGTTAGTCTAGAAGAGGGAAGGTCTTCTAGAGGTTGTATATAGGGCTCATAAGATAAAGTGAAATAAAGTTGTTGAATCCTACGGGTTGGATAACCCTAGGCGGGGACGTAGGCGGTTGTGCCGAACCTCGTTAACAAGTCTCGTGTTCTTTTCTTTCTGTCATTTACTTTATTGCTTGTTCACACGTTTTATCTTATTCTCTATCTCGGTTTAACTTGCTTCTGTTTTGCAGATAAGGTCTTACTGTCAGCAGTAAGGTCTTACAGTTTAAGTTTTGCGAAAAGTTGCCATACTCCATTCAACCCCTCTTCTGGAGTATATTCGTACATTATATCTGCCTATTCCGTACTTCAAACACTATGTCGATGATATTCAAATTCAAAACCATTCAGATCTTCTTTATCTTATTCGTAAAAAAAATTATAATATTATATTAGATTTTTTTATAGCCTTTAGAGTTTAGAGTATGTTTAAATAACTTATAATACAAAATATTATGTTATAATATATAATATAATATTATATATTAATTTAGTAGTTTAATTTTAATATAATATTATATATTATAAGTCATAATTAATGTACTTCCAACCACACTCTTACTACTGTAGAAAATTTACTTGTTTTAAGGCCTCCAAAATCCATGAACCTACCTGGCTAGGACGAATCCCTTGGGTCATTCGAGTCATGCTTTTCAATGTGTGTAATATCTTTACAAATCATTGTTTTTATACTACGTACATGCTCTTTTTTTTTTATTTGATGTAGGAGGATATTCTCATAATAAACTCATTTATTTAAATTCTTTCTTTTTTCTTCTTTCCGTTTTAAACATGGGCACATAAATTAATGAACAATTATTTAAAAATATCACTATTCCTTTCTTATTTTTTTCAATGATTTATGTTTCAAAACAACTATTAAAAAACAATAAGCATGCTATGGAAATTGAATTATTCAAAACTGTAACTATTACATGCTTTGAAAATTATCATTTTACCTGGATATAATGTACGTATACGAAAATATATTGACATAATATTAAATAATTATATCAATTATCTATAAAAATCTATTAAAATTATAATAACAATAAACACGCAAAAAATAGTTACAATTTGCTTAATTTTTTTAACAAAGTGAATAGTAAATTTTAATCAAAATTATTATTTTTATTGTTTTAAAACAATTTTTTCTTCATTTTTAATTTTTTTAAACAAACTAAACCATAACTTTTTTCTCTAACAAATTTCCATAATATTAATTTTTTTTTCTGCTATGCATTTTTTTTAATAATACAATAGTGATGAAAATTATTCTAATATCATAAACTAATATTAATTACAACATAATTAAATAATTTATGGGTAGATATATTTTAATTACAATTAATCTAGATTTAAAAACAATTCTTTTTATCAAATAATAATCTAAATATAAAAAATTATGAAATATTTATCGAATAATATTTTTTTTCAATGTGAGTATAAAATGGTTTTGATTAAATTTTATTAATTTTATAAAAAATATATATATAGATAGATTGTGACTTTTGATTATTTTTCATAAATTACGAGTATATACATTATTTTAATATTTTTTTATAAAAGAACTTTTTTTTCAAAATTGTGATATGTATCAAGTTTAATATATAAATATTGATTACCAAAATGTCAAATAATTTAAAACGAGAAAACGAGTCTTGGACAAGAAATAATTGTTACAGGTGAAAAAACGCTCTCTTCTTGATAGCTCTAAAACCTCTCCTCCGGGAGCCCTTACCCCTCCTTCGGGAGCCCTACTCCGGTCTCGGCCGTTTCTACTAGCTCCGACCTCTTTTGCTACACAGTGGTCGCCATGGCTTGTTTGGTGGCGAGGCTCCTGATGACAAAATCTGAAAACCCTAACTGGAAAATTCGTCTCCATTTTTGTGCAAAATCCGAATTTTATTTGGGGCTTCCGTTGAAACTGGGTTCATCTTCCTTCTTTCTTCCTTCCCCTTGTGTAATTTGAGCAGCAAACTCATTCTTTCACACTTGTGCCTGCGTGCCGCGTTCCCTCCTCCGGCTTGTTTGGGGTGGTGGGTGGTGCGCGGCATTCCAAAATCAAGATCGCACCATCTCGGGTTTGTGCACCATACCTTCTGCACTGGCCTCCGGCTGCCCCCGTGCCTTCTCCGGCGAGCATCTTTCTCTCTTTGTTGGCCGGATTTCCTCCTCGTCTCGGTTGCGGCGCTCAGGCTTGTCTGCTGTCGCCGTTGTTCCTCGGGCGGGGTCCCTCCTCGGCATGTCCACCTGGCCTGCCCTTGTGCGGCCCTGTTCTATCCGTGGTGCCCTTGTGCGTCCGATTTTGGTCGGCGACTGCCTCACCTCAACCTCTCTTGTTCACGCTGTTGCTTCCTTTCCAGCGTTGGACATGTGGGTCGGATGTTGGGCCTGGGCTTGGTGCTTTGGGCCCAAAGTTAGCCCGAATCCATATTTTTATCTAATAAATAAATAAATAAAACAGTATAAAATTTATTCTTGTATTTTAGTATCTTTATTATAATATAAATAATTAATTAAATACAACTTTTTATATCAATATGGTAATTAAAATTTATTATAATATAAATAATTAATTAAAATTTATTCTGGCTGTCGGAGTCGGGATAAGTTGGGGTCATGACAGTGTGTATCGAGGCGTCTCCTTTTCTCCGGAAGAATGTTTCCTTGGAGGTTCGTCTTCACTGCCCACATGTGACTCCTGATGTGCCGCTGACCTACGGTGCTGCTTCGGAGTAGTGCTTGGCTTCGTCATTCGTCTACGTCCTCGTCTTGTTCGGATTAGTTGTATTTGGTTTCGCTTTTCTAGAGTTTCCGTCTGTATTTTGCACCATCCTTATATTTTTATGTTTGCGTTGACGGTTATCCGTCTGTCGACTTGTCGGCCATCGAGGTTCAGGTATGTCTGACCTCGAATTCTTTCCTAATAAAAAAAAGAGTCTTGGACGAGAAATAAAATGATAACGGATGGGGATGGGGAAAGACCGAAGGAGTATGAGGCAATTGTCAAAAGTCCCTAAGATATGTAGCTGAACAAGAACTTTAATTAATTCATTTATTAATGAATGTACGACAAGTTTTTGCCAAGTCCACGATGACATACAATACAATTAATTAATATACACACAACACACGTATGATACGAACGTACAACACCTTATTACGGAGTACTGTATAAATTTATTTAGGCCGCTTAATTCAATTCATAGGCCCTACTGTAATTAGCTGTAACCTTTAATTACATTTTGCGTACGATTATAGACATTTTCTATGTATACCTTGACTAGATTTTTTATTATTAAATAAGAATTCAATATTTCGATGGCCGATAAGTCGGCAGACAGATGACCGATCAAGTCCTATCAGGATTTAATTTAAACTCTTTTGAGCAGGATTTCAAACCCATACGTGATTTAAATCAAGCCATTTCAGATGGTTTTAAATATATTACTGTATATATCTATCTATATATTCTATAGATAAATAAAAATATAGGTAAATGTCTACTTTTTTTTCAACGATTAAACTTGACATGAAAGGCCAAACCATAGCCTTACACACCAAGCATAGTGCCAAAACCTGCAAACAACAATTCGTAGCATGCAAGGCATGGATCCTTCCTTGCACGCCAAGCAGGGAAAACGTCAACGACAGGAAGGCGGGAGCGAGACCAGGAGGGGCGGAGGTCGACAAGGGGACAACTTCAAGGTTAGGGGAAGAGAGCGAGTGCGAACCTGGCTAAGATTGGATTTGTAAAGTTGAGTGTGGCTTGTAAAGTTGTATGACATGGTGGATAAGTTGGCTTGTAAAGTTGTATGCTTAAGATTGGATTTGTATATGGTGGATATTTAATTGGTATGAGGTGATGAGTCGTGGTGTAATTTGGTGATTTTTTTTAGTTCCCAGATTATGAGCACCACGTACATGGCCTAAAAATGTCCATGCCTTATTTTTCTACTTTGGTCTCATTACAACATGATCAAAAGACCTCATGATTTTTATTATGTATAGAGTCACCTGCGATAGAGAGCTAGATCACTTGTGTAAGTCTATTGTAGCTAAGCTTTCAAAGATTGAGTTTGAGCGTAAACTTCTTAACCCGAAATAACATATGAGTGAGAGTGAAACACATTCCTAGTGAGGTGCAAAATTGACATGTACATTGTTTGAGTTTATTGGTTAACAAATTAAATATGTGCAATGATGTTGTTAATTGATAATGGTTGCTTCCATTTCATCTCTAAAGGAACGATTGAGGTGAATACATGAAGGGTTTGTCTGTGGGGTGTGAATTGATGTTGTTTTTCATGCTTGAGGACAAGCAAGATTTAAGTGTGGGGAGATTTGATAGCTTGCATATAAGTAGTGTCAATCATGCACATTTAGATGAGTTTAGTTGCATATTGCATTCATTAGAGTTAGGAATGGCACATTTGGGAAAATTAGATTTGGTGTGTTTATGTTGATTTAAGGACTTTAAAGATCCAACGAGGATAGGTTGCTGAGTTCTTGAGCTGAAAGAATGATGACTATCGAGGAAGACTAAGCTAGGGGAGGAATGAGGGCAAGAAGAGAAGAAGAGAGCACTATTGCTAAATTGCGGCGACCAAGGAAGATGATGGCGGCGACCGCCGCATCCTGGCAACGATCGCCGCAAAGAAGAGACCATTGCATAGTTACCGTGATCGCATCGACATTGCAGTGATCGTCGTAGATGACATTAGAAAGCGTGTCCTGATTTTTACGCGACTTTGTTTAGATCTATCATAAACCTATTCTATCTATCTTTTTATCTTAAGATCGACTTTTCAACACTATTTAAGAAGTTTTAACCTAGGGTTTGAGACACAAAGAGACAATTTTAGATTAATTTTGAGGGCTTTATTCATCATAACTAACTAAACTCTCTACGTTCTATCTGCAATTTGAAGCCTTATTTGGATTGAGTTGTGAGTTTCCAAATCTTTTCCTTAATTTCTATATTGAATGTTTTGACTTCTTTGCGCTTAAATCTTGATTGTTTTATTCTATCTTGTCTGACAACTAGTTAGAATCAATTGAATTGCTAGGGTTTTGTAGATTCCTGGTTGTAAACCTTAACTCAAGTAGCAAACTTATCCCTTTAGAGCTGGTTGAACTAATTGGATACTTGGATAGGTAGGAAGTTGAATGTGTGTGAAATCCCTCTTTAGAGGTTGCAGATACCTTGGTTAATCTCCGAACTTAAAGTTATTGATTGAGTTAAATCCTCCTTTGGGGACTACTCGAGAAATAAGGGTTTTAGGACTGGTTGGACTAGAAACTAAATTGGGTCGGGACAATGACATTCATAGGAAAAGCTAAAAAGATTAGAGGAAGTTATAAGGATAAACTTAATCAAATAAAGTGGATAATTGTAGGTACAAATATTTCTCTTTATTGTCTACAACGAGTTCTTTATTTCTATTTTTGTTATTCCGCTTTGAAAAAAGACAGATATTTTGCAATCTAAACACCCTCAGGTTACTAAATTGGCAACTAGATCATACTCGAGTTAAGAAGAATTCTTTGTGGGATCGATATCTGACTAATTCAGTATACTAGTTTATTGGTTTGAGTTTTGTTTGAGAGGAACACCGACGATTTTCCTCTGTCATGAGGCGAAGGCGGGACTACTCTACGAGGCAGGACTGCTCGAGAGAACTGGAGAAGGAACGATGTCGTTTTTTTTAATATACATATTTTCTGGGCGGGGGGGTCACGTGACCCCCAAGACCCCTAACTCCGCTTCTGGTTGTTATTGTTTGGATCCACCTACCATTAATTTTCACTTTGATAAAGAACTGCAAATTCTCATTCATAAGGATGCTCGTGGGTGGACTACCTCCTAATTACTTTCCATTTTTTTTTTAAAAAATGTGATAAATCTTAGCATCATAGACCGGTTAGTCCTTAAATCAACATATATGAGAAAAAAGAGGTAATTTTGTGTAATTTTAATTAATAAATGGAAAAAGTAGAAGAAAAGGTGGTGGTTTTGGAACCACACAATTAAAGAGGGCAAGAGTAAAAGTATGCAGTTGAAGTTGGGCGCAGTAGCAGACTAGCTAGCAGCCACAACAAGCCACAGAGACAAGCATCTCACCCCCGAATATTCAATATTCTTCTCTCGCCCTTTCCACTTTCGACCTCTGCCATGAAAGACCGTTTCTCCTCTCCCTCCTCCCTCCCTGTCTAGTCTGTCTAGTGCTTTTCCCTTTCACCTTCGCCTTCACATATTATCTTCATTAATTCTTTATTTGTTTACACCCCCCAAAAATTTTTTATTCTTAATTAATTAATTGGAATCAACCGTGAAGCTCCACCCTACCCTCCGGCCTCCAGAATATTCCCTCCCCGAAATTCGAATATAATCACAACTTTTATCTACTTCCATCTTTATTTGTGATGTTAATCACAACTTTTATAAATTTTATTATTATTTATTTACCCAAAATGAAAATAAAAAGAGAAGTCTTTTGTATCAAGTATTATCGCATTCTACTTAATTATAGTATTTTTAACAAAAAAATTTTTTTCCTGTTAATCAATAAAAACATGACAATATATGATAAAAATAAGATTTTACCAAATTTGAATTTAACTAATCAATATAGCATTATATACTTAACATAATACTCCACCCGTTCTGCAATAAGTGTCGTTTCACTTTTTTTAACACGTTTTTTAAGGAGCTAAAAACATATTAAAAATAAAAGAAATTCAATAACTTATTCAATTCTTTTTTATAATTTCATAGGGAAGCACTTATGTCTTCCTTACTAATGAAATCAGTAAGGTTTGGCAAAAAAAAAATCAAACATGCAACAATTTCAAATTTTATTTCAATAGCTTCCTCGTAAATATTTTCTCAAATCTTCCTCATAAATATTCAAACATGCGCCTGTTTTCTGTATTTAATGTAGGTTTAAGCGATTTTCGCCTGCCGACTCGTCAACCTCTCGAGAATCGGATAAGCCTGATCTCGAATCTTTACTTAATCAAAAAAATTATTTTAAGAATATGACTTATAATTCTTTATTTTTTGGTGAAATTTTATGAAGTGGTTGAAAAAATAAAATGAAAGTTTTGCATTAGTTTTGGTAAAAAAAAGATTAAAAGGACAAATTATTCATATGGTAACACCTCTTACGGTGTTAAGTATAAATAAATAAATTATTCATATGAAAAAATATTATATGATTATTCGTATGCATTAATTTTTTTCATATGAAAATTATTTGAATGTACCAATATGATTATTTATACCAAACTTTTGTGATTTCATGCATAAGATAATAACACTTTTAGATGATTTTTGTTCACCACAAAGATATGATTTTATTTAATTATAAGATAAAGATTTGAATAGGATTCGAATTTGCTAGACAATCATCCAAAAGAATCCTTGAGAATTATAACACACAATTATGAATAAAAAAAGGTGATCTTAGAGGGGTCACCGCATGGAGAAGCCATGCAATCCTATCTATAACTGTGTTGATCTCATGAAATACGTCGTTGAATCGCACCATGTTGAAATATACGTTGGAGGATAAGCAGAGTGTTGAAAAACAACGTCTCTATATATCTCTCAAGAGCAACTCCAAACTCTCCAAATGTAGTTGATGATAGTTAGACTATCTCCTTCAATCACAATATTAGAAAATCCAAGCTCATTTGCCTTTGCAATGCCGCCTCTAAGAGCTAATGCCTCCAAAGTTAAGACTGCACTCCGATCACATTGGAAGCCATCACACTTGACTACCGAACCATGGTCTTTAAGGATAAAACCTGCAGTTGTCTCACCAGAAGACAATCTAGAGTTTGTGAAAATTGATTTTGCAAGATCTTTCAACTGGCTTATTCTATTTTAAGTTTCTCATTTTCCTTGGTGCATTTGTTCTTGGTTTTTGATGGTAGGGGCTGTCCTCACATACCGATTGTGAGGCTACTCGGTTCCTTAATTGTTAGTTGGTGTAATTTTTCATATTTTAAGCAATTGTTGTTTTTTGTTGTAAATTTTTTTTCTAGTTTTTGTTTGTTCATATGCGCCATCGTAGTGTGATTCATTTCTCCGTTGGTTTTCAGTTACGTTTGTTGAATATTTTACAGATGATATTTTTTATTGTTTTATTGATGATATTAGTATTTTAACGAATTGCTTCAACATTCGATCAGATATATTTTTTTTAATCAATTGTATTATAGTGTATGATTGCATTTGATAAAAAAAAATGGATTGAGTTTTCATTACTTGGTCGCATAAAAAGAGAAATTTAGGGTGACATTGATTCCTTTGTTATTAGCATGGTCTTATTGGGATTTCATCTAGAGTAAGTTTCAATAGGAAGTTATTAACTTTTAGGAATGTGTCAATATTTCATATCTACGCAATGCGTCTACTTTCTTCTGTGTTTTATTTTGTGATATGTCCTAGAGAACTTGTTGTAGTGAACCATCTGTCTATGATTGGTTTCCAATATCTATATTGTTTTTTGCTCTACCTTATCATCTTTATTGACTATGATGTTGGATTGTTGTCTTTCTATAAGTGATTTCTCTTCTAGCCAAATATATTTCCATGGGTTTTTCCATCTCTTACTTGTCATATTAATCCTAAGCAAAAACTCACTTTCAGTTCCATTAGTTTAACCCATTGTCAAGAGACATTGTCTTTTATGTGATACTCAAGGATGAGGATTCCTTTAAGATATTTTTCGCTGAGCAATTGAACTCATGAGTTGATTGGTTTTGTTAGAATTTTTCAAAGAAGTTTTATTTGGAGGACTTGATTCATATTTTTTATTTTATTTTGTGTGATCCTATTTCTCTTAGTCGTTTTTGCTTGCAGACCTTATCCCATATTCAATCAGATGTTTACATGATGGGTAACCATTTTATAATATTTAAAAATATAGCATTAGTAACTATTTTATAATATTTAAAAAAATAAAGACTCGAATAAATATGACAAACATTAGTACGAAAAATGGTTATTCAATTACAAAGTAAGGATATGAAAAATTTTAACGAAAAAGAAATGACAAGGAAGAATAGATAAAGGAAAGCAGGAATGTCACACATAGAAAACAAAGAAATCTGAGATGGAACAAACTACTAGAAGAAAAAACAATGTTTTACGAAAATAAAGACAGTTAGAGCAACTTAGTGGTTGGATTCATTATTCAAGACTTCCAAGGTGTGATGATTGTCGGTGGCGGAGCTTATTGTAGTCGAGGATCAACTTTGAAGGCAAATGCTTGAGGCTTACAAGTGAGGATTTCAAAAGCTAATGAATATGGTCTGGCCAAAATTTTGATGGAAGGCGACAATCTCGCGAGTGTTAATGCAACCAAATTAAAGGAACCTGAGTCTGTCATGGGTGATCGAGATTCTTAAGAGGGACATTCTCCTCCTCCTTTACAATATCGAGTCCTATTCCATCGTGCATGCTTTTAGAAAGGCCAGTCATGGTGCAAATAGGATGGTTCGACTTTTCTCGACACATCTAGCATCACCCTTTCTCAAAGATCATGGATTTAACCTCATTATCTGTAAGAATATCATTAGTTGTTGGTGATCCAACAAAGACGCACGTACTCCACTCAAATTTTTACCTTATAAAAAATTACAAAGGAAAATAAAGGTTGTTAGATGCACCAAGATCAGGTGCTATATGCACTTAGACGTAACAGATCGTAGATCCATTTGCCCTACAATTTGACACGTGTCAAATAATCATGATGAAAATTTTAAAAAATAACACAAACGAAACATAAATCTGTTCGATTTTGAAAAATAATAAAAACGGCTCCATGATCTGTTCGTTTTAAAATTTTAAAACAAAAAACATTGAAACTTAAAAAAAAACAATATGATCCATCCGTGTATATAAACTTGTTTTTTTTTTAAAAAAAACACATAATCGGTTCAATATTGTTTTTTAAATCAGAAACATTTAATGTTAGACGCCGACTGTTATTCGAGTCGAACGAGCCGAGTATCACTTGTTCATATTCAGTTCATTTAGGATATGAACGAGCTCGAGCCGAGCCTAAATTTTGACTCGAGTTTAAAAATGTGCTCATACTCGGCTCGTTTAGGAAATGAACGAGCTCGAGCTGAGTTTTTTTCGAGCTTTAAGCAGTTTTACTTGCTCCTTATACACTAACTTAAAGAAAATTTTAGAAATTTCATAAAATTCGAGCTATTCGAGTTTACTTCGAACGAGTCGAGCTTTGGACCGAGTTTGAAAATATGCTCATACTCGGCTCGTTTAGAAAATGAACGAGCTCGAGATGAGTTTTTATCGAGCGATTATGAGTCGAATTCGAGCTACTTGTGTTCACATAACACCCCTAGAGGCCTGACTAAGGTTCAAACGACTTTCAAAATTCAAAAAAAAAATGTATGGACAAAGCCACGTTACACGGATGTGGCAATCCACACAAAGGATGAAGTAAATTACTAACTCCTTTAAAACAGGCAATCTTTGCATTGTATTGTATTTTGTATTTTGTATTTTGTATTTGGCATCTCGCATCGCACCTGCTAATATTCCTTCGGAATCATCCTAAGATAAACGCTCCTCATTTTTTTATTTTTTTTATAAAAAAAACACAGCCTATAAATAGCCCTGATTTGTTCATTCAGTTTGGATACCAAAACAAAACAGAGAAGAAAGAAGCAAATCCTTTCTGTCTGATAGCGGGAGAGGGTTTTTGGTGGTTTCCGTCTCAAATCTCAATGGAAGGAATCGTGGTGGTTTTCGACTTCGACAAGACGATCATCGACGTCGACAGCGACAACTGGGTTGTCGATGAATTGGGTTTCACTGATCTCTTCAATGATCTTCTCCCCACCATGCCCTGGAACTCCCTCATGGTTCGGTTCCCTCCTCTTCCTCCTGTTTTCCCTCTCTCTCTCTCTCTTCCCCTGTTTTCCTGATTTAGCCATTGTTTTTTTTTTTTGTGAATTCCAGGATCGGATGATGGGAGAGATGCACGCCAAGGGGGTCAAAATGGACGACATTGTTGGCGTTTTACAGAGGATTCCAATTCATCCCCGTGTGATCCCGGCCATCAAATCCGCCCACGCTGCTGGCTGCGATTTGCGGATCGTCAGCGACGCCAATGAGTTCTTCATCGACACGATTGTCACTCATCTGGGTTTGAAAAGCTACTTCTCCGAGATTAACACCAACCCTGGCTTTGTCGATGATCAAGGCAGGTTGAGGATTCAACCTCTCCATGACTTCACCAAAGCTTCCCATGGCTGCAATCTCTGTCCTCCCAACATGTGCAAGGTCTTTTCCTTTCTTTTCTTTTTATCTTTTCAATCTGAATATTTTTTCTGGTGATGTAACAAACTAGAATTGGGTAATTTTCTTATAAAGTACAAGTTTGGTTAATTTCCTGAAATTTCCCCATAAACAACAAGAATGGCCAACACAAACACAACCCTAGTTTTTTTTACAATCTAATCTAGTATCTATTTTTATTCCCTCCAATATGCTTAAAAATTAAGATAGGAATTTTAATTATTAGATTTTCATATATTTTTTTTTTATAAAATATTGCTCTTTTTTTTTGAAAGCTATAAAATATTGCTCAATTTCACTAAATAGAGATATATTATATTCTATATTTAATGTTTTTTTTTCAAATAATAAACAGGGGCAAGTGATGGAGCGTCTGTTGAGGGAGCAAGGCAGCAAGAGATTCATCTACCTCGGCGACGGAAGCGGCGACTACTGCCCGAGCCTGAAGCTCCGAGCAGGCGACATGGTGATGCCGAGGAAGAGCTTCCCGCTCTACGACCTCATTGCTTCGCAGCCGAAGCTCCTGACCGCGGAGGCGCACGAGTGGACGGACGGCGCCGAGCTGGAGACTGTCTTGCTCCGGCTCATCAGCGACGCCGCTGCTGCAGCCGCCGCGCAGCTTTACGGGCCCTCTGACTGCAAGTTCGAGACGTTTCTTCCCATCGGCTCCGCTGATTCGTTGCTCAAGCCTCTCCCTGTGCCACACTAATTACAATTAACCCTCTTTTTTAATTTGAATTAAGAGGTGATTTGGATGCGTTTGATTAAGAATTTGCCTCTAAAACTATCCATAATCTATGTCTAGCCTGTTTGATCTCAACTTTTAAATTAATGTGGACAAAGATTTATATAAACTTATACACTGAATTGTGACGTACTGGTTATATTGGATTGGATATTATAAACTCTACGATGGCGTGTCACCTTTTAGGTCTAAAAGCAAACAACATCATTTTAGATTGAAGCAATGTTGTTTCAATTAATATGACCATTGTTTCGGACTAAAACGATGTCATTATGGAATACGTAGTGGGATACCTATGCACTAAACTTCTTGAATAATGACCAAGGGATTGAAATAAACATTACCACAATTAGTGTTTGTATTTAGGGTGTGTATGAGATCTAAATAAATAGTTTTAAAACTTTTAAATTGGAAGACTTAAAAAACAAGATAATCATATAATTTATAGTTAAAATTTGTGGTTAAAAAAAACTAATATTTGTAGTTTTTCACATGTTTTTTAGTTTATTTTATTTATTTGGTTTGAAATTACTATAATACCCCTAATAAGAACATCTTCTCCGTATGCTATAATAGCCAAACAAAATAGCCTACCACAACAGAATATTCTATAGAATATTCTTAAATGGCTTATCATAAAAAATTGTGGTTTCACCGTAAGCCAAATATTTTCTAAAATATGAAAATTCCCTATAAATCAATGTATATATTACCATTGATTGAATATATACCTCATTTCTTACTTACCCACATATGATACTCTTTCAATTTTAATTTACTACAATGAATCCATAAAGATTTGTTACGTTAATGGTATGCAAATAACAGTTTATTCCTGACGGAAAATAGTAAAATGAAGAAGATCGATGATGCTCAATTAAGACGGAGAACTGGAGAAGGGAGTTCCTAGTCACATTACTATTTATCGTGATTGAGAATATAATGTTAATAAATTCCAAAGTGAATTATAAGCTATATGGATTATGAAAATTTTAAATTCACAATTTTAAGGCAATAACTTTAGACAAACCGTAATAAATTTGTACTTAAAGAAGATCTAAGTGGTGTCTTCGGAACAAGGAATGCTTATAAAAAGAGAGATGTGGATCTATAAAATATTAGATAATTTTAAGTTTTAATGTGTTTGAGTAGTTTGCTAGTATTTATTTCGATCCAATGTATAATTTTGATGATGTTATATAAAAAATAATGTGAATTTCTTAAAATATTATTGATATGAAAATAATCCAAATGTAAAATATTATAGTAATATTGAAGAATTTGATAATATTTGACAATGTTGTGACTTTTATTTTAATTATATTCACAATTAATATATAATTATAATGTTTATAGAATTATGTAAATGTCAAACAATTAAAATTAAATATAAAATAAGTAGAAGAGGGATTGTTAGTAAGTAACCCACATTTCCAAAAGGTTTGCAAGGTTAACCCAACCCGAAAAAAAATGTGTTAAAACCGGATAGTAATGTGTAAGGGAGAGCCGGTTGCAAGTTAGTGAGGGGGATGAATAGCCTTCCAGAAGTCGACAGCTGGACGGATTGAGAGAGAGAGAGCAGGTGAAAAAGCAAAAGAGGAGAGAGAGAGCAGTGAGAGAGGATTGAAAAAAAAAAGTAAAGACAAAGTGAGAAAGACAGAGAGGGAAAGAGAGAGCTGAGTGAAAAAGTAATAGGAAAGTTGCAGATGAGAGAGAGATCAGTGAGAGAGGACAGAAGAGAGAGAGGCGAGAGAGAGGATTGAGGTCGCAGAGGAGTCATCTCTCCTCTGCGACTTTACTGTTGCTGTTTCACTTTGAAGAAGAAGCAATTGGGCGGAGGTTTATTTGCAGGTTGATGTGTAAGCAGTTAGTTTTAACTGGACACCCAAAGCAAAACGACATGACACATATTGGAATCGACTGGACAAGAGTTATCGGAGAAACAGATTCACCATCGACTTCGGATAGAAAATGGGTAAGTTTGCTTTCGATAAAGGTTATGCGAGAGGTGTCTCCCTCAAATCTGAAGCAAATTTACCCATTTTCTGTCTGAAGTCGATGGTGAATCTGTTTCTCCGATAACTCATGTCCAGTCGATTCCAATATGTGTCATGTCGTTTTGCTTTGGGTGTCCAGTTAAAACTAACTGCTTACATGTCAACCTGCAAATAAATCCCCACCCAATTGCTTCTTCTTCGATGGTTTTTATCCGGAACTTAAGATTTAATTCAAATTATATTAATGCCCCCTCACTGTCACTCTTCCATCTCTCTCTATCCTATCCTCGCTAATCTCTCTCTCTCCTCCGCAACTTTACTTTTTTTTTTCACTCCTCTCTCTCCCGTCCTCTCTCTCCTCTACAACTTTACTTTTCTTTTTCACTTCTCTCTCTCTCCTCTACAACTTTACTTTTCTTTTTCACTCCTCTCTCTCTCCTGTCCTCTCTCTCCTCTGCGGACTTTCTCTTGCTTTCTCTCTCTCTCTCTCTGATTTTTTTATCGAAAGCAAACTTACCCATTTTCTATCCGAAGTCGATGGTGAATATATTTCTCCGATAACTCTTGTCCAGTCGGTTCCAATAGGTGGCATGTCGTTTTACATTTGGTGTCCAGTTAAAACTAACTGCTTACACGTCAAACTGCAAATAAACCCCATCCCACTTGCTTCTTCTTCGATGATTTTTCTCTGAAACTTAATATTTAATTCAAATTATATTCATGCTTCGATGGATTTTCTCTGAAACTTAAGATTTAATTCAAATTATATTAATTCTCCCTTACCGTCACTCTTCCCCCCTCTATCTCTGTCTCTGTCTTATCCCCTCTGTCTTCTCTCTTTTTACCGCCTGGGCTTAGGGGGGAGGGCGACACTAGAACCAGGGAAACATTGAACAACACGCAAGACAGGAAACAACCATAGGGTGTCCAGTAGGAAATCATTGGGTGTCCAGTAGAGTACCAAAGTGTGTCCAGTAATAAACCATAGAGTGGAAAGTTGCTATATTGTTCATTCTTCAATAAAAAAAACAAAGCGGTTTACCAAGCCTCTGCGAGAGCTCCTCCACTTTGATTCCACATCCTCTACTCCAAATCCGGCCTCCACTCACCTCGAATTGACCTGGAAAAGCCATCACAACGAAGGTGAAGGACAAAGGCACCAAAGCGGTGCTCCGGCGGCGATTCACACCAGCGGCGCAAGACGAATTCAAGCTCCCATGGAGATCTCGTCACCCGAGAATGCAGAGAGATAGAAGACATGAATCAAAAAATAAATAAACTCTTCAATGGAGCTCTTGAATGGAGAGAGGTGGAGAGATGTATAGAGAGAAAGAGTTTTGGATGGGTGATAGTGATGGGCAATAAATGCCTTGTTACTTTTCTTTCTCTCTCTCCACTGGTTGTAGCAGGTGGGGAAACCGGAGATTTTGAGGGGGGAGGGTTAGGTTTTGCAATTTATTTGGATAGGGGATAGGGGGTGCAAAGGCAACCGGATTTTGGGTTATTTTTGCAAATGAGCCTAAGTAGAATCCACATTTGGCCTTCCAAAATTCCAAGCCAAATTTGGCCTTTGATTTAAAAATAGCCTACCAAAATTTTGGCCAAAATAGAAAATGGCCTATGGTGGAAGAGAAAATAGGCTAAAATAACAATTATATTGTTATAGCCTATGGTGGGAGACGCTCTAACAACCAAATAAACTCCACTTTTTACATATAAACTCTTTTTTACCCCATACGAAGTTTACATTATTTCATAATCTTTCAACCTTTATTTCACAAAAAATTTCAATTTCAACTTGTTTATAATTTTAGTCACTTTTTCTACCCGCCCCATACAAACCCATAATCTAACGTGAATCTCTCTTAAAATATGAATGGTGAATAGTTATTCATATGAAAATTATTCATGTGTGAATAATTTTTTATATTAAAATTATTTGTCTGTTGTAGCATGATTATTCGTACTTATTTGTATGAATTATGTATAGACCCGTCAAAACACAACCCGACCCATATGCCCGGTAAATTATAGGTCAAGACTCCGATTTTCTGACCCTGGATTTTTTTACCCGAATTATCTGGTAATTTTCCGAGTAAACCGGGTCGATCCGGGTCGATCCAGCCGTGGCTGATTTCTTTTTAATCTCCGCTTTTCACTGTTGCTCGCCTGCCAACAATGGATTTTAGAACCCTAACATCTCCGATCCACCCCACTCCCTTCCAAACATGGCCGATTGGGCTCCCCCTTTTCGGATTCATCTCCAAGCCAAAGGGAGAGTTTGGTTATCTGGTAAACTAGCTTCCTCCTCATCCTTATTTTCTTTCTCTGTTTCTTCTCAAATGCAACATCACTGAAGAAGATTTGGTTGGAAGTTGTTGATTTTTCTTTTTAGTTTTGGTGCTAGCTTGTTCATCATTTTTACTAAATTTTATGGCTTAATTGGTTTCGTTTCACTGAAGTTGATGATGTTAGGATTTTGGGTTGTTACTTGTTCTAAATGCCATGTGCAATCTGTAATTGGCGATGTTTGTCATTCTCACTACTGTCCACTTGTCCAGGTCGTGTTGTTGTTAGTCGTTCTTGGAACTATCCATTCGGGTTGTTGTTCATCGTTTTCGCTTGACCTGACTCGAATGACCAGATTGACAGGTCTCATTATTATGTATAAATAATCATGTTGTTTCAGATGAGTAATTTTACTCTTCAAAATTTTCTTTAAATCTCAACCATTCATCTCCTTAATCCAGTGCCCCAGATTTGTTCACAAATTACATCATAAGAGGTGTTCACAAATAATCTATTGTGTATGTATGTGTGTGCGCATATATAAGTAAAAAATTCTAGTGAAATGAAAAATATGGTGCAACGTTAAACGAATGAATATTGTGTTATACTAGTATGAATGTATGTGTTTGTGTGTGTGGTTCGGTTGTACTCAATCCTTAAAGTGTACCTTATACACAAATATTAGCCACTGATCTTAGTGGATCGGAGGGCCTACATTCCACCATGTGTACGGGTGATTTAAAAAAAAAAACAAAAACTCAATCTTCAACCCAAATCATGGAGAGTGAGGCGCGTGTGAAAAAGAGGTCAATTAAAACCTTAAGAGACTATAGTATTGTCTTCTTCCTCACGCTTTGTCAAAGTGGTCCTCTCAAAGCTTCCAAATTCTCCCTCCATCACCATCGAAAATCAGCCTAGAACACCATCCTCGAAGCACCGTAGGCGACGAAGCGCTTGTAAGCAGCGATTCAGCGGCGATTGTTGTAAAGGAGCAGTGGCGTTGAGGCGGAGGTGTACAACGGGAATCCTGTTCCCCGGACTTACAAGTTCTGAACTTCACCGGCTGGGAGAGCGATTCTGGGTGTTCAGACCGGCAGCGATCCGATCTGAAGAGGAGGGAAGTCCAATCGGCCGTGCAACCACTCGAATCGAACTGGGTGGTCGATTCTGGCCACAGACTGAGTGAAGTTGGTGTTTCGGCTTTGATTTGTGCCTCCTCTCTCCTGGGATTTGGCAATTCTTTTGGTGGTGATGCGACGGTGTGTGGTGGTAGTGGCGGTTCGACTCGCGAAGGCGGGCGATCAGAGGCCGTGGTGAAAATCGATGACTGTAAAATCCTTTCCCCCATTGTGCACTTTGTTATTTCTCAATTTATTGCTCATTTATTTTATCCTTTTTGCTCATTTACATAAACAAGGAAGGAGAAATTTATGAGAATAATAATTTTTGTATTTGGGTCTTTTTTATGTACCTCGTAAATTTTTAGAATTATTTGGTTGAATCGGTCGATTTTTTTATTTGGGTTTTTAAATCTAGGCCATCCCTTACAAGACGATTGATTGCACATAATTGACCATGTTTTGTGTTTATTTTTATTCTGAAGTTTGCCATTTATATAAATTATGGGTTGGGAATGTTAAGAATTGTGTGGTTATTTGCAAAATATAAAGATCTAAACAAGTTCTGGTTAGATTTTGCAGAATTTGGATCTGAATCAGAGCAATTACAAGGAAGTCAAGGAGTTGAAGAAGAGCTCAACGTCGACCAAGGCTCTCGACGTCGACTAAGAAATTTGAAGAACCAAGATACTGATTTGGAAGGAAGAGCAGTCGAAATTCAACTCATACGTCAACCACTGCACGAGATCGAGTGCAACAGAAGAGCCCTCGACGTCGACTGCTCCACTCGATGTCGACCGGGTCTGACGCGCTAAAGACACGGAATTGAAGTCCAAATCTTTTAAGAACTTATCAAAGCCACGAGATCATTTATCCTTGGGGAAATTGTAAAAAATATTCTAACCTTTAAGGATTGTTGCGCTCAATAGCCTGAATTATAAAAAATGCAGAAAATAGCCTCAAGTGTTTACTTTGTTGTAGAAAATAGCCTCAAGATACATTCAAATTCAAATAATTACCTTCAAATTCAAAAATTAATTATAAAAAATAGTCTTAGGTTGCCCTTAAATTTAAATTAATTACAAAACCTCTCCAAAATAATTTTTATTTAAAAAAATCATCACTTCTTATATAAACAATGTTACACTTAATTGTTGTTATCTAAACTCATAGCTAAATTAATTATAAAAACTATCTCAAAACATATAAATATAACTTAAATTTAGTATTTTAAAAAATTAATTATATTATTTACATATCATTGAAAGTAAATAAATACTTAAAGCTTCATTCACAATTGATCTAATAAGCTTCTATTCACAATTAATTAGATTTTTTAAATTTATTTATTTACACAATTTATATGGTATAAGGTAGTTTTTATAATTAATTTAATGATTAATTTAGCTAATAATGACTTCGTGAGAAAAAATTTATGAGAAGTGGTAGATTTTGAGAATAAAAATTATTTAGGCCATTTTTTATATAAGAAGTGATGATATTTTTAAATAAAAGTTATTTTAAGAAGTTTTTTTAATTAATTTGAATTTAAAGGCAACTTAAGATTTTTTGTAATTAATTTGAATTTAAAGGTAATTAATTTAAATTTAAAGGTAATTATTTGAATTTGAATGTAGCTTGAGCCTATTTTCTACAGGGGGAATTTGTGAAATGTCCAAAAAAGTTGTCCTAATTAGTGAAACGTCCACATTTTGGGACAGATTGGTGGAGTGTCCATCTTGTCCGTAGCAATTTTATCATCTTGCCAATAGCAATTTTATCATCTTGCCAATAGCAATTTTATCATCTTGCCTATAGCCTAACTTTTGTTTTAACATTTTGTCGTGCAAAAATAAGAGTATGTTGAGCATGTGCAAAAATAACCGCATGTTGAGCAAATTAGACCCAAGTCTAGTTTTTTTTTTAAATTTTTTTTTACATTTTGTCGTGCAAAATAAGAGTATGTTGTGCATGTGCAAAAATAACCGTATGTTGAGCAAATATGACCCGAATCTAGTTTTTTTGTTTTTTTTTAAATATTTTGTCGTGCAAAAATAAGAGTACGTTGTGCATATGCAAATATAGCCGTATGTTGAGCAAATAAGACCCAAGGCTAGGTTTTTTTTTTTACATTTTGTCGTGCAAAAATAAGAGTATGTTGTGCATGTGCAAAAATAACCGTATGTTCAGCAAATATGACCCAAGTTTAGTTTTTTTTTTCATTTTGTCGTGCAAATATAAGAGTACGATGTGCAAATATAACCGTATGTTGAGCAAATATGACCTAAGTCTAGTTTTTTATTATTATTTTTGAATTTTTTTTTAACATTTTGTCATGCAAATATAAGAGTACGATGTGCAAATATAACCGTATGTTGAGCAAATATGACCCAAGTCTAGTTTTTTTTTTGTTCTTTTTTTAAACATTTTGTCGTGCAAATATAAGAGTACGTTGTGCAAATTTAACCGTAAGTTGTGCAAATATGACCCAAGTCTAGTTTTTTTTATTGTTTTACATTTTGTCGTGCAAATATAACAGTACGTTGTGCAAATATAACCGTAAGTTGTGCAAATATGACCCAACTCTAGTTTTATTTTTTTTAAACATTTTGTCGTGCAAATACAAGAGTACGTTGTGCAAATATAACCGTAAGTTGTGCAAATATGACCCAAGTCTAGTTTATTTTTTTACATTTTATCGTGCAAATATAAGAGTACGTTGTGCAAATTTAACCGTAAGTTGTGCAAATATGACCCCAGTCTAGTTTTTTTTTTGTTTTTTTTTAACATTTTGTCGTCCAAATATAAGAGTGCGTTGTGCAAATATAACATTTTGTTGTGCAAAAATAAAAATAAAAATATAGATTATGGATCATATAATAAAATATATAGTTTTTTTTAATTTCTCATATTCATAGGGTAATTTTTGTAATTTAACAAAAATAACCTTCTCCTTCCTTGCGTCAATTTCTTTCCTCTGTGTGAAATCCTTGGAGCCACCATTGGAGGAGAGAAAGCACAGATTCGGCCTCGCTCCCTCGCTCGCTCGCTCCGGCCTCCGCCTCCGCCTCGCCGCTTCCTCTCTCGGTCGCTCCCTCCGACCGCTCCCTCGCTTTGCCGAACTCGATTGCAAATGCCGGAGATCGACCAAAATCAGTCGATTTGCTGGAAGCCGAACTCGAGGATTCAATCGGAGAAGCGTGAAGCCAAAGCCGAACTCGATTTGCTGGAAGCCGTAGACGAGATCCAGATCAATGAACGCCGATTCCAAATTAGTCAATTTGCCGGAAGCCGAACTCGATTCGAGATCGAGAGCAAGAGAGACGAGATCGGTGAAATTGGGGGCCGAATTTTAGGGATCTGAACGCCGATTGCGATCGGTGGTGCAGGCTCGTCTGGATCTGAATCCTCGGTGGTGCAGGTTCGCAGTCTGGATCTGAACGCCGATTTCGCCATTTCAGCGGAGATGAATGGCATAGGGCTCATCTGGATCTGGAAGAATTGGTGATGTTCTTCTGGAAGAATCCAAAAGCAAGAACGACAGCGATCTAGAGGATGTGAGATTCGGCGACGTCGAAGCTTCGCCTCCAGATCCGGCGACGAGCGAGGGCGAGGACAAGAGAGCGAGAGGGAGCTGCCGGAGAGATCGAGAGAGTCCAGAGATCGAGAACGCTCGATGGATCTGTTTGTTTTGATGTATAATTGGGGAATTAGTATATATAGTGGACAATTCACCAATTTGTCCAAAAAGGTGGACAATTCACCAATTTGTCCAAAAAAATGCCTGTTTAGCAAATTTTTTCTTTTCTACAACCAAGTAAATACTTGACGTTGTTTTCTACATTTTTTATAGTTCAAACAATTAAGCGCAACAACTCCTAAAGATTGAGCTATTTTTTGCAATTTTGGTTTTATCCTTCTATGTTTAAGATCTTACTTTATGGCATAGATATTAGTTTTAGATAAAAGATTTATATTTCCCTATTAGGTAAAATTTATTTTCTTAAGAGCCAAGTTAGGTTCTCTTTAAAACAGGTAATCTTTGCATTGTACTCCTTTAAAAAAGGTATAATCTTTGCATTGTATTGTATAATGTATTTGGCATCTCGCATAGCACCTGCTAATATTCCTTCGGAATCCTCCTAAGATAAACGCTCCTCATTTATTTATTTATTTATTTTTTAAAAAAAAACACAGCCTATATAAAGCCCTGATTTGTACATTCAGTTTGGATACCAAAACAAAACAGAGAAGAAAGAAGCAAATCCTTTCTGTCTTGTAGCGGGAGAGGGTTTTTGGTGGTTTCCGTCTCAAATCTCAATGGAAGGAATCGTGGTGGTTTTCGACTTCGACAAGACGATCATCGACGTCGACAGCGACAACTGGGTTGTTGATGAATTGGGTTTCACTGATCTCTTCAACCAGCTTCTCCCCACCATGCCCTGGAACTCCCTCATGGTTCGGTTCCCTCCCTCCTCTTCCTCCTGTTTTCCCTCTCTCTCTCTCCCCCTGTTTTCCTGATTTAGCCATTGTTTTTTTGTGAATTCCAGGATCGGATGATGGGAGAGATGCACGCCAAGGGGGTCAAAATCGACGACATTGTTGGCGTTTTACAGAGGATTCCAATTCATCCCCGTGTGATCCCGGCCATCAAATCCGCCCACGCTGCCGGCTGCGATTTGAGGATCGTCAGCGACGCCAATGAGTTCTTCATCGACACGATTGTCACTCATCTGTGTTTGAAAAGCTACTTCTCCGAGATAAACACCAACCCTGGCTTTGTCGATGATCAAGGCAGGTTGAGGATTCAACCTCTCCATGACTTCACCAAAGCTCCCCATGCCTGCAATCTTTGTCCTCTCAACATGTGCAAGGTCTTTTCCTTTCTTTTCTTTTTTTCTTTTCAATCTCAATTTTTTTTTTTGTTGGTAATCTAACAAACTAGAATTGGATAATTTCCTGAAATTTCCCCATAAACAATCTACACAAACACAACCCTAGTTTTGTTTTACAATCTAATTATCTATCTATTTTTATTCCCTCCAATATGCTTAAGATAGGAATTTTATTAGATTTTGATATATTTGTTTTATAAAATATTACTCAATTTCACTAAATAGAGATATATTATATTCTATATTTGTTGTTAATGTTTTTGTCAAATAATAAAAATTATACTCCAATAAATATACAAATTTTTATACCAAGTACTTCTATAATTTATATAGCGTTTGTATATTATGGGTTACAAAACAGGGGCAAGTGATGGAGCGTCTGTTGAGGGAGCAAGGAAACAAGAGATTCATCTACCTCGGCGACTACTGCCCGAGCCTGAAGCTCCGAGCAGGCGACATGGTGATGCCGAGGAAGAGCTTCCCGCTCTACGACCTCATTGCTTCGCAGCCGAAGCTCCTGACCGCGGAGGCGCACGAGTGGACGGACGGCGCCGAGCTGGAGACTGTCTTGCTCCGGCTCATCAGCGACGCCGCTGCTGCAGCCGCCGCGCAGCTTTACGGGCCCTCTGACTGCAAGTTCGAGACGTTTCTTCCCATCGGCTCCGCTGATTCGTTGCTCAAGCCTCTCCCTGTGCCTCACTAATTATATAATTTATCCATAATCCATGTGTAGCCTGTTTGATCTCAACTTTTATATTAATGTGGACGGAGATTTATATAAACTTGTCATGGTTGTAAACTGAATTGTGACGTACTAGTTATGTTGGATTGGATATTATAAATTCTGACGTGTTGCCTTTTAGGCCTAAAAGCAAACTACCTCATTTTAGATTGAAGCAATGCTGTTTCGATTAAGTACGTATGCACTAACTTCTTGAATACAAACAAGGGATTGAAATAAACGTTACCACAATTAGTGTGTATATATAGAATCTAACGTGAATAGCTCTAGCTTACAATATACTCCCTCTGTCTCAAATTAAAAGACGTTTTAGCTCAAGGCATAAAGATTAAGGAGTAATTAATGTTACAGTACAACTTTGCACTGTTATACTTACAAAATACCGAGTAGTGCAATGGCGCCATTAGAGAAAAGTGTAGAAGAATTTCAGACCACAGTGACTAACCTCTCACCTTCCACTAGTACCACTCAATAAATAAGGAAGTTTTTATTTAACCACCCACTAAATTCAATATTACAAAAATCACTCTTTAAATGGTTTTCATTTACAAATCACCACCCCGGCCTTCATCTATTTTCATTAATTTATCATTAAATATATTATATTTTAATATTTTTAAACTCAAATTTGATTATAAATATATTTAAAACTTGAATTTAAGAGCCCGATTACAATTTAGGGACCATTTTATTTATTTTAAAATAATACTAATAAATATAGCTTAGAATAATTATCTCAATTTATGTTTGAAAATGTTTATAAAATTTTAAAATGTTATGTAAATTACTCTTTTATTCATAATATGATTAGATTTGGAAATCATAATTTCGATTATAAAGTTAAAAATAACCTTAAAATTATTAATTATTCATAGTTTAAATATTTTCTTTCTATAACAAATAAAATGAATCAAACTCATACTTTAAGTTGATAAATATTTTTAAAAAAAATTAGGTTATCTATTAATCGTATAAATTAAATATAATTACATTGAATTTATAAGAAAGGATAATTATTGAATGAAAATATTTAAAATAGAAATAAATAATAAATTTAAGGTTATTTTTACCTTTATAAATAGAAATTATGGTTTCTAATCATACTATAAATAAAACACTAATATACATAACATTTAAAAATGGGGCATTTGCTAATCTAACCCTATTATCCGGAATCTTTGCATGAGTGACCCAATCCGAAAAAAATTTGCATAAAAGTGGATATCCGGTTGCAAGGTTCAGCCAGTTGTAGGTAACCCAATGGGGGACAGCTGGACACGGATAGAAAAGCAGGAAAAGTGAGAGAGAGAGAGAGCTTTACTGAAAAGCGAAGACAAGTCAGAAAGAGAGAGAGATGGAGGAGGGAAAAAGTACACTGAATTTGCTGTTGCAGAGGACAGAGAGAGAGAGAGGTGAAAAACAAAAGTGCAGTCTGAGAGGAGAGAGAGATCAGCGAGAGTGTTAGTGAGGGGGCATAAAAAGATACCGTCAATTAAATTTGAAGTTTCAGAGAAAACAATTGAAGTAGGAATGGGGCGGGGTTTATTTGCAGAATCACGTGTAAGAAGTAAGTTTTAACTGGATGTCAATATCAACAAAACATGTCACATATTGCATTTAACTGGACAAATTTGCTCGGAGAAACAGATCAATACAGCATGCGGAATCGACTGGAGAAGATTTGTGGGAGGGTGAAATTGAGGGTGAAATTGAGGGGGCAGAAATATACTTGTAATTAAATCTTAAGTTTCAGAGAAAAACCATCGAAGAAGAAGGTGGGTGGGAGGTAATTTGTAGGTTGACGTGTAAGCTGTTAGCTTAAACTGGACAGTCAATGTAATACGACATGTCACATATTGAGATATACTGGACATAATATATAGGAGACAGATTCACTAGCATTAAACAAATACAACATCGGAGCAAACATTTAAAAGACAGTAGCAAATAGTAGAAAAATACACGACATTGAAATCGAAAATTACGGTAACAGGTAGCGAAAATGCGGCTGCGTGGTGAATCTGCACCCATTCCACTCGAAGTGTGGGTGCATATCGCGGGCACGATGATCAGTTGTCTCCCTGCTCAGCGGGAAGTGGACCGAGAAAGTTCGGTCATTCCCAAAACCAGACACACGAACAACCCTGCCGGACCAATACCCATCGTTGACGTGACAGTCTACACGGTCGTCGACTACGTAGGCGTCATATGAAATACGAGGCGGACGGGGACGAATTCTAAAACCGGTATGATTTCCTTCAGCAGGTCTCTTTTGTTGTTCCGTAGGAGGGTCACATATTCCACCAACCAGTGGCCAGGATCCACTTTGCGTACAAGGGTCGCCTCGTAGAATGACCCGAGCATCCCAGCCTCACCGCCGACGATCTCTACCTTTTGATTTCGTCGGTATGGCGGCGGCATTGGTCCTGCATAAAAAATAAAAATACGGTAGTATAATCATACAAGTAGCACAAATCTAAACAATGAAATGCTTGACAAACCTGCAACCTCATTCCCATCGTCCGAGCTGTCGGATGATATAACGATGGGCACTGGTCGGGGAGGGAGGCCAGATGAGGAAGCAAGGTGGTGTGATGAGGATGCCATTTCGTTGAAGGGGTGTTGGAGAGGTGGTGAAATGGCAATGGGGATTTAACTTCACCGAATTTGGGTGAGTAGGGACATTGTTCAGCATGTGACCCTTAACATGGCAGTGTGTTGGTATATACATGACACGTGTCACTGTTGACATGCCATAAAATGGTTTTGTACTGGACATATTGTCGGGGCGTTTTATTCAATGTTTGACCTTGGTATAAAACTGGGTTTTCCACTCACACTTCATACTCATTAAATGCAAATTTGTAGGAAAATGTAGCAATCAGCAATATTGAAACGATAAGAAGTTCAAACCAATGAATACAATTTCACCAAAAAAAAAATCAAAGAGAGAGGGATAGAAAAGCAAGGGGAATCCTGCAGAGGAGAGAGAAACTGTCAGACAGGACAGTGGATAAGACAGGGGAGAGAGAGAGAGGGAGAGAGAGACCGTTTCCCACCCAAACAATAGCGCCAAAAGGGAATAAGAGGGAGAGGAGGGAGGATGGGGAGAGTTTAAACCCATTCAAGTGCCTGACACCTATTGGGGTTTACTGGACAACTACCGACATCTGATAGAAAATGAGTAAGTATTCCTTCTTTTTAGGTTATGCGATACATTTCTACATAAAATATATTCATCTTCCTGTAAAACTGAATGTGTCCCCCTCTAACTAATGGAACAGGGGACAAATCGTTCGTCTGTATGACTGTAGTGTTTGGAGGATGGTGGGTATGTGAACAGGGCACTTGGGTCGTGGAGGGGTCCAGGAGCGAGAAGGCTGTCCTGGTAGACGAAAGTATTGACTACGTCTCCCTGAAGAAACAGCTGATGGCCAAGTTTAATGTCGATGGGAGGAGGCATGACGTCCAACTCACATATGCAAAGCCGCAAAAGGAAGGGTGCAGACGTTTTTCCATTGGGGATGACGAAGACCTATAGGCCTTCAAGTTTTTAAACGGTCTATCTGGAGAACAATCCTGGCCTATCGACCTCCATGTCTTCTTGATACGCAAGTTTGGTGGAGAAGTGGCCACTACAGAAGGATCCACAGCAGCCCATTTAGTCGGGGGTGGGCCACCCGTGACCCAAGAAGATCACCCACATACGGACCCCCGCTTGGCAGGGGATGAAGAAGTGGAAGTTTTGGGAGCACAAGGTGTCGATGGACAACGAACTGATGTCCAGTTAGAAACTCAGCTCGTCCAGTTAGCATATCCATCTTCCCAGGTAGAATATCCACGTGTCCAGTTGGAGCCAAGTGGGAAGCATGTAATTTGTGTCAGCAGTGACATCGAAGATGTAGTCAGCCCATGGGATCACGAGGCGGAGCGAGCGGTGAGGGAAGTAGAGGAAGCATACCAACGTGGAAAAGGGAAGTCCGAAGCATTTCCGACAACTGTCAAAAGTGAACCAATAGAGTGGGCGGGTGTAGATAAGATGCACTTCACTTGACATTGTGACTAACCAAGTCCACCTTTTGCAATTCAGTATGTAGCTATCCCAGTTTGTACCTTTGGTTTGGTTTGCCCTACTTTGTTCTACTTTGTGTGGTTACCCCAATTTGTACCTTTGGTTTACATGACAGACAATGAACTTGCCATGACATATAATAAATTTGACATGACATCTTAGAAATTTGACATGACAGATAATAAATTTGACATGACATAAGATGCACTTCACTTGACATTGTGACTAACCAAGTCCACCTTTTGCAATTCAGTATGTAGCTATCCCAGTTTGTACCTTTGTTTGGTCTGCCCTACTTTGTTCTACTTTGTCTGGTTACCCCAACTTGTACATTTGGTTTACATGACAGACAATGAACTTGGCATGACATATAATAAATTTGACATGACATCTAAGAAATTTGACATGACAGATAATAAATTTGACATGACATAAGATGCACTTCACTTGACATTGTGACTAAGTCCACCTTTTGCAATTCAGTATGTAGCTATCCCAGTTTGTACCTTTAGTTTGGTTTGCCCTACTTTGTTCTACTTTGTGTGGTTACCCCAATTTGTACCTTTGGTTTACATGACAGACAATGAACTTAGCATGACATATAATAAATTTGACATGACATCTAAGAAATTTGACATGACATTAAGACTAACTAACCAAGTCCACAAACCAATAACAATGGAAAAGTGAAATGTCTAAAACGAAACAACAACAGTTTAAAACGAACCAACAGAAATGTCTAAAACCAACCAATAACAGTCTAAAACTAAACACAACAGTCTAAAACCAATCGGGAAGTACTTTTAAGAGTCGGATGGGGGTGTAAGACGTCCGTGAAAGATGGCAGCACAAAGGAATTGGCGGTACACCGCAATGAAGTCATCGTCAATGCCACGAAACTTGGTGTCGCCGGCCGCGAGGAGCTGCATGAAGCGGATGGCGTATGGACCACAGTCGCCCCTACATCACGACAACGAAACATGTTCACCCAACCTGCGACAATTATTTATAATTGGAACAAGTAGAAATATCGACTTACGATTGTTTGTTTTGGGGAATCGCTTTCACCCTCTTGTATGCAAAGGGTTTCAGGACTTTGCCGACCTATTTAACCCGAAGTTTGGGATGGCTGTCCATCAGAATGGGGAGGAGGTGGGTCACCGGCTTTAGAAAGCCCGCCATGTGGCGCTCGGCGACTAGGTTGATGTCGGGATCGTAGACGTTCAATGTCCACTCCGCGAGATTGATCTCTAGCGCCACCCAGTGCTCGTTCTTGACATTCCAAGGCGCCAACAGCCGGTCGACAACGGCCCACTCCGTTGCAAACCTCTCCGGTGACTTGCCGTCGAAGTAGTGGGACAGCTTCTCGTCCCCCTTGACCACGTCAAGGTTCCCCTTCGCATCCACAAAATGCTTCTGTAGTGGATACCCCTAGAAGAAATCAAGGACGACGACATCTTCGTACTTGTCGTCGTCCTTGATGTCCTTCCGCAGGAGGGCGCATGCCTGCTCGATATGCTGCACGCACGGAAAACCATTTATATGGAAGAGCATATGACGAGGAAGGTAATTCATAGAACCACGTTGTGGGAACCCTAACCTCGGATGTGACCCAAGTTGTCGGTGATTTGAGTACCGTGAAGAACTCCCTATGCAGTAGGCTGCCTTCAACCGACCGGACAGGTTCAGTTCCGTCCTTCATCCAGGATGAAAACGCATCAACGTCTGCCCTCGTGGTCATGCCTAGGTCCACGGCATCCACTGATTGCGATGCCTTCTTGCCCACACGCGGCTTCTTCGCTGGCTGCTTTACTTCCCCCGGGGAGAATGTATCAGGATGTAGACGGGTCTTCCTACCGCGCCGTTGGAGGGGCACCTCAGCCTCAACATCAACCTGCACCCAGCACACCATAGTGCATATAACATGATAGATAGTTAATTTGACAGGACAGTCAAATATCCATACCTCGCCGATTTTCAGAGTAGCTTTCTCCGACTGATTGTCCTCCTTGGTCGGCTGTATCTCATCCTCGTCCTTGTACTTGTCCTTTTCCTTCACTGCTCCATGAACCTATCCACATGACATCAAATTAAATTGACAGAAACTGATATTTTCATGACATGTGCTGACATTAACATGACACCTTACAATCTTGACATGACAGTGATATATAATTACATGACGCTCTATATGATGCCATAACACACCAAAAGCCTTACCTCCTTCTTTGGTAGCACCTCCCCTTGCTCCTCCGACTCCCTAGTCCCCTTCCCCCTCAATGCCCTATTCAATTCTTCAATCGACTCCTCAAGCGTGGCCATCTTCGATCCTAACTCCTCGGTTATGCTCCTCGCCATGTCGTCCAACTTTGCCATTAATCTTGACTCGATCTCTAAGATGGCAGCTTTTGTCTGCGTACCCTCCTCTGATTCTTGCGTTGACGCAGGTGCTTCCTTTGGTTGTTCCTTCCATGGGGGTTTCACATTTGCTGCTAAGAACGCCCGGACAATGTCGTCGAAGAAGTGGTCCCGTTTATCGTGATCGTATCGGGCATCACGGTACAAACGGGTAGCTTCCTCCACTTCGTCGGGGATGAGAACCGGCCTCACAGCGTCAGGGTCATCGAAATACCTGAGCTCCACAGCCTCCCGCAGTCGGGTTTCGATGGCGGAATACTCGAGGTTCCCTTCCTTAGACTCGTATCGCAGACACCTAGGGTACAACTTCTCATCTATGATGCTCGCACATTGGACGCCCACCGGAGGGAGGGCTTCGTACACCCAGATCTGCAAACAACGTTTGTCCAGTACAAGGTCAATTGTTGTCCAGTATAAAGTATATGGATGACTAGTATTAATTCATTAGTCCTCCAGTGAGGTTTGTGAACGAACCTGGAAGGCGAGGGGGAATCCCATCAGCACGTACGACAGACGTGGTGCAGTGGGGCTGCTGCCAGTGTGTTGGAGCTTCCTCTCGATTGCATGGTTCAGGAACTCGTTCGTTCGCTCGTAGGAAAGCCGACCCCACGGATAGGCCAGGAACCTTTCAATGTCCAAGACGAGGTTGACCACCCACCCCTGAATGTAGTTTCGGGGTTCTTTCACGAACAACACGCCCTCGACCAGCATCAGCAGGACAAATTTAAACTTTTTGGCTGGCGATTTCTCATATGCCATTGCCACATAGAACATCACCTCGAACTCGGACATCTTCAACTTGGTAACTCCAAAGAAATCATACACTACCGTCTCACACGCCGAGTCGTTCTCAGGTTCGTCGACATAGCCGCAGTTGAGACCGGTGACAAGGGCGAACTCAGTTATTGAGAACCTCACAACCACATCATGGATCTTGTACCACGTTTCATGCTTCTTCTTCGTCTTCAGTTGTCGTTGGAGAACGTAGTGTACAAGCTGCTCGGAGAACTGGACCCTTGTGCTTATGCCCAGTCTTGCAATGCCCCCCAACGGGCTGTCCATCAGGCGCTTCCACTGGGACTCGCTCAACCGGTTGTCAATGTTTACTAGGAGGGGCAACCGACAGTATTGGTTACATCGCGCTTTGAAGTGTCTATCTTCCTCGACAGCGTACACAGCCTTCACAGACTTCAACAAGTGAGAAATGCTGCACCACGACAATCACAACTTACATTACTCAACGAAAGCCCATCATACCGCGCCGGAGGTTTGAGATGCAAGGTCAACAATCTTCTTTCCGCTCCGCCACTACGACATTTTTTATATTTAGCAGATATCCTGCATGTTGGGAGACCAAATATCAGTAATCTCGAAATCAATTCGTGTCCCCCAGCCCACAGTTCCCTTCTCATCAGTCCCACAAAAATTGTAGAATTCAATATGTACATGACAGTTACTCATTCAGAACCTATGCATATCAAGTGTCAAGATTGAATGCACCCAATGGTTCAATATGTACATGACAATTACTTATTCATCTTAAGATTGAATGCACACAGTGGTTCCATATTCATCCCTGCAGTCTATCTTACATGACACCAAAACATTTATACATGACACGTTAATATTTATACATGACACCTTATAATTTATACATGACAGTGGACTTATTCAATTTGTACATTTCTAAATTGCACACGAGTGTCAAAAATTTTCATCAGAAATCTCGACCTACTGACATTAATATTCAGTTCCCATGCCCAATTTCAATCTAAACATATGAAAACTCACCCTTTGTAACATTTCCCCTAACCCTAATTCACCCCATTTCGGCCAATTTCCCCCCTAAACTAAACGTATCTACAGCTACCCTACTCCTGAAAATTCGGATTCAACATAAACGTTCCCCAATTTCCCCTTTCCCAATAATTCCCTTTTCTCCGCACACCCCAGTTCCCAAACTTTCCACCCTTTGTTTTTAATGTGACGCCGGTTACTTCCTACATGACAGGGAAAATTGCGAACTGTCAACCCATTCGACCCCTTTATCCCATTTTCACACAATCAAAAACAGTTTAGGTTCTTCCAATCGGTTCCTCCCCTACGAATCCAAGCAATAGGTAATTAATCGACCGAGTTAGGGTGGGTTTACTTACTTCAAAATCGCCCTGTTCAATGTCGGCTCACCTTCTTCGAACCTCTCTTGCACTGCATTGTCGTCTTCTTCCTCTTATTCCTTCTCTTTTTCTTTTCCTCTTTTGTAGGCCCGTGAGATACAGTTGATTTTACAGTTTTTTTATAAAACTGTTTCCTCCCTCTCTCACTCTCTCTCCTCATTAACTTCCCCCGGTTCCTCTCTCTCTCCACATTCACTCTCTCTCTCCTCTGTCCCGGTTGCATGACCCCTTTTTTACCGGATGGAGTGCAATTTTTTTGGGTGGAGGGTTAGCCTTTGCAATTGTTTTGGATAGTGGGTTATGGGCACAAAGGTGGTCGGATAGGGGGTTAGATTGTGCAATTCGCTCTTTAAAAATTTATAAACATTTTTAAACATAAATTGAGATAATAATTCTAAGCTATATTTATTAGTATTATTTTAAAATAAATAAAATGATCCCTAAAATGTAATTGATCTCATAAATTCAAATTTTTAATATATTTATAATCATATTTGAGTTTTAAAATATTAAAATATAATATATTTAACGATAAATTAATGAAAGTAGGTGAAGGGGTGGGGATTTGTAAACGAAGACTATTTAAAGGGCGGTTTTCTGTAATATTGAATTTAGTGGGTGATTAAGTGAAAACATCCTTATTTAATAGGTGATTTTCTTTAAATTTCCCAAATATAAATTGTGAATAGTTATTATTATGTGTGAATAGATTTTTCAAATTATGTCTGTTGTAACATGATTATTCGTACTTATTTGTATGAGTTATGTATAGACCTATCAAAACACAACTCGATTGGTACGCCCAGTAAATTATGGGTCAAGACCCGATTTTTTTACTCGGGTTTTTTGTACCTGAACCCGAATATTCGGTGGTATTGGATGATTATTCGTTAGAATAAAATTTACATTTTTTACACTATTTGTTCAAACGAATAATTACATAATTATAGATGAATAATTATGTGAAAATAGACAAATAATCATGAACAAATAGATAAATAATTTTTGCTTTTACTAAGGATTGTGTACACCAGAACCAACCTCTGTGTGTGTATAATAGATCATTTATGAACATCTCTTACGGTGTAATCTGTGAATAAATCTGGAGCGTTAGATTAGGAAGATTAATGGATGAGATTTAAAGAAAAATTTAAAGAGAAAAAATATTCATATGAAACAATATGATTATTCATACATAACTCATACGAATAATTACATTGCGTCAGATGAATAATTATGTTGTTACGTAGGAAAAATCAATTTGTTCAAAGTTTATACTAGGGGTGGGCACAAATCCCGCAAATCCCGTTCCCGTCCCGGTCCCGTCCCGGACCCGTCCCGGTGGGATTTAAGGAAAAAAAAAGTGAATCCCGTTCCGGTCCCGTCCCGGTCCCGTCTTGCATATATATATATATATATATATATATATATATATATATATACAAATATATATTTATATTTATATTTATATTTATATTTATATTTATATTTATATTTATATTTATATTTATATTTATATTTATACGAGAAAAGAGTTTTAATTTTGTTAGTACTAAAATTTTTAATAATTTGGTGATTTATATGATATATTTAGTTATTTAAAATAATACTGTAAGGCTTGTAAGCAATTTGAAAATAAAAAATTACTATGGGCTTGGGGGTTAGGGATTTGGGCTCTAGGAGGCAAACAAAACAATTTATTTTCCATTTTGAAATAGTGAAATCTCTATTCAATTCTAATCGGTTAGGGTTACAGGAGGCTTGTGTTGCTGGCAATGTTTTTTTATTTTTCAATGAAGCATGAACTATGAAAACATTTTTTTTATTTTTCAAGTTTCATAATATTTTATTATTTTTATTTGAGGGACAAGTCCTGTCCCGGTCCCGTCCCGTCCCGTGTGGGATAAGGCCCGTGTGGGATTAAAAAAAAAAGGTGAATCTCGTCCCGGTCCCGTCCCGGAAAAATTAAAGCGGGACGGGCCTCATCCCGGTCTCGTCCCATTCCATCCCATTCCACGCCCACCCCTAGTTTATACCATAAGACGTGTTTACACCGGAATCATCCTCTATATATATATATATGATGCTTAATGTTTATTTTTACTATATCATTATTAATTTATTTTTAATAAAGAAGTGATTAGGATAGGTTATGCTGAGTAGTACGTCTATCTTAATTAAAGCATCATTTATGATGATAACTTAAGTAATAGTGGTTGTGTGATTTGGAAAGGTCAGTCTATCTACTACGCTATTAGTTTCTCTAAACACATGACAAATATGAACTGTTTAAAAATAACAAAGATCTTTATCAAGAGTCAAAATGATTATTTCAACTTTTCAATGTCATTTTCAAATATCCTTAATTGTATTAATAATATTGTAAAGGTTGTCACCTTTTATTTGAGTGTTTTGAATATTAATTTTTAATGGTTCTTAAATAAATTTTGATTGAATATGTGGGTTGTATGAAAAAATTAAAAGGGTATGTAAAGATAATGTGGCGGAGAAAAAAAATAAAAAGTTGTATAAGAAATTTTGAATTGGGATGTTCTTCATATAATCAAGATTTGATGTTGTGTTTTCATCTTCCTCGTCACTCTTTGCAACATTCTTATTGAATATATGTTATTTGATAAATTTGATAATGTTGTTTTTTTTAACAGAAAAAAATTTGGCAGTTTGCTGAGCAAACTAACCAAGAGCATCCTTGCGGATGATACTACTAAGTGCAGCGTCAATAGGGGCACGGGAGCTGGAAATAGGAATACGAAAATGAGATAGGTGGTCAGCTGCCTGGTTGCCTTCCTTGTAGATATGGGCAATCTCATATTCAGAGAAATAGTGGGGTGAGAGGAGGGAGTCAGAGATGTTCATTTCAATCTCGCCCGAACATGAAACTCCAGAATTGAGACTGTTAATAATACTTAAATTATCCCCCTCAATACATAGTCTACTGATATGAAGATCATAGCTTTTGTGATGCCTTTCCACATACTGAATCCCTCAGTACTCAAGACTGAAGGAAAGGGTAAGGTCCCAGCTTCAGCAAAAATGACCTGTCCATATTCATCTCGGATCAGAAAGCCATAAGAACTTGGGTTATTAGCTGTTACAGCACCATCAAAATTTAATTTATGCCAGTTTGCTTTGGGTTTCTTCCATTTGACTTGTTGACGATGTTTTTGAGATCTGGATGGATTTGTTCTTTGTTTATCTGAGTTACTCCCTATTTCGGCCTCTTTTGATTTTTCCCAGTGAAGCAGTTGTTCTTTTATGAAGGCAACAATAGTCCTTGGGTTAGGGTTTGCATTTTGAAATAGGGTCTTATTTCGAAAATACCACACACACCACCAAGCCGTAGCTAGGTTAGAGAAGTCACTAGTTCCAATTATTGATTTTAAAGATGCCATTGCAGTGAAGAGATTAGTTGAATGATCGTACGTTTCTTGAACTTTTCTCGCAACTTTTGTAGAAAGAAGTTGGATGGTGGTTTTTGTTATGGGGCACTCAAAGAGGAAGTGGGCAGAGTCCTCATGGTTCATTTTACAAACTGGACAGTCAGTAGGAATGCCACAACCCCGGTAGGTTAGATTGGCAGCCGTAGAAAGACCATTCTTAAAAATGCGCCACAAGAAATCTTTGATTTGATAATGTTGTTGGATTCCTATATCATTATGATTACACATCGTTTTCAACAAGTAGATTAATTTTCCTTTTTTTTTAACCATAGAAAGTAGCAAAATTTTGTTCTCCACTAACGTACCTAACCATATGTTACAAATTAAAGCGAGAAAATAGAATAGTTCCGGTTTATGTTCTTATGTATACAACAATAATACATAAAAGTATTAAGATGAAGATGAATATATACCATGAAACTCTAACTTACATGCACATGACTAAGAGGTTGGAATATTTTCTTGCAACCAATTGGAACTATAGGATAAATATGGTGTTATATGCAAGGCCCAAACGAGACGATTTATTGGGAACAAGACTAACTGCCGGTTGGACAAATTGATCTAACAGCGAGCTCACATAATTAAAAGTTGGATAGTTAAATCGCTCCTAAGTAACTTGTCAATTTTACTA
Organism: Persicaria maculosa; assembly: GCA_963922045.1. NCBI lineage: Eukaryota > Viridiplantae > Streptophyta > Magnoliopsida > Caryophyllales > Polygonaceae > Persicaria > Persicaria maculosa. The sequence goes on along the minus strand of OY998269.1, from coordinate 36,011,036 downwards.
GATTTGAATTTTTTACATCATGGTGCAACAAGCTAATTATTGTATAATACAATATGAAGAAAGAACAAATATCTATTTATGGTGAGAATCTCACCGCTGGTGCTGGTTATTGTTTGATTATTACTTGAGAATAAGTAAACCTAAATATGGGGTGTGTTTGATGTCTATGTTTTTAGTCATATTTTGTTAAGTCTTTGTGAGTCAATTTGAGTCTTTTTATTAGTTTTTGTGTTTGGGGTTAGTGTTGTTTGAATGGATTTTCGTATTAGTTGAGATATAGAGGTTTACACAATATTTGATTGTATTTTGTAGGTTTTTAAAGCTGTTTTGGAGCATAAAAAGGAGTGGAAGAAAGTTATGAAAGTGTCCGAGAAGAATGAAGGTAAAACTAGCAAGAACAAGTGAAATAAAGGCCAAATCGGACCTAAAACGGAGCTCCAAAACGAGCAGAAACAGCCAGGAGAAAACATTGGCCATACCGACCTAGGTGGGTCGGTACCGACCCGTAAAGCAGACGTTGAAGATGCAAGTTTGGACCAACAACTTTGGGGCTGCTCAGTACCGATCGGGGGTGAGAAAACCTATCATTTGGTAGCAGAGATCGAACTCAGGATTTTCTAACTCCCCCTTACTCTACACGACTAGGTCACCCGTACTACGAAGCAGAGATTCGAAGCACTTGCATAATTGCATTGCTATATAAGTAACTAGTATTCGTTACTCGCGCGGTTGCGCGTTTTGTTAATAAATTATATTTTATTATATTAATTATATTAAAATATTATATTAGATAATTAATTGACGTGGCTTAAAAAAATCAAATTAATGTGGCTCACAAAAATAAAACCATATATAAATATATTATATTCAATTTGATCTAAAAGGTAGAATAACGCACCAAATATTTCTTTTTCATCTTTTAAAATAATAAATAATATAGTTTATTAACAAAAGCATGAAAATAATAAATATGTATAACAACTAATTCAAGTTATATTGGATAGATTATTGATCTAAAAAGATAAGTTTTTAGCTAACTATATTCGTTTATTAATTGATGTGAGCCAGAAATATAATACCACTTTAATCCAGAAAATGCCACGTAAGCAAAAATAATCCCGCTTTAATCCAGAAAATTCCGTGGACGCGAGATCGCATCAGAGCCCGTTTCAGGCCTCTGTTTTAGTATTTTATATAGACTATAACTACTTCATGTTTCCTCATATGTGTAGAATATGTTAAAATTATGTCAATTATTTATAAAAATTTATTAAAAATATAACAATGATCGTAATATATTTGCCAATTTGATTTATAATTTTTATTTCAAATTTTTTAAACAAATTGAATAGCAACTTTTATCCAAATTTTTTTATTGCTTAAAAACAAACTTATATAATTCCTGCGTTATAGCGCGATTTTTATTCCATTTTATGCATTTATCAACATATATATATGAGGGAATGTTAGTAAGTAACCCAACTATCCGGAATGTTTGCAAGGCTAACCCAATCCGAAAAAAAAATTTGTCAAAACCAGATAGGGGAGTGCAAGGGGGAGCCGGTAGCAAGTCATTGAGGGGGATGATTGGCCTTCCTGAGATCGACAGCTGGACGAATTGAGAGAGAGAGAGAGAGAGAGAGAGAGAGAGAGAGAGAGAGAGCTGGGTGAAAAAGCAACAAGAAAGTTGTAGAGGAGAGAGAGATCAGTGAGAGAGGAGTGAAAAAAAAAGAAGTAAAGTTGCAGAGGAGAGAGAGATCAGTGAGGATAGGACAAAGAGAGATGGAAGAGTCCTCTCTCCTCTGCGACTTTACTGTTGCTGTTTCACTTCGAAGAAGAAGCAATTGGGTGGGGGTTTATTTGCAGGTTGATGTATAAGCAGTTAGTTTTAACTGGACACCCAAAGCAAAACGACATGACACATATTGGAATCGACTGGACAAGAGTTATCGGAGAAACAGATTCACCATCGACTTCGGATAGAAAATGGGTAAGTTTGCTTTCGATAAAGGTTATGCGAGAGGTGTCTCCCTCAAATCTGAAGCAAATTTACACATTTTCTGTCTGAAGTCGATGGTGAATCTGTTTCTCCGATAACTCATGTCCAGTCGATTCCAATATGTGTCATGTCGTTTTGCTTTAGGTGTCCAGTTAAAACTAACTGCTTACATGTCAACCTGCAAATAAATTCCCACCAAATTGCTTCTTCTTCTATGGTTTTTATCCAAAACTTAAGATTTAATTCAAATTATATTGATGTCCCTCACTGTCACTCTTCCATCTCTCTCTGTCCTATCCTCACTAATCTCTCTCTCCTCTGCAACTTTACTTTTCTTTTTCACTTCTCTCTCTCTTGTCCTCTCTCTCCTTTACAACTTTACTTTTCTTTTTCACTTCTCTCTCTCTCCTGTCCTCTCTCTCCTCTGCAACTTTACTTTTCTTTTTCACTCCTGTCTCTCTCTCTCTTGTCCTCTCTCTCCTCTGCAGACTTTCTCTTGCTCTCTCTCTCTGATTTTTTATCGAAAGCAAACTTACCCATTTTCTATCCGAAGTTGATGGTGAATCTGTTTCTCCGATAACTCTTGTCCAGTCGGTTCCAATAGGTGGTATGTCGTTTTGCTTTTGGTGTCCAGTTAAAACTATTACACGTCAAACTGCAAATAAACCCCAGCCCACTTGCTTCTTCTTCGATGGTTTTTCTCTGAAACTTAATATTTAATTGAAATTATATTAATGCTTCGATGGATTTTCTCTGAAACATAAGATTTAATTCAAATTATATTAATTCCCCCTTACCGTCACTCTTCCCCCCTCTATCTCTGTCTCTGTCTTATCCCCTCTGTCCTCTCTCTTTTTACCGCCTGGGCTTAGGGGGAGGGCGACACTAGAACCAGGGAAACATTGAACAACACGCAAGACAGGAAACAACCATAGGGTGTTAAGTAGGAAATCATTGGGTGTCCAGTAGAGTACCAAAGGGTGTTCAATAATAAACCATAGAGTGGAAAGTTGCTATATTGTTCATTCTTCAATAAAAAAAAAACAAAGCGGTTCACCAAGCCTCTGCGAGAGCTCCTCCACTTCGATTTCACCTCATCCACTCCAAATCCGGCCTCCACTCGCCTCGAATTGACCTGGAAAAGCCATCACAACGAAGGTGAAGGACGAAGGCACCAAAGCGGTGATCCGGCGGCGATTCACACCAGCGGCGCAAGACGAATTCACACCAGCGGCAGAGAGATATAAGACAGAGAAATCAAAGAATAAATAAGTTCTTCAATGGAGCTCTTTGATAGAGAGAGGTGGAGAGAGGCATAGAGAGAAAGGGTTTTGGATGGGTGACGAGATCCTGTCCTCTCTCTCTTCTGCAGACTCTCTCTCCTCTGTAGACTTTCTATTACTTTTCTCTCTCTCTCCATCCACTGGTTACAACAGGTGAGGTAACGGGGGATTTTGAGGGGAAGGGTTAGATTTTGCAATTTGTTTGGATAGGAGATAAGAGATGCAAAGGGGTCCGGGTTTTTGGGTCATTTTTGCAAAACCCCCTATATATATCTTCTTTCTACTTCATTTATCCACCATATTTTTAATATGTGGTAGAAATTGTGACAATGTTTAAGATGATACATCAATGTTTTGACGTTACAAAATAACAAGTAAATGACATGTCATTTTGCAATTCTAACAACCAATAGATCGACAAGATTCATTTTAATCTAAAAAAAGTGGGTTAAAATAAAGAGATATGTAACATCATCTTTGATTTAATAGCGTTGGGTCTAATATCTAGCTTGATATGCCGTGCATATTTTCAACAATTTGCAGGGGCCATTTGATGTAGAGTATCAATTGAGCATATAAAGCATATAGCATATATATCCTCCAAGAGCAGTTTCGTATACGAAAATCTTTGCGAAAGTGTACACATGTTTCAAAATGATCGGAGCGTCTATATACACCCAGTTAGGGGCGGATGGACATAAAAATATGATGCCACGGCACAAAAAACGCGAAACAAAATTAATACGATACGAATATGACAAAAAAACTAAAATACGATAATAAACTTATCGTGATCAGATCGAGATATTTTTCTAGTCAGATATCCAACACAACACGTTTATTTATTTTTTTAAATATGTTGCTATTTTGTGTGTGTTGTATTATTATTATTATTATTATTATTATTATTATTATTATTATTATTATTATTATTATTATATACATTAAAATTCAAGAAACTCAATTTGTTTCAATAAACGATTAGTGTCGTGTTACACGAGTATCTGATATGGAATCGTTTCGTGTTTCCGTATCAGATATCCGATATCGTGTCGTGTTCGGATCAGGGTTTTCGACATTAACAGTTTTAGATACCCAATATGGTTAATTGTGTCGTGTCGAATACCCGGTTATGTATACCACTGCACCCCGTTGATGGAGTAATGGAGAAGCATAATTTGAGTTTATGCTTTAAGAACAAGGAACGCGAAGTGCACATAAGATGAAAAAGAAGAGGAATATAGAACAATGAAGAAAGAACATATACTTATGTTGAGAATCTCACCACCGCTCCACACGTTACAGGTGTTCATTTTATTTTCTTGGAGGGGAAATGTAAACGTTCATAGTTATGTATCCCATACAAGGAAAGGGGATTGATAATGATAGGTCCAGAAACGCAAACATGAACCATCTTCTCTACGAAGCATGGATTCAAAGCACTCGTGTTACTCTTAATCTCAATCATTGATCTTTTTAGTTCAATGACAATTATTTGTTAACATGATACACTATATACTTATGATCTATTGTCTATATATATATAAGATACTAAAACAAAGACTGGAATATATTCTTCTCTAGTACAATTCATCTATGTATTGTTTTCTGGTGCAATCTAACCTGAGTTTTATGAAATTATGGATCAAAACAGTGATAATAAGCTAGATTAGATGAAGTTTGGTGAGAAAAATAGCAAGAACATTTACTGTTCTTTGGACAGACATGGAAATAAGAAAACGACATTCATTGCCTTCATCATCATTTGAAGGCTGCAATCCCCAAAACCCTACTTGTGGGAGTGAGTGGATCACCTCTTATATAGGGTCCCCTAAAAGAGTCATGTGACAAGCACATGGGACAATGTCCCTTATTACAAAACATAATAAACCGAGCTAAATAAAGGAAAATGTATAGGAAACATAGAGATGTTGATCCAAGGATGATCAAACACCAAAGCTAGACTATGCTCAATCTTCATAACCCCCCCCCCCCCCCCCCCCCCCCCTTCAAGTTGGACTTGGTAGGAGACCAACAAGACCCAACTTGGAAGAGAGGAAGTGATGTTGTCTTTCTCCAAGAGGCTTTGTAAGAAGATCTGCTAACTGCACCCCAGTTCTCACATGTTGTGGTTGAATAAAGCCTTCTTGCAACTTCTCTCGTACATAATGGCAATCAATTTTGAGGTGTTTTGTCCTCTCATGAAACACTGGATTTTCTGCAATATGGATTGCTGATTTACTGTCACAAAAGAGATGGATAGGTAGGGGTACTGATATCTTCAACCTTTGTAGTATGCCTTCAACCCACACTATCTCACTGGTAGAGGTAGACATACTCATACATTCTGCTTCAACAGAGGACTTAGAAATAGTGACTTGTTCCTTTGTCTTCCATGAGACTAAGGCTCCTCCAAAGAATACACAATATCATGTAAGGGACTTTGCACTAAACTAACAAGCTCCCCAATCAGCATCACAAAAGGCTGATAACATTATAGATGAATCCTTAGGATAAAATAAACCTGTTGACAAAGATCCTCTCAAGTATCTAATCACATGAATAGCAGCATCATAATGGGTTGCCTTGGTTCCACCATGAACTGACTAAGATGTTGCACTGCATATGAAATGTCAGGACGAGACAAATTGAGAAACAATAACCTGCCTATCAACCTTCTATACTTCTCAGGATCAGGCATTATTTGTCCACTATCTGTGGATAACTTCAATCCTATAGGAAGAGGAAATAATGCAGTCTTGCATTCCATCATTTGACAATCCTCAAGAATGTCAAGTATATATTTCCTCTGATGCAACACAGTGCCCTTAGCATCATACATAATCTCTAGACCAAAGAAATACCTTACTTCCCCAAGATCTTTAATTGTGAAGGCACTGTGAAGAGCCTCTTTAGTCTGATTAATAACCTAGATATCATCACCAGTTATCAGTAAGTCGTCCACATAAACCAAGGCCACAACAATTCCTTTTGGAACTTGCTTAATGAACAAGGAATAATCCTCAGAAGACTGTTTATAACCCAAATTCATCAGAAATCTGCACAATTCTGTGTTCCATTGCCTGGATGCTTGCTTTAATCCATAAATGGATCTTTTTAATTTGCAAACCTGCCCAGACTTCTCCACAAGGTAACCCTCGGGAGGAACCGTATACACTTCTTCTTCTAACTTTCCATGTAAGAAAGCATTATTCACACTGATGTACATATTTGTACCTCTTTTTATTGCATCGTTTGACTTCATTTTTCATTCGATTTCCAAAGAAAATGTTCAAAAGAATATAAACCTGTGTAAGAATGGGCTAAACTACAAGAAATAGAGTCTGCACAAGTTTTGAGCTAACCATGCAGGAATTCGAGCGAAATCGGAGTCAAAACGGAGAAACCAAGGAGAGCAGAAGAGAGGTCGATATCGACCTTGCAACATCGACATCGACTACAATACATCGACACAGAACTGAATGTCGAGACAGACCATCACACAGTAGAGAAAAGTACTCGATATCGACCTTACATCATCGATATCGACCTCAACATAGACATCGAGTAGAGGTAGACAAGTCGATCAGAAATACAGACATCGATATCGACCTCGAACGTCGATATCGACCTTATCTCGACAGAAGATAGAATCGATTTCGAGGCTTGGATTGTGAATTATATCCTCAAAGGCACGGATTATCTTGTAACTATAGATAGATATCAGCTGGGATTTATCCACTTTTTACCTTTTAAGTTTTATCAAGTTAGTTTAAGTTTTATCAAAATAAAAGATCTATCCTACTTGTTTGGATAGAATCTAGAGTTTAGATAGAAGTTACAATCCTTGGCTAGCGAGGATTGGTAGCCTATAAATAAAGCCCTAGGGGGCTGGCATTCAAGGATCTATCAACACATCCAATTTTAGAGTTCAATTCCATTCAATATAGTTAGAAAGAAGTTTTAGGGTTTGGCGTTTGCAAAAACCGACGTTGAGTTGTAAAGCTTCGGAGTTTATAGTTTAATGCAAGTTTATTTCTTTCAATCAAAGATGAGTTCCATGATGAGAAGCGAGTAGTCCCCCAAAGCTCTTAGGGTCGGGGTGAGCCTGACGTTAGCCATGTGTACTTGAGGTAAGTGTTAGATGTTGATATCGTTGTGTCTATATCATCTCCTATGATTCTATGTTTAGTCCTAATCGAAAGAAAAGGGATTCATGTTAACAACTTGAGTTATAAACATAAAATTTGTAGAGACAATTAGGTTTATTTGCAAGAGTAATCCTAAGAGTTGGTGTACAGCGAAAGCTTGTCCCTCGGGTGAAATAGCGCAATTGTCCATCTTATTTACCTCATCGCATGCATTGGTTAACGTTGTGGTAAACCCTAATCCTAGGAGTTGCTTTTTATATAAGTTTATTCATCAAAACCACTGTTTTATTTCTGTTCATCGCATCCTCATCCATCCTAAAGTCTTCGACCTTTCTTTGCCGACAAAAGCTAACAACTTCGCAGGAGAAGACATCGATATCGACCACAGACGTCGATATCGACCACTGAGTTCGTTGACAGTTTTCTGAGTCGACGACGATCATCCTGCTGAATTACTAAACATCGATATCGACCCCCAACGTCGATATCGACCACCTGTGTCGACTGGCAGTCTTTTGAGCAAGTCGATTCCGTCTGCTAACATCGATATCGACCTTCCCCGGTCGATATCGACTGCTTGTTTTTGTCTCTGCAGGTCTTCTGTTGCAGAAAGGATCGACAGCCTAGGTCGACATCGAGCACCAAGGTCGAAATCGAGGCTTCTGGTTGAAGAAAGACGTGAGATTTCCGACGCTACTAGGATCCCGCTGACCTGCCTCCTCGTGGATCGATCCTGACTACCCTTCTACTACAACGGGAGGAAGTCTTGTAATTATTTGCATAGGCTAGGAGTCGGTTTACATTTATATATCTTTATATTTGTACTTAAGAACTTGATTTCCTCCTATTAACAAATTGGCGCCGTTGCCGGGGAGGCAATCAATCGCGCCCTAGTAGTCTATCTCACGTTTCTATCTAGTTTGGCTTTACAGGTGTATGCGACGCGCTGATCGCCCACCTGAATTCGAAGGAGTAGACGACCCTGAGCGCTATTTCCTCCTAAGAGCCCAAGCTCAGAGAATCATGGTAGATAACGTGAACCACGCTGAACTAATTGAGCAACTAAGGAAGCAGGTTGAGGACTTAACAACTAGAGAGGCGGCACTTAAGGAGCGTGCGGATAGGGAGGAGGAAGGCCGGAGGCAAATAGAAGCCCAAATCAATACCCTCCCTCGGAATGCCAAGCAATATATGCACCCAGCGCTCACAGTGCCTGAATCGGCGATTCTTATCCCTGCCTCTAATTTTGAAATTAAACCTAACTTCCTTACTGAAATAAGAAGGCATCAATATGAAGGAAAACCTAATGAATGCCCTATGGCACATATATCAACCTTCTTAGACCTTTGTGATACTACTGCTGATAGACAAAGTCTTGAATATGTCCAACTAAAAGCTTTTCGTTGGTCCCTTACAGGAAAAGCATTGCAGTGGTTGGAGAGCTTAGCCCCAAGATCGCTCCGCACATGGAATGAAGTCAAGGACGCGTTCCTCAACAAGTTCTTCCCTCCTTCTAAGACGGCGTTGATCCGACAGAAAATCGCGGCTTTCAAACAAAAGCCTGGTGAGGCTCTGATGACTGTTTGGGAAAGGTTTAAGGACCTACTACGATCATGCCCGACGCATGGCCAACCACCGTACGTAATTCAGGAGATTATTTACAATGCTCTTGATGCTGCAACCAAGGAGAGGATCAACACTTACACCTCCTATGGCTACCTTGAACTCGCTCCACAAGAGGCTTGGGAGACCATAGAGAGGTTGGTGGAGTTCGACAACACATATGAGGCTTCCGACACATCATCATCGTCGAGGCCTGCCCAATCTATGCCCTTATATGAACCCTCCAAGGTAATCGATCCAGACGTGAGGGAGCAATTCCATAGAGATCAACTTCGAAAGCTCCAAAAGCAAGTGACGTTCCTTTCAGCGAACCAAGATTGCATTGAATGCGGATCGCAGCGGCACACCACCATCGAGTGCCCCCATGCTGAACAAGTCCAACTAGCAGAGACTCATCAAGAGGCGCGCTACATGAGGGGTCCTAATCACCAATATTGGGGAGACCAAAGGTTCCACCAACCACAAAGGAACCCGGTTAACCCTAAGGATCCCCGCCTTATAGAGCTCCTGGGCACCCGGAGAGGGACCAACGTAAGGATGATCTACAACTTGTGCTGGATGAAATCAGGCGGAACCAGGCTAAGAATGATCAATCCAACAATGTCATCCATTCTCAACTCAATCACCTTACCACAAGGATTGAGGAGATGGATATTTGGAAAAAGAACGTGGAGACCCAACTAGGTCAATTGGCGGCACAAATCCCTAAGGCATTCCTCTGCCTACTGCCTCTGCAATCATAATCTTGAAACCTCCTGGGCACAACATGCTCTCGGACAGATCTTCTCAAAGGAGGAAAAATATTCATGTCTTGCAAAATCTCTGCAGTTATTTCACCACTGTTACCTCCTGAAATTAAGGAGTCTTCAACTTGAGAAGGAATTGAAGACTGTCTAGAATCAACATCTGTATTTAAATTGGGAGGTGGAGAATAAATTTCTGAAATATTCAAGGGCTGATGTGTAACATACATATCATCAGGAGCAGGATTAACAAGTGGCAACACAGGGAAAACAGTTTGAGGACCATCATCCTCCTTCAAATTATCTTTAAAGGGAAACTGATTCTCCCTGAAATCCACATCTCTGCTAACAAATATCTTGTGAGATTCCAAATCCCACAATTTGTAACCCTTCTGACCAAAGGGATACCCTAATAACACACACTTTCTTGCCTTAGCTTTCATTTTATCTATATTGTCATATGAGACAGGAGCATAGCACAAGCATCCACTGACTCTGAGATCATCATACATAGCAGGTTTCTTGAACAATTTTTCATGGGGAGTATAAGGAATGGTTCTCTGAGATCATCATACACACAATTTGTTGTCTCCACAAGATGTCTATATATGTTTCCTCTCTACTCTCCCATTCTGTTGAGGAGTATAAGGAATGGTTCTCTGATGAATAATGCCTTTTGAAGAAAACATATCAACACACTGCTTCTGCACAAACTCAGTTCCATTATCTGTCCTCATACTTCTGACTGAGCAACCAAACTGATTCTCGACATAAGCAAGGAAGTCATTGATAGCTTTGAAAACCTGCACTTTTTCTAAGCAAAAGAGTCCAGGTGACCCTAGTACAGTCATCAAGAGTGGTGAGAAAATAAGACCAACCATCATAAGTAACACATTTATATGGACTCCATAAATCCATATGTATTAGATCAAAAAGCCTATTGGCAATATTCTCACTTCTTTGAAAAGGAAGTATGTGATGTTTTGCTAAAGAGCATGATTCACAATGAAACTTATCCAAAAAGGAAGGATTAAACATTCTCAAATGTTTCAACTTGCCACAGAACTGTGACCAAGCGTAGCATGGACAACTTCTAAACTTAAACTAGCTTTATTACAACTCTTCACCATGTCATCATGGCCTTCTCTTGCATTGAACTGCTCTGAGTGAACTTTGTATAATCCATGCTCCCTGACTTATGATAAGACCACCTTCCTAGATCCAGGATCCTGGAAATAGCAACAAGACTTTGTAAATATAGCTACAAGATCAGTATCATCAAGGATCCTCCCAACAGATAACAATTTGTGCTTAAAATTAGGCACAAGCAACACATCATTCAAGTTAATCAAGTCTGTCAACTGCATTTGCCCTTGTTCTGTTACAGATTTAATTGAGCCATCAGGTAACCCAATGTGTACAGTTCTGTTCAATCTCTTTTTACTAGACAACATATGACAATCAGATACCACATGATATGTAGCTCCAATGTCTATTATCCACTCACTTTGTGGTTTTTCTTTCAAGACAGTGTTAGCTATATTGAAAGGAATCGTACCTGCAAAATTTGTAGAAGAACCAATGTTGCCTTCAACCTGTTTCTTTCCCCTCATCTTCTTGAGAATCTCCTGATACACAACATTCACCATAGCAGAGTCTATACCCCCTTCTGTCTCATCATCAAGAGGACTGCCCTGCATCTGAGCGTTCATTGACCCAGCAGCATTTGTAGATATTCTCCCAGTAATTCCAGTTTTCTCTTTCTCTCTCAGTTCTTTAAACCAATCAAGTATGCCATGAAGTTTGAAGCACTGGTCAGTTTGATGCCCCATTCATGTTGCAATAGGTACAAGTGGAATTAAGTTTAATCCTCTTCAACTCTTTCAAGTCTTTCACCTCCCTTTTAAAAGATACATTGCTGGTTCCTGAGGGCCTATATTGATAGCTATTCCCATTTCTGTTGGCAGCCATAGCACTTGAGTTTGCATTCATTCCTTGAGAACTAACATCATTGGAGGCTTCATTACCTCTCTCCACCTGTTGCAAGATATAATAAGCCTTGTTGAGGCTAGGCAAAGGATCAGTGGCTAAGATGGAGTTCCTGGCAGCATCATACTTGTCATTCGGGCTTACTAAAAGCTGCATAAGTATGTTACGAGACTCAATCTCATTAAACTTCCTCTTCAGATCACATGTGCAGTTAGTCAAAGCACAACATATGCACTCTGGAACACTCTCTAAGACCTGCAACTCATCCCAGTTCCTCTTGAACACATTATAAAGATCTGCAATATTCATACTGCCCTGCACAATGTTTCCCAATTTCTTTTTGATTTGAAAAATGAGAGGTGCATTAGTTTGACCAAACCTCTCCACAATATCCTCCCATTAATGCCTAGATGAATCCACAAACATGAATCCCTCAGCAATATTATTAACCATGGAATTTAAAAGCCAACATCTCACCATATGATCTGCCCTTATCCATCTTTCTAAATCAACACTGCCCACATCAGGCCTAACACAGAACCCATTTATGAAGCCAAGCTTGCACTTGGCTCCAAGAGCCATCATCACTCCACGACTCCATGTCATGTAATTAGTACCATCAAATGGTATAGCTACTAATTGTGCACCTGGATGATCAGAATTAGAAAGAAATAGAGGATCTCCTGGGTTATCTTGTCATGCCATGTCTTCTGTTGATCTGTTTGCGGTGCTAAAACTTCCATTCGTAGTAAACATCAGCTACATTAAAAATATCTTTAATGAAGAAAAAAAATACGAATCTATCTCCCATATTCAACCTCAAGCTCTGATACCATGTGAAATTATGGATCAAAACAGTGAAAATAAGCTAGATCAAATGAAGTTTGGTGAGAAAAATAGCAAGAACATTTATTGTTCTTTGGACAGATATGGAAATAAGAAAACGACATTCATTGCCTTCATCATCATTTTGAGGCTGCAATCCCCAAAACCCTACTTGTGGGAGTGAGTGCATCACCTCTTATATAGGGTCCCCTACAAGAGTCATGTGACAAGCACATGGGACAATGTCCCTTATTACAAAACATAATAAACCGAGCTAAATGAGCTAAATAAAGGAAAATGTCTAGGAAACATAGAGATGTTGATCCAAGGATGATCAAACACCAAAGCTAGACTATGCTCAATCTTCATAAGTTTTTTGACACGTAAATTAATGATGATTCAATATATTTAAACCATGTTAGACAATGACCTCATTTATTTTATCCACGTGTTATCCTATATGTTCATCTTATATCTTAAATTGGTACAAGATCTATCATTTTACCATGAATTATTTTATAAATATTGTACCTTGAATTATTTTATCTTTAGCCATTAAGATTGATTATTTTAGTTCACTATATCTAAAGATAAGATTTCATTATTAATTAATTATATATTGAACAATAAAATCTTATGATCAAAATATTTATATTAATTCTTGACCTCATATGTTAAGTCGTTACAAAACCTATTATTTTTATGATGGCTTAGAAATTTTTGTTAAAAAATTTCAAATAAACTATTTTAATCTTCACATTAAATTTAATAAAAAAATAATAATTTTAATATAATAAAATATAATTTATTAATAAAATAGGTAAAAGTACGGGTAACAAATACTACTAGTTATGCATTAAAGGTTAGTCTACTATATTAGTAGTACTATATTCTCATGTATTTATGCATTAAATCAAATTATTCTTCAGCAGGCAAAAGTCACTGGCTTTAATAGCAACTGATCTAATGCTTTTGGAAGCCATAACAAAACTCCATTTGACTGGGCCTGGCCGTATTAAGCCCATAAACAAATATAATGGACGGGGCCAGTAACAATAAGGGGGGTACATGTCCAACCGAAATACCTTGGTTAACCTTCTCCAAGGCAAAATTGGTGATTAAAAAATGAGTTATTTGATAAAAGAATAATCAACTGGTGTGTTAGATACATTGTAAATCAATACTCCATCCGTTCAAAAATAAATGATGTTTGACTTTTGTGCATATAGTTTTAGGAGTTAAAAACTATATAAAATCTTATTTATTTTAATTAATTTTTTTCACAATTTAATACTTATTACTAATAGATATTAAACTATGAAAAAAATAATTAAAATAAATAAGATTTTATATAGTTTTTAGCTCCTAAATCTACGTGCATAAAAGTCAAACATCGTTTATTTCCGAACGGAGGGAGTATTACGCTAGTGTACATTCAAATCAATGTGGTGCCATGTCGATTCCGACGTGGAAGTAAACACTGAAAATCGATGGCAAATCAGGTTTTAGGGCACCAAATTCATATCGACGTGCACCACATTCATATCAATGTGGTGTTTTAAACTCTGATTTGCTGTATCTAAAATAATGAATAATACTTGGGAGAAAAAATTTACTATTTAAGCATTGCAAAATGGAGGGAGTATGCTTTATGAGTTGTTATAAACATTTTAGATTAATAAGGGTGTTATAAGTTTATTAGTTGGTTGGATTCCATTACAGTCTTTTAAGAAGGGTGTAAACCGATAACTTCTTCTATAAAATTAGAAGGGAAGATTGAGTACAAAGGTCGGTGCTTTGACACCGAAAAGGCTTACGCCTTTCTCTTTGCATTTTGGTGTTTTTCGAATTGAGATTTGTACCGATTAGCGTGAATCGAACTATGGTGATGAAAAATCTCACACCTAAGGGTTAAGGATGGCAAAAAGTGAGTGAAAACAAAAAAAAAACAGGTGGAAAGTGGATATGGGTGATTGGGTGGTAGATCGGGTGGGGTGATATTTTTTCCACCCACACCCTCACTTCCTAATCGACACTTCATTATGCAAATCTCTAATCGACACTTCATTATGCAAATCTCTTACCCTTCGTCATCTACTACTCTTGTCTTGTTGTTGTTGGACGACTTATTTTCCTTAAGAGAATCTTATTTAAACTCCCGTTTGTGTTTAAGACTTATGGACATGTGTTTAAGATAATGTTATTTAAACTTATGATGACTTATTTAAGGCTTAATGTGTAAGATGATGTTATTTTAGCCACTGTTTTCTCTACATGTTTTATTGGAATTCAATGATGTATATTTAGCAAAAATTACTCATATGTCATCCATATATTTACCCATTTCACCCGCTCACCCGATGGATATGGGTGAAAGTGGATATGGATGCATTGAATATATATGGGTGGAGGATCGGGTGTGGTGAGTGGTCATCCATGGTGGGTCAGGTGAAATGGGGGTCCATCCACCCACCACCCGACCCATTGTCATTCCTACTAAGGGTGTCCAATCCCTTTGAATAGGTAGCCGAATTAGATATGCGGAAGAACTCGAATCACACGAATCCTCCTTTAGACCGACGATGTCTCAATCTACTTGAATCTCACAAGTAAATCAATCACTCAACGCCGCTTCTCACGATCCTTAGTTTCTTCAAATTTCACGAAGAAAATGAACATTTCTCACATCCATTAGAGTTCCTCAAAGAAACTTGTTTTGGAAAATCATAATTCATTGATCATGAAAACACTTAAATAGCGACACATAAAAAACCTAATGACCTTAAAAAACCCTAATGGACTTTTCTAGCAAATTCCTAAAGTCGATCAACAATATAATATTGTCCAATAAAAACTCAAATAATATAAAAACTAATACTTATTAAATATTTAGACTTATTAAATAATAAAATAGGCTAAAATTAACTAAAAATAAAAATATAAGAAAAAATTTGGTAAAATATCCATTTTCAAAGTATAATTAGGTAAATGTCCATTTTTATTCAATAATTAAGTAAGTGTCCATAATAATTTGATAATACCAAAATACCCCTGTTTTAATTTTTCCCATTTAACCCACCCTTTTCCCCCTGTGTTTCTGTTCAGGCCAAGAGCGTTGATTTTTCTCCGGGCGCAATGGAATCTCTTGGAAGGGCAAGGTGATTTTGCAAAAATCAAATTTACAGAAGTTACCGTCGGTCTCCGCCTCTGGTGTCTTGTCTTCTTCTTCTCGTCCGACATTCCCGTCCTTTCTCTTCGTCTCTGTAACGGCCCGGAAAATAAGGATCTTCTTTCCCCTATTTGCCCTCCCTTGGGCCTAGGAAAGAAAACCTAATTATCCGAGTTACGTTTAAGAAGGCAAGGTTACCTTTCAACTAGATCTTACAACCCGAGTACGAGTCACAAGTTTTCGCAATAAAAAGAAGCAAGGTTTAAATCAAAATACAATCCAAAAGAGTGTCACGACTGAGCCGGGTCAAAACGATGCAAAAGATTTTAAAAGAGAGGAAGTTTAGTGGTCTCTCAAGCTCTCGATCTAACGCCAAAAGTCTGAACCCGCCAAGCATCCATATGAGCAAAGATAACGGCTAACAGTTACCTGAAGCTAAAAAAAAGAAGAGGATCTGGGCCAATCATCGGGTCACTCCTGCGCGTGTGTAAACACACTCTGAGAGGCATATAATAAGCATCCTATTCCTAAGATGAAATGCGTAATGTGAAACGGAAATTAAACAAATATGCATGCGGATAAGTAAATGCAGAAATAAATAAAGAAGCGCGCCAATTACAAGAAATGCCAAATAGCATGTCCCTCTAGGCTCCTAAGAAATCCTATAGCAACTCACCATCAAAGGAGCTACCTCACCCTACGGTGCAGGCCAACCCCACGCAATGAGCCTACTAAATATGAAAGGAAGGCAAGCAACGACACTTATATAAAGCCTAAGGCTCTAAGAGTCCTATGGCACTTACTAAAAAGCCTACCGCATCATTGAGTACAAGCAACTTTCTATACCAAAAGCCTACCGCATCATCGAGTGCAAGTAACTTTCTATATAAGCGCCAACTAGGATGATAAGAATAAAGAAAAAGGTCTCAACCAATAAACATCTATAACGGCCGTTTTCTAGCAAAGACAGATAGCAAGTCATATGGTTTCCGTTTTAGATCCTAAGCTTGATTCTAAGTCGTATGGTGCATGAACACTAGCCTACTATATAACACCCAGTGCATAAAGCGCACATCATGAGTAAGTTCAAATAACTTACCTGGAGAAGCGCAGAATCCAAGCAACCAACAAAAGTAATAGCAAGTCCAGACAAATCAGAGATCACCTAGTAATTCAATATATAACATAATAAGTCTAAATCTAACTTACACAAAGCATATCAAATAACACATATAAGATCTACATAAAACATATATAAGTTAAACATCCCATCATCATCAACATTAATGTCTCAATTCAATTCCTCATCTCGTTTCCATAACTTGGGCATATTCTCATCATCACATCTTATTCATATCAACATCATCATCATCATCATCTCCATCTTAACTTAACTCGACATCTTATATCATCACAGTTTCATTCCCATGTCCATAAATCATCTTGAATTTCCAACGTCTCAAATCATGCTTTTAACTCATATATTCATATATTTCATTAATCAAATCATCAAGTTAACTCAAGTAAATCAATTCAAAGTTCCTCAAAAGCCCTTAAATTTTCAAGAAGTCAATTTAATAGTCAAACAGTTCTTATAAAGTCATACTTAGCCAAATCCCGATATTAAACATTTAAATCCTTAAACCAATTTCTCAAAATTTATTTTATTATTAAAATAATTCCGGCATATTCCTTTCTCAAATTGACCATCTCCGATTGAGGGTCCTTTCTCCGAGCCCGGATCCGCCCCCTACCCTTCCATCCCCGTTGAATCCATCCTATTTGACTCAAACCCCACCGCAGATCTCCCCTTCCCTAGGCTCTGCCGTTCGTCCTCGCCGCCCTCACTGCATCCGCCCTCTTAGGTTGGCCGCTGGCCGCCTTCTTATGTTGGCCACCACCACCACCAGCATCACCACCACCATGCCGACGGCGGAATGCCCCCATCTTCCAAGCCTCTTGAACCCTCTAATTCCGGTTTTCCCGATGACGAATCTTCCGATCTGAAACCCTCTAATGGCGGCGTAGGCGGTAGTGGTGCCTCGTCCTGATTTAGCGTCCTTGGGCTCCAAGGAGGCTGAATCCCTTTTGATTTTGGCCTGATTTTTTATTTTGGCCTGATTTCTCGCCTAGGCCAATGACCAAAAAAAAAAGACAAAACCCTTTAACCGGAGTGTTATATATATACCAACAATCTCTAAACTAATCGGGGTTAAAAGGTGTTTTATTTCTCCTTTTTAACCTCAAACTTTGTTTCACAAATCGATAATTAAAAATAATAATTTTTTATATAAATATTTATATATATATATTTTATATATATATGTGGATATTTATATATTTAATCCATTTAAATATTGGGACAACCTCCCTCCAATAAAGAACGGGATAACTTTCCTCTTTCAATTCCTGGGATAATCTCTCTTTTTTATCCCGGGATAACCTTCCTATTTCTATCTTTGAATTAATCTCTTACTCGTTCTTATCCTGTGACAAAGTTGTTTGCCCTGACTTTCTCTAGAGTATTTGTTTGCTTGATTCTAGTGGTGGTATCTCTTTGAGCTATGTGGTCTTTCTTTTGGCGCCGTGCGAGTGGTCGTGGACGTGATCGAGATCTGACGGCTCGCTGCCAACCGAGTCCAAATCCGAGGTCTCCACTTTTGTTCCCCAAGGATTCCCTGTGTTACCTCTACCAACTGTCAGAAGTCATGGCTCACATTGTCCCGGTTCCAACACCGTTCGCCCTCGCTAGCTTCGATCTTCGTTCTCTAGTTTTGTTCGTGGTGAACTTGTCTTTGTTGTTTTGGTTGTATTTTGGTTCTTTCATAACGGTTTGTCCGTTGCGGTTCTTTCGGCCTCTCGTCTCACCGGGCATGTCCGGTGAGTCGAATTATTTCCGGTTAAAAAAAATGTAAACACAAAGTCTAAGAGCAAGCCCAACAGCTTCTCTAAAATAGAGAAAATGAGAGATTTTAGAGAAAAAAACAATTTTTTCTCCCCTACAGCTTCTCTAAACTCATCTCTAAAATAGATAAATGGATAGAGAGAGTGAAAAAATCTCTAAATTTGTAGGAAGAGAAGTTGATCTCTATAATTTAATGTTCACTTGTCCCTAGATAGAATTTAATGACACAAACCCACATTTTCACCCATAATATAGAAAAAATATATAATTTCATACTTGCTAGTAATAAAAATATAATTATTTTTAAAAATTAATAAAAAAAATTGATATGATTTTATATAATATATAAATTAATTATGTTAAATCAATATAGATAGATAAACCAAAAATCATAATTCTATGTGAACTTTTATAAATAAAATAGGATAATTAATTTCATTCAATTTTATGCTATAAAGTTCACGTTAAAAAATTAGTCTATAAAATTTTCACTTCAAAAAATATTCACTTGAACTCATAACTGATATTGAAATGATTTTATTTTTATAAATTATAAATTAAGCCTTACTAGTTCACCAACAAATATGAGGCTAAATATTAGAATTAAGTTTAAATGAAGTTTTTAGAAATGTAGAATTAAACATCTTTAATAAATGCATTTATTTATCATAGTCTGTAATAAATGTAAAAATCTGTAAAATAGAGAAACTGTTGGAATTGGAGTGAATTTTTTTTAGATATTTTGATATTTTAATCTCTATTTTAGATATTTTTTACCAAATCTGTTGGGCTTGCTCTAACGACAAGATGCCTTTCGGAGTTTCGTCTATTACCAAGACGAAAATTAAATATTTATGCCGACGCCCTTTTCATTTTTACAACAAAATTACGGAATGACCCGAGACAAAAAATTTACCTTCAACCTAGGTTTTTACAACCTCCTCTGTCATATTCAACCTACCTTCATCTTCAACCCACCAAACAAACCTTCATCAACGTCATTGTAGATCTAGCCATTTTAGGAATTTTTTTTTTCCAAAATCTACATCAATCTAGCACTAGAAAGGCATGTTCTCTCATATGTATAATGTAAAAACTTCATTGATTTCAGATGATTCAACACAAAAATGGGGGGTTTTGAATTTTGACCGAATAGTGAAAACTTCATTGATTTCGATCGATTTTGTGTTGTTTTTGGAGCCTTTTTGTGTGTTTTTTTGTTGTTTCGTCATAGGAGGTTTGATGTATAACATTGAATGCCAATGTAGGTGATAGGAGATGGTTTTGGGGCGAATTTCAGGCCGAAAGAACTCGGCAATCTGGGCCGAGAAAACTATCTCAGCTCGGCGTTCTGGGCTCAGACAAGAACTACAGATGAATGTACAAAAAGAATTGCAGACGAACCTCGACTAGATTACACGAGGAAATGTTTTCAGCTTGTAGTTTTGGATCGAAAAAGAAGAAGAAACTCGGCAGTTTCATATAAGCTCGTGAAAGTTAGTCGAGTTAAAGCATTAGTCTCGTTGATATTTGCCGAGGTTTTATTCTTTCCTCAGTGAAACTTGTCGAATTGATAGCAAAGTCTCAACAAAATATGACAAGCTGATAGAAAAGTATCAAAGAACTTTATCGAGATATGCATCACACTGAAATAATTTTTTTTTGTCGAAACTCACCAACCTCAATGTAAAAACCCAACAATTACTCTTATCAATTGTTTTTCATTGCGTTCAATAAGATTAATGTAATTTTTGACACTTTGGTATTTCGTTTTTTTTTTTCATCTCTCGGACGATTCCGTAATTATGTTGTAAAAAATAAACGCGGAAACTATATACACCGCAAATGACACTTAAGGAGTTGCACGTCGAAATTAACGTGCATGCACGTCCAAATGAACGTGCAAGTGGGGCATACACCCAACATGCCAAGACGTGCATGCACGTTAATTACGACGTACAAATCCTTAACTATCATTTGCGGTGTACCTAACAAGACCCAAAATAAAAATGGACCTTGATATAAATATCTAATTTTCGTGTTGACAATAAACGAAAAACATCTTGCCATTAGGCTCTCCCCTTACATAACTAGCTTGTCCAAAAAATAAGCAAAACAAGGCCTATTTGGAAAAACGCTCTCTTTTCTTTCTCCTCCTCTTTCCTCTCTTGTGTTCTTCCCCTCTTCTACTTTACTTCCTTTGCTTCGACAGTGAGCACATCTGCTTACTGTCCATCCTCTCTTGAGGAAACCAGATGTAACCTGGTAAATTATGGAACAGGGCCTAACAGCCATGACAGAGAACTCATAAACTTCAAATTATACAAGCTGAAAAGCTATACTAAAACAAATTCATCCAGTTCATACCCATGTCAAAAAATAAATGCGAGATCTCTCCCTAACAATGAAATAAATATACCATACTTGCATCATTTTAAATTGCGAAAACTTTTTCTTCAAACCACTCATAATCATACTAACTCCAAGCTGATAATCACCAATCTGAAGCAACTCTTCATCCATCTTCAAAAATATAACAAATACCTTATTCTTAGAACAGAAGATCATATAACCTCTAATCACAAAATTAGAAGCCTGAAAAACTCTATACATGATCAAAAAACAGTAAACAACCAAAGCAGACGAAGCAACTTTAACACCAAAATTTTTAACCATACTCAATCCTTATTCATTAAAATATACACTTCTCTTCAGAAGATAAAATTTCTAGCTCCCTTGCACTCTCTTATTCATATTTCAATCTCTATCTATGATCACACATACTATATCAATCTTATTCTTTCATTAAAAAAGAATTACCCTCTACACGTACCAAATTATAATCCTTTGGAAAAAAATATTCACCAAATCCTAACCAAACTGGAAAAAACCTACTGTCAAACTTCATATTTCCATTTAAAAATATTCAGATTTACTGTAATTGGTTATCCAAAGAGGTGGCTTAACTTATCTTTTAACCCTTATATTTTAGTAACAGATAATTAAAAGAATAACAGCAGTATGATTCACCAATTTTACTTAGATGACAGTCACGTCCTGCTTATTCTTCCACCTGTCAATACCATAGATAACCGAAATCTGATCTTTACCCAAACTTACATCACCATTCTCCTTTACTTCTGTAATTATAATCCTCATAATCATTTTTATACTAAAATAAAAGATTCTACCTTCTGTATGGAAAGGAATACTTCTATGACCTCCTTTTACCTTACTGCAGTTATCCTTGGCAATCAAAATACTATGGAAGATAATCGAACCCCTCCTGGCTTTCCCTGCCTGACCAGCTCCATCAATCCCAACATAAACACCTCTAACCAGCCCATACAAACTCCCATGGCCCAAAATCAACAGGGACAGCCAAACACAGAAGAAATTCCTACCACTGAGGATGTTGAAATACCTATTATTAATGAAATCCACAATAGACTTCAACACACTGCCTTGGTAGGAAGATTTGTCAACAAACTAGTTGATTACAAGCAAGTTTTAACCAAAATGCGTGCAGAATGGAGAAATCTAAAAGGCCAATGGTTTATTGAGCCTATAGGCTATGACTGGTTTCTATTCAAGTTTGCTACAAGTGAAGATAGAGCCAAAGCTTGGGCCAACAGACCCTACCATGTGGCAGGAGCTCTTCTAGCCATCTATCCTTGGACTCAAACCTTTGATCCCTCTCTGGCTGACACCATGTCTGGTGAAGTTTGGGTTCGTATACCAAACCTTCCTCCTCAACTCAACACTCCTGAGATCCTAGCAGACATCATCAGCACTTGTAAGGTGGGAACTTTAATCAAAGTAGACAAAGAAGCATACTTCAAGAGTCGCTTCAGGTTTGTCAGATTATGTGTCCATGTCTCTTTCGAGCAAATTTTGATCTCTTATATTAAGTGGAAAATGCCAGATGGTAATAGAATAAGCCTACGCATATGGTATGAAGACTTTTCTATTGGTTGTGGCTGTTGTGGAAAGGAAGATCACCTTTACCCCGATTGTCCTAGCAACAAAAACAAACCCAGGAACTTTGAACTCAGAATCCAAGAAAGCCCAGGGATTAACCTTTTAGATGACAGTGCAAAAATCAAAACCTCTAGCTACAGCAATGAAGAAACAATGATAGGCCCAACTGTTGGAGAATTCTCTGTGATTGGAAGAACAATAGGAACAGATATTGGGACATCCTTTCTCCCTGCAGAAGGTGACTATGGAGTTCTTCCTATCCTGTCAACAATGGGCAACACCTTCTCTACAATTCAACCTTTAGGAAGCAACACCAGTGCCCTCTTCAGTCCATTCCTTTCACAAGAACTTATCAATAACCTGATAACTCTTAACAATGCTCACGCTTCCATGTTAGCCAATGAATCAACTATTCCAACCTTCCAAATCTCTCCAACTATGCTGCATACCATCTTTAATACCAATGCCAACCACAGTTCTTCCTCAACTGCTCCTGAAAGAGACCTCAGCAACCTCTGTGATGTTGTCAACCCTTATCTCAGCAACCCTTCTAATGCTAAACAGAGCCTTTCCTCTTACCAATCCATGAATTCAGCAGGATCTATGGTAAGGAACATGTCACAGGTTCACATCTCTCCTCAAGACCAGATTCAAAGCATCACCAATGACAAAAAGAAATCAAAAGGCAAGGAGAAAGCTGAAGAAAATGAGGTGGATTCCCATGACCACATCAGCAAGAAACAGAGGTCCTCTCCTTAAACTTTTCATGACAGTTAAACCATCTCAGAAGGTTCCCATTATCCTCTTGTATCTTAGTTACATCACCCTTAACTTTTGGCTATGTAATAAGTTTAATATGCTTGTACTCTATAACTCGGACTACCCTAGTTGCACTAGACTTGCATGCTCCTTTTTTGTTTGTACAGGTGTGCTCCAGAGCATCCACATTTTTTATGTTCAGTTGGATGTCTCTGTCAAGACTAGTTTCTACCTTAGGGGCTTTGTTTTTCTTCTCAATCATGCTTTCTGTCATATATTAATAAAACTTTTGCTTGTCTGCTACTTACCTAGCTTAAATCTCAAATTTGGGACTCATCAGAAATACTGCAGGAAAAAAGATGGAAACATGCCTAACAGCAAGTTCTCATGGTTAATACCCACATTCAAAAAATATAATCAGTCCATACAAAATTATAAACAATGACTTTAATCCAAAGATTGATCATAACAATGAAATAAATGTAACAAAACTTAGCTACACTCTATTAAAAATTATAAACACTACTTATAAAAAATATATATGGCAAAATCAAAACATCTACAATTATATTTATAAAACAAAATTAGATAATTGGAAAATCATAAACTTATTAAAATATTTTTTTACCCACGCACACTTATTTAACAAAATAAACCAAAATATAAATATTACAAACAAACATATATACACAAAATCAGATCTATCACTACTAACCTTTCCTAACACACACTTATACACCAAGAATAACAAATTACTGGACCAAAGACCCATCAAAAATTGGACATCAACAGGCCGACATAAAACTGAGCCCAAATGGGCCTATCATTCACAAGCTAATAGCCCAAATTCCGGATCAATAACTTCACCACCAAATAAATTACACAATCACATAACATCTTATCAAATCGTTTGGAACTTTACAAATTTTTTTATTTTTCATTTAACCCATACTCTAATCAATCTCAAAATCAGGTATACCATCCAAAACAATTATAAAATTATAACCAATCAAATATGGAAAATAAAAAATAAAAAATATTCTTCCCATGAACCTTTTAAAACAAAACCCACCATAAATTCTTATATCAACAAAACCAAAATTAAAACAAAGCTTGTAAATAAATATGAATTAATCGGGATAAACATAAAAAAATGGAGAAAATTTAACGTCAGAAAGAAACAAAATAACTATAATTTATCAACTCCTTTGAAAATAAATATTACTCAAATAAACATTCTTAAAAAAAGTCACTTGTACCCTAAAGAAAGAAACCTGAAAAACATTCATACTCATATTCATACCTCTTATACCTATAAAATCAAATCGAATAAAGAAATCCAGAAAATTATAAAACTAATAAATAAACCAATCTCCATAAAATTTCTTTATAAAATAAACTACAATAGATTAAATAAATCAACAAATTCTCACAACATTTTAAAACTAAAAATTAAAAGTATTATAATCTCAACACTCTCAAAGCACCTTGATACTAGAAATATTGAGAAAACCCACACTATAAAAATAGAACTATTAAACTTATTAAAAAATTCAAACCAGAACACATATACCATTACCAATTTCTCAATCGTTATCAAATATCACTACATATTTAAAATGCTTAAAAAGCAATTACACAAAAATAGGATTATTAAATGACAAACATAGCATACTGGAATATAAGAGGTATGAGAAAACCAAACATTTGGCAAGACTTAGCTTACATCCAAAAAAGAAATAACCTAGATATCATAGTACTAGCAGAAACAAAAACAACAGAACCACCTAACGAAAACTTATTCAAAAAAACAGGATTTAATAAAGCTGATTACATTGCTTCAAATGGGACAAAAGGGGGACTTTGGATCCTTTTCAAAACCTCTAAATTCACAGACTCGGCCAAAAGATTAGCCATTTCAAAAAATTATATAATGTACTTAGTTAACATCAATAACTTCAGACTTATCCTCAACTTTATCTACGCACATTCAAATCAAACAGAAAGAAACGATTTCTGGAACGAGATACTTAATGTAACTCGAGAATATAATATCCCATCCCTAATAATGGGAGACTATAATGAAATTGAATCCATAGATGACAAAATTGGTGGAACAAATCCACACAATAATAGATTCCTCCGTATCCAACAACTTAAGGAAGAATTAGATATCCTTACCGTTCCTCATACTGGCAGCCCTGTTACCTGGAGAAAAAGACAAACTCCTACTAACAATATTTACGAAAAACTAGATAGAGTCATGATACACACAGATATCTCAAATCAATTCCCTAACTTAACGGTTCACAACCACCCTTTTACAAGCTCTGACCACTCCCTAATATCCATTTCAGTAGGAATTAAAATAACCAGAGCAGGAACACCTTTTAAATTTGAAATGTCACGGACAAATAACGATAATTATAACAAACTAATCAGATCAACTTGGCAGAATAAACTTCATGGATCATTTATGTTCACACTATTGCAAAAACAAAAACTAATAAAAAGAAACACAAAAATATGGTGCAAATCACACCCAAACAATAACTTTAGACAATTAAAAGACATAGAAGATCAACTCTTATTACTACAAACACAACAAGTCACTGGAAAATCTAACAATAATACAGATAACAAAAGATACAGATTATTAAATAAACGTGAATCTCTCATGAATTTTAACAATGCCTTTTGGAAACAAAGGGCTAAATCAAACTTTCTTAAATTTGGAGATAGAAACACTAAATATTACCAATCAATAACCAAAATTAGAAATTCAAAAAACATTACTCATAGCTTCACAAACAAAAGAGGCCTAGTAATAGAAGATGAAGAACAAATTAGAGACGAAATTACAAAGGAATTAACCGAAAGATTTATCTCAAACAATGAACCAATCGACAATGACTCATATTTCCTAAACCTAATAAATCATACCATCACTGATCCCAAAAACCTAGCCCTGACACAACCCGTCACGGATAAAGAAATAAAAGATACACTCTTCTCAATGACGGAAGATAAATCTCCAGGTCCTGATGGCTTCCCACCTGAATTCTATAAAAAGTATTGGAACACTGTTGGTAACCTATTATGTAAAGCTATCAAATCATTCTTTCATTCAGGCATCCTTCTTAACGAAGTTAACACTACCTTTATAGCTCTTATTCCTAAAATTGAGAAACCTACTAACATTAACCATTACCGCCCAATAAGTCTCTGTAACACTATCTATAAAATCATCTCTAAAATACTAGCCAACCGTCTAAAACCTATCTTACCTCGTATTATTAACCCATTTCAAGGAGCCTTTGTATAAGGAAGAAACATTCAAGATAACATCTTAATAGTCCATGAAGTCTTCCACTCCTTTCATAACAAAAAAGGAAAAAGTGGATGGATGGCAATAAAACTTGATATGGAGAAAGCCTATGACAAAATAAACTGGAACTTTATACGTACCATACTAAACAAATTCGGATTTCACTAAAAATGGATAAATTGGGTCATGAACTGCCTCACCAAAACTAACTTTTCAGTTTTAGTAAATAACCTACCTGGCAAGACCTTCCAAACCTCTCGAGGCATACGTCAAGGTGATCCTCTTGCTCCATATATATTTGTCATAGTCATGGAACTATTAGGTAGAATGATACAACAAGAATCATTAGAATACGAACCATTAGTAGGAATCAGACTCACCAACAATAGCGATCCTATACCTTTTCTCTTATTTGCAGACGATACACTCATTTTTTGAAATGCAAATGAATTGAGCCTTCACACAATCAAAAATCTCTTAAACAACTTCTGTAATATATCAGGCCTTTCCATAAATTTCGACAAGAGCTCCCTACAAGTCTCCAAAAACATTCCTATACAAAAAGCTCAAAGTCTTGCCCAACAATTAAACATTCTCGTCACCAAAACAATGGAAAAATACTTAGGGATACCCCTTATTAGTGGTAGAGTTAACAATAGCTTATTTGATGAGGCAATCATAAGCCTCAAAAAACAACTTTCAAAATGGAAATCAAATAGCCTATCCCAAGCAGGTAGATCTGTCCTTATTCAAGCCAACCTTAATTCTAAAACCAACTATTTAATGCAATCCTTCCTTCTCCCCAAAGGCATTCTAGACAAAATCGACCAAGTCAATAAAAACTTCTTCTGGAATAAAATCCAATCTGATAATTACCATCCGTTAATAAGCTGGGAACGCCTTTGCACCCCTAAAAGAGATGGCGGATTAGGATTCAAATTAGCTGAAGAAATCAATATAGGTATGCAGATGAAATTGCTATGGAGAATACTAGCTAATCCAACCAAAATTTGGTCAAAGATAATCAATGAAAAATACCTCTCAAAAGAAACTCTGATGGAAAAAGGTAAAACAAAAACCTCCTGGCAATTTGGACGACTTCTCAATCTAAGAGATCTCTTCTCCAAAGGCTTACTTTGGCTCGTAGGAAATGGCAAAACTATTAACGTTTGGTCCGATATCTGGGTAAACGCACAATATCTCGAAACTTTCAGAAATGATCACAATCCTAACCTAAAAGTTTGTGATCTATTCGCAGACACCAAAACATGGAATACTGATAAAATCTACAGTATTTCCCCCCCTCACATTGCTGAGATGATCACTAACATCTATATCCCAAAAATAGACATCCCAGATAAATTAATCTGGATCTACAATAAAAATGGGTCCTTTACTGTCAAATCCACTTCCTCCCTCTTCAATACTAGAAACAACAATAAAATCTCTGCAGACTGGATTTGGAAACTTAACATCGCCCCTAGCATTAAAAATTTCATCTGGAAAACCACATTAGATATTTTACCTACTTCTGTACGCCTAAACAGATATATAAACAGAGTTCCAAACACCTGCTCACTTTGCAATTATGAAGAAGAAGATGCTAATCACCTATTATTCAACTGTCAAATTACTAAATCAATTGTCCAAAACCTAAGTACCAAGCTTAACAAATCATTCACTATTCCGAACCTAACCAATCACATATCAGAAAACATCATTAATACTAAAACTCTCAATATTCATTTTACAGACCTATGTCATTTATGGCACTCTATCTGGGAACTTAGAAATAATATCATTTTCCACAAAAACAACAACAATAATTTAGGCAACACTTTAACCAAAACCATAGACAAAATAATCTGTTGGAAAAGAGAACAAATCAATACTAATTCAACTAAACACACCAGGCCCCGAGATAAAACAATCTGGAAATACCCTCCTAAAAACGTTGTCAAAATAAATGTAGATGCTTCTGTTAAAACAGGCATCCATTCCCAAATTGGTTGTATCATCAGAAATGACCATGGAAATATAATTCAAATACACAAATCCAATGGAAAAACAGACTCTATCCTCCAAACAGAATGCTTTGCAGTTCTTGCAGGTATAAGACTGGCAACAGAACTCGGAATACAGAGAATGATTATTGAAAGCGACTCTACAACCGTCATCAGCGCCATCAACCGAACTAATAACACTCCTTGGGAAATTACACAAATAGTCGAAGAAATACATAAGCTGAGCAAGGACTTTCAAATTATCAAATTCGAGCACTGCTACAGAGAGGCAAATAGTGCAGCCGATTTCATCGCAAAATCAAGACTTAATTGTAATTTTATTTTGCATCATAGTTGCGAATTCCAGAACATCATCAGTCTAGATGATCATGGATACTTTTAGTATCCAAATTCTTGCCGTAAAAAAAGAAAAAGAAAAAAAAAAGAAAAGAAAAAAAAAAGTTGGGAGTGGAGAGTGGGGACCGACCTTGCCTACACGGAAATCGGGCATCATTCATTCGGAATGGGACCTCTGCATTTGCATGTGCTCTCATCACGCTAGGGTTTTCCCTTCATCTGCTCTCTCCATCTTCTTCCGCAGCGACTCGCGCGATTTTTGCCACGAGTAGGTCACCCCTTTTCAAAACTTTGTCTTTACTTTTAATTTTTACAGGATTTCCGCTTTATCCTAGTTCGTCATTCATGGAACAGTTGGATTTCTTTTTTTTTTTTTAAAATCCTACTACGTATTATTTGTTTTGCCGAAAGGATAATTCAAATCAAACACTTTAATAATCTGTCGACATCGTCAGAATTTCGACATAAAAAACTGTCAGTTGATTATATGGCGTGATCCAAGGACTTCACTTTTGTGTCCTGTTGATTTAAATATTCTGAATCGGACAATTGATTATGTATGGTATTTTGGCATTTTGCGTTTGGGTGCATGGAATTGAGTCCGATTTTGGGACACTGACATTGAAGGTTTCCCTGAGCGTTTGTGAAATTTTTTAATTGTTAGCGCTGTGGATGATTTTGCCTGATGACTTCTGATCTAGGTTTTCCTCTGCGGATCTTGTCATCTTGAACCTGGATGTTACTTATTTGACATACGTAATTGGGGGTTTGGTTGATGGCGAAAACAGGAAAGATTGGAAATATCCGGGGTTGTGCTTGGTATATGACGTGCTTAGTGTGAACCAATTGTCGATATGGATGTCTGATCAGGCCTAATAAGATAACAGACGAGGCAATAACGTGTCAATATGAGGCTTGGCAATGTGAGTATGTGACTGGACACTTGACGAAACATACCATAGCATTGAATTGAAGGGAAATTTATTTGAAATACAATCATCCCAAATCAAAAAGGAAAATTAAGTAGGATCCTTCTCTTTAGAAGAACAAGGCATTGGTGTCTCGTAAGCAAATCTGTTTAGAATTTATTAAGATATGTATCAATTTGGAAATTCCGCTGTTATGCATGAAGCAGCAAAATATCTTCTATAGTCTTCATCTTACCATTGACTTTGATGTATAGGTGTTTTTATGAATTTGCTTGAAGAAGTTGCCAAAAGGGTGCAGTGCATCAATGAATGACCATGTAACAGGTGATATTCTTCTCTGTAACTAAAGGGTTTTCTCAGGTTTTGCTGTTGCATTACGAGTTTTAAAAAAAGCCAAGCCCAAGTGCCACTGCTTGCCTTGTTCAAGGCGCATCAGGGGTGGAAAAGCCCACCCAAAGCGCCCAAGCGCAGCTTAAGCCACAGGTGCAGAATAGCTCAAAGAGACGGGCTTTTCTTTTTTTTTTTCTCCTTATTTCGGTGGATTATGATATATTACACTCTTTCTTTTTTTTCTTTGGAAAATATTTTTTGATTTTTTTTTGAAGATTTTAGCATCTTTTTGTATCATAAATGGTCAGCCCTCTATTCTTCACGCCTGCCTCCTATTCTCCCTTTATTTGGATACAAGTCTGTTGACGATGGTGATGGGGACTTCGCTCCCTTTCTAGACATTAAGGAAGAAGATGATGCAGATGACATTAATGATTTTGCTTGACCCACTTCCTAACCATCCATCCTTCCCATTCAGCTTGATTTCTTTCTATTCTTCAATCTTCTATTGGTAGACTTAGACTTATATTTAGTACTCTGTGATGCTTGATGCTTCAGATTTGTTTTTTTTTTACTTATTTACTTACTACATAAAACTTGATTTTAGTACAATAATATGTTTTCAATCTGATTTTAACATCAAGGACAGGTTTTATACTTTTATACCATTTAACTTGAATTTTAAGGTGTTTTGAGATTTTTTATGAAAAAGCCATCGCCTTAGCTACTTAACCCTGCATAAGCTACCGGTATGCCTATTGCCTTGTGTCGCCTCTAGCTTTTTAAAACATTGCAGCATTACAAATCTTCACGATTTTTCTATACCCAATCCCGGTAAACACTTGAAAGTTAAGGACAGATTAAACAAGGTCAAATTTATTCTTAGAAAATCAAACACTTTAAGGTGTAAAGCTTAATTATAACCTTTGCAAGAAGAAAGCTATTTCTTTTTGTAAGCATAATTTTTATTTTCAGCTCCTTAAAAGAGTTTGTGACTACGATGGTTGCACTCCTAGTTATGAGGTTTTGCATCCTTTAACTTGTTGACATTTTATGACATAATTCACATAATTATTTGTACTAGTCAGTCAAGAAATGGTATATCTGCAATTGTGGTTCCAAGTGTAAGGTTGCACATGTCCCAGTCTCCCCAAACTGAATTGAGTGGGAGCCTTGTGGGGTTTTTTTAGGTGATTTTAACTAGTTCCTTAGTTATTTAGCCAACTAGCCTCATGTAGGACACAGGAGGAAAAAGAACCAAACACAGGACAACTCTCTGTGGTTTATTTCTCTGCTCTCTTGAATTTTCATGATACATGTAATTTTGCCAAGTAACTCCGTGGATTTTGTTGTGATAGTATTGATTTATTGGTGCATAGGCATATTGACTTATCAATTTTTTTTTGAAATTTTGTTCACATTTGTCATTCCTTTGACCTTTTCATGGTCTTCTAAGGCTGCTCACTGTTTAACTGATACATCATGCATTATCAATCAAACAAATTTATCAGGTTTCAAATAGTTAAATTTAATTTAGTGTTGATACTCTTATTAAGTTATTAGAGCTAATGTCTTAAGTGTAGACAGCATGGCCTTTTCTGGATTATTAAATACATTAAGGTAATCAAGCCTTGTATCACCATTTTGCCAACAAGTACTGCAGCCAGAATTTACAAAATTTTATCCCCCATTCATTTTAGGCTGTAATTATGGACAAGAGCTATCCTGGATTACATTTGTTTATGTATTTCAGTAAAAATAAAGGAAGCATAGAACCGAAGTAAAAGACACATCGAATAAAGACTGATCCAATTGCAAACGAGTAATGGATTTGTGCTATATCTTAGAAATACCATGCTTTCAGGGGTCATCTCTCAAATATGGAAATTAATCAAGAAGATTGTAGATAAATCTTTTCTCAAGCAAAGAAGTACTTTTATCCATATATTCATAATGCATATTCCTTGTCATCATGTGAAATACATTTTCAGTATTTGTTTGGATTATGTATGCATATGATGTATCCTTCAAGCTAGTAAACTAAAAAACAACCCCCAATCTTTAAAATAAAGTAGAGAGAAAAGTCCAACTTACAAGTAACAACAAAGACGCCAATTTAGAAAGCTCAATACCAGCAGTTGTTTAGTACAAGCAAGCCCACAGTTTTGCAGCCATTACAGGTTCAGGTTTTATCATCACCTTCCTGGCCTCCACACATCAGAATTCCTCCCCTGCCCCCTTCCTTTCCTTAGCTAGATCCTGTAGATGAACTTGTTGATATTTCACATAGCTTCTGAAGGTTGAGCCTGACCACTGTATCAGCAAACATCTTGGTATCCTCTGCCGTGTTCCCCTCTGGTATACTGACTATGTAGGATTCTAAAACAATGGAGTATATGTTCCCTTGATTGCTAGTGAGCTCATTGACTGATGTGACCGAGCAATAGTTCTGTAGCCTGTGCTCTCCTCCAAGGATCCTGAAGCTTATGATGTGATTTTCATCATCCAAAATCTCTAACCTCTCTGTGCTGGTTGAGGCTGGGATGCCTGATACTATCGAGACCTCTCTAATGCTCCCTACTCCACCATCACCTGTCATTGTACAGCTTTTAATGAAGTGCTTGTACACCTGAGGGTTGTCGAAAGCACGAACATAAGGCCAGACATCCCTTAGCGGGGCGTTGATGCGTTGGGCGAGTAGGGATGTACATGTGTTTGCGGATGTCTCGAACGTGTGATATTTTTGGATGATTGGCTGTAGCTCAGTGTGTTCGTCTGGTGTTAGAGTTTGTGAAACCATCTGGCTTTAGGCATAAACAACACACCCTCAATGAATGCGTTTGTGTTTTGGACAGAATCTGTTGGTCTGAACAGCTATCTTAGTTGAAAGAAGGAGAGAGCTGTGGAAGAAAGAATAGGAAGAAGTGGAGGATGAAGAAAGTTTTTTGGAGGATGTGGAGAGTCATAAGGGAAGTCGGCATGTGATAAAATGTTTATTTATTGAGTTCTCGAGGGTACAGTTTGCAATTTGACTGTTCTATTAGTTGTCTTATGAGGGAGATGCTGGTTTTTTGTCATATTGGGAAGAGAAGTGGTCTCACTCATCAAGTTGTGGATTAAATTAAGTTACGAGTTTAAGTTCCAACTCGCCTTTCGAGGTTCTCCTGAAAACAGGCCTAGAATAACAGAATCTCGATTTTGTATATTAGTAGGAAGTCATTACCATCAGGAAGAAACACCACACTGGACCAAATAAACAGCTTATGTTTTATTATCTAAAAGAACCAAAACTCATATGAAAACTGCTTGAAATTCCATCTTAGCTTAACCATATATATCTTCCTCTTAAAATTATGACACACTGATAAAATAGTCGCTCAACTTTGAATTCATACAATACACTTGTATCCGTCATCGTTGTTGGTACTTTGTACTTGGTGCTTGTATGCTAGAGGGAGCAGCTGGCTCTGAGTCAGATAGATAAGATTCTATAATATTTCCAGCAGTATTCTTGTAGTCATAATCTAGCACATAATTTCTTGTCATTTTTCATTTGGGAGAGAGCGTTTTTTTTTCCAACCAAAGTATCCTTTTGTGGACCCACAGAGTGGACCTAGATACTTACGAAATTTTTAAAAAGTATCTTTTCGTGCTGTTTTAAGGACAGCATCATGGGTTTCCTTCTCCCTATATGATAAGTGGAGTTAACATGAAATAAGTAGATAACATGACCAGATTGCACACCAACCTGTAATCCAAGTTGACATGCAAGTTGGTATTAGAAGCTTCAATCAGTCTAAAAAACCAAACTATATGTCTCGAATTACAACCGGTTGCCTTGTTCTTGAGGAGTACCAAGTTGCCTTAAAGAACTAAGCATCTTTTTCTTAATGATAAGTTCATTATTATTATTATTATTATTATTATTATTATTATTATTATTTTCTTTCATATGAGTTCATCTGAGAGGACCATGGCATCTTGATGTGTCTTGTTACATTTCACAAGAATCTTGTACATTAAAAAACATGGAACAGTTTTCAATAAGTTGGTGGCAATTTTTATTTATCACTTCTTTTAGTCCTATTTCAATATTTTATTAATTGTTCTCAACAAATCTTCTGTGCCTGTATTAATCTGGTTGTCACTGATCTTTCCAGAACTTCAACTGGATTCTCTAGAACCATCTTTTTGATCTTTCTAGAATCTCTCTCCAGAACCTGCTGTTTCCACTTTTGTACTACAAGTTTGTCAAATTCATTAGAATGGAAGCTCTCTGGTACTGATTTTTATGGTTAGTGAGGAAGGTACATTCGCTTGAGCTGAACCTCACAACAACAAGAACAACCCAGTAAATCCCAACTCCCGCAATGAAGCAGGGTTTTTTTTTTTTGGGGTTGGGGTGGGGGTTTTGGGGATCGGATGTTGCACCCTTTCCCCGGTTTGACCGAGAGCTTGGCAAAGTAGACAAACAAGGCAAAGTAGAGAGAGCATAAACAAATAAAGATGAAAGCAGGAAAGAAGCAATAAACATAAAAGCTAAACACAAGTGGCCCGAATGCTCCTTCTGTGGTGGTCTCAATATATGATCATTGAGAAAATGAACATTAAAGTGGACTTTGTGGAATTTTGTAATAAAACAAACAATAAAATTTATGCAAGCCCTTGTTATTGTCACGGATGAGTCTAGAGGTTGAAGTTCTTGTTGGAGCTTCTTCTGCAGCTGGACCAGTATTCCCTTACAAGCTTAGAAAACAAGGAATTTGTCTGCATAAGAGTTGTGGGCTCATCATACTCCATGAGCTGCCCTGCAATAATCAATCAAGAAAATCGTATAATTAGGTCCATTCTTTATACCCATTAGTGCTGCATATTGAGGCGGGAGAAAGCAAATTCTAATTATGAAAATAAATGTTTTGTACAAGGAGTCAAATAACTCTCTGATCAAGATGTTGCCTTTTTAAAGCATGCATCTTAGATTCATCTTTCTTCTGTACTAAATACACCTTCAAAGATTTGCTAACACTGTTTTTTCAGTTTTGTTCTCTATTGAGGTTGACCTTGTAACATTTAGTTCTGACCTTTTTTTTACTACGAAAGGAAATACGTCCAGAATGCATAGATGGAATGCATACCAAAAGAGAGGATCATGACCATGTTGCTATCTATAACAGTCGGCACTCTGTGAGCCACTGTTATAACAGTGCAGTTGGAGAATTCCTCTCTGATTATCTTCTGAAGAATAGCGTCTGTTTTTGAGTCAATGGAGGCCGTAGCTTCATCTAGCACTAGAATTCTGTTTCTCTTCAGGAGGACTCTGCCTAGACAGAAGAGCTGTCTCTGCCCAGTGCTCCAGTTTTCACCTTCGTCACTCACTGTCATCACAAATAGAATATTAGGAAGAGTTATGCTTTTGGATGAGCGTTAAGCTTGTATATGAATGCACATGCACTTTCTGTTTGTTGACTGATCTGACCTGATGAGTCTAGTTGCTTTGGTAGATTACTGATTGTTGACTTAAGTTGACACTTCTCCAGTGCCTAAAAATAAAAGGACAGAATACATGTATGTATTAAGGATTTCCAAGGTGATGCTTGGAATTTATTCAAGAGGTTCTGGATGTTTGACTGACACAACTGACCTCCCATATCTCATGATCAGAAAAGATGCCGAGAGGGTCTAAGTTTGTTCGTACACTGCCTCTGAACAGTGTTGGCTCTTGGGGGATGATGCTGAGTTTAGTCCTTAAATCCTTGAGACCAACAGAACAAATGTCAAGGCCATCTATAAGAATCCTGCCACTTTCTGGTTCTACTAGTCGGAACAAAGCACTTATAAGTGTGGTTTTGCCACTCCCTGTTCTTCCAACAACTCCTACTCGAGTCCCTTCATGGAAGGTGCAAGTGATGCCCTTGAGAACAAGGGGTGTATTTGGCCGGTATCGTATCTGACAATAAGCAATCAATGAGGAGACAAAAGTATGATGATGTGTTAAGCTTTACACTATGTGATGATTATTTATAGGTGCATCATTCTAAGTACTACGATTACCTTCAGATCTTGTAATGCAATTCTGCCTTTGTTAGGCCATGTTGGTGGTGGCCTGTTCCCATTGACGATTGCCAAGGGCTCTGGTTGGATGTGCATGAATTGTTTGATTCTTTCTACTGAAATTATGTAGTTTGATAAGTTGCAATACCACCTTATCATGAACACTTGAGTCCCAGTCAATGTAAGGGCATAGGAAAGGGAAAGGCCAACAAGTCCTGCAAAAGGAGTTGAAAAGCCTGTTGATGTTTTTCAATATTCATAGAGAAAACATGCTCGCAGGATCAATTATGCACCTATATGAAAAAAGGGGGTCAAATATGAACCTGAAGCTGTGTAACCCTTGGGAAGTAAGAGCAGTAAAAATGTAGCTGTGAAGAGTGTAATGTTTTGAAGTGCTTCTATACGTATAATTAGCCACTCCGTGGAAGCATTGGTGTAGAAGAAAAGTTTTGCATCTGTGTCTACAAGTTGTAAGTAGTTGCGAAAGAATCTATCAACCATATTGAAAGCTCTAATGGTGGTCACTCCAAGTGATGTCTCGGCTGCGTAGTTCATAACAGGCGCTTTTGTAGTCCCATTGATCCTTACTATTTCTCTTGCTGAAGCCAGATAATACCGCTGGAAGCAAGTACACAAGCAACGACATGCAAAGAAGGATTATATATCAGTGGAGAGTTTACTGCTTTAAAGGAGTGAAATGATCGTCTGCTACCTGAACATAGTTTGAAGCTACAGTAGTGATGATAAAGACAATCAGAATCTGCCAAGTTACTGAGGCCATGACTGCAATCATTCCTACCAGCTCAATTGCAGGGGCTAGGGCAAGAGTGATGGAAAAGGATATATCATTGTCCACAATACTCATGTCAGATGAAGCCTGCAAAGTCGACTAACATTAAATGTTGAAGAAGTTGGATAGCTGACCACCTGCAAGGCTGCATTGATGAAAGCTACTATGCACAAGGATAGAGTTGTGATCATTACAATAGTGAAGATCCGCCCAATGGGGGTGGAGTCGAAGAACAGCATTGGAGCTTTGAAAATTGAGTTATTGAGACCAGAGAAGAAAGCTTTTGATGCTTTCAATCCAAGAACAGCTGCAAAGAAGGACCTGAGATATACAAAAAATGTGCTGAGAGCTGAAATTCCAGCATAAATACCAATTACAGCTGCCCTGCTGATACTAGGAATCTGGATTGCCAATGCCAGCCAGTAGGTTGAGGCTGTCTGCAGGATAACAAATGCACATTGTGCTAATGTTGTGAAGCATAGAGAAGGAATCCCTTTAGATACAAGAATGTAATCAAAGAATGGTTTCCACCCGACATCACCAATCCCCTTTTCCTCTTCCTCCGTCAGCTGTGAAGCTCCTAGTCCTTTCGTTGTAGAGATCTCACCTTTTCCATCAAAACCATTTGAGCTATTATCTTCAACAGGTTGATTGACTTCCCCACTGTAAGGTTCACCCATGATCTCGGTACCTTGGGGGTCAGTTATTGTTATGGCGTCTTTATGGGCATTCACAAGCTGGTTGAAGGCAGTCCCAGCCATCAATAGCTCCTCATACCTTCCACATTGCTTTATTTGTCCATCTTCCATAACCTATCATGCAATGGTGCTAAATAAATCTTCCATCTTACTACCTCCGTTCCAAAATATATCGGCTTTTATCAATTTGCACAAGTTTTAATAAAACACTTCCTTTTTAAAAAAACATCATCATTCCACTATTTTTTTATTTTAGTATTATTTTTTAGTACCCACTGCACATTTTAACCAATCAAAATCTTTTAAAAAATCAACAACACAAGTCATTATAATTCCCTACCTAGAAAATATAAAAGACCATCTATTTTGAAACAAAAACTACCATTTAAAAACCCATCTATTTTGGACGGAGTGAGTATGTTTCTATTTGTCAGAAAAAGGCAGTCTACTATTTTCATACCAAAATTTTATCGACTGCAGACAGAAATTCCACTTGATGTGTAACAAGAATCACAGTTTTGTCCTCTAGGGCAGCCATGACACAATCCTGCAATGTAGAAACTCAACTGAGAAAAGTAAGCATCCGGAAAAGAGGTGCTAAAGTTAATTCCTATGCAGTAACTATTAACACTTAGTATGTCGTGCGTTGTACATTGAATAATGTTGCAGCTGTATGTGCATCTACTGCACTGAAGGGATCATCAAGGAGATAGACATCAGCATCATTATAGACAGCGCGAGCAAGTTGAATCCTTTGTTTCTGACCTCCACTCATGTTGATTCCTCTCTGACCTATCTCAGTGAGATCACCATGGCTGAAACTGTTGATATCCTTATCTAATGCACTTGACTTTATCGCTTGCTCATATCTGGCCTGATCCATTTGCTTCCCATAAAGTATATTACTGCGTATTGTTCCACTTTGTATCCAAGATGTCTGAGCTACATAGGCAATTGAACCATATGCATCCACCTAGAAATAAAGAAGTTAGTTAGCAAGAAAAGTTGAAAATATAGCTGCTATGCATGTAAAAGATAGTTATATTTTTTTTGGTGAAGTGTAAAAGATAGTTATGCTCCAGCTTACACTTCCTGAAACTGTGGGTATTTCTTTGAGAATGGCATACAAGAGTGATGATTTTCCTGCTCCAACTGGTCCACAAACTGCAACTTTCTGCCCTTTCTTCACCTCCAGATTTATATTTTGTAGCGTTATTGTGGTTGATTCTTGATCCCAACTGAAGTTGCCTTGGTCTATCATTATACAACTCTCTGTATTTTCAGATGTTAACTTCCTTATCCCATCAGTTTTCAGCTCATCTTCAAGCAAGAAGGCTCCGATCCTGTCAAAGGAGACCATGACCTGGATCAATGCAGAAATAACCTCAGGTATCATCCTTACAGGCTCCGACATGGTTCTCAAAGTTGCTAGGACTGTGAAAATGGTGACTGCATCTAGAGGTGCACTGTGCAAAATGATACACCCTAGAAAAATTGTTGAAGATATTATTGTGGGGCACATCCAGAAGATTGGAGTTCCTGCTGCCTTTGTGTACAGTGATCGAGCAAGATGTTTGAACTCCTCTGTTCTGCAGGTTTCTATCACACCCTTGAACTTTTCTTCCCAGGACTGCAACTTTATGACCTTCATGTTGTTCAGGATCTCGGAGGTAGCCCTGAGCCGCTCATCCTGTGCTTTCATGAACTCTGTCTGGTGCTTTTGAAGTAGTTTTGCAAACGGAGTGTTCAGTAAACTGAATATAAATAGCGGGACCAAGCCTGGAAGAGTACCGATCCCCATGACCCCATAGAGTACCCCAATAGACAGAAAGAGTTGAGCAACCATTGTCCATCCGGAGTGAAACCACCACGGAAACTCACCCATCCGATAAGCGTCCACTGCCATGTAATTCACTATCTCGCCTGTCGAGTGTCTTCTCCTTCCCAAGCTTGAGAGCTTGAGCTGCTTCTGATACACTGCCACCATGAGAGCAGATCTTATCCTCATCCCTGTCCTCCTCGCCTGGAAAAACCAGTGCCTTTGTGACATGGACTCAGCCACCTTGACCATGATCAAACATCCTAACAAGAAGAGACCCTTGCTTAGATTCTCCTGCTCGGTGTTTGAGTTTTCGACAAAGGCGTAGAGCAAAAGAGGTGAAGCAATGACAGTTAGGGTCTTGACAAATGCGCCTATTCCTATGCATACCATCTCTTTCAGGTACACTTTCGCTAGGGCCTTGATAACCAAATTTCCTGTACCTCCTGAACCTTCCTCGCTCTTGACACTTTCCCATGCATCTTTAAATCTTTGGTATGCTAAACTCGCCTCGTCTTCAGGGAAAAGGTATGATATGTCTTCAAGAACCAAGGGCTTTGCATAACCTAGGCGAAGTAGAGGATTGATCCAAGAAAATGTCAACCAGCTGAAGAAACTAGGCTTTGCCTGTTCCCCTTGTGTTTCTTTTTCCGCCTTCTCCGACAGCAAAGGCTCTTCAAGTATCTTATCATCTCTATATTGAATAAAAGCTTGACCCAGATTCTTGAAAGCACATACAAGGAGGAAGAGATTCACGGGCCACGCTAAGATGTCAATGACCTTTAACTCTTGCTTTGTGACAAGTAGGTTGATATTCAAAACGGAGGCAAGTAGAAATGAAGATACCCACCATAGAGAGCTGTAAATTCTGACTGATTTTACTTCTTGTGTTAGCGAAGATGCTCCTAGAGAGACCCAAATCAATCCTCTTATGGCAAAATCTATCCAAATAACCGCCTTATCCTCCTCTTTCTTAGCTATGAGACACCAAAAACAAGCACCAAAGTAAGTGGCGCTTATCACAGTACAAGAGAAGGAAACCAGCACAAGTGCCCTGCTTCGCCTGGTATGGTTTTCCCTATGCTTGTTGCTGATGCAATTTGAAGCCAAAAGAAGGTAGAAAACCAATAGGAAGACTAGGTTTATGGCATCTATTACAGCTCTTTGGGTGCAAGGAGAGCTCAAATCCAGTTCACCTCCACAGATACCCAGGTACGTCGCTGCATTTATCGTCATAGGATTGAAACAAGAGCTAAAATATTAGAACTTAGAAGACGTTGCTTTTTCTTGGCTATTGTGCAGATGATTATGACACTAAATCATGATGCGAGATTTTCAAGTCGGTTCTTGTCATCGTTGGGGTGCATTACAAACATACTGATATTCTAGAAGAGAGAAATAAGTGATTGATGAAACAGAGAGTTGTTTACATACCAAAGGAGGTGAAGAAAGCCATGGAAGCTTGGGAAGGCATATTATGTAAAGCTTTCTTTGGTTCAGGTGGTGTGATGCATATGCATGCAGGTGTGCTTTCTTCAGCCTATCTATTTTATTCTTATCTTTTCTGTGTAACCCTCACCTCACTAATTTATGCCGGCTATTCTTCTTTTCAGAATGTGTTAAAAAATATTGTTTGTCTGTTCATGTTATTGAGGGAAAAGGAAACTAAACAAAACCAATATACATTTGTGAAATAACACAACCATATGCTATTTGCAAAAAACCTTTGAAATTGACCTATTTCTCTATTCTTACAATAGGTATTGTAAATGACCAAATTAGGTTTTAATTAGGATAGAATTGGGGTTGCAGTAGGACTGATGTACAAGAAGGAATTAAAAATAGTTAATTAGGTTTTTAATTAGTGTAAAATTTAAAGTATCCTTGAACATGACCATAAACCAAGGGGGAAAATCACTTCTTGCATAGGGGAAAAAAGATAAACACGTGTTACCTCTTATTGGTACAGTAAAATATACCACGTATTACATTGTTACTCCACCTTTTAACAAAACTCAACAGGAAAACAGAGATGGGACTAATACTGATGAGAAGAAATCATGTGAAATATCCCACTAATTAATAATTAGTAGTTCCTTTTTGACGGATGAGAAGAAATCATGATGCCTACAAATAGTGATTTTTTTTTTTCAAAATGATAAAAAAAAAAAAATTGCAAACTAGTCAAGGTTCAAACTAATTTAGAATAAGGGGTTGCACATACAATAGAGTCGTTACAGCGACATCGACTCTATTGTATCTGCAACCCCTTATTCCCTCCTCTCTCTCCCCCCTCTTTCTTTCTCTTTTTGATTGATGAGACGAAACATTCTGATCCCAAAATAAATAAGCATTAGTGTATTTTAAATAAGAGATTCCTTGTGGTAAGAACTAAGAGCATATTTAGTAGATAGTGGTACTCTAGTTGAGTATTATAACCTATTAAAAAAATAAAAAATACGAAAGTGGGGAGAATCAATAAAGTGAGTACCATATGTATGGTATTTATCTCACATTACATTGGTTTAATGAAAAAAATCTGACAATCAAACCAAAAAATCTAAAATATATCATCCTTGTTATTATAACAAATTAACAATCAAACCAAAAAATCTAAAATATATATCCATGGTAGAACCGTAGAATGGCATAATAAATAGAAGAATATTATGAAACGAATATGCATTAGCTTTTGGTTCGTACTTTAAAATGAGAAATAGTATGGAATAAGCATGGCTATGAAGCAAATATGAATTATTTATCTAAACTAGTGTAATTCTCGTCCTGTGCAGGGCAATATGTTAACACAATATTTTAAAGTTACATTTAATATTGGAAAAATATCTATTAAAATATGACATTGCATATACAAAATTTACATTATAATGTGAGAATTGGAAAAATAACGATCAATAGATCTATCAAATGATGTAAAATTAATAGTCTCTTTTACTATTTACATTGACATTTTATTTATCATATTGTTAAATATATGATATAATATATAGTTTTCTTAAAGTTGTTATGATTATTATTTTTTCTACCAGCAAAGTCCAAATTGTTCTTTTTTTCATTGCTTAAAAAATCTTATGAAAATTTAAATTAATTTTTTTAATGAACCTTTTTTTTAACAAATTAAGGAAAAATAACCCTACCACTAATAAAATCCAATACTTTCTTAATTATTGATTTTTTTCACTAGTTTTGTGTCCTATAAATTCATTTTAATATTATTTAAGTTTTTTTCCAACTAGAAATTTTAGTGTCTTCTT
Source organism: Persicaria maculosa (assembly GCA_963922045.1). NCBI lineage: Eukaryota > Viridiplantae > Streptophyta > Magnoliopsida > Caryophyllales > Polygonaceae > Persicaria > Persicaria maculosa. Next base: position 35,968,032 of record OY998269.1, on the reverse strand, counting down.
ATTATCAAAATTAATATGAACTATAATATTATAATATAATTAAATTAATTTATGAGTAAATTGATTTTGGTACAAAAAAAGTAACCAAAATATAAATAGATCCTTCTTCCAAAAAATAATCTTGATATAAATAAAATTGCAGTTATCAAATATAAATAATCTAATAATTGAATTTTACCTTAAAAAATGTTAATTACTCCAAGTATTTAATTTATGAAATATTTATCAAGAATCATATTATAAATTTTAACATATAAATAAATGAATAACATTAATTGAATATAATGTGATATATTATGGATAGATTAATTGCCTTACTTGCTAAGTTTTTAATTGAATAAAATCTATATCTATATCATATGTTTTTCTCAAGAAATATCTTTTAGTTATATATTATCTATATAATATGTTTTTCTCAAGAAATATCTTTTAGTTGTATCTATATTTTTTTTCTAAAACGGAAATCTTATCCTCTGCCCTTGGGGCATAGGATAGAGAAACTTTAATATATAGATATCTTATGTCCTAAGGGCATATGATAGAAAAACCGTATATATTATTTTGGCAATTTCTGTACAACTAAAAGATGTACTCCGTATTTTTTTGGCTAATGCATTTTAATTAAGGATATACTCCGTATTTTTTTCTAAAACGGGAATCTTATCCTCTACCCCTCGGGCATAGGATAGAGAAACTTTAATATACAGATATATATAGATTGTATTTAATCAGCTAAAATATATATACAAAGATTATGATTTGTGCCGACTTTTCGTAAATTATGCCAACGTAGTATTATTTTAACAATTATTTTTTACGGGAGAAAATTTTCTCAGAACTAACCACATGCTGTCATGTAGGTTTCTATGCATAATTTTTGTATATAGTTGTAAAACAATTAAAAAAAACAATATTCTGCAAATATGCTTTTATTTTTTTCATAGATGATATATATGACATTCTTCAAAGATTTTGCTTAGCTATTGATGTCTAGATCGTTATCAGTCCAAAACAAATCAAAACAACACAACAAAATATAATAAATTTGATAATGATATGATTTTTGGCCATTTACCTATTTGCCCCTCACAATGTCAATGACATTCCTCTTATCGATGCTTTCATGTGGGTGATACTGATGATGTATGTTTGCTGCTCATAACCTCCTTTCTACCAGTGCGGACGATTTTATAATCATATTATTATTGTAGTCCACTTATTTTGGTGGGGGAATATGAACTTGTTTATTACTTTTTCCCACCAGCTTTATTTTAAAAAAATGATAAAAAGTGCAAAGGGAGATTAATGCGGATTAATATTATCGATTTTTCGTTTGTTTATTATGTTAAGGAGAATTTAGTCTATCCAAGATATTCTATTTTTAATTTCTGATTCTGTGCATGTTAACTTTTTTTAAGGGCTTTTCCTTTTGTTGATTGGTAGTATTAATTACTTTATTACTTATTAGAATAATTGTTGTTAATGTTTGGGCTCTATCTTTATCATGTGTCCTTAACCTATTAAATAATGTGTTAAAGTTTGGGCTCTATATATTTTCTGTTAAATTATTTAACAATAAACTATTACAATAATCAAGAATTATCTATATTTTATACTTATTTGTATTGACTAAAATATCATATTGATATTTAATTGCATTTTGGACATTTGGACATCAACAAACAGATTAAAAAAAAAAAATACGTGTATGCCATTTGGTATCTATAAAACATTAATCATTCATTTAAGCCTATCTTTTAACAAAAATTCCGGTTCTACAAGTTAAATTTGATTTTTATTAACTATTTTACTAGTTCAATAGACATTTTAATTAATTTGCTATTTTGTTAGCACCATTATATAGAAATAAATTATTTTAAGTTTAATATTTTTTTTTTCAAGAAAATAACATACACATAAATATGAGATATGATAGGTACTTCATTTTGGGCGTGACAACGCCAATGCCAGAATAATTGATCGATAATTTTTTGATCGAATAATTGATCGATATGGTTGAATGAGTCCATGTTACATATTGAAAATAACGATCACAAATTGATATAGTAGTTTCGGTGTTGGATCTTCTACTCATAGATTCAAATTTAAATCGTATTTGATAATATAAATTTGTTTGTGATTGGGATGATCTTTATCAAGAATTGCTATCAACGTCATGACTGCATTATGGAGTCGTACAATGTTTATTGATGATATGATCCTGACTGCATTATGGAGTCGTACAATGTTTATTGATGACATGACCCTTTTTTTTATAAGCCTCAAAAATAAAATTCGCTTTTTTGTTGTTGATTGAACTTAATCATCATCTTTTAATTGTCTTGCTAGTTGTTACCTGCTTTGGATGTTTAATCTGTGTGCTTTAAAATAAGTAAAATCATTTGACATCTCGCTAAATTTATTTGTACATATGAATATATGATTATGGTTTATCATGTATATTGCTACAAAGTTAGTCGATGCTTATTTGTTTACTAGACATCAGCTTAATAAAATCATTGGCTTTCAATTGAAATTGTTAACAAGCTTTCAAAAAATTTTTAGTATTGATTGAGAACTCGAAACATTGTAATCATAATAACCTGGACCTAAAAACTTACAAAATCCAAATCAAAATAAATTAAACCCTAATTCAAAATGATTAGTTAAAAACTGGTGTGAGTTTTCAAATTGCACAAAATCATGTCAAGTTAACATAAATACAAATACAACATACCGGATTCGTGATAAGTTTATTGCAGAGCAATTTGATATGTCACTCTCATTGGCATCTCATTCCGTAAATCTTGAAAACTTCATATTATCCCATCACCACCACAACCGATCTTTTCCATTATTTTTTTTTGAACCGGAAATAATTTGGCAGAAAGGGACCAAGAGCATTCTTGCGGATTAGAAGAATGAGACCAGAATTGTCAGGGATCGAAGATCCATAGCAGGCGAAGTCAATGTGAGAAAGCCGAACAGCAACCTGATTGGTTTCCCTGAAAACATGACGAATCTGAACTGATTATGCAACATGGACTCTCATTTGCCCTCTCTTTCTCACAATAGCCGCAGAGAACTCCAACCCCCACCAAAATTATCAAATCTTCAATTTCCCTTTCCATTCTTCATTTAATCTTAACAAATCAAGGAAATATCAAAGTAAAAAGAATGTAAGATGTTTATTTTTTATTCTTTGAGCTAGTTTTGACAGTATTTTTTATTCTTTGTGTTTGTTTTATACAAATATGTTAAAAAATAGGGAGAATTTCGTGTTTTGATTCAAGGGAGGATATGTTGAATTTGGTTACAGAGGTAGAGGAAGACGCCATGGAATTGGAGGCGTCCGTCATTCGTCAGCCTTCTTCTTCTTTTTTTTTTAAATTTTAATGATGACTTTTTATCTCGGTTCTATAAAGAACCGTGCTAAAAGACATCACTTTTTAGCTCAGTTTTTTTAAAAAACCGAGCTAAAAAACCCAAATTTTTTGAAAAGGATGGTTGTTGCGACCTAAATGTAGCTTGGTCGTTGCGACAACATTCGGTGCGATAATTTTGTGATTGGTCGTTGCGGCAAAATAATATGTGGTCGTTGCGACCAAATGTTATATGGTCGTTGCGACCAAATCTGCGCTAAACGGTAGTTTTACCTTGCACTAAACAAAATTCTCGTATTAATATTATTCGTTTGTTTATTATATTAAGGATTTCCTTAATGAAAATTATCCTTTTATTTATTGCATAAGGAGAATTTAGTCTATCCAACATATTCCATTTTTAATTTCTGATTTCGTGCATGCTAACCGCTTCAAGGGTTTTTCCTTTCATTAATTAGTAGTATTAATTACTTTATTACTTGTTAGAATAATTGTTGTTATTGTTGTTGTTAATATTTGGGCTCTATCTTTGATTGATCCACTGTTTTAACAAACGCTCTTGGTATCTGCCTAGACACCACTAAGATGCTTAGCATAGGCTAGTCGCCAAGACACCACCAAGGTGCTTGATGTTTATTTGAACATGTTTACGTGATTTTATGTTTGATTTGATGTTTAAATCTAACAACGTTTAAAATGATCATTATGTTTATTTGATGTATAATGTTTTTATTTATTTAAAGATGTTAATGACTTTCAAATGTATATTTTATTACGTTATATGAGTTTCGGATATGTTCAAGAGTTAAATATAATAAAATAATCAAAAACTATTTTATTCGTTAAGAATATGCCAATAAGGCCGCCAAATTGTATTGGCGCTTGATGGTATCCCATCAGCATCTGTCAAACGTCTTTTAAAACATTGGATTGATATGATAAAATCATTGACTTTGAATTGGAAGTTGTTAACAAGCATTCAAAAATTGAGTATTGATTAAGAACTCGAAACATTGTAATCACAATAACCTGGACCTAAAAACTTACAAAATCCAAATAAAAATAAATTATACCAAATTCAAAATGACTAGTTTAAAACTGGTGTGAGTTTTCAAATTGAACAAAAACATTTCAAGTTAACATATAAATACGAATAAAACATACCGGATTCGTGATAAGTTTAGCAATTTGACATGTCACTCTCATTGGCATCTCATTTCCATAAATCTTGAAAACTTTAGATCCATCACCACCACAACCTATCTTTTCCACTTGAATAGTAAAATTGCCTTTATATATAATTATTTGATGAATGTGATTAGCTGATTAGATTGATCATTTGTAAGAATTAAGATCCATTAATCAAGCATTCCTGACCTTATAAGACGGAAAACTACAACAGCCCGTGTTAATAGGCACTTCTTAACTCGAGTAACCTTTTTCATAACTCGTAACTAATTACCTGAAAAATCCGAACTTGAAATATTCAGATCTTACACTGCTGACTTGCAATTTTTAGTGCAATTTTGCAAAATGGTTATGAAGATATTGTTAGATACTGTATTTTGATTTTTGAGGTTTGGCGTTTCTCTAAAATGTAACATGGTTCATCCATGGATTTGCCAAAAGCCAGCTAGAATCATATGGTGTTACGTTGTTGTCGAGTCATTGAAGGTGTGATTGGGATTCACTCGACGTGTAGAACTCTCACAAGGAAACTATATTGTTTCACTATAGTACTGATACGCCTACACTCGTGTCTCATGTGAGCAATTTTGATTCAAGGACTAATGTGCATCACGCTAGACATAATAGAGTAGGATCAGTTTGTGCCCGGTAATGGATTGTTAAATGGGGCATGGTTGGTTTTATGGTTTAATTCCTTTTTTCGATTGGTTTATGTCGTGGTGGCGCGCATGTGAGCAAGAAAATATCCCATATGTTTCAACTTTCAAGCTACCATATAAGTAGATAGGTTACTTTTTATTATATGTTGGTTTTTGAGTTGAAAACCCATTTGCTTCTATGCTAGACGGGTTATGCACCTCTCGTTGATGAAGTCGTCGGTGTGGCTGAGATGCAGTTTACACATTTCTACAACGATTCTCTTAAAAAAAATCTATCAATTATCGTACTAGTTTGGAAAATTGTTACATCAGCCGAAACTAATTTATTGTCCTGGGCGTCCTTGAATTTATAGTTGGTGGGTCACAAAATACTGGTCTATTGTATCAATTTTAATGACTTCGTAGATGGTGGGCTTCTATGTTGGGTTGCTCTCCACATCTATTGGGCCCTTTTCGACTTTGCACGGTAAACCCCCGAATTTTACTTTTCATTAGTTTATATTACACAAAACGGCTCTTAAAATATGGGGTTTTGCAAAATCTTTCATAAACTAATAAATTACACAATCTATTAACTTGATTTTCTTTCAAAGAATGACACATAGGGTGTGTGGGAAAAAAAAACAGTTAAAAAAGTGTTAAAATGTGGGTGTTAAAAAAACAGTGTTTGGATGCTTAAAAAACAGATTTTGTTGTTTAAAAACAGTGTTAAAAAAAAGCTATATCAAGCTACTTATTTGATGTTTATTTGGTGTTTATTTATTTATTTGGTTTGAAAGTACCATAATATCCTTAATAATAACCAAATAAACACCACTTTTTTACAAATAAACACTTTTTCGTCCCATACGGAGTTTATATTTTTTCATAAATTTTTAACTACTTTTACCAACAGTTTATAAATTTTACCCCGTTTATAATTTTAGCCTGTTTATTAACTATGTCCCATACGAGCCCATAGATTTTTTGTGTGTAAAAATGTAGGGTAAACTGCAGAAAACCACCCTTAAAATATCACATATTGCTCAAAACCACCCCTTCTATATCTATTTACCGAAAACCACCTCTTATATACCTTCCGTTAGCAATTAACCACCCATGTTGATTTTTCTGTCAAAAACACAGTTAAGTATGTGAATTGACAAAAGTATCCATATTTTTAATTATATTTTAAAATATATCGAAACCTTTCTTCTTCCTGGGTACATGACAGTGACTGGCGACTGCAATGGAGGTCGAGGGGTGTGGATGGAAGGAGGTATGACATAGCAGCAACGCCATGGCGGCGGCACATGGTGGTCGGAACGAATCGTCGATGGTAGAAGAAATTTCCGCCGTACTGTTCGACGTTGCCGCTGTACTTTTCGACGTTCTCTCTATCTTGCATCCATGTCACAACCCTCAACCACAAATCCATCGTTGCATCTTCCTCTCCTTGCCGCCGGATTTTGCCAAGCCCCAAATCTACTTTGCTAATTCTTCAATTTCTTAAACCAAAATCGCAGAAATTATAAACCCTAACCCCTCACAAGATCTCTCCAATTTGCTCGACATTCTTTTTATGAGATTCTTCAATTTCTTAAAATCAAAATCTCTCCCAACACCCCTCACAAGATCCACCAGATGCTTACAATAACGACAAAAATCATTAACCCTAACCTGTGAGGGAGAAGATTTCAACATAGAATTTTGTTCAAAATTGCTCATCTCCACTGAGATTCATACAAGATTTGCACTGATTTTGTGGAGATTTTGCCCTAAACTCAAAAGCCTCTTCACGTTGCTCCCCTCTAATTTGGGGATTTTTCCCTTTATTTATTTATTTTATTAATTTAATTTATTAAAACTGCTTATAAATTAAAATATATTTAAAAATATATAAACTTAAGGGAGATTAGACGGAATAGGTGGATGGGTGGTAAATTGCTAACGGAAGATATATAAGGGGTGGTTTTCGGTAAATAGATATAGAAGGGGTGGTTTTGAGCAATATGTGGTATTTTAAGGGTGGTTTTCTGCAGTTTACCCAAAAATGTAAGCTCTCACTTTCTTCTTGACTATTTTAGTTGATATAGTGTATACAAAGGTTTAATTGGATAATTGAATTAATAATTCAATAATTTTAAACATATTTTACACATAAAAAGGTATGTTTGTGGTTCATTGAAAATGAAAAAAAAATATGTATGGGTTATTTATGTTTTCGAGAAAAATATAATTATAAAAACTTTTTATCATTTAAAGATAACAACCAGTTTTTCAAATTCAGGTAGATTATAAACTCGTTTTCATACTATCCAATTGCATTTTCATCTTTCAAAGTGGTGAGTATAGCAAGTTAATTCCCAAGATAATAAAAACTAGCTTTGTATAAAATAATATATATATATATATATATATATATATATATATTATTCATTTGTTTATTATGTTAAAGATTTCCTTAATGAAAATTATCCTTTTATTTATTATATAAGGAGAATTTAGTTTATCCCATATATTCTATTTTAATTTCTGATTCCGTGCATGCTAACCACTTTAGGGGCTTTTCCTTTCGTTAATTAGTAGTATTAATTACTTTATATATATATTATTCGTTTGTTTATTATGTTAAATATTTCCTTAATGAAAATTATCCTTTTATTTATTATATAAGAAGAATTTAGTTTATCCGATATATTCCATTTTTAATTTCTTATTCCGTGCATGCTAACCGCTTTAGGGGCTTTTCCTTTCGTTAATTAGTAGTATTAATTACTTTATTGCTTGTTCGAATAATTGTTGGTGTTAATGTTTGGGCTCTATCTTCGATTGAACCATTGTTTTAGAAAAAACGCTCTTGGTGTCCCTCAAGACACCACCAAGGTGCTTGGCGTTCGGTAATTCCAGGGTTTGTTTAGAATTTGAGACTGATTTTTGTTGTTTTTTATGTTTGATTTGATGTTTAAATCTAACAACGGTTAAAATGGTCATGATGTTTATTTTATGTATAATGTTTTTATTTATTTAAAGATGTTAATGACTCTCAAATACATATTTTATTACATTATATGAGTTTTGTAAATATTCAAGAATTAAATATAAGAAAATAACTAAAAACTATTATATCCATCAAGAATCCGCCAATAAAGCCTCCAAATGACTAGTTTAAAACTGGTGTGAGTTTTCAAATTGCACAAAAACATGTGAAGTTAACATAAATACTAATACAACATACCAGATTCTTGATAAGTTTATTGCAGAGCAATTTGATATGTCACTCTCATTGGCATCTCATTCCATAAATCTTGAAAACTTCAGATCCTATCACCACCACAACCTATCTTTTCCATTTGAATAGTAAAATTGCCTTTTTTTTTAATAATTATTTGATGAATGTGATTAGGAGATTAGATTGATCATGAAGAGTCTATAAGGCGATGAACAATACTCTAGAAGGGGGGGGATGAATAGAGTATGTAAGATTTTCGCAATTAAAAAATAACTTAAGATAAAGAGCAGTGCACGCTGTCAAGACCTTGATATGACAATCAACGTTTTGACAGGCTAAAGACAAGTAATGAATATAGCTGCGAAATAAATAAAGAGACACCCGAATTGTTAACGAGGTTCGGCACCAACTTGGCCTACGTCCCCGCCTAGGGTTAGCAACCCGTAGGATTCAACACTTCTTATTTCACTTTCCTTGAGCCTAGAACCTCCTAGAAGAACTTCCCTTCTTCTATACAAAGCCTCACCGCTTCTATTCTAGCACTCAACCTTACAAGTGAAATGGAAGCCCTCACAACACACGTGAGTGTGTTTAGCTAGAGTGTAGCAACACCTTAGTGTAAAGCAAATGACTTGTACAATAATCTCTTGTGTCTCTCTCAAACTAATGTGTTTTTTAGACTTTTAGAAACCGAGAGCGAAAAGTGAATGCTTGTTTACAAAGACTTGATCGTGATAACAATGTAGCTTGCTTGATTGATTTCTCCTTCTCTTCCAACCACTATAAGTAGCTAATCTTCAAACGTTTTGGAGGGAGAGCCGTTTGAAGTTTGAAATCTTCTGAATCTTTTCTTTCCAAAATCTTCAGCCCATGATTTGCCCAATAGAGATGTCAAGGATTCGGCAATCTGTATTTCCATCTTTGGCCAATATCATGAAATCTTCTTTCCTGAAAATGGGTTAGACAAAGAAGGCAAGAATATATATATATATATATATATATATATATATATATATATATATATATATATATATATATATATATATATATATATATAAAACAAGTGTATAAAGCGGACCAGGCCCAAGAAGTAAGGCCCAAAAAGCCTTTTAATTTATTTGCCTTCGGCCTGCCAAGAGTCCAAAATAAATAAAATATGTTTAGGCAATAGTAGTATATAAACGGATCTTTAACGGGAGAGTTTATGGCCTTGGTTTGAAGGTCTTGAAACCAAGTATTTGTTTTGTCTTTCATCATCCTCGAAAAGACATGTAAGTGTCCTGCACATTAGTACCTCAAGGTCTTACAATCAAGGTGGAGTCTTCAATCTCCCCCTTGATGGAAGACAAAACATGATTCAAGCTAGCCAAGCAACATATACGACAGAATTATATATATATCATAAGTGCATAAGGATATAGAAATGTTTAGACCAAAAGAGAATTACCATCCAGCAAAAACATCTAAACCATTAGAATCATTCTCCCCCTTTTTGTCTTCCAACAAAAGGGTATAGAGAGAAATACGAGTTTAAAGCACAAAATCCAAGAGTTTAAAGCAGAAGTCAAATTTTTGAAAACAGGATGAGGAGGGAGCGTATCAAGGCCTTGAGGAAGATGCACCATCAGCAGACTGCTTCTTCTTCCTCCTGGAGAAGGTCTTCTTCAGAATCTTCTCAGTGATAGTGTCCTCATCATGCCATTCTCCAAAGGTAGGGTACTGCTGCCCAGGTCCAATGTACTTCCGACGAACGCTGTCTCGAGCCTTTTCCTGCCATCTCTCCATGGCTTTCCGAGTGATCTGATCCTTCAGCATCTAGGCGATTTGGCGCTGCCTTTCCGCATCCCTGTACTTCTTTACAACCCCATACTCCTCCAAAGTGAGAATTGTGGGTTCAGTATGAGTTGGGCGCAAAACTGGTTTGTTCTTTACTAGCCTTTCACAGTTGAGGATGATGTTCCCAGTCTTCTCCCTAGTGTGATCAGCAGCTTCTTTGTCCAGGGGCATAATAGAACCAGTAGAAGTAAAGGTAAGAGCATTAAGGAGCAGCATCTGATCCAACTTACCAACTTACAGTTCACAATGGAGAGCAGCTCATGGGTGTTGTCTTGTCTAGAGACAATGTCAGTCCACATCCGACCCATGTCCATCCTAAGGTCTTGAACATCAGTCTCCAGAGCAGCCAATCGTTCGTCAGAAACTCCTGAACCAGAAGCAGTTGTTCCTTTAAGCTCTTTCTTAAGCACCCATTGGCCTCTCAGATTCCTAGCAATCCCTAAGCGCTCGAGGCATGCTTCATCAATCATGCCACTGTATGATTGTTTTTCTTCTGCAGAAGTGTCAACATCAAAGAACTCGAATACTTTGGGAAGGATATTGGCATAGGGAAGAGGCATGGGACGAGAGGAAGAAGAGGCATGCAGTATGTAATTGAGCATGAGTTCAGGCAAATTGGGTTCATAACCGTTCATGACCAGAAATAAGATCTCAAGAAGGCTTTCAGTGATTAATTCTCGGGAGTTGATTCTTGGAAAAATGCAGCGAGCAAGTATGGCAAAGATCAATTTTGGCTGCAATTTGAGAATCGTGTGAGTGGGTTTGAGAGAGGAGGAGGAATCAGTGGGAGAGGAAAAAGAAAAAATCTTCCCTTGCATGGTTAATACACTCAACACGGTCAGGAAACTCTTTTGTGGAGATCTCTCGAGGAAGATTGAGGATAAGAGCAAGGCTGTCAGCAGTGAGGCGAATTCTGGTATTCTTGACCTTCGAGACAAGGGTTAGGGTACCCTTGACTCGATGAGCAGAGAGGTTGGCGTAGAAGAGGCGGGTAAGACGGGGGTAGGCAAAGTTTCCGGGGTTGAGAATCGACCACAGACAGGATGATTTGAGGAGGGATATGCAAACCAAGGGCATGGATTCGAGCAATTTAATATCAACAGCATCATAGAAGCATAAACGGCGATGGCCAAAGCCCTGTTCCCAGGACTCGGCCACCTTGGATGAAGCAAACCACGAGTCAGGGATACTAGGAGGTACCTGTTGAGCGTGCATGGGGGTAGATCGCGGCAGGGGAGTCTTCTTCTTCTGTCGCACCAGTGGAGTAGGAGAGGAAGAGCTTGAGTCGTCTGAACTGGTGTTGGAAGGAGGGAAAATGTTCTTCCCTTTGGTGGCGGACATTTTGAAGCGCTTGGAGGAAGGAGCAGCCTGAGAAGCGGAGGATCTCTTGGAAGCCATTGATACGGTTTTGAGAGAAAAGAGAAGGGTGGTTTTGAAAACTGGTGAAGATCAGAGAGAGGAGTGGAGAGAGAAAGCGAGTGAGTGACGGGTGAAGTGATAGGTGGAAGAAGGGGGTTTTAAATAGTCGTACGGGGGAAGTCCAAGGGTCACTCATTTCTTTTGAATTTTAAAAGGAAAAACCAACTGATTTATTAAAAGAAGTTGCAAAAAGAGGAAATCAGAGGGAGGGAGAAAGTTTTAAGACATGATAACTTAAAAAAGGTAAATAGGATAAAATATCTTGGGAAAGAAAAATAAGAATATTTTGAAACCAGAATGTAAAAGGAAGGCAATTAGTGAAAAAAAAAATAAAAATTCTGGCAATATCTAAAAAGATATTAACGGAGTTTTTGGTCTAAGTAATATACTTTGGTTGATTTGCTCAAGATCATAGGGGTCAAGACCTTGAGATTAATCAGACAAAGTTTTACATTTTGTAAGGGAGTGTTTGCTCCCCCTACGAAAATGCATCCCTGTTCAGCATACCAAGTTCCAATCTAATGAAGTTGAACCATTCTTTAGACAAGGGTTTAGTAAAGATATCAGCTAGTTGAAATTCAGTAGATATGAAAGAGATGGATACATCACCTTTTTCTACATGATCCCTGATGAAGTGGTGCCTCACATCAATATGCTTGGTTCTAGAGTGCTGTACAGGATTCTTTGTAATAGAAATTGCACTTGTATTATCACATTTAATAGGGATACCTTTGAGATCGATGCCAAGATCTCTTAGTTGCTGAGCTATCCATAGGATTTGTGAGCAGCAAGCCCCTGCAGCTATGTATTCAGCTTCTGCAGTTGATAAGGCTACATAATTTTGTTTTTTGGAGTGCCAGCTGATCAAGGATGTTCCTAGAAGTTGGCAACACCCAGAGGTGCTTTTTCTATCCACCTTATACCCTGCAAAGTCTGCATCTGAAAAGCCAGTTAGGAGAAAATTGCTTTGCCTAGGATACCAGAGGCCAAGGTCTTGAGTTCCATTTAAGTATATGAAGATCCTCTTCACAACAATAAGATGGGATTCTTTAGGATCTGCTTGGAAACGAGCAGACATACATACACTGAACATAATGTCAGGCCTGCTAGCAATAAGGTATAGTAGTGAACCAATCATACCTCGATACTCCTTTTGGTTCACATTCTTACCATTCTTGTCTTGATCAAGGGATAGTGTAGAGCTCATGGGGGTTTTTGCTACCTTGGATTGATCCATCTTGTATTTTCTGAGCAAGTCCCTGGTATACTTCCCTTGATTAAGAAAGATGCCCTTCTTTGTTTGAAGGACTTGTAGACCAAGGAAGAAATTCAATTCTCCCATTAAACTCATTTCAAATTCCCTGCACATGATATCCGAAAATTCTTTGCAAAGGGAGTTGTTAGTAGCACCAAATAGTATATCATCAACATAAATTTGAACTATCAAAAGGTCATTTCCACGGGTCTTGGTAAAAAGAGTTTTGTCCATCAAACCTCTTTGAAAACCATTTTCAAGAAGATACTTGGACAATCTCTCATACCAAGCTCTAGGGGCTTGTTTGAGACCATAAAGAGCTTTGTCCAGTTTGTAAACATGATTTGGAAATTCTTCACTTTCAAAACCAGGAGGTTGAGCAACATAAACTTCTTCTTCCAAGAATCCGTTTAGAAATGCACATTTGACATCCATTTGAAATAATTTAATTCCCATATAGGAGGCAAAAGAAAGTAATATGCGTATAGCTTCTAACCTTGCTACGGGAGCAAAAGTCTCCTCGTAGTCTATACCTTCTTCTTGGTTGTAACCTTGAGCCACCAGCCTTGCCTCGTTTCGAATGATTTTGCCTGCTTCATCTAGTTTGTTTCTGAATACCCATCGAGTTCCGATGACAGATTGACGCTTTGGTTTGGGTTGAAGAGTCCAAACTTTGTTCCTCTCAAATTCATTCAACTCATTTTGCATTGCAGTAATCCAGTCTGGGTCCTTGAGTGCCTCAGCAGGTGTCTTTGGTTCTACAAGAGAGACAAAGGCATAGAAGGCACAAAGGTTTTTTAATTTAGAACGGGTCTGGATACCTGATAGTGGATCTGAGATGATATCCTGAGCTGAATGAGATGAGGCATGTTTGAACTTTCGTTGTTTTGGGTAGTAATCATCGATGGCAACATTTGGTCTCTCCTCAAGGTCTTGAGACACATTATTAGAGCTGGGTTCCTCACTGTTTGTATTCCCTTCATTTTGATTATGTAGCTGCTCCTCAAGGTCTTGAGATAACTCATGTGTGTCAAGGATCTTCTCTTGCATGTTGAGTTCTTGATCCTTCTTGGTTCCAGTTCTATCTTCTTCTTCTCCATCTGAATCATGATGATTTAAATTCAGATCTGTAAAACTTTCACTTAACACACCATTATTGCTTTCGTCGAATACCACGTGGATACTCTCCTCAACAATTTTGGTGTGCTTGTTATAGATCCTATAAGCTTTGCTATTTAAAGAGTAACCAAGAAAGATACCTTCGTCACTACGAGCATCAAATTTCCCAAGATTATCTTTGCCATTGTTATGAACAAAGCAAGTACATCCAAAAGGTTTGAAATAGGAAATGTTAGGCTTCCTTCCTTTGAAAAGTTCATAAGGAGTTTTCTTTAAAATGGGACGAATCAAGCAACGATTTAGGATATAGTTGGCTGTATTGACAGCCTCTGCCCAATAAATATTTGGCAAACCATTTTCTAAAAGCATTGTCCTAGACATGTCCTCTAGAGTGCGGTTCTTTCGTTCCACAACTCCGTTTTGTTGAGGAGTTCTAGGAGCTGAAAAATTGTGTGAAATTCCATATTTTGCGCAGAACAAATCAAAGTTAAGTTGATCAAATTCTCTACCATGATCGCTCCTAATGGAAACGATTGGTATGTTTTTCAAGGTTTGTAACTCCTTACAAAGTTTTGAAAACTCAAACAAAGCCTCTGATTTTTCTCTAAGAAAGGAAATCCAAGTAAAACGAGAAAAGTCATCAATAATAACTAGGATGTACTGTTTTCCCTTTGGAGATTTGATGCGCATAGGACCACATAAATCCATATGTAAAAGTTCAAGGGGTCGAGAGGAACTTACAGCTTTCTTGGGTTTAAAGGACCCACACGTTTGTTTACCTCTTGTACAGGCATTGCATAGTGCCTCACTTTTGTAGTTTAAGTCAGGCAGTCCTCTTACAAGATCTCTAGACTTTAGTTTGTTGAGGGTGTGCATGCTTACATGTCCTAGCCTTCTGTGCCATAGACTTGGGTCGTCTGTCAAGGCCTTGAGACACTTGAGATGAGTTCCTGCAATTTGGTTAGCGTTTATAGCATAGGTATTATTGTGCCTGTGAGCAGTGAGGATAAGATCTCCTGACTGTTCATTTCTGACTTCACACTTGTGCCTGTCAAACTCGACTTTGTTTCCCCTGTCACACAGCTGAGATACACTTAAAAGATTATACTTTAGTCTATCAACAAGATATACATCTTTAATGCAAGTAGAAGAATTGCTACCAATATTACCAATACCAATAATATTGCACTTCCCTTTATCACCAAGTGTAATTGTCCCAGTGGTCTGTTCCTTTAGATTGTGAAACAAAGACTTCTTCCCACTCATGTGTCGAGAACATCCACTGTCCATAATCCATTTTGGCTCTTTGGTCTTGGTGATTTCCTGCAAAACAAACATCAACCCTTCCGGCTAGACCAATATATAGATTTAGATTCATAATGGGGATAGACCATGCCGAGTAGTCTGGTCCCTTTAGGAACCCAAACTTGTCTTATCTGTTCATTTAAACGTACTGGAAATGTGTTTCTAATGATGTGAGGATCCCTTCGTCTATAGGGACAGGTTTCCTTCACATGCCCTTTCTTACAGCAGTAAAAGCAGGTAGGTGAGCGCCAATTACCTTTAGCTTTAACAAAAGTGGTATTGGGTTTCTTTGGAAAATTTTTATTGTATCCAATGCCACTTCTATTTATAGATAGTTGCTGCTCACCTAACATCTTGTCAAGATTGGCTTTAGATCTTGTGAATTGTATAAGTGATGTCTGCTGGTCTTTACACTTTTCAGTCAGCTTAGCCTTCTCTTTCTCTAAGTCATCATTACAATGCTTTAGAGAGGAGAGGTTTTGCCTGAGATCAGAATTCTCTGAAGTCAAGGTCTTGACTTTAATGTCAAGAGCTGTCTGAGAAGTTTTAAGATTTTTCATTTCCAACGACATTTCACTAATGTATCTCTGTTGATCCCTCAGCTTCTCTTTCAAGATGTTTACTTCACTGGTGTAGTTTTCCTCATTAGAAATCATATTTCTCAAAAACTCAGATAAAATGTCAGGAGGACTGGTTATTAAACTTCTTACCATTTTCTCAAGATCTTGATGTTTAGCCCCTTCATGCTCGGCTGTTAGACACAGGTTTGCCTGATCTCCTTCTGTGTCTGAGTCACTTGAAGAATCTGAGTCACTCCACGTGGCTAGCATGGCTTTCTTTCGTTGCTCATTTTTCTTGTACTTGTTCTTCTTTTTCAAAGGACATTCTTTCACAAGATGATCTGACTCACCACATTCATAGCATGTTAGTACTTTAGATTTTTTGGACAAGTTGGAGGACTTACCTTTGAATTTGGATGATCCAGTGTAGTCTTTGTTGGAGAACTGTTTCTTCATTTTGAGAATCCGTGCAAGTCCTTTGGTGATAAGAGCAAAGGGGTCCTCTTCGTCATCACTTTCATCATCATCGGATTGTATATCTTCTTTCTTTGCTTTGAGTGCAAGATTCTTAATAGTAGGAGGAACTTCTCCATCTTCTTCATTTAGAATCATCTCATGTGTGATGAGTTTTCCAAGTAGGTCATCCAATGGCAGTGTGGTAAGATCTTGAGCTTCCTCAATTGCAGTAACCTTAGGACCCCACTTGGTTTTAGGAAGACTCCTGAGAACCTTCCTTACCTTCTCTGTGTTGGAGAAGGTCTTTCCAAGTGAGTCGAGGTTATTCACAATTTGAGTGAATCTCGTAAACATCTCCTTAACTGATTCATCAGGGTTCATCTTGAAAAGCTCATACTGTCGAAGGAAAATGTTGATCTTGCTTTCTTTGACTTGACTGGTGCCTTCATATGTGACCACCGGCTTGTCCCAGATTTCCTTGGCACTCTTGCAAGAGGAAACACGATTAAATTCATTAGCATCAAGTCCACAGTATAGCAAGTTCATAGCTTTATAATTTTTAGCAATATTCTCCAGATCTGTTTGAGTGTATTCTTCTTCAGCTTTGTTGACTTCTTTTCCGGTTTCATCTGTCTTCTTTGGAATGTGTGGAGCCTTCTTCACCAGATCCCATAGTTCAAGGTCTTGATCAATGATGAACATCTGCATCAAAGATCTCCAATGAACAAAGTTGTTGCCGCAAAAAAGGGGTGGTCTGTTGGTAGATCTCCCTTGGGCAAAACCTCCATCACCTATGGCAGACATTATAGAAACTCACAAGATTGTTAGATCAAACAGTGAGCCTAGCTCTGATACCAATTGAAGAGTCTATAAGGCGATGAACAATACTCTAGAAGGGGGGGGGGTGAATAGAGTATGTAAGATTTTCGCAATTCAAAAATAACTTAAGATAAAGAGTAGTGCACGCTGTCAAGACCTTGATATGACAATCAATGTTTTGACAGGCTAAAGACAAGTAATGAATATAGCTGCGAAATAAATAAAGAGACACTTGAATTGTTAACGAGGTTCGGCACCAACTTGGCCTACGTCCCCGCCTAGGGTTAGCAACCCGTAGGATTCAACACTTCTTATTTCACTTTCCTTGAGCCTAGAACCTCCTAGAAGAACTTCCCTTCTTCTATACAAAGCCTCACCGCTTCTATTCTAGCACTCAACCTTACAAGTGAAATGGAAGCCCTCACAACACACGTGAGTGTGTTTAGCTAGAGTGTAGCAACACCTTAGTGTAAAGCAAATGACTTGTACAATAATCTCTTGTGTCTCTCTCAAACTAATGTGTTTTTTAGACTTTTAGAAACCGAGAGCGAAAAGTGAATGCTTGTTTACAAAGACTTGATCGTGATAACAATGTAGCTTGCTTGATTGATTTCTCCTTCTCTTCCAACCACTATAAGTAGCTAATCTTCAAACGTTTTGGAGGGAGAGCCGTTTGAAGTTTGAAATCTTCTGAATCTTTTCTTTCCAAAATCTTCAGCCCATGATTTGCCCAATAGAGATGTCAAGGATTCGGCAATCTGTATTTCCATCTTTGGCCAATATCATGAAATCTTCTTTCCTGAAAATGGGTTAGACAAAGAAGGCAAGAATATATATATATATATATATATATATATATATATATATATATATATATATATATATATATATATATATATATATATATATATATATATATATATATATATATATATATATAAAACAAGTGTATAAAGCGGACCAGGCCCAAGAAGTAAGGCCCAAAAAGCCTTTTAATTTATTTGCCTTCGGCCTGCCAAGAGTCCAAAATAAATAAAATATGTTTAGGCAATAGTAGTATATAAACGGATCTTTAACGGGAGAGTTTATGGCCTTGGTTTGAAGGTCTTGAAACCAAGTATTTGTTTTGTCTTTCATCATCCTCGAAAAGACCTGTAAGTGTCCTGCACATTAGTACCTCAAGGTCTTACAATCAAGGTGGAGTCTTCAGATCAGTTGTAAGAATTAAGATCCATTACTCAAGCATTCCTGACCTTATAAGACGAAAAACTGCAACAGCCCGTGTTAATAGGCACTCCTTCGAGTAACCTTTTTCACAACTCGTAACTAATCACCTGAATAATCCGAACTTGAAATAATCGGATCTTATACTGCTGGCTTGCAAAATTGCACTGCAATTTTTAGTGCAATTTTGCAAAATGGTTATGGAGATATTGTTAGATATTTGATTTTTGAGGTTTGGCGTTTCTCTAAAATGTAAAATGGTTCCCGTTCATCCATGGATTTGCTAAAAGCCAGCTAGAATCATATGGTGTTGGTTGTCGAGTCATTGATGGTGTGATATGGATTCACTCGACGAGTAGAACTCTCACAAAGAAAGTATATTGTTCCGCTATTGCCTACACGTCTCTCATGTGAGCAATTTTGATTCAAGGACTAATGTGCCTCACGCTAGACATAATAGAGTGGTTTTATGGTTTAATTCCTTTTTTCGACTGGTTTATGTCGTGGTGCGCATGTGAGCAAGAAAATATCCCATATGTTTCAGCGTTTAAGCTACCATATAAGTAGATAGGTTACTTTTTACTATCAATTGGTTTTTGAGTTGAAAACTCATTTGCTTCTATCCTAAGACGGGTTAATGGGTTATGCACCTCTCGTTGATGAAGTCGTTGGTGTGGCTGAGATGCACTTTACACATTTCTACAACGATCCTCTTTTAAAAAAAATCTATCAATTATCATACTAGTTAGTTTACAAACTTGTTACATCAGCCGAAACTAATTTATTGTTGTGGGCATCCTTGAATTTATAGTTGGTGGGTCACAAGTCACAACATACTAGTCCACTAGGATTTTAGCCCGTGCTACGCACGGAACTAATTTTTTTTTATATACGTAGTATAGATTATATATAATAATATTTCATATTATATAATTGACTTTTATAATATATTACGATTGAAAAAGTTTTTATACAAATATATTAAGTTTTTTATAGCTAATATTAACCGCTAAATTATTATAAAATGTATAGTTTTTCTGACTTTATACTCATATTTATATTTAATACAATAAACATTATACAATTTAACATTTTACTTGTTTCTATTCGTTATTAAAATTTAAGAGATTGATTTTTTAAATAAAGAAAGACAATGTTTGTGCAAAATTGTAAATTCTATGATATAGTATGTTGTGTGCTATATATTAATTTTAAAATGGTTAATCTAAACAGATGTGTGGACATTGTTGTTAATCTAAAAGATTTTTCTAATTGTTGAGGAGACATTTAGTTAACCTCTTTTATAAGTTAATTCTTATAATTTAAGATATTTTTTAATAAAATAAATTATCGATGTTTATGCAAATTTATATGAAATATTATGATTTATAATATTATTTTTAATTAAAATGGTTATTCTAAATAAATATATTTTAATTACTTTTAATCTTAAATATTTTCTAATTTTTTTGTTTATATTATCAACCAGTCTTATTAGGATAGATTCTAAACTTATTACTATGTAAAAAATAAATAATATCCTTAATTATGACCAAAAATATTGAAAATTAATATAATTATATAATAATAATGATAATAATAATAATAATAATAATAGTAAATTAGGTGGTTTATCTTTTTTTTAACAAAGGGGATTTGGCTTTCAATTGGGTATTAAATGGGTAAAAAACCTCTTTTATATGTTATATAGATATACATTTATTCTTATTAGAATAGGTTCTAGACTTATTATTATGTAAAAAAATAAATAATATTTTTTTTACTCCTGCGTAGTTGAAGCTTTAATCGGATCATTTTATATTATTATTTATTCTTATTAGGATTGGATCATTTTATATTTTTTTCTACTTGTACTAATGGGTGGGGCTTAAATTGGATTCTTTTATAGTTATTTATTTATTTATTTGTTTGTTTATATATTTTTATTTATTCTTTTTAATGGGTAATTGATTTTTTTTATAAAAATTATGATTTTTATGCAAATTTTATGATTTATATTATTAATTTTAAAATGGTTAATCTAAATAGATATATTATTATTATTGTTAATAAAAAAAATTCTAATTGTTGAGGAGATATTTGGTTAAAGTATTTATGTGGTTAATATTGGCATTTATTATTATTGTTGAAACTTTTGGTATTATTTGACATTGTAAATTTTAAGAATTAATTAGGCATAATGTTAGAGCATTAAGTGGGCAAAAAGCTTCTTTTATATGTTACTAGTGGATAGTCCCGTGCTACGCACGGATTTAATTTTTTAAATTTTTAATAAAATTTGTTACTATATCTTCCATATAAATAATGATTTATATTACTCATATTAATTTATATAGTTTTAATCTTTTAATTTTAAAGATTTATTTCATCAGTAACTCTATATAACATGGAGTACTTGTTATAAGAAGCAAGTTTCAAAAACATATTTTTTTAGTTTTTTAGTTCTTTCTTAGATATATAAATATAATTAGTTTATATTTTTATCCATTGCTATCATATTTTCTCAAATAAATTACATTAATCTACATTTATCCATTTTTCATATACCTAAATAATATTTACTCCAATTAATTTTCTCAAATAAATTAAATTAATCTACATTTATCCATTTGTCATATACCTAAATAATATTTTGTCATTTTCATTAATTATACTTTTTATCTTCTAAAAAAATTTATACTAAATTTTTTTAGAAACAATATTAATCTTTTATTGTTTTTATTAATGAGACTTTTTGTCTTCTAAATGTGCATTAATACTCCAAAAAAGCTAACTTTACTAAAGAGAAAGAAAGATATAGATTGTATTGTATAATGACTTCGTAGATGGTGGGCTTCTATGTTGGGTTGCTCTCCATTTCTATTGGGCCCTTTTCAAATTTGAGTAGAAAACCCCCGAATTAATATTACACAAAACTGCTCTTAAAATAAGAGGTTTTGCAAAATCTTCCGTAAGCTAATAAATTACACAAAACCATCTATTAACTTGATTTTCTTTCAAAGAATGACACATAGATCTTTTATATGTAAAAATGTAAGGTCACACGTTCTTCGTGACTATTTTAGTTGATATATTATATACAAAGGGTTTAATTTGATAATTGAATTAGTAATTCAATAAATTTAAACATATTTTACACATAAAAAGGTATTTTTGTTTAAAAATGATTTTTTTTTTGCGTTATTTATGTTTTCAAGAAAAATATACTTATAACAACTTTTTATCATTTAAAGATAACTAGTTTTTCAAATTCAGGTAGATTATAAACTCATATTCATATGTATGCAATTGTATTTTCATCTTTCAAAGTGGTGAGTATGGCAAGTTAATTCCCAAGATAATAAAAACTAGACTTGTTTTAAGGTAAAAGGTTGGTTGGTGTCAAGAGAGAATTGATCACCGTCTAAGAACGTCATTACGGATGATCATTGCGAGCTTAGAGTGAGTCACAATGATGTCCATCGGATAAAGGCAGCACAAAGCAACAATTTAATAAAAATTAGAAAATGATTTAAGGTGGCACAACGCAGCAATTTAATAAAAATTAGAAATGGCCAAATTCTATCTATTCATTTTGGGTGGCAATTTTTTTTCTTTAATGAACAACTAAACTTTATTCTGAAATAATCAAATTTTTAAATGCAGTGTCAAATAGAGGTGAAGGCAAATAGTCCTCTGAACCAAACTTTATTTCGATTTGCTACATTTTGGGTATCATTGAAACAAACAGGCCCTAGCTAATAAAACAGTCGTACAGGCTTTACGGAAAGCAAACCAAAATGCATTTGGGCCACCAAAGAAGCAATTAAGTCTCTATTTGGCAAAAAAAAAAAAAACAATCAACTAGCTTATTACACCTTTTGATTTTGATATTATATAGTTATAAACAAAATAAATATAAGATATTAGTTTAATTAGCTTTTGGAAGGAGAGTATTTTAACAGCTACTCCCCGAAACTTTTCAGAGCTTATAATTTTCTATTCACAAGTTTCCATCCACTACTCCAACCGCTAGGTTTACCATAGGGTGGCGCAAATGGCCCGAACCGAACCGACCCAAATGGTTCGGGCCGAACCAACGGCCCGAATTGTTTTGGAGAAAGGACCGAAGCCCAAACTGAGAACCGGTGATTTGGTTACGGTTTTTTCGATTTTAGGACCGAAAAAACCGAATCTTAGTATTGGACCTGTCAATCATCTAATCTTGCTATCAATTTGTTTTTATCCCAAAAAAATGTAATCTTAACCCTATCCTTTGTTTTCATCCAAAAAAAAACCTGTACTCTTTGGAATTAGATTAAAACAAGGAATTGAAGTAATTGACACAAGGAATTGAAGAAATATGTGAAATTGAAGGAAATAGAAGTAAATAACACAAGGAATTGAAGCCTTGAAGGAATATAGAAGTAGATTAACGCTACTGCTACTGCTACAGGCTACTGGAGATGGCGAGTGCGACCGGCGACGAGACTACGGCTAGACAGGGTAGCAGGAAGTTGATACTACAATAGGCCTGCCCACGGGTTGGACCCGTCGACAGGTCGGGACAAGCACGACCCGCACCCGAACCAGGGGAACAAACGGGTCAGCGGGTCACAGGTCGACCCGCACGGGTCACGAGTCGACCCGCGCGGATCACGAGTCGACCAGCCGGATCAACGGGTCGACCCACCAAAATTAAAAAAAAAACTTTTTTAAAAATTATATACTATAAACGGTTTTAAAAAAAACCTAAATTAGAACAAAATAGAAAGCATAATAAAATAATATATATTTTCATTCCAACTCATCTATCCACCACATTTCAATGTGGGATAGAAATTGTGGAAAAGAAAAATATGAGAAGAAATATATATATATATATATATATATATATATATATATATATATATATATATATATATATATATATATATATATATATATATATATATATATATATATATATATATATATATATATATATGGTTGCGCTCCGGTGAAAACCAAAATTGCTGTAAAAACCTGTGAGGACCGGCTTTTTAGCCCCGTTCACTAGCTTTATAGCCCGGTTATAAATAGAACCGATCTATAAGGTCACATATTTTAGCCCGGTTCTGAATAAAACCGAGCTATAAAGTCACTAATGTAATTTTAAAACATGAGTTTTCAGCACGGTTTTTAGGTTTAACCGATATATAAAGTCATGTGTTATTTTAAAACTGGAGTTTTTAGCACGGTTTTTAGGTTGAACTGAGTTGTAAAGTCACTATGTAATTGAGGTTTTTAGCATGGGTTTCAAATAAACCAAGCTATAAAGTAGTCCTCACGGTTTTTACCGCAATTTGAGGTTTTCACCGGAGTCAATCCCTATATATATATATATATATATATATATATATATATCCATTCCACTTCATCCATCCACCACATTTCAATGTGGGATAGAAATGATGGGGAAAGAAAAATGTGGGAATAGATATATATTTTCATTCCACTTAATCCATCCACTACATTTCAATGTGGGATAGAATTGTGGAAAAGAAAAATGTGAGAAGAAATATATATATATATATATATATATATATCTCCATTCTACTTCATCCATCCACCACATTTCAATGTAGGTTCTCTCTTATGAGAGAGAAACTCCCTCTTGTGTAGCCTCCTTTGCCGATCAAAATTTTTGCCTAACCAAATCGGATGAATCATCCATTCATCCCCTCAAATTATCCCCAAATCCTTACTTTGCGATCTTTTCTTCTTCTAATCTCCTTCTACTTGTGTATGGTGGTCGGATGATTTTTCTGGTCGTTTGTCCTCTTTGTCGAGTTCCGGGTTCGGCGTCGAGTCTTCCTTCTTTCGCCAAATTGAGTTGGGGCTTTTACTGTTTTGTGGGTTCCGATCTCCTCCCTCAAGCCGTTTAGCGTCCTCGTCGATCTGGTGTATTGGAGGTGTTGGTCTGGTGTCGGATCGTGGCCTCCCTCCTCCCCTTGGTCTTAGTCTCGCCTCTTCCTCGTCGTCGTTCTGGGAGTCCTGGCGTCCCGGCTCTCGGTCTGCTGCCGCCGCTGGTTGATGTCGTGCTGGTGGTGGTGCCGCCTGGGTAGTCCGTCTCCGGGATGCTGCTCCTTGGCCTGATGGTGGTGTTCGGGTTTCCTTGGCCCGACGTTGCCCGTTGTTCAGTGCCTACAATTGTCCTTTGGGTCCCTTTGGGCCCAAGTTTGGGTCCCTTTGGGCCCAAGTTTGGGTCCCTTTGGGCCCATGGTTGTGGGTTTGGAGAGAGGAAAAAAAATAATAATAATTTGTATACCCACCCGAAAGGATTTGAGAAAATCCCGCAAGGGCTTGTCGTTATTTTATAGGTGAAAGTTTGTTGGCGTTTTGTTTCGAGCAGTTTGCGGCTCTGCTTCCGATGTTTCTAGGAGATCTTTTGCTTGGTTGGGGGGGTGTGGAGTCTGTAGTCGGGTCTGGCTGGGGTCGTGGTGGTGCGCTCAGGGCGTCTCCATATCCGGGATAGAGTTTCCTTGGAGTTCGTTTGCACTACCCACAGGAGTTAGGGTCCTGCTGTACTACTGGCCCGCGGTGCTACTGTTTGGTGGTGCTTGGCTGCGTTCTTCGGTGGCTTCCTCAGCTTTTCGGGTGTTTGGTCTTCTTGGAACGTTTGTTGTAGAGTCTATTTCTGTTTGGTTCATTACGCTTGGTTTTTGTATTTCTGTTTTTAGGTTGTTCTGTTAGACGGTTCGCCGTCTGCCGACTTCGGTTGGCCTCTCGATGAGTCAGGCCTGTCTGACCTTCGAATTTTTACCTAATCAAAAAAAATGTGGGATAGAAATGATGGGGAAAGAAAAATGTGAGAATATATATATATTTTCATTCCACTTAATCCATTCACTACATTTCAATGTGGGATAGAATTTGTGGAAAAGAAAAATGTGCGAGAGACATATATATATTTCCATTCCACTTCATCCATCCACCACATTTCAATGTGGGATAGAATTTGTGGGAAAAGAAAGATGTGGGAAGAGACATATATATCTCCATTCCACTTCATCCATTTCCTATATTTTCAATGTGGGATAGAAACATAAAAGACTTTCATCATTCGTGTTAGGTAGAAGCACTTTACCTATGTCGTTGGAAATTAGATACTCCCTCCGTTCGGCAAAACATGTCGTTTACTATTCACGCACGCTTTTTTATAATGATAAAAATTATATAAAATATTTATTTTTTTATAAATTTTTTTTAACAAGTTTGCACTTATTAATAATAACTACGAAATTGTTAAAAAAAATTATTAAAAAACTAGATGTTTTATATAGTTTTTATCCCGTAAAAAAAGCGTGTGTGAATAGTAAAATGACATGTTTTGCCGAACGGAGGGAGTATTAGATATTCACTTGAAAATTGGTTAATGAATGATGGTTTCTTGGTGTTTCATAGTTATTTAAGGTTTGAACATTTTTAAGATTTGAAGATTCTAATGGTGACCTACACGTGTTCAAATCCTTTATGAATGTACCATTATAGAGTTTTTTTTATCAATCGATATGTGGCTTGATTATACATGTTATTTGGATAAAACCTTGAAGGTATTATGATTTAACGTGTTTTATTCTTCTTTCACTATGGTAGTCTTGTATGAAAGATATTTTGTGCACAACTTTAATTTCATGTAATTGTGTGATTTATTAAAACCATCCTATTTCGTCATATTAAAAAAGATGCAACTCAACAATGAAATAAATATAAGGTTATGGATCTATTTGAAATAACATTAAATATTGATAACCATTAATATAATTTAACAAAAACAACCAAGTGAGCATGAATATGTGAGAGGAAGAGAGTGCTAGTGAAAAAGTTTTATCTTTTTTGTCCCACATTGGAAATGAGAGGTTTTTTGTCCTACATCGGAAATGAGAGGATAGGTGGGTGAGAGTATCCTACTCTATAAAAGGAGATAAACAAATGATGAATCTTATCATGCATTACATATTGCATATTGCATATTGCATATGAGTTGCATATTAATATGAATTTATATTTATATTTTATGAATATGAATTCTAGTTTTGTTTATAATTTATGTTTATATTTATTTATAATTATAATATATAATATATAATAATAATTATAAATATAAATATATTCTAGTTTTTTTAAAAAAAATTAATTAAGGAAGTCACGGGTTGGTGGGTCAACCCGCCGGGTCGACCAGGCGGGTTGGCGGGTTCAAAAAGCCTCGACCCTAACCCGGACGTGTAACCCGCCATGACCCTTGACCCGCTGGGTCCATGACCCGCCAAACCCGCCGGGTCACGGTTTGACCCGTGACTCGTGGACAGGCATACTACAGAGTCTACAGGAGAGTCCAAGGGTCAAGGGAGTGTTGCTTGTATGCATCTATAAGTTGGGAAAGACTGAAAGAGAAAGACAATGAATGGGAGGCGAAGGCCGGAGGTGTGAGTTGCGAGAAAGACAAAGAAAGAAGTAGTCACTGCCAGTTAGGATTATTTAACACAAATAATCCATCAGTTTTAGCTAGCCCATCAGTTGATATTTTGCTAAACGGAGCCTAAAATTACTTGATTAAAAAATTTCAGAACTTACACTACTACTAGCAATTAATATAAACTTCCAACGAAATTTTTCGTTTAAAAAAATGGAAAAGAAAAGGTGACCAACATGGAAGACTGAATTTATGCTCACTGATATTTCATATACTCGCATAAACCCTAAACCCTAAGGCCTCGTAGCCTGCCACTAAGGATAAAAATTACAAAAAAAAAAAAATTCCATGAGTTCAACCAAATAGTCCTTTACAAGAGAGCTCCAAACTTTTTCGCCCTATTTCAACCAAATAAAATGATATAAAATGGGGTGAAAAAGATTCCCTACTAAACACTGTTAGATAGAATATATGTATAGGCCCAATTACCCAATTGTAATTAGAGTTAACTATTTGTAATCCTATATATATTCCAATAATAGCGAAGGCAACCCCAACGGAGATTATTCACTCTGACATGTTATCAGGCTTTCTCTATGGTTTTCCAAAATTTTCCATAACCTACCATCGATCCTCTCATCCTTCTCCCTCTTGGCTGAACACTCCTCTCCCTGTCGTCGACCCTCCTTCCTCCCTCTGCTGGCTTCCCCGTCCCCTGACAGTTTGCCAACTACCCAGATTCTCCTCTACCCTCTCTGTTGCCAACCACCACTTGTTGGCCTCCCCCTCTGTCGATGACCACTCCTCTCCCTATCGCCGACCCTCCCTCTTCCCTCCGTTGGCTTCTCCGTCCCCTGACGGCTTGCCAACTACCCAGATTCTCCTCCTTTTGTTTTCCCCTCTCTCAACTGCTCTCCCTTTTCCGCCAAACCCTAATTTGGCGGATCTGACACTGTGTCCTGTCACCATCGGTACTGCGTCCTGTCACCCTTGTCACTGTGTCCTGTCACCCTCTTTGTGATGGTAATCTACCTCGCACTAGCATATCTACCACGATTATGGCTTTCTACAATCAACAACAGCCTCCCGTCATGGTTATCGCCCCTCTAAGTCATTTACAGAGGGGTATTCCCCCATTGGAACCCATCCTTAGGGCTACCCGGCCTATTCCCTTCCGCCTCCCCAACGAGGCCATACCCGAGCCAACAGGGACTCCTCGGGCCCTCTCCGCACCATCTGGATCAGGCCTTCATAGCGGGAACATCACCATCATCCCGACACAGGCAACCAGCCACTCTGACACCTATGGGCGTGTCACCTGCCGATCCGAATTAGTACTTGGATAGCAGAGCCACTGCGCACATGTCGCACAACCCAGATATAATTTATGTCCCTACTTATAAGAGCCTTTCTACATCCATTATTGTCGGCAATGGTGAACGCATTCCTACCTTGGGTCTTAGGAAAACTACATTACTGACCCCTACCACCAACCAAAGCCTTAACAACATCCTCATCTCCCCCGGGTTAATAAAGAACCTTGTGTCCATTCGTCGCCTCACCACAGACAATAATATCTTCATTGAGTTTGACCGCTTTGGGTTTGCTGTCAAAGATTTCACAACTGGGGCCCCGCTCATGAGATGTAATAGCGCTGGAAACCTTTATCATGTCACGTCAAGTATATATCTTGTCACCTAAAACATGCATCATGTCACCTCACCTACAGCAATCAATTTATCAGTAGTTGCCTGTTCCGCATCTCTCTGGCATGCTCGTCTTGGTCATCCAGGCTCTCCGGCTTTTGAGTCTCTCAGGTCCAGGCTTATTCCCTGCAATAAAGCACCTCCCTCCACTAGTTGCTCGGCGTGCCAGCTTGGCAAACACACTAGATTGCCTTTTGCCACGTCTTATACTCAAGCGCACGCTCCATTTGACATCATTCATGGTGATCTATGGACTTCTCCCATTATCAGTCGTGATAGTTTTCGTTATGCGCTTGTGCTAGTTGATGCATTCTCTCATTATTTTTGGGTGTTTCCCCTAAAGTACAAATCTGAAGTTGTTACTCACCTTATGACCTTCCATAGCCTTGTCCGCACCCAATTCAACCTCCTCATTAAATCCTTTCAATGTGACATGGACGGTGAGTTTAACAAAAATGCCTTTAAATCCTTCTTCTCTACTCATGACATTCAGTTCCGATTCTCTTGTCCTCACACCTCCTCCCAGAATGGGAAAGCCGAACGGATCATTCACATTCTTACCACTTACATGAGGACTCTCCTTATCCGTGGGCATGTCCCCCTGCAGTATTGGCCATATGCTATTGAATCAGCATGCTATCTTATCAACATCACTCCTTCCACAACCATCCAGAATTGGTGCCCTGTTGAGATCTTATTCCAAGTCACTCCTAAATACGATCACCTCCGTGTGTTTGGCTGCCGGTGTTACCCCAACCAAGTGTCTGTTGCTCTTCATAAACTTGCTCCTCGATCCACACCTTGTGTTTTCCACGGCTACCCTTCCAATCATAGAGGGTATCCGTGTTTTGATCCCATTACCAAACGTGTCATCTTCTCTCTCCATGTCACCACTAGTACAAAATAAACGTCTTTCGGGGTTTTTTGTACAAAGCGTGCAGGAGTTTTCAAACTCCTTTTATTCGCGTAGCTGAGAAATGTATCTCGGGAGTTTTATAAAAACTCCTGAGAACCAAATTTTCGGTCAGGGGTTTTTTTAAAAACTTCCGAGAGATAGTTCTATCGAATATGGTATTTTATCTTTAATTCTCTTAGGAGTTTTTCTATAAAAACTCCTGAGAAATGTTGTAATTTTTTATAAAAAAAAAAGAGCTTCCTACCCGATTCATTGAACCGGTAGGAAGCCCCAGTTTGAACCAAAACAGAAGATGCATGATGGGGACTCTACACCAAATACCAAAATAACAACATCATGACCCTATATTATACAACCTATATTGCAATTCGGTCAAAAGGTCCCAAATAAACCATGGAATTTAATGTAAATAGTACAATGTTATTTCAGAAAAACAAACAAAGTAGTTAATAAACATCTATTGATATTGAAGTTAAACGATATATACCATTCCATGCATAGCTAGAGTTTGGGGAAAGAAAGCATTAGGATGAATTACAAGTTTATGATGATCCGCTTGACCACGAACTGAATGCGATGACTTGATCAAAAAGATATCGTTCTTGTTGGAGGGACTCATTGATCTTCATTATTCCACAACCCACACACGCACGATTCTACACCCTGCAAAATTTAAGCCATAAAATGTATCATAGCCTCATATAGGAAGAATTCAAAAGTATCCACACAATAGCACTGCTACTAATGGAACATAGGAGAAAGCATTAGAAGCAAGGAGCAAGGTCAATTGATTTGTACAATAGATAACGTAATTGCGATAGACAAATAATATAGTCTAGATTAATAATTACAATTAATAATATTTGATCAGGGACTTCTAAAAGCATTAATTGCTTACAACTATGGAAGTATAATCATCAAATTGCTACAATTATTAATTCAAATCCTTCTGCAAACAGTCCCTAAATGGGCAATTTTAAAATCAAATCAAAAGCTATATGCAAATACACAGATAAGAGTTATCGGTAATCACACAAATATCAGAAATTGGGGAAGCTTAGACCAAACCCGGGTGCCCATTTTCAAGGGTAGACAGCAGCAAGCACATGAAGGCCGGAAATAGAACTAAAGTGTGTGCACATAGTTCAATGCATAACCTCATCATAATTGAAAATGGAAGACAAAGATAATCAAAGAATAGACAGATTAAATTATGCATAGGAAAGTAAGGGCTGGTAAATTCAATTAGCAAGAATCATCTATTGTTTATATACATGTGTTAATCAATAAATAAAGAGAAAGTGAGAGATTAAAGTACTGTAATTAAGCAGTTCAAAGGTTATGCTATACACTGCTGAAAACTACATCCCCGAGATTCCTCCCATCATCTTGGTTCAAAACAAAGACTAAGACCTACTCATTTAAATCATGCACGGATGAAAACCAAATCCCTTGAATCCTACCATCATCTTGGTTCAAAACAGATTAAAGCATTGTAACTAAGTAGTTTAAATGTTATGATATACACTACAACTTCCAAAAAAATCAGGCAACTGATTCAGACAGCAGATGCATTATATTCAAACTCGAGATGGAGATTATGACAGCTGACTTCGAGATCACGTGTACTGGTACTCAATTCCATCCAAATACAGTCTACTTTCTTCTAGCTCAATCCAGTTTTTGTTCCCTCATATAGTTCCCTCCCTTCCAAATCAATCAATCACATACTCAAGGACCATAAACATATGCTAGACAAAGCAAGCAACATAGAACAAACACATTTACAATTAACTAGAAAGAATCAAAAGATTCAAAAGTGTGCAAAACAAGGAAATTACCTTAGACATTTGTGTCCTCTTCTTGCCAAGCTTCTCTTGCTTGGCAATAACTCGCTATTGTCACCACCGAAGATGAAGTCTCCGCCTCTCCTCCCCCCTCACCATCCTTCTGGCAGTACTCTGTCAAAGGCGATTCCCTCTCGAGCTGAAAAATCGCGGAGGACCCAGAGCACTTCGAGTGGCCAACGACTGGCTAGACCAAATCGCTACACGCATAGAGGACCCTTAGCACTTCGACGACTGAATCAAAGAGAGAAAGAGAGGTTGGAGAGGGTTTTGGTTCGTTTTGATCTGAAACAGCGAATTGAAACCTAAATTCAACAAAAGTTAAGGAAATCGCCTACTTTCCAAGAACTCAATTAGAGGAGTTGGTTGAAATCGGCAGGGACAAACCTCAATTGAAGAGGATAGACAACCTTACTCACGTTGAGAGGACAAACGGATGAACAAACTGACGAAGCCCCATCAAAGACAAAGATAATAAGCGACCCACGACTACCACGATCGTCCGTTTGCACGCTGATAGCGAACTTTGCATCCCTTGTCAAACAATTTAAGATTTAGGGTTTGTTTTCTTTCGAGTGTTTTATTTAATAAATCCTGAGAGAGTGCTAAATTTAACGGGAGTTATATAAAACCCCTGAGAGAGTATAGTCGAATTTCTTTTTTATTTTAAGTAAATATTTATCGGGAGTTTTTATATAAAAACTCCCTTGCGAGTAACATCTTTCAGGAGTTTTTAAAAACTCCCGATAATTTTTTCCCGTAAGAGAGCCAATTTGTACTAGTGCACATTCAATGAGACCACCTTCCCATTTTCTAGTCCCCCTTCATCCCCAAACGCCCCGCCCCCTTCTGATGACTAATTACAAGCCTGCTGCAACTCTTGTTGAGACCACCGCCAAACTGTCTCAGGCGGAAGGTCCACCTGTGTCCGATCCCACATTGTATCGCAGCCTCGCAGGTGCTTTGCAGTATTTGATGTTTACCCGCCCGGATATTAGCTATGCCGTTCAACAGGTCTATCTATTTATGCATGACCCTAGAGAGTCTCACTTTGCAGCTCTTAAGCGCATCATCATGTACATTCAGGGTACCACTTCTCTTGGCACCACTATCGCCCCATCTGCTTCTCCTCTATCCGTGGTTGCTTATACATATGCCGATTGGGCTGGGTGTCCAGATACTAGACGGTCTACTTCCGGATACTACGTGTTCCTCAACGACTCTCTTGTATCTTGGTCTTCTAAGCGCCAACATGCATGTGGTTTCCCACTCCAGTGCTGAAGCGGAATATCGTGGTGTTGCCAATGTTGTCGCTGAGTGCGCCTGGCTTCGCAACCTATTGCTTGAGCTTCATTGTCCTCTGAGTCAGGCGTCTATTGTTTATACGGACAATGTTAGTGCTATATACCTTGCTCACAACCCGGTTCACCATCAGAGAACCAAACATGTGGAGATTGACATCCACTTTGTTCGTGAGAAGGTAGCTATGGGTAGACCTGTCAATCGGGTCATTCGGGTCAGGTTCGGGTCGGGTCATTTCGGGTTTCGGGTAAAACGAGTTCCGGGTAAAACGGGTCCCGTGTAGATCCGGGTTGATTTGAACTCGGGTTTGACCCGGTTTCGGGTCAAATCGGGTCGATTTCGGGTTTGTCAAATTTTTCTTTTTTAAATTAAAAAAATCATGATTTGGTAATTTTGCGATAATTTTAAAATGCCAAAATTAAAGACATGGTTCATAAGTTTTAGTGCTTGTAATTATATACTATATCTGATAAAAAATATTTAATTTTTATTATTTCTTGTAATTTTTAATAAAATTTTAAAATATATAAAATATCAAATTTTAAAATATTTTTTTAAAATAATTTCATGCAATTATAATAAGCATAGAATTATTTTAATATTTTAATATTTTAGAGCTTTTTCTTCTTAAAAAATGTGATGAAAAATCAAAAATCAAATACTATGGATTTGAGGGAGCATTACACAATAAAAATAAATATAAAAGTTGATTTGAAAATGAAACATCAAGTGATTGTAATTATAAAATGTAAATAAATTAGAATCTCCATAAAAAAATTAATCATATATAATAATAAATCAATCGGGTTAATCGGATCACCGGGTCATCATTACCGAGTCAATCGGGTCACCAGGTCGAAACCCAGATGACCCCGAAAATTACCGGGTTTTAGGGTTCGGGTCGGTAAAAAATTTCGGGTCAAAATTTTTGAGTCCTGACCCAAATTTTACCGGGCGTTCGGTTCGGGATTTCGGGTCGTGTTATGTTTTGACAGGTCTAGCTATGGGGCATGTGCGTGTCCTACATGTTCCCTCCCCGTACCAGTATGCAAACATATTTATAAAGGGATTGCCTCACCATTTATTTCTTGATTTTAGATCCAGTCTCACTATTCGCTGCCCTCCTATTTCGACTGAGGGGATAGGTTAGATAGAATATATGTATAGGCCTAATTACCCAATTGTAATTAGGGTTAACTATCTTGTACTCCTATATATATTCCAATAATAGCGAATGCAATCCCAACGGAGATTATTCACTCTGACAAACACATAATCAAGCACCACTTCAAATCCCTTTCCTAAAATCTCCTATTCGCTCTACACACATTCTACGTGGGCATGTTATAGTATATGCCCCAAACAAAGAAAATAGTGTATACACCTTGTGTGCACGGAATATATTTAAGTGTGTTTGGGAGGGTATTATTTTTTAGAAGATGAAAATTATTTTTGGGATAGAGATGATGAAAATTATTTTTGAGGTTATTATGGTGACGAAGATAGATTGGAGTTGTTTTTTTTAATATTTTGATAATAGACAATTTGACCCTTAAAATTATATGCCAAACAAGTCAAAATGGTAATCAATCCATCCTCTTCCTCTTACTTCAACCCATCTTCACCGTTGGCTTGGAATTAAAGCCAACTTAAAGAAGATGATGGTGCAGCCATGGGTATCCCATCCACCTCTCCTTCCCCGCCACCTCAACCAACTCTTCGACAACGAGTCGCTAAAGGGTCCTCTACTGATAATCAATGCACTTGCTCTTCTCTCTCACCATCACATTCGCTCACACGCCTAATTCGATCTTATCATCGCCTCCATTAATATATTGATGTTCTAATTTTACAAATTGAATTGTAAGATTAATAAAGGATTTGAGTTGATTGTAGTGGAATTGATTGTTGACTGTTAAATTTAAAATTTAAAAGAAATAAATTAACAAATAGGAGATGTGGAAGATATTGCTCATGCAGCAAATGACAGTCGTTGGAGGTTTGGAGTCGACGAAGACTCGAAGAGAGGTGAACTTTCTTGCCAGCGATTATTTTTGTTGCTAATTACTTATTATATTTTGTAAACAGTTTCAGAGAGGTGAACTTACTTAATAATTCACATTTTTTTTTTTTGAAACGGAAAAATTTTGGCAAAGAGAATACCCCTAAGTGCCAAGAGCATCCTTGCGGATGAGACTATGAAGCGAAGATTCATCAGGAACGAGAGGACCATAGACTGAGTAGTCAAGATGGGATAAGAAATCTGCCACCTGATTTGCCTCCCGGTAAACATGACGAATCTGGACTGATCTAAAGAAGCCTAGAGAGATTAGACTGTCAGAGACAATCATTTCGGAATCTCCAGTGGGCATCCCGAGTCCCTTAATGCTTTTTATGATGGTGAGGTTGTCACCCTCTATTTCGATATTAGTTATGTTTAGTTGTATAGCCGCATTGATTCCATTCCAGAGCCCAATGCTTTCTGTCCCAGCAACAGAGGTCGGGGGCAGGGGCCAGCTCCGCAGAATATTGTGGATCCCCTGTGATCTCGAATAATGAAATCAAAGGAGCCGTGTTCACTATTAGAGAGGGCGCCGTCAAAATTTAGTTTGTATGATCCTGGTGCTGGTGGTTGCCATCGTTGTTGGCGTCGTAATAATTCACCTTGATCACCAGAAAAAACCCACCTCCTTCATGCTGAAAATAAAAATTATTTTCCTTTTTGTTGACAATTTTTTTTGTCAGCAATTAACTTTATTAAAACTGTCAACAATTAGTTTTATTAAAATTGTCAATAATTATTTTTATTAAAAAAATCAACAAATAATTTTATTAAAATTATCAAAAAATATTTTATTAAAATTTTCAATAATTATTGTCCAAAAAATATTATTTACTAAAATATTTATAAATTGGGTGATAATTTTGAAAAAAAATTAAAGTATGGGATGGTTTTTATAAATAAAAAAATTAAAGATGAAGAATGAAATTAAAATTTCTGTTAGCAAATGGAGCACTGGAGGGGCACGATAATTCCATGAAGGAATTAATGGAGGGAATAGGGCTGCTATATGAACTGAACAGCTCGAGCTCGGCTCGGGATCAGCTCGAAAAAGCTCGACTCGAGCTCGCTCACTTATTTAAACAAGCCGAGCTTGAACAAAATTTTAAGCTCGGTTGAAAGCTCGGCTCGTTCGAATAAAGCTCGAATTCTATGAAATTTCTAAATTTTCTTTTAAGTTAACATGTTATAACAAAGTAGAGCTACTTAAAGCTCAAAAAAAACTTGGTTCGAGCTCGTTCATTTCCTAAACAAGTCAAGCTTCAACAAAATAAAAAGCTCGTTTAAAAATTAGGCTCAGCTCGGCTCAAGCTCGTTTAACAAACGAACCAAGCTTGAACATGTCAAGTTCGGCTCGTTCGGCTCGAATAACACCCCTAGAAGGGCAGGATAAAAAAGGGGATATTTTTTAAGTGGGAGTATTTTGATTCTAAAATTATATAGTGTCACTTAATTAAGATTAGAAAATGAACATTTGACTAATTATGATTAAACTGAACGAACGTATATCTAATTTTCTAAAAAAAAATTATCTAAATATAAATTAATAGTGAAGCAATCTTATTTTCAAGTGTTTGACTTTTATTTAGTTTAAAGAACTTCCACAATAATGGAATTCAGGAATATTATCAAGGGTGGATTCTCTTAGGGCCAGAGGTGTCAATCGTTCTCAATCAAAAATAAAATTCAATATACATGTTCCTCTCACCGATAGATTCGATTTGATATATTATAAGCTTACCTCTGACATCTGAGCAAACCTTTATAAACGTTTCAAGATTGAACAAATATAAATGATTTCTGACATTATTTTCTAAACTGAGTTACTTCTATCGTATTTATCGTTTGTTAAACTTTATACCTTAATAATATAATTAAGCAGGTTATATTGAAATATTTTAAAACCGTGAAATAAAGGAGACACGATTATTGTTTTTATTCTAGTTACGCAGTCATAATATTGATGATTTCTTTTAAAAAAATAGATATTTTACAGACAAATTTTCTATGGTAATTTTCCATCACCTCAAATAAAAATTTCAGAATCTGTCACTTAATATCAATATATCATAAGGATTTATATAAAGACCAGTTGTGTTGCTCAAAAAACAAAGACCAGTTGTGATTAATTTCATTTTTTTATTAGGAGTTGTGATTAATTTCATAGTCATAGTTGATAAGGTGGGTCGAGGTTATATGACATTTTTTTTTACTCTTCATCTCACATGGATCATCAATGATTTTCCTTTTCCTTTTTAATATATGCATTTTAGAATTTATATTTGTGAATAGGCCCCCTCGGTTTTCGTTTGCTTTTTTTTTTAAAATGGGTTAACCTACCCCATCAATAATTGTTCACAAAGCTTTGGAAAAACAATGTTATTTAATATTTTCATTAATCCGTAAAATAGGACTGAAATTATAAAGAAGACTAAAATTTCATTATAAATGAAATTGGACCTTTCGCAATATGCTCAGATATTTTCAATTTTTCACATCATTTTTTGCAAAACAATCAACATTATATTATTATATTATGTACACATTTTCCACATAATCTCTACTTACACGTATTAATTTTATTATTTCATAAATAATGAATATCACCGCACATATATATAGAGAGACTCGTGTAATCGATGTCCTAAATTATACATTTATAAATTAATACTACGTATATATTAATTGTAACTTGTGAGTATTGACGACCATTTGTAATGGTACGAACAACCTAATTAATGTAGAGAAAATTTGTGTCGAAGACACAAATTTTTTACCTAATTGATAGAGTGTCCTACCTTTTGAACTAATTTGCAAAAATGTTCACTATTTATTTGGTGATGAGCGTGCTGCCTCTACCTCCTTCTCCTTTGCAAGTGAAGGTTTGCTCGATTCTCTGATTTTGAGTCTCTTCTCCTCTTGTTCCTCCAGTAGGTGGTTTCAATTCCATCCATCTGCAATTCCAATCGCTCAATCTCAAGGTCTCTCTAGTCATCGTTACACTCAACTCTCGTCAATCTTTGCGAGGCGTTCGCTGTCTACATCATTGACGAAAACGGATCCATCTCCGCCGATGAGCTGATGGAGGTCATGAATAGGGGTGATATACGAGTAAACAAGCTGCTAGTATTCAAGTTCGGCTCATTTACAAACGAGCCGAGCTCGAGCTCGAGCTCAACTTCTATTCGAGCATACACTATTGCTCAAGCTCGATTCGCAAGCTGAACATGAAGCTCGAGCTCAAACTCGATAAGCTCGTTTATTTTTTAGCCGAGCTGGGCTCGAATTTGGGCTCGGGCTCGTATGCTCAATTTTACACAATTTGTTCAACCAAATTGAATCAATAAGGGGTCAACTAATTTCATTCGATTGCGGTAACCGACTTCAATCATTTCATGACTGAATTACAATTACAGACAAATGGTACACTAATTACAAAAATTTAAATCAAATAGCTTACAATTACAAACAAGAATGTAATTACACATACCAATTGAATGAATCAAAAAACATACAAATTGAATGAATCAAAAAACATGAAAGTGAATGAAGAAGAGGGAGTTGGGAAGGAGTGGGGACGGGAGGACAACTAGGAGAAAGAAGGGTGACATGACAACGATGGGGAGCGAGATCCAGATTTGAAGAGTGACGAAGAGCGACGAGAGAAGATGGGTAGACGACGAGGAGCCATATCCGTACCTTAAGCAACGAGGACGACGAAGAGTGACGAGAGAAGACGGGATGAAGACGAGGATCCAGATCTAGATCTGAAACAATTGACAACAAAGAGCGAGAGGGGAGACGAGGATGAAAAGGAGGGACGAGGGGCGATTAGAGAGTGGAGGACTAGAGGTGTCAAATCTGATTCATCTGAAGAGAGTTAGAGAGGGGCAGGGATGGATTGTGAACGGAAAATCTAGGGTTGGGCGGGTGGCACGTTAATTAAGAACTAAGAGTCTGGGAATGAATGGAGCAAAGCGGCTTATGGGAACATCTAGGGTTGGTCGGGTGGGAATAGAAGGAATTTAAAGAAAATTATATAAATAAGGGTATGCATGTAAATACACCTTGCAAAGCGAGCAAGCTCGAGCTCGTCACGAGCTCGCTTCTGAGCTCAAACTCGACTCGTTTTCAAATTCGAACGAGCTCAAACCGAGCTTTTTTCGAGCCGATCCTGAACCGAACTCAAGCTGCTCGGCTTGAATAACAACCCTAGTCATGAAGAGCCCCGTCGACAATTACTCCATCTCCGACTACAGGAAGGTGATTTCCAGCATCAATGCGGACGACAATGGAGGCAGGAACCAGATTTAACGGTGTCGCCTAGGGTTTTAGAAATTGATGCATTACTTTGATGCAGCAGAGGTCGTGCAACGACGAAATTGGTACATTACTTTGATGGATTTTCGAATTCAAAGTGCATTATATTATCAATTATGTATCTTCGTTTGAAATTGCTCCGTTGCATATATGAAATTCGAAGTATATTGCATTGGCCAAATTGTGAATATTTACCACATCTAAACCTAATCTAATCACATTTTCATGATCTAGATCAATCTAATTTGTTTCCAACTGTTTAATGTTGCATTTTCAGTTTTTACTAGTGTCAACATTTTTTTTCGTACAACTTATGAATTTCTATGGGTACATTAGTATTTAGAGCTAACTGCTGAACAAAAATTTGGCTTTTATGATGTAAATTTAGGCTAAGAGACTTAGCACACCCTAGCCTATTTTGAATTGTAGTTGTGCTCCAATCACACTTATTTCAGGGATGTTTGATCTCTATGTTCATGTCATCTTTCTCTCTCTCTATTTGATAAATTGACAAAGCTTGTAGTTCTCTCTCTGTTTGATATAGCAAGTTATTCATCCAAGAGAAACTCTGTTGCATCTTAACATCAACATTAGAGATCAAATTTGGCTACTGCATACAAAACCTACTATTTACTGTCATAATTTGGCTAATTAGTTTTGCACTAATTTGTGTCAGCGGTGTATAGCAAGTCCTTGTATCCGATGCAATAACTTATAAGGGCTAGAAAGGTAAAATAAAAGGTTAATTGATGATGTGATATGATAATGTGTCTGCAATGTATAGAAAGTCCTTGTCTCCGAGGTAGTAACTTACAAGGGCTAGAAAGGTGAAATAGCAAGGTTAATTGATGATGTGATAATTTGCTGACACAGATGTTGTATAAAGCAAATGTATATTTTAGCAAACATAGCCTAAATAAAAGTATCTTGGTATTATGTATGTGCTGACACCATTTTCTTTTGATTTTTTTTCCTGTTATTTCTGTTGTTTAAGTGCATCTCATTTGCATTGTTTGGATATATGGGAATCAGTGAATGTGATTAGTTTTGCTAGTTCTGCTGTTTAGGTGCTGACACCATTTTCTTTTATTTTTGCACTTTTTTAAAGCCACTGTTTTATTTTGCACTTTTTTTATTACTTGATTGATTCATAAAATGACATTAATATATCTTATTTTTGCACTTTTTTTAATGTTATGGGATAGATTACAAGTATTCGGTTTCTATCTCGATCTGGTCTAGTACTTATTGAGCTTTAAAAGCTTCTTAGGTTAGTGGTAGAGCGATGTGCTTATGTGCAAATACGTGAGTTCAAATCCTTCATAGGCTAAAATTTATAATAATTCTAGTAATTTGCAAAAATTTGTAATACATGTTCAATAATAAGATATATTAGTGCAATTTTAAAATATAAATGTGCATATCCTTTCCATAAGGTTGTTTAAGCAAATATAATATAAATATTATATTTGTACAACATAAAGTTATATTTGCACAACCTATTCTTATATGTGCACAACATAAAGTTATATTTGCACTTTATCATTTTATTTACACAATATTGTAACGGCCCGAGATTATAATTCCTGGGTTACGTTTCGAGGGATGAAAACCCTCGTTGGGATCGTGCGCCCCGAGTATAGGTTGAAGGTTTGAAAGCCTAATCTAATGTTTTCAAAGTGGGATTTCATACCCAAATTCGAAACGTATCGTTGAAATCCCCGGGGAAGTCCCCTGTACCTATCGTAAGTCTATGCGTGGAAAACCAGTAGTCATGCAAATAGCGAAATCAAGTGTAATACAATAGGGTGCCATGGCAGAGCCGGGTCAAAACGGAGTCTAAAAGTATAAATCCAAAACCATGGTCAGAGTTTGGTGAAGTAGATAACTCCAGCGCTCGCTCTCCGCCGAACAAAATGACCCGCGCAATATGTAAACAGCACCAATGGGATGAACATAAATAATACCTAAAAATGGTAATGGTGAGCGGGATCAGAATGATGCCCACCTGCTGCATCCCGGCTCTAAGCACACATATACGCTATACCTTATAAAGATGCTTCTAGATGCAAGGCATAATATTAACACACTAGCATGTCCCTAAGATCAAGTGCTTAATAATAGATAGGGCCCCAGCAAAGAATACCAAATGGTATGTCCCTCTCCTACCTCCACCCCCTTCCGATAGGGCGGAGACTGGCCAGTTCATGAATGCATTCCTTTATCATCGGGCGGTCCGCATACCCAACCCGTATCCACAATAAATAAAGCCCGCAGGCAGCTCATAATATAAGTAAAGGAAGTTCCATGACTCGATCGACTCAAGACGGAACCCGATGGACTGGGCCATCCTATGACCCTAGCAAAGACTCTAATTACTTCACAGATAACGGCCGTTCTGTTTACATACGCATAAAGAAATAGAATGTTCAACGGTCAATGCAACCTAGCATGATACTACATGGCATGCTGATCATGAATGCAAGCACCTAGTATATCATGCACATAAAGCAGGGAATATCTCTCTATCAATCTGAGTAAGCTCCGAAGAGACTTACCTGGTAAGCAGAAAAGCAAAAGGCAATCAACCAGGCAATATGAAATCCGACACGTCACAGATGGTCACCTAATAAGTATAAGCACATGAATGAGTCTATCTCTAAGGCACACAAAGTATGAAAGTATCACACACACAACTACACAACTTAACACAATAACCGTCACATCATCATTTTCATCATCTTAACTTTATCTCGTAATCCATCATCTCACAACTCATACCATATTTCATATAATTCTCCAATTCATCATCTTCATAAGTATCGAATATTTAATCTCTTTTAAAAATCACCGCAATATCATGCTATTAGTCACACATATCATACCGTTAGTCAAACGATCAGATTATCATGCTAGTTAGTCATCGACTAAGTCTTATTCCCAAGTTAGTTCCAAAACCGTTTAAAAATCCGAATTAATCAGTTAAGAATTCTGACCTTGAAAATACTTGCTAAAATCCTTTTTCAATTATTCAATCCAAATAATATATTTTAAAATCCCAAATAATATAATATGATATTTTAATTACCCTTTATTATTTAATAAACCATCTCTTTATAAAATCCCCAAAATAATATTTTATATTTAAATCCTCGAATAATATTATAGTATTTTAAAGACCGCAACCAATTAAATAAATAACCGATTAACTCGACCGAACCAAACCGATTTAAACACATTATAGGATCCACTATCCTAAGACTTTTCACATCAACTCAAGCTATCCTAGATAGAGGAAGGTGGAAGAGAGATTACCTAGGCAAATGGAACACAAATGGCTCGAAAATTCTCACTTCGGGGACCTTGGGGACACCTCCAAACACCTTGCAATATATTTTCCAAAACCCCAAGCAAAAGGGTCAGGACTTTGTTTAGAAATGAAGCAAATAAGTCATATAAAAGGTTTAAACTCAGTTTTGGAAGGAAATAATGGAGCTTACCAAGAAAACAACGCAAAACCTCAAGATCCTTCAAAAGACAGTTTCTGCAGCCTCAATGATGGACGATTTTGGATGGGAAAACGAGCTTGGATTTTGGATTATAATGTATGGTTGGAAAGGTGGTTTCAATACGGTTCGAAGGCCACCGAGTTTGCTCAATTCGGAGTAGTATTGAGGGAGATATGGCTTTTCTTGTGCAAGGTCACCAAAATGGACCTAAAATGGTGAAGGCTTCTTCTCTCTTTGGTTTTCTCTCAAAGTGACGGTGGGGCTCTTTGTGAATGAGTTCTAAACTGAGCTTGGGTCAGTTATAAAGGAGAGAAAGGAGTGGTTCATGTGTTAAAGATGGGGAGTGATTAAATGGAAGGGATGGGAGTGGTTGGAC
The DNA here is from genome assembly GCA_963922045.1 of Persicaria maculosa. Lineage (NCBI taxonomy): Eukaryota > Viridiplantae > Streptophyta > Magnoliopsida > Caryophyllales > Polygonaceae > Persicaria > Persicaria maculosa. Next base: position 35,925,105 of record OY998269.1, on the reverse strand, counting down.
ACCTATCATCACAAGCAAGCTACAAGTCAAGTCAAGTCAAGGAGTGGGTGGTGATCAATGTTGGTCAAGTTAAGTATGGACGACTGGCCTTGTAAATCAAAGACGTAAATCCCGAGCCCGAGATGCGTTAAAATCCGTTAAGTTCATAAAAGCCGAGAAAAGGTGGCTCGGGAATGTGTTTCTATCATTAAATCAATGTAAAGCCGTGTATAAAAATTTTAAATTTTCCGAGTTTTCATAATCATAGGGGATGATAATATTCGGATTATCCTAAGGATATTTTATAAATATTGATTAAATTCCGGTCTTTACAAATATAAAGTTATATTTTGCACACCAAAAAGTGATGAAAACGAAAAAAATGCCGACGCGGGAAAAAAATTATTATATTTGCATAACATAATGTTATATGTGCACAACATCAAGTTATATTTGCACAATAAAAAGTGCTGACATGAAAAGAGGATGAACATTTTGCCAATTAAATCAAAATAATAGACAGAATGTAAATTAGGGTAAAAAATATAGGCATTTTTGCGTCGTTAATTTATAGATTTGCACATAAATAATTAATTTTCTTTTAATTTTCATCGTACCAAATTAAATGCCACAAGTTTCTACTATGAACTTTACAAGTTACGTAGGCGTCCCATTGAGCTAGCTAGCTAGTACCTCGTAGTCGTACTTTAACAATTGGTCCATGCATTTGATTAAAAAAAAACAATTGGTCCATGCACTAGCCTTGCCATGCGGGCATACAAATATATAGTAATACTATATACTACGTATCTTTTTTTATATATAGTAATATTTCCTCTGTTAAATTACAACTTGTCGTTTATTATTTATGTGCGTTTTTTTATAATGATAAAAACTAGATATAAAATATTAACATTTTTTTAAATTTCTTTTTATAAATTCATAATTAATAGTAACTAGTATGAAATTATTTAAAAAATATGTTAAAAAATTAATATTTTATACTCCCTCCGTTCAGCAAAACTTGTCATTTTAGGGTGTTATTTTTGTTCAAAAAAACTTGTCATTATAGGTATTTTGCCCTTCACTTTACAAAAATACCCTTGATATGATTGATGATTTGTTAGTTGTAGTTTTCGATAAAGTAAAAAAAGAGGGTAATAATTGAGGGTAAATTAGTACATTTGTTAATTGCCTTAAAACTTGTGAAAGAAGCTAAAATGACAAGTTTTGCCGAACGGAGGGAGTATAGTTTTTAACACCTTAAAAAGCGTGCATGAATAGTAAGACTTCAAGTTTTAATTAACGGAGGGAGTACTATATACTCCATTACTTTATGTATATAGGTCAAGATATTTGGTATAATTTCCCATATTTTTATTAGTGCAATATTGGAGTATAATTTAGAAAAACTTAAGCATGATATAAGGGAGTAAAATGTGGTGCCCAGTTGAGAGATTCAGTCGTTGTCGATAATAAGTAGGTAGGGTATCGTCCGAACCAATGGTTGCGGGATAACGTAACTCATGTATTTGGTGCAATTTATTAATCACATATTGGTATAAAGTTCGTGGGCTACATCCCGTATCCCGGGCCAGCCTTAGTTTGGAATAGGTCTTAGAGGCTCTATATATGATTACTTTGGATATAAAAATTCGTTGATTTTTATCACGTATTTTAAGAGTTTAAAATTATATAAATTATTATATTTTTTATTATATTTTTTACATAATTATATACTAATTAGTAATATGTATATCACAATAAGGGATCTCAAAAAAAGCTCTCTCCTCTCTCTAGTTTTCTAGAGAGAGGGAGTCGGAATCCACTGTGGAGAATCTCTGTCGTTCACTTCGCCGTCAAACACCGCCCGGTTTCAGACCTGGCTTCTCAATCCCTCTTCGGAGGCCAAAAAAATACCTCTTCGGAGGATGAAAATCACCTCTCCGGAGGTCAAAAGGCTGTTCCGACTGACTGTCGTGCATCCAGTCCGTCGGGGCTCCTAACCCCCTTCAGCCTACCAGATCTGCTCGATCTTAGGAGCTATCGTCATCTCAACCACAATTGTGTTCGTTGGCGACCCATTGCTAATAAACTACTCTTGCCAAACCCCTCACACGGAAGGCTCAAGAACGCGATGCACGACCCTGCATTTCCCCGATTCCAAACCCTAGGTTCGAATCCATCAGCCTCAATCATCTCCTCCTTCCTCTGATTAGGCCGCTGGTTTTTAAGCTTTTTTCGGGAGTTAAACTCTTACTCTATCGATCTCGACCTCCGATTGGAGGTTTAGGCATGCGCTCCATCTTCTTTCCTCCAGTTTTGCCCTTTAAACCCTTCCATTGGTAGTTGCGTCCGGTTGCGCTTCGGACGCGTTTTCAATCTTCAATTCCGATCATGCTTCGTCTTTTAGCTGGGCTCTCCGGTCTTGGGCTCGATCTCTTCGGCTTGGATCCAACGTTCTCGCTTCACAGCTGCCTCCTTCTGGTTCCCTAGTGTTTCCCTCCCGCTCGACAACACCGATTTGTTCTTGTGGCTGCCCGGCGACGTCTTCTCCGCTCCTGGCCATCGTCCTTCGCTCCGTGTCTCCATTCGCCGGCAGGGCTGGTAGGGATCTGCTGCTTGCTGTCTCCTTTGATGTTGTGGGATGGCTTGTGTGAACACAATCCTCCTTTGGGCCCGCTTGGCCCAATGTTTGGGCCAAAACAAATCCCTGGGCCCAATGGCAAAAATAAATAAAGTAAAATAAAATAAAAATTAATATATATTTTCGTATTTACATTAATTTTTATTTTTTATGAAAATACATCCGTTTGATTAAAGCTTCACCTTAATTCAAAATTATGTATATATATATATAAATTTATATATATTTATTTATAAAATGCTTTAATTAAAACCCCATAAGGGCTCGAAAGAGCTTGGACTAAACCCCATTTGGGCTTGACCGGTCTGTTATGATCGGTCCTTCATGGTGTGGTTTCCTCGGGCGGCGTGCGTCTCTACTTTGGTGCAGCTTGGGCGTTCTTCTTCTTTGTTGGGGTTCTGGCCGTCTAAGTTGGGTCTGGCTAGGATCGAGGTGGTGTGTACAGGACTATTCCCTGTACGGGAAGGAGCTTCCTGGAGGTTCGTCTTCACCACCCACAGGGATTCCTGATGTATCGCCGGCCAGCGGTGCTATTGTAGGACAGTTCTTGGCTTTCGTCCATAGTTTACGTCCCTATCGTGTTAGATTTAGTTTTGTCTTGGCTCGTTTCTTCTAGCGTGCGTTTTCACTTGTTGTATTGCACCGCTTTTTGTTTTCGTTTGTATATTTTGATGGGTTTCCGTCTGCCGACTTATTGGCCATCGAGATTCAGGTATGTCTAATCTCGAATCATTACCTTATCAAATATATATATAAGACTATGTAAAAAATTAATTAAAAAAATATTATTTTATATAGTTTTAACTCCTTAAAAAGTGTGTCAAAAAGTCATTAGACCGATATTTTCAAACGGATGGAGTAATAAAGTCTAGGAAGGGGGGAAAAAGAGGCATTATATGAATAGGAATGGGTAGCTAATATACCAAAAAATTGGGTCGTTTGCAAATATGACACTCTCTCCAGAAAATTTACGAAAGTGATGATTTTTATGGGTTAATTGCAAAAGTAACGGGTTGTAACACCCAGGAATAGCCAGTGGAGAGAGGGAGTATTAAATGCAGAGGCGGAGCCAGAGGCATGGGGGAGGACGTGCCTCCTCTCTCATCCAACAAATTACCTAGATGTATTCTCTTAGTCAATAGCTTCATTTTGATATATAATACTCGTTAACCCGACATCTGAGTAAAAAGTTATGAATGTTTGAAAATTGTAGGTGTATTAATCACTTTAATTTTGATTTCAATAGACTATAATACTTTTATATTTTACTTAAATTGACATTAACATAGTATAATTAATCTCGAGAGCTTCGAAACCATAGGTTATATTACTTATTTTGATAATTTGGTAGGAAGTTACGCAAGTTAAAAATTTTTTATATCTAGTTATACACTATTACATATTGAGAACACAATAAGTTAAATATTGACTCAATATATATTTATTGTGTTTTATATCCTTATTTTGTTAGTTTTCTTTTCTTCGACTATTTCATTTATTTATTTATATTTCTTTATTTTTTAATGGAGAAAAAATAACAGAATTTTATCATAATTCGAAGTCATGTTATCTTAAAATAACATCATTTATAATTATCATATTACATAGAACTTGTTATGCTACTTTAATCTAAAACGGAACCATATATATAATCGTGCCCCCCCTAAAATATTCTGGCTCCGTCACCGATTAAATACAATGGAGAGAGGGAGAGGAAAGAGAGAGGAGGAGAGAGGTTAAATGTGAGAGCCGACGAAATTAAAAGAGAGAAAGAGAGAGAAAGTGCAGAGATGTTGCAGAAGAGAGAGGAAAGAGTGAAGGGAAACATTTAATGTAAAGGGGAAAGAGATGAGTATTATAAAATGCAAAGAAGAGAGGGAGATGAGAGAGGAGAGCAACTTTTTACATATGAGAGAGGGAAAGTGGCAATGATATATGTCATTTAAGATGACCGAGAACACAAACAATCAAGTTAACGATGCTCTGAAAAATAGTCCCCTTAATTAATAGGGGTATGACGTCATAAATGGGTCACCCAATGCAAAAGTCATACCTAAATTAAAGCCGATACCAAAACATCGCGATCAATGCCACCATGCCTTGCAAATCCACGAACCCCCTCTCCCAAGTACAGAATCTCTAAAGTTACACCATGATCGCAATTAAGACCTTTAATGAACACCTATATATCAAACACGCTAAACAAGTAAAGACTCTACACCATCTAACCCCTCCGAGAAAGAGCAAGCAGCTCGCTGGTTAAGCACCTCTTCGCTAGTATCGCCACGTATAACAACCTAAAACCTCTGGCATGAGGAAATGGGTTACACGTGTCCCCTATCAAAATCACGAGGTTGCTAACCATCTGCTTGCTTGATAACACTATAAATACTCCCCTAAGAACCACAAGAAAGGGATCCGAAAGAGAGAGAAAAGAAACAAGAGCTCTACAATCCTCCATGAGATAAAATCCTCGGAGTTGAGTTCTCGAAATCCTTGATCGGAGAAGAACTTTTCTAAAATAACACATCATCTGATAAACTTCCTCTAAAGACGACGATTGAACAGTAAATACCTAAATGCGAACAAACTTAATCGCGAGGATTACCCTATCATCAAAACACCGACGTATTGTGAGAAGCTTAAATTGCGTATAAACATCCTCCCTAGTTAGCTTCGCAGGTAATTAAGGACATTTGTCGTCATCTTGAGGTAATAAGTATAAGTGAATTTCTAGAAACGCTTCACTAGTGATCAGTTGAATGCCAGTCAATTCGTAATACGTGCCAACAACTTAATATTGCGTGTCGATCTAACCTAAATCGTGCAACCATCATACAGTGTATAATAACGAATATGGGTAAGTCTCCTCGTGGTTTTAGTTTTACACCCCTAACTACTCCTCATCCTCTTCATATCCCCAACTGAAAGTGATAAGACCATCTTCTTCTCTTTTTTTTTGCAAGGGAGAAATAGTTGGTATATGTCACTCTTGCAATGGAGAAAAGGTTGGTCTTTCTTTCGCAATGCATGAAGTTTTTACTAGTATATACTACCTCTGTTTGGCAAAACATGTCATTTACTATTAATTGTATGCTTTCTTATAATGATGAAAACTACATAAAATATATATTTTTTTAACAATTTTATACTAGTTATTATTAATATGTACAAAATTATTTAAAAAATGAATATTTTATATAGTTTTTATCATTTTAAAATAATATACGTGAATAATAAATAATATACTCCCTCCGTATAAAAAAACTTGTAGTTTTATTTTTTTGATACGTTTTTTAATAAGCTAAAAACTATATAAAATATTAATTTTTTAATAATTTCCTAGATAATTGTATTAAGTGTGAAATTATTTTTTAAAATTAATAAAATAATTAATATTTTATATAGTTTTTACCGTTCTTAAAAAACGTGTCAAAACAAAACAATAAGTTTTTGTAGACGGAGGTAGTATATACTGGTATATATTTTATTTTTTTCAAATGAGAGAGTATATAATGAAAGAAGGCTCTTTTGCATAACTAGACCAAAAAAAGTGCCCTTTTGCTAAACTAGACATGTCCCCTTTTTATTGGCTAGGGGTAGAAAGTGGTATATTTTTGCAAATGCAAAAATACCACCGGGAGATGAAGTAGCAGGTGAAGGGGAGCTGAGCACTGTAGCTGCATCATTTGGCCGAGAGAAATCAGGAGGGGGAAGTACTGGACATGTCAGAGAAATTGGGGTGTGTCTCCAATAAAGTAGGGAAATAAGGGGGGCATTTATGAGGGGAAATTTAAATAATTGGAATTAAAGGTGTCAATCAACCCTTATAAAATCTTGATTGATGGGTGTCATTCCTTATTAAATGCTCTGCAAAAAAGAGCCAACATAGGAGACGAGTGGAAAGGTGAGGGCAAAGCATCACCTTCAATTCTGGGAACTGGACACGTTTGGATTACCAATAGAAAATATTTGTCTTACCAATAGGTCAAACATGTCCTACCATACATGCAAATTTTGGAGATAATATGGTGGGGATTGTCCGTAGCGGTTTGCCGGGATGTCCGTGTAATTTTGGCGCCAAAACAGGGTTCTTCATTGGGGGAAGAGGGAGAGCATCTGTCTGACCAATATGGTAAATTTATCTTACCAATAGCATATAGTTATCTTACCAATAGGCTTAACACGTCCTACCATAGCTGAAAATGTTGGAGAAATTTGGAGTGGATTGACCGTAGCTGTTTTGGCGGGTTGTCAGTGTAATTTTGGCGCCAAAACGGGGTTCTTCATTGGGGCGAAGGGGGAGCATTTATGAGGGGAAAATGCAATCATTGCATTGATGGGTGTTCCCCAAGCACATATATAAGGTTGAGAGGAGGATCTCAAACACTCCAACATGCCCTGCAAAAAGTGAGGCAGAGCAGGAGAGAGGCGGAAAGGACGGGGGAAAAGGCACACGTGCATCCGAGGAAACGATACAGTTTTCATCCTACCAATAGTACAGTTCTGGCCTGCCAATAGTGTTCAACTGTCTTTCCATTTCAGGAAAAGTGCAACAAGCTTGTTGGTGGCAGTGGCAGCGATGGGTAAGTCATATTGTACCTTTCCTTTGTAGTTGTTCCTCTTTCCTATATCAGAACTACCCCCCAGGATGATCCTCTATTCCCATGGCGTACCCCAGGTGATAGAGTATGTATAAATGTCGTGTGCGGCGGTTGGTGGGCTCCCGGGAGTGGGAGCTTGGTGTTCAAGGGAGAGGCACGTACAGCAGCTATGGTGGTGGCACAGAATATTGTCATTGTCGACGGGGAGAATGACGCATCCTGGGGTTCAATGGGCACTTTGAAACTCATCAGATACTTGGTCTTTACTATTACGATGATAAATAGCCTATTAGCTCAATTGGTAGAGCGTTGTGTTTGCACACAGAGATGTGAGTTCGACTCTCACATAGGCTAATACGGAGTGTGTGTTCATAAGTCTCCGATATATTGTGTTGTGGTAAAGTCAATTATGCATTTACATATTTCCAATAGTATAAATATATCGTACCATCAGTGTGCATCTATCCTACCATTAGTGTCAAGTTATACAGGAATTATTGGGTTTCCATTATGATCCTACCAATATTGTTGTTTTCTCCTACCATTAGTTTCCATCAATCCTACCATTCTGATCCTACCGATATCGTTGTTTTCTCCACATTTTTCAGAAAAACAACCAAGGGTAGAGTCCTCCCTGTCGCGACGCCGCTTGTTGAGGCACTTAGCGTGGCCTAGAATCCGGAACCCCTCCGCGCCCTCCCCATCTTCATCATCGGCGTCGTCTTTCTCCTCGGGATCCCTATTGAGCTCGAGGAGAGGGCCTCTCTCATCGAAGCCGTTCTCAACCCTGGAATTTTGCGTGGACTGCTGCAGAGGGATCGACGAATTCTTGCGCAATCGGGAGTCGATCTGGAACGAGATCGATTCGTCGTTCATCCGTGGGGCCCTAATCGTGTTCTCTAATGGTGCTCACCCAGGATTTGGCTCGGAGGAGGCAGCGACGGATCTGAGTTCTAGCCTCTCTAATCTTTTCTCTTCCCAGGTCACCTCCTACAAGGGGTAATGAACTGTGCCAAAAAACCGGTTGTTATATTTGCTTGGGGGTAGAGAGGTTATTTTGGGCCAATTTTTTTACTAGTGATCTATTTGTGCAATTAGGCCCAAAAATTGATCTAGTTACTACCCTTTCCTCGTAAAATAATCATATTGATAGATAAAAATATGAATGATGGAAACACGTCGATAGCCTGCCTGATAGGCATATATATAGGTGTAATGAAGTAGGTCGCAAATCATGGTGAGTTGTGAGTTGTGAGTTGGACGATCAACGTACCCACCCGGCTTGTTTTATTAAATCCCATATATCCCGTATCCGTCTCTTACCTAAACTACAAACTTTGGATTTTCAACAAGACAAAGTGCACGTATTTTCACGTATTTTCAATGTTGTTATTACATTTAAATACAGAGAGGTCATTTATTAATTGTACTGTAGGAGATATTTATATATATATATAGAGAGAGAGAGAGAGAGAGAGAAAAAGGACAAATTCTGGTCCTGTACAAATTACTCAATTGTAAATGAGCGGTGGCAATGGATTTGAATGATCTCAAAATTAATGAATACTACGGAGTACAATATTTTGGGAGGATGGAATTTCAATTCCAGTTGCAGCAGACACGGCACGATCCGTAAGATACGGTGGTGGGTTGCCTTCCAAGCCTTCCCCTTATTTCATTCCTAGCTAATTTTCACATATATACTTATTATATATAGGTGTCATTACCCATTATTAATACAGTATTAGCCACTAGGTCAAATGGTCATTTCCCAAGCTTTTCTGTGTAGGTCTCCTCTCATCAATTTCGACGGGACCAATATAATTAATATAGAGGTTTCACACGTCCATTGAGGTTACAGTTTAAAACCAATTGTCGACTTTCTTGTGATTTATCATGTCACATTATTTTCAATAGATAGTTGGGCTACACTTTCTATTAAATTTGAGACATTTAAAAAGCATCATTAGTTGTTCTGAAATTTATTGAGAAGATGACCTGCGATAAAATGTAGTGAAAAATCTTATTTGAGTTGACGAATACTTCCCGCATCATGGCCTCCCTTCTATCATAACTTTCTCACATGGATCTTTTTCATCTTTATTTTTATTCTTTTTTTAAATTAAAGTTTTTTGAGTTTGTGTTATCCTTTTTTCTTATTCCTCTATATGTCGTTGTGGAGTCATGTTTGCCTTTGATGTCTTGTCATGAGTCACTAGGAAACACCCTCTTGACCTAGTTGGGACAAGAGTGCGTACAACTTGACTCCCCAGGTCCTACTCTAAGTGGGATATACTGGGCTTATTGTTGTTGTGTAGGAACTCAAGCTCGAACGAGCTCAGCTATGGCATCAAGCAAAGAGAAAACATAGAGAAAGGACTATAGAATTTGTTTCTTGATTTATGAATGAATGTAACCGATTACAATCAAGCTATTTATACACATAGCTCAAGGTTTGTTATTATGTGTTTCTAACTAACTCAACCAAGCCTTACTAGAGCTTAAGATGCGGCTCAATCTGGTTGGGTTAGATTGCCTAACTCCAACATCCCTCCTCAAGCAAGAGACGACTAAGTCGACCGAAGCTTGGATCAACTAACCATGTGAATTACTGCTTGGTTGTCACATTTGACCGGAATTGGAGTAATTCCTTCGACACCTAATTCATGAAGTAAACGAGAAAGCCAGGCTAACTCTATGATGATGCGACGAAGAGATTTGTACTCTGCCTGAGTTGAAGAAAGGGAGATAATGAACTGCTTCTTTGATTTCCATGATATAGGGCAGCCACCAAAGATGATGACGTAACCACAAACAGAATGTCAAGTGTGGGAGCAAGCCACCCAATCAACATCCCAAAACCCCAACATCTTTGTGTCTGAAGAGGAATTGAGGAACATGCCTAGATCAGGGTTCCCATTCAAATAACGCAGAGTGTGCACTACAACCTTCAAATGATCCTCTGTAGGGCATTGCATAAACTGACTTAATAATTGCACTTTGAAAGCAAGATCAGGCCTGGTGTTGACAAGAAAATTTAATTTTCCAACAATCTTTCAATATAATGAAGCATCGGGAATGGGATAGGCCTTTGACTCATGGAGCTTCAAGCCTACCTCGAGTGGTGTAGTCATAGGAGACAGATGAGAGCAGTTAAATTCCTCCAAAAGTTCAAGGAGGAATTTCTTTTGACTTAGAACAAATCCATTCTAAACTTTGATAAACTCTATCCCGAGGAAATAATGAATATTACCCAAATCCTTGATCTTAAATTGGTCATCCAACACTTGTTTGATTCGAGCCATCTCGGCAGTATCACTCCCAGTTAGCAAGATATCATCAACATACACGGCTAGAAACACAACAAGATCACCAGTTCTCTTTGAAAATAATGAGTAATCATTATGAGAATAGGCATATTCTTGTGAAAGAAGGCATTGAGACAACTTAGCATACCATTGTCATGAAGCTTGCTTTAATCCATATAAGGATTTGTTGAGCTTATAAACTAAAGAGGAATCTGAAAGAGGGAGACCAAGAGGGGATGCATATACACGTCCTCATGTAACTCTCCATGGAGGAACGCATTATTAACATCAAGTTGTTCAATGGACCAATTTCTCTTCAAAGCCACTAAAACAAGAGCCCTTACGGTTGTCATTTTTACAACCGGACAAAACGTCTGGAATCTATTCCTTCCTTTTGAGTGAATCCTCTAATCACCAGTCGAGCCTTATGCCTATCAATGGTGTCATCAGCCTTCAATTTAAATTTAAAGACCCACTTACAACTAATTGGCTTCTTGCCTGGAGGAAAAGGGACAAGACCCCAAGTCCTGTTGAGCTCAAGAGCAGTAAACTCCTTTTCCATTGCCTCTTGCTAAGCTGGATGCTTAACTACATCATGATAAGAAGCAGGTTCTTGTACAAAAATGAGATTAGCAAAAAAAATTGATGATCTACCAAGGATATAAAATTGACACAGATGGGAGTAGGAAAAGGGCAAGAAGAAGTAATGGTATTGGAACAAAAAACATGGCTGGAAGTAGTACCAAATACATAATCTCTTAGATAACAAGAGGTGTTATGTGTCCTAGTGGACCTGCGAATGGGGACAAGTTGGGGCTTAGGGATAGGATCAAAAGAATCAGATGATTCAAAGGAAGCATCAAAGTGGTCCTGTGTACTGTTAGTGTTTGGGGGTTCAGGGATAGAGAAAGGTAAAGTAGGTTATGAAAGGGAATCAAGTAAGGGAAAAACATGCTCATAAAAGATGACATCCCGAGATATAATGATCTCTTTCGTAGCAATGTTCAATAGCTTGTAAACCTTTTTCCCAAAGGGAAAACCCGGAAATAAACAGGCATGTGATCAGGGCTAAAACTTGTCTCCCCCTTTTTGAAGACTAGATGCATAACATAAGTAACCAAAAGGCTTTATATGGTCATAGGTTAAGAGTTTCTGAAACAAAGCTTCAAAGGGAGTGGAGCCTTGCATTACTCCGAAGAGGGACCGGTTAACCAAATATGTGGCCATCAAAACAAACTCACTCCAATATTTCAAAGGCAGATTTGATTGAAATAGGAAGGCTCTGGAGGTTTCTAAAAGGTTTTTGTGTTTTCTCTCTACCACCCCATTTTGTTGTGGTGTGTAAGTACATCTGGTTTGGTGAAGGATCCCATGGGAAGCAAAGAAATCTTTGGCCTAATGACAACTCCCAAGTTCAAAGGCATTGTATGTTCTGAAGGCTTTGGGGGTGCAACAAAACAGGGTTTGGATCATCTTCACAAAGGCTTTCATAATGAGAAATGCATTGCATTTCAAACTCAATAGGTGTGTCCAAGTGTGTGCTGTCATTAACGATTATTATGAAATATCATAAGGTCCCCACAAGTCAACATGAACCAAGTCAAAAGAAAATTTTGTAGAAATATGACTAGAAAGAAATGGTAATCCGTGTTGTCTAGCCTTTTTGGAAAATGTCACAACGACTGATGGTCCTTTTACAAGTAGAAATCACAGGATCAACGACGGATACAAGCTTACTGAGTTTGTCAAAAAGCATGTGGCCTAATCTGACATGCCAAAGGGGAAAAGGATCAAGTATACAAGCAAAAGTTTTCTTGAAAGAAGAATTATTTGAGCTAGAAGTTGTACGAAGAAAAATCTGCATAGAAGGTAAAGCATCCTCTTTCTTGCAATGCAACAAATACAGGCCACCATGATTATTACCAAGTGCCAGTGGCCTCTTCAAAGAAGGGCCCTGCAATGTACAAACCTTGGGTGAGAACTCAGCAATACAGTGTAACTAATTTGTAAGTCTACTGACATATAACAAATTGAATTTGAAATATAGAACAAACAACACATTATGGAGGATCAAATTTGGCAAGATTTTCATAGAACCATATGAAGTAACTATGATACAATAAGCATTGGGTAAGGTGACTTTATGAGTGGAAGGCAATGGCTCAAGGGTGGAGAAAAGGCCTTTTTTGGAGCACATATGGTTGGTTGCACTAGAGTCTATGATTCAAGTTAAACCATCAAAATGCGAATCACAAGTTGCATTCAAACCATACTTCAAATAACAAGATATAACAAAGGACTCAATACCTATCATGGTGCATCTTGCGACAGGGTTTGAAGAAGACTCTGTGGGTTGTCCTTGATTGAGCAAAAGTCGGAGATGAGTACATTGTTCTATAGTGAAGCCAGGAACAGGAGATGAGCAGTCACTGCTACCAGATGCACTTGCTGCTATTTTCCCTCACGTCTTCTTGGAGCCTGAAGAACCCGATGGATAGTCGATGAGCTTGTAACAGAAGTCCACCTTGTGATCGGTCTTCTTACAATGAGTGCAAACATAAGCCGGCCTCTTGGTAGGAATCATGCATGCCTTCCTGCTTGGACTTTTGACCCTGCGTGTACATAGCTGATGAATCCGCGACAATCTAGGGAGTAGATCGCATTTCTCATTGCCTCTCCTCTTGATTGCTCATAGCATAGGCCCCTGCAACATATGGCACTGGGTTCATCATCAAGATATTTGCTCTAACTCCTGCATAACTATCATTGAGTGCCATTAGAAGCTGGATCAACCTCTACTCCTCTTCTTGTTTTCGAAGTGCAGAAACACAACTGCAAGAGCAAATTACGACACCTTTCAAAGTTCTTTCTTCCTTCCAGAGTTGCTTGATTTTTGTGTAAAAAGAGGAAAAACTCTCATTACCTTGAGAAATCAGACACAACTCTTTTTGAACGGAAAATTTCTGAGCTAAATTCGATTGCTCAAATCTTGTGCAAAGATCTTCCCAGATCTTGGAAACAAGAGAAGCATGGATCACGCTCTCGGCGATTTCTGTGCCAAGTGCATTCAGGATCCATGACACTACCATGTCATTACAACGATCCCAATTCTGACGACCTGGATCAGCAATGTCCGGTCTCTGCAATTCACTGGTCACGAATCCGATCTTTTTTTTTTGTTGAAATAGCGATTAACATTGATCGCTTCCAAGTGTTGAAACCAGGACCTTCAAAAACCTTAGAGACAAGAACCATCCTTGGATTATCCGAGGCATGATCGAACTGGACTGATCCGCCGTCGGCGAATTGGATTGATCGGACTGGAGCTGCTGAAGACTCGCCATGGAAGACGAATAGAAATGAAAGGAAACTAAGAGGAATACAAAATGGAGCGATGGCGCTCTGATACCATGTAGGAACTCAAGCTCGAATGAGCTCAGCCATGGCGTCAAGCAAAGAGAGAAAAGAATATAGAATTTGTTTCTTAATTTTTGAATGAATGTAACCGATTACAATCAAGCTATTTATACACATAGCTCAAGGTTTGTTATTTTGTTTTTCTAACTAACTCAACTAAGCCTTACTAGAGCTTAAGCTGCAACTCAATCTGGTTGGGTTAGACTGCCTAACTCCAACATGTTGTTGTTGTCGTCGTCGTCTACTTGAAAGTATTCTCGACAACTTTTTCATTTGAGAACATTTAAGGTATTTGAAGAATTTTAGGCAATTTTTTAGTATAATATATTATCCATCTCATTATTTAAAATAGAAAAATATCAAAATAAAAGAATAAATAGTTTTTTTCCCCAAAACTACACTATTTTATAAAACTAAAGGCTTATTTAAATGTTTTAAATAGAAAAACTAGTACAGTACCCGCGCCATGTCACGTATTTTTCTTTAAAAAATAAAAATATTTTTTAAGTATAAAAAATTACCACTATAAAATGAAATAAACTATTACCGTACGTTAACATAAAATAGAAAAAAAAATAGATTTGATAAAGTAAGTAAAAAATACTTTAATATTTATGAAAAATGTGTAAAAATAACACGGCTTTAAGATTTAAGTAGAATAGGTTGGTTGAGTGAAAATCATAAAATAAAGGTGCTTATAAGTTATAACACCTAATAAAAATGGTTATGATTATTAGTTAGATATAGATAGATTAATTAAAGAAACTTCTCCAAATTTTAATAGTTGGATTTTAATAGTTGGAGAAAATCATAAAATTAATGTGATGATGACATCTAAGCAAAAATATTTATCATTTAATAGTTAGAATAAATAAATCCCATTAGTGAAAAAATGTTTAAAAATTTTATTAGTGAAATTTTATGTAGATTAGGTTGGTTGGGTGAAATGATATTGTATAATTAATATATATTTTAAAAAAATCATATATTTGGAACATAGTGTATATATATATTAAATAAGTTTTAAATTCATCCCATTGTTTAAAGAAAATAGATTTAAATGATATTTTGTAATTAATATAGAATGAAATAACATTGTATAGTTAATATTAACTTTATTAAAAAAAATTGAATTAATCCCATTAGTAAATCATTGTAGTATGAAATGATATTGTGTAATTAATATAAAATGGAACAAAATTGTGCAGTTAATATTAACTTTATTTTAAAAAATAAGTTTTCAATTAATCCCATTGGTTAAAAAATATAGTATGAAATGATATTGTGTAATTAATATTAGATAAAAATAGGATATATGAATATATAAATATATCTATAAATATATTATATAAATGAAAATGTAAATAGAATATATCAAATATATATTGGCAAAAAAAACTGAATTTTTTTTCAAAATATTCACTAAAAAATATTTATTTACCAAAATATTCACGTATTCAAAATATTTAAAAAATATTCATTTTTCGCAGGTTTAACAGAGAAACACAGTTTGAAACCGCGTTTCTTGTATAAATAAAAAATTTAAAAACAGTGCCAGAGAAAATTATTTTTTTTTTCTAAAAACGCGGTTTAAACCGCGTTTTTAGAGGTTAATTTATTTTTATTTCCAAAACAAACTCCAAAAAAAAATACATGGTGGTAAGACGCGGCTTTGAGCCGCGTTTTATCTGTAGGTGCTGTAGAAGAGAAGCAATTCGCCAGCTACCGTCCCATCACGTTCATGTAATTACTCCTCTTAATTAGTTTTACTACTACTACTCTCTCCCTCAAGCTAATTAATTAATTCTACTACTACGTACTACTCTCTCCCTCAATGTTTATCCATTTTATTTTCAAAATCAAGCTAATTAATTAAAATATGAAAAATATTTATTAATTTTTATAAACACAAAGAATTTATTTTTAAAAATAAAGCTAATTAATTAAAATATGAAAAATATTTCCAAATTTGATTTCTTCTTTTGATCCAAGAATAGGTTATAAAAAATAATATAAAAATTAATAAATATCGAAAAGAAGAAATATAGAAATTAATAAATATTGAAAAGAATCAATATAGAAAAAATAATATAAAAATTAATAAATATTGAAAAGAATAAAATATGAAAAATATTTGTTAATTTTTATATTATTAATTTTTATAGAAAAAATCAGATTTGGAAATATTTATTAATTTGGAAATATTACATTCAAATAAATCAGAATAAATATTATTATTTTTATATTATTTTTTCTATATTTATTCTTTTCTATATTTATTAATTTCTATATTTCTTCTTTTCAATATTTATTAATTTTTATATTATTTTTTCTAACCTATTCTTGGATCAATATTATTATTTTTATATTATTTTTTCTATATTTCTTATTTTCAATATTTATTAATTTTTATATTATTTTTTCTAACCTATTCTTGGATCAAAAGAAGAAATCAGATTTGGAAATATTTTTCATATTTTAATTAATTAGCTTGATTTTGAAAATAAAATGGATAAACATTGAGGGAGAGAGTAGTATGTAGTCAGGGGCGGCCCTAGGGTGGGGCGAGCGTAGGCGGCCGCCCCACCCTTCGACATATGTGTCCCCGGACTTTAGAAAAAAAAATAAAAAATTATTTATATATATAGCAGTGTTGTAATAAGTAAAACTAGGATGAATATAGAATCAACTAATCTATTTTGTGTAGTTGGTTGGTGGGAAGTAAGGAAAGTAAAGTAAGACCAAAGGTTGGGGGTTCAATTCCTACTAGCCTCCTTTTTTAAAAAAAATTTCACCTCCCCAAAAAAACTTTTTTTTTTGTTCAACTTGCACCTCACCCTCTATGTTTCTACCCACTTATTTAATTATATTCTCACTTCCCGACCTCCCTATTAGATACAAATTATCTAGCTATAACTAATTAAACCCCATAAAATGGGTGAAATTAGCCTCTTTTTTTAAAAAAAAAAATTCACCTCCCGCAAAAAAGCTTTTTATTCTTTGTTCAACTTGTACCCCACTCTCTATATTTCTACCCACTTATTTAATTATATTCTCACTTCCCGACCTCCCTATTAGATACAAATTATCTAGCTATAACTAATTAAACCCCATAAAATTGGTGAAATTAGCCTCTTTTTTTTTTAAAAAAAAAAAAATTTCACCTCCCTCAAAAAAGTTTTTTTTATTCTTTGTTCAACTTTCACCCGCTCTCTATGTTTCTACCCCCTTATTTAATTATATTCCCACTTCCCGAGCTCCCTATTATATACTCCCTCCGTTCGACAAAACTTGTCATATTAGGGTGTTATTTTTGTTCAAAAAAACTTGTCATTATAGGTATTTTGCCATTTACTTTACAAAAATGCCCTTGATATGATTGATGGTTTGTTAGTTGTAGTTTTCGATAAAGTAAAAAAGAAGGATAATAATTGAGGGAAAATTAGTACATTTGTTAATTGCCTTAAAACTTGTGAAATAAGCTAAAATGACAAGTTTTACCGAACGGATGGAGTATAAATTATCTAGCTATAAACTAATTAAACCCCACAAAATTGGTGAAATTAGGATTTTATTATGAGAATAAATTTTGTGAAATTTTCATTAGAGTTTGTGATTTTGAGAATAAATTTTTGTGTTTTAATTATTTTGTATATATAATTTTTGAGAATGAAATTTATTAATTGAATTTGTGAAGCTTTATGCAATATTTATATTTTCGTACCCTACATGTCTTTGGGAACCAAAAGATATTATAAAGTTGATGAGTTTACAATCCTAGATAATATGCAAAAGCCTTGAATTTAGCATGATTGAATTTCGATAAGTTTACACTCCTAAATATGACAAATGCCTAAATTTCCAATGAATGACGAGAAACCACTACCATAGCAATCAAGCAAATGTAAGTCTACTTTTCTACAATCCATTGTTAAGTTGAAAGTCGTAACTTAGGTAAAGGAGTTTATTAAAGGCCAATATCTCAGTACACACTAGAAATTTCGCCCCACCTTTCGGAGGATCCTGCGGCCGCCACTGTATGTAGTAGTAGAATTAATTAATTAGATTGAGGGAGAGAGTGGTAGTGGTAGAACTAATTAGGAGGAGTAATTACATGAATGTGATGAGACGGAACCTGGCGAGTTGCTTCCCTGCTACAACCCTACAGATAAAACGCGGCATAAAGCCGCGTCTTATCACCATGTATTTTTTTTGGCTTTGTTTTGGAAATAAAAAATAAATTAACCTCTAAAAACGCGGTTTTAAACCGCGTTTTTATAGAAAAAAATATAATTTTCTCTGGCACCGAGTTTAAATTTTTTTTTATACAAGAAACGCGGTTTCAAACCGCGTTTCTCTGTTGAACCTGCAAAAAATGAATATTTTTGTAAATATTTTGAATACGTGAATATTTTGGTAAATAAATATTTTTTAGTGAATATTTTAAAAAAAATTCAAAAAAACTATCTCTAATTTCTAAATATATCAAATAAAGATGTTGCCAAAAATAACGGTGCGCGAGAGGATGACATGTGGCGTAGGTGCTTTGGGTTTAATTAATATATAGATTGTTAGATTTGAAGGAACTATTTAAAGAATATATCTTTTATTTTTAATTTTGAATTTTTAATAAGAAGTCGAATTGAGTTGGACGTATGAAAGGAAAGTGGTATCATATTTATTGGGGTCTGTTATACACACGGTCATTTTATCGTCATCGACACGGTGTCGGAGTCGAGCTTCCGAATCTGTATGCAAAATGATGATGTTGAGTCTTCAGATCGGCAACCGGATTGGGTGACCAACTTGCAATCTCAGCAACCCGTCCCATCCCCTCAGCCGATGTCAAGTCTCCATATCGGTAGAGACAAAAAGCTACAAGATTCCTAACTAGCTCGTCCCGTCGACTGAGCACTACAACCTAGTCCTGATTTGCCGACTTCGGAACTAGGCATACACATATTATTTGCCTACTTCGAAACTATGCATAGACATATTATTTGCCGACTTCAACACTCAGTTTTGACACCGTACATTTGGCGATATGTGGTCGTGCGAATAACATATCCGATATTTATTTGTGCCATGATTCATTGTCGAGAGCTAACAATAGTCCGGGACTTTACCTAATTAATTATGATTTTATTTTGGCATTGTTTGGGGTACCTTTCCCAACACTTTTTTTTTTACAGTAGGCGATAGTTTGGATACTAGAAGTATCCATGATCATCTAGAAAGATGATGTTCTGGAATTCGCAACTATACTCTAGGATAGAATTACAACTCAGTTCTGATTTTGCAATGAAATCAGCTGCGCCATTCGCTTCTCTGTAGCAGTGCTGGAATTTGATAAACTCAAAGTCCTTGCTTAGGGCTTGTATTTCTTCGACTATTTGATAAATTTCCCATGGTGTGTTGTTTATCTGGTTGATGGCATTGATAACAGTTGCAGAGTTGCTTTCAATAATTGTCTTCTGTATTCCGATTTCTGCTGTCAGTCTTATACCTGCAAGTACTGCAAAGCATTCTGTTTGAACTATAGAGTCTGTTTTACCATTACTTTTATGTATGCGAATTACCTGACCCTGATAATTTCTGATAATACAACCTATTTGGGAATGGATGCCAATTTTGACAGAGACATCTATATTTATTTTAATGATATTTTTTGGAGGATATTTCCAAATCATTTTGTCACGAGGTCTGGTGTGTTTGGGTAAATAGGTTATATTGTCTTCCTTTTTCCAGCATAAAATTTTATCTGTAGTTTGGGTTAGGATGTTGGTTATGTTTATATTTGAACTTTTTTGAAAAATGATTTTATTTCGGAGTTCCCAAATGGAGTGTCATAGATGGCATAGATCTGTGAAGTCTGTGTTTAGAGTTTTAGTGCTAATAATATTTTCTGATATATCGCTTGTTAAGTTAGGTATAATGAAGGATTTGTTTAATTTAATACCTAAGTTA
The DNA here is from genome assembly GCA_963922045.1 of Persicaria maculosa. NCBI lineage: Eukaryota > Viridiplantae > Streptophyta > Magnoliopsida > Caryophyllales > Polygonaceae > Persicaria > Persicaria maculosa. Next base: position 35,905,183 of record OY998269.1, on the reverse strand, counting down.
TGGATAAGAGATCTGGTGATTTGACAGTTAAAGATTAAGTGATTTGTATCTTCTGTTTCATTATTGCAAAGAGAGCAGGTACTAGGAACCCTATTTACGTATCTGTTTAAGTCTGTGTTTCCCAACACTCTTTTTATTCTCATTATATATCACTTCAATAAACTTTTATACATTATACGTTATGTATATATATTAGCACTAATTTATATGTGATCATCATCACACATCGTAACAAACAAGACTATAAATAACTTACAATCTCAACAATCAGGCACTTTCTTTTTGTCATTCATGTTTACTCGATGGATTGTGCACATATCAACTATTCAATTTTTGAATTTCAGATATACAAAAACTAAAATGGGAACAATAAAAGAATAGAAATACGTATTCCATGAATAGAGTTACAATTATAACGGATCAAATTCTACCAACTCTACAGATGGTTTAAATAAGTGGATTTCATTTTTATATTATATGAAAATATGATCAGTACACACCATATTTTTTTAAGGAAGTTAATATAAACAATCGAACGAAATTTTATTTTATAAGAAGAAAGTAATAACAAAAACAACCGTTCATATTATGAGGATATAATATAGCTCAGTTAGTAATATGAGCCACATTTTGTAATTAGTAGAATAAGTGGCATTACACGACGTCGTTTAGGTTCTGTACAGATTTATAAGTTCAGCTTCTTCCTCCAGCTGAACTTGATTGATTCAGTTGTAACAAACCTGATTTTCGGTTACAAGAAAACTCTCTATCTCATTTTGTTTCCTTGATTTCTTCAAGCTTAAGCTGATCAATTTGATCAGTTCATATGGTATCAGAGCGACAGACGATCCTTTGATCTTCTGTCACAGTTCGTAGTTCTGTGTTTGAGTTTCTGGAGGTGATTGAATCATGGCAGCGAACAATTTTCTTAATCATCGGGGAAATGATGGTGTTCATGGAGGTTCTAATGCGAACAGCAATGATCCTCTGTTCCTTTCAAATAGCGATCATCCAGGTATGACGCTTGTTGCAAATGCTTTTACAGGATCCAATTTTTCTAGTTGGAGCAGAGGAATCAAGATTGCTTTAGGTGCGAAATTTAAGCTAGGTTTTATAACCGGTTCTTGTGTAAAACCTAGTGAAGAGGATCCTGATTATCAAAGGTGGATTAGATGTGATTTTATGGTGATGAGTTGGATAATAAATTCTATGAATGGTGAAGTTTCTGAAAATTTCATGTATGCTGGATCTGCGAAAGAGCTATGGGATGACATAGTTGAAAGATTTGCGGAATCAAATACGCCGCTCATCTTTCAACTCAAGAAGCAAGTTTACAACTTACAACAAGATAATTTGCCTGCTGCTGTGTACTTCAGCAAGATGAAAAGGTTGTGGGATGAGATTCAGGTTCTTGAAGGATTACCGACGTGTACTTGTGGTGCTTTAACCGGGTGCAGTTGCAGTCTACTGAAGAAGATCAAAAGAACAAGTTAATGGAGTTCTTGATGGGACTGAATGATGGTTTTGAGAATTTGCGCAGCAATATTTTGGCAACTGATCCTCTGCCTACATTGAACAAGGCTTATCAGATGACGATGCAGTCTGAAAGAGGAAACAAAGGTTCTAGTTCTCGTAGCAGTGCTGATGATAGCACTGCGTTGGCAGTAAATAGGTCATCATCTTCAACTGGAAATGGTTCAAGAGGTTCTGCAGATAAGCCTAATCTTCCTGGAAGGAAGGATTACAAGAAAGCTAGATTTGAGAGACAATGCAGTTATTGTAATGAGCGTGGACACTTAAAGGAGACTTGTTTCAAGCTTGTTGGGTATCCTGACTGGTATACAGGTCCTCGGGACAAGTATTCAAGCAAGATTGCAGCGAATGTTGAGGATGCCACTTCTTTTGATACTCCCATTGACAGCAATGAAGGAAATGGGAGAGCTGATCCAGCAACAGTCAATGTTGTTTACAATGAAGTTCTGAGGATGATGAAGGGCAAAACTCCAGCATCAAGTGGTGACATGGACACTGGATTTGTGAGTTTTGCAGGTAATATGGAATTTTTACAAAATAAATGCATTAAATCATTTGATTGCCATGCTTGGACAGTGGACTCAGGGGCCACTGATCCTATTGCATTTTCATCTAAGATGTTTACTGCTTTGAATAAGCTGCATAAGCCAGTATTATTGGGTCTTCCAAATGGATCTGCTATTCAAGTTTTCTACACTGGGAGTGTTATCATTTCTTCTGGTTTTACTTTGGATCATGTTCTGTATGTGCCTGAGTTTAGGCACAATTTGCTCTCTGTGTCAAAATTGCTAAAGCATCAGAGGTTGCTCATCTATTTTTTTGAACACTTATGTGTGTTCCAGGACCCTTCAACTAAGAAGGTTGTTTCTACTGCTTCTGAGGCTAAGGGACTCTATGTGCTCAGGACTGACATCAGTGAGGCACAGAGATTGCAGCTTGCTGTTGCTGCTAAAGATGCTTTTTCTTTTACTTCTTGTAATCTGCAGAATTATACTGCTAATAGTGTTCATAATAAATTGAGTTTGGGGCATGCTAGACTTGATCATACATCATTGTCAAAGATGAAACAGTTGTCTGTGCCTGGTTGTTCTAGTTTGAATCAATTTTTTTGTGAGACATGTGTATTGTCTAAACATCATCAGCTGCCTTTTAATAGAAGTTCTTCTTCTGTTAATGCTTTGTTTGAGCTTGTGCACATTGATCTTTGGGACCCTTACAAGGTCAATGCTATTTGTGGAGCTAGATATTTTGTGACCATAGTTGATGACTTTTCTAGAGGGACATGGACATGTCTTGTTCAGAATAAGCTCCAGGTGTATGGGGTGCTTGTTAGATTCATTAATCAAGTGCAGACTCAGTTTAATACAAAGGTCAAAAGCATTCGCACCGACAATGGGACAGAGTTTGTTTCAGTTAAGTGTTCTGAGCTGTTTGATAAATTTGGAATTATTCATCAGAGGTCAATGCCTGGAGTTCCTCAGCAAAATGGAAGAGTGAACGTAAGCACAGACATCTTGTTGAGATGGCAAGAGCTCTACGTTTACATGCCAATCTCCCTACAAAGTTTTGGGGGGAATGTATTCTAGCAGCTACATATATAATCAATAAGTTACCTTCTGCAGTTTTGAAATGGAAAACTCCATTTGAGATGATTTACCACAAGCTGCCTTCTTATGATGAGCTTCGTATTGTTGGTTGCTTGTGTTTTGCCTTGAAGTCAAGGGTGCATAAGGACAAGTTTCAGTCAAGTGCCAGAAAGTGCATTTTTCTTAGCTATCCTCTTGGTCAAAAAGGCTACAAGCTTTATGATCTTGACAGTCATACCACTTTTGTTAGCAGAGATGTCATCTTCAGAGAGGATGTATTTCCTTTTAAGGATAATGTGGGTTCTGATATAAAAGCTTCTGCTCCTTGTCATTTACCTCTTGTGAATCCAGCAGTGGATTCTTGTGAATGGCCTCATGTTCCTGAGGTTTCACAAGAACTTATTGTCTCTGACACCCTTAGCCCTGCAGCTTCTGAACCCTACTGCTTCTGGTAATGACAGTCTTCCTTATCTTCTTCACCTCAGCTTCCTGTAAATGATCATCAACCTGTCATTAGACATTCTACTCGTCAGAGACATCTACCACCAAAGCTGCATGATTATATCTGCAAACAATTGCCTAATCCCACTTCATCATCAGATTCCTCATCCTTTTCTTTCCAGCTCATGTCTACATCATATTTCACTCATCTTTCTCATGAGTATCAAGCTTCCTTATTCAATGTCTTTACTGTCCCTGAACCAAGTTGTTATTCTCAAGCCAAGGACAATCCTCAATGGGTTGAGGCTATGGAAAATGAATTAGCTGCTTTGGAGCTTAATAAGACCTGGAAGCTTACACCTTTACCTCCTGGCAAGAAGGCCATAGGTTGTAAATGGGTGTTTAGAGTGAAATATAAACCAGATGGGACAATTGATAGGTACAAGGCTCGCTTGTTTGCAAAGGGTTTTAATCAAGTCAAAGATAAAGATTACAAGCACACATTCTCTCCTGTGGCTAAGTTTTCCACAGTAAGGGTTCTTCTTGCAATTGCTGCAGCTAGAGACTGGCCTCTTCATCAACTCGATATAAATAATGCGTTTCTTCATGGCTTTCTGGATGAAGAGGTATACATGACACCCCCTCCTGGTGTTGCTACTGACAAGGGCTTGGTTTGTAGACTACACAAGTCTTTACATGGGCTAAAACAGGCCAGTCGTCAGTGGAATGTGGAGCTCAGTAAACTCCTTATTGATCTAGGTTTCTCTCAGTCTAGGAATGATTACAGTCTATTTGTCAAAGCTGAAAATGAACATATTACTGTGGCTCTTTGTTACGTAGATGACTTATTGATTACTGGGAATTCTCCATCTGCTATTTCAGCTACCAAGGTGGCTCTGGACAAGGCATTCACCATCAAAGACCTTGGCTTTGCAAGATATTTTTTAGGCATGGAAATTGCTCGCTCATCCACTGGGTTGCTTCTCAATCAACGCAAATATATCCTTGATATATTAGCTGATGCTGGCATGACAGATTGTAAGCCAGCAAGTTTTCGAATGCAACGCAACTTGAAGTTATCAATTGATAAAGGTAGATTAATTGATAATCCAGAGCATTATAGGCGATTGATTGGGCGCCTCCTCTACCTCACTATGAGCAGGCCTGACATTGCATTTTGTGTTCAGCAGTTAAGTCAGTTCTTACAGTCACCACGACAACCTCACTTAGATGCTGCTCACTTCTTACTTCGTTATCTCAAAGGAAGCTTCAACAGGGCTCTGTTCTACCCCAAAGCATCTTCTTTATCTCTTCGAGCATATTCAGATGCCAATTGGGGCAATTGCTTATATACTGGGCGTTCAACTTCAGGTTATTGTATGTTTCTGGGTGACTCTCTTGTCTCATGGAAGACAAAGAAACAGAAAACCGTAAGCAAATCATCCACAGAAAGTGAGTATCATGCAATGTCTGCAGCAGCAAGTGAAATCGTTTGGCTTCATGGAATCCTCAATGATTTGCACATCTCAGTGTCACTTCCAATACCTCTTCATTGTGATAATCGCTCAGCTCAACATTTGGTCGCAAATCCCGTATTCCATGAACGCACCAAGCACATTAGGATTGATTGTCATTTCGTTCGCGAAATGGTTCAATCCTAGTTTCTTCAAACAGTTCATGTGCCCTCTTCCCTTCAATTAGCAGATGTCTTCACCAAAGCTTTGGGCGCTGAACAACATGACTTTCTATGTCTCAAGCTCGGCCTTCTTCCCCATGTCTCGCTTGAGGGGGGGATATGAGGATATAATATAGCTCAGTTAGTAATATGAGCCACATTTTGTAATTAGTAGAATAAGTGGCATTACACGACGTCGTTTAGATTTTGTACAGGTTTATAAGTTCAGCTTCTTCCTCCAGCTGAACTTGATTGATTCAGTTGTAACAAACCTGATTTTCGGTTACAAGAAAACTCTCTATCTCATTTTGTTTCCTTGATTTCTTCAAGCTTAAGCTGATCAATTTGATCAGTTCATACATATATTAAAATATAGGAATGATAATAGGCGAGTTATGGATAGATATAGTCATTTTATTACCTGTAAGTAGGGGTGGTATATTGAGGCGTGTCATTAAAAGTCAAAATATGCTAATCCATTATGATTTTAGAATTGGTTGCCAATTATGATTTTTTTTCAGTATTTATGTTGGTACTTAAATTGTAGGAAATTTAATTTGAGTTTTAATTAAATTATATGATATTTATCTCAAAATTTAAAACATGCATTGTAACTACCATTACTAACTATTACCAATCAACTTTATCGGTAATCAATAGAGTTGGTATAACACCTTCGGTGATTGATAATGGTAGAGATTTTACGATTACCACTTCTAATTAGTTGGTATATATATGATAGAGGGAAAATGCAATTGATATTGTACCAATTTCACCCTTGTCATTCTACCATCTATCCCACTGGGTAAATTGTTTCACCCACACCACCTCTCGCCTGCAAACATGTGCAACCACATCCAACCCATACGGGTGAAGCAAATAGAGATGTATTTTTTCGTAAAATTAAAATATTAATACAAGCATACATTTTCATAGACAAATACAACTTAATTAATATAATACATAGTATAATTGCCTACTACACGTAATAAAATTAAAACATATAGAAATATGAGTTCATGATATAAGTTAAATAAGTAGCATACATCGTGACATCATGTTACTTAATAAATACAATTTAAAACAAGTTTTAGGTTTTTACATGGGTATACGAATGGATGAATAAAACAAGTTAATAATTGAATTATTAAGACGGGCTATGGGTACCATTATCTTTTCTAAGGCAGCTCACACTAGTCTGAATACGATCCAAAATATTATAAATAATTTCTCAAATCTGTCAGGACTCACTATTAACTATAATAAAAGCTCCCTGCAGTGCTCTAGAAATGTAAACCCAAATTTGGCAAGAGATCTCTCTGCCCATATGGGCATTCCTATCTCGAAAACATTGAAAAAATATCTGGGTATCCCTATTGTGATTTGTGAGTGGCTGTATAAAAAACTGTGTTTTCAATGAGGTGGTGGACAACCTTAAAAAACAGCTAACTAAATGGAAAGCCTCGAGTCTCTCTCAGGCTGGAAGAGTTGTTCTTATCCAATCAAACTTAAGCTCTAATGCTAATTACCTTATGCATAATTTTCTACTGCCAAAGGGAATTCTTAACCAAATTGACCAAATCAGCAGAAACTTTTTTTGGAATAAAACTCCAAGTGATAGATATATTCCTCTAATCGGATGGGATCAAATCTATAAACCAAAATCTTAGGGTGGTATGGGTCTTAGAAAAGCAGAAGATCTTAATAGCTGCCTACAAATGAAACTCTTGTGAAAAATTTATAATAATGAGGATAGTCCATGGGTGAGAATTATCAAAGAAAAATACCTTCATCAGGATGATATACGTAATTTTAATAAAAATAACACCTCCTGGCAGTTTGGCAGACTTCTCTCCCTTAGGCAGAAATTTGAAGAAGGAATTCTTTGGATTGTTGGTGATGGCTCAAAGATAAATGTTTGGAAGGATCCCTTCCACTAGTCTCTCCCAGTTCTTAGGTAACAATAATTCTTCCTTAATGGTCAAAGACCTCATCACTGACAACAAAGATTGGAATGAAGATCTCCTAAGATCTATGTTCCCTCCTAATATCATCTAAAAGATTCTCCCGATTAGAATTCCGACTTATCAGACCCAGGATAAGCTGATTTGGACTCCTGAGGCATCAGGAAAATTCTCTACAAAATCAGCTAGAAAGATAATTACCCCATCAACCAATGAAGCTGATGGACATACTTGGATATGGAAACGAAATCTGCCTCCAAGAACGAAGAATTTTCTCTGGAAACTAAGGATTGACGGGCTTCCGACGGCAGCTCGCCTTAATAGGTACGTCAACAGGGTCCCAAGTCAATGCTCCCTCTGCAATCAGGCTGAAGAGGATGCAACCCATCTCTTCACTAAATGTACGTTTTCAAGAGAAATCATTGCCCTTTTTGAGCAACAATCTGGTATGTTCTTCCCTGAACTAAATAACACGACCTCTCTCCATTCCGATCTAGAGAGTCTTTAGCTTAAAATGGCAAACCATAATTTTGATGAACTTGTTTGTAATTGGCATACCACTTGGGAAACTAGAAATGAACTTATTTTTAGACACAAACAGCCTTCCGATAAGGCTCATATTCTCAGGAGAATCAATCAGATCCTCCATGATTGGAGAGAAGGATTAGGCCGTCCAAAAAAGGCCACTGCTACTAAAACCAAAAGGGTCACTACTAGATGGAGGAGGCCACCTAGTAGGCTAGTACTATCTACAAAATTAATGTAGATGGTTCTGTCAACCTTTCTGGTAAGAGCCAGATAGGTGAGATCATTAGGGATTTCGAGGGTCATATTATTGATTTTTTTTCAAGGAAATGTATGAAAACTCAGTCATCCAAATGGAGGCGTCAGCTGTCCTGATGGGGTTACAGAGAGCTAAGGAGAAAGGCCTTTTGAAGATTATTCTGGAATGCGACAACCAAGTTTTGGTTAAATCGGTAAAGCAGCAGCAAAGTCCGAGATGGGAAGTCATGAGACAAGTTGAAGATATTTCTACTCTTCTCTCAAAGTTTGAAATGGCAGAGATCCATCATATTTATAGAGAAGCCAACATGTCGGCAGATTACATAGCTAGGAATGGAATCATTAGTAACTTACAGTCTATCCCCTATTATAGGGAGTTTTGTAACATCATCCTTCAGGATGATCCTGGAGTTACGCTACTTTTATAGTAGCAACTATGTCTGTTTGCCTACTGTTAAAAAAAATGGCCTATGGGTGAATTTCACCCACGTCTCTTTATCACCCAAATCACCCACACTACCCGTAATCTATTTTAGGATATATATATATATATATATATATATATATATATATATATATATATATATATATATATATATATATATATATATATATATATATATATATATATATATATATATATAGTGTGGTTCGGGTGTACACACCCCTTAAAGTGTACCTTGTTCACAAATATTATTCGGTGAAATGTGAAACATTATTCGGTGAAATTTGAAGCATTATTCGGTGAAATGTGAAACATTCTACCGAATACTGTTATGTTACAAATTATTCAGTGGAAATGGAACATTTTCATCTGAACTGAACAGAAAAAAAAACATAACAGTATTCGGTAGAATGTTTCACATTTCACCGAATAATGCTTCAAATTTCACCGAATAATGTTTCACATTTCACCAAATAATATTTGTGAACAAGATACACTTTAAGAACTGTGTACAAATGATCCATACACTATATATATACACATGAATCGAATAAATTGAAAAACATTATTTCCCATCCTAGATTCAAATAATGTTAAATGGAAATTAATGGAAGTGTTCCATTTCATCGCACAGCTTCAAAATTCTTCAAATTGGAATGGCACTGCACGTGGATCGACCTAGATCATGATGGCCTTGAGATCTTCCCATTATGAAAGCACCACTCATTTTACAATTTATACTATAATTAAATTAATACTGTTAATATATACTCCGTAATAGACTATAGAATAGAACTTTCCATCAATATATATAACCAGTATAGATAGATTCATCCAGGAGGATAGATGTCCAACGTTTTTAAAAAGGGTCCTTCTATCCTATATTTTAAAGGTATATAATAAGAACCTAAATCAAAACTTTTTTAAAAAATTATAGGAATTAAATCTAACTATAAAAAAAAAGCTAAGTTAATTAAAATTAAAAAAATTAAATTAGGAATCTTATCCTATTCCCTTGAGACATATGATAGAAATTGTTTAAAAAAAAAAGACAATTTCTTATGCACCTTCATGATGCCCGAATTTTAAATCAAAAGTTATCAACACTTTTTCAACCCTCAAATTAAGGTCTTGTTTGTTTAAAGAGTAAGAATAGAAGGGAAATAAATCAAATTATATATATATATATATATGATAATTATTTTTACGTGAATCTAAATAAGAGCAAATGATAATGATTAGAGTATCTTAGGTATAGTGCTGAAATTAGGTAATTAAAAGTGGAAAAAGGAAATATATTTTGTGTGAAAATGAGGAAAGAAGGGTAATAATTAGAACTAGTAAAATTTCCATGCCATGGCGTGTTTGCGAGACAAAAATAAAATAAATATAAAATATCTATTAAAAGGAAAAACCAAATAACAGTATAAAAAATATTCAACAATTAACCAAAATTAATAAAGAAATGTAAGGTAACGGTTTCTAAACTTTAAAGCAAGTTAAAACGATTGAATTTTGGATTACGGATTTTAATTGATGTTGTCAATTGCTCACCAATTCAACTTAATTGTATTTGAAATGTGATACAATGATTCAAGATAAAAAAAAATCCAGTGTTATTCTCTAAATCAAGATTGTTAATCAGATGATAACAACTAAAATCCAAATGATGAAATAAACCAACGGAAATGAGTTCCAAGAAGCAACGAAACAGACATCTAGGCGTGAGGATGCAATTAAGTATTTTGATTGGGAAATGGAAAAAAATCAGAAAATACCATTTGATTGGTTCATTGGAAAAAAAATATTTAAAAAGAAAAAAAAATGGGATTGGTCGAAAAGGAGTGAAACATGGGGAGGATGTCACGTAAGCAAAAGGTGTTTTGTATTTAGTAATTATATAGATATAGATATAGATATAGATATAGATATAGATATAGATATAGATATAGATATAGATATAGATATAGATATAGATATAGATATAGATATAGATATAGATATAGATATAGATATAGATATGGATACTAATTTGTATTGTATAAATTATAGGCGAAAATGCATAAAACCACCCTTTATTCAGGGTTGTTTGCAAATAATTACCCCGTATTAAAAAATTTACAAATAACCACCCATTATATACAAATTGGTTGCAACTAACCACCCATACCCACTTTTCTTGTTAAACCTCACTTAAGTTAATAGGAAAGACAATTATACTACGCTTGTCAATCGGGGTATTCGGGTCGGGCCGTTTCAGATTTCGGGTAAAACGGGTATCGGGTAAAACGGGTCCCGGGTAGATCCGAGTTGACTCGAACTCGGGTTTGACTCAATTTCTGGTCAAATCGGGTCGATTTTGGGTTTGCCAATTTTTTCCTTTTTAAATTAAAAAAATCATGATTTGGTAAATTTGCGATAATTTTGAAATGCTAAAGTTAAAGACGTGGTTCATAAGTTCTAGAGTTTGTAATTATATAATATATCGATCTAAAATAATTTATTTTTATTATTTCTCATAATTTTTAACAAAATTTTAAAATATACTCCCTTCGTTAATTAAAACTTGACGTTTTACTATTCACGCACGCTTTTTGAGGTGTTAAAAACTATATAAAATATTAACTTTTTTAATATATTTTTTTAATGATTTCATACTTGTTTTTATCTTTCTAAAAAAACGTGCATGAATAGTAAACGACAAGTTTTAATTAACAGAGGGAGTATAAAATATCAAAAATTTAAATAATTTTTTTTAAATAATTTCATGCAATTAGTAATAAGCATATAATTATTTTAATATTTTTTTAGAGTTTTCATCTTCTTAAAAAATGTGATGAAAAATAAAAAATCAAATACTATCGATTGGAAGGAGTATTACACAATACAAAAAAAATAAAAAAGTTGATTTGAAAATGAAAGATCAAGTGATTGTAATTATAAAATGTAATAAATTGGAATCTCCATAAAAAAAAATTTAATCATATATAATTATAAATCAATCTGGTCACCAGGTCAATTGGGTACGGGTCCAAACCCAGATGACCCGGAAAATTACCGGCTTTTCGGGTTCGGGTTGGAAAAAAATTTTGGGTTAAAATTTTCGGGTCTTGACCCAAAATTTTCGGAGCGTTCGTGTCGGGTCGTGTTTTGACAGGTCTAAATTATACCCATAAATTTTTAATGTTTTACATATTTCTTTATATTAGTCTCAACTAAATCGAATTTCCAATCTAATTAGCCAAATAGAGGTCCACGAAACAAGACCCGATGACCACCAGGAGGTTCAACCAGAGGTCGTCATTGCTGGAGGCGTTGAACAATAGAAGACTCTAGACATTCATCACCTTTTTGTTTAGAATTGGAGAAAAATTGATTAGATATAACAAGAAAAGTGGGTATGGGTGGTTAGTTGCAACCAATTTGTATATAATGGATGGTTATTTGCAAATTTTTGAATAAGGGGTAGTTATTTGCAAATAACCTTTAGGGTGGTTTTATGCATTTTCGCCTAAATTATAATCATACAATTTTCAAACGGAACGACAGGCCAACGTGTCGTTTGATACTTAATCAGCCAAGAGCAGATTAGAAGGTGAGTGCCATTGGTGAAATAAGACCAAAAATGTTGGGGCAAATTCGGAAGAGCAGATCAGCGGGCCCCACCTGAAAATTCGATGAGATAAAATGGCAGAGGCTTCTGACTCACTCTTGCCTGTAGCCGTTGCAAAGATCAAAGATGTGTGCAGCTCCAAAATTTGTCTCTCTGGATTGGGAAACATGAAAATACAAAATCCACACAAAAAGCAATAAAAACAACCAAATCAAAACAAATAAACCCAGGTACGTAACGGATTTTTTATTTTGTTGTGTAAAATATCACTTCTTTTTTATCTTCATTTTCTTCTTTTGCCTTGGTATTTCCATCATTTAATATAGTAACAAAAATCACAAAATTTAACCATCTAGAAAGGCATGCCCGTGGCATATTACTCCTTTTTTTTTAATATCAAAATTTAAATTCCCATTGAAAAATACGGATTACTCCGTATTATTTACATATTAGGGTTCGTTTGGCAGTCCTTCCCGGAAATCAAAATTGAGAACCGGTGTGGACGAATTCCGAATCCTGAATTCCCGATGTAAGTGTTTTTTTTTTTCTGATACAGACGAGAATTTGAGAGTGGCTAACCACGGTTATAACAACACCTACCCAATTTAAGTGTTTTGATATGATAAAAATTTGGAATCCAAAGGATTCCTGATAATCATCCATTCCCAATTTTGTAGTTAATTTCATTCCCATCAAAATATCATTCCACCCCATAAATCAATTAATTCTCTATTATTATTACTAGTTGTATTACCCAAAAACGCGGTTTTTTAATAAATTTTACTACTACCTCCGTTCGACAAAACTTGACGTTTTACTATTCATGCACGCTTTTTTAGGAGATAAAAACTATATAAAATATCTAGTTTTTTAAATAATTTTTTTAACAATTTGGTAGTTATTATTAATAAGTACAAACTTGTTAAAAAAAATTTAAAAAAAAATGAATATTTTATATAGTTTTTATTATTCTAAAAAAGCGTGCGTGAATAGTAAACGACAAGTTTTGCCGAACGGAGGTAGTATCATTTTACTATACATTTTTATTTTATTTATTACTAATAAACATAAAATTATATAAAAATTAATAAAATAATTAATATTTTATATACCTTTTAACTTTAAAAAATATTAAAAAATAAAGTGGTATAGTTTTATTAAAGAAGGGAGTATTAGACCATTCAAAACAATTGTCCCACAATATTATATTTTAACCTCACATTAATGTATTAGACCATTCAAAACCAACTATTATATTTATAAGATTTATAACAAAAATCTTATAAATAAAAAAAAAACGATTTCATGCCTTAATTTCTTTTAAGTCAATCCTATCTTTTAACTCTAAATGAAATCTAAACGATTTCATGGCCTTAAAAGATAAGATTGTTTAAAAAAAAAACGATTTCATGGCCTTAATTTTTTCTAAGCCTTAAAAGACAGGATTGTCTTAAAAGATATAAGGCCATTTAAGGCTCGAATTATGAACGATTTCATGGCCTTAATTTTTTCTAAGTCTTAAAAGATAGGATTGTCTTAAAAGATATAAGGTCATCTAAGGCTCGAATTATGAACGATTTCATGACCTTAATTTATGACCTAACATGTATTAAATTTGGTAGAAGAAATTCAAAATTCATAGTTGAGTTGTAGTAAACCGTATACATAATCATCTTCACAAATCAAAATATGATAGGTACGTTTTGTAAACACTTAAGATATAAAAATTAATTATAACAACTCATATTGATAATTTAATAATTTAAATGATAAAATTTATAACCATTAAGATATAGAAATTAGTTATAATAATCAATCAAGGTAAACACATAGGATGACATGTAGATAAATAGATAGAGTCATTGTTCAACGTGGCTTAAATATATATTGGATCATTATTGATTGACGTATCAAAAGCTTGGCCAGATTGTACCACATAACGACACATAAACAAATTCGACCAGAGCCCGCCACATAGGATTTTCATTCTCTGTTATAGTATTATATATATTGATATTGATTATTATTATTATTATTGTTATTGTTATTGTTGTTGTTATTATTGTTATTATTATTATTATTATTATTATTACTACTACTACATAAAATTGGATGGGAGCCGGCTAACAAGCTGAGCTCCGCAACCCTTTTGAATGCTAAAGACAACTCTAGTCAAAACATGACAAGTATCTCTACTATATCTAGGTAGCCCTCTAGCAACCCTACATATCCGCTTGAGAAGACTCATGGCCTCATCCCCTAAGTCACCAATAGTAGAAAAGGAAAACGGCAAAAAGTGATATCCCTTTGTCTCCACAAACCTTCTCATACTTTTTCCTCTTATTTTCAGTAGCCACCCTGGCCGCTTTACCTGGGATGAAAACTGAAAGACCAGAATTGCTAAAGATAGAAGTACCCGTAATGTCAACACAAGTGTCTTTGCCCTGGAACCAGTTATAGAACAGAATATCAGCCGGACGAAGCTCACCTCCCCTGTCATCGGCCATACCCGTAGACGCCTCTCTACGCACAGAAATCCCGGCCTTCAAGCACTCATCATACAAAGCATCACGCACCATATTATGACGATGTTGAACCCCAATGTCAGCAACACAAGCAAGGGCGTGATCCCCCCACGAATCCAAAATGCCTTTCTCACAAGCAGGACATTTGGCTCCAGCCTGAAACAACTCAATTCCAAGACAATACTTAATGATAGACCGAAAGGTGACGGGATTCATAACCTGACCAAGACCGGGTATATCCCTATTACTAGTGTTATTATTATTATTATTATTATTATTAATGTTATTGTTATTATTGTTATAATATATCCCTATTACTAGTGTTATTTTATCACTATTTTGTTATATAATATATGTTCTATTTTAATTGTTAATAACAATAATAATGTTTATTATTGATAACTTGATATTATATTTCTATTACTATGATTACTTTTATCACTATTTTATTTATTATTATTATTATTATTATTATTATTATTATTATTATTATTTCAATAATTATTCATTTCGACAACATACCAAAAGATGATTGGGTTATTACGATTTTCTGATTCCATTCCGATTCTCATTCGAGCACTCATACCAATTTCTCATTTCATTTTAGCAATTTATGTCCACTTAATTTATAAAGAATTATGTATTCTTATTTTTGACAACATTTATATAACCATATTTTGTAAATAAAACTAACATATGATAATCAATGTTCGCTAGGTGCCCTTGAGATTTTTTATTATTTTCGTCAAATGCCCCTGAGGTTTTTATTTTTTTCGCCAAATACCCCTTGTTGAATTTATTAACATTTTGGATGAAAATAAGAAGAAAAGAAAATATTATTTCATTATTATTTTTGTAAGGTATTATTTTTACAATATCATTTAATTATAGTAAATAAATTATCTAATTTTATTTACACAATATTGTTTTATATTACATTTTCTAATCAATTGGATTAATTCAAAACTTTTATTTAATATAGTTAATATCAACTATAAAATATTATTTCACTGTGCATTAATTATATGATATCATTTTATGCTATTTTTTAAAACCCATGGGATTAATTCATTTTTTTTAAAAAAAATACATAGTTTCAAATATAGATTTTTTTGGAATCAACCAATCTCTCTCTCTCTTTGTGTATATAATGAAAACTTTTTTTTATATATAATAATCTTAATATTTGGATTTTCACCCAATCAACCTAGAATTTTTTTTCAAAATATTCAGCCAAAAATAATTTATTACTAAAATATTCACACTTTCAATCTATTTACAAAAATATTAATTTTTGTCAAATAAATCAGAAAAATGCGGGCTAGAACCGTGTTTATTGCCAAAATCTCGAAATTAAAAATTGAAAAAATATCACCCAAAGAAACGCGATTTTAAACCGCGCTTCTTTGCCAAGTCAGAAAGAAACGCCGTTTAAAACCGCGTTTCTTCCTTTTTTTATTTTTTCTTAATAAAAAAATTATATACATATATATATATATATATATTCACGTAAAACGCGGTTCCAAACCGCGTTTTACGTTTGAATGATGAAAGTAAGCGCTTGGCCTAATTAGTGGCCTAATTAGAGCCTTACGTTGAAAGGTGAAACTATGATAAAAGTAAAACGTGGTTCCAAACTGCGTTTTACATTTGCATATTTTTTTTGTTTATTTCATTAAGAAAAATAAAAAAGGAAGAAACGAGGTTTTCTTTGTAAATTGGGAATGAAACGCGTTTTCAATCTGCGTTTCTTTCGTTGATTTTTTCCAAGTTTCAATATTGGAATTTTTGGAATAAAACGCAGTTTCAAGTCGCGTTTTTCTGATTTGTCTGGAAAAAATGAATATTTTTGTAAATAATTTGAAAGTGTGAGTATTTTGATACATATTTATTTTGGGGTGAATATTTTGAAAAAAAATTCATCAACCTAATCTACATTAATTTTCAAATAATAAAATTTTTAAATATTTTTTAACCAATGAGATTTACCTATTCTAACTATTACATGAGAAATATTTTTGCTTAGATGCCATAATCAATTTAATTTTATAATTTTCTCCCAATCAACTAAATCTAGAAGAAAAAAAAGCAAATTAATGAAATTTGTACACATTTTTTTAATCAATCTAGCTATATCGAACTATTAAATCATAAGCATATATTTTTATTAGGTGTTATAGCCACATTTATTTTAGGATTTTAACCCAATCAACCTATTCTACTTAAATCTTAAACTCATGTAATTTTTACACTTTTTTCATAAATATTTTTATTATTTTTTACTTAATTATCAAATCTATTTTTTTCTATTTTATGTTAATGTTTGATAATAGTTTATTTAAATTTATCATAGTAATTTTTTATACTTATAAAATTTTATTTTGATTGTCTAAAAGGAAAACTATGCACCATGGCGCAAGGATTGTACTAGTTTTCAACCCAAATGTTAACAAATTCGACAAAGGGGCATTTGGAGAAAAAAATGAAAACCTCAGGGGCATTTGGAAAAAAATGAAAATCTCAAGGGCATCTGGCGAAATATGTCAAACTTTTATACACCACGCGAATTAACCTTAACCTCAGGGGCTTTGGCGAAAATTCTGAAAAAAATATTTGTTATTATGATGCTACATAAAAAAACTATTACAATTATATTGTTTAACAAACCGTTATAATTTCTATAATGAACAAATATTAAGATTTTTATAATGAACAAAAATAGTGCAAATAAGAAGAATCGAACCATTGACCTTATGTATATAAACCATTCCTTAGCCACTAGGCTAGAATAACTTATTAATTTTTTATGCTAATATTTAATACGGAGTATATATTAGGAGTTTTTTTTTATCATTTAATAGGTGCAAATAATGGGGCAAATTTTTTTTCGATGTTCCCTCATTTAGGTGAAGAAAATGTCATTGAACTGCACTTCTCCAAGTGTCGTCCTTTCCATTGGTGGGTTACTGCTCTCCGTATTCTTAGTGCCGAGATGCCGTGTGATTCTTCACACTCTTTTGTGTTCCCGACATTCGCAATTTGCTACGGGTCTTCCTCAACTAATTCGCTCACGGGCAGCTCTTATGTGGTGTTGAGTTTGTCTTTCGTCCTTAATTTGATTTGTGTTTTTTACGTGTGTACTACGATTTACAATGCATAGTTCGTCTGCCAATTCGTCAGCCTCTGAAACGCTGGACAATAATCTCAAATCCTTTCCTTATAAAAAAAAGAGGGGGGGGGTTACTGCTCTCCGTATTCTCAGTGCCGAGACGCCATGTGATTCTTCACACTCTCTTATGTTCCCGACATTCGCAATTTGCTACGAGTCTTCCTCAATTAATTTCCTCACGGGCAGCTCTTATGTGGTGTTGAGTTTATCTTTCGTCCTTAATTTGATCTGTGTTTTTTATGTGTGTGTATTACGATGCATAGTTCGTCTGCCAATTCGTCAGCCTCTGAAACACTGGACAACAATCTCAAATCCTTTCCTTATAAAAAAGAGGAAGGAAAGGGGGGGGGGGGACCCTAACTTTATATAGTTAAAACTCATAAACAAGGAGTTTTGATCGCCAAAGAGCTCAGGCTCCAGCACGTGATGGTGAAGGAGGACAACCTAACTATCGTCAACGCTATCAATGGTAGTAGCTACCCGGCCTTAAAAGTGGAAATGCTTGTCTTCGATGTCAGCTGCTAACTCAAACCTACAAATCCATCACTTTCAATCATGTCTTTCAGGAAGTCAACAAGGTCGTTGATTGCATGACTTGTCTTCGGTAGTTGTGTTTAATCTTAATTCCCTGATGACGCATTTAGAGTTCGGAACTCTTCTCTTTCAAGACACTATTTGTTGGTGCTTTAGTACGTAGGTGTTGACGCCAGCCAAATCCTTACTTATATTTAAAAAGTCTATTATACATCAATTTTTTTTAATAGGAACTCGTATGATTCTAAAGTCGTAGCATAGTTGAGAACAATGAGTGTGTGATATATATAGGTGAGTTTATTTCCTACATTAATGTTAAACATATAACAAGCATATATTATTTGAAAATGATAAAGATTTATCAATGAATTAAAAAATGATCATTTTGACTCTTTAAGGACATTTTCAAATATGCAAATGTTGTCACAATCTATTTTAATGGTTTGGATATTGAATTATAGTACCTCTCATATTTTAGCTTTCAAAGTTATAGGCTCAACTTTGATAACCGAACAGGACAGAATACCAACACCCTACATTTAGACCCAATTTTCTTTATAATTTCGGTTCACAAAATTGACTACCGGATTTTTGTTGTCTCGAAAAAACCTTGGAACCTATTTTTTCCCTGTTTGATCCTTTTTTCTCTTTTTGGTTTCACGATCAACAGAGTTATTGAAATAATTAAGAGTTGGAATTTTGTTTTCATCGTTCTCAACTCTTAGCCCCCTTAAGTTGAGAGGGTGAGAGATCAGCAACGTTATTTTAATTTAGAATGTTTTTTTATGCAAGTAAGATTTTAAAATATCAGATAAACCATTGTTTGATATATCGAGAAACACAATAACTCAAAGCTTACGAGCAAAGCAATTAAGCAAACATCCAAACCGTTCTAAATGCCAAACTCATCGAGAGAACATGAATAGAGAGCGCATGAAATAACTTTTCATTTAGAATGCGATATATAAAAGCTCCGTTTGGTAAAATACTAGCTGATGGGGCCGCTAAATCTGATGAATTATTCGTATTAAATATATGTTAATAAGATAGTATGATGTTTGGTAAACCCATCAGTTGAGAAAGTTGATGGAAACTTGTGAATAGAAAATCATAAATTTCGAAAAACTTTAGTGAGTAGCAGCTGAAATAATCTCATTTCAAAAGCTATTTAAACTAAAATCTTATATTTTATTTCAATAACAACTATATAATACTAAAATCTAAATATCTAATAAGTTTTTATTTCTTCCAATAGAGACAAAGTCTCAAATTGTGCTATTGCAGGCATATAAAGTACATAAACCTTAATACAGTAAATATGTTTTCCTTCTCCACAGTTTAATTTAATACCCTAGCCTTTTGGTTATTTGAATTTGAAATTCCATACCCCAAAAGAAAAAAAAGAAGAGATAAGGGGGGATCGAGTTTTAAGGTAGCTAAAGGCATTGAATTCCAACCGACGCCGTTGCGGTTCTCTTTAGTTACTCCTCCTTAGTGCATTTACACGCTCTACCCGTGAACTCACATATAATTGGATTTCAGACAGGAAGAGGAAGAATAAGAAGACGAAGAGGGAGAGAATAAACTTAAAAATGCAACCTTTGTTTTTGTTAATGGCGACGGTTAGTGAGTCATACGGGCCTTCCAGTCGGTGCTTTTATTGTTTTTTTATTCACTTGTTTTTAAATTTATGCACTTTCTTGTCATTACAATCTTTAAAATCATCTGATTTGAGTTTTGATTCCTTTCAATTGTTGCAGAAATCGACCCTCATCTGGGTCTGCGTGGTTTGAGGCGATTTGATTGTTCTTCCTTTCTTCCAGTTGAGGTGAAAGAAGAGAGGAACATCCATGTGGGAAATTGTTTGGATCTTAGCTGGAAATAGCCCCAATTTTTTCTGGGTTGATTGACTCGCACTGATTTGAAGGGGCTTTTTCAAGTTTTGTTTCAAAGGTGGGAAAATAAAAGAAGAAAAAGGGGGTTTGGCTCTGAGGATAGGTCGTTTTCCATCCCACTATTTTGACATTGTTGTGTACTTTTCAGTGATTCAGTGTTCCATCATGGCCTGTGCTTATTGAAGTCCTCTCTCTTTCTCTCACTGCATCTCTCACCCCCAAAGCAGCGATTGCATTCAATTATTTGCAGTTCATTTTCTTCGAATTTCACTTTGTGGGGGTGTCAACGGGTAGATTTTGCTGTCATATCTGGGGTAAAAGCGAGGGTATGAAAACAAGGGTTTGTTGATTGTTGGCTTGTTAGTGTTGTGTGTTGTCAATCAAGTCTATTTGGCTGCTCACTGTGGGGAAATAGTGTTTGAAAAGAGATGGTTGGTGTTAATTGGATGGGGGAGATGATACTACCATCTAGGTTCTGATTGTTCTGGGAAGCTGTTGTTGAGCGTGTTGAATCAGAGATTAGTGAGATTTTTGTGTAGAGAAAAGGATGAATGTGCAGAAGAAGGAAGGGGGGAAGCAAGAGAAGGTGCTGGTGGCTGTAAAAGCCTCAAAAGAAATCCCTAAAGCAGCACTTGTTTGGGCTTTGACCCATGTTGTTCAACCTGTGGATTGCATCTCTCTTATTGTGGTTGTACCACTACAAACTTCAGGTAATCCAATATTATCATTACTTCCTTTTAATCACATCCACAATCTGTTTTCACCTTCTTTAATGATGAATTCATGAATCATGATCCTATATTGTCCCCCCTTTCATACCCAAAAAGTTCTGATACTACCTTTTGCCTATACTCAAGTAGCTACCCGAAATCATGGCCTCTGATTTCTTTCTCAAGGCATCAAGTTCTTGATTTTTCCTTTTTATGATGTGTAGTTGGCTTGATTGCTAAAGTGCTGAACAATGATAACCCTCCACCCAAAAAATAAAATAAAATTATTGTTTGTTCCTTGATTGGTGAAACTTGAATGGTGTTATTAATGGCCTTTGTGGGATTTCTAGTTGAAGTTATGTTTCTGAGCATGTTTCTATGGCTGATTTATAGGTAGGAAATGGAGTTTTCCCAGATTTGCAGGGGACTGTGCCAGTGCTCACAAAAGGTCTCTGACTGGAACATCTTCTGAGCATAAACTTGAGATATCTGATTCATGCTCCCAAATGATTCTCCAGTTGCACAATGTCTATGACCCCAGCAAGGTATGTGGTCTTCTGTTTCCCTGTGATGTTTTAGGCCATTTGCTAAAGGTTGCCTATTTTTGTAAATTGTATTTTTGTTGGCCTATTTCACTTTGTTATTTGCTGATGATTTGATTTGGTTATCTGATTCACATGTTGTAGATAAGCGTCAACATTAAGGTTGTTCCTGCTTTGCCATCTGGAGCAGTGGCTGCAGAAGCCAAGAAGGTTCAAGCCAGCTGGGTTGTATTAGACAAGTAAAATATCTGTTTCTGGAATTGTTGTTTTGTGATTAAGAAAGAGTTTTGGCTTTGTTCTTAACTGATCTCGTTGTCGTGCTTGTTCTTCGTGTACTCTTGTAGAGATCTAAAGAATGAGGAGAAGCACTGCATGGAAGATCTACATTGTAACATTGTGGGTATGAGACGCTCTCATCCGAAAGTTCTACGGCTAAGTTTAGTTGGGTCACCAACAAATGAGCTTGAAGGAGCCAATCTGTCGCAGTCTGAAGCGGACAACTTTGGAAGCAAGGGAAATTCCATACGAGGACCTACAGTGACTCCAAGCAGCAGCCCGGAGATGTTCACAGCCACGGAAGTTGGAACCTCATCGGTTTCAAGCTCTGATCCTAGCACATCACCTTTTTCAATCTCAGATGTCAGTGCGGTTTTGAAGAAAGACGACACCGTTGCTATAAAACGAAGTAGGGAGTCGTGTTCTGAAACAGATAGTAAAAGCTCAATGCCATGTCCAACAAGTTCAGGATTCCGGCCTTGGATGGATAAATATCTGAGGTCACATAGACAGTCTTCAAAGGGCCTTCAACCATCCTCGAGTAGAATCGATGACGAGGAGCGCACTCCCTCAACAAGGTGGTTATTGGAGAAGTTATCCACTCTCGATCAGGAAGCTGGAAGTGGATCCGAGAGCTATGTATCTGAAACAGACTTTGCTGCAAATGTAAGAGAAGTAATGTCACTATCAAGGAGCGCCCTTCCTGGCCCTCCTCCCTTGTGTTCACTATGTCAACACAAGGCACCTGTTTTCGGGAAACCTCCTAGGTGGTTCAACTATGCCGAGCTAGAGCTTGCTACTGGCGGGTTTTCACATGCTAATTTTCTGGCAGAAGGAGGGTATGGCTCAGTTCACAGGGGCGTGTTACCTGATGGCCAGGTGATAGCTGTCAAGCAGCATAAGCTGGCGAGCTCCCAAGGCGACGTTGAGTTTTGCTCTGAAGTGGAAGTCCTGAGCTGCGCTCAGCATCGGAATGTTGTTATGCTCATAGGCTATTGCATCGAGGATAAGAGGAGGCTTCTTGTTTATGAATACATTTGCAACGGGTCACTCGATACTCATCTTTATGGTATGGTTCTCTTACTACTGAAATTTCTGTTTCATTCTTGTCCATATGCACATAGTAGACTATAGAAAAGCAATCCAAGTTCAGCTGTGAAAACACAGTTTATTGGTTCTCTCAGGGCGAAATAGAGATCCACTGGAGTGGCATGCTAGACAAAAGGTAGCTGTTGGGGCAGCCCGGGGACTGCGATATCTTCATGAAGAATGCAGAGTAGGCTGCATTGTACATCGTGACATGCGACCAAACAACATTCTTCTCACCCATGATTTCGAACCACTGGTATGCACGGCTAAATAGATTATCAAACCACTTTATTTCTCAGCCTTGAATAGAAATTTTCAATGGATTATCATGTGTATAAAATTGGCTTCTTATGTGATCTAGATAGCGTAGTGTATATTGGATTTTGATTTTTTTAAAGCAACTTGATCCTACATTCCTACATTGTGCAATACTGAAAATTTCAGCCTCTTGGAGAACTTTGATTCTTACAAGACACTTACTAATATTTCTACCAATTGAACACCAATTTTTATGCTTATAAGGTAGGGGATTTCGGCTTGGCAAGATGGCAGCCCGATGGAGATACCGGGGAACAAACAAGAGTAATTGGAACCTTCGGGTATGGTTTACTGAGAGCTTTCCTTGAAGGCCTGGATTGCAGATGATAATGAGCAAACTAAAGCATTTTATTTTTCCTGGCACAGATATTTGGCTCCAGAGTATGCTCAAAGTGGGCAAATCACTGAGAAAGCAGATGTTTATTCCTTTGGTGTGGTGTTGGTGGAGATGCTCACGGGCCGAAAAGCTGTTGATCTCAGCCGCCCCAAGGGCCAGCAGTGTCTTACCGAATGGGTACTTTTGCAAAGAAGTCGCCTCTCCTTCTAATGTATAGAACCCTTCTAATGATCACTCCGGTTGATAATTCTATGTTTTGTCCATTGAAACAGGCTCGTCCGCTCTTGGAGGATTATGCTGTCAGTGAGCTAATTGATCCTCGTCTTGGAAACCGGTTCTCGGAGCAGGAGGTTCATTGTATGATGCACGCTGCATCGTTGTGCATACGAAGGGATCCCCATTCAAGGCCTCGGATGTCACAGGTTAGGCTTTAGACATTGAACTACGTTTTCTTCTAAACTATGTTGGCCTTAGTTTCCGAATCATAAAGAAGTCCAGTTCAACTGAATTCTGCAATTAATCTTTGTTAGGTTCTCCGGATTTTGGAGGGAGATATGTTCATGGAATCGGACTACATGTCAACGCCCGGATACGATGGGAATCGCAGTGGACGGCTACGGGCAGATTTCGAGCAGCGTCAGTCGTACAGCGGCTCGTTACTCAAGGAGGGATCTGAAGTGTTCAAGGGGAGCTTCTCGTTCGACTCTGTGAGGGCCGCTCTGTGGTCAAGGGATTGACAAAGGCTATAGGATTCCCATTGGAACAGAGATGACAGGCAAGCAAGCGCTGCATTCAAGCCACAGAGACGCACGGATTCCTTTTTCGTTATTTTGATTTTTAAGATTGAAGCTTGTGTAATTGATAATACAGGATGTGATCATGTATAGTATAAGATAGTAGGGGTCATAAGGGTTCGGTATTCTTTTGGCGGGTGATTCACTGAAGCAAGTGATCACTACAAGCAAGACGGTTAAGGTAATGCTGTGGCTTCTCTGACTTTGTAAACATTGCATTCATCACCTTTTCAAGTGGGCTGTGAGAAATTTAGTTGTCATCCTATTTTGTATGTTTCTCTCCCAATTTCGCTGTTTCGTATGGCGCTACTCGAGTAACGGATCTAGAAAGGCATCAGTAACGGATCTAGAAAGCGCATTCTCGCATGATGAATGTGCATGATTCACTCAATCCGTTACTGATGCCTTTGGTTTGGTTACACGAAATCAAATGTGGGATAAGACATTTGGAAACTATCACACGAATCGAATAACCTGTGTTAGGTCGGATACCCGTATCTGATAAACTACTTCGTGAACTCACAAATCGGAGGATTCATGTAACAATTTGATGAACCTAATCTAGGGCATTGTTTCCCCAACAACTACTTAGATATCGAGTGAATCATGTGAGGATGCACTTTCTAAATCCGTTACTGATGCCTTTGGTTTGGTTACACGAAAGCGAATGAGGGATAAGACATTAGAAAACTGTCACAATTCGTATACAATATGTCAAGGCTTGAGTACTCGATACGAATAACCTATGTTAGGTCGGATACCTGTATCTGATATCTGATGAACTACTTCGTTAACTCACAAATTGGAGAAGGGAATTGTTTCCCCAAATTAAAAACACTTTGAAATTCTTAAGAAACATAAGGGTAACCCTATGCCCCACTAGTTGAAACCATATAGTTTTCTTCTTCATGGTAATGTTCTATTTGGATTGATTCATTTCAACTCCTAAACTTTTCAATCATTCAACCTTCATCAAACTTTATACATATATGATGTAACACACCTCCAACTCCTCCCACAACCTCTCTTGTATCCACACTTCCTCCGATCATATCTCGATCGATCTCCCTCCCTATCACCACCAAGCGACCGCCACCGCCATGTCCACGTCGTACTCTCCGATAACCACATCATCCTCATCCCTAGCGCCCTCGGCGCGCACCCCATTATCGGCCAACCTCGACTACATCTCCCGAGCGAAGCAGCGCGTGGACTCCACGCTCGCAGCCCCACGCCCCTGGCGCCAGCTCCTCAACGTCCGCCACGCGC
This sequence comes from Persicaria maculosa, assembly GCA_963922045.1. Lineage (NCBI taxonomy): Eukaryota > Viridiplantae > Streptophyta > Magnoliopsida > Caryophyllales > Polygonaceae > Persicaria > Persicaria maculosa. The sequence goes on along the minus strand of OY998269.1, from coordinate 35,879,685 downwards.
TCTCCCGCCCATATTCCCTCCCGGAAGCCCTCACGCGCCTCCGCGCCAACCTCGCCTACTTCCGCGTCAACTACGCCATGCTTGTCCTCTTTGCGCTCTTCCTCTCCCTCCTATGGCACCCGGTCTCCCTCATCGTCTTCGTCGCCACCATGGGCGCGTGGCTCTCCCTCTTCTTCCTCCGCGACGAGCCCATTGTGGTCTTCGGGCACGCGGTCGACGACTGCCTCGTCCTCGCCGTGCTGGCGGCGCTCACGGTGCTCTTCCTCCTGCTGACCTCCGCCACCCTGAACGTGCTGGCGTCGCTTGCGGTGGGGGTGGGGCTCGTGGTGGTGTACTCCGTGTTCCGGAGGACGGATGACTTGTTCCTGGACGAGGAGGCCGCCGCCGCCGGAGGGCTGGTAGAGCGGCGGCCGGCGGGAGTTGACTCTTGATTGAATAGTTTGATTTGTCTAACGAATTTAATATGTTGGCGGGCTTATGTGGGAAGCATCAAGCATTCGATCAGTTTTATTATTTTTTTTAAATGATTTTTTAGATTAATTTATGTTTGTGTGGATTAAGGTCTTGCATTATTATTCATTGGTGTAGGTGGAGGAGTTCATTGATTATATATTGTTGATCAAACTTGTTCAAGTGTTTATGACCTTAATTATCATGTTGGTATTTTTCATCCTTAACTAATTCCTAGGGTATGGTTTATAGAATTACGTGCGTTTGACAAAAATAGTAGTAGTTGGAGTAGCTGAAGTTTTTAGATTATTTGTCTTAAATATAGGTTAATAAAGCTATTATGATATTTGGTAAATTAACCTAGTTGTTAGGGTAGCTGTTCAAAACTTGTGAATAAAAAACCAAAACCTCCGAAAAGATGGGGTGATTAACTGTTGAAAAGCTTAGATTTTAAAAGCTAATTAAATTAAAATCTTATATTTATTTTATTTAAGACTATATAATATCAAAACCATAAGCTTCGAAAACCTACTTATTTTTGCCAAATAATATGCTTTTTTTAATTTTTAATTTTGACATTGGCATATTTATTGGCATATTAAGTTTTGTTGGCAATAATGAGCAAAAATGGGTTTTGGCTAGTAATTAATACAAGAAAATGAAATCACAACAATTTGTGTTGCACTACGTAGCACTTGACCAATTGATTTACTAGCATGATTTACTAGTTAAAACAGTAAATGATGCACAAATTCATTTCTTTTAAATAATCGTTTATTCTAATAAAAATAGAAAGTTTTATTAATAGTTTATTTTTTTATTTAATTTTTTAATAAGGAAAGATTTCGGCTGGAAAAGTCCTAGCAGATGGAAAGTTTTCTTAATAATATCAAAAGTAATTTATAAGGTACTTGAATTAATCCAATCAATTGAATGTTATATATAAATGTCTAACGTACGAGTCATGCATATACGTTGCATACTTGCATGTATAACTAAACACAACAAGATAAAGATTTGGTTGTCAATTAAACTTCATCTACAGATCGATATTGTACATAGAATCGAATCAAGTACAAGGACAAAAACAATAAGAAAACTACGATGGTTGGAACTGTGATAGCTAGGCGCAATCAATACAAATATATACAATCTTACAACATGGTAGAGGACATAGATCATAGGGTGATGGCAAGATTCCAAAATACACCATGTTTCAATAATGTCAATGTCATGTACATATCTATATGGATGTAAGTAATTAATATCATTAACATTTTTGTAAACTTCTTCTTGTACATTTCCTTTTCCTTTTCCTTTTTGGGGGTTTAAGTAAGTAATAGTATCTAAATGATTTGGACAACCTCTTGGCTTTCATCACTAGTATTAGCATGACATTTCAAACTAGTGGCGGTCGCAAGTATTGTTAGAGGGGGGATTTTTTTTCTCGGTATATATAATACAGAATTTTTTTAAAAAATATATTGAAAGAAAACCATAAATTGTGGAATAAATATCATATTTTATGATAAAATTTCATACAATAAAATTTAATAATTTATATATATATATATATATATATATGTGTGTGTGTGTGTGTGTGTGTGTGTGTGTAGCATGATTAAGACTTTTGTAAAAAATATTGAAAGAAAATTATAATTTTTTTTAAAGAATATCTCATTTGTAAATGTGGAAAAAAATTGATAGGATTGAAAAGTGGTTTAAATATGACATTGATAGTAAAAAAAGTTCATAGGAATGAAAATGAGAAGATTTTTTAAAAATATATGTGTAACATAATGAATAATCTTATGAAAATAACTTATTTTCCTCTCTTTACCAACTAAGCTAGACAACTTATATATATATTTTTTTCACATTTATTTATTTTTTTTAAAAAATACTAGCATTTCTGTAGTCGGGGGAGGGGGGCGCCCCTATGGCTGCCACTGTTTCAAACAACTTAAGTACGCCGGGACTCATGACCGAATGTCATGTCTATTGGTACATGTTCACTAATAACTTAGTACATAAGTCAAGTGATGTTCTATTCTAAAATCAATTGGAAATATATACTTAGATTTATTTAGTTCTTTCTTTTAATTTGAGACTCTTATAAGTCTCTTCTTTCTCAACGTACACAAACATATATACACCGATAAGCAAAGAGGTGGAAAGATAGCAACAAAAGAGGTCCATTCCAAACATTTGAATTGGCAGACATCTACCACGACGCTTGCTGGCCCATTGGTGTCTAAAAAAGTGCTGTAGAACACAACCATGTATATTATCACTTTTATATTATGTCGTGGTACGTCTAAGCTGAAGTGAAACCGCTTTAGTCAAATGGCTACAACACCAGTTTGGTTGAAGTTGAACGTGTATTTTAGATTGGAAATCATTTTAGATTGTCAAATTAAATTTATGATTATTTTAAGCTAAGAACATTTTGGATTGTGAAATTAAATTTATGATTATTTTAAGCTAAGTACATATAATTGGATAATTCTTTCTTCTTTTTTTTTTTCAGTTTGATGAATTTCTGTAGGTTGAATACGTGTTCTTCTAACAAATTTTCAAGCTTCGAATAACAATTCAACTAGATCAAGGTGCATATATTGAAATTGAATTGATTTACCTTGATGCAGCTTTACATGTTATTAGATATCTCAAAGGAACAATCACAGTTGGTCTGTATTATCCTTCAACCTTAAATACAGATACAATGGCCTTTTTGTGATGCAGACTGGGGAGTTTGCACTCCCTGCAGGTTCAGTGCAAGATCTTTGACAGGTTGTTGTGTTTTCTTTGGCGATTACCTGGTCTCTTGGAAAACAAAGAAGCAGAACACAATATCTAAATCTTCAGCTGAGGCTGGGTATAGAAGCATGCCAATGACAAGTAGTGAGCTAGTTTGGGTGGAAGGAGTTCTTAACACTCTAGCCATTGAGGTGCCGGCGCCTTTGCCAATTCCCCTATATTGTGACAATCAGGTTGCTTTACACATTGCTGAAACCCTGTATTCTACGAGAGAACAAAGTATTTGAAGATTGATTGTCACTTTGTCAAAGAGAGGCTTCAAGCAGGGTTTGTGTACCCTCAACACATCAGAAGTGGGGCTCAATTGGCTGATGTCTTGACAAAGCCATTAGGAGAGAAACATCATCTTCATCTTGCTTCCAAGTTGGGTCTTATTGGCTTCATAAAAGTCCCAACTTGAGGAGGGGATATGAAGAATATGTGCATTTCAGCTGCACATCTCAGCTCATATGCATTTCACTGTCATTTCATTTCAGTTTAATTTCGCTCTTGTTTGTAATAAGTCAGCTAGCTCTTTTTGTCTTGTTGTGATGGACCAATCACGTGCTAGGAATCCATGCTATTTAAGCTGGCCTCAGACTGTCATTCGAGTAGGGTTTTGGGATTGCTGCTATGAATGTATGGAGGCCTTGGCAGCCAGTTTTCCTTCTTTGGTCATGTCTCCTTTATTCCTTCTATGAAACAGTGAATCACTTGTTACATTTTGAGCTGTCGTGCTCAGATTATTTGGTTGAATCATATTCTTCACAGTTAATTAGGATGGTTTGAATACGTGTTATTCTAACAAATTTCAAGTTTCAAATAACAATTCAACTAGATCAAGGTGCATATATTGAAATTGAATTGATCTACCTTGAGGAAGCTTTTTTCATTTATATTATATATTGTGTGTATTTGAATCCACTTCGTAGAGCCGACTAATCTGGTTGTATCACAAGGATATAAGAGCACTTAAAACCTATATATAAAACCATATAAAATATTATTTTAATATATCATATGGTCATCAGCAAATGAAATCAGTTCACCCAAGCTACCTACCTTCTACATATTTAGATTACGTACGTTACTCCTTTCTCCCCACACGCCAAAGACTTCCAAGAACTTGAATTTCACTCTAAGCTCGATCAGGTTTTGCCAATTCCATCCTTTCAATCAGTTACCTGTAACTTGACTGCTTATCGACACGTATCCATCGACGACGATTATCTCTTCAACTTCGCTTTCTTGGGGAGGTTTAGCCAATTCAACTTAACAACATGATGGCCGGTTAGAATATATTCGATTCATCAACCATCATTACCATCATATAACTGCCTTTCTTAATTTGTATTCTAACGTCCAAAACACAATATCTTATGTATGTCTGTACGAATCAATTCATACGTATCCAAAGGCGATGAGTTGGTTAGACTTTCCTTGTTCGACATGGGAACCGGGATATATATATATTATGCGGTTCAGGTTGATCTGCAGGAACAGTTTGACATGTTTTAATTTATGCATTTCAGAAAACGTGAGCTTAAAGGGAAATCTTTGTTGTTTTTATGCTTAGAAGATTACCTCTTCTAAGTTCTAAATTTTCGACAATCTTGCAAGTTTCTCCAGCGCACTTCAATTCAACATCATCGATCTCTTCCTTAACTTCCTTGCATATATATCAGAATGACATATATGACTTGATCACCTTTATAGATGTCGAACTAGAACAGGAACGAGAGGATAAAGCCGAAAACAAGAAGCAAACAAGAATCCGTATGTCTGAAATCGTTGGAGGTGGATTCAAGGTTAAGATGGAAGCAAACAAGAAGCTCTTCCATGGGACGCTAGAAGTGACCATCTTCCATGCGACTTTGAAGAGGAAACCGTCGTGCACTCCCAATGTAAGTACCATGTTATGTATATATACTTCTTGTATCATGCCATATGACTAGTTTTGTAGGATAATTGAACCGAAATTCGCTTTCTAATAGTCGCATAAAATATGTTGTAAGCTCTATGAAGCAATGATCAACAGTATACGTTTTACTGCTTTATTCGCAGTACTTGTCGCTGAATGGAAACCCTGCGTACGTTGAGATCAAGCTGGACCAGGAGACAGTAGCAAGGACGAGCCACGAAAGGGATAGGGTGTGGAACCAAACCTTCCAAATCCTGTGTGCTCATCCACTTGATTCGGCAATCACCATCAGTGTCAAAACCAGGTGTTCTCTCCTCGGAAGGATACACTTCAAGGCTCATCAATTGGCGAAAGAAGCAAGCTTCATCAGCGGCTTCTTCCCACTCCTTAAAGGAGATAACAAGAAACCGAACCGGAAGCATCATCAACTTCAATTGATCCTGTGGTTCAAGCCAGCTGAATTCGAGCCCACATGGCGGAAGTTGATCAACCATGGAGGCTTTCATGGCCTGAGAAACTCCACGTTCCCACAACGATCCAACTGTGGCGTAACTCTCTACCAAGATGCCCATCATCATGCTTCTTTCCAGCCACCCTTCTCGAAAAACCAAGGAATAGGCCCAAGGAAGCTATGGGAGGACGTTTACACCGCGTTGGATGGAGCAAAGCACTTGATCTACATAGCTGGATGGTCACTCAATCCAAGCTTGGTGCTCATAAGAGACCCTCAGACCGATATTCCACATGGCAAAGGAGTCAAGCTCGGTGAACTCCTCAAGCGTAAAGCAGAAGAAGGTGTAGCAGTCAGGGTCATGCTATGGGACGACGAGACATCCATACCGCTCATCAAGAACAAAGGCCTGATGAGGACACACGACGAGGATGCATTCGCCTACTTCAAAGCTACGAAAGTTGTGTGCCGGTTGTGTCCAAGATTACACAATAAGTTCCCCACATTTTTCAGCCACCATCAGAAGACCATAACGGTGGATACTCGAGTGTGGGACACTTCAATAAGTCATAGAGAAATCACGAGCTTCGTCGGTGGAGTAGACCTATGTGATGGTCGCTACGACACAGAGGAGCACTCGCTGTTCAGGACGCTCAACACGGACTCACATTGCAAGGATTTCTACCAAAAAAGCGTCGAGGGAGCCAGCCTCCACAAGGGCGGACCACGAGAGCCATGGCATGACGCGCACGCCTGCATAACTGGCGAAGCAGCGTGGGACATTCTCACCAATTTCGAGCAGCGATGGACCAAGCAGTGCGATCCATCGTTGCTCGTACCAGTTAGCACCATAGCCAATCTCTCTAGGGACTCCTCTCAGATGATGAGTGACTCGTCCCACAGAAACTGGAAGGTGCAGGTGTTCCGATCAATAGACCATTTCTCGGCGAACCCCATCTCAAGCAGGGCATCCATGACCGAACAAAGCATTCACGAAGCCTACGTAGAGGCAATCCGAAAGGCGGACAGATTCATATACATAGAGAACCAGTACTTCCTAGGAGGGTGCGGTCTATGGGCGCAAGACCAACACAGTGGTTGCAAGAACTTGATCCCTATCGAGATCGCCCTGAAGGTTGCAAACAAGATTAGAGCAAGAGAGCGATTCGCAGCCTACATCCTGATTCCTATGTGGCCAGAAGGAGTGCCTGAGAACGAATCGGTTGAGGATATATTGCATTGGACGCGCGCAACCATGGAGATGATGTATAGTATCATAGGAGAAGCGTTAACCGAAACCAGCAATGCAGGCCATCCCAAGGACTACTTGAATTTCTTCTGCCTTGCAAACAGGGAGGCAAAGGTAGAGCGAGAGTTCGTACCGCCATTGTCTCCTCATCCGTCCACACAGTACTGGAAAGCACAGACGAATCGAAGGTTCATGGTGTATGTTCACTCCAAGATAATGATAGGTATATAACAGTATAACACCATTTTATTTTAAGTGTGACATATGTTAGATAAAGAGCTGAGCATTGAGTTGTTGTTATATATGTGATGTTTCAGTGGACGATATGTACATGATGATAGGATCGGCGAATGTGAACCAGAGATCCATGGATGGAGGAAGAGATACGGAGATTGCAATAGGATGCTACCAAACATCAGGGAATGGGGAGAGTAGTGAAATCAAGGCGTATCGAATGGGATTGTGGTACGAGCACACGGGAAGAGCGGAGGAGGACTCGTTCGAGGAGCCGGAAAGTGGGGAATGCGTGGAGAAAATGAGGTCAATCGGAGAAGAGATGTGGGGGGTTTACGCGGGAGAGGAGGTTGTTGACATGAAAGGGGTACATCTGGTGGGTTATCCTGTAAGGGTAAACCAAGATGGGTCTGTTGAGGAGTATGAAGGAAGTGTTGTGTTCCCTGATACACACACACCAGTGAGAGGGAAGAGATCCATGGTTTTACCATCTATCTTCACCACTTGACTTGATCGATCATACATACATATATATTACAAGATCTGGTCAAGCAATTCATCATCAATCTGAATGTAATGTAATTTGGGGTAAATTGCATGTGATTGTAGGTTGTGACATTGGTAGAAAGTGGGATCAAGATGATAATTAAATTTCATTTGTTGTGATTACTAGCTCTCTCATTGGTCTTCAATGGCATATATATGAGATTGGGGGTTAGGGTTTAGAATTAATAAGCAGATCGATGCAAAAATCAGATGATGAAAATGATCGAACCCAAAAGACTAGCTAAAAATACAAAGTGAAACTAAAAATTCTAGTAATTGGGTTTAAAATGTAATACCATTAAGCTAGCTTCACTAAATGAAGGTATAGGGTAACAAAATTAAAGATAGAGACTGGGATTGTGTATGATTAAGCTAAGCAAGATATACATATATGGTATATGGTATGATATTATACTACAAGAGAGGGATGGAGATAGTAATTAAAAGGACAAAGCTGGTGTTAGTTTGATCTCATGAGGATACTCCATGCCATGGTCCATCCACACGTGTGGGCCGGTACGTGCAACTTGAATTGGTGAAGTTAAACGTATAAATGATGATGATCTGATGAAGAGAGGATCGGACGAGGAGGAAAAGACTAATTTTATATATATGTCCTTTGAATCCGAAGGGGCAACCCTCTTTTCATTCTCACCGTCGGGAAGTGGATTATTGTGTCCTCCTCCGCTATCCACCTGTTTTCATTTTTAAATAGATCAACCCAGACATCCATATATCTGTTTAAATATATAAATTTTTTCAACTTTAATATATATATATATATATATATAAAGTTTAAAGCAACTCATTTTATTTAAGTTTGCTTAAAATCTTAAATAAATATAATTATGATTATGATTACAGCTTAAGAGACTCTTAAGTTTGACTAGTCAAACTATGACATATAATTAAACTGGCCCCGTTCACATGCGGCTCGGCTTGTCCCTTTCGGCTGTATTGTGATTATAAATATGCTACTTTCTTCTGTACATATACTTATGCAATCACAAGAAATCAAGCAAACCAACAACAACAACAACAACCAAAAAAAAAAAAAAAACAAAGCAGCATCTTCCATAGTCCCTATGTGACATTATTGTGTATCTTTACTTGTCATTTACCTGTCTTTTAACTTTCCCTCTTTTATTTTAAATTATTTTTAGTAGTACCAAACACACACACGTACAGTAATTAGTTGGTTTAATATACCTGAAATGGGTAACGAAGTGGTGTAGGAACACCGACACTTCCAACCTAGCCAAGTCAAGACCCGGGCACAGCCTTTGTCCACCTCCAAATGGGGTAAAATTACAGCTATTTGGATCTTTATCCTGCATCCGGAGTAGTAATATAATTAATTAATTTGGGAAAACAAATTAATGAAAGAGGTAGCGCGCGCGCAGTAGAAAATTAAAAAGAAAAGAAATAGTATGAAATACGTACTTGCCATCTCCAAGGGTTGAACAAGTAAGGCTTGTCATAAAGATTGGAGTCAAGATGGACAGATCTGAAATAAGGCATTACACACCATCCTTTTGGTATCAACTTCCCTTTTATTTCTACATCTCTCACTGCCTTCCTCATCACCCCTATTATTATGTTTCCCACCCTCAATGTCTCCGTTATCACCTGCCCATTTCAATTCATTTGTTCACCATATATATATATATATATATATATATATATAAGTTCGATGATCAATGTTCAATGTCAAATTATTTTTCATTAGTTTAATTTACTGTTGAAACATATATGTGTATAATATGATAGCTTTGATTTCTTACTTTCTGGGTAAATGGCAACGATGAGTAATCACTCCAGCAAATCTCTTCTCCTTCCTCTGCCTTTTGTCTCTTCAATTTCATGTTCTCCTCCTGAAAATCAATTCCAACTCCTATTATTTTAAATAAATAAATAAAAATGGTTTGGAATTGTAAATTTCTTAACCCTAATTCAAGAACTTAACATTAATAATGGATATATATAGTTTTTAGCGGAAAATCATACCGTCAATTTGTGAAGAGCGATAGGGCAATCAGACAAGAACTTGACCGCAAGAGTTATAAGAATGGGCACCGAGTCCTCGCCAGGGATCATCATATCAATCATGTTGTCCGAGATCAAGTCGTTGTTTAGGTGGCCACTGGTATCACTAAGAAGCACGTCGAGCACGTCCCTTGGGGTAGCACCCTCATTCGCGACACCTTGGCTTCGCCTCTCTTGGATAATTTTCTTCACAAGCTTCACCATTTGCTTCTTCGCCTGCAACAACATACATACATACGTACATATATTTGTCACAAAGAAATTGATTTTATACAAGTATTTTGGATGTCACTATATATATATTGAGATAGCTGTTCTAACTACTTTATTTTTCCCTCCATTTAATTATCATCCATTTAATCCGAAAATTCGACTTAGGGGGGGCAGTACGAGCTTGCCTGCAAGGAGCGATGGAGCTGAGTTCCGGGAAAGTTAATAGGCAAGGACATGAGCCCTGAAATGAACTCTTGGAAGTGCCTTTTCAAGGACTCCATTTCAGGGCCTGGATCTAAGCTCATCAATGCTTTCACCAGCACTTGAAACGCAATCTGTACGTGAATAGGTAAAACAACAAATTCAACTTACCATAATTTGATCAAATTAATAGAAGTTCAAATAGGCACTCAAAAAGACAAGTACACTGTAAATTGAATGGTACTCCATAACTTAATTTCATTATGAAAACGGTCAAAGAAAAAGAGAACTGTTTAGGCAGACAACATGATTTCACTCAAGCCTGTAATTATAAGTACTCCGTAGTTGGTTTTTAGATTCGTCTTTGTCAAAACAAAATGAATTTGGAGGGGGGGGGGGGGGGGGGGGGCGGCCAAAATGTTAGAAAGTGATTCATTAGGTTCTTTGTTTTCATGATTTTTTCATAAAATTAACATTCTTTTTTTGATCTGTCATACGGAGTAAAACATTCTAAGGCTCCGTCTCATCAAAATTACTCCCTAAATCACTCTCTCCGTCTCAAAATTTAAGTCGTTTTAGTATTTTGCACAAGTTTTAATAAAACACTCACCCCTCAATCAACATCATCATTCCACTAACTTTTTCATAAATTTTATTATTTTTTAACACTCACAATATTTTTCAAAAAATCAAAATCTTTAAAAAAGTCAACAACACACAAATCGATACAAATCATTACTATCCCCTACCTAGAAAACCTAAAACGGCCTAAATTTTGATATAAGAATTAAATACTAAAACGACCTAAATTTCGAGACGGAGGGAGTACTGTCAAGCTTGATTTTAGATTGAATAATGTACTATATATATATATATATATTTCCTTTTAGGGAGAAAAACCTATTGAGAAAAATATGTTATTTTATATATTTTGATTTTCACTTTTCAAAATTGTTGAAAAATTGATTAGAGAGGTAAAGTGAAAAATTGATTAGATATTTTATCCTTATATTTCCCCCTTAGATATTTTACACTTATATTTTTCAATTTACCCTCATTTAGATATTTTACCCTTATATTTCTCAATTTACCGTCATTTATTTAAAATTTGAATTATCTTGAAAAATGTGATTTTACTTTGCTTTGAGATAATTAAGACAAACGTAGGGACAATTTAGTTAGTTTAAATATTTCTTAAATATTGTGCCCATAGCTAAAATGACATGTTTTCGCGAACAGATAGAGTAATAAGTTACTCCGTATCTATATAAACTCTTAATTTAGAAGAGTTTAGGATGATGTGTCAATCTTAGAGGCATTTTAGGAGTTTTAACCAATCATATTTTTTTGCCATTTTTCTTTGATTTTCTTTAATTCTCTTTTTTTTTTCTTTTTTATTCCTTTAATTCTCTTTTTTCTTTAATTTTAATAACTATTGGGCTTAATTCAAAACATTGAATTCAATCTAATATAACCATTGGGCTTAATTCAAATTTATTTACTAACTGTTGAGTTTAATTCAAAACATTGCATATAACTATTGATTATGACACATCACATTTAAACAATGTTATAATAATATTGATATTATTATTCCTGAGTAATTTAAAATATCTATATTTATGTATTATACTTTACATAAGATTTTTAAAAAATAATTTTCTGAGATAATTGTAAGATACATTTGTTGTAAAGTTTTTTTTTTATGATTTTTATCTTAATATTTTTTTGTATAATATTTTAATTTAAAAAAAAACGCGCCATGGCGCGGGAATCATACTAGTTATTATTATATACAATACAATTTTCTCTTACAGATTGAGATTAATTTAGTCTCAAAGCTAGCTTTAGCTAGAATCCCCATTTCTTTTCGCAATTATATGCGGCAAAATGAAAACTTTGAAATTATAATGGTAAATTCAAATTTCAGATTTGTATGAAAAAGAAAAATAAATTTTGATTATTTTCTATATGAATTTCAATTTCAAACAATAAATTAATGAGGACATTAATTAGTTTAATTTAAAATGACAATTTAAACCTTTGAATCATATATCCACTTTAATTAAATAACACTATTCCATTTTCAATTATGAAATACGTACGTAGTATTAATTAATTAATTAATTAATTACTTTCACTAAAAACTACTCGATTCATTTCCTTTAAAATATCATATATCCACTTTAAACACTTTTTAAAGTAATCATCACTCTAGAGAACATATAGAAATCTCTCCATTGAACTCATCACACGAAAAAGACATTGAATGTGGTTGGAATTACAGTAGCACTTACTTTCCCACGGGACTCGAAAGCTCAATATATAATCAAGTCGAGTAAAGTTTTATTTTAAAATTAATTAATTAATAATAGGAGTATCTATCGATCTTATCATTGCATTGGGAAATTTGGATATTTTTCCCATCTCAACAATTTATATACAAAATGTATTTTTATTTGGGACTAAATAAATACTATACTCATTTTATGAATTAAAATATATTATTTTATTATTTACGTGTTTTTAATACTAACGAAGGGCTTGTTGGCTGAACATGGAAAGTATAAGTTACTTTTTAGAAATTGAATTCTTATGAATTGCACTTACCGGAATTTGGGTGAATTTAAGTTTTTAAAAATAGAAATAAGAGAAGAAAAAAAATTACATAAAATAGAGTGAATTAATAAGTAGTGAACTTTATCCAAAATCTATCAATATTACTAATTTTGTTAGCATTTTGCTGACGTGTCACGTCCACAATTAAAGTTGAATTTTTTATTCAAATGTTATTTTCTTATTGGTCAATATTATTGCTGAAATTATTTGTTTCCTATTTGAGATATATTGGTTTCCTATTTTTCATACGAAGATTTTTTAAATTGATATGGTTATATCAATTTGTGATCTATTTTAAATATATTTATTTCCTTTTTCATAGAAAAGACTATGTACATTGATACGTCGGACCACAATTTTGGATATTATCATTCTGTGTGGTCTTTTATATCATTATTTCATTAACATCACGACTTTCTTTATAAATTTCATTCATATCAATAATATTATATATTTATTATGACCACAATTTTGGATACTATCATCCCGAATGTCGGGTCGGGTTGAGAGTGGAATCGGTTTGGGTCGGGTCGGTTTTGTCTGTGTTCGGGTCTATTTCGAGTCGAGTCAGATTCATGTCAGGCTTGGTCTCGGATTGGGGTTACGGATGACTCCAAATTTTCGGGTTTCGGTCGGGTCTGGGTTCGGTTGAGTCGGTCGGGTTTTTCAGGTCGGGTCAGATTTTGCCAGCTATAACCATGATGATCAAAATCCATATATTAATTGGTCCACATATTTATACAAGTCTTATCCATGATTTGTTATGTAACCTTTTTTTAAAAAAATTAATTAGAATATCTAAATATAAAAAATATCTTTGAACTACCAAATGTTTACTTAATCTTATATTTATTTATGTATATAACTAAATTGACTAATATATTGAAATGTGATAACTCAAGAATTAATAAGAATATTCAATTCAAATGTCAAAATAAAAATTAACTATAAAAAAATGATTGTCAAAATAATATTTCTTTTTTAAATTTATATTTATTATACAATATAGACATCTTAAATTTTTATTGAAATTTTTTTAAATATTTTTGGAGATAGAAGCAAAACTTCATTAATTTTAAGAAGAAATTATTTTTGCACCTATTAACCTTCAAAAATTGAGGAAAATAATTATCCAAAATGAATATTTTAAATCTATACTTACTCTGCACATTCTACATGACATCTATATATATTTTTAACAAAAGATTATTTAGAGATAAATTACATTTATTTTAAACATCTTAAATGACTATTTGGAATACAAAAAATAACATTTTAAGATCTATTAATAAAAATTGAAGAATTTTGAGAAAAGAAAATGTGAAATTTGCATATATTATCATTTAAAAATAAATAAATAAATAAACACTCTTTTATGATTAATTTTGGGTGTTTGGCTTCAAATATTGAAGAAATTAATATTTATCCCCAAAATGAATATTTTTCATCTATATTTATTTTATACACCCTAGATATCCCTTACTATAATTTCAATATTTTAAGACCTGCAATTTTTTTTATATAAAGTTAGTAAAAATAATTAATTTGTGAATATTCAATTTCAAAAGTTAATTATAAAAATCAATTAGAGCCAAAAAAAGTTTTTTTTTTACAATTTACTTATTTTAAAAGTTAATTAAGACTTCGACCAATACTTATTTTACATCTTAGATGATGCACCTTATATCTCTTTTTTTTTTACCATCTTACCTTTATTTTCTCTATTTATTTCTCCCTCTTTCTAGCCATCTTTCCCATAAAAATAATGAATAAGTTTTGTATATCTACATAACTTCAAAAGTATTCGCACAATCATGTGCTTATGATTTTTTTAATTATTACTCCGTATATGACAACTTATTTTTTCCTTTTTAGTTTTATCCTAATGATAATAATTATATATGTATTTCAAATTATAATAGGTGGTGTGTTTGAGTTTTATTACTACTTTACGTTATTAAATCATTTAAAAAATTATATTGTACCTCTTTTCAATTAATTTATAAATTAAAAAAATAATTTATGCATATTATTTTTGTTGTAAACAAGTATATATTAATATAGTACTATATAGATATATAGAATGATGTTCAAATTGAAATGAATCAAAATCCCGTGCCTTGAAGGCACGGATATTACACTAGTGAAGGTACTGAAATTCTCAGAAAGTAGGTACTGAAATTCTCAGAAATTTGAATTCTCGGATTTTTCTATAATAAATTTTTTAACTAGTCTCGTATATTTTTTAAACTTTATGGGTTTTTCATTAGGCAATCAAAAAGGACGAAATTATTAAATTTCGTTCTTTTTAGTACTCCCTTCATTCAGATTTAAGTGTCGTTTGACTTTTCAGCATGTTTTTTAAGGAAATAAAAACTATGTATAAAATATTAATTTATTATTTATTTTTTAAAAATATTTTTAAGTTTATAACTAATAAGTATAAAATGATATATAAAAAATTAATTTAAAAGTTGATATTTTGTATAAGCTTTTAGTTCCTTAAAAATGTGTTAAATAATCAAATAATCGATGGAGTAATAAATAAAAAAACTAATATATTTGAAAAAAAAAAGTATATATATATATATAATTTTCCACTCCTAACTAATCATTGATTTCCCACTGAAAAAATAAACCCAATTAATTAATTTAGTTTTCTAACAAACACCAAAACACTCCACTTTCCCCATCTTTTTCACCCAACCAAACAAAACTGAATACCCCAAAAGGCCAAAGTAATTAGATATGGAAAGAGAAAGGGATTTTAATTTACTGACATGTTTGGCTTCGTCCTGAAGAAAAATTAGACAGTGACGCTGATGATCAACACCTGCAGCATGATCAGCATCCATGTCCTTGGACGAAGGCCAGGAATCCATGGCTCGGTGCAGATACATGCGCATGTCGGAGGCAATCTGGGCCTTGACGGTTGGGGACTTGAAGAAGCCGCCGACGAGGCCGTGGATCCTCCGCTGCAGGCTCCCGTTGATCACCAGGATGGAATCCTTCCCCATCAGCTCCATCAGCGACTTCGGGTAGCACGGCACGAACGCCCGCGCGTCACTCTGCAGCACCAGCCTGCTCACCTCCGCGTCCGTCGACACTATCGTCTTCTTCCCAAATATATGCGACTTGAACACCTTCCCGTACCTGACTCCCAAGCTTTTCGTATTAGAAAGGTGGATCCGATTTCATATATATATACTCTTAAAATAAAATAAAGGAACTTACAGAAGGCGGCGTTTGTCCATGAAGCTCTCGGGGCGGTCGGAGTAGGCGCAGGAGACGAACTCCATGGTTTCTCCGAGGATGGGCCACCCGAGGCTACCGGGCGGGAGAGGCGGAGTGGTTGGTCTTTGAGGGAGTGATATATTGGTGAATCTTTGGAATGTTTTTGTGAATAAGGTGGGATTGTGGAGGATGAGGATAACAACAACAACAAGAGGAGATAGGAAGAGAGTGAAGAACAAGAACAACATGGTAATGGTAATGGTAATGGTAATGGAAATGAAGTACTAACAAATTAAAATCTTGAATTTTTTAATTGAAGGGGAGAGAGTGAAATACTGAAATTTGATAAGACTAAGATTGGAGGGTGGGATTTGCTGGTTGGGATACTTTTTGGAACAATTCTCTGTAGCAACAGAGACGCACGGGGATCACTTCTTTATATGCGTTGTTTTCATTTACTAATTGATTTTTTTTTTTTCAATACAATATTTATGACCCTTTTTTTCATATTATAATGTGGGGGTTTATAGGTCTACAAGAGCGCGCATCTCAAGTCAGGCTTGTTATATGCCATAAAATTATCGTTATCCACACGATAGCGACACCGACTTTTTAAGTCTGTCGTCCTATCGATACCGACTTTCTAAGTCGACAGAAATGCAGAATTGTATTGACTGGGAGACACATATGTCCTAGGTCGACAGCTTATGTATAGGTCGGCAGCCTCATTGATACCGTTTTCTCAGATCGGTACCGTGCATATGGTAATATCTCACCGTATCGATAGCAGAACCGTTAATATATAACTAATTGGCAATGAAAAGAATAATTCAACGACATGTATATTAAACTTGAGATTCATATGTTTTCAATACATGTGAAAAATAATTTATTTACATATGGAGTATAAATTTTCTTTTTCAAAAAATAACTCAAAATAATCTCAACTATCTCAATTCAACTAAAAATAATCTAACCTTTATAAATAACCATTTAATAGCTCAACTATTGCCACATATACCATAAATAATACTACATCTCTTTAGATTTGCAAATTATGTCGCTGAAAGTATCCTTTGAGACCCTACCATTTAGAGTTCAAAGATGCATGCTCACTGACAGAGATCCCTTCATTTGGAAATACTTTTACGTGGAGAAAGAAACTGTCTGGACCAGATAACATTTTAGAAAAATTGGACAGGGTTCTAGTCCACCATGAAATAATTGACGTTTTCCCTGATCTGGCAACAAAAAACGAGGCCTTCGATTCCTCGGATCACTGTCCCATCACAATTAATTTGGCCAAAAATTCAAATTTCAAACCACCCCCTTTCAAGTTTGAAAACATGTGGCTACAGAGAAAAGATTTCCGGAACATAGTTAAGCAAGCTTGGAGAGCTTCGTGTGCTGGCTCAGCGCTATTTAAAATCACACATAAAACAAAGATCCTAAAACAAAAGGCAAAAATGTGGAACAAGAAAACTTTCGGAAATATCTTCCGTCAAATCCAAGAGATTGATGACGCCCTTATTATACTACAATCAAATCCACCAACCAATACAAGCCCAGACCAAATTACAAAGGAAAGAAACCTCATATCTAAAAAGGAAAATCTCCTCCTTTTCCATAAAACATATTGGAATCAAAGAGCCAAGGTAAAACACATAAAACTAGCAGACACTAACTCTGCCTACTTCCATAGAGTCGCCACCGGCAGGAGAAATCGGAAAATAATTAGATCTATAACATCGACGGAAGGAACTCATATAATGGGCGATGAAAATGTTAAAAAGGAAATCCAAAGAGACTTTGAAAACCGTTTCACCCAAGAGCACTCATATACGAACAGTCAATTAGATAACTACCTCTCAGAAATCAACCCAATAATTTCAGATGAGGAAAACAGATTTCTTACACAGCCACCAACCAACAGTGAAATTAAAAAAGCAGTTTTCTCTATGGGTAAAAACAAATCTCCCGGCCCAGATGGGACGACGACGGAGTTTTATAAAAAATATTGGGATATTGTCGGGACTGATATCACCAAAGGGGTAAAGGCCTTTTTCCACTCCGGGAAACTTCTAAAACAAATAAACCACACATTCATCTCACTAATACCAAAGAATGACAACCCCTCCATGACGACACATTACCGACCCATCAGCCTATGCTCCACCTTATATAAAATTATTTCAAAAATAATAACAGAAAGACTAAAATCAATAATTGGCAAGGTCATACACCCCCTTCAAGGTGCCTTTGTGTCTGACAGAGCTATCCAGGATAACATACTAATAGCGCATGAAATTTTTCACTCGTTCCGAACCAGAAAAGGCATCAGAGGATGGACGGCCATAAAACTTGATATGGAAAAAGCCTACGATAGAGTAGACTGGCAATTTACGAAAGCAGTTCTCCAGCGGTTTGGTTTCCATCAAAAATTTGTGAATATCATCATGGAATGCGTGACCACGGTTTCTTTCTCTGTCCTAGTCAACAACGGCCCTACGAATCTGTTCACTCCAACACGCGGCCTGCGACAGGGGGACCCCCTTCCCCCTTTCTTTTCCTACTTGGCGCTGAAATTTTTGCTCGAAAACTCTCTCGAGAAGCAGATTTGCATAATCCCAGCGTCGGATTCAAATTTGGTCACTCAGGCCCCTGCGTTCCCTTTCTGGCTTTTGAGGACGACATAATTATTTTTACCAAGGGAAGCAACTCAGCGTGTATCAAAATCAAACAAATAATTGAAGAATATTGCAAATTCTCAGGCCAAAAGGTTAATTACCAAAAATCATCCTTTCAAACTACCCCAGGGATACCAAGGAACAGAGCACATGACCTCGAAGGAATTCTCAACATTCCTCTAGAACGAAATCTGGAGAAATATCTGGGGTGCCCTATTATAAATGGTAGGGTCTCAAAGGATACTTTCAGCGACATAATTTGCAAATCTAAAGACCAATTAAGCAAATGGAGGGCAAATGCCCTATCTCAGCAGGGAAGAGCAACTCTAATTACCTCTAATCTAGCTTCAAAACCCCTCTATACCATGCAGAGCTTCATGCTCCCTGCAGCGGTCCATAAAGAATTAGATCAAATCAACCGAACTTTCCTCTGGAACAAAGACGCCCAACATCGCCCCCTAATTAGTTGGGATAAAATATGCAAATCTAAGTCAAATGGAGGATTGGGAATACGTAAGGCAAAGGACATGAATGAGGCACTCCAACTAAAACTACTGTGGAAATTTCTAGCTGATCCTGCAAACATCTGGGTCCAAATCATACAATATAAATACCTAAAAGACAAACACATATTAAACTACTCAAAAAAGGGTACGGCATCATGGCAATGGTCCAAACTCAGAGCACTGATTCCCAAATTTAAAAAAGGTCTCATCTGGCGGGTGGGAGACGGAAAATCAATCAAATTCTGGGATGACAATTGGACAGAATCATCCCCCCTTAGCAGCAAGCTTCATCATCATCAAAATTTAAACCGAGAAGATCTAGTGAGTGACTACATCATTGGCCGTCAATGGTGGAAGGAGAAACTTCTCTCAGTGCTCCCAACGGATATCACGGACGAAATTCTGAGAATTCCCCTACCTATAACCCCATTCACAGACAGACTTTACTGGTGGCCTGACAAAAAAGGATGGTTTACCACATCCAGTGCCTTTAAATTTATTACTTCCACTCCACACTCTACACAAGAAGACTTTTTGTGGATTTGGAAAAATGATGTAGCCCCCAAAGTTAAAAATTTCTTATGGAAAATAAAACAAAAGGGACTGGCTTCTGCGAAGCGTCTGTCACAAAAAGGTGTGTCTGTTCCCTCCACCTGCATTTTTTTGTAACCAGTGTGAGGAAGATGATATACACCTGTTCTTAGAATGTCCTGTAAATAACTTCGAGCAACAATTCCCTCCAGATATATCCCAGGATATTATCAACATCATACAAGAGGATAGAGACATGGACCACATCCTATATACAATAGGCACCACTCTTTCGAAAGAAATGAGAAAATATATTGCTATTAGATGGTGGACGATTTGGTTCGTTAGAAACCAAACTATCTTCAGAAATAAAAACATTCCATCTCGGCAGGGATTTCGGAAAATGATCAGGGATAACATACACGAATGGAATAGGGCCAAAAGATGGAACGACAGTGTTACAGAGGATCCCGAACCACAGACAAAGAAACTAGGTCATATAAAATCTAAAAACCAAACACCCCACTGGAAGAAGCCCCCGCCGGGTACATACAAGCTAAACTTCGATGGTTCCTTCATATCAAATTCCAGAAGCTCTATTGGATACATCATTAGGAATTGGTGCGGCGAACCTATCAGTATTGGGGGTAATGCCAACGGTGGACAATCTCCTCTCATGGCGGAAGCCCTTGCCCTGAGACTAGGGTTGGAAAATGCCAGAGAACTACGCATCAAAGATCTACTCATTGAGGGAGATTCAAAAATCATTACGGACTTCCTTAACTCCAAAACCAGTTGCCCTTGGGAAGCAGAAATGATTATGTCAGATGTCCAAGTATTACTCCAACAACTTAATCCAATCAAGATATCACATATACCCCGTTTTGGTAACCGAGTAGCAGATAAGGTTGCACACCTTAGCTACTCGACCAGGGGGTCAGATTTATATCTTCACTCCGGCCTTCTTGGCCTCATCCGACAGGATGCCTTCGGATAAGGATACGCTCCTATCCGAATTCTTACCTAATCAAAAAAAAAAAAAAATACTACATCTCAATTTGATTATTTAATAGCAAAATTGCTGTAAAATTGGGGTTTCTAGCAAAATTGTTGTAAAATTGAGCATGTAAAATACTCCGTATATTGCTGCAACCGCCACCTTACTCCGGTAGCCATCGCCGAAGCAGCTGAAGCCAGGACTAGCCGCTGCCTCTATCAATTACTACTTCCCTTCGTCACGTTCAACCCCTTCGCTTCTCTCTGTTATCAGTGAGTATGTAATTGACCATTGGTTTCAACTTTCAAGAGGTCAGATTAACTTTAGTTTACGGTTTTTTGCCCAATACATTTAAAATTTTACATTTTTGACCTAAACTAAAATGTAAACATGCAAAATATCTAATAATTTGACTTTCAAAAGGTGAGATTAACTCTGTTCTATACGCTCGTACCTCTTGTTGTAAGGGAAGAATGGGATGTCAGACAAACCCCTTTAACACACACGAATCAGGATGGACAAGAACTATAAACCAGAGAGCCAAACTCAAGCAACTCAAACCAACAATCAGACACAAACAGAAGATAAAATAACCAACCCAAAACGAGGTAAAACCACGGCGAGTCAGAAACTTCCACTATCAACAATAACAAGTGGGTACAATCTTCCCTAGACAAAGCTAGAGGCATACAACATCATCAAGCATCAACAAGCTTGGCCAAATCTCCAATTTCATCACCCAATTGGTGAAAATCAACAAAAACCAAGAGAGGACACTAGCAAGGGGATCTGAGATTGGAGGCTCAAAACAACGATCTAACCATACAAAATGAAGCCTATGATGAGGTGAATAACATATCAGAAAATCGTCTCAATTGGATCGGCAGGTGGCACGCCCATAGGTGTCAGGGTGGCTGGTTGCCTGTGTCGGGATGATGGCGATGATCCCGCTGCGAGGGTCTGATCCAGATGGTGCGGAGTAGTCCCTGTTGGCTCGGGTATGGCCTCGTTGGAGAGGCGTAAGGGGGAGGCGGAAGCGCATAGGCCGGGTAGCCCTGGGGATGGGCTCCAATGGGGGAATACCCCCTCTGTAAATGACTTGGAGGGGCGATAACCACGACGGGAGGTTGTTGTTGATTGTAGAAAGCCATAACCGTCGTAGATCTGCTAGTGTGAGGTAGAGTACCGTCACAAAGAGGGTGACAGGACACAGTGCCGATAGTGACAAGACGCAGTGTCAGATCCGCCGAATTAGGGTTTGACGGAAAAGGAAGAGCAATGGAGAGAGGGGCAAACTGTCAGGGGACGGAGAAGCCAGCGGAGGGAGGAGGGAGAGTCGGCGACAGGGAGAGGAGTGGTCGGCGACAGAGAGGGAGGCCAAAGAGTGGTGGTCGGCGACAGAGAGGGTGGAGGAGAATCTGGGTAGTTGGCAATCTGTCAGGGGACGGAGAGGCCAACGGAGGGAGGAGGGAGGGTTGGCGACAGGGAGAGGATTGGTCGGCGACAGAGAGGGAGGCAAACGAGTGGTGGTCAGCGGCAGAGAGGATGAGAGGATCGATGGTAGGCTAGGGAAATTTTTTGGAGAAACCCTAGAGAAAGCCTGATACCATGTCAGAGTGAATAATCCCCGTTGGGGTTGCCTTCGCTATTATTGGAATATATATAGGAGTACAAGATATTTAACCCTAATTACAATTGGGTACTTGGGCCTACACATATATTCTATCTAACAAATTGGAGGTCGTTTGTTCGTCAATCACGACACTTTAAAATAGGTTGAATAAGGGCATACATATTTCTCCAACTCTCTCTTTTCTCCTTTATTTTCTCTCTCTTACTTTCCCAATTGGAAAGTCATCCCTTTTATAAATGAGATAAAACATCACATGGTAAAAACCCATATAGGAGGGAACCCAACACCTCTATATTATTCTTGAGTTATTTTATGGATAAAAAAAACACAGGGCTACTAAGCAAAATATCCAATAATTTTATTTAACTTGTGAAAAACCCAAGACATGAGGGTTACTTTATGAAATATCTGTAATAAGAGCAGCTACATTGGGGGTTTGTAAACCCTCAATCTGTAAAAAAAATATTAAAATATTAAAAGATGGGTGGGTATGTACATTGGGGGTTTGTAAACCCTCAATCTGTAAAAAAAATATTAAAATATCAAAAGATGGGTGGGTATGTATAAGAAACGATGCAACATGTGTGGAAGTAGGGAATGCTTAACACCCACCACAATTGCAATGCAACACAAGCCTTGGGAAGGGGATCACAATAAAAAAATGAAATAAAATGAAAAAGGTGGGAAGGATCACATTTCACTCAATTTTCATGGCACATAGTGCCACATGTACGTTTGGAAGTTTGCATGTGAACTTCAAGGTTAAATTTCTCTTATTTGGAATGTAGTTTGCATGTGAACTTCAAAGTTAGGCTGGATTTTTTATTTTTTTTTTTAAGTTTGGAAGTTGTAGATATGCATAATTTATTTTTCTTAATCTATAGACAGTAATATCATTAGGTAAATTTTTTTTTAATTTATGTAAATTTTTATTATTATAAAATATAAACTTTTATGATGAATGAGTAAAAAAAATTAAGGAACCCTAGTGGGTTCTAGGGATGTGAGTTTAAAAATGTAATGAGTTGTTAAAATAATATGGAAGAGAGAAAAAAGTAAAAAGTGGAGTTAAGGAACCCTGTGGGTTCCAGGGATGTTGATGCTCTAAGTACACGTGTAGGTATTTTATTTGATTGAGATAGGGTATGTGCGCACGCGAGGCGGGCACAGGAATACAAGGTCAGTGTATTTTATTTGATTAAGGAAATCCAATATTTATTCCTTTCCCATACCATATACATAATTTTTTAAAGATAAAAGGCATATTAATTACCAATTATTGGACCTTAAGAATGTAATATATATTAGTGTCATGCTTTCATTTTATATTCAGTTGGTCCATGGACTAGTATTCAATCTATTCAAAGTTTTACTACTAGACTAGAGGAGACGTTGCTTTTAAATGAATTAAGCATGATTATATAGTGAATAAACAATGTAAATAGCTCGATTTATTATTAAGAATACATACATATAAACAATAGATCATATATATACACATCTCTTATGATGTATCATGTTAATAAATTTGGGTCATTAAACTAAAAAATCAACGATTGAGATTACAAGTATAATTTCTTATTATTCGGTAGTATTGAGTGATTATTTGTTAGAAATTTTTTTTTTACATTTTTTACACTTTTTTACAAACGAATAATTATATTGTTATAGATGAATAATCATATGAAAAACAAACAAATAATTATGAGAAAATAAACGAATAATTTCTACCATAAGGTTGTGTACACTGTACACACCATAAGGCTTATCCCTTATATACAGGGGATGATTCCAATGTAAACATATCTTACAGTGTAAAATGTGAACATGTTGATTGTTAATACATAACAACATAGTTATTCGTCTATTGCAAAATGATTATTCTTAGACCCCTTATACGAATAATCTATCTATTTTATGACAGATAGGCACGAATGCAGGGGTGGGATGAGTTTTAACATATAGTTTACCTAGAATCACAAGATTATGCTTATCCAGGTGGTAAAATGTTTTAGCATATATCTCTCTCAAAACCCAAGCCCAGCCACCTGGGTAGGGCTGTTCAGAATTCGGTTCAAACCGATTTTTCAATCGAACCGAACCGATCAAACCGGAACCAAACCGAACAAAGTTGTTTCAATTTAGGTTTTCGGTTCAGAAAATTTTTAATTTCGGTTTTCGGTTCGGTTTGAATTCAGTTCGGTTAAACTGGAAAAAAAAAAACTGAAATTGATTTTATAATATTTATTGTTACATATACTACCTATTTTATACTACCTATTTTATTTTTAAACTGGGGTGGGCTGCAGCAAACCTCAGCCCATCCCTAGATCCGTCCCTGATTTCAATTTGGTTTAATTTGACCCGATTGGACTCGGTTTTAGACCGATGAACAACCCTACTCCCGGGTTCGATTCTCTCTGCTTCCACTTTCACATTATTATTATTCTTTTGCCTTTTCCAGCCCATTTTCTATAGCTACAAGACCTATAATAATTTTATTTATTATATGTAAAGTGAATCTAACCTACTCAAATTACAATTTCTGGTTAATGACATACATTCTTATCAAATTGTAACTGAAATGAAGCCACGTGCATACTTCATGATCTTCATGAAGCTCGAAAAATAAAACAAAAAAAAAAAGAAAAAGAAATGAAAAAGAGCTAGGAATGATGAAAGAAACAGCTGCACGGCTGCACCAAATGTTAACGGCAGAACGGAGGATGAGCGCGCAGCTGGATGGAATGATGCTTTAATCTTTGACCAAAAGTCAAACCTCTTTTTATGCCTTTTGCCTCAAATTTCTTTGAAGGTTGAATCCCTGAATTTAAGGGCAATTGTTGTCCCCATCTATCATGCCAATTGCCAACCCTTCTTTCTATAGGCAGTTGCTTATATGTACAGAGTATAGGTGCTATATGCAGTGGCGGAGCCAGAATCCGAAGAGGGTGGGGGCACATCGATAATAAACGACAATGAAAAACATAAATTTGTACAACACATAAGGTCTTCAACACTATAAAATAGCGATAAAAAATAAAATATTTACTAGGACAAAAAAACTCTTCATTGCTAATTAGAGTTTTTATAATGAAATATTTCAACTCGATCGACAGGGGTAAATTCATTTTATGGGTTTTCATACCTTAAAATGTTGAATGATAATCTCATTATCAATGCGCGAGCTTGAAAACATCTTTTTTCAACCTAGCAGACAAAACACTCAAAGAGAAAATCTTCTCTTATCTTGTCGAAATGAGTAATATAACCTCTCATTTCAAAGATCTCAAGATAAATTATAGTATAGGAATGCCAATCTAAATAAAATATAAAAGCATTGTGGGTTGTCCAAATAAGATTTAAAGTGATTAATATACATTCAATTTTCAAACATTCATAACTTTTTACTCAGATATCGGATTAATGCGTATTATATATCAAAACGAAGCTATCGACGAGGAGAATACATATATGCAGTTCGTCGGATGAGGGTGGGGGCACGTGCCCCCACATGCCCCCATTTGGATCCGCCTCTGGCTATATGCATTCAATACGAACGGATTTTAAACCCGTTTAACCCTTAACTTGATATGTATCTAGCATTAAATGTATCTAATATTAAAAAAAATAACAAATGAATCAAAGAAGCAGATCTTTGATCCGTTTGTATATATAAATTTTTTATTTTTTTTTAAATTAAACTTGTTTTTTTAAATACACATGAACGGATCTTTAATCTGTTCATTACTTTTTAATTTCAAATATATTTAATGTTGGACACGTGTCAAGCTGAGGGTTAGACAAATCTTAGATCTATTTGTATTGAGTGCATATAGCACATGTGCTCGGTACATATAACCTTTCCGTTTTAAATACCCTTCCATTGGTGAGGAAATGGCGTTGAATACCATTAGGTCTACTTAATTTGCAAGAATAACATTCTCTAATTTTTTTTTTTGCGAAAATATACTTACTCCCATGGAATTGGCAAAAATAATAAGTTTCTCACAGCAAGTATTAGCAGGTGATTGAGGGCAAATTTGTTGCAATTGTCACGTCTCATTAATGGTCCAATTTTAAAAAAAAAACTTAAAAAAGACAGTTAAAAAAGAGAAAAGGAAAAGAGAAAGTGACATCCTCATCACACCATCCATCCTTGAAAGTAATTACTGGCATAGGCGAGTACGAAAGGGTTAGCGAGAAGGCCGATGGTGATGACATAAGAGACACGAATAAGAAGTAAGCATCCTACATCCTCTCTCTTTCAATCTATTTGCGTTAAAAAACCTAATAGTTAGGGATGTGAATCTGAGTTACAAATCTTGCAATTGAGTGTTTGATATCTCAAATATATTCATGGCAATGCAAATTAATTGTTTCTGTGTGATTCCGAATTGGATGGGTTAATGGTGGGATTGAGGTTTTTAGTGACAAGGAAAGGGCTGGTGACACGATGAAACTAATTAGTGACATGATAAGGATGTGGGGAGACTGGGTATCATAATGGTGACAAGCGAGGTGAGTTTGATTGTTGGCAATTGGATTGTAGCATCACTCCCAATTCATTATATACGAGGTGGTATGGTGAAAGGAAAGGTAAGAAGTGACAGGGAGAAAGCAAATGTGCCATGTAAATCATAAAGAGTGGCATGCTATTGTGCACTAGGGTGTCACGAGATAAGCTGATGTGGGTTTGTTTATGTTATTTCCATAACAGGACCAGACAAGGACAATGGTTATGGTTATGATAAAAGGCAATCGTGTGATCACCCCGACGAGTGGCGAGATAAAACCCGATAACCCAAAACCTATACACAATATGTAAGTAGAAGTGTCTTTTGAATAACAGCTTTTGCTAAGTTTTTCTATTGTAGCCTACCTATGCAGTTATGAACTTATGGTACTAGTTGGCCTTCCCCACTAACTCGTTGAAAAAACGCCTTGTTCATCTCAACCTCACACCCACTAATTTTTTCATCATGCCTAAAAAGTAAAATAACAGGTTAAATAAACTTATAATAAAAAGTGTAATATGAATAAGAAAAGAGAGATTATAAAAAACAAATAATTACCCAAGAGAGCAAAACCAGTTATAAAAATCAACACGAGCATCTTGGCTAAGAAAAGAGCTCTTCGGTAATTTAGGACAAAAAAATTGTTGTCATCAAATACTTCCTTTGTAGCACAAATATCAAAAGCAGCACCAATATTGTCACCACGTCCATCCTTTGCCAGATCAATATTAGTAGCACCAACAAAGCTGTCATGAACATGGGCATCCTTTGAAACAGTAACTTCAGTAGCAGAAAAACTACTTGCATCAATCAAATCCTTTGAAACACCAACATTGGTAACAACAACAACACTGTCATCAATTGCATCATTTAAACAAGGAAGAACAATAGTAGCACCAACATTATCACGAACATTGGTACTAGTTGCACCAATGTCATTAATTGCATCATTTGAACAAAGAAGAACAGTAGTAGCACAAACATTGTCCCCAACATTTGTACCGGCAGTAACACTACCATCAATTGAATTCTTTGAAGCAAAAAGACCAATAGTCGCACCAACAGTCAACAAGTACCTTTGTTGAAACATTAATGTCATCGATGCCCTCCTATGAAACAAGAGCATCAGTAGGAGCAACAGAACTGGAATTAATTCTATCATATGAAACAATAACTTCAGTGGGCGCAACACTAAAATTATCAGTTACATCCCGTGAAACAAGCACTCCAGTAGCAGCAAAAGCATTGTCATTAATTTTATCATCTGAAACAACAACACCAGTAGGAGCAGCACTACAATCTTGAATTCCCTCATTTGAGACAACAACACCGGTAGGAGGAACATCATTGTCATCAACTCTATCCTTTGAAACCATAACATCAATGGCAACAACACTACACTCATCATTACCCTCTTTTGAAGCTGACATTAGTTGGTGGAAGAACAACAATATCTGCATTTTGGGAATCATTGAAAGTACACGTGTAATCAGTTTCATTTTAACATTAAAAAGGTTCCATTACTCAGACAATTGCGAGCAATTATCCCTAATATCAGCAAGAACATCCTTAAGAGACTCATCCAACGCAGCACGTTCCTTTTATAGAATAGCTTCACTGTCATCACTATGATGAGATAGGTGTGATTCTAGAGTAGCAATTTTCTGCTCAAGTATTAGAATCTTAGCAACATATTTCAACTCGGATTCAATCCTTCAAATAATTCCTTAAAAGATTTAATCATTTCTTCAAGAAAAATAGCTTTTCCAAACAAGTCTTTTGCCTAACCAAGTAGACCATCACTTACGGAAATAGAAGAAGAAGAAGAAGAAGAAGAAGAAGAAGGAAAATTAGGTTTAGTGTCAGCCGGAGTGGCACTACATTTACCACCTATATCAACTTTTTGGGGAATAAGTCTAGGCAACTTAAACTTGAACCTATTTGGCTTGTCACCATGCTCTGTATTCTTGTCAATACTCTTTACTCTTTGCTTCTTTTTATGCTCTTAGAGGAATGCTCTGTAGTAGCTACAAGATCTGCAAAAATAACATCCTTACTCTTTGAGGAATGTTTAGATGTCAACACTCTTTACTTCTTCTTGATAGACTAATCAATAGCAGGAGGGCTTCTCACCACTCTCTTCTTCTTTACATGAACAGGACTGGACTGAAATCACCGATCTTGTAGCGTGTCACCACCCTTTTCTTGAGAGGGATAGGACTCTCAAAGTCAGAAGTGGCATCACTGGTCATTGATTGTCTCACCGCCTTCTTTTCTTCCAAAGCTGGGTTTCTGACTATTTCCTTGTTTCGAGAAGGAACAATAACTTTAACTCCACCATGAAGGAGAGGACCACCTGATTGCTTGACACCATGAGCTTGGATGTGTAACTGCCTAGAAGACACTGAATCATTTTCGTCATCACCCAATCCCATAAAAAAGAAATGTAGGAATCAATGGCTTCATTAGCTACTTCATCAGAAAATGATTGTGCAGGGACATTCATAAACTCAACATAAAGAGAATGGACAGTACTCTAGCAAGAGAACAAGAATAATCAGTCATAATTACTAAAGATAAAATGATAGATTTTTTAACCACTTGAGATAGGACTTTTCAAGAGACGAATAAAGGTTCTATTCGTCGCCCTATAGCTTTCTCTCTATGGGTTGTGCTCGCTTCATCCTCAAGCGACTAGGGTTGTTATTTGAGCCTAACAGCTCGAGCTTGGCTCGGACTCGGCTCGAAAAGGCTCGGCTCGAAAAAGCTCGACTCGGGCTCGTTCTTATATACTAAACAAGCCGAGCTTGAACGATATTTTGGGCTCTAGCTGAGCTCGGAAGCTCAATGGGAGAATTTACAAAATTACCCCTAGGGTTGTATTAGGCGCTTTCTCCTTCAATAGAGGTTTCAATCGCCTCTCCTAAAGACCCTCAGCTCAGTCCCTCTTTTCTGTTAGCAATATAGTTTATATTTGTACATATTTACGATTGTACCCTCAGGATTTTCACCCAATGATATATATATACAGGAGTAGGCCTCTGAGATCCTTCAAGGACTCAATTATCCAAACACTTACATGGTATCACAGCCTTTTGTGAAACCCTAATTTTTTTTCGTTTCACAAATTATATCGATCCCACCGCCGCCGCTCCACCCGCTGCCCCCCACTCTCCTGCCGCCGCCCCCCCTTCAGCCGCCGCCGCTTTCTCTTACCGCTGCCGCTCCCTACATTTTCCGATGGCTGACGTTGTCAACCCCCCGCCCCCACCACAGCCACAAAACCATTTTCATTCCGCTCAATCCGTTACCAACATCAAGAACCAAATTCCCCTAATCCTAGACCTCAAGAAGGTTCAATACCACACCTGGGCGAAACTCTTCACCACCGCTTGTCGGGGCCATGACGTCCTCGCCCATATCGACGGTTCCGAACGCCCCGAGGATGTCCCTGAGCCTCTCTCGAACCGCATCGACTCCATCGTGCTCGGATGGATCAATGCTACTATCTCCGAGGATGTTCTAATAACCGTCCTCCAACCCGGCTCCACCACTCGTGATATTTGGCTCCGCATCAAGGGTCTTTTTTATGACAATCAATCCGCTAGGGCTACGGATCTTGAGGGCAAATTCATCAACACCCGTCAGGAGAGTTTCTCAACCGTCTCCGACTATTGCCTTGCAATCAAGGCTATCGCCGATCAACTTGGCGATGTCGGACACAAGGTCAGTGAAGAGCGCCTTGTCTTTCAACTTATCAATGGTCTCTCCACCAAATTTGACGTCGTCGGTGGTATGATCAGCAACACCTCGCCGCTGCCGACTTTCATGGTGGCTCGCAGCATGCTCTCCAGGGAGGAAAGTCGTCAGGGCCGCCCTCAGGCTCCATCCCATATCCTTGTGTCCTCCAAGGACTTCCTGCCCACGGACCATTTCCCCCGAACCCCACCTACCAACCAGCCCAGGCCGACCCACCAGCGCGGAGGCCGAGAGCGAGGGAGAGGTACACGCAGCGCCCGCGGCCGCCGCATACCTACCCGCCGCAGTACCCGCCGCAGCATCCTTGGTTCCCACCCCGCCGCCCTGCCCCTATCCGACGTGGGCAGGCTACCCACCGTCGTCGATGGTCCGCCCGTACTGCCCTACAACTCAGGCGGCCTCTTCCCCGGCGTTGTACGCCTCCCAGCCGCAGCCGGCGACCCCCATGCACACCGATCTCTCCGCTGTTTTCTCCACCATGGGACTTCAGCAGCCAGATGACAACTGGTATATGGATACCGAGGCCTCCTTTCACATGAAAAACGCGCCAGGTAACCTACAAACTGTTTTTAATTCTAGCACTTTACCTTCTATCTATGTCGAAAATGGTGCCCCCCTTTCCATTGTCGGTTCGGGTCAAGCAACCCTCTCCACTGGTCCACCCCTCCACCTTAACAACGTCCTACTTGCCCCTGACCTTGTCAAGAACCTCATCTCTGTTCGTCAATTTACCATCGATAATCACGTGGCAGTCCAATTTGACCCTTTTGGTTTTCTTGTGAAGGATCTTCGTACGGGGACCCCAATCATGCGGTGCAATAGTTCCACTGACCTCTATCCACTTGCTGCAGCCCGCCGTTCTCCCACTGCCGCCCCCACCGCCCTCGTCACCCTTTGTTCCGACTTGTGGCATGATCGTCTTGGCCACCCTGGCGATCACGTGCTTCAATGTCTCCGCTCTAGCAATTTTATTTCTTGTAATAAAGCCTCGGGCATTTGCACTTCATGTGAGATCGCCAAGAGCAAAAGACTTCCCTTTAGCATTTCCCATTCTCTTACATTTTCACCTTTTGACATTATACATTGCGACTTGTGGACATCGCCTATTCATAGTGCTAGTGATTTTCGATATTATTTGATTGTTCTTGATGATTTTACCAATTTTGTTTGGGTCTTCCCTCTACGCCACAAATCGGAAACACAAGGTCACATTGTTAGTTTCCACAAGTTTGTCCAAGCCCAATTTATCTTGTCTATCAAGTCCATACAGTGTGACATGGGAGGCGAGTTCGACAACAACATTGTCCGCTCCTTTTGTCAACAACAAGGGATAGCCCTCTGCTTCTCTTGTCCACAAACGCCACCTTTAAATGGCAAAGAGGAACGCATTCTCCGCACGCTCAATGATAAAACTCGAATTCTCCTTCAACATGCCTCTCTACCCCCTCCTTTTGGGTTAAAGCACTTCACATGACCACTTACCTCCACAATATCCTACCATCCAAGGCCATTGGCAACTCCATCCCAACCGTGGCACTCTACCATCGCCACCCTTCCTACAATCATATTCGAGTGTTTGGATTTCTTTGCTTTCCCAACATGAGTGCCACCGCTCCTCACAAGCTCTCCCCACGGTCCACCAAATGTGTCTTTTTAGGCATTTCCCCAAACCATCGAGGCTACCGTTGTCTTCGCTTGGATACCAATCGGGTTGTGACATCTCACCATGTGATTTTTGACGAATATACCTTCCCCTTCGTCTACCAACCTCAGCCCCGCGTCACCACACCCCAAGAACCCAGCGACTCTGACACATTCTCACCCCTCCTCCGTCTTCTACTTGGCAGCAGCCCACCCTTGCCGCGGCCGCCGCACTATGCAACGGCCGTCGCCCTACCCGCCGCTGCAATTCCCTCTGCAGCGGCCGCCGCACCCTGCGGCGCCCGCCGCCCCACCCGCCGCCTCCCCTGCTGCACCTTCACCTGCAGCAGCCGCCGCACCCATGCAGCAGCCGCCGCACCCATGCCGCGGCCGCCACCCCTTGCAACGCTCGCCCCACCCATGACCACCCGATCCCAATCCGGGATCTTCAAACCCAACCCCAAATACAACCTTCTTACCCCATCCACACACATATCCCCTCTACCTAAGTCACTACAAAAGGCCTTACAGGACCCGAACCGGCATGCCGCCATGGTCGATGAGTTTAGTGCTTTAATTAAAAACGGCACGTGGGACCTCGTTCCTAGGCCTCGGGACTCTAATATCATTAACTGCATGTGGTTGTTCAAACATAAGTACAGGTCTGATGGGTCACTTGAACGTCACAAAGCTCGCCTCGTTGTCAATGGCAAGTCTCAGGAGGTTGGTGTGGACTGCGATGAAACCTTTAGCCCGGTCGTCAAAGCCGCTACCATACGCACTGTGTTGAGCATCGCTCTCACTAAGGACTGGCCTATTCACCAGTTGGACGTCAAGAATGCCTTCCTACACGGTAACCTTCAGGAAACTGTGTATATGCATCAACCGCCAGGCTTCTATGATCGCTCGCGACCTTCTCACGTCTGCCTTCTTTTGAAGTCTCTCTATGGCGCGAGGCGCCTGGTATCAGTGATTCACCACATACCTCACAGCGATAGGATTTCAAGGCAGTCAGTCGGATCACTCACTCTTTGTGTTCCATTCGGGGTCTGACACTGCGTATCTCTTACTGTACGTTGATGACATTGTGCTCACTGCATCCTCTTCATCATTGCTGTCTCGCCTGATGGCATTGCTACGTTCGGAGTTTGTCATGACTGATCTTGGTCCCCTGAGCTACTTTCTCGGCGTCTCTGTGACTCGCACTCGAGATGCGTTGTTTCTTCATCAGAAGAAATATGCCCTTGAGATTGTCGACAAAGCTTGGATGACGTCTTGCAAACTCGCCACCACTCCTGTCGACTGCAAGTCCAAGCTCGATGTTGTCTCCAGTCCTAAGGTTGATGACCCTACAGCCTATCGCAGTCTGGCGGGTGCTCTCCAGTATCTGACGTTCACTAGGCCAGACATTGCCTTTGCCGTTCAGCAGGTTTGCTTATACATTCATGATCCCCGTGAGCATCACCTCCAGACGCTCAAGCGGATCATCCGGTACATCAAGGGCACCAGTGACTTGTGTTTACACCTCTTTCGTGGCCGTTTCGACACCCTCATAGCCTACTCGGACGCTGACTGGGCGGGTTGTCCCGAAACTCGCCGATCCACCTTTGGCTTCGCCGTCTACCTCGGAGACAATCTAGTATCGTGGTCCTCCAAACGTCAGGCGACCATATCTTGCTCCAGTGCTGAGGCCGAGTATCGAGGTGTCGCCAACGTCGTGGCGGAAACCTGCTGGCTACGCAACCTCCTCTGCGAGCTTCGTGTTCCGCTTCGTGCTGCTACTTTGGTCTATTGCGACAATATCTCTGCCGTTTACCTCTCCTCGAACCCGGTTCAGCACCAGCGGACCAAGCACATCGAGATTGATATACATTTCGTCAGAGAGAAGGTCGTTCTAGGCCAAGTTCGAGTATTACATGTCCCTTCTACACACCAGTATGCGGACATCTTCACAAAAGGATTACCTACTCCTCTTTTTACTTCTTTTCGTTCCAGTCTTGCTATTCGCTCACCTCTAGCTGCGACTGAAGGAGGATGTTAGCAATATAGTTTATATTTGTACATATTTACGATTGTACCCTCAGGGTTTTCACCCAATGATATATACAGGAGTAGGCCTCTGAGATCTTTCAAAAACTCAGTTATCCAAACACTTACATTTTCTTAGTCCCTCCTTTCTGCGCCGACGAACTATTGCTAGGGGTTTCAATGTCCTCTCACCGGTGAACTCGTTATATAATATGTTACCAATTATATGAGCATTGTACCATTTGACCATTATATAATATGTTACCAATTATATGAGCATTGTAGCATTTTATCTAAGCAAGTCACGGTAGTCACCTAATCTAAATTTGAGTGGAACAAAGTTTCAATTGCTGACGATCATCCCAATTAATCAATATATATAATACTAAAACAGAGGCGTGGAAATCCTATGTGGCGGGCTCTGGTGCGATTCGCTTACGTGTCGTTTTTTGGTGCATTCTGGCCCGAGTTTTTGACACGTCAATTAATGAATGTCCAATAATTTTAAGTCATGTCATACATCTGTGTAATCTATTTATCTACGTGTAATTTCAATCAACTTTATATATTTTATGTTAAAAACATCTTCAATTTAAGTGATTGAGATATGCCGAAATCTTATCTTTTAGCCACATCATTTAATATGGTTCATCTTTATTAACAATGAAAAATAATTTAAATAATAAAATATTATCGTATCTTAGTTGGTTATATATTGATAAGATTTTATACTTATATTTGAATAAATAAAAATCATGGTCCTTCTTTTCCTTTTTTTAAAAAAGATATTATAATTATAAACACCTTATGTAACTAATCATTAATTATTTGTTGCGGATTTAACCTAAAAACAAATTATTTATTGTGGAGTATAATTCATATCTTTAATTAATTTATTTTTACGTATTTAATACAAATTAACTAAGTAAAATGATAGAATTTACAAATTATAATAAAACTAACACCAAATGATATTATGTATATAAAAGGTAACCTAATTATTAACAGATACTTATATGTACGCCATCTTATCATCTATAAAACTCTTTCCATTTTCTACTTATATTTGAGTAATAATAAATGAAAAATAATTATAGCCTAATAAATTAACTTTAATCTATCATTTTATTACATAATATCGGGTAGGTAACAAAAAAGAGTTTGTTATTTATCAAATTATAATAAATTATACAAATTACCTATTATCCTAATCGGTAATAAATCAAGTATAATATACAAAACTATAAGTATATATAATAATAATACTTAAAAGATTACGTACAAAAATTATTACTGATTAAATTAATATATATACTTATAACTATAAATGGAAATGTAATTTAAAAAGTCGTGAAAATCCCGTGTGGTAGGCTCTGGTCGAATTCGCTTACGTGTTGTTCTCTGATACAATCTGAGTCGGGTTTTTTTTACCACGTCAGTTAATGATGATTCAATAAATTTAAGTCACGTTAGACGATAACCCCATCTAATTATACATGTGTCGTAGCCAGGCCACCTTCACCGAAGATCCCCTAATCTGATTCGCCGGGGGTCTTTGCCCAAGCAATGTTTCTGCAATGTCTGGCCAATCGTACCATGCAGATCCAGTAACTGCAAGACCATCAACACGCAGACCTAATAGAACTGACACATCTTGGAGCGTGATTGTCGCCTCCCCAACGTTCAAGTGAAAGGTATGGGTCTCAGGTCTCCATCTCTCTATTAACGTTGTCATTAATTCATTGTCTATCTCGAACGTGGACCCAA
The DNA here is from genome assembly GCA_963922045.1 of Persicaria maculosa. NCBI lineage: Eukaryota > Viridiplantae > Streptophyta > Magnoliopsida > Caryophyllales > Polygonaceae > Persicaria > Persicaria maculosa. The sequence goes on along the minus strand of OY998269.1, from coordinate 35,843,656 downwards.
GCTTGTATATACATTGAAATCCTGCCAACTGTATATACTGTAGGACTCGAGGGTCGGCATCTAGATCTCTCCCGAACTTTCGCAAGTGCATCCTATGTTGGATAACACCATTCGTCTGCAAATGTAACTCTTACAAACATTAGGGATCCGATCTATATGTTCCATTCAATTTAGTTTTAACACTTGGTGAAAATAGTATATACTTACATATTCCTCGCGAGTCCATACATCAGTTGACCTGTGGAGATGTTGTCTGTGGAGCACCTCGTTGTTGAGCGGACCAGGATTTAGTTGCATTTCCATTTATAACTCCCTAACAGAAAGAAAGTATTTTTAACAAACTTACAGAAAACAAGGGTTCTGAATCTAAATTCATATATGTGAATCAAAATCTATTCTCCTACAATCGCTTCAGTTCTAATTGAATTCTATTCTCCTACAATCACATACAATCTCTTCTCTGGTTACTGTATGCTAATTAAATTCCACGCTCCTATATTTTTTGCTAATTCAAATATCTTCTCCTTCTATTTTGTGAATCTAAATTTATACTATAAAAAATATGTTGTGAATCTACATTTATTAACTTAAGTATATAATACACTCTAAAATTATATTTGTAAAATCTAAACTTATTAACTTATTAAGATCTTTTTTATAAATATATTTTTACAATTTCATGTATAATCAACCATCACAATTTCTCATCTACAAAATCAATTCACACAACCGAAATTAACATCTTCTCATTTCAACAATTACAAATTTCATATCTATATTAATCACAATTTCAACTCACAATTTCATATCTATACTATCAACATCAACTCACAATTTCATATCTATACTAACCACAATTTCAATTCACAATCGATTCAACTCATTATTTCATATCTATACTAATCCTCCATCACAAAATCGAACTCTACAACATTCAAATTTCATCACTTTATTACCAAAAAAAAAAAATTCATCACCATTAAAAAAAACCAAACTTAAACTATCAAAACCAAACTTAAACTATCAAAACCAAACTTCAACTATCAAAACTTTTGAAATTTCCTACTGCTTCAATCAAAACTTTCGAAATTTCCTACTGCTTCAATAATCTAAGGGCTTTTGCCCACGTTTAGCATCACAAAAAAAAACCGAGTATATAAAATAGAAAAAATAAAAACACTAACCTTTGTATTTTCGGATGAGAAGTGAGGGGTGACGAACGATTCTTCAGTTGAAGGTTGAAGATGATGGTAATTGGTGAGGATGGGGGGCGAGGGTTTGGGTTGGGTTTGGAAGCATGGAACTGCCAATTCTTGAAGATTGGAGGTTGAAGACGATATTAATGGGGTAGGAAGCGGTTTCGGTAGGGTTTAATTAATGCGGCACATAAACCGCGGTTTGAAACCGCGTTTTTAGGGGGGAATCTTTGACTTTTTTTTTCCTGAAATCACACAGAGAAACGCGGTTTGAAACCGCGTTTCTCTGTGCCACATGAAATTCCAATTTCTAATAAATTGGTAGAAAATAATTAACATGATTAAAATAGTAAACAAACTTTAAGAGGCAAAAATAGTAAACAAAGAAATTAATAAAGATAAGGATATTGTTACATAAGAATTCTAAATAAGGTTTAAACACATGATAAAGTATATTTAATTGCAAATTACATGAATATAAAAGCCAACGTTTATGGCTTCTGATGCGATTCGCATAAGTGTCATATTCTGGATTAAAATGATGTTATTTTTTCATAAGTGTTATATTCTGGATTAAAATGGCATTATCTTTTTTATTATTTGATCAGCCTTATATCTCTCTAATATTTGGTTCATTATTAATAACCCAATATAATTTTATCCTTAAAAAATGAATCTATTTGATTATTTTTAAAAATAAATTAAATTATATCAATTTTTTTATTAATTACTTGCACAACATATTAATATTTAATTAAAATAAGGAGGCTTATAATCTATCTCTTAAAGATTTAGCCTAATCTTATTTTATAGTCTTTCATAATCATAACCTGTATATATATACACACACATATGGTTGTAGGATAACTAATTGAAATACCTTAATTATAAAAAAAGTTCTATGATATTTATATACATGCACAAATAAAAATGTGTGAGAATTATATATTTTCAAAATTATTTAGATTAATTAAAAGTTATTTTTATATAAAAAAAGTTATGAAAAAACCGCGAAAATCGCGGGCAATAAAACTAGTTCAGTTTAATTGACATATTAATAATAAAAGTGGAAATCGATTCAAATTCTACCTTATATTAAACCACCAATTAAGTAATATAGGGTTATTTTTTAGACACCAAATAATGACAACGAAAACGGACCTAATGGATTTACATGATTAATGATTCAAGAGATAACACTTAATCCCGCTGAATCAACAATATTATATGTATTATGTATGTATGTACCTGCCATTTCTTGAAACTTTCCTTTGATACTATGCTATATATGAATCTAACTATAATTAAGTTAAATCGATAGTACCATATACTACTTTGACAAAAATACCTTTAAGCGCGCATGTGCATAATAAAATAACAAAGCTTAATTAAAGGTGAGAAATCAACTCATATAATCATAATTGGAAGGGAATTAATTAAAAGATTGATGATTAAAAGGAGTGGAGGGATGACCCCATCTCCATTTCCATTGATTATTGATTAGTTAGGTGGGTACAGATTACAGTGGATGGATCCTCCATCCATCCTCCTCGTGCATTCATGTGATTCCTCAAATAAAACCCAACACCCTTTCATCATTTTAATTATAAGACGGCTCTTTCTCTCTCCCTCCACCGATTTCAACATCCACTTCAAATCCCCTAATTAATTTTCTTCTATTTTTATACTATGAGATTAGATGAGATGATTAATTAGGTTAAATCCCCCTTTCCTAGTAGTTATCTTTAAACCCTAGCCATTTAAGCATTTCTATTTTGATTGGTGCATGAACACTTTTCATCTTTTATTTATGGTTTCTTTGGGTTGTTGGGTGTTATTAAATTTTGAGCTATCATGATATAAGAGTCAACTTTGACTCATGCTTAAAGGCAATGCAAGCACCACCTAAGCTAGATGTAACCTAGCTTGAATTGCTTCAAAACCCCACTTTTAACTTACAAATATGAAATATCTAAAACATATGTTCTACTCCATCCACATAAGAATTGGAAACCATAATTTCAAAAAGTTCACAAAATTAACAATAAAATATTCTATTTAGAGTATTTGAGTTCAATCTTTAGCTAGAGAATAGTATAAACAGACGTCGATGTATAAATCGTACTTACATCGATGAATCGGCAGACGGACTATCCGTCAACATACAACACACATAAAAAAAAACACAAATTAACAAAAATGAAAGAAAAACTCAGCACCCCATTAGATTGTTTTCCATTGAGGAAATGGTTGATTTTTGAGAATATCTTGCCTGTCTAAAAGGAGCATGCTTTAAGTTGATCAAGATGATCATGAATTTATGAATCATGATTCAGTTGCACCTTATGATGAGATTTAGTACTTGATTGATTATTGGGGTAAACCAATTCATAACATGAAACATGGAAAAGTGCATTGATTTGGTGGTTCGTGTTTTGAAAAAAGATTTGCAACTTTTTTTGAGAAACATAAAAACTGAAAACTCACACTGATATAAAATCCAGAATGAAGCTTAACCTAATCAAGAATCCGTCAGCATGGTTTGTAAACACGATTTCCAATGGTTACAAACATGAACAATAATCAATCAGAATATATGATATACATAAATGTACAGAAAAATGTCAGGGGGATACATGATTCAACAATTATTCCAAGAAAGATTTCAATATACACAAGTAACCACAAACATCAAACAAGACAAGGTCACAAGGTGCACCTACTGTAACTTGTGTAATGTGTTTTCAGACAGTGGCAAAGCATGAAGAAAATCCATGAGTTCCAGTAGTTCAAAAATCAGTGAAGATCGTCTGTCCACAATCGATAAATGAGGGGAAAGCCATGTATGTGGCAAAACTGAAAGAACATTGGGACACAAGATTGGTCGAAGAATGAGGCAAGTTATCTTCACAGATGAAAGGTTTGGTACCTCTAGATAGTTGGTAATGACTTAGCTCGTAGGAAATGCTTGAGGATAGATTTCTCTTCATCAATGCGCTTCTTCTCTTCGTTATCCTTTGGCTTAACCTTCCGCTTCTCTTCCAGCATCCACTTGAACAGCTCTCGTTGCCTGTTTTCAGGAATTGGTTCAAGCAGCTTCACAGGCTCCTTTGGTAGAGATGGTAAGGGCCTTTCAACAGCTGGTGTAGTCGGCGTTTCAGATGGATGAGCTGTAGAGACTTCTTCCTCCACTGGTATATCTTGCTTTTTTGTCCTCGTAAACAAGTAAGCTACAAGTTAAAGAAAACATCATGCAAGACTATTCAGTGCACGTCTTGCAGACCTTCAAACTGCTGATCTAGAAAGAAAAAAGCCAAATCGCTTTCAAACTTCTGATTCGTAAAGAAAAACAAATAACTTAGTGCATCAATCACACAAATGAACCAAGAAACTTTGGTATTTGACAATTAGAGGGTAGTATTGAAACCACAAAATACATCAACACCACATTCATATTGATCTTTATCCAAAAGATTACCATTACCGCTCAATCACTCATAGTATGAATGTCAGGTTGCATCAATGTATAACATCCGACTACATTCCGCAATGAAGTTGAGCAAACCAATTCATTACTAATTTCATATGCCTCTTAGGTGGAGCGAATTCATGACTAGTGCATTCGCTAAACCAAACTCATTTAAATCCAATGCTATAACAGGGTGAATGTAACAAATACTCTGCCCATATAAGCTACATCTGAACTTTCAAATCCAATTACTAAAGTTTCTTGACTATTTGCATAATTCATATTTGAACAAACTTCAACCTGATTAAAATGCAAGTCATCCAGATCAACTATCCATTCCTGATATGTCACAAGCTTGAAGCTTAAACCTTGCTGAAAAGGCTGTGATTTTAGTACCTTCAGTATCCAAGTTTCCAGTTATTGTCATTGTTACAGAACATTCAGGGTATTCTCTAAGAAATCAGAACAAGCAGTGATTTCTTCATATTTGGAAATTATCTACTCTGAATCCAGATCCAATCAAACACTAGATTCTAGACGAAAGATCGATTAAGGGAAGCTGAAAGTCAAACGGTGCAAAACAAAACACACTGTTCAATCCTGAGACATCCAGAAAACAAAACTAGCAATACCATTGTGATTGTGATAATGAAGTTCAGATTTTCCAGACCAGCAAACAGTTTACATATTTTCCGACGATTCAAACAGATGAATTGAACATTCTTACTAGTGTTAAGAGAGACAGAGAGATGGGATCATCGGAAGCACAAACCTCCAACAGCAAAATTCACTCCCAACAAAAGAGGCCAGAGGAACTTGTACCGCCGAGCGAACGACTCTTTCGGCGGAATCGGAGGCTTCGGCGCCGCTGAACCACCTCCGCCGGCCGATGTGGATCCCAATGAAGCCGTCGATGGCGTTGACGATTCCATTTCTTTCACCTTCTGCTGTTGAAATTGCTTCAATTTCGCTGCTAAAGCAGATCACCACACCAAAATTATTAAAAATAAATAAATAAATAAATAAACAATTATTGCAAGGATTTGACAGCAACAGCAACCATCATAATCATAGCAAACCCTAAAAAAACAAACCCGACGATTCCTATCCACTGGAAAATGTTAAATACCAAAAAAGATTTATATATAAAAAAAACCTTTCTTCGGCTTGTGTAAATAAAGCTTGGGAGCCTCTTGACTCATCTTCACCAACTCCGCGCAATGTCGCCGGCGATGGTAATTTTCGCTTAGGGGGGCGCCGGTGAGGCGGTGACTGCAAATCGGCAAACGGAGGGTTGGTAGAGCGGTAAACGTACTGGGCCAATTATTGAATTGGGCCGTCAAACATGGGCCTACTGAATTTCTTGATGGGCTTTCGAAAGCCCAATCCGTTGAGCCCAATTATCATGGGAAGTTGTTGGATTCGTTGGTTTGATCGTCGTCACTTCGCAGTCTCCACAGTAATAACCGGGAATCTGGAGTCTCCGGAATTGGCAATCTTCTGGTTTGTGTCTTTCTCTAGGGTTCTTCCGGAAGCTTGCATCGGCGTCATACTCACAGCAATGTTTCAGTTTTCCTTCTTTGTATGAAGTGTGTTCAAGCTGATCCTCCCGCTTCCGTTTTCCGAAATCTCAGAAAAGCGTGTTTCGTTTCGTCTTTGTCTCGTTGCAACTTTACCAAATTCGCCGAAAATATGAAGCTCGTTGTGAAGACTCTCAAGGGAAGCCATTTCGAGATCAAAGTACAGCCAAATGACACCGTCAGTTTCTGTCTCTCTTTCATCTTTTGATTTGAATTGTGGTTGGTTGATGTGCAAGAGGAGAGGTGCATTTTTGCATTTTCGTTCTGTTATGAATTGTTAATTTGAATTGTGTTTGGTTGATGTGAAGAAAGGGATATGCATTTTGCGTTTTTGTTTTATAATGAATGTCAACTGTGTGTTGGTTGATGTGAAAAGTAGCTAATTGAAATGTGAGAGATCTGAATAGAACAGAAAGGATGAATGGATTTTATGAATCTTGAGAGACTTGATGGAAATGTGTGAGACCTCTTTGCAATTTCTCATAGTTAGCATTAGCATCATGTGATGCTAATGTTTGGATTGCTTAGTTGGGGAAGATGAAGCTGGGAAGAAAGAAATGTGGGAGGACTTGTTTAAGTCAGTCGGATACCAAGGAATTTAAGGTTAGAGACTTGTTACATTTTTTGTAGTTGTTGAGCTGAAAAAGTTACTAACTGTGAGTTTTGAAATAATCTCTTTCTCATTTGTTGATGATAGTTGGGAGTTCTAAGTGGTCAGCTAGTTCTATCTTTTTCTTTTCCATATATGAAATAGAATTATACCAACAATTGTTGCTTTTATTGTTGAAGAAAATTGGGACGAATGGTTTTTCAGCTCATTTGAAAATCTTCTATGTAATGGCTTTGCTGTCCTGTTCCATCAAATTAGATCGCTAATATTGGATTATTAGCAATGTAGTGTTGAACACTGGTTCTCCTGTGTTCCATAGCTTTCTTTTCTGCTAAGGGTTTATAATGTATTTCTACAATCATGTCTACAAGCATCAATATATTTTCCACTTTTAGAGGTACAAAGATTGGTTCTGATTGAATCTGATCTCTTTGAAGGTTATGGCTGTCAAAAAGAATATTGAAGATGTGCAGGGAAAGGACAATTATCCTTGTGGTCAGCAATTACTAATCCACAATGGTAAGGTCTTGAAGGATGAAACAACATTGTTAGAGAATAAGGTTTCTGAAGATGGATTCCTAGTCGTCATGCTTAGTAAGGTAATATAACTTCAATATGCCTATTGTATTTTTCATTGTACGTTTATGCTTCCCTAACTTAAAATTTGAGCTTTTTAGTTCATGAACACTTTCCTTGTGTATCTTCAATTCATTATTAAATTAGGTAGATGGCTGATGGTTACTTTTTGCTTTATCATCTGTTGGCCACACAAGAAGATATCTTACTGCCCAACTCTTTTCCCTTTTGTGAAAAACTAGTTTTCCTCTCCTATATCATGTCTGTAAATGCTTGAGCTATGCCTTTGAATACAGAACACAGATATTTAACTGTGATGCTGGGGTGCTTTTTTTTAACATTTACTTTATACAATTTTTCTATTGGGTGACTTACTGGTCTTGCTTGGCTTGCCAACTTTATGTGTTCTCCTGTTAGTCCAGTATGAACCATCGCGATGGCAATGGTTAAATGTTTTTCTTCCTTTGTTTTTTTCAATAGAATACTCCTTTTCTATTGTTCTGCTTACAAAAAATGATCACATTCCTATTCTTTCTTTCTGCAGAGCAAATCGTCGGGTTCAGCAGCAACTCCCTCACAGGTTATATAAATACTCCACACCCACCCCCTCCTCACTCACAACCCCCCACCTACAACACACAAATCACAACCTGGAAAGACATAAAAAAATTAGCAAATAAAGAAAAATAAAAATGGGTTTTGTTCTTATAAAAGCTAAATTACATCTGTGATTTATGACAGCCTTCATCAACCACTGTTGCATCTTCTAATCCTAGTACTACATCTACACCAGAAATTCATACACAAGCACCGTGAGTTACCTAACTAGTATTTTTCGTATATTTCTCATTGGGGTTCATTCAACATATTTGATCTTTCTTGTTGCAGGACCTCCAAGGCTGCTTCTGGTTCTAATGTAGTGATAACCAAGTATGTATCTTGAATTTTGTATAAATTCTAACTTCTTAATCTTCTGAATAAAAGGAAGATTACATTTGAATCTCAGAAGTAGATCTGCGATTGAAAAAAAAAGAATTTAAATCAACTCTGATATTTGCCTTTCCCTGACATAATATAGGTGTACTGAAGGTAGTGTTATTGTGGGAGGTTAGTTGCTTTGAGGGTTATACATGTCATTTTTAACTCTATGAATCATCTAAAATTCCAACAAAAGCAGTTACTATAATTTTGATCCCTACTATGGCAGAAACATCCAACCTAGATAGTAATTCCAACCATATCCAAATGTTTGATGATTTCATTTGTTATTATTACCATGTTTGAGCCAAAGATTGCCTGAATGTAAAGCTACTTAATGTACTCTTTTTTCAGTGCACCAGTTGATACCTATGGCCAAGCTGCATCCAATTTGGTTGCTGGTAATGGCCTTGAACAGACTGTTCAACAACTTATGGACATGGGGGGTGGAAACTGGGACAGAGAGACTGTTATTCGTGCACTCCGTGCTGCTTATAACAATCCTGAGCGAGCTGTAGATTATTTATATTCTGTAGGCTCATGAATTCTTCACGCTCTTGTAAATTCTTGATGTTCTAATTCTTCATTGCAAAGTCAGTGCTGATACTGCTACTGAATACACACAGGGGATTCCACCAACTGCTGAAGTTGCTGAACCAGTTGCTCAATTTCCTGCCAGCGAGACAAATATAGGGGCAAACCCTCAGACTGGAACTGGCACAGGCCTTGCTGCTCCAGTTTCTGGAGGACCTAATTCTTCCCCCTTGAACTTGTTTCCACAGGTATATTCATTGTTTCACGAGCATTCATATAGAGTGAGTCTCCTTGTTGGTCCATACTTGTAGTCTGAGGTTCAAACTAGTCCCAAATACTTTTGAATTATGATCATCTCGTGTCATTCATGAGCCTCATACTTTGCTTTTGAACTTCTTTGAAAATGGTAGGCCACCTATATATACTGCCTTCTTTTCCCCACAAAGTCATCTTACCCATCAACGTAGTTCTCTTGATTCTAAAGCTTTTGGGATGTGAAGGCCTAGTCATAAACTTATTATATAACATGCCCCCTTCATGCGATTGCCCTTCAAGCTTGAATCATGACCACAATTTATTTACCTTGTACTTTAACAAACTGGGTGAGAGTCAAATATGAGAGATCCTGGTAACTTTAACTGTAGTAGACTAGCAGGTCGAAAAAAAAAATTCCATGAGCCATTTGAAGATGTTTAGGAGAGCGAAAAAAAAAAGCCAAATTTGCAACTCTGATCAGATGTTTACAACTAGCAAAGTGATTTTCTCTAAAATTAATTTATTTTACTCTGCTAAATTTGTTATTGTTCAGGAAACTGTCTCTAATGAGGATAGGGGAGGATCTGGGATCCTGGAATTCCTCAGGAACAACCAACAGGTGCGTGGTTTATTCTCATCTGCTGAGATATTCTTTCTGAACAAGATAGCTTTCTTGTTTCAGATGTACACAGTACACATCAATTCAGGTGCTAGTTTTATTGTTTCCTCGAGGAGGATCTAAAAGTTTGCTCCAAAAGGTTCTATTATTTTGGTCTTCTTTGCTGCGTGAATTTCAATTTTACTATTCTTGTTTGGAATCCTCTTTAAGGAAATTGCTCACCGCATGATTGCACGGTCTGACAGTTGTATTGAAAATTATTGTCATTGCAGTGATTTGGCTGCTAGGTAATACTGCACTTTGTGATTCATTTAAACTGAACTTGGGTTTAAAGGGACCAGATTTGGCTTTCTCTTGAGGGTCTGGGGCACAAGAGTGTGGCACAATTAGGCTACTCCGAGTAATTTTGTACTGCATGCTGATGGTTCTAAATTTTTTTTTTTTAAAAAAAAAACCATGGAATCCCATTATGTAATGTTGTTAAACACAAGCTACATACTTTTGAGAGCTTTTTCTTTTCCCATTTTTCCCTTGCAGTTGATATGCCTTTTGTTCACTAGTTGGTTAACGTAATAACGTACACTCATCTTGGGTTCTTTTTATTGGTGTTTAACTTCTATGCATGCATTCCTTCAGTTCCAGACGTTACGGTCCATGGTGCAGACGAATCCTCAAATTTTACAGGTTTTGGATCTCTGTCTTGTAAATTCAGTAGTTTAAGTGGTGTTCCTCCTTCATATAGTGTGTGCAAGTGATATCATTTTTTATTGCAGCCCATGCTCCAGGAGCTTGGGAAGCAAAATCCACAGCTTCTTAGATTAATCCAAGACCACCATACCGAGTTTCTTCAACTTCTGAATGAACCCCTTGATGGTTCAGAAGGGTGAGTTGCTTTGAACCCTTTGACAAAGATGAAAATAAATTTCATACTTTTAAATGACGGATTAGAATGATGGCTGTATTATATAAAAAAAAAAGGGTTTACCTTTTCATCAACATCTGAAAGGGAAATGAAGCTTAGGCAAGGTAATGGACGAATTAGCTCATGATCTGAACAATTGATGTATGTGCATATATTATAGAATTTGGGATCGCAGTTTATGGAGTCAATCGCTCCTACTCTGAACAAATCTCAGTTCTCAAGCTTGACTATCCCAATATCTTTTCTCCAGCACTTTTGATGACTGAAATGGTTTCTTCTTTATAGGGATATGTTTGACCAGCCTGAGCAGGACATGCCTCATGCAATCAGCGTGACACAAGAAGAACAAGAGGCTATTGAGCGGGTATGTAGATTTGTTTCCACTGCTCGGAACTCTGAATCCCATATATCTTATTACCCCTTGCTGTGTTGCCATCCTTATTTCTTGCTTCTGTGGAAGAAGCTAATACAATACGTACACCATGTGTGTAAGGGCGTGCGTTTTGGAAAAGATGTGTTGGCACATATTGCCAGACACCCCTGGCCAAGCTTCTTGTCTTACCAATGACCCACCATCAGTTGGGGTCTATTTGGTAACCATACTCATAATGCAAATCATACTGGTAATGGTATAGTAACTGATGAGGCTAATTAGGTGGATAATAGGGTGATAATGGAACTGACTGTGAATTCACCATGTTATTTCCGCCCCTTTTTTTTCTTCTTTTGCTAATGCTATGGTCTTGGATTTTGTCCTGCAGCTTGAGGCAATGGGGTTTGATAGAGCACTAGTGATTGAAGCGTTTTTGGCCTGCGATCACAACGAAGAACTCGCAGCTAACTACTTGTTGGAGCATGCTGATGACCTCAATGAAGACTAGATTTCGGAGATTCTGTCTCACTGATCATTCATACTGCTGCAATTTTTAGGCCCATTAGAATTGTCTTTCCCTATAAAAGAACACAACTGAAACACCGAACGTATTGCAATTGTGAAAGGCATTTTACTTTTATCTTTTTTCTTGGGCATTTGCTTGTTTCTAACACGAATTTCGGTGTTATATCACTAATTAACAATATATGTAAAGAAAACCATGATTGCTTCTGGAAGACATCTTTAGTTTATATGTAAAGTCTATATATTTTATTTTTTTTATAAATAAAAATCAAACTCAGGGGACTTCTTTTTAAAGCAAAAGTTGGAAAAACAACTGTACGAAACCAAGTTCATAGAATCAATGAATTGAAATGTTATTACTATTAAGGAATTGTTGAATTGGAATGTTATTCCATTCGTCCAAAACGAGGGCTCACGTAAGATAAGACATTCTTGTACACGAATATAAGAATATTTACTTTTTTGGGATACATGACAATAATCTCGGTGACATGTTAATTCACTACCCATTAGGTCAATAGCACCCTTATGAATCAAAGTCAATAGCTCATAATGAGACCTAACTACCTAAGATCGAAATGATGCAGCAGTCTGACAAACTTATCAGTCGTTGCATTGACTTCACGAAAGACATTGTACACTGAAACGATACAAACAATCACATGAGAGCTTGAACATCAAGCATGATCATCTCTAGAAAACTTACTGAAAAGAAATAGAATAATCGATTTTCAAATTGGTTTTAACACTAGTTTTTAGTAATTACTCCCTTTGTTCAAGTTCATTTATCATTCACTATTTATACATTTTTATAAAGATAATAAAAACTATATAAAATATAATTTTTTAAAATTTCATACTCTAGTAATTAGTCTAATTTCGTGCATTGGAATATGTTAACTAATGTAAGTCTTATCTCATGCATTGGAATATGTAAACATAATATTTTAAAATCATGTCAATTATTTATTAAAAAATATATTAAAAATATGACAATGAATGCAATAAATTTGAATTACAATATGATAATTAGACTAATAACGGTCAATAAATCTATCTAATCACATGTATTTTTTAGATTGACATCTTTTATATTTATATAGTAAACTAATATATTTTTGAAAAATCCCTTATAGATAAATAGATAAGTAAACTAATATATCTAATCATGAAAAATCCCTTATAAAAAAAAATGTCATAAAAATTAAACTAATAATTAATAAAAATTATTAAATATTAAAATTTAAAAAGACTGTTTTCTTATTAAATTAATAAAAATCAAACTAGCACTATAGATAGATAGACCCATTTTCTTATCACATTAGTGTTGTAAACCATTTAACAAAAATTTAAGTATGATAGGGTTTCACTAATTTAAGTATTTGGTGAAAATTTTAACAAATTCTGAATCTTAGTTTTTCCTCCATCCGTCCCCTTTTCACTATTTTGGCTCATCAAATCCTGGTTTACCTACCTCCATTATTCCTTCAACCTTCTTCTGATTCCTCACAAACACAAATAATTATTTGAATTACGGTATTGCTTGTCTCTCCTTTCACAGCAATTTCAATTTTGATTCCACAATTAATCCTTCTTCCGAATCGTTCTTCAATTTCCTTCTTTTTTGTTGTTGTTTGTTAATTTGTTTTCTCTTATGAAAGTAGTAATCATTCATCGATATATTAATCATTGAATTGCAGTTTCCATTTTTTGATTGCAGAGTTACGGATTCGGATTCATAACGTTTGTTTATGATTCAACGACGAACCAAATTCATCCGCATTGTTAATTAGTCCGCGAAGCTGCTACAGCAACGCTGACTGATTTGAAATTGAAATTCTTTTTAATTCGGAATTACTCTTTCACAGTAAAAAACAAAATTATGGATAAAAGGAAGTATCCGGTAGGGGTGGAGCACTATACGTTGTATGAAGAAATCGGCGAAGGCGTGAGTGCTAAAGTTCATCGCGCCCTTTGCGTTCAATGGAACGAGATCGTCGCCATCAAAATCCTCGATTTTGAAAGGCAAAATGCCGATGTGGTAATGCACTTGTTATTTTTACTATCTACGATAACAATTTGCAATGGAGTTTGAATTTTGAGTTTGAGTTTGTTCCTAATTTGGGGTTGGGTGTTGTAGAGTAGCATATGCCGCGAGGCACAAACGATGAATTTAGTTGATCACCCGAATCTTCTCAAGTCGCATTGCTCCTTTGTGGCTGGGCAATACTTGTGGGTTGTGATGCCGTACATGGCTGGGGGTTCATGCCTTCACATCCTCAAGGCTGCTTTTCAAGACGGTTTCGAGGAAGTTGCCATAGCCACTACACTCCGCGAAGTCTTGAAGGGTTTGGACTATCTCCATCAACAAGGCCATATACACCGCGATGTCAAAGTTCGTAAACAGCTCAATCAAAAGATGGATTGTATCAAGCAATAAGACTACACTGGGTTTCTAACTCGCTTTTTTCTTTACAACTTGTTGTTTATAGGCAGGGAATATTCTCATCGACGGCCATGGTGGTATTAAGCTTGGAGATTTCGGTGTTTCGGCTTGTTTATTCGACTCAGGTGATAGGACTCGAATGCGAAACACTTTTGTTGGCACACCTTGCTGGTATATTCTACTACATTACATCTCTACTTAATAGGTTATTTGCCTTGAAATAGATAGAGCACATTGACATTGCTTGTTTGTATGCTTCACTTGTAGGATGGCACCCGAGGTGATGGAGCAATTGAATGGTCATGATTACAAGTTGGTTCTTTGCTCTTTGGGAGATAAACTTGTATCTTGATTTGGTTTGAAAATTCTGAAATTAGCATCATGAATTTGATTTGTGTATTTGCAGGGCTGATATTTGGTCATTCGGAATAACTGCATTAGAACTTGCTCATGGACATGCCCCTTTCTCAAAGTATCCACCAATGAAGGTAAATGAGAGATCCATAGTCTTGTGTAGTGTCATTGTCGCATGATTTTGGATCAATTGTTTAAAATTGCAATTAACTTGGATGTTTAGCTTTATTAATAGGTTCTGCTTATGACGTTGCAAAACGCACCCCCTGGACTTGATTATGAAAGAGATAAAAAATTCTCTAAGGTATACTTGATATGTATATATTCATACCTACTCTGATCAAAAGAGATGCGGTACTGGTATAAATGATGTTGGTTGATTTGCTTCTTTATTACTTGTCTTAGTCTTTTAAGCAGATGATTGCGAGTTGTTTGGTGAAAGATCCTCACAAAAGGCCGCCTCCTAAGAGGCTGCTGAAACATTCATTTTTCAAACAAGCTAGATCAAACGAATACATATCTCGTAAACTATTGGATGGTTTGCCCGGTCTTGGTGATCGTATGAAGGCACTAAAGGTTAATTGGTTGCCTTTTATTAATTGTGTAAACAATATGTTTTTATGAAGATTTATATGACATATTATGGTTTCTTGTACTTATATACACAGGAAAAAGAAGAAGATATGCTAGCACAGAAGAAAATGCTAGATGGAGAAAAGGAGGAGTTATCACAGGTTTGCATATTTATATTCAACTTAGATTTGTAAGGCAAATTGTCCATCTCCAAGTTAATCAATCAATCTGTTCTTTTAAGAAAATGCAACTTTCGGTTTTTGCTCATTTATGCAGAACGAATACAAAAGGGGAATCAGTGATTGGAACTTCAACTTAGAAGATGTTAAGGCCCAAGCTTCTTTGGTATGAATGTGTCCTTAAAAAAAATTGAACCTTTCATGTGTTCATACCACAACTACTTGCTTGGATTTACATTTTTCACCACTTCTCATCTCAGATCAGCGATGATGACATTTTATATGAGAAAGACAACTGCACAAAGGATTATGAGCGCCAATTATCTGGCAGTACTAACCTTTCTCACATATCAGAAACTGTATGTTTATATAGCTTCTACACGACAATAATTGCATTCTAAATTCATAGCTTTCTATATTCTAACAGCATAACATTTTTTTTTTCATGTAGGATGAAGATCATTATGATCTAAGTAGCAACTATACTAGGTACTTGTTAGAACTTTCATAAAAGATTCTATGTAACACATAGTTTCAATTGAATAAAAGAAAGGCATTTGACTTGTCATGTAGAACACGCTCTGAGAAATCAGATGATGATGCAACAAGTATGGCAAGCTCAAACTATGATCAGACTCCGCAATGTTGCTCACCTCGTCTGTTGGATGGCTATGAACATAATGCAGCTGAAATACCTCACATGGATATTGGCGCAAAAGTTGTGTCTACTAGTTTAGGGCATCATGTTCATAGAAAGGGAAGTTTCTCTGGATTGAGTTGTCTTGGAGAAGCTTTCCTGGCTCCCAAAGCAGAGAGGTTTGCTAATAAATTTATGACTTTGAACAAACTAAACTAGATCTATATATGCATTCCATATAGGCACTTTTACAATGTTTGAGTTCCTTAATCTTTTCAGCGAGAAGGCAACAATGACAATGTCGGGTTTTGATGGAGGAGTTGGCTTTACGGTGACAGATGCTACTACTTCTACTGATGTATCACCTATCACTTCAAAGACGATTGTAGGCATGTATTCTTGGAGATATTGGCTTCTAGTTTGAAATCATAAAAATCTTTGATGTTCCAAACAAAAAATTTCATTAGTAATTTGTTGGTGTGACAGCTAACAGTGAAGATGTCGACGAGAAAGCAAGGCCTCCTGTTATTCAACAAAAAGGTCGTTTCAAGGTTACATCTGGGAATGTCGAATTGGAAAAGGTAAACTGTATATAGAAACGATAAAAGTCACAAAACAATTACTTATAACTTTTGTGTGCATAATTGAATGTTTATAATCACTCCTCTCTTAATCTCTTACGTTCACAGGTGACTAGTAGTACTCCAGTGTTGCACAAGAGTCATAGTTTGCAGGTGAGAAACTTCTAGATTTCTGTTTTAACCACACAAGATCTTATCTTTTGCATCTGACCATCTTAGCTTATACAACTATGTTTGGGTCTTGGATTTTGTAGGTCATTAGCCAGACCCCAACTGCATCTCATGTTACTTCACCATTAGATCATGCGCCGGTCAACGTTGTCACGTCTTCAATGTCCACAATGTTACACTCTTTCTTGCAAACTAATATAGCTCAAAGGGTATGCTAATTGTTATCAATTAAGATGGCATGCATATGTTTTACATTTTGTAAACTTACATCTTGTAGCACATTCTTTGAATGCAGGAGAGTATTCTAAGTATGATGAAACACATATGTACTACTGAGTTGCCTAGTGATAGTCGTATGTTTTCTTTCACTTGTAAATATTGTGAATTCGCATTAAGTGATTTTGTTACATATTTCTATCTCATCCATTAGTTCCCTTTGTTGTAGATGTGGGATCTGGGCATTCAGATATTGTAGCGTTGGAGAAGTCAATGGTATTTAAGACCTTCTTTTTTCAGTGTCATTTTCATGAATAAACTTAGAAATGCACTAATAGTAACTTCTTTTTTTCAAGACCTTAATATGTAGATGTGTCATTTTAGATTTGCTCATGTAAACCATGCTTGAATTTTTTGTAGCTGGAGGCCGCACACGATAGGGAGAAAGAATTACTTCATGAAATAGCAGATTTGCAATGGAGGTAATGTCACATAACATCCATATCTCAACCAATTCAAATTGTTGTTCCTAGCTTGTTCTCCTTGCCATATTGAATGAGCATTTCAGTGATGAGTACTTTAGTTTGCTAGGATGTTTTCACTAACCAGTACTTGTGTTTTTTGAAAATACAATTTCGTAATACCTTGAGTGTAATCGCGATTATATGTTAACTATCCCAATGTTGTGTAGGCTGATTTGTGCTCAAGAAGAACTCCAAAAACTAAAGGCTGAGCATGCTCAAGTGAACCATTGAATGCAGCTTGCACTTGGAGCTTCTAACATAAACTAGCAAGATAGCGCGTGTGGTTCAACATTTTTTCGCTAATCACTCGTCGTTATGTGTTGATTTCGTATTAGTCGACCCGATTGTTCTGCTTGAGTAACACTTTGCATAAAATTGGAGGTGGAACAATAGATGACCAACAACTTTAGTATTCAAGCTTTTGACTACAGCTCGATCCTAACTATAACGCCTTGTGCTCAATGTAGGGTTTCTAGATCACAGTTCTTGTTCTTTTGTGGTGAAAATTTGATGCAATTATTTTGATACTTTCACTTCCCAATCAATCAAATCTTGTGTATAAATACATAAATTTGTTCCAATTTACTAATTACTATTCCAAAATTTTAAATATACATAAATAAAAGTGTGTTTGAGGTGTAACTAACTACAATAATAATCTTTGGCAGTGAAAAAATATCTCCCCAGATATAATTTTATTCAATACCTACCTTTAAATAAGGGTAAAATTTGAGCTCTTTCAAAATTTTATTTTCGGGTGGGAATAAAATACCACCTAACATTATGGAAATGATAATTTGTTGTTTTTCCTAACTTGGGAAAAAAACATGCAACCACTCATTTCAATAAGTTCCCTCAAAGTCGAATAACACTTGTACAACCGTTTTAATATCCATATGATTAAAATACGGATTTACTACACGTACGGTGAAAAGCTCGTCGTTTGCAGGGTACAAATTCACAATTATGGAGTACAGATACGTGATCAAAAAAGTATGGATTTGTATAATCACGGAGTCTGGATGCATTGTTGCTTTTTTATTAGTAATTTGTAAATGTATTCGCAACTGTGTGTATATATATAGAGAAAATATGAATTAAATGTTAACAAGGCTTACGGTGTTAAATGTTAACAAATATAGGCCGTTGATTGTAGTGATATGGATGGCTAGGATTTAATCTTGTTTTTTGGATTTTTTAAATTAAATTGTTTGTGGGGTCCACTCGAAACACATTCCACTCTCAAGAGGCGCGGAGGCGCGTGTGTTATGTATGGGGTGAGACAATGGATTGTAACTGTCAGAACATGTTTATTAGTGAGCCTCGTTTCGGGCTCTTAACTTACTTTTCAACTGTCACGTCAGTTAAAGAGCCCAACTCAATTTTTTACCTTTTTCAGCAAATTATCAGTGAGCTCACTCCCGGACTTTTAACTTTACTTTTTTTTAAAAAAAAAACATATGCAATATGGGTGTCTATGGGTAGATAAAAAGAAATTACATTCAAAAGTAAATTTTTTAAAAAATTTTACATTAACAAAAATAGAGAAAAATCGATTTAAAAGAAAAATTAATCAAGCGATGCCATGTGGCAGCGCTGCAGTGGCCCTCCCTGCAATGAGCCCAGGTTCATCTTCAAGATTGTTTTTCCCCGGGCTCATGGCCACCTCACTTATTCTTTCATTTTTCTTTTTTTTTTTGCATATGTGGATTATTGGTGAGCCCTTAGTCTCACCAATAAACATGCTCTCAAATAAATTTTGTAATTGTGGGTCCCATTTTGAATTTTTTTGATGTTTTTATTTTTTGATTTTCCTTTTTTGAGATATTGTTGCACTTGAATGGAAATCCTTATCTCATACTCCCTCCGTTAATTAAAATTTGACGTTTTACTATTCACACACGTTTTTTGAGGTGTTAAAAATTGTATAAAATATTAACTTTTTTAACATATTTTTTAAATAATTTCATACTTATTACTATTAATTATGAATTTATAAAAACAAATTTAAAAAAATGTTAATATTTCATATAGTTTTTATCATTCTAAAAAAGTGTGCATGAATAGTAAACGACAAGTTTTAATTAATAGAGGGAATATTTTTTTATGGGAGATCTTTAAAAATCAAATCAGTTATCTATGGAGTCTAACGTGAATAAGATGAAGAAATTAAACGAGGGGAAGTGATGGCGATGGGAACAGTTGCAGATACAATCCGTCTCTTCCATCGCCCTCCTCGCCTCGCCGCACCCCGCACGACCTCCCTCACTCGAATTCGAGATGGTGGCCAGCACCGGCGACGACGGAGAAATTGGAGATCGAGAGGTGTTGGCTGAGTCGTTCGAGAAGGTGAAATCGGAGATCAAGACCGCAGGGTGGTGCTCCGGAGATGTGATTGGAGTTCTATTCCATCATTCGTACCGTCGTTGAGCCAATCGTCGATGATCAAATCAAGCTAGGGTTTCAGCGATGGGAACAGTTGCGGAAGCGATGGTCGCGTTGCCCTGCTCAGGCTATCGCCTTCTTCGATCAGATGGAGACCAATTTCGGCATCCCTAGACCGGTTCGCCGCCCTGAACCATCGGAGTCACCATAGATCCACCGTCCGGATGGAAGACGACGCTAACGACATACAGAGAGCTTCTTCTACTACTCTATTACCGATCGGGTAAACATTTCTCTCGATTTCGTGTCTGTTTTATCCTTGGATGAGATGTTGAATGCAATCTATAGAATTGTAGCAGATTATGTGTATGCAAGAGTCGTTTGTTATTATTTGGTGATTTTGTAGTAGATGAGATGTTGAATGTAATCAGCCCTGCAATAAGGATTTACTGATTTGAAATTGTCGAATTCTTCTAGAGGATGATGAATATTGGGGTTTGAATTGACAACCCTGCAATCTTGTTGAGAGTAATTATTCGGTGAATTGTGGAGAATTATTCGCTATATGTGAGATTTTTTTAAAATTACAATTTCATTTAAATATATATTGTCAAATAAACAATGGTAATTGATTGAATAATGCATAATAAAGGAACTATATTCAGCAAGTTTAGAGTTACTATTAGTTAATAATAAGGAATTATTCATATGTAGGTGGGTAATTAGATGTGATAAATCAAGAATTACATTTACATACTCTTTCAATCTGGCGAATATTTACTATCAACTTACAAATAATTACTATTAAGCTAGCGAATAGTTACAAAATTGAGCAATTCTTTTGCTATTATCTAAATGATAACTCCTCTTTATAGACGAATAATAACGATCAATTTAACGAATAATTACTATTTACCTAGCGAATAGTTGCAAAATTGACCAACCCTTTTGCTATTATCTAAACGATAACTCTTCTTTACACACGAATAATAACTAGTATAAGTTAGCGAATAATTAATATCACCTTATCGAATAATTCAAACAGTGCACCAATAAAAAAACAACGTTACCCCACCAAAAAAACGTTACGCCACAAAAAAAAAAAAAGTACAACACACGCGCAAGTAATTCAGCAAGTGGGCAAGGAAAGAGGTGAGTCCCATTGATTTTTAATTAAAGAAAAAGGCCAAAATTGCAAAATAATCTCAACCACCCATTTCATTCAATCAAATGCCCAGATCTGTTAACATTCAACACCGTAAAGGATAGGAACACATGACCCAACATATATATATATATATATATATCCGGAAGATATCTCGTTGATATCCATTTTGGAAAAAATTATATGTGAATAAGGATATTTGAAGATATCGCGTCTTTTGGATATTTAGAGATAGGTATATTTGGTGATGAATATGCTCCTAAAAAATGAATGAATAAATTTTGAGTAAATAAAATTTATCTCCAAATATACATATCTAGGAGCTTTTTGATGACCAAATATAACTATCTCCAAATATATCTATTATCTTCAAATATCCTAAAGATGCTATATCTTCAAATATCCTTATTTGCATATAAATTTTTCCAAAATTGATATCAATTGGATATCTTCGTGATATATATATATCTTCAATCGAAATTTAATATCTATTTTTTATCGGATTGACATCTGCAAGGTATTTACCTTCTGAATATATATCTATCTGCATTGTACGTGGTTTTTTTAAAAGGCAATTACACATTGCAAATACATTTACAAAAAAAACAACCGTGCATTGCTAACCGTGTAAACGGCGAGAAAAAGACAGTGTAAATAGTAAACCCCATCAAATATTGTTAAGGACACGACTAATCTTAGAATGTTTTTCAAATATTCACTAAAAATATTTATTTACTAAAATATTCACAAGTTCAAAATATTTACAAAGAATTCATTCTTTTTAGTTTTTTTTCTAGATAAACATGGTTTAAAATTGTGTTTCTGCAAATTATTAATTTGAACCTGGTACTGAAGGAGAATAACTTTTTGCTAAAAAATGCGTTTTTAAACTGCGTTTTAGTCCTAATTTCGGGTACAATGCGATTTCAACCCGCGTTTTTTCATATGAAAAATACAAAAAAAAAAAAAAATTTAATGCAAAACAACACTTTAAGCCGCGTTTTACTTGTAAGTACAAAAAGGCACTAGCAAGCGCTTCTTCTCCCCGAAGCCGACAACCCACTACATCCTGGAGCGACATCCTCGACGTCGTCCCTCTCGGCCATGATCGTCAACCGGTACCGCCTCCCGAGCAACTTTGTCTCTTACAATCTCTCCGGGACGGGATGCAGCACGGGGCTCATCTCCGTCGACCTCACCTACCACCTCCTCCAGTCCCTCGCCCACCCAAACTCCTCCTCCACTTGTGCCTATCTGCAGCCCAATCGCTGGTTCGATTCATCATCTTCGGGACTCCGTCCACCTCTGTTCATCAGCCCAGCCAGGCGCCTACTGGTCCTCCCCAAGCACGGAACCAGAAATTGAAATCTGGGTGGACTAGATTCACCTTACATGTAATAAATAAAATTATTATAGGTTTTGTAGCTATAAAAAATAGGTTGAAAAAGACAAGAAAATAAATAATGTGAAAGTGGAGGAAGGAGAATCGAACCCGGGTGGCTGGACTTGGGGCTTGAGAGAGTTTTATGTTAAAACACTTTACCACCTAGACAAATATAACATTGTGTTCCTAGGTAAACTATATTGATTATATTCAAAATAGGGTGGGTTGTAGCAAAGCTTAGCCCACCCCTGCATCTGTGCTTGGTCCTCTCCCGTTCATCGTGTTAAAGATGCGTTTTACTTTTTTTTATATATATAAATAAACTCGGTTTTAAACCGTGTTTTACCTTAATTTATGACTAAAACGCTCAAAATGCTACATTATTTTCCTTTGGCACCTAAGTTGTTCGGTTTTTTTCGTACGGTCCGTCCTCGATCGAACACTAGTTCTCCATGGTTTGGTACACTTAATTCGGTACAAATTCCACTCTGAGAATAATGCAAACTCATGAAAAGATGTGATGTATAAATATAAAAGATTCAACCTAGGTCTTCCTCAATTGTTGTTTACAAAAAAACATAAAGAAAGATAACAATTGTGAGCACGTGAGCAATAATAGAGTTAGGAATTATTTTATAAAGGAGGCTCGATTTTTTAAAATATTTTTCTTTGTACTCATATATGAGAAGAAATGTTATTTTAAAAAAAATCCTTAAATTTATTAATTTAACTATCATTTTTAATTGAAAAAACTAAGAGAAATAAAAATTTAGCCAAAGAAATTTGAACTCATGACTTCATATGAATTAATGCACACTTTGTATCAACTAAGATAAATAAACTTTATAATTTATTATAATTTTTTTGTATTACTTTAGTTCTAAAATTAGTAAAAAAATTTTTTTTAAAATACAATTTTTTTCCTTTCCCGCTAGAGGGGGGCTTAAGCCACCCTATAGGCCCATATCCCTCTGACTCTTGCTCGAGTGTAAGAGCTATTCAAATGGGCCCAACTTTGAAGATGATAGAGGTAAGGCCATATCATTTATGTTTTCCAATTAGCATGAGATTATGGTTTGACACATATCATGATATTATTGTGGAATATGATTGTCGAATTGTTAAATTTGCTACTTGTAGAATAAAACCCCTTTTAAGAAATGTGTTGGGTTTCACTTTGAAGAAGGTGATTCGTAATTTACTAATCCATCTATAATAATATTTCGTAATACTTCGTACTTTACTAATTCGTAATTTACTTTCATGAATTTTTTAAAAGGGGTTTTACTAATTCGTACACTTTCATGAATAATACTTCGTACTTTACTAATTAGTAAAGTACGAAGTATTATAGTGTGAAGTTAGATCTCCTATTGGTCACTATTGGTGAAGTTAGATCTCCTATTATTTAATTATTTTGGACATAAATTTAGATTAAAATAAATATATTTATATTTTATACAATATTTATAAACTTTTATGTATCATGAAAAATTATATCTTAGAAAATTTTAAAATTTTTTAAAGGAATCAATTTTTTAATTATAAATTTTTATAATTAAAATTTATAAACATATCAATATAAATATACAAAGTATAAATATATTTTTAAAACCTTTTAAATATAAATTAATACCAAAAATAATTCAATCTTCCACTACACGCTCGTATATTTCTAATATAAATATAGAAAGTATAAATATATTTTTAAAACCTTTTAAATATAAATTAATACCAAAAATAATTCAATCTTCCACCACACGCTCGCGTATTTCTATTTGAATTTCAATTTCAATGTTGTAATTTCCCTCTCTCTCCTCCTCCTCTTCCACTTCCATACGCTCTCAATTTCGCTAGGGTTTGGTGTTTCTGTGTGGATTCAATATGGCGGTTCAGTTGTCGCAGATGGCGATTGAGAGGATGTGCAATGGGGACGTCGATTTTAAACCCATTCTCCAGGTCTTGGAGGTCAGGCTTGTCAATACTCCAAACCAGACTGCGGCGAATGAGCGGTTTCGGATGCTCGTCTCCGATGGCACTCACTCGCAGCAAGGGATGCTCGCTACTCAGCGGAATGAACTGGTCAAGACTGGGGTGCTCCAGAAAGGTTCCATCGTGCTGTTGCACCAGTTTATCTGTAATAGTGTCCAGGGAAAGAAGTGAGCTTTCACCCCTCCCTCTCCCTCCCTCTGCATAGCCTGTAACTGTTTGAATTGTTGTTGTTTTTGGCCTTTACTTTATGTTGTCTGTCGTGTGTTTGCATTGTTTGTTGTTCGATTGGTATGCTTTGTGTTGGGATTCTGTTTTGTTTGGCGTGCTTTTGTTTTGAATTATTTGATGCAGTTTGTTACTTCTTTCCTATGATTTATGTATGCTAGGTGGATTACCAGAATGATTATTTTAGGCTGTACTGTTTTTTTTTGTTTGGTTTTTGAGTTTACAATTTTTGCAAAGATTTATTCAGTTCATTAGTGCATGTTATTCTTGAAAAAAATTCAGTGCTTACTGGTTAGCTACAAAAGTCACTAGTTAGGTTTCAGGTGATAAGTCGAAGTCTTACTTCAATGATCAAGTAATTTGTTGGTGCTTTGTACTAGGCTAGGAGTGAACGTTGAAGATTTGAACTTTGGTTATGGACAAGACTCAATTATTCTGTAGGTTGTTAAATTATTTTCTTTTACTACTTATATAGTAGAGATGCTTCCCTCATTCTACTAGCATGGGCGGTGGAGATTTCTTTGTTTTGGCAGTAGCCAACTTTCTTTGTCAATTTAGGTGCACTTCTTACTTATTCATACTTGATTCTGTCGTATATGTGCAGAATTGTCATTATTGTTGAACTGGAAGTGATCCAGGAGAAGTGTGATCCTATAGGACAGCCAACACTATATGGGCTTCCTGGCAGTGAAAGACCTCCTCAGGTGCAGTCTTCTACAGATTCGAGGAAGACATTGTATGGGAGCCCTCAAAATGGAAATGCTCAATCCCTAAATTCAATTGGTGGTCCTCTGCAGCCCCCTAGACTTGAACACAGACCTGTGGTGCAATCTTATGGTAGTCCTAATGCAATCAGTTCTGACACAGGAAGGTTTGCTTCAACAAATACCCCTTTGCCTCCTAGGCCTGGATTTGGCTCTGGTAATTCTGTGACTTCCACTACTGTTGGTGGTTTTAACAACTCTAGGACTGAAGTACCTCATCGCCCTCCTAATACTCGGCCTGTATATCAGCAACCTCCACCCATGTACATGAACAGGGGTCCCATTGCTACAAATGAAGCTCCTCCAAGGATAATTCCGATTGCTGCATTAAATCCTTACCAAGGTCGGTGGACAATTAAGGCCAGAGTGACTGCAAAGACTGATATGAAGCATTATACCAATTCCCGTGGGGACGGGAAAGTTTTCTCCTTTGATCTTCTCGATTCTGATGGTGGAGAGATTCGTGTCACCTGCTTTAATGCAGTTGCTGATCAGTTTTTTAACCAAATAGAAGTTGGTCGAGTTTATTTGATTTCCAAGGGAAGCTTGAAGCCTGCTCAGAAAAAATTCAACCATCTCCGTAATGACCATGAGATCTTCCTAGAGTCCACGTCAGTAGTACAGCCTTGTTCTGATGATGACAGTTCAATTCCTAGACAGCAATTTTGTTTTTGTTCCATCGGTGATGTTGAGTTGATGGAGAATAATAAGATTGTGGATATTATCGGCATAGTATCTTCAGTTAATCCTACAACAACAATTATGAAAAAGGACAGTACTGAGACACAGAAGAGAACCCTTCAGTTGAAAGACATGTCTGGAAAGAGTGTTGAGCTGGTCTTGTGGGGCAACTTCTGCAATGCTGAAGGCCAAGAACTGCAAAGCATGTGTGATTCAGGGCAATTTCCTGCATTAGCTGTAAAATCTGCTAGGATTAATGAATTTAATGGAAAGGCTTTGGGGACTCTTTCAATCAGTCAGCTGTTTGTAGAGCCAGATTTTTCTGAAGCTCGCACGTTGAAGGAATGGTTTGACAGGGAAGGGAGGAACACACCTTGTGTTTCAATTTCCCGGGAGAATGTGGGCTTTTCTGGAACTGATGTTCGAAAAACTATATCTCAAATCAAGGATGAGAAGTTAGGTACATCTGAGAAGCCTGATTATATAACAGTTTGTGCTCATATAGCATTCGTGAAAGTTGACAACTTCTGTTACACTGCTTGCCCCATCATGGTGGGGGATAGGAAATGCAGCAAGAAGGTCACAAACAATGGGGATGGGAAATGGCACTGTGATAGGTGCGATCAGTCGGTTGATGAATGTGAGTATAGGTACATTCTCCAGTGTCAGATACAAGATCATACGGGCGTTACATGGATTACTGCATTCCAGGAATTCGGGGAGGAGATTATGGGCATGCCGGCTAGAGATTTGTTCTTTTTGAAATACGAAGAGCAGGATGATGAGAAATTCAGTGAAATCATTCGCCATGTCCTGTTTAGTAAGTACATATTTAAGTTGAAGGTGAAGGAAGAGACCTTCAGCGACGAGCAGAGGGTCAAGTCCACTGTAGTGAAAGCAAACAGGGTAAATTTTTCATCTGAAGCAAGGTTTCTTGTAGATTTGATGACTAAGCTGAAATCAGATGGTTCCAATACCTCCTTCAATGCTGGAAGCAGTTATACAACAGGACATCCCCCAGCCTCTGCCACCAACTACGGTGGAACCAGTGGGTTCGCAGCTGGAGCTACTGGACTGTCTGCCAACCATGCAGGGGCCTATGGAGCTCAACTCGGTGGTTCTAGGCACTCTATGGGCATGAGATCTTGTGGTACATTTGCATCCTGTAGCAGCTGTGGAGGAACTGGCCATAGTGTAGCAAACTGCCCCAGTGTGAACAGTGGCCCTGGGTATCTAACAGGTGGTTATGTTAGTCGACCACAGCCTGCAGCTACAACAGGAGGTGCTAGTGGTGAAGAGTGCTTTAAATGCCACCAGACAGGGCATTGGTCCAGGGACTGTCCAAACTCGAGTGTAGTTCCTCAATCTGGGTCAGTCAGTGGTGGAGCCGGTGGAGAGTGCTATAAATGCCACCAGACTGGACATTGGGCTAAAGACTGTCCAAGCTCAACTGCAGTCACTCACTCTGGGTCAGCCACCGGAGGAGCTGGAGCTGGTAAAGAGTGCTTCAAATGCCACCAGCTCGGGCACTGGGCCAGAGACTGTCCTGGTATAAGCTCAGTTGCTCCTGCATATGGGTCTTATATGATGCAAAAACAGAGCCTTGGTGATTACTAGTCTTTTTGCGAGGATCATTTCTATAGCAGCAGCGGATCCATGCAAAACAATGCCAACACCCTGCATCTTGACAGCTGTGTGTTTATGCAGTTTCTTCCCTGCATTTTGATGAAAGATGGAAAATAGCATTTGGCTTCAGATTATGAAGCAAGCTTGTGCTTTTTAGTTCTTATTCTCTAAGTGTAATGAATGCTTTTGGATGTCTGAAAATAAGAGCCCTACATTTTTTAGCTTATCTAGACTTGGTATGCTGTTATTCTCAGTGTAAATTGTAATGAATGCTTTTGAATGACTGAAAATAAGAGCCCTGCATTTTTTTTAGTTGATGTAGACTTATTGATGTACTTAATCTTCGACAGGTCCTTATGAAGCAGCTTGGGCATTTTGATGCTGAAGCCATCATGACAGATGAACTATGACAGATGAACTAAAATGCCACCACCAACTTCAGAATCTCTACAGATCTACTAGAAAATGGAATGTATGCAGCAGCATACCCCTTTTATCTTCAAAATACGTAGGGCTATGTTGTTCTCTTTATTATAATCAGTCAAGCATAAGAAACTTTTATTCAGATTGAACAGTTATGCATCAAATATTATTCTGAAATGACTCAAATGCAGCATTTTCAGAGAGATACAGTACGTGGTTGTCAAGGATACATTTATCTAGGTTCGAAGCAGACAACGACAAGTGACCAATTTTGCGGTTATAGCATTTACCGCTTGTAGGAAGCTTGAAACAAATTCTGTGTCTGTACTCTGCAGCAAGAAAGCTTGCAGAAGATTGCTGCAAATATGGAACTAAAGAACAATGTACTACTTCCCCACTAGCAGAAATTGCTTTTCAAGTGGGAACATCACATAATCTTTTGAAGGAGGAGAGGGAGATCTTGTTACATTTTCAGTGACAAGGTAAGTGTATATATTTAGGGAGGGGGTGGAGAGGATGGATTTTTTTTTTTTTCCCGAAATTAGTTCTAGGATTTTTGGTTGAAGGTGGAAGGGATGGAGAAGAGGGGTGGAGAAATTCAATCCCATACAGCCCTCGTCCTCGCCTTTCGACATTAGACATCCTCGGCCTCTCTCTATTGCCATCGCCACTGCTGCCGAAGTTGCTGCTGCTGCTGCTGCTGCTGGCGTGGGTGGTCGATGATGGAGCTGCTGTTGCTGCTGCTGCTGCTGCTGGCGTGGGTGAGCAATGATGGAGCTGCTACTGGTGGCCGTTGAAGGCAGATGGAGCTGCTGCTGGTGGCTGTTGAAGGCAGATGGAGCTGCTGCTGGTGGCTGCATATCTAGTACTTGAGATCATCTTTGTGTTTTTTGCTACCTGGTGGATTAGAGTTTGGCGAATGGGAATAAAATTTTGTCATTTACATTACTGAATTAAGACATTTATATTTGCAATTAAGAAAATTTATACACAAAAGCAAGACAAATTACTGAAATAACATATTCACATTTGCAATTGAGAAAATTAATACACAAATCACAAATTACTGAACAACACAGATACATAATGAATATTGCATATTAGCAATATTGGCCTACAGATGATGATTATTTAGTTCTTGAAATCTTTGGTCAAACATGATGTTTATCATGAGCAACAATGCTAGAAGTAGTAGGAGCTCCGAGCTGCTGCTTGAAAAGCACCACCTGCAGTGGCTGCTGACTGCTTTAATCAATTCAGCCGATGGCTCTTATTATTTCAATGAAGGGTATAATAGTCTTTTCCCCTAATATCATGAAAAAAAATCTACATCTCCTTCACCTCTTCTATTCCCAAAAATACTGTCTATCCTCTTAATTTTCAAAAATAATATTTGTCCCCCCAAATTTTATCCTCAACAATAAATATTAACAGGTATAAAAAATGGCATCAATACGAAAAAATGATATATTTTCTTATAAAATAGTTTTCATTAAATTAACTCAATTTATATCTTTTGAACTAATTTCAATTTAAATCTATATCTATATCTATATAAAATACTAAAACAGAGGCTTGAAACGGGTTCTGATGCGATCTCGCGTCCACGGAATTTTCTGGATTAAAGCGGGATTATTTTTGCTTACGTGACATTTTCTGGATTAAAGTGGTATTATATTTCTGGCCCACATCAATTAATAAACGAATATAGTTAGCTAAAAACTTATCTTTTTAGATCAATAATCTATCCAATATAACTTGAATTAGTTGTTATACATATTTATTATTTTCATGCTTTTGTTAATAAACTATATTATTTATTATTTTAAAAGATGAAGAAGGAATATTTGGTGCGTTATTCTACCTTTTAGATCAAATTGAATATAATACGGAGTATATTTATATATGGTTTTATTTTTGTGAGCCAGGTCAATTTGATTTTATTTTTTAAGTCACGTCAATTAATTATCTAATATAATATTTTAATATAATCAAATATAATCAAATATAATTTATTAACAAAACGCGCAACCGCGCGGGTAACGAATACTAGTAAAATACTAAAACAGAGGCCTGAAACGGTCTCTGGTGCGATTTCACATACCTGGAATTTTCTGGATTAAAACGGGATTATTTTTGCTTACGTGTCATATTCTGGATTAAATTGGTATTATATTTTTGGGCCACATCAATTAATAAACCAATATAGTTAGGTAGAAAACTTATCTTTTTAGATCAAATAATCTATCCAATATAACC
Organism: Persicaria maculosa; assembly: GCA_963922045.1. Classification (NCBI taxonomy): domain Eukaryota; kingdom Viridiplantae; phylum Streptophyta; class Magnoliopsida; order Caryophyllales; family Polygonaceae; genus Persicaria; species Persicaria maculosa. The sequence goes on along the minus strand of OY998269.1, from coordinate 35,813,434 downwards.
TTATATCTTAATTATGTTCTTTTTATAAATATTCAATAATATAGTTACAAATTAAGTATTAAGTTTGGTTAAAATACAAAATAACCGGTTAAGATTTGGATAAAAATTATTAGAAGTTTGATAATTTTTAGGTAAATATATATATAACTGTTTTTTATGAAAATCCTAATTTATATTCAATAGTATATAGTTTCTTAATTTATTTAGCATTTCCTTAAAATGACAGAATTTGAATGGGAGATGGGGTTTGATATTATAATTTAGAGCTCGTTTGGTTGGAAACCCAAAAACCCAGGAAGTAGAACTTCCTAGGAAGTAGGAGAAATTCATGTGTTTGGTTGGTATTTTTGAAATTAAAAAACGCCAATTAATGATTGTTGATGAGATGGCGGCAGGGAGATGCGGGGTGTTCACTTACCTAGTCCCCCTAGGTAAGTTCAACTTCCTTCATTTTGTATTTGGTAATTTCCAATTCCTCCTTTTAATCCTCTAAAATAAAAAAAAATCAACCAAACACGTTTTCACAATTCCCATCAATTGGACTTCCCGGGAATTCAATTTCCATGAAGTAACTTCCTGAGAATTTTAATTCCCACATTGAACCAAACGAACCCTTAAAAATGATATTTGTACTATATGGTAGATATGTCGTCAATGAATGTATATTCAGTTATTGATTTGATCAACGATAAAGATTTGTAATAGGTATAAAATTAGTTTGGTTAAGGAAAATAAACAATCAGTTTGGTTAAAATAATAAGTAAAACAATTCAAAGATATATTTTTATTATAGTAACTAAATGTAGTAATTTCATCTTTTGAAAGAATTTCTCAATAATATAGTTATATCAATAGTTTAATATAGTTATATTTTTATATTCAAAGATATATCATTTATAATTTTATTGGATATAAAATTATTTGTCTATTGTTGTATAATAGATGTTATGTGAAAAAATATAATAATGTGAAAGAAAGCGAGGTAAAACTATATATTTTTTTATATAAAATTACATTATCAATTCTCTCTATATATATTTATAAAAACAATTATCACCAATAATAAATTGATAATGATTTAAAGTTATTTCAGAAAATTAAATATAAAACCAAGTAAAATGAAAAGAAAAATAAACAATTATAAAAATAAATCTTTTATTAAAGGTTTACTGAGACTTTAAATATTTAAAAAATTGACCCAAAAGAAGAAAAAATTTACTTGATTTGGTAAATAAAATAACCACTTAATTTAGTTTATAGTTAGATGAAATCTTTCATTGAAAACTTATCAATATAAATAATCTATTCAACCTTATATCTTAATTAGGTAGAAAACTTATCGATTTAGATAAATTTTAAATTAGAGACCAAAGTAGAGTTTTTACCATGCCTAATCCATAGTACATTTAAAAACAATTGATCTGCTTATTCAAAATCCCTTGATCGATTTAGATATAATATTTTGCATATCAAATCCTTCCACTTACGTTGATGAATTTAATTTCAACTTTGATATAATATTTTTCTAAGAAATTTATATTGTAAGATATAAATGGGTAGCATCATCTTAATAATTAAATCGTAAACCCAAGTTATTTTTAAAAAATTTGATATTATTTTTCAATTAGATATATTTACTTTATATGGAGTAGTAATTTATATTAATTCAAAATTATTTTATATAATAAAATTTATGAAAAAATCGCACAACGGGCGATTAATAAAACTAGTTATAAACAATTAAAAGAACCTACATTATGTTTTTAATATTTTAAGTTGTGTATTTAAATTTCAAACTCAAATAGGTCTAAAAATCTATTTCAATAATATTTTTTTCAAAATATTTATTTTCCAAAAACTTGATATATATTAGATTCAAAATATATATTAAACTCAAATAATGTTTTTTTAAACAAAAGTTTACTTAAATCTTGAAATAAAATTCAAGAAAATGTTTAAATTTTATAGTCTCCCACTAATTCGAGTGGGTGACTTGTTCTCACATTTTCCTTGAAGTCGGCCAGGTAGCAGATAAGGTGGCTCATTACAAACATGTCATGGATAACGGAGCTCTTATCTCCTAGCTGGAGTTTTTATTCCTCGTACGAAACGTCATTGGGTGGGGAGTCAACATGGTCTAACACTACCCAAATTTTTGCTTATTAAAAAATAGTTATCAATTTTGAAATATCTAGATAAATGAAAATTTTAGTTGAATAAATTAGTAGGTAAATAGGTGGCATTTATATTGAAATATGGTAAAATGTGATGGGGTAAAATTTGAGGTTGGAAAATTTTATACCATAAATTGACATTGCGAAGTATAGTCCATCATCTAGAATCAGATTCTATTAACAATGATGAAAAAGATATATTTGACAACAACTTCGAAATTGGAATAACGCCAAGATGGTTTTCGAAGAGGAATGTACAACAACACAACCGATATCACAAGCAAAAGTGCAATACCCATAAAAAATAAAAACATTACATGAAAACCCCCCACTTGACAAAACCTTTAAAATTAACTTTGACGGGTCCAAACTTATAACAAGTGAGGCAACCGATAACACAATTGATTGTTGCATGTGGTTCTTCTTCGGCATGCTGAGGCATTTGGGCTCCATTCTAGTCTTATGGCGGCTCAAGGTCTTGGTTTACACAGAATTGAGGTGGAAGGAGACAATTTGTCCATTATTAACAGGATGAATGGGATTCGGAGATGTCCTCGAAAGATTGAGATTCTGACATTTGACGTGCTCTTCATAATGCAACCATTTGAGATGGTGACCTGCTTCCCCATTTTTAGGGAAGTTAATCGCATAGCGGACTAAGGGTCAATTTGGTAACACGGAGCTGATGGGGCAGCTGAAGCTGATAGGGTAGCTGAAGCTGATGGATTAAGTGTGTTAAATATATGTTAAATTGGAGTTTTCATAACCTAGTAAGGTGTTTGGTAACCCAGCTGATAGAGTAGCTGATACAAACTAGCTGATCAGATAGGAGAAGATGAATAGAATTCTGAAAAGCTTGCGGTTAGTAGCTGTTGAAAATCCAATTTCAAAAGCTAATTAAATTAAAATCTTATATTTAACTTATTTAAAACTATAATTTATTAAAACCAAAAGCTCCGAAAAGCTACATGCATTACCAAACGGACCCTAAGTGGCTCGTCTCTGACATTTGGTGGATCGTGGGCTACTGGCTTTCAACGCAAAATTTTGAATTCTCATGCAAAAAAATGCTATTAGATGGTGGTCATGCTAACCTTTCAAACTCTTGCTTTATCTTTTTTAAAGGAAAACAAATTAAAATAACTCAACTTTTAGAGGCGTGTTAAAAAATATCTCACTTTTTAACAATAAGAAAAATAGCCTAACTTTTAAAATGGTGAATTTTGTCCAACCATAAATAAGGTCAAAATGTTGGTATTAAATTTGTCAAATGATTTCATTCTCATTACAATAATTTAATACTCTGTATTATTCAAAATACAACAAACTCTTCTAAATGTTAGATTATTATGGTTAGGAAAAATAGCTGGGATTTTTTTTTATTACTTATCCTAAATGTTAGATTTTTTTTTTCCCGTTGACAAATGGAGATATTTTTTTTTTCACTCTTTTAAAATTTGGGTTATTTAAATTAGTTTTACCTGATCCTCTATTCAAATGAGGAAAAAATATGGACAGCTGGTAAAATCTCAACATCAACCATTCAAGATTCAAGCCTGTTGTACAAGTATCCTAGACCCAATTTCTCCGCAACGCCCTCTGATTTTCCCTTTTCCTCATTCTGTATCTGTCGCTTCTATTTAATTTTATATATACTGTAATTAAATGGAATAGTGCGTGGGTGCTTGTACTAGAAATTTTCAAAACAATGTTGCTTCTTAGAAGCTTCGTCTTGCCGACCGCATCCACTCTTCCTCCCGTCCCAGTTACCGCAATCAATCTCTAATTCTTTTTCCCCGCAAATCTCTTCGTGTACAGCTAGCTCTCAACCGGCCCAAACCCATAACTTGAGCACACCTCTGTTAGATTGATTACAGGGGGCGCACAAAAGGAAAGAAAGGTACGGGTAGAGGAGGTGCGCAAAGCAGAGGATTCAAATAACAATCAAGAGGACATTAAAGAAGACCAAAGACCGAGTCTTTTTGCAAACTTAAGCTTCGAGGGTTGTGTTTGGGAAGAAATCAGTTCTGGATCAGTGTTAGATCCGATCTAATTTTGCTGTTACAGGTGAGACCCTCTTGAGTTTTCCTTTTTTTTTTTTTCGGGATTTGATTAGTTGGAATAGCAGTTGACCTGTTTGCTTGTTTTTTTATCCGATTTTTATGGTGGGGGTGAGGTTGGGGTTTGCATTGTCTGATCTGATTTATTTGGGTTGGTCCTTTGTTAGATGTTTTGAAGTTAGCATTGCAGATAAAGTTCTTGTGGGATGCCGATTTGAATTGAGTTTTGGTTGCAAAACTGCAATATTTGATTGAGATTGATAGGGATTTTTTTATTCCTTGGATTAATGTGTAATGACAAAATTGTATCTGTAGCTACACGCTATTATAAAAAAATATAAGTGGATTAATGTGTAATGACTGACCCTAGATGCAAATCTGAAGATTGTTCATGTTGACTTCCTATACTTGGTCGTTTCTGTATGTTTTCATTTCCTATGCTCGGCCTGCTCCTGTAGTAATAATCGAAACATAGTTTCTTGATAAATCCTTTGTTCTTTTTTTCATTTGTAGTTGTGAATTCAAAAGTTCATCAACAAAATGGGCAATTGGGCATTGATTAGTGATGTTTTTATTTTCATACATATTTGCATTTGTGTTCTTTTGTCCGTTGTTTGTTCTTTGGTTGATTTTGTTTATTCTTAGTATGTTTTTAGTACATTTTTGGGTCACTCGGAAATACCTCTCTCGTGGAAAGAGTGTGTACATCTCGACATTGGACCTTGCTCTAAGTGGGATAGACTAGGATTGTTATTGTTGTTGGTTCTTAGGATTATTAAATCTTACATTTTGTGACCCAGATTATTTTATGTCTTTTAAAAAAAAAAATTCTGGTAGTCGAACTTGATTCATTGAGAATCCTAGTTTTTATCTAAGCTCTTTGACTGATAGGTACCAGTGCAAGATGATGGGAGCGTCTATCATTGAGAAGGTTGACTTGGAGTCAGACGAGGAGCTTTCTTTTAACCTACCAAGGCCAAAGGTGCACTCTTTAGATTTCGAGTCGCCTTTGGGACAAAGAGAAGTTGCATATTCAAGGATCATCAAGCAGTTAAAGAGTAGCCCCTTTAGAAGTGTGTATGTTGTCTTAATAGCAGCAAAAATTAACGTGTTACTACCATTTGGTCCGTTGGCTATAGTGCTGCATTATATCACTCAAAAACATGTAAGTACTTGAACTCTCAGTGTCATATAACTTTTGTTCTTGGCAGCAAGTGTATGGTAGATGATGCAACTAGTTCTGACTGTTATTTTTGTGCCATACCTCTTCTTTTATTAGATGATATAACCTTCTGATTTTTCAGGGATGGGTTTTCTTCTTCAGCTTATTAGGCATCATCCCTTTAGCTGAGCGTTTGGGCTATGCTACTGAGTAAGCTTACCTTGTTTGAATGATTTTGTTGTTCTTCAAGAGTGATATATTTCTTTGACAGAATGATTTACTCTATTCCCTGTTCTATGATTGCAGACAGCTGGCATTTTTCACAGGTCCTACAGGTATAGATAACGTCTTTATGATAAATAATGTAGGTAGTTACCATTAGAGACTGTTTAAGATGCCTGACATGCAGTTATTGCCTCTGATTTTATGCAACATGCCTTCATAAATGGTTATGCTGGATTATCTGTGGTCCAATATTCATATTATAAATGTATTTTCATGTGTATATTCTGACATGCTAGCTTACTTGTTGGGATTCAGTTGGAGGTCTTCTAAATGCTACGTTTGGCAATGCCACGGAGATGATCATTTCTATGTATGCACTGAAAATTGGGATGATAAGAGTGGTTCAACAATCTTTACTTGGCTCTATCTTGTCAAATATGTTATTAGTCCTTGGGTGTGCCTTTTTCACTGGTGGGATTGTCCATAATCAGAAAACCCAAACATTTGATAAGGTATATTGAAAATGTCTTAGGCATTCTGATAAATGTGTATGGCCATTTGTGATCTTGCATTCCTTGTGTCTGAATTTTCTTTCTTACTTCAGGCAGCTGCCATAGTCAACTCTGGATTATTATTGATGGCTGTCATGGGTATAACATTCCCAGCAGTTCTTCATTTTACGCATACAGAGGTGCATTTTGGCAAGTCAGAGCTCGCACTGTCTAGATTTAGTAGCTGTATCATGCTCATTGCCTATGCTAGTTATCTGCACTTCCAGCTAAGGGGCCAACAGAATCAGTACAGTCCAATTGAGACGGTGCGTTTTAGTATGTCATTTTTTCCTCACAAGATGAAAATAGCTTGTCCTTGTTTTTCATTATTGCATAACTTAGTGTCTTGTGATTCTTGCAACAAGTCAATTGTTTTCTTCTTTGTAATTTTTGTAACAAGCTGGAGGGCTATAACATGAATATTACATTTTCATGTAGAATCATTACCCCATCGTATCCATCTATTTAGTCAAAGCTGATTCTCCGAGGAAAAAAAAACATGAAAATTGAATGTTTTTTAGAAGGATAAGGATTTTTATTTATCATGCCGTAAGGGGAAAAAATCCATTTAGGAAGTTGGAAAAGAAGTAAGGAGACAGAACCCGGGACCTTGACCTGAATGTAATACATGAGAATAACTGCTAGGAAAAAAGTAAGTTTGTTAGCGACCACTGTTTGCAACTGCTAGGACACTATTTTGTTTTCACAAAATAGTGCCTCTTGTCTTGTCCATTTTCTATTTTATCTCTCAAAGTGGCTCATTCATCCTTTGCAAATGGACAGCAAACAGTCGAGAACACCGAGAGTTGTGATGATGATGAGGATGAAGCTCCTGAGTTAACTAAATATGAATCAATTGCTTGGCTTGCTATTTTAACCTTGTGGGTCTCAGTATTATCTGGATATCTGGTGGATGCCATACAGGTAATTCTCAACTACACATATGTAGTTCATTAGACTTTGCGTAAATTCTTGTTATGACGAGAAAGGAACAACTTGTTGAGGATTTGAGGTTCATTCATATATACGATGATATCTTTGTGAATGACCATTGTGCCCATGTTAATAGCTGTGCTTAGAAAATGTGAAAATGAACAAGCCATTGTATCAATTATGTGGGATACTTTCTTACTCAGGACTTCCTTTAAATGTTGCATGCCCTTCCAAAAACCAAACAGCGGCTTCAGTATGTCAGTAAAGTGTTATAGTTCTTTTATTATCTTTTTTGAGGGTGGGATATGTTGGCCTCTATTTTTTTAAATTTTTTGTTTGAGACTCTTTAAATGACTTTTCCGTTCAATAAAGTTGCTATTTACTGAAGTATAAAAAATATTGGTAATATGTGTGTTGGTATTACTTTGCGATTCAGGTAATGGACTGAACAAGACATATAGATAACATTGGTTTCTTGTTGGATTTACTTTAGGGTGCATCTGATGCAATGAATATGCCTGTGGCTTTTATCAGCGTTATCTTGCTGCCAATTGTTGGTAATGCTGCTGAGCATGCAAGTGCAATAATGTTTGCAATGAAGGACAAGCTTGTAAGTATCTAAATTCGTGCACTATTGATTGTTATTGTTGTGAAGCCCCTCCCCAATTCATCCTGCTACTCCCAACAGACTCTTTGGAAATGCTACTTGGTTACACACTTGCACACACGTAGATCTGGAAAAATGTACTTTTTCAAAAGTAAAAATAAAAATCGATCTGAAGATTTACATAACTATATCGGTCCACTGAGTTCTGTTCACTATTATTTCTTCTCTGCCTTGATATATAATATATTGTTTCACTGTAGGACATCACTATTGGAGTTGCAATCGGGTCATCGACACAGATATCAATGTTTGTGGTAACGATCTCAAGCTACACTCTAGATGCAATCTGTTTACTTCCTTAGTTACAATTGACTATTTGGTTAACTTTTTAAGATATGAAACTTAACCTCCTCATTCCTGTAGTTAATTATGTGAAACTGAGCAAAATATGAATCTCTGAAACTTGTTAAGATTCTCCATTTACAAAAATTTTACTTTGGGGAATTTTTTTCAGTGAAATGGTGTAAGATTTGAAATCATTTGAGGATTGATTCTACATATGGATGTTTGGTTTCTTATCATGTACTCTAGAGCCGTTTGTTTACTATGGTTTGAGGGAAATTGACTGTTTCTGCTTTGATATGGCAGATCCCGTTCTGCGTAGTTGTTGGTTGGCTCATGGGAGAAGAAATGGATTTGAACTTTCAAATCTTTGAGACTGCTACTCTTTTTATTGCAGTGCTCGTGGTTGCCTTCATGCTTCAGGTTGTTACTCTTCCCACTTATTCAATTCCGTCCAACCAAAATTACTGTTTGTCCTTATTTTGCGTTATTTAATCTGAATTCTGAAGGATCCATCCTTGTTCTTTGATGAAAATTTTTTGTCCATGATTATTTTGATTGACATTTGATATAAATTGGAATTCATTGTTTCAGGAAGGGACATCAAATTACTTCAAAGGTCTAATGCTTGTACTGTGCTATTTGATAGTTGCTGCCAGCTTTTTTGTTCACGTCGACCTTACTGGTAAGTCTTTGGTTTTGATGTCTATTTCTCAACCACTTCTAATCCTTTGGCTTTAAGCTAGCTTATTTTCAAATTGTCATGTCAAAGGAGAAGCATTTATGTCGCGTATCCAAGCCTCTTTGTGTGATCCTCCTTCCCTACGTTTACATATTCATGGAATTACCGTCACCTTATCACGCTTTGTTAGCTAAAAGCGCGCTATATTAACAAATCACACCAGACAAACCCTTAATTTCTTGGTGGGTCTCTGCTGCAGATACTAGCTGAAGTGCCTTGGCTGTCGTCGTCCATTATGGTTTATTGGCACCCACACCCTTTGCGTGTGGCGTAGAAGACAAGATGCTAGAACCATGAATGTGATGTTTTTGGGTATGCAAAAAAGGGGATTCAGCATACGATTCTGTTGTAAGTTGTGCCGTTTAGGAAGGGTAAGGAGAGGAATGACAGTGTCTTTGTTGGATGTAATGCGTAATTCTTTTTAGAAGGTTCGAGTGAGAAATCATGGACGCGCAGCAGCAGCAGCAGCTTCTTGCCTTCTTGTTCCTTAATGAGATGTGTTTATGCTTATGCGGCTTGATGGTTGTTGCAAAATGGTGGGATGTTTGCACATTACTACTATACTTGAATATGTTAACAGCAATTTCTATGTTTCAATGGGACTGTTGGGTTGGCTGCTGCAGTGCTCTGCTTGTATATTACGTTATTACTATTACTCCGTATTATTTATTCCCACTTCCTTTTTGGTCCAAGGCGGGCTACCGCTATTTTTTTTTAGATAGTGCTATATGCACCGGAGACAGGTGCTATATGCGCTCCAACAGACGGATCTAGGATCCGTTGCATCTACAACACGACACCTGTCCAATATTATTACAAGTTTTTAAAAAAAAATACACGGACGGATCCTATCCGTCCGTTGTAAAAAAATGAAAAAATTTACAAAGGACGGATCTAGGATCCGTCCCATATAAAAAAAACAAAAAAGATAAAATAAAAGAAAAAAAGCTACAAATGAGCCAAAGTTTCCTCCTTGAGGGTAAAATAAAACAAGGGCGGATGGGTGATCCGCAAAAGCCGCTGTGCAGTTTTTCAAAAAAGTTTCCTCCTTTTTTTTTTTACTTTATATATAGGACGGATCTAGGATCCGTCCTATCCAAATTTTTTTTTATAACTAACGGATCTCGAATCCGTCCGTATATTTTTAAAAAAATTTACAACGGACGGATTATAAATCCGTCCTATGGAGTGCACATAGCACCTGTCATGGGTGCATATAGCCACCCCGTTTTTTTTTGTTCATAGGTAGGCACTAGACCCGTTATAAGGCGGGCTACTGCTCTGAATGAGTATTTCAATCCAGGATTGTGTTGACATTTATAATAAACTAGTGTGTGAAAATGATTGTGTACGGAAATATATTAATACAATATGGAGTATTTTAAAATTATATTTATTATTTATATAAAAAAACCCATTAAAAGTATATACATTTACAGTTAGCTTCAATATAGTAAGATGACAAATTCAATTTCCCACTAGCATAAAGTAGTCCCACTAGCAGGGAATTAGGGAAAGTAATTGTTATACATTTATCCGCACTTCCTCTTGAGTCATGCTTCCTCATCCTTCCTCTTTGCCTCCCATCGTGATTGGCATTGTTGATGTGGAAATGTAGTTTGAGATCTTCGAATCTAATTTATATAGATGGTGTTTCTCCTCCCACCGTGAAACCGCTTCTTTCTCCTCCCACCATGAAACTGCTGGCACCAGGCCTTCGAGCAAGACTAGGTCGATAATAGTGGCTCAGGATTGTTTCACTCCCACATGTAATTGGGTCTAAGATAGTGATGTGCAACCTTTTTTTAGTTGGTTTGGAGGTGCTAGTTTTTAGTTGATACCAGATTCATTGAGACAACAAAGATGAAGGTTCGGTCGGCAATGCTTCCGATTCCAAGTGGGGTCCGAAGAAGGAGCAGTAGAGCCTATGATTTGTTGAAACAGTATTGTGATTTGTTGATTCAGTGCATGTCGGAGAGGGAGGTTGAGTAACGATGGTGCACTAGTGTTCGATGAGGGCGAGCAAAGAGATCGAGAGTGGAGAAGGGTGCAATGCAGTACATATGATGATCTTTGGAACGAGCGCAATGGAAGGGATGAGTAAGTGTGCATCGACAAGGGGATAGTTGAGCGGTATGAGCAAGTGCAAGGAAGAGTTGGCCTCTACATTATACAAACATAGGTAAGGGTATACGATATGGATATAGGATACGATAATATAAAAAAATACTCCCTCCGTTCGACAAAACATGTCGTTTACTATTCACACACGCTTTTTTAGAATGATAAAAACTATATAAAATATTTATTTTTTTATAAATTTTTTTTAACAAGTTTGTACTTATTAATAATAATTAACTACGAAATTGTTTAAAAAATTATTAAAAAATTAGATATTTTATATAGTTTTTATCCCCTAAAAAAGCGTGCGTGAATAGTAAAGTGACATGTTTGGCCGAACAGAGGGAGTATTTAGTTTACGATACGTCGGGGATATTGCAATATGAATTGTACCTTTTCTAAAGGTCTAAGCCTAAACAATAGATATAAATCATCAAAACATACATAATAGAAGCTACATTCAAACCATTAAGTCCTTAATACCGAGTCTAGGGGAAAAAAATGAGAATGACCAAATCAAAGTTCAAAAGAGTAATATAATCAAGCAAGTTCAAAAGAGGAAAATAATCAAGTTAAAGGTTAAAGACATAATAGTTAATGCAATCTTCCAAAATAAAAATACATGTCATAAGATATCATACTTTAAGTAAGAACTCTTCCTCCAGCTCTAGCTCATTAAGAGAAAGATTTGCAATATGAAGACCCCGATATCTTCTAATTAATGATTCATACTCATCACCTCCAACATCCCACATTTTGAAATGTTCAGTCATATACACCTTGAAATTTCTTGATAAAAGACGAGGGTTTTTGTGAACAAAGACAAGCTCCTGCCTACATTGGAGTTAACGTATACCTCTTCATTGAGTGAATAAAGGAAAAATTACTTCAATTTCTCTCACAATATAAAGAAGAAGCCGATTATCCAAGTAATTTGAATGCTAACCCTTGAAGTAAAGGTACAAATGAGCCAAAGTTAGCCCGCCAAAATTTAGGGTCTTCACTATCCATCAAGGAAAGAGTCACTGAATGAGCAAATGGTCTAGTTTTGAGTGAAAACAAATTGTATTCAGATAGCACCTGATTATAGTCACTAATATTTCAAAAAAGTCTTCAAAAACAATTGGTTCTTTCAAAAGAGACTTTCATATCCTTGTGTGGAGGACCTGGATGTACTCTAGTTGCATCATTTGTAAGCCATGATGGACTGTAATATCTTTAAAAAAATTAAAAATAAAGAGGAGAGTGAAAGTCTATTATTTTGCTATCACAAATTGTAGAAAATAAATTTGATAAAGAGGTGAGTTAAAATTGTCGAGTTACCTTGGATTTAAATAGTGAGCTACGCAAGGAAGATGATTTTTTCTCCAATGACTCAAAAAATTATTATATATAACCTCAACAAAATCGAAACCCTCAAAAGCAGTCTTGCCACCATGTTTATAAATCAACTTTCTCACTTTCTCAATCATAGAATCTCACATCTCATAAACAAGTTGAAGACAAATTTATTGGTATCACAAACTCTAATCATGTCATAGATAGAAGTCGTAAACTCAACCATATGATTCAAACATTCTCACCAATCTTCATTGACGGTAGTGTCCCTCACAAATCTCGCGTTCAGTGCATCATCTATGTATAAAGACCATTGTTCAATCAAAACCATGGACTCCAAAAGCACACGTAATGAGATTAAATCTCTTGAGCATAACTACCACATAAGCATAGCGTGTATCAAGAATAGGAAGCAACTTCAACGGTGTAAACTTGTTGAACATGGATAATCTCATTCCATGATTCATGATGAAATTCTTTATCTTCGTCACATCATTATAAACAATTGTTATCCAGTGATAAATGTCATATGTTTGTTGATTGCTTTCCACATTCTTTGTATCACACATACTCTTCAATGCCATGTTAAGGGTGTGAACAACACACAAAGTTTAGTAGATGTGAGAATATTTGCCTTCAATTATTTTTCTATCAACTTTGCAATTACTTGTCGCAATTTGGAGTTTTAGACCATGTTTTGATGACCAACATCATCAATTATCTCTATCAACAACTTAAAACTGAAGACTTTATCCTTCACTTCCCCAACACAATTAACCATTTTTAAAGAACATAGGGTCAACTTCATAAACTACCATAAGTTGATCAATGATCTTCTTTGTGAATCACTCCATTCATCCGACACAATAGTAATTACTTCCTTTTTTTTACCAAAGGTTTCTAATGGATTCCAACCATAATTCAACATGCTTTTTCTCTTGCAACAACAATGTGGTCCTTAATCGATTAAACCCAAGAGACTCATATAATCACCTAAATTACTTTCTGCTAAAGAATAAGAGCTCAAATGGTAAGGAATCCTTAAAAGATTTATGACAAACCACTTGTGTAAAACATTATAGTAATTTCACAATCAAGTCAATCCCTAACCTTCATGTCAAATGCTTCAACAATAGTTTTGTCTGTCTTTCTTTTCTTCAATGATGTTAGAGCACTTTTAGAACTAGCACTAATACCACCAAGGGATTTAGTAACTATAGATCTCATTTCGGACAAAAGTGAAACCTTCTCATGAGCTTTATTATGCCCTCTTTCCAAATATAGTAAATTAAAGGAAATTTTAGAAATTTCATAACATTTGAGCTTAAATCGAGCGAGTCGAGCTTCGAACCGAGTTTAAAAATGTGCTCATACTTGGTTTGTTTAGAAAATTAATGAGCTCGAGCTCGAGCCGAGCTTGAACTACTCGGCTTATATAACAACCCTAATGTTAATGCTCCCAGAACCATTAGATGAGTTGTGTAAAGAAATGCGGGTTCTAGGGGAGCCAAATTCTCTGTCCCCCTCTTTATTCCCTCCTCTATTCTCTCCTCACACACTTTTATTTGAAAATAAAAATGAATTGTATTAAAAATGAAAATTAAATAGTAAAAAAAGAAAATAAAGTGGTTTGCGAGGAATGACAAGAAAAGGGGACAAAAACGGGAACAAGTGATTTAGACTCGAATGTTGATACTCTTAGGGCCCTTCGTTTTTATTTGCCTCGGGTCTCTATTATATCAGGATCGGCCCTGTGTATCTCGCTATCTTAATCTTATAAAATGAGATTATGAAAAGAAATACTCCGTATTACGTTATGTACTGGTATTGTACTAATTTATGTATCTATATAAAAAAAATACTAGAATATTTGGTAAATGAAAGTTCGCCGAACAGACCCTAATGATTGAACCCCGTAGGCCTCTTTTGACCCAAAAAATGGAAGACCTATATAGACGGAGTCAGGCCGACTCGGACATTCACATTCCATATTTTGGTCACGTTCTCATCTGATCTATCGCGAATTCGCCCTCGGTAAGTTCGCCTGTTACTCGATCTTTCTCTCGTTCGATCACCTTTCACTTCCTAGTTCCGATTTGGATTCCATTTCATCTTCATCTTGCACCTCTCTGAAGCGTAAATTTAATTTTTCATGTTTGCTGTGTGAAATTCTATACGATGACATAAAATCAAATAGACCTGTGTTTTTCTTCAATGATTTGATGTTTTCCTATGTGTTTTGATCTGTTTTCCCCCTTATTATTGCAGAGAATTCATCGAGGAGTTTTAAAATTTTGCCGTCTTTGTGTTTTTGATCTGGCGATAGAGAATTAGGAAACTATGTTAGAGCAGTTGCTGATATTCACCAGGGGAGGGCTCGTCCTATGGACTTGCAAAGAGCTCAGTGATGCTCTTAAAGGCTCTCCGATCGATACTTTGATCCGATCTTGTCTTCTGGAGGAGCGATCTGGAGCCGCCTCTTTCAATTACGAGTCCTACTGTCTTAAATGGACTTTCCATAACGAATTAGGGCTGGTTTTTGTCGCCGTGTATCAGCGGATTCTCCATCTGCTTTATGTGGATGATCTGCTTTCTATGGTGAAGCGAGAGTTTTCGCAGATTTATGATCCTAAGAAAGTGGAGTATGGTGAATTTGATGATATATATAGGCAGCTTAGGAAGGAGGCAGAGGCAAGAGGTGAGGAGTTGAAAAAATCGTCCAAGTTGGGAGGGAAAGCTGCGAATAGGAAGGTTGATCTGGTGCAGAAGTCGAAGCGTGATCAGGGAAACAACAGGACTAGTAGCAATGGTTTGATGAGTGATGGTGGGGATGGTGACTCGGGGAAAGCTGGTAATTTGGAGAATGGACATGTAAATGGAGGAATCCTAACTAATAGCAACAAGGATGTAAGTGTAAATGGGAGAGATAATGTGAGTTCTGACAGTGGAGCTTTTGATGTAAATAAACTCCACAAGTTAAGATCGAAAGCTGGAAAGAAAACAGATAACGTTGGTAGCAAAAATAACCTTGGTAGCAAGGGCTCAAAGGATGAACCCAAGAAAAAGGCTACCAAAAAGAACAGAGTTTGGGATGAGCCACCTCAAGAGGTGAAACTGGATTACACAGATCCTGTAGCTGAGAACGGGGATGAAAATCAGAAGTATGTGGTAGCAGATGAGGGTGAGAGTATGATGGACAAAGAAGAAGTAATTAGCAGTGATAGTGAGGTTGAAGAAGACGAACTGGATAGCAGTGCCAAGGTTGAGACAAAAAAGAAGGGGTGGTTTTCTACAATGTTTCAAAGGTACACAATGAGTCTCTGATTTTTCTTTACTGATTGAATCATTTGGTTTCTTTCCTTTTCCTTCTATATGGTGCTGTGCTCTCTGTTTGGTTTAGAGCTGATACGTGTGCTATTTTTGGAATAACATTGTTCTTTCATTTGACCAGCATTGCAGGAAAGTCAAACCTGGAGAAGGAAGATCTTCAGCCTGCTTTAAAAGCTCTGAAAGATAGACTGATGACCAAGAATGTGGTATGCCTTTTTCTCTGTTTGCAACTACTTTCAAAAAGACAATCTTGCCCTTGTAGCTGTTGAATTTCTATGTAATGAACAGAAGGACAAGGTCACTTGTATATTTTGTATGGATTGGGGAGCTTGCTCTTGTATAGCATCCACTTAATGCTTAAGTTGACATCTTGACTGGCTTCTATGTCTAGCATAAAGTGTTATGCTCTCTTCACTTAAAAAACAAAATTAATCTGTCACTCTTTTGCATTGGTTATGAAACTTGCATTGTTCATTTTAAGTGCTGCACCTCTACATTATATTCTCTTATTTATTTTCATGACTACATGAATCTATTAATTTGGTTTGAGGAAAGCAGATCTTTATTTTGAACCTACCAGGAAGGAGATATTGTAATTTGAAGGAATGGGCGGAGTTCATACTTATTAATAGATCAGCACCATAGAGATGAATGGTTAAGAAAAGGAGAATTAAAACATGAAAAACTACCCAAGAAATTAATTTGTGTATGCAAGGATGATGAGGCTGCAATGAATTCCTTTATTGTCAAAATAGTGTCTTGTAGAAATATCATGGCTAAATGCATTTAGTGTTCATGGGCATCTATGTTTTTTCATGCAGCTCATATATTTATCCTGCTTTCCCCTTCAATTATATTAAGATACAACTTTATTTTCTTAATAAATTTAGAATAAATGATGTTTTTGTGGAACTTGTAGGCGGAGGAGATAGCCGAGAAACTCTGTGAATCTGTTGCAGCAAGCCTTGAAGGTAAAAAGCTGGCATCATTTACAAGGGTATCTTCAACTGTGCAGGTTTGTTCAATTTATACCTTTCCTTTGTAGTTCATATGCTGTCGACTTGCTTTCTTCTATACCTTGATTTGAAGAACATGAGTTAAAAAAAAAAACTAAATTCTAAATGATTGCAGACTGCTATGGAAGAGGCCCTTGTTCGGATCCTTACTCCTAAGCGCTCTATTGACATACTTAGGGATGTACATGCTGCAAAGGAACAAGGAAAACCATATGTTGTTGTATTTGTCGGCGTCAATGGAGTGGGGAAGTCTACCAATCTGGCCAAGGTTAGTCTAAAACATGCGATTGTTTTTCAGCCCAGAACCATTATATTTGAACTGTCATCTGATTCAACACCAGCAAAACTGAAGCCTTGGAAGACATATAAGAGGAAGAGGATTAAAATCTGATTATATTTTCATCCTAGCTCAAGTATTTGCTGCATTTAAATTAGTAGTTAGAGTCAATTTTAGCTAGGGAATTAGTCCAAGTCATTTTCCTTGAATTTAGGAAGCAGTCTCCAAGTATCTTAGTTAATGGTACCACCATGTTAGTTTCCTTGTCAACTTTATTATTTAACATCCAGCTGTAGTCAATTTTAAGCATCAGATTTTCCATCCTTATTGAAAAGAGTCGTGGGAAGTTCCCCTGCAAAGTCCTCTTGGTAGTTTGCCTAGAGTGGTTTTCCTCTTGCAAGTTATTTGCTTGAGTGGTGTCCTACATATAAGTCCTTGTATTCAGTGGAAGCTATCATCATCATTGAATTGTTTAAATGTCGTTTGACAGGTTGCTTACTGGTTGTTGCAACACAAGACTAGTGTTATGATGGCTGCTTGTGATACATTTAGATCAGGAGCAGTTGAGCAGCTTCGAACTCATGCACGCAGACTCCAGGTATGACATAAGCGGTGCCTGTGTCTGTTTCTATTGAGACCAATCATCTTCAATATAAAATTTAAGATGCTACATCTGTGTGCTGTGTCAGATTCCTATTTTTGAGAAGGGGTATGAGAAGGATCCAGCAGTTGTAGCAAAGGAAGCAATCCAAGAGGCATCACGCAATGGTTCTGATGTGGTTCTTGTTGATACAGCTGGTCGCATGCAGGTATTTTTATTCGTTATATTACTGATTGTGGCATGTGATATAGTTTACAAAAGTTTGAGTTGACTGATCTAAAACATGAGTACATGACTTAAATGCATCTGTAGATAGATGTATGATGGCTATTTGGTTTTAGTGTGATGTTGGCTGTAAGTATGTTGTGCTGAAATGTATTTCCACAATTCTATTTGTGAGTGCTATTGTCTGACACTCTGACTGCAACTTCTTATGCTCTCCGAACTGATACCCTGAATTTGTGCCATGTTTGTAGGATAATGAGCCACTGATGCGTGCCCTTTCAAAGCTTATTTACCTTAACAGTCCCGACCTGGTGCTTTTTGTTGGAGAAGCACTTGTTGGCAATGATGCAGTTGATCAACTGTCGAAATTCAATCAGGTTTTCTTTCCTAACTATTGTTTTTCAAAATCATGAGTAACCATCTATGCAAATGTATTTTTATTTCTGCGTTGTCAAGTAACCTGTCAGTTTGACAATCCTGATAGTTTCCCTGCCCCTGTTCTCCTACCATCAAAGTTATAGCTTCCCTATCTTGATTTGGTCTTCGTTCTAGACAGTTTTTCATATATCATCCTTCTTAAGACAATCCTGTAGTTTTATGAAAGCTGAGTTAGGTCTGTGATACTTCCGAGTTTGTAAAATTCACCAGTAGTTATTACATCTGATAATCTAACCTTGTTCTTTAACTTGCTACACGCCTACATCTGAGAATGCCCAAGTACCCAACTTAAAATTTAGTTATAAACATCTCTTCTCAAAGAACGAAACTAGTGCAAAACTCCTAACGGCTAACGTCTCATTCTCAATACTTGTTTCTTTTTTAGCACAGAAACGGAATAAAAAATTGATTTAAAAAGTCTGCTGTTTTTTCTTGGCTTTTCAGTATCATAATGCTCGTTATTTTTTCTTGCAGAAATTGGCTGACCTTTCTCCATCTCCGAATCCAAGGCTGATTGACGGCATTCTGCTGACTAAATTTGACACCATTGACGACAAGGCATGTTATTTGAACCCCCTTTCAGTTTCTGTCTTTACTTAACACACCTTATTCATCAATCTATCCTGTTCTGCCATCTCCTCTGATCTTCCAAAAAAAAAAAAAAACCATCAACTTTGCAGGTCGGAGCAGCTCTATCAATGGTCTACATATCTGGAGCACCAGTCATGTTTGTTGGCTGTGGACAATCCTACACTGACCTCAAGAAACTGAATGTGAAGTCCATCGTGAAGACCCTCCTGAAATGATACACTGCATTTTAGGTGCAACTCTTTAAAGCTTTATACACTGCTACCCTCTTTTGTTATGAAATCATAAATTCTCAGCTTAAGATATGACATGTAACCCTTGTACTTTGCCCTGATACCTGGAGGTGTGTTTTGCTATCTGTTTTCCATTCTATGGTTTATGTGTAAATAGTAAGAATTGAAGTGTTTGCTTTCATTACATTCAATGGCGGGTTCGTTTGGTATCGATATCAATATATCGGTATCGATATCAAGATATTGATATCGGTTGATATCTTGATATCAAGATATCGGTATCAAGATATCGATATCGGGGATATCGATATCAAGTGATACCTCCCAAAAAATCAGTATATCAAATAATGCTAAATTTGATATTTAGATATTATTTGATATCGATATCTGACAATACCAAATACAGATATCAAGTGACAGTGGCAGAGCCAGAACCCGATGAGGGTGGGGGCACACTGATGATAAACAACAATGAATAACACGAACTCGTACAACACATAACGTCTTCAACACTACAAAATAGCGATAAAAATAAAAGAGTTCACTAGTACAAAAAATTTTCATTGCTAATTAGAGTTTTATAATAAAATAGTTAAACTCGACACGGGGTAAATCTATTTTATGAGTTTTCATACCCTAAAAATATTAAATGATAACCTCATTATCAATGCGCTTGAAAACATCCTTTTCAACTTGGCTGACAAAAGTCTTGTTGCGAAAACGTCTTCTCTTATCTTGGTGCGCAAATATGGTTTGATAATACCCATAGTAGAGAAAGCTTTTTCCACTAGAGTTTTTGCAACCGGTAACACTAAAACCAACTCGATGAGATGATATACCAAATCAAAAGCTTTGTGAATTCCTATCTCGATCATTTTTTCAGAAACATCACTATTATCTTGCAAAGTAGAAAATCTAACATTTTTCTTCATTTAAACTTTCGTAATTTCTTACCTAATTGTCGAAATGAGTAATATAACCTCTCATTTCAAAGATCTAGAGATAAATTATAGTATAGGAATGTCAATCTAAATAAACTATATAAGCATTGTGGGTTATTTAAATAAGATTGAAAGTGATTAATATACCTTCAATTTTCAATCATTCATAACTTTTTACTCGAATATCGGATTAATGCATACTATATATCAAAATGAAGAGAATACATATATGAGGTTCGTCGGATGAGGGTGGGGGCACGTGCCCCCACATGCTCCCGTTTGGATCCGCCTCTGTCAAGTGATATCCGGGGATACAAAACACTATATATCGATATCACTTAAAAAGTGATATCGATATCTAGTCATACCAAACATAGATATCAGATATCGGGGGTTGATATCCGATATCTGATATCTAGATATCAATATCAAACGACCCCTAAATGATACGTAGTATTTGATACAAAGTGCTATCTAACTAGAGAGTGGTAAACGAAGGAAGGAAGTGGAATCAAAATGTTTTAGGTTCAAATTTCAACCTTTTTATTTTTTATTTGTTTTGTTTTCTTATTATTCATCACAATTATTTTAATTAAAAATGTTATATTTAAATTATATATTTAATGTTTCTTTTCAATATTGTTTTAAAAATAGTTCTTCATTTATTTCTAATTTTTTTTTGTCTCTCTTAACTATTTCAATGTAAAAAAGGGGGAATTTCAGTTGGTATCCTTGAGTTTTTGTTGGCAATTTCGGATGGTGTTCCACAATTTTTGATTTTTTGGATGGTGCCCTTAAAGTCAATGTTTTCACTTTTTTTATAAGAAAAAATGAACCTTTATTTTTTCAATATTGCACAAAATCACCTGTTATGTTTAAACTGCACATAATTATTCATGTTTATGCCAAAAAATGCAACACAAAAGCACATCATTTTTAAAATTAAATAAAATCACCCATTGTTTTTTAAAGTTCAGCACAAAATATCCCAAAATTTTAAAATCTCATAACATATCAATTGCTTGTCAAATTTTACACATACCCCCCCTTTTGAACAAATTGGTTAAGCTATAAAATGATAAAAATATATATTCAACGAGGCCTCCCATATATGAATCAAAGATGAACACACATAATTATATGCAATTTATGTATGTGTGTGTGTGTATATATATATATATATATATATATATATATATATATATATATATATATATATATATATATATATATATATATATATATATATATATATATATATATATATATATATATATATATATATATATTAAATGAGACCTCCCATATATGATATATTATGTGGTTTTTAAAAATGAGTGTGCTTTTGTGTTGCTTTTTGGCATAAATATAGATAATTATATGCAATTTAAAATTAAAGGGTGATTTTGTGTAATATTAAAAAAATAAAGGTGCATTTTCATTTATAGAAAAATAAAAACATTGATTTAGGACACCAGACGAATTTTTGCAAAATCTTAAGGGAACCATCCGGAAAATCGAAAACTATGGGACATCATCCGAAATTGTAAAAACCTCAGGGCTCAGGGGCACCAACCTTTGTTTTATTTTAGAATCATAGAATTAGTATAATGGGTAATAATATTAAATTTATTTAAATTCAAAAAAATTAAGAATGTATATATGTATATATTATAATAATTTCATTTAATTATAGGTTAATTACGTAACAATTCAAAAGTATTGGAATAAATTAATTAGTTGAATGAATGGAAACCGCACGCAATGCGGGTACTGAATTAGTTGTATCATGTTTATAATGCAAATAGATAATTATATTTTATATGTGAAATTATCAAGATACCCCATAAACCCTAATTCAGGATACCCGCTTGAAGCTTTGGTTGTTGGAGACTATGTTTTCTCTTATTTTTATTCATAATTGTTGTAATGTCTTTTTATTTTCAAGACTTCTTGCTTGAAGTGCTTAAAGTTGTGGATGTTTACACGTATTTGACCGACTTTGACTATATTTTGTACTAATTTATTCGTCGATGTATTCGGCGTATGTTTTTTCAACAATTTTTTTTGATGAATTTGATATCTTGAATTTCACCCGAATTATCACCCGATCCACCTGATCACCCGGTGGGTGATGGGTGGACGGGGCAGGTGAATTATTTGGTGGGTGATGGGTCGGGTAGGGTGAAGGGTTTTGGGTGGTGGGTCGGGTGATGAAAGTAGATCATCCATCCACCACCCGACCCATTGTCATCCCTATACACACTAGCCCACCCCTAGTCAAGGGTCTAAATATCACTTATCGGGATTGTATCGGTTAAGGGGAAAAAGGATATATTGGTGATATATCGAGATATATCGGATTTATCAGTTTTGCTAAATTTTAGTCATAAATATTATATTTTTATACTTTAAAATATATTACCAAATAAACATGAAAAAATATTTACTTAAACAAAATTAAAACCACTTCATAAAGCTCCCTTGACAATATTTGCAACATTAATCTATTAAGTTTTTACAATCAACAAAATACATAAATAGTTTTCACATACAAAATTCAAAATAAATAAATATAGGAGAGAAATTGAGAAAGTTATCACTGCAATCAAACTAATATGAACTGATATGAAATTGAGGGGCTTAAATTAGAGACTTTCATTCCGAAAGCGACACCAATTTTTCACCTCTCAAAGAGGCCAATAATTCATTCAATCAGATTTGCAGCACTACCTATAGCCTCAACATTAATCATTCCATAAGTAAGGGTTCGCATTCTCGACCTCTCAAAAAGACCAATTCATTCAATCAGGAGGGAAGATGAAGACTATGAAGTAGATAATAGTATCGCAACCGCACAAAGACTTGTTGATGAGCCAATGACAGGTTTATGGCGCTGAGACGAGCTTGAAGATGATGAAGCAGAGTTGCAGAAGTCGATCGGAATTTGCAGCTGGCAGCGCTGCGGTGGTGAGAGCTTGTTGTTGGTCAGAATTTGGAGTCGGAACTGAGGACGCCGTTTGTTCCTCCTTCGATCGACTGAATTAGAAGAGAGTACAAATGAATAGCCTAGACTCTTCGACCTATTTTCCCTCTTTGAACTCGTTGAAACGATGCCGTTTCAGGCCACCGATATATCTGGTCAACCCGATATTGAGCCGATATCTCATCGTTGACTCGATAATTAGCATTGACCGATATATTTGATCCGATATACCGATATCGTAACGGATTTTAAATAGAATTAATTTGCTGGGAAGGCAATTTTTTTGGCCTAATTGGTGGAATGTCCAAGGTTTTGGACAAATTGGCAAATTGTCCACCCAATTAAAACCTAATTAAGTGGATCCCTCTCCTTTCTCTCGCTCGCTCACCTCTCCTCCTCAGATCTGAAGCAAGGCCGGGGTGGATCCGAGGAAGGGGATCTCGCTCGCGCCGCCTCGCTCACTCGCCGGAGAGGCCGAATGCGACGGGATCTGGACGGGATCTCGGATCTCAGAGGAGGAAGGGGATCTCCGGCGATCGAGGGAGATCGAGGTCGAGTTGGATCCGAGGAGAGAGATCGATGCAGCGGAAATCTGGATGGAGGAAGATCGACAGAAGGAGGATACGTTGAATCTGGAGGAAGATCGACAGATGAAGGAGACGATATGTCTGGCCATGGAGAGCGGAAGCAGCCGATCTGGATCTCGTCTTCGAGGAAGGGGATCTCCGGCCGGATCTGGTAGAGCGATCGCCGGAGCGAGGTCGAGCGAGCGAGCGAGGGAGCGAAGGAGGCCGGAGCGAACCGGAGGCGGAGCCGATGGCGGTGGCGAGCGAGCGAGGGAGGGAGGCGGTGGCGAGCGAGGCCGGAGCGAGGGAGGGAGCGAGCGAGGCCGGAGCGAGCCGGAGGTGGAGTCGACGGCGGTGGCGAGCCGGATCTGATTCCAGATCGGGAGGGAGGGAGGTAGAAGAAGAACTTTTGTGTAAATTACAAAAGTGACCCCATAAATATGGGAATTACAAAAAATATCTATATTTTATTATGTGATTCACATCTACTATATTTTTATTTTTACATTTGCACACCATAAAGTTACATTTGCACAACAAATTGTTATATGTGCACAACGTAAAGTTATTTTTGCACAACAAAATGTTTTGAAACGAAAAAAAAAGCGAAAAAAAATATATTATATTTTGCACAACAAAATGTTATATTTGCACAACATACGATTATATTTGCACATCGTACTCTTATATTTGCACGACAAAATGTAAAAAAAAATAAAAAAAACTAGACTTTGGTCATATTTGCACAACTTACGGTTATATTTGCACAACGTACTCTTATATTTGCACGACAAAATGTTAAAAAAAAACTAGACTTGGGTCATATTTGCTCAACATACGGTTATTTTTGCACATGCACAACATACTCTTATTTTTGCACGACAAAATGTAAAAAAAAAAAAAAAACTAGACTTGGGTCTAATTTGCTCAACATGCGGTTATTTTTGCACATGCTCAACATACTCTTATTTTTGCACGACAAAATGTTAAAAAAAAGTAGGCTAAATGCAAGATGATAAAATTGTTATTGGCAAGATGATAAAATTGTTATGGACAAGATGGACACTCCACCAATTTGTCCCAAAATGTGGACATTTCACTAATTAGGACAACTTTTTTGGACATTTCACCAATTCCCCCTTTTAAATATCACTGATATATCGGCCGATATATCCGATATTTAGAACATTGGGCCCTAGTTCCGTCCCTGTCCTAAACCTTGATTTGTCTTCAATTTTCAGTATCCAACTGCACATAAATAAGGACGTGCATTTACTAATTTGAATTTGTGGTGTATCTAACAACACCCTTAATTTCATCATTCTTCAAGTTTGTCATTGTTGATCGGAGAGACGAAAGGAAGAGCAAGGAGCTCGAAGAAGGGGCACTGACTAACTGAGACATCGAATAGACGAAAGCAAGTGGGAGGGCATTCTTGTCATTAAAAAAATAGTGTACTTTAACCTAATTTAGATGAATTAGTAAATAATTAGTTAATTGGAGAATGACCAATTTCCTCTCGTGTATTATGATATCGAGTCTTTTTTTATTGTTGTGGTCGTTTTTTTTTAACAAGAAATAATTTAGCTGAACGCGAAGCGTACTAGCTAAGAGCATCCTTATGGATGATTTCGCTAAGAACAGCATCAGGGGGAAGAGACGAGTCGGAGAAGTCGATCTTAATGTGAGATAGACGATCAGCAGCTCGGTTACCATCCCTGAAGACATGAGAGATCTCATAATCCCGAAGATGTGTCAGGCCAAATAGAGCATCTGATAATAACATCTCTACTTCACCATGGCTAGACACACCAGACCTTAGGCTGTTAATAATGCTAAGATTATCACCTTCAATACACATCATAATAAAAGCCCGTCCCTTAGATCCGGGATATAAACTAACGACGCGAATGTGAAAAAAATTTGAGCGCATTCTGAAAATAATTCGAAGGGATTAGGGTTTCCAAACTGAATCCCAAACTAGTTTGCCCCAAATCAAAATTGAAATCCAGAGCACAGAGGAGGTAGCTTTCGCCTTCTTCGCCATCCCAAAGCTGCAATTGACATGGAATTAAAGTTCAAAGTGAAGGAAGCTTTCACCGTCGTAATCTGTCGCCCTAGCTTGCTCAGAAGAGGGAGCTTTCGCCTCTTGCCACCTTGAAATTCTAGCTCCCGGCACAACAGATGAGTACAGGCGGCGGTGGCGGTGGCCTCACGCGCTTCCGCTCCGCCCCTAGCTCCTACCTCTCCACCTTAATGGACCCCGCTGCCTCCGCCGACGCCACAGCAGCAACTCGAGAGGTTCCGCAACCAAGGTCTCTAAGCCCTGAGACGGAGTCGTTCCTCGCGCAGTTTCTGCAGAGCGTGACGGACGCTGGCGAAGGAGCGCTCGGAGTCGATTCGCCGGCCACAGCGCAACCAGACTTGAGCTCTAGTCGTTCTTCATCCGTGTCTTGTAATCAGATGAGTTACCACAGCAGCAACAAATCTCCACTGGCAAAGCGCAGTAGCAATTCGTTCATGAGAGGTTCGAGGCGTGGGTTGGAGAGCAATTTTAGGGTTTCGAGCATGAATACCTTGCCCTCGATGAAGATGGAAACTGGTTTCGGTGGTGGCAGGAACGCTTCAACTCTTTCCAGATTCAAAAGCTCCCCTGCCGGCCTCTTCGACAACATTATCATCGAGAATGGTATCACCTGCTTCACTCTCTCACTCTCTCTGTTTTGTTATCCTCCTTGGTTCTCAAGGAATCAGGAATTTTACAATTGGAAATAGAATTAATAACTACATCGATGATTCGATCTATCATCGGCTTTAGAAAATCCGATTGAATTGCGAAATTGATGAGAAAACCCAAACTGCAGGGTATTTAGTGACCACACCACCTGGATCCAATATCAAATCAATCAACGACGCTGAAATGAATCTATCAACCAATCAAGGCCAAATTGCGAATTCAACGGGGATGTCAAGCGCACACAGATTGTGTGCTTGACTTTTCTATCTTCACGTGTAGGTAGATATTCTGTTGACTTTTCTATGTTCCCTTTGTACAAGGGAACTTGATTAGAAGAGTTGTCAAAACCATCTACATTACTGAAACAAGAATGGTGGTCAAGTCTGGTGGAACCACAACTAAAAATTGTGGGATTCCTCTAAGATGTTCCTCATCAAGGATCTGCTAAAGAAGACTTAAGGGAGTCTTCTTGCAGTCTTGTTTTTCCCTTCCCTTTGTTTGGTTTTGTTTATACAACCTTCTTATGAGTTGTGTTCTTAGTTTAGTCATGACATCGGATTATGTTTTTCCCTTTTATGAACTGATTCAGTTGCTATGTGTTTATATACTCTGAGCATGATATGGATTCATTTGTTACTTTTATAAGTATCTTGAATTGCTTATATCCTTGAGTTACACTGACAAGTTCTGTTTTACAATCATGTTTTTGCATAAACTTGGGTGAACTTGCTGAGTTGAGAGGTACGTTTTTCCCTTTTCACTCTTAAGTTTAGAAATCCATGTGTTTTATGTGAGCTTGTTATGAATTTGTTGGTTTGATGATTCATTTGTTACTTTTTGTTTGGACCACTACTGAAATAATTGAACTTGTTTATCTTTTTTGGTTTGCATCCTAGGTCCTAGCTCTTGTTTTGGAGTCCTATATTTTAAAAATATGATTGCTTATGATTGGATTTAAGCCTTGGCTGTGGATTTATTTCATTTTATAAGAATCTTTGACACATTTGTCATTCATTCATGGAAAAAAATCTGCAGATACTATTTTTTTAAGTATAGTCACAATATTTCCCTTACCATTATGCTAAAATTCTGATGGTCATTCCGATGATTCATTGCAGGTGCAAGCAGTTGCATGGAATCGTCATGTGCCTGAAATTCTACTCGGTGGATCTTTTGATCATTCAATAGTATTGGTAATCAATTCAACTTGCATATATTTCTTCCCTTTGTTATGTTGTTCTTTTTGTTGTTGTGATGAGATGTGACAAAACCCACTAGAATAAGGATCTTGCTCTTAGGAATAAGAAATATGAAATTCAAGCATCTTGCAAATCAGCCAATTCGTGACGAATCCTCAAATCTGTTTAATAATCTTCTATTTATGCATCATATGTTTAATAATCTTCTATTAGTATCATTCAGATTTGACAATAATGCTTTCTCATAGTTGTTGGTTTTTTTTTTTATCATTAACTATGCAGAAAAACAGCTGAGTTTGAGTTGGGTTCTCATGCACTCTTGGAACATGGGAGTCGCTGCCCCTACTGAATGGGTGAATGATGTGCTAGCTCCTGTGGCTGCAGAATTTGCACTGACCCTGTAAGTCATAGCTGTTATTCTCCTCACTTTTCCACTTTTCTTTCACTCTCACTCCCTCTGGGCTAGAAATCCATAGTTATCAGCTTGTGTTATTAATGGAATCAACTGGTATAAGGATAGATTCTTGTTATCAGCTTGTGTTATCAGCTTGTGCCTGCCTATGTAGGGTAGGGATATGGTGGTCTGAAGACTTTTATCGTAAGCCTTGTTAATAGCATTTTTCTTTTGACTATGAATTGTGATAGATTATTATCACCATCTTAGTGTACGTAGCTTATTATCATTACCTTGTGCTGGCATACATGGCATCTAAACCCTTACATCTGAATCTGATGGAATTTTTTGTTGTTTATGATGTATGTAATGCTTGGTTACCACAAGGAATTGAAGGAGGAGCATACCATCCTCACAATTTTAGTGTTCTTGTAATGATCATTACTTGTTTTCTACCAGAAAAATTAGCTCATTTTTTGTGAACTTTGGAGCTGAAGGTGAGATTGGAATGATGCAAATAGGACACTTATCAGATTAATTTCTTCCTTTTCATCTCTTTTGCTGGTTGTACTTCAACTGAAAAATGCGGCGAAAATACTAGAATGTGAATGATAACTAAATCTTGATTCTAAAGCTTTAAGATGATTCTAAAGCTTGATTTTGTAGTGTTTCTACTTGTTTGGCATCTCTCTTTTCTTGGATGTTCCTGCTATTAGTCTCAAATGTCAATTCTAAGTTTCCATGATCTCTTTTCTTGCAAGGGCGTTGCTGCTTGAGCTTTACAGGGAAAAACCAAGTGGAAGGGGGACTATGCTTTTGTCTCGGTACTAATGTGTTATGAACTCAGTACTAAATTCATAGCAAGAGAAGTTTAGCCTAGAATCAAATTGTATCATGTATTATTATTTTTTCTGTAAAAGAGAGCCTAAATCAAATTGCATTATTTTATTTTTTTCTGTAAAAGAGGGCCTAGAATCAAATTGTATTATGTATTATTATTTTTTCTGGAAAAAGACGGCTTTTAGCCCGGATAGTATTTATTCCGGGTTAAAAGTTCCTCTTTTTTTTAAAAAAATAAGGGACTATATAGCCCGGATATTAATAGGTACGACCTATTTAATCAGTTTTTATGGGTCTTTTAATGGACCTAATAGCCCGGATATAGAACAGATCCGGGCTCTAATGTCTTTTAAAATTTTCAAAGAAAAATTTGGTGGACTCTAATAGCCTGGGCGTGTGTTTTTTGGTCGGGCTCTATACCTATTATCACACCACTCTGATGCCCGGACCCTATTTCACCTATATCCGGGCTATATTAATAAATAGATCCGGGCTAAAATGTGATTTTTCTACTAGTGCAGGTCGTGGCTAGGGTAGAAAATTCTGTCTTACTAAGGGAGGTATAAAGAGTACTTAAGGCTGCATTTGTGTTAAATGTAGTATCATAGATGTGTTGAAGGGTAGTATGAATGTTAGGGGAGAGTTGTTGTAATGTGTGGTTTGTGATAGGGCATTTAAATAAGAAATGATCTATGTCTTCATAGTTCATATCATAAAAAGGACAGTATGTGGGGATACATGTTCTTCTTGCAGCTAGTTTTGCGGAAGTTGGAATTCCATTTTTAGTTATTCGCCACAAATTTTTTTTTATTTTCGGGGACACATCTAACTTCCAAATCCACGAAGTGTCAGTAGTAGAATGGTTTTTCATAGTATGAATTAGCTCGATTGCAGATGTTGTAGAAAACCAATCATTTTTACTGCAAGCCCAGTATAACCTATCTTGATGTATATTTTTTGGTATTGGGATTTGGGTGATCATTTTGAGGGTGTCGTTGCAGATATTGTTACCTATAGTTTCTCTCATTTTGTTAATATCCCAGTTTTTATCAGCAGTTATAAAATTGCCCACCATAAGATGGGGGTCAATTAGGTTTGTGTTTCTTGCCTTGGTCAGAAGCGGGTCGTTTCCAATCCATCGGTCATGCCAAAAATTTATTGATTTCCCATTGACAATACCCCAGCGTAAACCGCTTTTAAATAGTGGAAGAAGAGAAGTCAATTTTGACCATTGCCATGACACAGTTCCTTTTTTCTCGTAATTGAGTATGCTTTTATCTTTTAAATATTTTTGGGTTACTAGTCTGACCCATGGGTTGTTCGGTTCAGCTAGTAGTTTCCAGAAAAGTTTTAATTGAAGAGATTTGTTCATGTCATCAGAAAGACGGATACCCAAACCACCGTTGGTGCGCGACTTACAAATTTCATACCAGTTTATGAGGGGTTTATGTTTGAGGTCCTTATTCCAGAGAAAGTTTCTATTGATTTTATCCAATTCTTTATGTATGTGTGAAGGGATGAGAAAGCATTGCATTATGTGTAGTGATTTTATCCAGTTGTTGTGGTCGTTGTTTTAGACAGTGGTTATAGCTCGTAATTTTCGTGATTTATTCTGTGCTTCAATTATTTTTTTGGTGCAAACTTGACAAAAATGTAGCCAACAATATAAACAAAACACAAACAGATGGGTGCATCCGATTTCACACGTACATGTTACTCCCTCCGTCTTAAAATACATGTCTTTTTGGGACGGAGCATGGGAATTAAGAAGTATATTAAATGTAATGATTAGATGTAAAAAGTAGGTTAAGTGTAATGATTAGACTTATATTTGTTTATTTTTTTTTAATTTGTGAGGAGGAGAGTAGGGGTGATGTAAAAATTAGAGTAATGATTAGATGTAAAAGTAAGTTAAGTGTAATGATTAAATCTAAAAAGACATGTATTTTTGACAAAATTTTATGGGCTAAAAAGACATGTATTTTGAGACGGAGGGAGTATTATCTAATTCCACGTTGCTCTATATTGGGGGTTTATATTCAAACCTCGAACCTTCAAACTAAACTCTAATTTCTTGATGACGACTTATCGTTTGTGACAAATTAATTTCACACCAATCACAAATTCACAATTTGTTAAGTTTTACGTGTCATGGAATATAAAGCAAAACTTGGCTCGTTCTTTATTTATTTACTAGTTTTATTACTCGTCCGTTGCGCGATTTGTTAATAAATTTTATCTTATAAACCATCTTTAAATTAATATAAATTACTACTCCATATAAAGTAAATATATAATCTTCAATTGTTTTTTTAGAATGTAAACACATGTTTGAGCCTAGATTAATCATATTTGTTTTCTTATTAAAAAATGGTTAAAATATATTTTTATCTTGAGTATGGATTTTATACTTTTTCATAAAAAATATTAAATGATAAAAAAACTTACGTATTAAATCCAAAAGAAAGGACCCTAGCATAAATTTCATATGTAAATCCAATCCATTTTTATTTTTATTTATAAAAAAATAAACATAAATATTGATAATATTTATAACAAAATATTACCAAAATATAACTAAGTAAGATACGATAATAACTTATCAATTGATGTAATATTAGATAAATTATTTAATATAAAAAGATAAGTTTTCTAACTAATTAAGATATAAGGCTGAATATTTATAAAAATAAGTGGGACCATTAATTGAGATGACAAAATTTTATTGGTTTATTAATTGATATGACTAAAAAAGATAATACCATATTAATCCCGCATATGACACATATGTGAATTGCTCCAAAATATGACACGTATGCAAATCGCACCAGAGCCCGTTTCATGTCTCTGTTTTAGTGTTTTACTAGTTTTACTTTACTCGCCCGTTGTTCGGTTTCTTAATAAACGAAATAATGTTTAATTTATATTTTCTTTCTGAAATTTGAAGGTTATAATAGTTTGATTGAAATCTTTGGATTATACAGCGTAGTATAAAAAGATTATAAAAAATAACTTAAGATAAAATATTCTATCGATAATAGGTTTGTTTTGTAACAATGTAAGATATGAGATTTCATGTTTATATTTAAATTTAATTTAACATTTTAATCAAGATAAACTAACACCAATAACTTAATCATGATATTAAAAAAAAGACTCATTGGAATAGTCTATCTTAAAACTCATAATTTGTATATATAAATATACAAACATTACGCCTAAACCTTCAAAAAAAAAGGTGGATTTTGGTTATTAATTACGTGGGCATAAAAAAAGTTTGTTAAAATATATTGCAAAATTATAATTATCTTTTTTTTTGCATAGGTATAATTTATTATGGTATAAGTTGGTTAAAATATAGGTATAATTTGATAAAATAACGGTTGTCTAACGATATTATATTTTAACCCCTAATATTAAAATAAATTTTAAAAAATTATATTTATTTTATAAGTGATAATTCATTTAAAATTTACTTTATAAAAATTGTGAAAAAATCATAAAGAATAAAAATTAAAAATAATTTTAACTTAAAAGCTACGGTAGGTAGATGTTAGCTTGAATGTTTTAATTTTAATTATTTTCTAAAAAAATTTTATATAAAAAAGATATTCAGATTCAATTTAATAAAAATAATTATATATATATATAATCCATGGTAGATTAAAGAACGTAAGTTTAAGCATATTAGTTTACAATCTTTTTGGTCCAATATATATTATTATATTTCATTCGTTAGATTTTTTGATCCAATATATATTATTATATTTGATTAGTTAAATTGGATATTATGTGTATAATATATATTAATTGATGTGAGTAAAAAATATAATACCACTTTAATCCAGAAAATGACACGTAAGCAAAAATAATCCCGCTTTAATCCAGAAAATTCCGTGGACGCGAGATCGCACCAGAGCCCGTTTCAGGCCTCTACTTTAGTATTTTATATAGATATAGATATAGATAGATAGATAAATATATAGATTTATTTATACTTTTTAATTCCAGTAAAATAGATAAAGTGTTTGTAATCATTGGGACAATGGTGATTGTTGGAGCTGGGGTTTTTATTAGGGGGTGGTAAATAAGTTTATAGTTTTTTTAAGAATATTTTTTAGAATAATATTTTAAAAACTACTAAATTTAAATATGTTGTTTTTAAGTGAAGTAATCGAGAAGAACAAAACTATGGCAAGAAATATGAAGAATAATTTTTATAAAATTAATATTCAAAGAAAATGGTAAACTTCTATGTTTATGTTATAATATTAATATTGTATGTGGATATACATGACAAATCCTAGTTGGACTTGGGGCCCAAGATGTGTAATCTCTATATATAGGGTCCTTTGGAACCCTAATGAATACATCTCCTCATCTCTTCTCTCTACCTCTCTTCTCTTATCTTCGGTTTATCACAAGATATCAGCACGATAGTTTCTAAAACTAAAACCCTATTTTTTTTTCTTTTCTCCTATCTGCCGCCCATCCTCAATTTTGTGTTCATCGTCCTCCATCAACCTCTCTAATTCATCTTCTCCGCCGCCGCCATGTCTCCAAAGTTCGATCCCTCGCAAGTCGTCGATATCTTCGTCCGAGTCACCCTGATTCAAAATCTCACCCAAAGATGAGAAAGTAAGGAAGATATTAAGGTGTCTCACCCAAAGATGAGTCTATCAAGGTCATGTTCACACGATTCACAGAAATCACCAACAACCTTGACTCTCTCGGCAAGAGCTTTACAAACGTTGAGAAAGTAAGGAAGATATTAAGGTGTCTCCCAAAAGAAAAGTGGGGTCCTAAAGTAACAGCTATAGAGGAAGCTCAAGACCTCACTACTCTGCCTCTTGACGACCTGCTTGGGAAACTGATCACGCATGAGATGATCCTTAATGAAGACGATGGAGAACTTCCAGCAAGCACTAAGAATTTGGCGCTCAAATCTAAGAAGGATGACAACAAAGATGAATCTGATTCCGAAGATGAGGATAACGATGAGGATGATCCTTTTGCTCTTATCACAAGAGGCCTTGCTCGA
This sequence comes from Persicaria maculosa, assembly GCA_963922045.1. Classification (NCBI taxonomy): domain Eukaryota; kingdom Viridiplantae; phylum Streptophyta; class Magnoliopsida; order Caryophyllales; family Polygonaceae; genus Persicaria; species Persicaria maculosa. Next base: position 35,779,767 of record OY998269.1, on the reverse strand, counting down.
ATCCTCAAAATGAAGAAACAATTCAACAACAAGGATGGATCAGAGTCTTCTAAATTCCGAGGTAAGTCTCAATACAACAAAAATGATAAGAAGACTAAACCGTTGTCTTGTTTTGAATGTGGTGAAACAGATCATCTTTTGAAAGACTGCCCTCAAAAGACGAAGAGCCAGTCCAAGAAGGGTGATAGATGGAAAAAGAAAGCCATGGTGGCAACTTGGAGCGATTCTGACTCCGACTCCGACGATGAGAAGGCCAATGTCTGTCTTATGGCATCAGGAGATGAATCTCACGATGAGAAGCTTGAGGTAACCGTAAGAGAACTTATGGCAAGTCCAAAAGAGGTATTATCGGAATTCCTTTCTAATATGATTGCCAATGAAGAGAAACTTATTGCCCAAACTAACACTCTTATTAAGAGAACTATGGACCAGGAAAGAACTATTGAGGATCTGTCTATGAGGGTCAAAAGTCTTGAAGATTCTTTCAGGTCTTGACATTAAAGTCAAGACTCTTGACTCAGAGAAATCTGAACTCAGGCAAGATCTCTCGTCTCTGAGAAATGAACATCATGACTTAGAGAACGAGAAGATCTCCCTGAATAATAAGATTCAAGACCAACAGACAGCCCTCATAAGTTTTACCAAATCCAAAGGCACTCTTGATAGGATGTTGGGTGAGCAACAAAGTTCTCTAAACAAAAGTGGTATTGGTTACAATCCAAGGTTTTTAAAGAAGCAGCACATTACCACCTTTGTAAAGGCAAAAGGAAGCAGAACCTCTCCTATATGTCACCATTGTGCTCGAAAGGGACATGTAAAAGAGACATGCCCCTATAGAAGAAAGGATCCATATATCATTCGCAATACATTCCCTGTTCATTTGAGAAAAGAACGGATAACACAAGTTTGGGTCCCAAAAGGCACTATTTTACCAAATATGGTTTATCCCAATAATGGATCTAAATTTGCTTATTGGTCTAGCCACAAAGGTTGATGTTTGTTTTGCAGAAGATCACCAAGGTGAAGGAGCAAAAATGGATTATTGATAGTGGATGCTCGAGGCATATGAGTGGGAAGAGGTCTCTCTTTCATGATCTAAAGGAGGAATCCACAGGAACAATCACTCTTGGTGACAAAGGAAAGTGTGACATCGTTGGTATTGGTAGCGTTGGGAGTGATTCCAACCATAGTATTAAAAATGTCTATCTTGTGAATGGTTTAAAGTATAATTTGCTTAGTGTTTCTCAATTATGTGATAGTGGTAATAATGTCAGATTTAACAAGAAAAGATGTCTAGTGTGCAGAGAAGATACAGGTGAAGTAATACTAACTGCATATCGTTACAACAATATATACGCTGTGAATGCTGATCAAGTGGCACAAGGAAGCTTAACCTGTCTAAAAGCTTTGACGGACGATCCAAAGCTCTGGCACAGGAGACTCGGTCATGTGAGTCAACATACACTACAGAAGCTTGTGTCCAAAGGGCTTGTAAGAGGTCTACCTGAGATGGACTTCAAAGGTATTGATATGTGCAATGCATGCACACGAGGTAAACAAACACGTAGCTCTTTCAAACCCAAAAAGGTTATAAGTTCTTCTAGACCCCTTGAACTTTTACATATGGATTTATGTGGTCCTATCCGAGTCAAATCTCCCAATGGTAAAAAGTACATGCTTGTTGTTGTTGTTGATGATTTTTCTAGATATACTTGGGTTGCATTTTTAAAAGAAAAATCAAAGGCCTTATTTGAGTTTTCAAAACTTTGTAAGGAGTTGCAAACTTTAAGAAACGAGCCCATAGTGTCAATTCGAAGTGATCATGGTAGGGAGTTTGATCAACTTCAGTTTGATTTGTTTTGTGCTAAATATGGCATCTCCCATAACTTTTCTGCTCCTAGGACACCTCAACAAAATGGGGTTGTGGAACGAAAGAACCACACCCTAGAGGATATGGCCAGGACTATGCTTTTAGAAAATGCATTACCTAAAACCTATTAGGCTGAAGCTGTTAACACAGCTAACTATATTTTGAATCGCTGTCTTATTCGTTCCATCTTAAAGAAAACTCCTTATGAACTTTTCAAAGGCCGCAAACCACTTATATCTTATTTCAAACCCTTTGGCTGTACTTGCTTTGTTCATAACAATGGAAAAGATAACCTTGGGAAGTTTGATGCGCGTAGTGATGAAGGTATATTTCTTGGCTACTCCACAAGTAGCAAAGCTTATAGAATCTTCAATAAAAGGACCCAGTTAGTTGAAGAAAGTATACATGTTATATTTGATGAATGCAATGACGGTTCTTTGAGTGAAAGTGTTGCAGATATAGATCTTAACATCCATGAGGAGAACGAGGAAGGTGATGATGCTGCTACCAAGAACACAGAGAAGAGGAACATGCAGGAACAGATTCTCAACACTGAAGAATTGGCCCAAGGTGTTGAAGATTCGTCCAAAGCCCTTGGTGTCCAATCCAACACTGTTGAAATGTCAAAAACTGCTGAAACTGAACCTAACAGGACTATGGAGTCAGATGTACCACAAATCAATCCTGCTGGTGTGACGAATCAAGGAGCTGAGACAAGCAAAAGAAAATTCAAATACTCCTCATCACACTCATTAAAGGATATCATTTCTGACCCTACCTCTAGTGTTCAAACTCGTTCTAAACTTAAAGATCTTTGTGCTTTTCACGCGTTTGTCTCTCTTATAGAACCCAAGAAGGTAGATGAGGCCCTTCAAGAGCCAGATTGGATCATTGCTATGCAAAGTGAGCTTAACGAATTTGAAAGGAACAAAGTCTGGACCTTGAAGCCTAGGCCAAAGCATCAATCAGTTATTGGCACACGATGGGTATTTCGAAACAAGCTAGATGAGAATGGTAAGATCGTGAGGAACAAGGCAAGGCTTGTTGCTCAAGGCTACAATCAAGAGGAAGGTATTGCCTACGAGGAGACCTTTGCTCCCGTAGCCAGGCTTGAAGCCATTCACATATTATTAGCATTTGCATCTTTTATGGGCATAAAGCTATATCAAATGGATGTCAAGTGTGCTTTTCTCAATGGTTTCTTAGAAGAAGAAGTTTATGTGGCTCAACCCCCAGGTTTTGAAAGTTTTGAATTTCCTAATCATGTTTATAAACTTGACAAAGCGCTTTATGGTTTGAAACAAGCCCCAAGAGCTTGGTATGAACGCTTGTCAAAATATCTTTTAGAAAATGATTTTAAAAGGGGGTTGATCGACAAGACTCTTTTTATCAAGACCGAAGGAAAGGACATTTTGGTTATTCAAATTTATGTTGATGATATATTATTTGGTGCTACTAACACATCTTTGTGCAAGGAATTTTCTGACATCATGTGCAGCGAATTTGAGATGAGCTTGATGGGTGAACTCAACTTCTTTTTGGGATTACAAGTTCATCAATCCAAGAAAGGGATCTTTGTCAACCAAAGCAAGTACACTAAGGATCTCTTGAAGATGTTCAAGATGGATCAATCCAAAGCAGCCAAGACTCCCATGAGCTCAACATTATCCCTAGATCAAGACAAGACTGGGAAGAGTGTCAATCAAAAGGAGTATCGGGGAATGATTGGATCTTTACTATATCTTACAGCTAGTAGACCTGACATCATGTTTAGTGTTTGCATGTGTGCTAGGTTTCAAGCTGATCCTAAAGAATCTCACCTCGTGGCTGTGAAGAGGATCTTTCGATATCTCAATGGCACTAAGGAGCTTGGACTATGGTACCCAAAGCAAAAGGATTTCACATTAATCGGGTATTCTGATGCAGATTTTGCAGGCCATAAGGTGGATAGGAAGAGCACATCAGGATGTTGCCAATTCTTAGGAGCATCTTTGATCAGTTGGCATTCTAAGAAACAAAACTCAGTTGCCCTATCCACTGCAGAAGTCGAATACATAGCAGCTGGAGCATGCTGCTCCCAAATCCTTTGGATAGCTCAACAAATGCGAGATCTTGGCATCAACCTCAAAGGCATTCCCATTAAGTGTGACAATACAAGTGCCATCTCCATTACAAAGAATCCTGTACAGCATTCAAGGACCAAACATATTGATGTAAGACATCATTTCATTAGAGACCACGTCGAAAAAGGTGATGTGTCCATTTCCTTTATTTCAACTGATTATCAATGGGCTGACATTTTTACTAAGCCTTTGGCAGAGGACAGGTTCACCTTTATTAGACGAGAGATTGGGATGCTTAACAAGGATGCACTTTCGTAGGGGGAGCTTTCCCTTTACGAAAGATAAATTCTACTCAGTGTCAAGACCCTTGAGTTTTATGTCAAGGTTTGTGAACTGAATGATAGAAAACAGATATCGGATCGTATATATTTGGTTAATATCTTTTTAGATATTTGCTCAAGTATTATTTTAATTGGATTTCAAAATAATTTATTTATGTCACATATTTTATCCGTAGAGATATTTTTTGGAACAAAATATTTTCGGTTATTTCCCTCCTATTCTAAAACGGTTGAGAGAAGATTTGAATTTTGAATTGAAATATTTTTCAAATTGGCAATGTTATCATTACTTACATTGGAACCCTAAACCCCGTCCCATCACTCTAATCTCTCCTATTTAAAACCCAAACCCCTCTCGATTACCTCATAACCTCAGAACCACCCAAAACTCTTCCAGTTCTCCCTCTCTAATCTCTCAAACTATCCTGAAACCCTAGCCGAATACCTCCATGGCTCCAAAATCAAAGAAAGCTTCCACACCCAAAAGACTTGGCGCCACCCCCAAGGGACGCCAGGACACTGCTACTTCCAAGGAGGTTCCTTCTGAAGAGGAGCCTGAGGAAGAGGACGAGGAACAAGACGTATCCGCAGAGGACGAGGAGGATACCGATGGAGACAACGCTGAGGACGAGGGGTCAGAGGAAGAAGAGGAAGAAGAGGAAGAGGAGCCCGAGCATGCTCCCTCTCCTTCTCCTCCTCCTCCTCCCCCATCTCCAAAGAAGCGGATAGCCTCTACAGCCAAGCCTCCTCCTCCCAAGCGCACCAGGAAGGGCACCCTCAGAAGCCTTGAGGCGCCTGCCAAGAGGTCTGCTCCAACACAGGCTAGAAGGAAGAACGCTGATCCTCCCGCTCTCTTTTAGGTAAATCAATCCCTCCCCTCTTCATGGTTTGAAAATGCTGAAATGGCTGGTAAGTGGGTAGATGAGTTTCGAACTCGTAGGATCTGCTGTTCTGATTTTTTAGATATTGCGTTCTTTGAAGCTTTGAATTTACCATGCATTGCTATCCTTAAAAAATCCCCAGCTTGGACCCTTCTCAATCTTGAAACCGTCTATTATCCCCAACTCACCCGCCTGTTCTATATAAATCTCAAAGCCAAACACACTGACGATGGTTGGTTCTTGGAATCTGTCGTCAAGGGAGTTAGAATCTCTTTCAGCTCCTTTGACTTCGCTGATTTCCTTGGCCTTCATAGCCCTTGTCCACGCTCTCAAGAAAACCCCTCTAAAGAAGACTGCATTACCCTTGCCCGATCCAAATATCTTCTACCCGAGGCATCTACCAACACCTCAAAGCAGCTAACCCACTCATCCCTTACCCTAGAGGCAAAGATTATATTTAACATCATTGTGCGCTGCCTCTTACCCCGTCTAAACTCTGGCTCTCTCCTGACAGACAATGCCATGATCCTACTTTACCGAATCCTCAATGGCCTTGATCTTGATCTGGCCAACACCATTTTAGGATCCATGGCTCACACTAGAAAAGCCAGGAAAGGAACTCCCCTCCCCTTCGCTACCCTTTTGACCCAAATCTTCGAAGCTTCTGGAATCGATTTTAAAAATGAAGAATAACAGCGTCATATGGGTAAGTTCGACTCCAAGAGCCTTGAAAAGATTGGCATCACTCGGTCCCCCCAAGGGACTTGGAGTCTTGCCTCTCCTTCAAAAGCTCTTCCCACTGCCTCAGCCATTGATGAACGCATGGACAACCTGGAGTTGGGCTTGGAGGAAGTTCGCCTGGATATCAAGGAGCTGCACAAGGAGTTTATGACGGAGATGAGCGGGGTAACCAAGCTGTTGCAAGGTCTGTGGTCGCGGCTTACTGATGATGCTCCGGACGATGAAGCTTAACCCATGCAGGTACTTAGTCCGATTCTACTTATATTATATATGCTTGACTAAGTTGCAGGGATGCACAGGTTTTGTCTTTCATCAAGGGGGAGATTGATAACTCCACTCCCTTGATAAAAATCGGAATAAGTTTCAAAGGCCTTGACAGTCTGTTTGTGTCAAAGGTCTTGAAGCTTTAACAGTATTGATGAAACACAAAACCTGTTCTATATGATATTATGTTCGAATATTATTTTATGTTATTATATGCTTCCATTATATTATTATATATACACTAACCTTTCAGGAAGTATTTTCGAAGATTATTTCCTTCCTTATGTTGTAAATTGAGAAGATTCAAATCGGAAGATCATGGCCTCCGAAAGTTTCCAAAGATAGAAGATCCAGCTCAAGCCATGATCCTCTCTAACCGTTGGTGAAGATCCTTAGGCGCCGATTTGTTTCAATAAAAAGAAAAGGAAGAAGAAGACAGCTATACACCTGTTGAACACAAGCTTTCATACACTCAAGCCTTCAAGCGAAATCTGTCTTCTTCGTGTGCTCTCTGCTAGTCCTTAAGAGTCTGTAATTTCATTTCAAAGCATTTGACAGTTACACTGTGAGCTTATAGGATATATTTCGAGAGAGTGTTATACTCAAGAGTTTGTAACTCAGGAAGTAGACACTAGGCGATTGATTCACTAAGTGTAAGAGGATTGTACTAGATAGCATAGAGAGGTGGGGCTCTTCTAGATTGGTCTAGGACTCCAAGGGAACGTGAGTTGACTAGATTGCAATTGTATAGGAGAGAGGCTTCTCGGTGAGCTACTAGGATCCTAAGTCTTGTGAATCAATAAAAGCCGGTTGAATCCTAGGGTTGTGGAAGAACCCTAGGTGGGGACGTAGGCAAGTTCGTGCCGAACCTCGTAAACAACTCATCGAGTCCTTTACTTATTGCTTTACCTTATTTCCGCACTTGGTTCGACTGTTTAACTTTGTGATTCAGGTTTTCAGAGAAAAGACTAAGTCTAATCTCAAAGGTTTTTGCACGAGCTTCAAAATTCTTGAGAATCTGCGAAAAACCGGCATACTCTATTCAACCCCCCCTTCTAGAGTATTTCTATATTACTTTGTTTTACATTATCGAACCTTCACAGCTCAACACCAGCAAATGAAAGTCAAGCATTCGAAGTCAATTGTAATGTATGAAGACATCTGAACTTATACACGTCAAAGGCAATGTTGAGACTCGACTATGCAGCTCATACAGTCAGCATCATCAAGAAGTTCAAAGAGCTCACCCAAATGAGAAGACTGTAAGAAGGGTGTTGAATTCAGGGGGAGTATATACGCACTGCACTCTTTTTCCCTTCGATTAGGTTTTGTCCCACTGGGTTGTCCTGACAAGGTTTTTAACGAGGCAGTATCACCAAAGCATATCACATGTCATTTGTATTTTTTCTCGTTCCTAGTTTTGGTCCCATTGGGTTTTCTAGGCGAGGTTTTTAATATGACAGATTTGTAATATTTAGGGATGTACATCCAAGGGGGAGTGTTATAATATTAATATTGTATGTGGATATACATGGGAAACCCTAGTTGGACTTGGGGCCCAAGATGTGTAATCTCTATATAAAGGGTCCTTTGGAACCCTAATGAATACATCAATTCCTCATCTCTTCTCTCTACCTCTCTTCTCTTATCTTCGGTTTATCACAGTTTAAATATTTCATTTTGAATTGAAAAACCAAAACAAAAATTTGGGGGGGGGGGATGAAAATACAGGGAAAACAATATCTAAAGAAAACGGTTTGAATTCAAGAGGGTAAACTCAAACCCTTAGAATAGGATTTGATTTACGTAAAAGCGACAGGAAACACAAACTACAAAAACATTGTAAAGCAACAATAATACCAAGAATGATCACACAATTCGAGACTAAGCTCTACGTTTGCGGAGTTTCAAGTAGAGAGAGAGAGACTCAGGCCCGATCCACTATGACACTATCTTCTTTTGGCGATTTACAAATAAGAGTTAATGTTCAAGTAGACATATCTAAGCTAAATCAAGGAGGAACAAGATATGAACACAAAGAACAATATAGAAGAAATAAAAGCAAAGAACTTCCTCAAATCTGGTGTCGAGGACCAGATCTATCTTCAGATCCATCGTACGAGCAAGAAACTTTCCGTCGGAGGAAGCTATGGCTTTAGTTCTTGTGACATGATTACAGTTTGGATCACTTATAAATCAATTCCAATAAATCACTTCCGATGTGGGACAGGGGTGTTATAACCCACTACTTTGACCATCAACCCGCACTGGGGGTGTAGTAATTCGGCAAACCATACTATATAAGACTAAGACAAAACACCATCAACACACACATGAAAAAAAAATTCAATAGGACAAAGCACTAGCCTAACAAGCACAAAGTTGGGAGGGCAATACTGCAAGGTCGAACCATAATAAGGCAAGAATTTAACACAACACGCTACAAAAAATACCCCCCACTAGTGCAAATAGGGATGGCAATAGGTCGGGTGGTGGGTGGATAATCTACTTCCGTCACCCGGCCTACCCACCACCCAGAACCCTTCACCCTACCTGACCTATCACCCACCAAATATTTCACTGTCCCGTCCACCCATCACCCACCATTTGATCGGGCGACAATTCGGGTGAAATACACCTCGTCAAATTCAACAAAAAAAAGTTATAGAAAAACATACGTCGAACACTTCGATGAATAAATAACTGACAAATATAGTCAAATTCGGTCAAATACGTGTAAAGATCCACACAACTATCAATATTTCAAGCGAAGCATGTTTGATAGGTTTGTTTAGTTAGGATTTGGGTGTATATTGGTAATTTCATATATATAATCTAACTATATATATAATATTATAATGTAAGTCGGGTGATGGATCGGGTGACGGGTCGGGTGACGGGTAGGAAATACCTTCACCCAAACCCGACCCGACCCATCACCCGTTCACCCATCACCCATTTAATATCTGCTTTATATCTGATTTTCACCCGCTTTTTCGGGTCGGGTGAGATGGATATCCATCTGGTGCGGGTGAAATTGTCATCCCTAATAGGGATGACAATGTGTCGGGTGGTGGGTGGATAATATAATTCCGTCACCCGACCCACCACCCAGAACCCTTCACTCTACCCGAACCATCAGCCACCAAATATTTCACCCATCCCGTCCACCCATCACCCACCGGTTGATCGGGAGGATCGGGTGACAATTCAGGCGAAATACACCTTGTCAAATTCAACATAAAATAATTATAGAAAAACATACGTCGAACCCTTCAATGAATAAACAACTAGCAAATATAGTCAAATTCAGTCAAATACGTGTAAAGATTCACACAACTATCAACATTTCAAGTTAGAAGCATGTTTGATAGGTTTGTTTAGTTAGAGTTTGGGGGTATATTGGTAATTTCATATATATAATCTAATTATGTAATGTAAGTCGAGTAATGAATCGGGTGTTGGGTCGAGTGACGGGTGGGAAATACCTTCACCCAAATCCGTTCCGACCCATCACCCGTTCACCCATTTAATATCCGCTTTAAATCGGATTTTCACTCGCTTTTTTGAATCGGGTGAGATGTATATCCATCGGGTGCGGTGAAATTGCAATCCCTAAGTGTAAAGAGCTTACCATAAACAATAAAATCCGTTCAATATCGTGGAAAATATAAAGTTTAAATAGAATATGAAACAAATTTACCGCATTCCGTAAAAAGTAGAGGTAGGTGACAAACTGATTTGAAATGCTCAAGTCAAGGATGGCCTCCACCAAGTGGGATTGGGTTTAGATTTTGTAACGAATTAAGATACGAGGTTTTGTAATTTTAATTGTGTTAAAAATAATAGGTTCGCCACAATTTAAGATATGAGGTTGATAATTAATATAAATATTTTGATGATAAGATTTGATTGTTCAATAAATAAGTAATTAATAATAAAATATCACTAATAAACTAAAATAATCAATCTTAAAAAGTTTGAATATTTTTCTCTTAAAAATATTTGCATTATGAAATAATGTAGGCTACACTAAAAATCTTTGACTAAATAATTTTGGAAGATATATGAGGAATGATGGATTTCATTTAGTTAAAATTTTCAAGATGCTACGTAATTAGATACTCCATCCAATTTAAAATATTTGATGTTTTGGGTGAAATTTTTTTTATCAATAATGTTTGATGTTTGAAAAGTAATAATTACACGTTATTTTTTTTTTCATTATGTTCAACTTAAATTGTACTTTTTTTTTATTTTAACTAATCAAATTTTTGCATAATAAATGTGATTGGAGAGAGAAAACTATTTTATAGGGTATTTAAAAGTAAATGAAATGTTTCTTAATTTTTGTGTCTGAGACTAAAACATCAAATATTTTAGATCAGAGGGAGTATGATACATTTGAATTAGTTGTATATCATTTTTAAGAGGGAAAAAATTAGGGGGATTTGCAAAACTAGCATGTTTTTTTTGTGACTTTGCAAAAATGTCACTTTTTGGGGGGATTTGCAAAACTAACATAGGTGTCATTTTGTGCAAAAAAAAATTTGGAAGGAGATAGCCGGTTGAAGGTAATCTGAAAGGAGAGAGAGAGGACTGACCAGGAGAGAGGAGGTTTTGGTGGGGAAATTTGGCGCCAAAACTAGGAGAGAGAGAGGGGGTGATATGACTCTAATGATTACAAGGGAAAATGGTGATGTGATAGGGCTTTCCCTCCAATTTGCAAAGTATAAAAAGAGAGGAGGGGAGAGGACACTCAGTTTTCCTCCCCGGACAAAAGGGCTGGAGAAGAAGGCCACCATTGAAGAAAATCCATCGGCCTCAAGGTCCAGTTGCAGAGCACTTGTCGGCCTCATTCTTTGTTCGTGTCAGTGTTCATAAACTTTCGCGTCACCTCGGTTTCTGAGAAACCCTAATTCTCAGTTGCAATGGGTAGGCGTCTCTCATGTTTCTCCTCATGTTTTGCGAAAAGTAGATACCCATTAACAATGGTGCTGATCCCACTTTTCATTTGCAGGGGAAAATGCCAAAGTATGCGTCACTCTCGTCTTCAACGGTCGTTCGTTGTTGGAGGGTGTTGGATGGGTGTTTTCTGGTGAGACCGCGCGCAAGTATATGATCATTGAAGAGGACATCGACTTCACCTCTCTGAAAAAACTGATCAGGCTCAAGGTCGGCCATGATTCTTCATATGAAGATTGGCGGTTGTCTTACATGCCAAAGGCGGAAGAAGCGGGTCATCCGATCACGATAGCTGATGATGACGACCTTGAGGCTTTTAAGTTTCTGAACTCGAAGTGTGGGGAACATCCATGGCCCATGGCGATATATGTTGGTCCATTGGTGAAGGAGAGCGTTGAAGTACAGCAACCCGGCGTCGGGGAAGAATGCTTGAGTGGGCCACGTACCTCCCAAAAAGTGGACGACCTGGATGAGATTGTCACTAGCGAGGCAGAAGGTAAGGCACAACCAAACCCTGTGTTTGTAGATGTTGGGTTATATGGGGGAGGAGAGGTTAGCGAATCAATAGGGAAGAGCAAGGATATAAGGGTGATAGACATGGTTGACACGGGGTTTCAAAGGGGTGACACGGATATATGTTCAAGTGACAAGGGTAAGGGTCCGGAGGTGATCCTCTTGGGTAAGGTGATGGAGGCCGGAGGAAAAAGAATGGAACTGGGTGTGATAGACATTACAGACAAGGGATGTGAAACAGGTGACACACATATTTATTCAGGTGACAAGTGTAAGGGTCCGGAGGTGATCCACTTGGGTGAGGTGATAGGGAAGAGCCAGGAGTACACTACTGATAGGGGGTTTGGAATTGGTGACATGCATATGTATGCGGGTGACAAGGGTAAGGGTCCGGGGGTGATCCACTTGGGTGAGGTGATAGCGAAGAGCCAGGAGCACACTACTGACAGGGGGTTTTGAACTGGTGACAGGCATATGTATGCAGGTGACAAGGGTAAGGGTCTGGAGGTGATCCACTTGGGTGAGGTGATGGAGGCCATAGGGAAGAGCAAGGAGCTGGGTGCGGTAGACACTACTGACAGGGGGTTTGGAACTGGTGACAGACATATTTATAAAGGTGCCAAGGGTAAGGGTCTGGATGTGATCCAATTGGGTGACACGGACTACTCCTCAGATGACACGGTAAACTGTCAAGGTGACATGTATCAGGGGTTGGAGGTCATATCCATAAGCAGTCAGGAGGAGGATGAGGACTTCGACGTCGGAGTGAAGCGGGAAGAAGTCTGGGATGATTTTGACTGGCAAGGTGTTGAGGACGACTCGGGTATGAGGGTGTCGATGGAGGGGGACGAAGTTGAGGATGAGGTGATGAGGGAACTTGAAGATTGGGTTCCGAGGTCCAGCATATCCCCGCCTACGATGGAGAACGTTGAAGCTATGGTGGACAGAGCAACTCCTCGCACCCAGGATCCACGACACAACCTGACAGAACTTTCGGAGGGACAATTATTCGCATCGAAGGCTGATGTGCAGACTCGCCTTAAGTGGAATGCGGTGGAGAAGTGCTTCGAGTTTGTTGTGAAGAGGTCGACAAAATCGGTGTATATCGTTGGGTGTGTGGACAACAAGTGCACGTGGATGTTAAGGGCATCGACTTACCGGCGCACCACTATGTGGTCCATCCGAAAGTATATCGAGGAGCATACATGTGACATGAACATGAAGCACAACCATAACTGACATGCTACGTCGAACATGATTGGACGGAACCTCGTGACCACGTAAGTGTTACTTTAGTTGCAAACACTGTTATTTATGTCATAACATAATATTCCACATGTCACATGATGTAACTCAACCTGTCACAATTATATGTAGGTTCACCGGGACTCGAAAGAACCTCGTTCCCGAACAAGTGCAGAAAATGACGAAGTCCAAGTATGGCATCATGTGTAGCTACTGGAAGGCACGAAGGGCACGACTGGCAGCGAGGGAGGTGAAGCATGGGATCGACGAAGACAACTACCGAGATATTATTCCATACTTGCACATGTTGGAGCAGACTAACCCCAGGACATATACTAGGTTAGAGTTGGACTCATCCCAAAGATTTAAGTACGCCTTTGTTAGCTTCGGGGTATGGCGCAAGGCGATCCCCTACCTTCGAAAGGTTTGAGGGACAACTATGTGTTTGCCAAGCAAGGGGCCTGCCAATGGCATCTATTTCAGAATGCGAGGTGCAAGTACAAGGGTGTCACGGGCCTGCTGATTTCTGCGCACAGTCAGCCCTTGCGGGCCAATACCTGAAAGAGGCTGGTTTCCAGAACTGGGCCCGGGCATACTTTTTGGGGACGCGCTACAACATATTGACGACGAACAACTCCGAGTGTCTAAACTCCGTGTTCAAGGAGCCCCGCAACCTACCCATCACTGCCTTGATTGATGCTATCATCGAAACTGTAGCCAAGTGGTTTTACGAGTGACGGGAAACCAACACCAAATCGGGTAAGTCGGTGAGCGATTATGTTGACGATGCTCTGAAAATGAACTTTGCGTTGGCAATATGCATGGATGTCAGACCGCTCAGTTCACACGAGTACACTGTCCGCAGAGGGTCCTCCTACTGGGTTGTGAACCTGAGTACCTGTACCTGCACATGCAAGCGGTTCGACATTGACCAGTTTCCGTGCCCGCATGCCATAGCCGCTGCCAAGTTTCGAGGTACCAATTTCTTCTCTCTCGTGAATGACTTCTACAAAGTCGCAACATGGAAGGCGTGTTACGAGAATGTGCTATATCCACTTCCTCCAAGAGCAGATTGGTGAATCCCCCCAGCCATGTCCAGCGCGGTGTGCCTCCCCCCGGACGTGAAGCGGCGCCCTGGTCGCCCTAAGACTTGTCGATACCCATCTCGGGGAGAATTTCCCCGTGTCAAGCGTCATCGTTGATAGATGTGTTCCTCCATTGGTGGTCCAACGCCTTACCTCAGCAACTGGGTCTTCTTTTGCATTTGCAGTTTGGGGTTAGTCGTTGGACCATTCTCCGTCTAGGTTATTTTGTGAATTGGTCAGGTACTTGGTAGTCTATTTAGGGTGCATGCACATATGGCAAACTATAGGTAAGTGGTTAAGAACTTCGCTTTACTTTTGGGAACGGGTTACATACTTGGAAAACTTTACGGCAAACTATAGGTAAGTGGTTAAGAACTTCGTAGTACTTTTAGGGATGGCTTTAGGAAATAACCCCTGTCACCCTTTTGTATTATCGTGTCAGGTGAAAGGGGTATCATGTCACTGGTTTTAATTTGATATTTGACATTTCGGTGGTTGGCACTTTAATAAGGAAATCACCCTTGCATTGACACTTGTTTCAATTGATGTTTACATTTCTGAGTGTTTGTGCTAGTCGTGTAAGGAAATCACCCTTGTCACCTTATTTCAATAAGGGACACGATAATTATTTCAGGTGACACGGGATTCCAATAAGGTGACAAGGGTGATTTCCTTACAACTTATAACCAAAGTTTCGAGCATAACAACATAGTCAACCACTGCCCAACAAATATCATAAAAATATCATAACAGTCTACAACTTAGAACTAGCGACAGAAGATAAAGAAAGCAACAACGTTCATAGCAACGTACTACAATACCAACCTAGTCAACTACGGTCGACAACTATATGTTTTGAGCAACAACCATGTTCATAACTGAAGGTTCGATAATGTAAAACAAAGTAATATAGAAATACTCTAGAAGGGGGGGTTGAATAGAGTATGCCGGTTTTTCGCAGATTCTCAAGACTTTTAAAGCTCGTGCAAAATCCTTTGAGATTAGACTTAGTCTTTTCTCTGAAAACCTGAATCACAAAGTTAAACAGTCGAACCAAGTGCGAAAATAAGGTAAAGCAATAAGTAAAGGACTCGATGAATTGTTTACGAGGTTCGGCACGAACTTGGCCTACGTCCCCGCCTAGGGTTCTTTCACAACCCTAGGATTCAACCGGCTTTTATTGATTCACAAGACTTAGGATCCTAGTAGCTCACCGAGAAGCCTCTCTCCTATACAATTGCAATCTAGTCAACTCACGTTCCCTTGGAGTCCTAGACCAATCTAGAAGAGCCCCACCTCTCTATGCTATCTAGTACAATCCTCTTACACTTAGTGAATCAATCGCCTAGTGTCTACTTCCCGAGTTACAAACTCTTGAGTATAACACTCTCTCAAAATATATCCTATAAGCACACAGTGTAACTCTCAAATGCTTTGAAATGAAATAACAGACTCTTAAGGACTAGCAGAGAGCACACGAAGAAGACAGATCTCGCTTGAAGGCTTGAGTGTATGAAAGCTTGTGTTCAACAGGTGTGTGGCTGTCTTCTTCTTCCTTTTCTTTTTATTGAAACAAATCGGCGCCTAAGGATCTTCACCAACGGCTAGAGAGGATCATGGCTTGAGCTGGATCTTCTATCTTTGGAAACTTTCGGAGGCCATGATCTTCCGATTTGAATCTTCTCAATTTACAACATAAGGAAGGAAATAATATTCGAAAATACGTCCTGAAAGGTTAGTGTATATATAATAATATAATGGAAGCATATAATAACATAAAATAATATTCGAACATAATATCATATAGAACAGGTTTTGTGTTTCATCAATACTGTTAAAGCTTCAAGACCTTTGACACAAACAGACTGTCAAGGCCTTTGAAACTTATTCCGATTTTCATCAAGGGAGTGGAGTTATCAATCTCCCCCTTGATGAAAGACAAAACCTGTGCATCCCTGCAACTTAGTCAAGCATATATAATATAAGTAAAATCGGACTAAGTACCTGCATGGGTTAGACAAATGTTGGATCAAAATTTTAAAGTAAGAAGACCATCCAACTGAAAATAAAACCAAGGTCTTCCAAGACCTTTAAATCGCAACAGTTTTAAAAAGTCTAACACCACCACAGATCATCTCCCCCTTTTTGTCTTTCAACAAAGAGAGGAGGTAAAACAGTCACCAAAAGTTTTGAAATAGTTTCCAAAAACCAGCAATGTTTCAGATTTGGGGTTAGGGTAGGGTAAGATAGGGTTAAGCTTCATCGTCCGGAACATCATCAATGAGTCGCGACCACAGACCTTGCAACAGCTTGGTTACCCCGCTCATCTCCGTCATAAACTCCTTGTGCAGCTCCTTGATATCCAGGCGAACTTCCTCCAAGCCCAACTCCAGGTTGTCCATGCGTTCATCAACGGCTGAGGCAGTGGGAAGAGCTTTTGAAGGAGAGGCAAGACTCCAAGTCCCTTGGGGGGACCGAGTGATGCCAATCTTTTCAAGGCTCTTGGAGTCGAACTTACCCATATGACGCTGCTGTTCTTCATTTTTAAAATCGATTCCAGAAGCTTTGAAGATTTGGGTCAAAAGGGTAGAGAAGGGGAGGGGAGTTCCTTTCCTGGCTTTTCTATTGTGAGCCATGGGTCCTAAAATGGTGTTGGCCAGATCAAGATCAAGGCCATTGAGGATTCGGTAAAGTAGGATCATGGCATTGTCGGTCAGGAGAGAGCCGGAGTTTAGACGGGGTAAGAGGCAACGCACAATGATGTTAAATATAATCTTTGCCTCTAGGGTAAGGGATGAGTGGGTTAGCTGCTTTGAGGTGTTGGTAGATGCCTCGGTTAGAAGATATTTGGATCGGGCAAGGGTAATGCAGTCTTCTTTAGAGGGGTTTTCTTGAGAGGGTGGACAAGGGCTAGGAAGACCAAGGAAATCAGCAAAGTCAAAGGAGTTGAAAGAGATTCTAACTCCCTTGACGACAGATTCCAAGAACCAACCATCGTCAGTGTGTTTGGCTTTGAGATTTATATAGAACAGGCGGGTGAGTTGGGGATAATAGACGGTTTCAAGATTGAGAAGGGTCCAGGCTGGGGATTTTTTAAGAATAGCAATGCACGGTAAATTCAAAGCTTCAAAGAACGCAATATCTAAAAAATCAAAACAGCAGCTCCTACGAGTTCGAAACTCATCTACCCACTTACCAGCCATTTCAGCATTTTCAAACCATAAAGAGGGGAGGGATTGATTTACCTGAATGAGAGCGAGCGGATCAGCGTTCTTCCTTCTAGCCTGTGTTGGAGCAGACCTCTTGGCAGGCGCCTCAAGGCTTCTAAGGGTGCCCTTCCTGGTGCGCTTGGGAGAAGGAGGCTTGGCTGTAGAGGCTTTTCGCTTCTTTGGAGACGGGGGAGGAGGAGGAGGAGAAGGAGAGGGAGCATGCTCGGGCTCCTCTTCCTCTTCTTCCTCTGACCCCGAGTCCTCACCGGACCTTTCAGCGTTGTCTCCATCGGTATCCTCGTCCTCTTCGGATTCGTCTTGCTCCTCGTCCTATTCCTCAGGCTCCTCTTCATAAGGAACCTCCTTGAGAGCCTCCGCCTCGGCTTCCTTCCGGATTCTCTCAACTTCCTCCTCGACCAACTTCCTTGCAAGCTCGGCCTCCTCCTCGGCCTTTTTCTTCCTTAAAGCTTCTTCTTCGGCTTTTTTGGCTGCATCCCTTTCCAGAATAGCATCAAGACTCTCCTCTTCTTCTTCCTCATCCACCTCCTCAGTGATGACCTTCTTTTTCCCTTTCTGCTTCGCACTGAGAGACTTCTTAGCAGAGCATTTTTGAGAGCCCTTGGATACTGTAGTCGTGCTCTCAGCGATGGTGCTCTGGACAACAGTAGGGACGATGGCTTGAGGAGTGGGTTCAGGTGTAGGAGAAGTAGCAGTGTCCTGGCATCCCTTGGGGGTGGCGCCAAGTCTTTTGGGTGTGGAAGCTTTCTTTGATTTGGGAGCCATGGAGGTATTCGGCTAGGGTTTCAGGATAGTTTGAGTGATTGGAGAGGGAGAATTGGAAGAGTTTTGGGTAGTTATGAGGTTATGAGGTAATCGAGAGGGGTTTGGGTTTTAAATAGTAGAGATTTGAGTGATGGGACGGGGTTTAGGGTTCCAATGTAAGTAATGGTAACATTACCAATTTGAAAAATATTTCAATTCAAAATTCAAATCTTCTCTTAACCATTTTAGAATAGGAGGGAAATAACCGAAAATATTTTGTTCCAAAAATATCTCTACGGATAAAATATGTGACATAAATAAATTATTTTGAAATCCGATGAAAGTGCATCCTTTACGAAAGATAAATTCTACTGAGTAGAATTTATCTTTCGTAAAGGGAAAGCTCCCCCTACGAAAGTGCATCCTTGTTAAGCATCCTGATCTCTCGTCTAATGAAGGTGAACCTGTCCTCTGCCAAAGGCTTAGTAAAAATGTCAGCCCATTGATAATCAGTTGAAATAAATGAAATGGACACATCACCTTTTTCAACGTGGTCTCTAATGAAATGATGCCTTACATCAATATGTTTGGTCCTTGAATGCTGAACAGGATTCTTTGTAATGAAGATGGCACTTGTATTGTCACACTTAATGGGAATGCCTTTGAGGTTGATGCCAAGATCTCGCATTTGTTGAGCTATCCAAAGGATTTGGGAGCAGCATGCTCCAGCTGCTATGTATTCGGCTTCTGCAGTGGATAGGGCAACTGAGTTTTGTTTCTTAGAATGCCAACCGATCAAAGATGCTCCTAAGAATTGGCAACATCCTGATGTGCTCTTCCTATCCACCTTATAGCCTGTAAAATTTGCATCAAAATACCCGATTAATGTGAAATCCTTTTGCTTTGGGTACCATAGTCCAAGCTCCTTAGTGCCATTGAGATATCGAAAGATCCTCTTCACAACCACGAGGTGAGATTCTTTAGGATCAGCTTGAAACCTAGCACACATGCAAACACTAAACCTGATGTCAGATCTACTAGCTGTAAGATATAGTAAAGATCCAATCATTCCCCGATACTCCTTTTGATTGACACTCTTCCCAGTCTTGTCTTGATCTAGGGATAATGTTGAGCTCATGGGAGTCTTGGCTGCTTTGGATTGATCCATCTTGAACTTCTTCAAGAGATCCTTAGTGTACTTGCTTTGGTTGACAAAGATCCCTTTCTTGGATTGATGAACTTGTAATCCCAAAAAGAAGTTGAGTTCACCCATCAAGCTCATCTCAAATTCGCCGCACATGATGTCAGAAAATTCCTTGCACAAAGATGTGTTAGTAGCACCAAATAATATATCATCAACATAAATTTGAATAACCAAAATGTCATTTCCTTTGGTCTTGATAAAAAGAGTCTTGTCGATCAACCCCCTTTTAAAATCATTTTCTAAAAGATATTTTGACAAGCGCTCATACCAAGCTCTTGGGGCTTGTTTCAAACCATAAAGCGCTTTGTCAAGTTTCTAAACATGATTAGGAAATTCCAAACTTTCAAAACCTGGGGGTTGAGCCACATAAACTTCTTCTTCTAAGAAACCATTGAGAAAAGCACACTTGACATCCATTTGATATAGCTTTATGCTCATAAAAGATGCAAATGCTAATAATATACGAATGGCTTCAAGCCTGGCTACGGGAGCAAAGGTCTCCTCGTAGTCAATACCTTCCTCTTGATTGTAGCCTTGAGCAACAAGCCTTGCCTTGTTCCTCACAATCTTACCATTCTCATCTAGCTTGTTTCGAAATACCCATCGTGTGCCAATGACTGATTGATGCTTTGGCCTAGGCTTCAAAGTCCAGACTTTGTTCCTTTCAAATTCGTTAAGCTCACTTTGCATAGCAATGATCCAATCTGGCTCTTGAAGGGCCTCATCTACCTTCTTGGGTTCTATAAGAGAGACAAACGCGTGAAAAGCACAAAGATCTTTAAGTTTAGAACGAGTTTGAACACTAGAAGTAGGGTCAGAAATGATATCCTTTAATGAGTGTGATGAGGAGTATTTGAATTTTCTTTTGCTAGTCTCAGCTCCTTGATTCGTCACACCAGCAGGATTGATTTGTGGTACATCTGACTCCATAGTCCTGTTAGGTTCAGTTTCAGCAGTTTTTGACATTTCAACACTGTTGAATTGGACACCAAGGGCTTTGGACAAATCTTCAACACCTTGGGCCAATTCTTCAGTGTTGAGAATCTGTTCCTGCATGTTCCTCTTCTCTGTGTTCTTGGTAGCAGCATCATCACCTTCCACGTTCTCCGCATGGATGTTAATATCTATATCTGCAACACTTTCACTCAAAGAACCGTCATTGCATTCATCAAATATAACATGTATACTTTCTTCAACTAACTGAGTCCTTTTATTGAAGATTAATCTATAAGCTTTGCTACTTGTGGAGTAGCCAAGAAATATACCTTCATCACTACGCGCATCAAATTTCCCAAGGTTATCTTTTCCATTGTTATGAACAAAGCAAGTACAACCAAAGGGTTTAAAATAAGATATAAGTGGTTTGCGGCCTTTGAAAAGTTCATAAGGAGTTTTCTTTAAGATGGAACGAATAAGACAACGATTCAAAATATAGTTAGCTGTGTTAACAGCTTCGGCCCAATAGGTTTTAGGTAATGCATTTTCTAAAAGCATAGTCCTGGCCATATCCTCTAGGGTGCGGTTCTTTCGTTCCACAACCCCATTTTGTTGAGGTGTCCTAGGAGCAGAAAAGTTATGGGAGATGCCATATTTAGCACAAAACAAATCAAACTGAAGTTGATCAAACTCCCTACCATGATCACTTCGAATTGACACTATGGGCTCGTTTCTTAAAGTTTGCAACTCCTTACAAAGTTTTGAAAACTCAAATAAGGCCTCTGATTTTTCTTTTAAAAATGCAACCCAAGTATATCTAGAAAAATCATCAACAACAACAAGCATGTACTTTTTACCATTGGGAGATTTGACTCGCATAGGACCACATAAATCCATATGTAAAAGTTCAAGGGGTCTAGAAGAACTTACAACCTTTTTGGGTTTGAAAGAGCTACGTGTTTGTTTACCTCGTGTGCATGCATTGCACATATCAATACCTTTGAAGTCCATCTCAGGTAGTCCTCTTACAAGCCCTTTGGACACAAGCTTCTGTAGTGTATGTGGACTCACATGACCGAGTCTCCTGTGCCAGAGCTTTGGATCGTCCGTCAAAGCTTTTAGACAGGTTAAGCTTCCTTGTTCCACTTGATCAGCATTCACAGCGTATATATTGTTGTAACGGTATGCAATTAGTATAACTTCACCTGTATCTTCTCTGCACACTAGACATCTTTTCTTGTTAAATCTGACATTATTGCCACTATCACATAATTGAGAAACACTAAGCAAATTATACTTTAAACCATTCACAAGATAGACATTTTTAATACTATGGTTGGAATCACTCCCAACGCTACCAATACCAACAATGTCACACTTTCCTTTGTCACCAAGAGTGATTGTTCCTGTGGATTGCTCCTTTAGATCATGAAAGAGAGAACTCTTCCCACTCATATGCCTCGAGCATCCACTATCAATAATCCACTTTTGCTCCTTCACCTTGGTGATCTCTTGCAAAACAAACATCAACCTTTGTGGCTAGACCAATAAGCAAATTTGGATCCATTATTGGGATAAACCATATTTGGTAAAATAGTGTCTTTTGGGACCCAAACTTGTGTTATCCGTTCTTTTCTCAAATGAACAGGAAATGTATTGCGAATGATATATGGATCCTTTCTTCTATAGGGGCAGGTCTCTTTTACATGTCCCTTTCGAGCACAATGGTGACATATAGGAGAGGTTCTTGTTCCTTTTGCCTTTACAAAGGTGGTAATGTGCTGCTTCTTTAAAAACCTTGGATTGTAACCAATACCACTTTTGTTTAGAGAAATTTGTTGCTCACCCAACATCCTATCAAGAGTGCCTTTGGATTTGGTAAAACTTATGAGGGCTGTCTGTTGGTCTTGAATCTTATTATTCAGGGAGATCTTCTCGTTCTCTAAGTCATGATGTTCACTTCTCAGAGACGAGAGATCTTGCTTGAGTTCAGATTTCTCTGAGTCAAGAGTCTTGACTTTAATGTCAAGACCTGAATAAGAAGCTTCAAGACTTTTGACCCTCATAGACAGATCCTCAATAGTTCTTTCCTGGTCCACAGTTCTCTTAATAAGAGTGTTAGTTTGGGCAATAAGTTTCTCTTCATTGGCAATCATATTAGAAAGGAATTCCGATAATACCTCTTTTGGACTTGCCATAAGTTCTCTTACGGTTACCTCAAGCTTCTCATCGTGAGATTCATCTCCTGATGCCATAAGACAGACATTGGCCTTCTCATCGTCGGAGTCGGAGTCAGAATCGCTCCAAGTTGCCACCATGGCTTTCTTTTTCCATCTATCACCCTTCTTGGACTGGCTCTTCGTCTTTTGAGGGCAGTCTTTCACAAGATGATCTGTTTCACCACATTCAAAACAAGACAACGGTTTAGTCTTCTTATCATTTTTGTTGTATTGAGACTTACCTCGAAATTTAGAAGACTCTGATCCATCCTTATTGTTGAATTGTTTCTTCATTTTGAGGATTCGAGCAAGACCTCTTGTGATAAGAGCAAAAGGATCATCCTCATCGTCATCCTCATCTTCGGAATCAGATTCATCTTTGTTGTCATCCTTCTTAGATTTGAGCGCCAAATTCTTAGTGCTTGCTGGAAGTTCTCCATCGTCTTCATTAAGGATCATCTCATGCGTGATCAGTTTCCCAAGCAGGTCGTCAAGAGGCAAAGTAGTGAGGTCTTGGGCTTCCTCTATAGCTGTTACTTTAGGACCCCACTTTTCTTTTGGGAGACACCTCAATATCTTCCTTACTTTCTCAACGTTTGTAAAGCTCTTGCCGAGAGAGTCAAGGTTGTTGGTGATTTCTGTGAATCATGTGAATATGACCTTGATAGACTCATCAGGCTTCATCTTGAAAAGTTCATACTTTCGAAGGAAGATGCTGATCTTGGTGTCCTTCACTTGGCTGGTTCCCTCATAGGTGACGACCAGCTAGTCCCAAATCTCTTTAGCTGACCTACAAGATGAAATACGGTTAAACTCATCAGTGCTAAGACCACAATAAAGTAAGTTAATAGCCCTGTAGTTTTTGAAGACGAGTTCAAGATCCGCTTGGATGTATTCAGACTCCTTCTTTGCGACTTTGGTTCCATTTGGTCCGTCTTTCTCTGGAATCTTTGGCCCATTCTCTATAATGTTCTAAAGTTCCAAATCTTGGTCTATGATGAACATCTTCATCAATGATCTCCAGTGGACAAAGTTGTTTCCTACAAAGAGTGGTGGTCTGCTGGTAGACCTTCCCTGTGCAAATCCTCCGCTTGCTTCACCAGACATGATCGATAACTCACAAGATTGTTAGATCAAAAGCAGTGAGTAAAGTTCTCATACCAATTGAAGGTTCGATAATGTAAAACAAAGTAATATAGAAATACTCTAGAAGGGGGGGGGGGGTTGAATAGAGTATGCCGGTTTTTCGCAGATTCTCAAGACTTTTGAAGCTCGTGCGAAATCCTTTGAGATTAGACTTAGTCTTTTCGCTGAAAACCTGAATCAAAAAGTTAAACAGTCGAACCAAGTGCGGAATAAGGTAAAGCAATAAGTAAAGGACTCGATGAATTGTTTACGAGGTTCGGCACGAACTTGGCCTACGTCCCCGCCTAGAGTTCTTCCACAACCCTAGGATTCAACCGACTTTTATTGATTCACAAGCCTTAGGATCCTAGTAGCTCACCGAGAAGCCTCTCTCCTATACAATTGCAATCTAGTCAACTCACGTTCCCTTGGAGTCCTAGACCAATCTAGAAGAGCCCCACCTCTCTATGCTATCTAGTACAACCCTCTTACACTTAGTGAATCAATCGCCTAGTGTCTACTTCCCGAGTTACAAACTCTTGAGTATAACACTATCTCAAAATATATCCTATAAGCACACAGTGTAACTCTCAAATGCTTTGAAATGAAATAACAGACTCTTAAGGACTAGCAGAGAGCACACGAAGAAGACAGATCTCGCTTGAAGGCTTGAGTGTATGAAAGCTTGTGTTCAACAGGTGTGTGGCTGTCTTCTTCTTCCTTTTCTTTTTATTGAAACAAATCGGCGCCTAAGGATCTTCACCAACGGCTAGAGAGGATCATGGTTTGAGCTGGATCTTCTATCTTTGGAAACTTTCGGAGGCCATGATCTTCCGATTTGAATCTTCTCAATTTACAACATAAGGAAGGAAATAATATTCGAAAATACTTCCTGAAAGGTTAGTGTATATATAATAATATAATGGAAGCATATAATAACATAAAATAATATTCGAACATAATATCATATAGAACAGGTTTTGTGTTTCATCAATATTGTTAAAGCTTCAAGACATTTGACACAAACAGACTGTCAAGGCCTTTGAAACTTATTCCGATTTTCATCAAGGGAGTGGAGTTATCAATAACAATCCACGACAATAACAACGACGTTCATAACAACCTTCTACAATAACAACAAAGTTCATAACATTGGGCAATGATGATCACAACGGCGATCATAACCGTCTACCATGGAAGATGCCAACAGCAAGCATGTGCCTGTACGCCCCGATGAATGCGTCGTCAAGACCGTCGAAGGTGGGGGCGTCCTTCGTGAGGAGTTGCATGAACCTCATCGTGTATGGTCAGCAATGTCCACTGCAATAGGGATGCTTAAGTCAGATTCATAACTGCCGGATACCACTATGAGACGAAGAGATATTTAAGGGTTTCACATAAATTACCTCTGCTTGTTCTGCGGCATCCTTTTCTCGCTACTACCAAAAACTTCCCCTTATTGAAGTACAAAAACAAATATTTAATCCCTTCTCATTCAAATGGATACCCCTGTCACTCAAATCGAAACCCATGTCACCCCTTATGAATTTCATACTATCAAATTTGAAATCAAATACAACCAATACCTCAATCCTCCTTCAATCTCCTACCTACGACATCCACATATTCCAATTTCCACATTTCTTCATTTCCCCTTTTCCACCTACTACCACAACAAAATTCGAAACCCTTCTCTCCGAATTGGAAACCCCTGTCACCCAATTCGAAACCCTAACCACCGATTTCCCCTTTCTATAGTTCCCCGACCATTGCCCTAACCCCTTCTCTCCTAATTAGAAACCTCTGTCACCCAATTCAAAACCCCTGTCACCCAATTGGAAACCCTAACCACCGATTTCCCCTTTCCATACCCGAAAACCACCCATGCCACCACGACCCACCATTCTCCATACCCGAAAACCACCCATGCCACCACGACCCACCATTCAGGCCACCATTGACAATATTTCCCTAACCCCTTTACCAACTGTTTCCCCCGACCCATACCCGCGCACAGTACCAGCAAAGGGAGAAGAGGAAGACCGAGGGGCGTACCTATGTACTCTGTCGTCGGCGTTCGTGGGTGCTATGTAATCTCCGGCCTCTCCTCTTCCAAATCCGACGATGGTGGACGTGGGTGCTCTCTCCTTTGCTTTTCGTCTCTCTTTCTCGCTCGCTCTGTAACTGCTCGCTGTCGTCCCTCTCTTTCTCTCTTTGCTTTTCAGATTTTGAAACCACCAAAATGGAGAGGAGAAGTGTGATTGGATGGGCATTTAATAACTCCCCTTTTTTTAGTCCTTCCCGTCGGCGGTTGAATTATGCCTCCGCTCCCTCCTCTTATTTTCCTTTTTTTGTGTAAATAAGGGCAAAATCAAGTTAAGGGGGGAGTTTTTGGAATTTTTTTTCAAAATATTCATTGAAAAATAAAAGTTTACAATAATATTCACACTTTGAAATATTTTACAAAAATATTCATTTTTGGCAGGGAAATCAGAAAAACGCGGTTTCATACCGCGTCTTATTCGTGTAATGTGCAATTCCATTGGCGCGCCAAAGGGTGGGGGAGAGTTACTATTGACTGGGATGGCGGATTTTCCACCTGTCAAAGAAAATATTGACTGGGATGAGGTGGCAGGAAAAACGCGGTTCGAAACCGCGTTTTTTTGTGTGTTTCCTGAGCGTTATCTGATGAATAAAGAAAGTCAAAGATTTCGGGGTAAAAATGCGGTTTGGGACCGCGTTTTATTCGTAGCATTTAATGAAACGCGTTCCCAAACCGCGTTTTTAGTTTATACATAAAACCTACCCGCAACCACCCTCCTACCCCCATTCACTTCGTCTTCAACCCTCCGGCCTCCATTCTTCGTCTTATCCTTCCATCACCCTCCATCCTTAGGTTGCGCCGGCCCTTCAGTAACGCCGTCTTCAACCTTCGTCATCAGCCTTCGTCGTCCTTCAGTCGTCATCCGTCTTCAGCCCTCCATCCTTAGGTAAGTTCTTTTTTTTTTATACGAATTTAAAACGAATTTGTGATTATATATGTATGAATATGAAATTAGTATAGATATGAAATTAGTATAGATATGAAATTTTGATTATATATGTATGGATATGAAATTAGTATAAAAGTGAAATTTGTGATTATATATGTATGGATATGAAATTAGTATAAATGTGAAATTTGTGATTATTATAGATATGAAATTGGGAGTTAATTGGGAGTTGAACTTGTGATGAGTATATATATGAAATTTGTAATTGTTGAAACGATTAGTTAATTTTTTTTATGAAGTTCGGTTGTGTGAATTGATTTTGTGAATAAGAAATTGTGATGGGTGATTATATATGAAAGATTGAATGTGAAATACCGATTTTGATTACCATAAAGTAATTTAGATTATCATAAAATATAAGTTATTAAATTGTAGAGTTTGGGTACCATATATAAGTTAGTAAATTGTAGATTTGTAAAAATATATCGTTACAGATTTTGATTACCATAAAATGTAAGTTAGTAAATTGTAGTGTTTATATGAAACTGTGTGAGCATAGAAGTTAGTAAATTGTTACAGATTTTGATTACATATTTTCGATTAAGTTTGAATGTGAGCATAGAAATAGTAGGAGAATAGATTTTGATTACCATAAAGTAATTTAGATTCAGAACCTTATATTAATAGTTTGTAGAATTTTTTTTTTATCTTAGGGAGTTGAAAATGGAAATGCAATTGAATCCTGGTCCGTTGGTGAGCGATGTGCTCCACAGACAACATCTCCATAGGTCAACTGATGTATGGAATCGTGAGGAATATGTAAGCATATATTGTTTAAACCAAGTCTTAAAAAAGTAAAATGAATGGAACAAAAAAAAAAAATCAGAAATCTAATGTTTGTAAGTGTTATGTTTGTAGACGAATGGTGTGATTCAACATAGGATGCATTTGCGGAAGTTTGGGAGAGATCTAGCTGCAGACCCTCGAGTTCTACACTACATACAGTTGGCATGATTTTACTGTATATACAGGCTTGGGTCCACGTTCGAGATAGACAATGAATTACTAAGTTTTTAAAAGGATGACAACCTAAACCAACGAACAACAACACATAACATAGATGTAGTTCATAACTTCCCCCACAGTACAGAAAATATATCACTTACTAAGTAAGTGATAAGGATGACAACTTAAACCAACGAACAACAACACATAACATCGATCCATACCAACAGTACAGAAGTGAAAGAACGGAGAATGATGGTCAAGAGCCTGATGGACCCGCACTACTAGGGCAAGATCACCTGTTGTGCCCATAACCTCGACAGTTGCCACAGCGCACTTGACCTGGGACCCCTAGATCCATCTCAT
Organism: Persicaria maculosa; assembly: GCA_963922045.1. Lineage (NCBI taxonomy): Eukaryota > Viridiplantae > Streptophyta > Magnoliopsida > Caryophyllales > Polygonaceae > Persicaria > Persicaria maculosa. Next base: position 35,751,980 of record OY998269.1, on the reverse strand, counting down.
TCCTAATTCTGCGTGAGGGAGTTCGCCCAACATCTCGCAAACGCATTTGATCAGCAACCAAGCGAGGGCCTCCCACATCTGGCCAATTGAAAGGCTCGCCAATAGGTAGAAAAGTCGTTTGGTACGCTAGCCAGTATGACTGTGATGTCAAGTACTGGTCCACTAGTGGCACATATGAGATGCTCCGGTCTCTCCAAACAGCCAATGCGTGGGCACAAGGAATCTTCAACAACTTCCAACTAGCACATGTACATGTTCCACGTCGCAAGTTCACTGTGTATGACCTCCCACTTCGCCTACCTTGCGACCCCCTTGTGTTCAAAATCACCTCAAAGATTCCATTCTCCAAATCAAATGATATGACATGCGCATTTGCCCCAGCAGTGAGAAGTAACCCAATCTTTTTATCGGTAGCTTCTGTCAGTGGGAAACCTAGAGAAATGCGTTGAGCGGCGTCACCTCGCCTACTCATGAAGTAACTGTTGACTTTGTAAAAATTCTGACGCACGAGCGATGTCAGCGGAAGGCCCCGGCTACCCTTTAGAACGCCATTGAACGACTCAGATAAGTTCGTCGTCAGGACACCATACCTCGCCCCACCATCCTTTGCAATGGACCACTTTTCTGGCTTTATCTGAGCTAGGTACTCCCAAGCCTCGCTGTTCATCTTTTGGATAGCGCGACATCCCTTCTCGAACCCACTTGTCGTCATCTGGTAAGCAGTCCAGCCTACCATGTCTTTGACCTTATGATCATGGAACATGGAATTCACATTTGATTTCAAGTGTCGAATGCATATCCTATGATGTGCATTTGGCGTACTCCATCTAGGCAACTCCTCCATGGTCTTCAAGATGCTTGCATGTCTATCTGAAATAACACATAATCCGACTCTGTCAGTGACATGTCGGCCTACACAGTCCATGAACCAAGCCCAACTATCTCCATTCTCACTCTCAACAATAGCGAATGCAAGAGGGAAAATATGATGGTCTGCATCGTACGCCATTGCCATTAGCACAACATGCTTGTACTTCCCATACAAATGGGTCCCATCGATAGATATCAAAGGACGACAATATGCGAACCCAGCAATAGACGGTGCGAAAGCCAAAAACACACGACCGAATATCTTCTCTTGTGGGTTTGGCGAATCCAAATGACACCATTCAACCACTGTTCCCGGGTTTGTAGCTTGGAGTGCAGCCATGAACCTAGGCAACTCCGTGTACGACTCCTCCCAATCACCATAAATCTCTGCTACAACTTTCTGTTTTGCCCTCCAGGCTCTCATGTAGGACACACAAATCCCATACCTTTTCTGCAGATGCTCCAATATAGTGCTTGGCTTCGTTTCTGGATCTTTGCGTAGAAACCCAAGAATCTCACCACTAATGAAAGATGAGGTGACATTACGATTATCTAACTGTAAAATGTCTGATGCACAGTTGGTCGCATGAGGCCCACTGTAATTGACAATTGTCCACAGGTCAACAGTTCGGTCCACACGACGAGCAGACAATCGCCACGGGCACCCACACCTGTCCTTCCTATCACAGACGACTGTGTACCAATCCGGAATCGCCTTTGTTGTACGGTATGGCTTCCTCAGTTTAACAGAATACTCCATCAAATCACATTTCAACTCGCCAAGTGAGTCGAATAGTTGCCCGCGAAAAAATTGCCTTCCATCTTCTTCTTGTGTGTGCAAATTTAATTCTTGCAAAGAATTTGTTATCATTGGATCATCTTCCACAATATTCCAATCGGGATTAATGGCCTCATTCTCAATCTTCGCCTGTCTAGTAGCATCATCGTCCTCCTCAGATTCGTCATTCGTCCAAGTCATCTTCGTGATCAACCCCAAGAGCATCAACATGCATCGCATTCTGCTCAGATATGTTGTTATGTCCATCTATCCTACGTTAACATTGACAAAAGTTAGTTTATTAGAAACGTTCAAATCTTATCACTAATCTTCTCAACATAAGATCAACTTTCCAATTACTCTCGATAATAACTACCAAATATTTTGAAAAAAAATTCGAGTTTTTGACCTGCACTTTTGTGCAAATTTTGGGCAAAATGTGGTAGTTGTGCAAAATTTCAAGGGGTAGTGCTAGATTTGCAAACTTTTTTTTTGTGCTATCTACTACCATTTCCTCAAAAAATTAAGCTACCATTTTTGTAAGAAACTATAATATTCTTTGATGTATTATTATGCTATATTTTTTATTCATTTATTATAGAAGTATTGCCTATAATTTTTTTTTTAAATAAAAATACTTGATTCTTATAACTTTTTTTTCAAAAATAACCATATCGTAATGTATAAGTAGTTAAGTAGAACTATATTTCAATAATAAATTTATGTGATTTTGTTTCTATTTTATGCTACCGTATGTACATCGTAATTTCTAATATAGTTTTTTAACTTTTTTTTTTAATATTTTAACATATCAAACAATCAATATTGTACTATATTACTTATATTGGTTTTATTTATTTATTGACCTTTAACTTTTAGCATTATAATTTGATTTTTTCCCTCTATTATCATTTGAACTAAATTAACATATCCGTGCAATGCACGAATCTCGATTAGTATGGTTTAAACTACATAATACTCAGTTACATGTTCAGTTTAAAATTAGACTCGAGCAAATGTTTGCACGAGCCGGACTTGGGACCCCGTTTTGTCCCAAATTTTATCCCAATGTTGAGGGCGCAGACCGGACTAAGCCCCTTCACGAATCTGATGTATTTTCCAAACCCGTCCAATATTGCGTGCACAAGCTGCCCGCGGGTACCCGTAAAACCTAAACCGCAAATGCGGGACTTATATTATATATCTGTCTATGAATTTAGCCCCTTCAAATAATTATTGCAAAATTTTCCTTTTCCTTTTCCTTCTATATTAGTCCTTGCAAGACACTTATACGTTTTGTTGATTGTCTATGTATCCCCTTCTTTATACACTTCTCAGTATATTCCATTCTTCATAGGGCTAGCAAATGGTATAGAAATTACCATATCAACCACGAACCTACCACGTACCGACTATGTTGGTAACCGCACTATTGGTAACCGACATAGCGGTAACCATCGTGGTGGTAACCACGTGAAGGTGGTACGGTAATGGTAATGAAATCTGAAATACTATAGTTACCGAGTATATATATATATATTATTTTTATTATTTAATGTTTTTACCTCTAAGTTTTAAGTTTTTACTTTATACTTTTGTGCTTTGACCTAAATTGTTCATTTCTATTGTTTGAACAATTGAACTCGGTTTGTTTGAAGACTTTGAACTTGATTTGTTTGAACATGATTTGTACTTTTGGTTGTGAACTTGGTTTGTTTGAACTTTTAGTAGGTGGTATTGTGGTAACAATATTTTTTCATTTGATAACTTTGATGACTACCGGATGGTAGCCAAGGGGTTTCAAAAAAAATACAAATAGAATTATAGCATAATACCCATGGTAATGTACCAATGGTAACCACAAGTTATGGTTACTATATATGTGTTAACCATGACTTGTGGTTGGTACGTGGTATGAAAATTTGTGTATCACCAGTTGGTGGTTGCACGTGGTAATCACTATTTTATTGTAGTTACTGTACCATGCCAACCCTAATTTTGTATACATAATGCATGTTTACCATCTTTTGCACATTGTAGGGTGAATTGCAATATTTTTCAGTATGTTCCCTTCTTTATACACTTCTCAGTATTATTGAATAACTAATATTAATATTAATTTTTATATATTTTTTTAATAATTTAAAAAATAGCAGGTACTTGTTAGGCTGGTATGGGCCTAACGACTTGTAATGGGTATATTTGTCTTTCTAATCCTATATCCACTGTAGGTGTGGGCCAGACTTAGCGGCATGTTTGGGCTTTGCTCCCTGTACATACCCGTCCATAATAGCGGACGAGCGAGATAGGTCAGGTGGGCTTACCCGCGTAACCCGTTTGCTCCGGTCTATTTAAAATGTATAGGCACGATTAACTTATAAAAAATATTAATTGGCTACAAATACAAGAGGTAGAATATAATAAAATTTGGGTAAAATCTTGTAAAAATATATCTATGAAATCTTATCTTAAAAATATATTATAATGATAAAGCTTTGTTAAAAATATTACGATTTAAAAAAGTTGATATTTTTTATTAGTTAATACTACTACAATTAAAGAGAAGATGTGATATGTTACAAACTTCTTCTTTATTACTATACTAGTGGACGATTCCGTGCTACACACGAGCTTATATTAAAATTATTTAATTTTAATGTTTTATTTTGAAAATAAGTTTATTTAGTACTCATTAGAAAGTCAGTTTTAAAAACATATTGATTTTATAATTTTAATTGTTTGCTACATATATAAATATAATTATTATATTTTTATCCATTGTTATCTTATTTTCTTGAGTAAATTAAATTAATCTATCTTTGTCTATTTGCTATGTAGCTATATACCATTGATTATTATTTTTTTATCCACTGTTTGCTGCATCATTATATCATTTTATTCAAATTTTTTTGTGAAACATGATAATGGTTAAATGAATGGGCAATAAATGACCAAAAAAAACTTACAAACTGTAGAGTATATATATGATACTTTAAATGAGAATAATTTTTAAAAAATAAATTTCTAAAAAATTTGTATGATATTTTTATGAGAAAGATTTTTATGATTTTTTATTTACATAATCCACTTTATCTTTTATTTTATTCTATTATAATTTATATTACCAATAATATTAATTTGTTATATTTAATTTTTTAAAAAAGTATATATTAGTATTGGATCAAAAGCCTGAAGCTCACCATTACATAACTAAAATGATATAATGATGCAATTGCAATTCGATTTGCTCAACTTCTTTTTCAGATCATACAAGTGGCGAGATACCATACCACTTGAGAAAGCGTGTGTAAGACAAGACCACCAATAAGCACCAGCAATCCCAAAAATCAACCAGAAAGAAATCGCAAAAAACAAGAGTGGAAGTAAAATTCGTGCTAAATTCATTATCGTAACTTGTAAAGTTGTAAGTTTTAAATAAACAATAATCAATAAATAACAAAAATAAAAAAGCAGGGCAAAGAAATGTAGAAAGAAGGAAGGTAATGGGCAACCGAGGAAACGCATTCATTCACACAAAAATCCAGCCTCCTCTCGTTTTCATGGCGGATAAAACAAGAGAGAGAGTGGGAAAACATCATCCTCTACTTCTCCAACGCTCAATCTTTGCCAATCATCACTCCTCTCCACGGCATTCATACCCATCTATATCTCCTCAATTATCTCCCACATTGCTGATTCATTAGCTTTTTCCCCCCAGCCTTCACTCTCACGGGTTCCTCTCCAAAATCCCTCTCTCTCTCTCCTCTTACTCATTGCAAGGTCTTAATTTTCTGGGTTTCTTGATTTCCCTCATTTTCATTTCTATCTGTGTGGGAAAACAGAAAAATGGTTGTTGCAATGGCTTCTGGGAGATTTGGAGTTCAAGCTGTGCCCACAAATGTTGAAAGCACCCTTTTACCAGCTGGGCGTTTCACTAAGGGCGTGTCTGGCTTTTCTGCTGTCAGCAGGGTTTGTGTTCCTCAAATCAGAAAGTATGGTTACCCTCTTCCCTTGATCAATTCATAGGGCTTTCTTCATTTTTAGGTGGAGATGTTTTTTGATCCGTTCCACAGGTGGATTTATAGTTTGGATTTGGTAGTTCGCTATTCGTGTTCAGTTTGGCTTGTTATCTTGAGAAGCTTGAATCTGTGGTGTGCTTTTTGTACCAAAAAAGAATTTGATTTGTACTGACTATTTCTTTGGCCTTTAGCTGGGAGTCAGTTATTTCAATCTTATGTATGCATCTGTTTGTTGAATCTTAACTCTTAAAGTAGTTTTGCTATTTTCTGTTTGAACTTGAAGATGATATGATTGAGGTGTTTGGATAAAGACTTTGACTAGGGATGCAAGGCAGATGAGACTAAATGATTGATTGTTTGGAAACTCCCTTGGATTGGTCAGACACTTGGACTTAATGGTTGAAATTTGATGACTTAATAAACTGCCTCTAGATTCTTGTTTCATTCTTTTTTGTTCACATTTGTATTGAAAATTTTGGAAATATACAGTGATTTATTTTCAGTTAAAGCACTTATGAAATGCATCTGATGCTTCTCATATACAAGAGTGTGGTCAGTACTAATTTTGCTGTATTGATGAATACTTTGGTTAGGTAAGTGTTCACTGTGTTGAATATCTTAGTACAATTCGCTGCAGTGCTCCATGTGATTGAATTGTGTAGAAATTGAGAATATTGTTTAAGTTTTATGTTATTTTAATTTGAGTATGGTTTCCATCAGACTCTCAGTGGGAATGACCACAATCATTCCGCGAGCTTCCTTAGCTACGGCTGTGGAGGTACTCAACTATTCACCTATATGGCTGCCTTCAAATATCATCAGCTCATAGATGGTGTACTTATTCTGTTCTGTCTTACAATTTGAGCTGGAAGAATGAAACATGTTTTGAATCTTGATTGCAGGATGGAAACTCTGAAACTGATCAAGTTCCTACTCCAAAAGTCATAATTGACCTAGATTCAGATCCAGAAGCTACTGTGGTGGAGATAACTTTTGGTGACCGCCTTGGTGCTCTTCTTGACACTGTATGTTACTATAGTTTAACTCTTACCATTTTATCAAGTTCTTCATTTTCTGTATTTCTCATCTCATTTCATTCTGTTTGTCCTTGTATTATTATCATTGTGACTATTGGAAATCTTGCTTTCAGATGAGTGCACTCAAGAATCTTGGGCTGAATGTGGTCAAGGCAAATGTCTTTTTGGACTCTTCTGGCAAACACAATACTTTTGCCATCACTAGAGCGTATGATCTATGCTCTTAGCATCACTGACCAGCGTCTTTCCTTTGGCTGTTCTTTTTATGACTTTTGAAATTTGAATTGCCACCCCTGCAAAAAAGCTCTCTGCACTGATATGCTTCACACCTTTTTCTTTTGGCTGGCTGAATTGATGTATTATGATAGAGCTACTCGTTGCCAAAAATGCTAAAAGCCCTTTTGCAACAATTGGGAAATCTCCTGTTTCTTGATATTGTTTGTAAGATGTACTGTAAATGCGGGATATGTGTATATAATGCTATTATTATGAGTCTGATGTTTGTGGATGCCTGGTGGGTTAATTTGTAGTGATACCGGAAGAAAGGTTGAGGATCCTGAGTTGCTGGAAGCAATCCGCTTAACAATCATAAACAATATGCTTGAGTATCATCCGGTATTACTCTTCAGACATGCATTAATGCACAAGAAATTATATCTTGGAAAATATAGATGACTTGAATTCTTTGCTGTTCATTTGACGTGCAGGAGTCAAGTGCTCAGCTAGCCATGGGGGCGGCCTTTGGAATTACGCCTCCAAAAGAACAGGTCCAATATTTCTCTTCTGGCAGCCTTTATGTCCTCCATTTTCACAAGCATGTTCCTCATCATTTAGCAATTAGCATGATGCCAAATCTGTTATTTGCATGTTTTGATGTAATAATTTCAGTTTCTGCAAATCAATTATTTTTTTTATCTGTCTAACATCTTTCTTTGACCCTTCAATTTTTCAGATTGATGTTGATATAGCAACTCATGTGAAAGTTACTGACGATGGTCCAAACCGCAGGTATCCTTAGATGCGTACCTTTTGTGAATTAAAGTATTTTGTATATTGTTTTAGGATAATAATGCTCAGAAATATGACCAGCCTTTGAAATACTTTTTCCCTAGATTAACTCTTGCATTCTTTCATTCCTTCCTCACCCTCTTCACATAACTGACATAGTAACCGAAATTTTCAGATGTGAAAATTAGAATATAAGAGCTGGTATATGCCACCGAGATTAATAACGTCTCTTTGGGTTTTGCAGCTTGCTTTATGTGGAGACAGCTGATCGCCCTGGTTTACTTGTGGATCTTGTGAGAATAGTCACTGACATAAATGTTGCAATTGAATCAGGAGAATTTGACACTGAGGTAATTCTCGATACTTTCTGGTGGTACTTATTTTTGTTCTTCGCCCTACACAAGTCTTTGTTTTCTCGGGCTAATATAGACCAAAATTTTTCATTTCTCCGCAGGGGTTGCTTGCCAAGGCAAAATTTCATGTCAGCTACAGGGGGAAACCTCTTATAAAGCCACTCCAACTGGTAAGTAATTTGCTTCATCCTCTTATTCTTTTTAGTAATTTTCTTTCCTTAAACTGCTATGTTAACTTTCAGAATGGAAACCGAAAAATTGTGTAGGTGGTTGCAAACAGTTTGCGATACTTTTTGAGGCGACCAACGACAGAAGAGTCGAGCTTCTGAGTCTTGTTACATCCACAGGTGACATCTGAAATCTGACAGGACAACTGGGGCATTACAGTTGAACTGGTATAATACTTTCACCTCCAAGATTTAATCAGAAGGAGTTATTCTTGAACATTTTTTGACTGGATAATTGTAATGTACTGTTATTCATCACTGTAAAATGACATTTGTAGGACTGAAAATAGTTCTATTACAAAAAAAAAAAAGGCACTCTTTGAACCCATAATGCCATCTACCATTTGACATTTAGCTAGAGCTACAAACTATACAAACGATAACTAGACCAAACGGATCAAGCAGTAGCAATGAGCAAGAACGCAATGGAAACGTACATGAGTAGGACCGGGTAGAGGGCGAGCGCTTTCCTGTTTTGGTGAACTGCTGTGCTCATGAAAGGGTAAGCAGCCCAGCAGCTCCAACCCAATGCCACAATCACAATCCACATCTTGAGGATTAAACTTAAGTTCATCAAGCACAGGAGTGCTCCCACATCCAGAGGGAACAAGCAATACCCTAATAAGCTCATGCTCTGAAAGAAGTTTATTTTGCCTCCCTGGTTGATTCATCAGAAGAAACTGATTTTAGGAGGTTACAAGTTTTTAGGGAAAATTGCACTAAACAACTCCAACTCTGGGGGTAGTTGTGGAACATAGCCCGAGCTTTTAAGATTGCGAAAAATAGCACAATCTCGGTTTCAGTGACATGCCAAGTGAGATTTTATGGGGGTTAAAAAAACTCATTGAAACTGATGATTGTGTTATTTTTCTGCAACTACCTTCAAAGTTGGGTTTATGTAGTGCAATTTGCCCTAATATTTAAGGGTACCCTGACAAAGAAAGAAGAATTTGAGTACCAGGAGAGCAATGTTCAGAGTCAGAACAACTGCACCACTTGCAAGTCCACCAAATGCCACAGCAAACACCTCAGACTAAATAAAGCCAACAATGAAAGAGGGAAAATCAGTTAAAACCCTAACTAGACCTACCAACATATGATCCATCTTAGAGCCTAACATAAGGGGAAAATTCAGTTAGAACTCTAATTAGATCTACCGACATATGATCCATCTTAGAGCCTAACATGCTCGGCCTTGAAATTTTCAGTATCCCAAAATAACCTAACTCGGGTGTTGTTATGGGCATCAACGAAAATTAATTTGGGCACCCAAATAAAATTTGTCTATCGAGTATTGGATCCAACAGGCAAACTTTAAAAAAAAAAAAAACAAAAAAAAAAACTGAAAAGTTGCAAGTTTGTTTTTTCTAAGGTCTTGAATGTCTATCGGGCCAATAACCCAATATATTTGTAATTTGGGTGCCTAAATTAAATTTTTATGGGTGGGAATAAGGCCTCCGCTCTCAAATGCCCTAAACCTGATCATCACAACACAAGATTACAAGAGTTTTCATAGCATGATAGCCCCTAATCTATAGGTTACTTCAACTTGCAGCTATAAGATCAACCCAATCTAGATATACTCCTAACCAACATGTATACACAATCGATCTATATAAACACGGATACCTTTTCGATAGATGCAGACCATGAAAGTGCCAAACCGAGGAAGACGATGAAGAAGAACGGGCCCCAAAGATCCCAATCTCTCAAGGCCTTTCCCGGGTCCTCGCGGAAAGGGTTAGGCAGCACCACAAGCTTAAGATTGCTTACAATTCTAAACAAGTCTCTCTTTATGGTGTCTTCCACTGGTTCTGTCAATGTATTACCAAAAACACCATAGTTTTGATCATCATGGCCACGACTCCCTTCGTTTTCACTACCATTATCATCATTCGTTCGAGGCAAAAGGGCAGCTGGCACGTTACCGTCTCCACTGAAAGCCGACTCACTTAGAGGGACATCGGTCACACTGATGGTCGCAAGGGGCGGATGTGATGGCGGTTGCGATAGTGAAGGGACTTTTTCGGAATTCTGAACATAGTTCTTGCTTGCCATGGTGTTCTTGTTCATGTTGATGATAAACAATGGGGTAGTGTTTGGTTAGGGGTTCTTGTGCATTTGTTGATTAGAACAAGCAAATGTGGAAGAATTATGTGGAGATTGATTTTAGTGGCTGATGATGGTCACAAGAAATGTGGAAGTTTATTGGTATGGCGTTTCTAACTCCTATAAGTAGAAACCTATGCAATTTTGACAATTTCTTGATTCCAACTCCAAAAATGGTAAGACCCAAGTTTGGTTGTCTTATATTGGAAAAAACAACCAATGACTAGAATCTAGTCACTAAAGATCCTTTCATGGTAAGGTAAAAAATAAATTTAGTTAACGTGTTAACGTATTATATTTTTCTTGGGCCCAAAGCTGCCCATGAAAAAAAGATATTATTGAGCATATTATTAGCCCGAAAAAAAAAGGCTCTTAATATATTTATATGTGGAGTTACATTCGTTTTTCCCTATGTATTCATATATTAATTGAGCATAACATTCCGTAAGGGTCTCAAATCCGACTCAAAAGGGTGTGTTTTAAATCCCGGTAGGGTTCCTGGTGCTTTCTGTTTAGGCGATGTGAGGCTCTGCATTTGGCGTGTCAGAACTTTCTTCTCTGATTGATGGGGTTCTGGTAGTCGGAGTCGGGACATGCTGGGGTCGTGGTAGTGTGTATCGAGGTGTTTCCTTTTCTCGAGAAGACTGTTTCCTTGGAGATTCATCTTCACTGCCCACAGGTGACTCTTGATGTATCATTGGCCTATGGTGCTGCTTCAGGGTAGTGTTTGGCTTCGTCCGTAGTCTACGTCCTCATCTCATTTAGTTTAGATGTGTTTAGCTTCACTTTTGTAGAGTGTTTTGTGTGTATTTTGCACCATCTATGTATTTTATGTTTGTTTCTAGGGTTATCCGTCTATCGACTTGTCAGCCTTCGAGGTTCAGGTATGTCTGACCTATTTTTGCCTAAACAAAAAAAAATTGAAACATGAGTAATAATAAATTACTAGTACAGTCCCCGCGCCACGGCGCGTATTTTTCTTTTTTTTTTTTAAAATAAAAATAAAAATAATATTTTGTAAGTATAAAAAATTACTATTATAAAATGGAATAAACTATTACCATACGTTAACATAAAATAGGAAAAAATAGATTTGATAAATTAAGTAAAAAAAATAATATTTATGAAAAATGTGTAAAAATTACATGAGTTTAAGATTTAAGAAGAATAGGTTGGTTGAGTGAAAATCGTAAAATAAAGCTACTTATAAGTTCTAACACCTGATAAAAAAAATGCTTACGGTTTATTAGTTAGATATAGATAGATTAATTAAAGAAACTTGTCCAAATTTTAATAGTTGGATTTTTTTATAGGTTCAGTTGGTTGGGAGAAAATCATAAAATTAAGGTGATTATAACATCTAAGCAAAAATATTTATCATTTAATAGTTAAAATAAATAAATCCCATTGGTTAGAAAAATGTTTAAAATTTTATCATGTATTTCATATAGATTAGGTTGGTTGGGTGAAATTCCAAAAATTAAGGTTATTATAAAAACAAAATTAGTTTTCATTATATATATATATAGATTGATTGCTCTAAAAAATCATATATTTGGAATGTACTATATATATATATTTGTTAAATTCGTCCCATTTTTTAAAGAAAATAGCTTGAAATGATATTATATAATTAATATAGGCTGAAATAATATTGTATAGTCAATATTAAATGGGCCATTTGCTAAACTAACCATATTATCCGGAATGTTTGCGTGAGTGACCCAATTCGAAAAAAATTTGCATAAAGTGGATATCCGGTGGCAAGGTTCAGCCGGTTGTAGGTAACCCAATGGGGTACAGCTGGACACGGATAGAAAAGCAGGAAAAGTGTGTGAGAGAGAGAGAGAGCGCTCTTTACTGAAAAGCGAAGACAAGTCAGAAAGAGAGAGAGAGAGATGGAGGAGGAAAAAAGTACACTAAATTTGCTGTTGCAGAGGACAGGAGAGAGAGAGAGAGAGAGGGGTGAAAAACAAAAGTGCAGTCTGAGAGGAGAGAGAGATCAGCGAGAGTGTCAGTGAGGGGGCATAAAAAGATACCGTCAATTAAATTTGAAGCTTCAGAGAAAACAATTGAAGTAGGAATGGGGCGTGGGTTTATTTGCAGAATCACGTGTAAGAAGTAAGTGTTAACTGGACGTCTATAAAGTGGGCGGGTGTACATAAGATGCACTTCACTTGACATTGTGACTGACCAAGTCCACCTTTTGCAATTCAGTATGTAGCTATCCCAGTTTGTACCTTTGGTTTGGTCTGCCCTACTTTGTTCTACTTTGTGTGGTTACCCCAATATGTACCTTTGGTAAACATGACAGACAATGAACTTGGCATGATATAATAAATTTGACATGACATCTAAGAAATTTGACATGACATAAGATGCACTTCATTTGACATTGTGACTAACCAAGTCCACCTTTTGCAATTCAGTATGTAGCTATCCTAGTTTGTACCTTTGGTTTGGTCTGCCCTACTTTGTTCTACTTTGTGTGGTTACCCTAATTCGTACATTTGGTTTACATGACAGACAATGAATATAGCATGACATATAATATATTTGACATGACATCTAAAAAATTCTACATGACATTAAGACTAACTAACCAAGTCCACAAACCAATAACAATGGCAAAGTGAAATGTCTACAACGAAACAACAACAGTCTAAAATGAACCAACAGAAATGTCTAAAACCAACCAATAACAGTCTAAAACCAAACACAACAGTCTAAAACCAATCGGGAAGTAATTTTAAGAGTCGGATGGGGGTGTAAGACGTCCGTGAAAGAAGTCAGCACAAAGGAATTGGCGGTACACCGCAATGAAGTCATCGTCAAGGCCACGGAACGTGGTGTCTCCGGCCGCGAGGAGCTGCATGAAGCGGATGGCGTATGGACCACAGTCGCCCCTAGATCACGACAACGAAACATGTTCACCCAACCTGCGACAATTGTTTATATTTGGAACAAGTGGAAATATTACTTACGATTGTTTGTTTTGGGGAATCCCTTTCACCCTCTTGTATGCAAAGGGTTTCGGGACTTTGTCGACCCATTTAACCCGAAGTTCGGGATGGCTGTCCATCATAATGGGGAGGAGGTGGGTCACCGGCTTTAGAAAGTCCGCCATGTGGCGCTCGGCGACTAGGTTGATGTCGGGATCGTAGACGTTCACTGTCCACTCCGTGAGATTGATCTCTAGCGCCACTCAGTGCTCGTTCTTGACATTCCAAGGCGCCAACAACCGGTCGACAACGGCCCACTCCGTTGCAAACCTCTCCGGTGACTTGTCGTCGAAGTAGTGGGACAGCTTCTCCTCCCCCTTGACCACATCAAGTTTCCCCTTCGCATCCGCAAAATGCTTCTGCAGTAGATACCCCCAGAAGAAATCAAGGACGGCGACATCTTCGTACTTGTCGTCGTCCTTGATGTCCTTCCGCAGGAGGGCACATGCCTGCTCGATATGCTGCACGCACGGAAAAACATTCATATGGAAGAGCATATGATGAGGAAGGAAATTCATAGAATCACGTTGTGGGAACCTAACCTCGGATGTGACCCAACTTGTCGGTGATTGGAGTACCGTGAAGAACTCCCTATGCAGTAGGCTGCCTTCAACCGACCGGACAGGGTCAGTTCCGTCCTTCATCCAGGATGAAAACGCATCAACGTCTGCCCTCGTGGTCATGCCTAGGTCCACGACATCCACTGCTTGCGATGCCTTCTTGCCCACACGCGGCTTCTTCGCTGGCTGCTTTACTTCCCCCGGGGAGAATGTATCAGGATGTAGACGGGTCCTCCTACCGCGCCGTTGGAGGGGCACCTCAGCCTCAACATCAACCTGCACCCAGCACACCATAGTGCATATAACATGACAGATAGTTAATTTGACAGGACAGTCAAATGTCCATACCTCGTCGATTTTCAGAGTAGGTTTCTCTGACTGATTGTCCTCCTTGGTCGGTTGTATCTCCTCCTCTTCCTTGTACTTTTCCTTTTCCTTCACTGCTCCATGAACCTATCCACATGACATCAAATTAAATTGACAGAAACTGATATTTTCATGACATGTGCTGATATTAACATGACACCTACCAATATTGACATGACAGTGATATATAATTACATGACGCTCTATATGATGCCATGACACACCAAAAGCCTTACCTCCTTCTTTGGCAGCACCTCCCCTTGCTCCTCCGACTCCCTAGTCCCCTTCCCCCTCAATGCCCTCTTCAAGTCTTCAATCGACTCCTCAAGCGTCGCCATCTTCGATCCTAACTCCGCGGTTATGCTCCTCGCCATGTCGTCCAACTTTGCCAGTAATCTTGACTCGATCTCTAAGATGGCAGCTTTTGTCTGCGTAGCCTCCTCTGATTCTGGCGTTGACCCAGGTGCTTCCTGTGGTTGTTCCTTCCGTGGGGGTTTCACATTTGCTGCTAAGAACGCCCGGATAATGTCGTCGAAGAAGTGGTCCCGTTTATCGTAACCGTATCGGGCATCGCGGTACAAACGGGTAGCTTCCTCCACTTCGTCGGGGATGAGAACCGGCCTCACAGCGTTAGGGTCATCGAAATACCCGAGCTCCACAGCCTCCCGCAGTCGGGTTTCGATGGCGGAATACTCGAGGTTCCCTTCCTTAGACTCGTATCGCAGACACCTAGGGTACAGGTTCTCATCTATGATGCTCGCACATTGGACGCCCACTGGAGGGAGGGCTTCGTACACCCAGATCTGCAAACAACGTTTGTCCAGTACAAGGTCAATTGTTGTCCAGTATAAAGTATATGAATGACTAGTATTAATTCATAAGTCGTCCAGTGAGATTTGTGAACGAACCTGGAAGGCGAGGGGGAATCCCATCAGCACGTACGACGAACGTGGTGCAGTGGGGCTGCTGCCAGTGTGTTGGAGCTTCCTCTCGATTGCATGGTTCAGGAACTCATTCGTTCGCTCGTAGGAAAGCCGACCCCACGGATAGGCCAGGAACCTTTCAATGTCCGAGACGAGGTTGACCACCCACCCCTGAATCTAGTTTCGGGGTTCCTTCGCGAACAACATGCCCTCGACCAGCATCAGCAGGACAAATTTAAACTTTTTGGCTGACGATTTCTCAGATGCCATTGCCACTTGGAACATCACCTCGAACTCGGACATCTTCAACTTGGTAACTCCAAAGAAATCATACACTGCCGTCTCACACGCCGAGTCATTCTCAGGTTCGTCGACATAGCCGCAGTTGAGACCGGTGACAAGGGCGAACTCAGTTATTGAGAACCTCACAACCGCATCATGGATCTTGTACCATGTTTCATGCTTCTTCTTCGTCTTCAGTTGTCGTTGGAGAACGTAGTGTACAAGCTGCCCGGAGAACTGGACCCTTGTGCTTATGCCTAGTCTTGCAATGCCCCCCAACGGGCAGTCCATCAGACGCTTCCACTGGGACTCGCTCAACCGGTTGTCAATGTTTACTAGGAGGGGCAACCGACAGTATTGGTTACATCGCGCTTTGAAGTGTCTGTCTTCCTCGACAACGTACACAGCCTGCACAGACTTCAACAAGTGAGAAATGCTGCACCACGACAATCAAAACTTACATTACTCAACGAAAATTCCCATCATACCGCGCCGGAGGTTTGCGATGCAGGGTCGACAATCTTCTTTCCACTCCGCCGCTGCGACATTTTTTATATTTAGCAGATATCCTGCATGTTGGGAGACCAAATATCAGTAATCTCGAAATCAATTCGTGTCCCCCAGCCCACACTTCCCTTCTCATCAGTCCCACAAACATTGTAGAATTCAATATGTACATGACAGTTACTCATTCAGAACCTATGCATATTCAAGATTGAATGCACCCAATGGTTCAATATGTACATGACAGTTACTTATTCATCTTAGGATTGAATGCACACAGTGGTTCCATATTCATCCCTGCAGTCTATCTTACATGACACCAAAACATTTATACATGACACGTTAATATTTATACATGACACCTTATTATTTATACATGACAGTGGACTGGACTTATTCAATTTGTACATCTCTAAATTGCACACGACTGTCAATTTTTTTCGTCAGAAATCTCGACCTACTGACATTAATATTCAGTTCCCCTGCCCAATTTCAATCTACACATATGAAAACTCACCCTTTGTAACATTTCCCCTAACCCTAATTCGCCCCATTCCGGCCAATTTCCCCCCTAAACTGAACGTATCTACAGCTACCCCACTCCTGAAAATTCGAATTCGACATAAACGTTCCCCAATTTCCCCTTTCCCAATAATTCCCTTCTCTCCGCACACTACAGTTCCCAAACTTTCCACCCTTTGTTTTTAACGTGACGCCGGTTACTTCCTACATGATAGGGAAAATTGCGAACTGTCAACCCATTCGACCCCTTTATCTCATTTTCACACAATCAAAAACAGTTTAGGTTCTTCCAATCGGTTCCTCCCCTACGAATCCAAGCAATAGGTAATTAATTGATCGAGTTAGGGTTTACTTACTTCAAAATCGCCCTGTTCAATGTAGGATCACCTTCTTCGAACCTCTCTTGCACTGCACTGTCGGCTTCTTCCTCTTCTTCCTTCTCTTTTTCTTTTCCTCAGGTTTGCATGAGCGATTGTTGCCCTCTCTCTTTTTCTTTTTCTTCTTCCTCTTCTTCCTTCTCTTTTTCTTTTCCTCTTTTGTAGGCCCGTGAGATACAGTTAATTCCTATACCCATACCCTAATTCTAATCTCTACACATAATATCCATATACATGACATTAGGCAAATTCCTATGTCTTCAAATCGACAAGTTAAAAGTTGCAACACACTACATTCCTCTTGTATGCCTTAGTAACAATAACACTTTCTAACAATTTTTTTAGCAAAACAACATGTTAAATGCGAAATTGCCAAAGATCATGCATCATATATTCGATAACACTTGTGGTAATAAAAACGAATTTTGATCATTCATACTATATTACAATATTGAATGAACCTCATCTACATATGTTGTATTGCCACCAACTCCGTATACCCTTTAACACGATGTGTTGTATTGCCACCAACTTCGTATGTTTATCTACCACCCGTCTATGTTCTAAAAAAATGCCCGGCAGATGCTTGAAGTAATTGAATGAGATGGAAGTGATTTTTGGGTCTATGCAAGTTGCTGAGAGACTGAAAACATCACAAGTTTAACTGACCGATCATATATAATTATCTATCAACCATACTGAATTTACATGTCACCCATACCAGATTTACATGACACATAATGTATTTTACTTGACACATGAATTGTTTTACTTGACACGTGAATTGTTTTATTTGACATGTCACCCATACCGGATTTACATGACACATAATGTATTTTACTTGACACATGAATTGTTTTACTTGACACATGACATATATATAATTACCCGTCAACCATACTGAATTGTTTTACCGTCAAGATGGTTGTAAGTTTCAAATCGACAAAGACCAAAGGATCAACCTAGATTCCCCATTGAGATGAATATAGGGAATATAAGCATGATAAGTTAGATTGCAAAACGAACAACTTTCTTCTACAGTCCAGTTCAATTTGGAAACATACTATCCGTCTAAAATTCCCTACTTTAGATTGAATCGTCCACTTAACTTCCAAAATTGACAGTGCTCTATGTTAGGTAATACCTTTGACATGATAGTTGATAGTTTTGACACATGACAGTGCTCTATGTGTGTCTTGGTCGACTGACCGGTGCGTTTTTGTGTCACTTATGATGCACTTGAAAACGCTTATGCTACATAACGAGGAATTGAGTATGTGGTTCGCATATTTTGTAATTATGGCAAATTTGAACTTGGGGAAATCTCATATGGCCTAAGTGTATATACTTAGTATATATATTGATATCAAATGCTTTTGTATGCTTTCTTATATATCAACCACAAAGCTCTTGCCGATTGAATTAAAGCCATTCCAATTTTAATTATGGCCCATACTTTCGATCAGCCCACACCAGCCCGTTCTATTCGTTTGTGTTAAACCCCAGCAGCTTAAGCCTACTTTCCCCCTTTTTTTTATTAGGCTATTGAAGCAATTGATCAGGCCTTCTTTGACAGAGCTTCACGCCTCTACGCGCAGAGAAGGTGGTGAAGACCGATGAAAAAGGAGAAGAACAGAGGTTGCAACTCGGAGGTCGTGTGCGGGAGGGAAGATCCGGGAAGGCACCCTGGGCAATTAAAAGGCAAGTGCAAAGGGCGGAAAGCACTTGGACCTCGGCATCGACTTCCTATCGTATGACAGCGAGTCCACTCGAAGCCCCGACACCAGCGGTGCTCCAGGAGCAGCGCCGATGGACCTCCACACATCTGCGAAACCCTTCTCGGACTTCCTTGGAGCCACCCCTCTCAATCCCGTCCCTCCTTCGACCTCCCTCCGATGCTTCCTCCTCCCCCCTTCATTTTCTCTTTGGACAGCGCCGCCCTCGCCGATGAGAGCATACACCTCAAGGATCCGGCGAAGAGCTTCACCAATTGGTCTTCCGTGACGATGTCGATGCCGATGTCCTTCATGACGGGGTCTTCCATGGAGAAGAGGTTCTACAGTCGGGAGGAGGTTGGCCGACGACGGCAACGGCTGATTGGGTGCATCAAACGTCCAGATTGGCCATCAACGCCGCCAAATACTCTCAGATCAATCTCGCTCCGGCGTCCCCTACCACCTCCTCAGTTCAATTAGGCACTCTTCAATGGAGTGCGACCCAGATTTAAATCAAGAACGAGAGTTGGAGAGAGGAAAGAGGTGGTTTTGATGGGTGACAGGCAATTAATGCCCTGATGCTTTTCTCTCTCTTAACTTGTTATAGCCTGTGAGTTACCGGGAGAATTTGAGGGAAGTGGGTTAGCCTCTGCAAATTGTTTGGATAGTGGGTTAGGTGTGCAAACCATTTCGGTTTTAGGGTTATATTGTGCCATTCACTCATATTAAATTTATTAAAAAAAGTTTTGAATTAATCCCATTGTTTTAAAAAATATAGTATGAAATGATATTGTGTAATTAATATAAAATGGAACAATATTGTGTAGTTAATATTAGTATTACCTTTATTTTTAAAAAAATTATGAATTAATCCCATTGGTTAAAAAATGTAGTATGAAATGATAGTGTGTAATTAATAATAGATAAAAATATGATACATGAATGAATATATATCTATAAATATATCTATAAATATATCTATCCGATTTACTTTGCTAGGTTAACCCATGCAAAAAAAAAATTGCAAATGCATAGCCCTTCATCCGGTACCTCACATGCTGCAGCAGGTGGTGGAGAGAGGAAAGCAAAATAATTTATTGCTGTCACGGTTACTCATCAATCCAAGGGAAGAGGATCCTCTCCTACTGGATTCTACCTAATATGTTCCTAATGAAATAATCCCTACCGTTATAGTAAATCAATGGTTGAGATCCTCCCTTGTTAAATTAATCCTATTTTCTGCCATTATTAACTTGATTCGGCAGCCTTCTGCAAAGGATGGAAGTGAGTCAAGCTCTCCGACCCGACTCGGCATCGCACAGGATGTTCATCATCGGCGACAACCATAAGCGGTAGCGCCGTCGCCGCCTCCTTGCACACTGGTCAACCCCGGACAGAGATTCCCCTCGAATCGGACAACGACGATGCCCTTGCCAGTGCACGAGCACCTCCTTAGTGCCATCGACTCCCATTCAATCACCAATCAATCACAATAGATGCAAAATTACTGAGGTGATATCTCAGTTCTCATACCCACAATCCATGAAGAAGAATAAGAACGGAAAATCCCCAAATTTCAAACCCTCAAAATTCAATCGCATATCCATCAAAGTAGGTAAAAGCTTTCCGATTCCAGGATTAAGATCTCAAAACTTTATTGTTCTTATCAAATTCGAAAGGAAAGCTTCAAATTAATCGATTTGGGGTTGGATGCATTAAAAAAATTCCCAAATTTGCAAAATTCAGATTCGTACAATATTTAGAGAGTACGTAAGAGGGTAGGCATATAGTTGGATGGAGCTATTCCGGAACGCCAAGACGGTGCGCCTTCGGAGCCGCTACGACAAGTACCTTTGCCCGAACTCCAAACAGGAGAAGGTCGAATTGGATGGTAGTGGGGGATGCGCGCTAGGTGGACGGTGGAGTACGTAAAGAGCGGCGATGGGGTGCAACTCTACCACCTGAAGTGATGCTTTGAAAAGTACCTCACTGCCACCGATGAGATCTTCCTCCTCGGCGCTACTGGTAAGAAAGACAAGCAAAGGATCCCGCATCTGCTTGATTCGTCGGTGGAGTGGGAGCCGATTAGGGAAGGGATGCAGGTGAAGCTAAGGATGATTTGAGAATTGGGATAATGATAAGTATTTTTAAATTAATTAATTATACTATTTAATCTTAGTCGTTGATTTAGTCCAGCGGCTGAGATTGATTTATTAGGCAATTATAGGGAAGCCTCTCATGAGGAGAGGATCCGGATCCCAATCCAAAACCCCAAGCAAGCTAGAAAACAATTTGGTGATTTCATACAAGTGCAGAGATTTCAAAGATGAAGGAAGATGAAAATATTTTTGTTAAAAAAAAGAAAAAGAAAAGATGAAAGCAGTGATGTACTCGTAAATTTAATTTTTTAAAAAAGGGTATGCTTGTTTTGACATGTAATGATATTAACATGACAAGTTATACCCTTTGACATGATAGCTGATAGTTTTGACATTATAGAGGTAACTATGTAAGATTGGGTGGCCTTTTGATTGAGAGTTTTAATTACTTCAATCTGGGTTTAGATTAAATTTTATGCTTGTTTGTTTTGTTGGCAGTATTTGAGCATTGGCATTGAGTCCTATGACCGTTCCTTGGCATTGAAAAGTTATATAGCTAGGTAATATGTATATATTATGCTTTCTGCTATTACAAGTTTGACCTTATGCAATCATCCGCTAAACATTTTTCCACAGTATATCTTTTACTAGTGGTGATGGCAGTGTAGTTCTGTATTTCTTTGTGCTGCATCACGTGTCAAGTAACACAATTCAAGTGTCATGTAAAACAACTCACGTGTCATGTAAAACAATTACCGTTGCAAGTTAAACAATTCACGTATCAAGTACCACAATTCACGTGTCATGTAATAGGTTTGACATGTCACTTACGTCACTTGACATGACAGTCGGTGTGTATAGTGTGCTATTTCATGTTTTTGTTAGAACTTTATATATTCAATTGCTCATCCTCAAATCCTCTATTTAGGAGCTCCATAGTTTGTTTTTCATATGTTAGTAATATCTTTCCTATTTACGTATATTTCTTTTCAGCTTGTAATACTGGCTTCTTATTTGGGTGATGAATTGGTGGTTGTTGGTGTAGCAGCTTCAATGGAATTTCAATTTTTTTTCTTGCTTGCTTGAGCCAAATATTTTGGTACCATTTGTATAAAACTGATACTCTACGACTTCAACAATTGATTTTATGAATTTATCTAGTATTCCCATCTAAATGATAGAATTATGCTTCGGTAATTGATTGCATTATTGTCATGTCAAGTGACGTAGGTGACGTGTCAAACCGATTACCTGTTATGTTAAAAACACATCTTATGATGAATTCAACACACAGGAAAGATGAATTCCAAGTTAAAAACCCTCTTCAAATGAGAATTGCTTTCCATCTTAGTCATTGTCTACTTTAAATCGGACAATGTCTCTCTTTTACCGAATAAGCTTATAGATTGCAGATCAACAAATAACCTGTCATGTTAAAGGGTATAACCTGTTATGTTAATAGCATTACCTTTCATGTTATTTTCTTTCATCAAGGAGAAGAGGATCGATTCGCTGTTTTACAGAGCATTGTAGACAAGTATTTCAAATCCATAGTCTGCAAACTTTAAAGTTTAAATAACATATTTACAGTCGGTTAACCTTGTTAATTCCATTACGCAAGTTCAATAGAAAAGATGCACTAAATATGTTGGTAAGGTTAAAGCTAAGAACCCATGCATCATCCTTTAATCTGAATTCATCACCTAATACAAAATGGCTAATTCTAAGCAGTATATCATTCGCTTTTACTAAAACTTAAGCCAAATTCTAATTGTAATCACAATGCTAAAGTTCATCCAAACATGATTTTCAATACATTAGGCATGTCAATTCTCTACCCACACACTAAAAAAAAGGAGTCTAGCATAAGGAATTTTGAATCATCAAAAAGGAATAGAATATGTCTGAAATTCATGTGTCAAGTAAAATACATTATGTGTCATGTAAAATACATTATGTGTCATGTAAATCCGGTATGGATGACATGTCCTTCTTGAAAATTTGGCCTTGGACAAGACTTATTACCTCTTTAGAAAGCTATAGGAATTTACAGAACCCGATTTGGTGCTCTGTGGACGAATTTACACAATTTTCTATCGAAACCGAGCACTTTTTCCTCTCTTTTCTATGATAGCAGCACCAAAGGCTTATTATTTACATGAAACATGAATTGTTTTACATGACACGTCAATTATTTTACATGACATCTGAATTGTTTTACATGACACCTGAAAAGGTCACAAGTTTACTCACCGATCAGCATATAATTACCCGTTACCCATGCTGAATTTACATGTCACCCATACCAGATTTACATGACAAATAATGTATTTTACTTGACACATGAATTTCAAACATATTCTATTCATTTTTTATGATTCAGAATTAGCCATTTTGTATTAGGTGATGAATTCACGTGTCATGTATAGCAATTCCCGTGTTGAATTTGTCCAAGTCAACTCAACAAGTTCTCTTTACTGTCTGTGTTGAATTTGTCCAGGTGAATGAAGTTGTTTGTTCTTAGTTGTTGTGGTTATACTGTCTGTGTTGAATTTAATCTCGTTTGTTCATGAGTAATCGGAACCTGGCGTGCATTTTCCCCTTGTTTATTGTTCTAGTTCAAAAATTTATACCTTGTAATTGAAGTTCTGCTTTGAAGACAAGCAAATAAGTTGCAATGAGACAAAATGCAGAAAACCCACAATGGTTTGTGACAGAAGAAGACATTAAGAGCTTACCGTATTTTCTGGTTTGTTCTTTTTCGATATTTTCTGGTTTCCAACAATTTTTGTCTCACCCTTCTAAATGATATCATTTTAACTGTGAAGTACATACTTTGTGACAATCTATAGCGTGAAGAGATGACAATTTTATTTAAAAAATTGTCTTCACCTCTCTCTTAAACCCCCTTTCCCTCTCCCTCTCTCCACCTCTCTCCATTAAAGAGCTTCTTTCTTCTTTGATTTCTTTGTCTTCTATCCCTCTTCTTCCTTCGAATTCCTTCTGTGGAACAAAGAGTGACGCATTTTTCCTCTCTCGTATCCTTTCAGCACACACACTCTCTCCTTCTCTCTCTCTCTCTCTCTTCCTTTCCCTCTTGATGTACACATTTGCACCTTCTTTTATTGCATCTTTTGACTTCGTATTTCATTCGATCTCCAAAGAAAAGGTTCAAAAGAATATAAACTTGAGTAAGAATGGGCTAAAATGCAAGAAATAGAGTCTACACAAGTTTTGAGCTAACCATTCAGGAATTCGAGCGAAAACGGAGTCAAAACGGAGAAGCCAAGTGAAGCTGAGCAGAGGTAGATATCGACCCTAGACCCAGATATCGACCTCTGGGGTAGATATCGACCTTCAACATAGATATCGACCTCAACATAGACATCAAGTGAAGCTGAGAAGAGGTAGATATCGACCTTAGACCCAGATATCAACCCCCAGTGTCGATATCGACCCCCATATCGACCTCAACATAGAAATCGACCAGAGCTGGACAAGTCGAGCAGGAACAAAGACCTCGATATCGACCTCTGGTGTCGATATCGACCCCTTATCTCGACAGAAGATAGACTCGATTTCGAATGCGGATTGGAACTATATCTTCAAGGAGGCACGGGAATATCTCATACTTTCAAGATAGATGGCAGTTGAAGTTTTATTTATCTTTTACCTTTAAGATTATTTAAGTTTTATCAAAATAAAAGACCTATCCTAATTGTTCGGATAGAGTTATTAGTTTAGATAGGAGTTACAATCCTTGGATAGCGAGGATTAGTAGCCTATAAATAAAGCCTTAGGGGCTGATCTTTTGAATCATCCAATAATCCAATCATAGAACAACCCAAGACAATAGACAATAGAGTTAGAGTTAGAGAGAAGTTTTAGGGTTTGACGTTTGCGAAAGTCGACGTTGAGTTGTAAAGCTTCGAAGTTTAGTTTAATGCAAGTTTCTTCCTTTCAATTGACAATGATGAGTTCCATGATGAGAAGCGAGTAGTTCCCCAAAGCTCTTAGGGTCGGGGTGAGCCCGACGTTAGCCATGCGCGCTTGAGGTAAGTATTTGATGTTGATATCGTTGTGTCTATCTCTCCTCCTACGATTCTATGTTTAGTCCTAATCGAAAGAAAAGGGATTCATGCTAACAACTTGAGTTATAAACATAAAATTGGTAGAGACAATTAGGTTTATTTGCAAGAGTAATCCTAAGAGTTGGTGTACGGCGAAAGCTTGTCCCTCGGGAGAAATAGCGCAATTGTCCGTCTTATTTATCTTATCGCATGCATTGGTTAACGTTGTGGTAAACCCTAATCCTAGGAGTTGCCTTTTTTATAGTTTATACACACAAAAACCATCTGTTATTTCTGTTCATTGCTTCTCTCTCCATCCTTAATTCTTCGGCCTTTTCTTTGCCGACGAAGAACTAACTCACTGCAGGGAGACGTCGATATCGACCACTGAGTTCGTCGACAGTTTTCTGAGTCGACGACGAACATCGCTGCGGAGTTTGCTGAGCATCGATATCGACCCCTTGTGTCGAAATCGACCCTTCTGTATCGACTGGCAGTCTTCTGAGCCAGTCGATTTCGTGGACTGACATCGATATCGACCCTTTCTAGTCGATATCGACCACTTGTTTTTTTGTCTCTGTAGGTCTTCTGTTGTAGAGAACATCGACAGCCGAGGTCGACATCGAGGCCCAAGGTCGAAATCGAGGTTACTGGTCGACGCAGACGTGAAATTTCCAAAGCTATTAGGATCCCGCTGACACGCCTCCTCGTGGATCGATCCTGACTACCCTTCCACTACAACGGGAGGAAGTCTTGTAATTATTTGCTTAGGCCAGGAGTCGGATTACATTTATTACATCTTTATTATTTGTAATTACTTGACACATCAAGCCTCCTGCAACAACAAATTGGCGCCGTTGCCGGGGAGGCGATCAATCGCGCCCTAGTAGTCTATCTCACGTCTGTATCTAGATTGGCTTTGCATGTGTATGCGACGCGCTGATCGCCCACCTGAATTTGAAGGAGTAGACGACCCTGAGCGTTATTTCCATCTAAGGGCCCAAGCTCAAAGAATCATGGCGGAAAACGCGAACCAAGCAGAACTTATTGAACAACTAAGGAGGCAGGTTGAGGACCTAACGACTAGAGAGGCGGCACTTAAGGAGCGTGCAGATAGGGAGGAGGAAGGCCGAAGGCAAATAGAAGCCCAAATCAATGCCCTCCCTAGGAATGCCAAACAATATATGCACCCCGCTCTCACAGTGCCTGAATCGGCAATTCTTATCCCTGCCTCTAATTTTGAAATAAAACCTAACTTCTTAACTGAGATTAGAAGGCACCAATATGAAGGAAAACCTAATGAGTGCCCTATGGCACATATTTTCACCTTCTTAGACCTTTGTGATACTATTGCTGATGGACGTAGTCTTGAATATGTCCAACTAAAAGCCTTTCGATGGTCTCTTACAGGAAAAGCATTGCAGTGGTTGGAGAGCTTAGCCCCAAGATCGCTCCGCACCTGGAATGAAGTCAAGGACGCGTTCCTCAACAAGTTCTTTCCTCCTTCTAAGACGGCGCTGATCCGACAGAAAATCACGGCTTTCAAACAAAAGCCTGGTGAGGCTCTGGCAACTGTTTGGGAGAGGTTTAAGGACCTCCTACGATCATGCCCGACGCATGGCCAACCACCGTACGTCATTCAGGAGATCATATACAATGCTCTTGACGCTGCCACCAAGGAGAGTATCAACACATACACCACCTATGGCTACCTTGAACTCGCTCCTCAAGAGGCTTGGGAAACCATTGAAAGGTTGGTAGAGTTCGACAACACATATGGGACTCCTGAGGCTTCCGACGCATCATCATCGTCGAGGCCTGCCCCATCTATGCCCTTATATGAACCCTCCAATGTAATCGATCCGGATGTGAAGGAGCAATTCCACAGAGATCAACTTAGAAAGCTCCAAAAGCAAGTGAGGTTCCTTTCAGCAAACCAAGATTGCATCGAATGCGGATCGCAGCGGCACACCACCGTCGAGTGCCCCCATGCCGAACAAGTACACCTAGCGGAGACTCATTAAGAGGCGCGCTACATGAGGGGTCCCAATCACCAATATTGGGGAGACCAAAGGTTCCATCAACCACAAAGGAACCAGGTTAACCCTAGGGACCCTCCGCCTTATAGAGCTCCTGGGCACCCGGAGAGAGACCAAAAGAAGGATGATCTTCAACTAGTACTGGATGAAATCAGGCGAAATCAAGCCAAGAATGATCAATCCAACAATGTCATCCATTCTCAACTCAATCACCTTACCACAAGGATTAGGGAGATGGATATTTGGAAGAAGAACGTAGAGACCCAACTGGGTCAATTGGCGGCACAAATCCCTAGGCCGTCCGGAACACTCCCTGGGCAACCCACCACAAATCCTAAGGGACAATCCGGGACGGGCCATATCGCAGCCATACAATTAAGGAGTGGCACCAAAGTACATAAGCCACAAACGGAATTGGAGAAAGCAGCAGACCCAGTCGACGTCGACAGACCAGTCGATGTCGAGGATGAGGTCGATATCGACCCCCATGTCGACCCACAGGTCGATATCGAGGCCACTGCAGAGCCATCAGAGCCACAACAGAGGTCGAAATCGACCATTCCAGTCGATATCGACCGGAGCCCAGTCGACATCGATGTCCAGCAGGCCCCTCCGACCACCGTTTTGGCCCCTACTCCAAAGAAGACGTTGTCATTCCCTTCCAAAGCATTGGAGGACCCGACCAAAGGTAAGTTTAGGCGCTTCATAAAGATACTTCAAGGACTCAACATCACTATCCCTCTAACAGAAGCCCTAAGCGAGATGCCCGCCTATGTACGATTCCTCAAAGATATCCTGAGCAAGAAGAGGTCCATGGCAGAGATCGCAGAGGAGTGCTCAAAAATGGACTTCCCTGAGAAGAAGAGTGATCTAGGGAAGTTTGCAATCACCGTGGGACTTGGCCAACATCGCTATAAAGCCCTATGTGACCTAGGGGCAAGTGTAAGTCTCATGCCTCTCTCTATTTGGCGAAAGGTAAACATTGGTGCGCTTGAACCTGTGGACATGAAACTCTATATGGCTGACAACTCATTCGTCAGACCCACAGGTATAGTTGATGACGTTCCGGTAAAGGTAGGTAAGTTCTTTGTGCCTACTGATTTCATTGTATTGGAGATGCCTGAAGATCCTGTAGTGCCTATTATACTTGGTAGGCCTTTCTTAGCCACTGCAGATGCCAATATCAATGTACATCGAGGGTTACTAACCTTTACTATAGGGAACGAAGTGATAGAATTCTCTTTCAACCCAACCATGAGCGAAACAAAGCACCTGGAGCAAGTAGTCCTCTCGCCGGCCAAAGAAAAGCTTAGAAAATTTCTGTTGGCGAGGACGGAAACAGCAAGCAGGGTCGACATCGACTGGAACCAGTCAATATCGACTAAAAACATTGAAATCGACCCCCCTTGGTCGAAATCGAGTATGCCAGATCGCTGCCAGGAGCTTAAGTATGGGGTCACGGAGGTCGATATCGACCCCCACATGTCGACATCGACCAAAGCTCTCGAAATCGACCCACCTTGGTCGAAATCGACCACCCCTCAGCCCGAAGATTTTTGTTTCGGGCCCAAACAGGTAAGCCCAGGTATGACTCCTAACCCTCCTCTGTCCCTTATTGATGAATCAATTAAGCCAATTATTGATAAATCTACTAAAGAGAGGGTCAAAGCTCCATGGTTTGCCTATATTGCTAAAGTTAGGTCAAGAAAGAGAAGAAAAGCGCCCTAAGAAGAACCTAACATCAAAGAAGCCTTGGTCGCCGAACTTCGCTACTACCAAAAGGACCTAGATGATCCAGGAGAAGGCTCACGCTCGAAGGGTCCCTACATAAAAGGGTCATGAAGAATTGACGGAGAAGTCGGCCTAGCGACTCAAAAATCTAGAGCATGTACATAAAACATTTAAATTTCGCATAGATGGTTTTTAGGATTTAATTTTTGGCTGTTTGAAACTTTTAAAACTGAGATAATTCGTGCTTTATCTCTATTCCTAACCTAGATTTCAGCAAAAGGAACGATGAAGAAGAAAAGAAGCTTCTGCAGAGGCAATCGAAATCGACCAGGCCAGTCGAAATCGACCCCCCGGGGTCAAGCCATCTCCTGGAGTCGACATCGAGGACTCAGGAGCGAAAAGCAGAGGTCGATATCGACCCTAATACTCGATATCGACCCCCATCAGGCAGCCCTCGTCTTCATTTTCTTCCTCGAATTCGACAGATGCAGTCGACATCGACCACTGACCTAGATATCGACTTCTGGCATCGACCTCACCTGAAATCGACCTGAATCCGCAGGTTGCACTGTGAGTTTCTCTCTACCCTTGTTCTTCTTTTTAATACAGTGAGGACACTGTATATTTTAAGTATGGGGTGGGGGAAAGACATGTCTTATGGTCATAACTTGGTTTCTTCTTCGCATTGCATTCATGTTTAAATTTTTGTTTTTAGTTTTACTTTTATAAAATGTCAATGATTCCATAAAATGTCCATAAAATGTCAAAAATCCAAAAAAATAGAAAAATGTCAAAAATACAAAAAAAAAATGCATGTTTATTTTTAAGTTTATTTTTTAACCCTACTTAGATGTCCTATGATGAAAACTCAATAGCTGACTTGATCATGTAAATCCTATGGCATATTTGGATGGTTTAGCCTAAGTCTTTAAAATTTTTATGTAGATTGTGAACTTGTGATGAAATTGAGCACATATGATCCTAGGCTAGAAAGCAAATCCAACAAAAATTGTCCTTGTGAGAATTTTGACCTATAGGGAGAACATCAAAAATCCCTCCGCTTTCTTGAGTGAATTTACTCTTCCTATGCATCTCTAAATGTTGTGATAGTTATTCAAAACCAATGCATATATATATGTTTATGTTTACGAGAATTAAATGATGGAGGCATCTTTTAAGCCATTTTTATCCTCTCTTTACCTACCCTGCATTATCCCTGCTTGAAGCCAGAACATTAGCCTGAGCCTGAAATTGCAAACTCCACAAAATTATCCCTAGCCGAATTAAGCCTGACCCCCATTTGGGAATTGAGACTTAGATTGGTTGGAACTAATGCCTTGTGGAAAGAAAAGAGCATAATGTCTAGTTTTGAGCAAGGAAATTATAGGATGGTACATATTTACATTTTGTCATATTTTGTAAAAGGATTTTTTGGCTCACCATATAAATGCACATAGCTTTAGTATTACTTTCGAAAAAAGAAAAAAAAATCCGAAAAAAATATATGTATACATATATAGTGCATGAGCCAAAATCCTTAAGTCCTTTATTCATACAAGTGTTATATTTTTGAGAGCATATTATGGAAAGATGAGTTGGGAAAGAGCATTATAGAGATTGAGCTTACATTGAAGAGTTATGGTTTGGGTACTGCAAGTGTTGAGATTTAGGAGTCTTGATTCCCGAATTATAAAAGCACCACATAGCCAAATAATTCCATACCCTTCATTTCATACCAAGCCCCATTACAACCCCGCCAAATGGAGTCTTCTATGAAGTCTTCCATTGAGCGAAAGTCCTCCTGATGATTCTTATTGCATTTTCATAATTGGTTGCGAAGTGGATTATTATAAATTGCAATGTTTATTAGATTGTATATGGAATTGAGTTGAGAGTTGATCTTCATAGCCTAAACACATGAGAGTTGAGTGCAAACACATTATCCCTGTGAGGTTGGATTAAAATTGCATATGCCTATGGATCGCCAAAATATGTGCTATGACGTTAAATTCACTTGCTTCGCTTTTCTACCGCTTATGATGTTGCTTTTGACAAAGGCAAAGACTTGAAGGGTGTGTTGTAGGTGTTGGTTATTGCTTGGTTATTGCTTGAGGACAAGCAAGTCTAAGTATGGGGTGTTTTGATGTACACATTTGCACCTTCTTTTATTGCATCTTTTGACTTCGTATTTCATTCGATCTCCAAAGAAAAGGTTCAAAAGAATATAAACTTGAGTAAGAATGGGCTAAAATGCAAGAAATAGAGTCTACATAAGTTTTGAGCTAACCATGCAGGAATTCGAGCGAAAACGGAGTCAAAACGGAGAAGCCAAGTGAAGCTGAGCAGAGGTAGATATCGACCCTAGACCCAGATATCGACCTCTGGGGTAGATATCGACCTTCAACATAGATATCGACCTCAACATAGACATCAAGTGAAGCTGAGAAGAGGTAGATATCGACCTTAGACCCAGATATCAACCCCCAGTGTCGATATCGACCCCCATATCGACCTCAACATAGAAATCGACCAGAGCTGGACAAGTCGAGCAGGAACAAAGACCTCGATATCGACCTTTGGTGTCGATATCGACCCCTTATCTCGACAGAAGATAGACTCGATTTCGAATGCGGATTGGAACTATATCTTCAAGGAGGCACAGGAATATCTCATACTTTCAAGATAGATGGCAGCTGAAGTTTTATTTATCTTTTACCTTTAAGATTATTTAAGTTTTATCAAAATAAAAGACCTATCCTAATTGTTCGGATAGAGTTATTAGTTTAGATAGGAGTTACAATCCTTGGATAGCGAGGATTAGTAGCCTATAAATAAAGCCTTAGGGGCTGATCTTTTGAATCATCCAATAATCCAATCATAGAACAACCCAAGACAATAGACAATAGAGTTAGAGTTAGAGAGAAGTTTTAGGGTTTGACGTTTGCGAAAGTCGATGTTGAGTTGTAAAGCTTCGAAGTTTAGTTTAATGCAAGTTTCTTCCTTTCAATTGACAATGATGAGTTCCATGATGAGAAGCGAGTAGTTCCCCAAAGCTCTTAGGGTCGGGGTGAGCCCGACGTTAGCCATGCGCGCTTGAGGTAAGTATTTGATGTTGATATCGTTGTGTCTATCTCTCCTCCTACGATTCTATGTTTAGTCCTAATCGAAAGAAAAGGGATTCATGCTAACAACTTGAGTTATAAACATAAAATTGGTAGAGACAATTAGGTTTATTTGCAAGAGTAATCCTAAGAGTTGGTGTACGGCGAAAGCTTGTCCCTCAGGAGAAATAGCGCAATTGTCCGTCTTATTTATCTTATCGCATGCATTGGTTAACGTTGTGGTAAACCTTAATCCTAGGAGTTGCCTTTTTTATAGTTTATACACACAAAAACCATCTGTTATTTCTGTTCATTGCTTCTCTCTCCATCCTTAATTCTTCGGCCTTTTCTTTGCCGACGAAGAACTAACTCACTGCAGGGAGACATCGATATCGACCCTAGACGTCGATATCGACCACTGAGTTCGTCGACAGTTTTCTGAGTCGACGACGAACATCGCTGCGGAGTTTGCTGAGCATCGATATCGACCCCTTGTGTCAAAATCGACCCTTCTGTATCGACTGGCAGTCTTCTGAGCCAGTCGATTTCGTGGACTGACATCGATATCGACCCTTTCTAGTCGATATCGACCACTTGTTTTTTTGTCTCTGTAGGTCTTCTGTTGCAGAGAACATCGACAGCCGAGGTCGACATCGAGGCCCAAGGTCGAAATCGAGGCTACTGGTCGACGCAGACGTGAAATTTCCAAAGCTACTAGGATCCCGCTGACACGCCTCCTCGTGGATCGATCCTGACTACCCTTCCACTACAACGGGAGGAAGTCTTGTAATTATTTGCATAGGCCAGGAGTCGGATTACATTTATTACATCTTTATTATTTGTAATTACTTGACACATCAAGCCTCCTGCAACAACACCTCTCTCCTCTTATTAATTACCCCTTTGACTTTTTCCACCTTTTTCCTCTCTCTTATCCTCCGCGCACACACACACTCTCTCAAGTACTTTATCAACATTTTTTTATCTGAAGTCGATGGTGAATCTGTTTCTCCGATAATTCTTGTCCAGTCAATTCTAATAGATGACATGTCATTTTGCTTTGGGTGTCCAGTTAAAACTAACTGCTTACATGTCAACCTGCAAATAATGTCAACCTGCAAATAGACCCCCGCCCACTTGCTGTTGTTTTTTCCCTCCTCTCTCTCCTCTGCAACTTTACTGTTGCTTTTTCCATCCTCTCTCTCCTCTGCAACTTTACTGTTGCTTTTCCCCCTCTCTCTCTCTCACTTGTCCAGCTGTCAATCACAGAATGTCCAGTCTCCCTCCTCATTACCTGCAACCGGTTGAAAGTGGAACCCGGATAACCGGTTTGTACAATTTTTTTTCAGATTGGGTTAACCATCCAAACTTTTCCCAAAAGTGGGTTAGTTTAGCAAATGGCCCAATAGATTATATCAAATATATATTGCCAAAAATAATATTTCAAAATATATTCAATATAAAGGTTGTCAAAAATAACTTTGCGCGAGGGAACGACACGTGGCGTAGGTGCTTTGGTTTTAAGTTATATATAGATGAATAATTGAAGATTGACCATATGTAAATTACTTCGTATAGGTCATTTTTCGATCTTTTAAGGAACAACTTTATGATCCATTATTACTTCAAATTCACCATGTCTATCATCTATTTGAACTAGGCACAGAACTAGAGATGTGTTGGATCCACTCCAATCCACCCTAATTTTTAAAAATTTAAAAATAGGTAAAAAAAAATATAAGGAGAATTAGTGAAAATTATACATTTATTTATTAAATTAACATTTGATGCGGGACCATCCAAGCTAAGGCCTTACACTCTTGTGAGCTATGCCCTAGCTCAAGAACCGACGAGGCCTCAAGGAATCAACGCAGCCCAAGCCAACAAGCTAAGGCCTTACACTCTTGTGAGCTATGCCCTAGCTCAAGAACCGACGAGGCCTCAAGGAATCAACGCAGCCCAAGCCACGGACCCTTGTTTGGATTGATGCCGAGGCTGTACCAAGCACATGTGCCTACCTTGCTCCGTGAAGACCGGGTCCAAATACTAGCCGTTGACAGCCTTGCTAAGTGCTCAAGTGGCCAGCCATGAAGACCTATTCTTTAGCAGCCATGATTGAAGAAGTCAAGGCCACTTCCTATCTTTTAGGGATTTTATTTGCAATTTCTGAATTTGTTTTAATTTCCATTTAATTTTCTGAATTTCTTTTAATTGTCATTTATTTTCAGTCTTTTCTATTTCCATCTAAGGCTATAAATAGCCTCCTAGGCCGGTTGTATGAGGGAACCCATCTTTGATTAACGAAAAGCATTGCTTTGCAAACACATTGTTTCTTGAGGATTCAAGAGAGAGATCGAGAGGATTCTTGGTGAATTGATCTTGCTTGGTTTGTCTTGTGTGTGTCGATCTTCGCTAGTTGATTGGTGCTATCAAGCTTTCACGAGCCCCTTTCTTGTGCTCCTAGGATACGTCCTAGGTTGTGTAAGATCGTAGAGATTGGTTAGCTAGTCGTTGGTTTAGGACTTTGTTCAATTGGGATCAAGGGTCTATTCGCTCGTTCTACCTAGACGTTCTACTGCCCTATCTATCTTTTTCATTACCATTGTCGAGTCCTTTGAGTCTTTGTCGAGTCATTATTGTCTAACTTGTGTTCTTTGTTTGTTTTGTGCTTGTTGTCGAAAGATCGGGACATCCACGGCTAATCCCCGTATCAAATTGGTATCAGAGCTTCGGCTACCGACATCAAGTGTCTCGTCTCCATTGTCATCATCAAAAAGCTCAAAACTCCATGGGAGTGCAAGGTTTGATCATCTCTTCTTTTGTTTGATTTTTCTTACTATTAGCATTGGTTGTTGTTGGTTTGCTTAGGCATTACCTTCTGCCGACCCCATCACCAATTCATCACCACCATACCGCCACCCTATCACCACCACCAGACCCCCATTCGACCACCCTTTCATCACCACCAAGAAAAATCAGATTTTTGGTCTTCTATTTTTGCTATTTTCTGAAAAATAAAGACAAAGTCAAAAAAAATCCCTACATTTTAGCCATAACATTTCCAGCTCCTATTTTTTAGCCACACTTCCATCCCAACGGCTCTATTAGTTACAAGGTCTCTTTTATTGTCATTTTCAGATTTTCATTTGTTTCATTTGTTGTTTAATTTCTGAGAGTAAAAAAAATCAGACTTCAAAAAAAAAAAAGTCGACAGTGAAAAAAAAAGAGAAAGATAGAAAAAGAAGTAAAAAAAAAAATCAGGTTTGAGTTGCATTGTTGTTGATTGTTCTAAGTGTACAAGAGAAGTGCAAGAGTAAGCATTGCAAGTGAACAAGAGCCATTGTGAGCCAAGAAAGCCTAAACACCATCTTACCATTCAACCTATCCTTAGCCTACCAACAACTATCTTGCTTGTAGTTTGAAGGTTAGACAAGGTTGATTTGATCAAGTTTTGTGCTTAGTCCTTTCTTCCCATTTTATTCTTGTCCCTTGTTTCTATTATCTCTTGATCTCACTTTCTTTGATTCATTTCTGAAATTTTCTGCTTGGAACCTTATCATTGATTGTCTAGCTAATCTCTTTTGGTTAGAGGATTTTTTATTGTCCTTTTGACTAGCTTGAGTGATTGACTATCGTAAGACAGATTGCAACAACAAGCATTTCAGCACCAAAGGGAGAGGAGTGCCGAGAGCAAACACTTGTGATGAAGTTTTTGTTTTGCCTAACCTTAACCTATTTACGTGTTTGTTTGAGTTGTGATGACTATAGGTAACAAATCACCAAGGTCGGAGACTTCCGAGCCCATTTCCCCGGAGTTTTTCAACATGTTGAACAAAATGAACAACAACATCACGACGTTGATGGAAAGGATGGAAGCCCTAGAGGCACGTCCTTCGACATCCACGGAGATGCCTAGGGCACCCCAAGGCCAGCCTTCGGCTTCCGGACATCATAGCCGCGTTCCACCCCCGAAGCACACCTAAGACAACTGGGAAGATCCTCCTAGAACTCCTATTTATGCACGAAATACCCCACCTGAAGAGAACCCACCTCCTCGTGAGAGGCGTGGTCGTTTTAATCATTTTCGTGATGTGCAGGATGACTTTGAGCCCTATGAACACTTTGAGGGTTTCTAAGAAGAAGAGGATCAATGGGAGCGCCATTCGAGAAGGCATGAACAAGGACCCCGTCCACGGAGGCCCCGAGAGCCCGAGCAAGACGGAGTTGGCAAGGTCAAGGTCACAATCCCACCTTTTGAGGGAAAGTGCGATCCGGACACTTACCTCGAATGGGAGACCAAGATCGAGCACATTTGGAGCTGCCACAACTTCACCGATTATAAAAAGGTACAACTGACCACCCTTGAATTTAGCGGTTTTGCACTAATATGGTGGGATACCCTTGTGAAGGAAAGGAGAAGAGCCCTAGACGCACCCGTAGCCACGTGGGAACAAATGAAGGCACTCATGAGGGCACGGTTCATCCCTTAACACTACGCTAGGGAACTCAAGCAGCGGCTTGAGAACCTCCTCAAGCAAGGTTCCACGAGTGTGAAGGAAGCATTCAATGCCATGCAATTGGCTATGGCAAGGGCAAACGTGGTAGAAGATGAGGAAGACACCAATGCTTGGTTCTTAAGAATCCTACACCCTTACTTGGCTAGAGAAGTTGATTGTTATCCTTATACTTCCGTTATTGATCTTTTACATCTAGCCGTGAAGGTTGATAGGAAGTTAAAGGCAAGAGACCAAGGAGGAGCTAGAGGAGGAAACCGAAGCTCAAGCACGCAGCCCTATGGCCGAGATGCCCTAGCACCAAGGGAGAAGCCTAGTTTCAGTTATGGAGGAGAGCAAGGGAATCGAGGAGGAGTTCCATCCATATCGAGTGCCAAGCCACCTAGCCCTCTCGGTAACCCTAAAGGAGGTACTCCTAACCCTTCTAATTTGCGAAATAGGGAAGTTGTGTGTTTTAAGTGCCAAGATAGAGGACACATGATGAAAGATTGCCCACATAGGAAAGCTCTCATGGTTGATCACTTAGGCAACACCAATTCTGAAATTGAGCATGAAAATGATGAGTGTTTCCATGTTGGTTGTGATCCTATTCTAGATTCCTATGATGATGATGAAGGCATTGAATATGAACATGGTGAAAGTTTGATTGTGAGGAGAGCTTTGCATGTCAATCCAACTCTATGTGATGATAACCAACGAGAGAACTTATTTCATACTAGATGCTTAGTAAAGGGTAAGGTTTGTAATGTCATTATTGATGGTGGAAGTTGTTGTAATCTTGCTAGCACTGAATTGGTTGAAAAACTACAACTTTCCACTATACACCACCCTAGGCCCTATAAATTGCATTGGATGAATGATTGCGGTGCATTAAAAGTGAATAAGCAAGTTAAGGTTTCTTTTAAGCTAGGACATTATGAAGATGATGTTTTGTGTGATATAGTACCTATGCAAGCTTCTCACTTACTTTTTGGTCGTCCATGGCAATTTGATCGAAAAGTCTTACATGATGGTTTCACTAACCGCTATTCCTTTGAGTATAAGGGCAGGAACTTCACTCTAAAGCCAATGACCCCTACTCAAGTAGCCGGGGAGTTTGAGAAGAAGAAGGAAAGTGGAGGGTCGGTGCCATCAAAAGTGTTCCTTGCCGCCAAGAGGGAGTTCGTGGACAAGAACTTGGATTCGTGGTCGAATCCTTTCCAAGAAGGGGAGGTTGATGCGAGACCATCCAAGCTAAGGCCTTACACTCTTGTGAGCTATGCCCTAGCTCAAGAACCGACGAGGCCTCAAGGAATCAACGCAGCCCAAGCCAACAAGCTAAGGCCTTACACTCTTGTGAGCTATGCCCTAGCTCAAGAACCGACGAGGCCTCAAGGAATCAACGCAGCCCAAGCCACGGACCCTTGTTTGGATTGATGCCGAGGCTGTACCAAGCACATGTGCCTACCTTGCTCCGTGAAGACCGGGTCCAAATACTAGCCGTTGACAGCCTTGCTAAGTGCTCAAGTGGCCAACCATGAAGACCTATTCTTTAGGATCCATGATTGAAGAAGTCAAGGCCACTTCCTATCTTTTAGGGATTTTATTTGCAATTTCTGAATTTGTTTTAATTTCCATTTAATTTTCTGAATTTCTTTTAATTTTCTGAATTTTTTTTAATTGTCATTTAATTTCAGCCTTTTCTATTTTCATCTAAGGCTATAAATAGCCTCCTAGGCCGGTTGTATGAGGGAACCCATCTTTGATTAATGAAAAGCATTGCTTTGCAAACACATTGTTTCTTGAGGATTCAAGAGAGAGACCGAGAGGATTCTTGGTGAATTGATCTTGCTTGGT
Source organism: Persicaria maculosa (assembly GCA_963922045.1). NCBI lineage: Eukaryota > Viridiplantae > Streptophyta > Magnoliopsida > Caryophyllales > Polygonaceae > Persicaria > Persicaria maculosa. Next base: position 35,713,938 of record OY998269.1, on the reverse strand, counting down.
TTGTCTTGTGTGTGTCGATCTTCGCTAGTTGATTGGTGCTATCAAGCTTTCACGAGCCCCTTTCTTGTGCTCCTAAGATACGTCCTAGGTTGTGTAAGATCGTAGAGATTGGTTAGCTAGTCGTTGGTTTAGGACTTTGTTCAATTGGGATCAAGGGTCTATTCGCTCGTTCTACCTAGACTTTCTCCTGCCCTATCTATCTTTTTCATTGCCATTGTCGAGTCCTTTGAGTCTTTGTCGAGTCATTATTGTCTAACTTGTGTTCTTTGTTTGTTTTGTGCTTGTTGTCGAAAGATCGGGACATCCACGGCTAATCCCCGTATTAACATTCTTGTTAATGAAATTAATTTATATAGAAAATTTTGGTCTACTTAAGTTTAAATTTTTTATTCCATGTCTAATTTAAAAAAAACGGATTTTTTGCCTAGCAACCCTAAGGTCTTGCATATTTCGCGTGTTACCCAATTTTTTTACATATTTCGCCAAATAACCCTGAGGTTTCGTATTTTTCCGCCAAATAACCCTAAGATTTCATATTTTTCGCCAAATAACCTTCTCTCCCAAATTAACTTTTTTTGTTGTTTTTTTAGTAATTTCTCAATTTGTACTAAAGTTCTTGGGTGGTGGTGTTTGTTTTAGTTGTAGTTCTTGTTGCACTTGTTAGACTTAGTTGGTGATTTTAGCTTATGTTTTGGTTGTATCAAATGTGCCCACTTTGTAAAAAGAGGAATCTTACATCCATCAAATTTCAAAACCTACAATTTCTATGTGTTTTCATTCAAGGAAGAAACTAGTAAAGTACTCTATAAAATAAAAATAAAAATAAAAATAAAATAAACTATTACCATTTTTCTTTTAAAAAAATAAAAATAAAATTTTTTTAAGTATAAAAAATTACCACTATAAAATAAAATAAACTATTTTTGTATGTTAACATAAAATTACCACTATAATATTGCATAGTTAATATTAACTTTATTAAAAAAATAAGTTTTGAATTAATAAAAAAATAGATTTAAATGATATTGTGTAATTAATATAGAATGAAATAATATTTTGTAGTTAATATTAACTTTATTAAAATAAGTTTTGAATTAATCTCATTGGTAAAAAAATGTAATTAATATAAAATGGAACAATATTGTGTAGTTAATATTAACTTTATTTAAAAAATAAGTTTTGAATTAATCTCATTGGTTAAATGTCGGACAATATTTAGTAGGAAATCCAAACAACCAAATCAAAAGAAGGCAATCCAAATTAGCCTTTACATAAGAACCACACCCATGATATGAACAACGACTATTGACTTCCCGGATTCCATGGGGCTAAAATCACCAGTAAGTCTAATAAGTGTAACAAGAACTACAACTAAAACAAACACCACCACCCAAGAATTTTAGTACAAATTCAAGAGGAATTACTTAAAAAAAACAAAAAAAACGTTAATTTGGGAGAGAATGTTATTTGGCGAAAAATATGAAATCTCAGGGTTATTTGATGAAAAAATATGAAATCTCATGATTATTTGGCGAAATATGTAAAAAAAGTCGTATACCGCACGAAATATACAATACTTTAGGGTTACTAGGTGAAAAATCCCAAAAAAAAAAACCACGCTCAAAATAAAAAAGTTTTGAAAAAATGAGGGAAATTGAGAAATAACCAAGTAATAATTGAGATTTTGCAACTGAATGCATATAACTGAGTAGAAGGTAGAAGCTCCCGCCCTTCAGTCTCTCTCTCTCTCCCCCCCTCTCTCACCGTCTCACGTCTTTATCTCTCTCTGATTTCCGCCATTAACAAGACAACCACAGACTGTAAAGATCCAGACTGTGAGATATGCGTCGGATTAAGAGAAGAGAGCTCTATAATCTAGCGATTCCAACCTGCGCTCGTCATCTATGGCGGGATTTCTTGACATGTTTAATCACTGTCGCGATCGTACTCACTCTCTTTCAGATTTCCTCCGCGCAATCTCAAACGGGTAACCTCTCTTTCCCCTTCGCCTAACTTCAAACTCATCGATTTTTTGGTTCTTGATTGCGATTTTTCGATTCTGAACAAAACCTACTTGTGTTCTTGAGTTCAAACTGAACGAACCCCCCATTTCCGTTCTTGATTGCAAGTTCTAGTTGCTCCTGGAAAAACCCTAATTTAATTTCGACTACCTAGCTGTGACTTTCTCCATTGAATTCGGTTTGTATGTTTCAATTGTAGCTCCGGAATACCTAAAATTCGTGATGAACGCAACTGAATTCCCATCTGAGGAGTACTATGATTACGTGATTGTGGGTGGAGGCACTGCTGGGTGCCCTTTAGCAGCTACTCTCTCCGAAAATTTCAAAGTATTGCTCATTGAAAGGGGCGGGGTTCCCTATTTCAAGCCAGGATTGATGTCTGAGGAGGGTTTCTTGCCCACCCTGATGCAGTTTGATAGGCCTGATTCGCCTGCAGACGTCTTTGCCTCAGAAGAAGGCGTTCTCAATGCCCGTGGAAGGGTTCTTGGAGGCAGCAGCGCCATAAACGCAGGTTTCTACAGCAGAGCTGATAGCATGTTTTACAGCACATCTGGTATGAACTGGGATCATGTGCTGGTGAATCAGTCCTATGAGTGGGTGGAGAAAGCCATCGTTTTCAAGCCGGAGTTAAGAAACTGGCAATCCACTGTTAGAGATGGGCTTGTTGAGGCTGGTGTTGGTCCGTTTAACGATTTCACCTTGGAGCATGTTGTGGGAACCAAGATCAGTGGCTCAACTTTTGATGGCTCTGGTAGGCGACATAGCGCTGCTGACCTTTTGAACAGTGGAAACGCCTCTAACCTCAAGGTTTCGGTTTATGCCACTGTGGAGAGGGTCCTGCTTGCCAGGCCCTCAACTTCAGATAACTCGAATCTAACTGCCATTGGGGTGGTTTATAGCGATGCATCGGAGCATTACCACCACGCCATGGTGCGCAATGGGGGTGAAGTCATCCTTTCGGCTGGCACTATTGGGAGCCCTCAGCTTCTGCTACTGAGTGGGATTGGCTCAAGGCCTTATCTTTCATCATGGGGAATTCCAGTTTCGCTACATTCGCCGTTTGTTGCCCAGTTTTTGTATGATAATCCCAGAAATAGCATCTCGATTTTGCCTTCAGTACCTTTGGAGCACTCCCTTATACAAGTGGTGGGCATCACTGAATCTGGGGCCTTCATCGAAGCAGCTTCAAACGTGATCCCTTTCGCCTCCCCAACTCATTCCATCTTCATCAGATCCCCATCACCACCTTTGTATCTCACAGTAGCCACCATCATAGAAAAGATAGCCGGACCCATCTCATCTGGTTCCTTGAGGTTGGCTTCAACAGATCCAAGGGTGACCCCCATTATCCGGTTCAATTACTTCAATGACCCAACAGATCTCCAAAGATGCATTTCTGGCTTGCGCAAGATAGGCGACATTCTCAATACCCGAGCCATGCAGCATTTCAGGTTCAGACAATGGCCTATGGCTGCAGAATTCAGATTCGTAGGGCCCCGATTGCCTTCCAACCTGTCTGATGATAGTCTCATGGGCGACTTCTGTCGCCGTACAGTCAGCACCTTGTGGCATTACCATGGTGGCTGCATTGTCGGTAAGGTAGTTGATCCCGATCTCCGTGTTTCTGAGATCAGCTCCCTCCGAGTAGTTGATGGATCCGTGCTGAACATCTCTCCTGGAACCAATCCACAGGCGACTCTCATGATGATGGGCAGGTAATGCAATTCACTCACCTTCAGCATTCACATTAGTCCTCACATGATCATATGCTTTGTTAAGACACTTAAAAATGCTACATTTTTTGCTGTTGTTTTGACAGGTATATGGGATTAAAGATGATGAGAGAACGGACGCAATAGGACTAGGAGAGCTCTTGTTGTATGATGATAAAGAACCTGTAGAATTCAGATTTGATATTGTTGCTTGTTTGCACCATTGATTTTTCCTGCAAGTTTTGGATTCATCTTTTAGACTGGATGGTTCTGTAATTCCTTTGTATACACTATACAATGAAGATGACAATTTTTGTGTTGTAGTCGAGTTTCTTCTACATCTGATCAGGCATCAGATGCAAATTCAAAGACTTGGGTAACCTTAGGTAAAGCAATGAATTTGGGAACCACATAACCACAATTTTTTTCCCCCAAAAAGATTTTAAATATGAATAACGGGAATTTATTTTATTTTATTTTTAATACAAAACCTCCGTATATGTTTTTGGATCATCAAATTCAAAGTCATCCCCAAAAAATGGCAGCGTAAGATATCCTTTGACTGGCTCATCTTGTCTCCGTCGTCCATGTCTGATAACCCTTTGCAGCCAATCTTACAGAAGCTGCAGATTGCAGCAACTGGGATTGGAACCCAGTTCTGCCGGTTATTCGACCATGCCATTCACCCTTCACCCCCAAACCCAAACCCTAATCCTTTGCTCCTGAATATTTCGTCCTCCCAAACAAACCCACTGACTGGTATCAATGGCGGCTCCAATCCTCCCCAACCTAATGGTTTGTTTGTGAAGGTACCGTTTGTTTGTCTTCTTCATACCATGCATTTTTGCCGTTTACAAAGCGAGCAACTTTGGTGCACACCAGGTGTTTGTTAAAAGTTGTGGCCTGAGTTGAGGAGTTCTGCAAATTGAATTGATTAATTTTTTTCTTCTTTGAGGTATTGTTAGTCAATAAGTCAATGTGCTTGGTCCAATTTTATATTTTGATAGAGGGAATTGCTTGAGATTATTGGTGTATGCAATTTGATACAGACATTGTTTGAGGGACGATTTTGAACGCTTCTTTTAAATGCTAGAATCGAGCCTTCTAAAATGTATTTTTCATGCTTGAATTTTTGCGACATTGCATAATCGATATCGGTTGCCAATATGATTTTGGTTAATATCCTCTGATCTAGGATAAAGCTGCTCAACCAGTGACTAAGGAAAAACTTGGAAGGGCTACCTGGACCTTTCTTCACACTCTTTCAGCTCAGGTATCACAATGCTCATCATTCTCGGGACATTTTTGCGGCTTTTCATATGTTTTCTTGTTTTTTCATCACATCATCTCATTACGATGCATCTTGGATGATATAAACTTATGTATCTCACTCGCATTGGTACGAAGGGTTCCCCTCTGGATTCTGTTGAAAGAAATGTTGCTGATTAACTGGACTGATTTCATTAGAGAAAGGCTGATATTCAACCTTGCAGTTTGCATGATTTTAGTTTTTAATATTCAATATAGTTCTGCTGTTATTGGCTATATATGTTTATGCAAGCATCTAAACTTGAGTCTGTTGATTGAATATACTCTCAAAGTAATTTTAATAAGTTTCGTGAGTAATGCAAAGAAGTAATCTTCAATCCTCGTTTCCATGCCGACATTATGCAATTTGAATCATATGATAACTAAAAGAAACACGTAGCCACATAGCTCTATATTATTTGTCACCTTAAAGAAAATGTGAAGTTATTCACAACAGGGATGGATTGCTTGAATATGCAAAACTAAACTTCAAAGTATATGAATTGAAGCATGGTGAGATATTAAGTGAATGAGCATGTGATTAATTGATTGAGTCAATCTACAAATCAAGCTTTACATTTGATTTCAGAAGATGTTATTTGACCTTGTACAACAGGGGCGGCCCTAGGGTGGGGCGGGCGTAGGCAGCCGCCCCACCCTTCGACCCACGCGTCCCTGGACTTTGGAAAAAATATAAAAAATTATTTATATATATGGCAGTGTTGTAATAATAAAACCAGGATGAATATAAAATCAATTAATCTACTTTGTTTAGTTGGTTGGTGGGAAGGAAAGTAAAGTGACCTCAAAGGTTGAGGGTTCAATTCCTACTAGCCTTCTAGCTTTTTTTTTTCTTCGTTCAACTTGCACCACACTCTCTATATTTCTACCCACTTATTTAATTATATTCTCACCTCCCTATTAGATACAAATTATCTATCTATAACTAATTAAGCCCCATAAAATTGGTGAAATTAGCCTCTTTTATTTAAAAAAAAAAATTTCACCTCCCTCAAAAAAGTTTTTTTATTCTTTTTTCAACTTGCACCTGCTCTCTATGTTTCTACCCCCTTATTTAATTATATTCTCACTTCCCGAGCTCCCTATTATATACAAATTATCTATCTATAAACTAATTAACCCCCATAAAATTGGTGAAATTAGGATTTGATTATGAGAATAAATTTTGTGAAATTTTCATTAGAGTTTGTACTTTTGAGAATAAATTGTGTTTTAATTATTGTGTATATGTGATTTTGAGAATGAAATTTATTAATTGAATTTGTGAAGCTTTATGCAATATTTATATTTTCGTACCCTACATGTCTTTGGGAAGCAAAAGATATTATAAAGTTGATAAGTTTACAATCCTAGATAATATGCAAAAGCCTTGAATTTAGCATGATTGAATTTCGATAAGTTTACACTCCTAAATATGACAAATGTCTGAATTTCAAATGAATGACGAGAAACCACTACCATAGCAATCAAGCAAATGTAAGTCTACTTTTCTACAATCCATTGCTAAGTTGAAAGTCGTAGGTTAGGTAAAGGAGTTTATTCAAGGCCAATATCTCAATACACACTAGAAATTTCGCCCCACCTTTCGGAGGATCCTGCGGCCGCCACTGTTGTACAAACGGCTGATAAATTCAGTTGACAAAATTTCTTGTGTTTACAGTACCCAGAAAAGCCAACTAAACAACAGAGGAGGGATGTGAAAGAACTGGTAAGACAATGATCATTTACCTTTTCTTTTTTTTCGAACTAATTCTATGAAGAAATGAAGAAACACTGCAGTTTATGCACAATTAAAAATTAATTACTGTCTAATGAAGGCTAACTGCCATTTTTTTTAAAAATATCTGTGAGATGAGATCCAATTAATGGGATTTGAAAACTTGAATGCAGATGGGCATACTATCTCGAATGTACCCTTGCAAGGAGTGTGCAGATCACTTTAAACAAGTTCTCAGGTGATGTTTTTTCCTATTAAATAAAAACAGGTTAAACAGGTTTTCGTCTTGTCGTACCACTTAACCTATCACTGAATCTGTCTGAATGTGAGGCCTAACTAAATTCCAACATTTAAGTGGCATTTGTACATCGTTGTTCTGTTCAGAGGTCAAGGAGGATTAATGCAATATTGCTTCTAAAATTTGTGTGAACGGTTTTTCCATTTTACTCCGTTTTCAAAAATGTTCGTTCTTTCTTTCAACGCGAGATAAGTTTAATCTTCTACCGCAGTTTATGTGCCTAATCAAGTGCAATTCGTCAACAGAACAAATCCTGTACAAGCTGGATCCCAGGCTGAATTCTCTCAATGGCTATGTCATATGCACAATGTTGTTAATAGAAGGTAACTTGGTTTTCCAGATGTTCTTGGGCATTGTTTGTGTTTCATGCTGAAATATTTTAATTGCGTGATTCGACAGCCTTGGGAAGCCCGTCTTTCCCTGTGAACGTGTCGACGCGAGGTGGGGGAAGATGGACTGCGAGAAGCGTTTGTGTGACCTACATGGAGATCCAATTTTCGGAGACGAACACCATTGAGACTCATTGCAGAGGATTGATAAGAAAACACATTAATATTGGGACTAAATTGCTGCTACTTAGGAGAGGCGTAAGCTGCTCCATAAAAAAAAAACATTAACAATGTAATTAAAATTCAGGATGGGGAGGAATAAACAGAATTAAAAGTGTGATTGTATGCTTTTGGGAATAGGAATAAACAGTTGAAATCTTCTATCCCAAGTCCTGTTACAAATATTTTTTTCATAACGTATTAGCATTTTTTTTTTAACATGTTAACATATCTTATAATCTTACTTTATGCTGTTTAAGAAATATCAAAATCTTAAAATTAGAGGTGGGGATGGCGAATGGGATTGGACGTGGGATTATCCTAATCCTGTCTTGTCCCATGTATATTTTACAAGACGGGATTAAATTTTTTTTGTTCAAATCATGTCGGGTCTTATCCTTCACGGACCGGGATCGGGACAAATAGCCCCATAAAAAATAATTTAAAAACAATCCAATTAAATCCAAAAATAGCAAGCAGCAAAGCTGCAAAGTAAAGTCATCAAATCTTACATATGGGTGTGTTTGGTAACTAGAGCTGAATGGGTAGCTGAAGCTGAACGATTTATTATGTAAAATATGTTAAATTAAGCTAGTAATGTGTTTGGTAACCTTAGCTGAATGGGTAGCTGATAAAACTAGCTGATAAAAGAGGAGATTTGTGTATATAAAAGGAAAATCTCCAAAAAGCTTGGGTGGGTAGCTGGTGGGAATTCCATTCCAAAACGCTAATTAACAAATAATGTTAGCTTTATTTCATTTAAAACTATATAATATTAAAACAAAAAGCTCCAAAACGCTATCTGTGTTGCCAAACACATACAGTATTAAGTATAATTAAATGGATTGACATTCAAACGAACCCTTAGAATAATCCGTATGAAGGTCAAGCCTTGCTAGCTTAGCTGGTAAGGATGACATGTAGTGGCCTCAGTTCGAATCCCCCCTCCCTCTATTGTAATGGTCTAAGTGCCTACCTATGAACAAAAAATAAATCCGTATGAATAATATGTAGTACTGTGGGCGTCTAATAGATACTACTCGTCTCAAAATATAGATCGTTTGACTTTTTGATACGTTTATTAATGAATTGAAAACTATATACGATATTAGTTTTTATATAATATTATTTTAAAAAATTAATATTTCATAAAAAATAATATTTTATATAATATTTAACTCTTAAAAAATGTGTAAAAAAATCAAATCATCTATATATTGAAATAGGATTTGGATTGAGGTTCCAAAACACAAATCCTAGATTTTTTTTTTACGATGGGGCCCGCCTTCGGGGTTTCACCAACTCTTGTCTATTCTAATCCAAACACCCATTTTTTTTTTTTGATTGGGTAAATATTCGAGCTCAGACAGGCCTGAAGCTCGAGAGGCCGGCGAATTGACATGACGGATTAACCGTCATCATACAACATAATAAACACACAAAATCACACAGATGAAAAGAAAGACCCAAAGAACCCATAAAGACCGTCAGCTAGCGGAAGAGTCGAGGGAGATCTTAGACGAGCCACGAATGCCGAGAATACAGAAGAGTGCAACAACTCACACGGCGTCTCAACACCGAGAAGACGGAGAACAGTAACCCACTAACGGAAAGGACGAATTATTTTTACTTTTAAATTCATCCATTCCATTTTTTGTAGTATACTATACGGAGTAGTATTTAAAAAAAAAATAAAGTAGACGGTTTGGAGGAAATCTAGTTGTTGATAGAAAAAATGTGTAAAGCAAGTAAGCTGCTGGATAGATAAGCATGGGATTTATTTTTAATATTATTTATTATTATTTTCCTGTAGATATTCTCCGTAGGACGTTTTTTCTGTTTCGGGTGACCACGTCATTTAACCCCTCAATCTCTTTCATTCTCATCCATCCAACGCTTCAACTCTCTTCTTTCACTACTGAATTCTGATTTCGATTCATGAATTCGAATTATTTTTTTACATGAGTCAAGTAGCTCAACTTCGATCTTTATACTAATTTATTAACTCATTGTGTGGTTGAATCAAATTGAGATTTGGTTTAACTCAAAACTCTAATTTTGTTGAATTTAAATGTAATGAGCAAGTACAATTAAAAAAAAAAAAGTCAAGTAATTGTAATGAGCTGGGTGTAGACCTGTCGAACGGGTCGGGTCACTTCGTGTCCCGGGTAAAACGGATCCTGGGTATATCCGGTTGACTCGAACTCGGATTTGACCGGGTTTCGGGTCGATTTCGGATTTGTCAATTTTTTATTTTTATATTAAAAAAAATCATGATTTGATAATTTTGGGATAATTTTAAAATTCTAAAATTAAAGAGGTGGTTCATAACTCATAAGTTTTAGTGGTTGTAATTATATACTATATCTAGACATGTCAAAGCATGACCCGACCCGAAAACCCGACCCGTACGCCCGGTAATTTTACGGGTTTGGACCCGGTGTTTTAGACTCGAGATCCGAAATCGACCCGGACCCGAATTACCCGGGACTTTTAGGATTAAGACCCGGTGACCCGTTGGGTCGAAATCGACCCGATGAGTCATCACCTTGTAGACGCCACACATGCACTAAATTGAACCCACATAGGTTCGTCATGTAATTGTATTCATTAAGGTCACTCATAAATTAAATAATTTATATATTTTACAATTATAGTATGTTTAGAACACTTATTTGTATAAATATGATTTTTTATGCTTAAAATATTAATATAATGTTATTAATATAATAATATTTATAAATTTAATTATAATATTATTATTTAGTTTAATTTGACATATTTATATTACAATTTAATTTTGATATTATTTTAATATTTTTAAAAATTCTTCAAAAAGTTCGAGTTTTTTTGACCCGGTGGGTCGACCCGAACTCGGGACAAATCCGGTTTGGCTCGACCCGGAACGCCCGATAACCTGAATTACCCGGGACCCGAATGACCCGAACCCGACCCGAATGACCCGATTGACAGGTCTAACTATATTTGATCCAAAATATTTGATTTTTATTATTTCTCGTAATTTCTAATAAAATGTAATAATATATAAAATATCAAATTTTTAAATAATTTTTTAAAAATAATTTCATGCAATTAGTAATAAGCATAGATTTGTTTTAATATTTTATTTTTTTTAGAATTTTTATCTTTTAAAAAAATGTGTTGAAAAATAAAAAATCAAATATTATCGATCGGACGGAGTATTACACAATTCAAATAAATATAAAAGTTGATTTGAAAATGAAAGATCAAGTGATTGTAATTATAAAATGTAATAAATTGGAATCTCCATAAAATAATTAATCATATATAATTATAAATCAACCGGGTCAATCGGGTAAATCGGGTCAAAATTATCGGGTCACCGGGTCGAAACCCAGATTACCCGAAAAAAATTTTGGGTTTTCGGGTTCGGGTTAGAAAAAATTTTCGGGTCAAAATTTCCGGGATCGGGTTGGAAAATTTCCGGGTCGGGTCAACCGGATCGGATTTTGTTTTGACAGGTCTAGCTGGGTGTCTATATTCTCAAAGTTGAGTATAAAGATATTTTAAAGAGTTTAAATTCGAATGAATGCTTATTTTATTTTTAAACAAGCTAAGAATAATAGATGTCGAGTTAAAACTGAACTGCTCGATCTGTGACGGTCATCCAGACTACACCTTCTTGTGAGTGCTAACCGTGAAGCTGTTAAAAGGTTTTACTTCTACAAACAAAAAGGTCCCTTCACTGAAACGATTGGCCGGAACAATTTTACCACTCATCATAAATTATCTCCAATTGTACTGAGCATCAACTTATTTTAATAGGTTAGGTTCATATGGATTAGGTAAAGTATCTTTGTTATCGCCATCAAAGTAGTATTTTATTGTGTTACATTTTACAAATGATTGGCCCAAGAGTTAAAATGACACTTACCTAACTCATCTCCACTCTCCAGTGGATTTTGCTCAATCTTTTAGTACCATTTTTTTATTCGGTTACCCGAATTTTACCCCCTTTTTTCCAGTTCGGATTAGGGCTTGTCCAATCACCGGTTGTTAAGCCCATCCGGTTTGTTCCGATTTGATTATATTTTTTTTTCACGTCTCTCCTAAAAATAGTACAAAGATGCAACCCATTTTGAGGGCAAAATTTGTACATAAATTGAAGATGGGTAGCTGGTGGTACTATAAATTTATGACAAAAGTCAGAAGATTTGATTTGAAACGACATAAAGCAAATTACTGAACATATTTACTGTACAATAATGCTACTAACGCCAAATTTGGAGAATGTGTTTTACAAAATGGAATTGCTAATGGCATTACAAATAAATGGGAAAACACCATAATGAAATTCATAACCCAAATTTACAGGGAAATAAGATCAATAAACTCAACAACATTTAACCATATTATATATTATATAATATAATACTACTATGTAATTTCAGGCTTAAACAAATGAACACAAAATCAACCATACTGAGTTTTCCGATCAGCCTTCACAACACCATCGGATGATACAGATCCTCCGTCGCTGTACAACCCCCCATTTTCTTCCTTTTTTTCACTTGCATTTTGTTTTTGTTTTTTCATGCCCGGGATATATTTACGGAAACTGGAAACGGTTTTGGGCAATCAAACGACGCCGTTTTGAAAACCCCCAAAAGCAAAAGCCAAATTAAAAAAAAATCATTTCTCTTCTCGATAATGAATGGATCCCAAAAAAAAAACCTTCAAAAAAAAATTTGACCCCAAATTAACCTGACCCGGGCGGTTCTCGATCAGGTATTTTCTTTCACTTGACCAGCTCGGAGACCCAACCGAAATCGGGAGCCGGCAAGGCCGGTTCAGCCCGGTCCAGCGTGTTCTCCCTCCTCAGCTTCGCATACATTGCCGCCCGGAGTTTTTTCCCGGACTCGACCCGCTCCATTGCCGGTTCCTCCTCGGAGGACAAATTCCATGAGTCGAACAACCTGGCCGGGGGCCCGACCGGGTTCGGAGTCGAAGGAAGGCTTAAACCCGGTCCATTCCCCCAAGAACAAGAGCGTGGGCTCCCAATCTGCAAGCCCCTCACGCTCCCGACGAGTTCGCTCAGTCCAGGAGGCGATTCGGCGCGGCGACTCGGAGGGAGGGGATCGGGGAGGAGGCGGAGCTGGTCGGGGGAGTGGGCAAAGAAGCAGACGCGGCGGGGGCAGCGGGCGCCGTCCTTGCAGGGCTGGGTACGGTAGCGAGTCGGGTGGAGCCAGCACTCGAAGACGCCGTGAGCGAACTCGCAGGAGTCGCCGCGCTTGCAGCCGCCCTTGCGGAAATCGGGGCAGGCGATGCCGGAGTAGTGGTACAGTCGGGGGTCGCGGCGGCGCGCCTTCTCGCCGGGGTGCGCGAAGGGGCAATCCGTCCAGTCGTGAGAGCGGCCCCGCGCGCAGCGCCGCACCTTGAACTCGTACATCCGGAACTCGTCGCTGGAGAACGAGTCGAACGGGAAGTCCGAATCGGCGTCGGAGTCGAGGTCGTCGTTGGAGGGGAGGTAGCGGTGGAGGGCGGCGAAGTAGTCTGCGGGGAAGGAGGAAGGGGAGAAATCGGAGGAGGCCGGCGGGGAGTGTGCGCCGGCGAAATAGGGGGAGGGAGGGGAGGAGGAGAGATTAACGGAGGCCGTTGGATCGTCCCAGCGGGGAATTTGGACGGTGGGATGAGGGCGCTTGATCATCATCATCATTATCTGGAAATATATTTATTAATTTAATTAAATATTTTTTGGGGGGGATCACTCTCTTTCAGCAGGTAGTGCGAGTGGTGGTGGGCTCATGGTAAATTGCGTCTGGAAGTGAGAAACCCAAAGGGGGTTTAAATAGAGTGGAGGAAACTAACCATGGTTGGAAGGACATGAGAAGGGGGTGAACCATGGTTAATACAAAAAATCTAGAGATGTTGGCGTTTACCTTACTACGCCTAGATTTCAGTAGGAATGGAAGGGAGTATGGGATAGGGGGGAGGGGTAAAGCGGGAAATATATAAACATGGAAACTTGGGAGCAAAAAAGATTAAAAAAAAAGGTAAAAAGGAAAGGACGTTGTCGCGTTGTGTTAATTTGGCTTTACCTCGTGCAGGAAGGAGATTGATTTTAGGCATAGGTGACCTTGTGGGCCCGACTTGGTCATCCTACCTGCCCGAAAATCTCTACCCATTTTTAATTTGTACGTTCCTTCCTTTGAGTAATTTTACTCCGTAGTGAAGTGGGACTCACTGTAGGAGTATGTAGTACATTACCGTAGGAGTAATAAAATTACTACTCCGTACTCCACTCCGTAATTAATGTCATACCTATCAAACGGGTACTTGATGGGGTCCATAAAAACGACGTTAGAGAATAGAGATGGGCATGGATATTAACTCGTCTCATATATGCACTACGGGGTACTATTAATTAAGTCCAACACAAGAGCCTTTTCAAACCTCCATAACATATAATTACACTATAATCAACTCATCAATTTATATATACACTTCCTATCCTATACTCTATTTGTTTAATTGATTTATCGTACGTAATTTAAAGATTAAAAATACATAAATATGATTGGATATTCGAACGGAAAGATTATATAATGAACTAATGGTTTTAAGTCGTTTTCGTCAATCCATATCACATCTCCGATCTGATGAAATAGTATGAATTTAGACAATCTTTTATAAACACGTAATTATCTTGTGGATAGTCTATGTCATGGACTTGTTTGATTTAGTTTTGTCTAATTTTGTATTATGTAGGGTTAATATTCTAAAAGACGTTAGGCGGCCGCTAGGCGATGGATGGCCGCCTAGCACCTAGGCGGCTAGGCGAGTGTCTAGACGGCGTTTAGACGGATTTAGAACAAACTTGATTATTTTCTTATATTTAAACGTATATCACATGTTAATAACTCATATAATGTAATAATAATCCATAATATTACTCATAAACTTAAAGATGTGATGCTTAACTAACACTAAAGCAAATAAACGCAAAAATATGTGTCCAAGTAGCGAATTTAAACCTCCCAAAATCCAAAACCATAGGTTCGACTCAAAAGCAAATACATCCCGACCTGGGGGATAAAAAAAATATATAAGTCGACTAATCACCTATTTAGACGTTAAAATTAAATAATCGTTGGAGTAGGTGGGCCTAGGCGGGGTCTAGTCGGTTCCTAGGCGGATTTTCTCCTAAAGGCCCGTCTAAGCTTAAAAAATCTTAGGTGTCCTCCCACCTAGCGTCTATACACGATTTTTAGAACAATATATAAAGTGTATTTCTGCTTGTTTGTTTTGCACCTTTTCCATTTTTCTGATTATATGTTTTGACGATTTACCGTCTTTTGACTTATCGGCCATTAAGATTATCTGATTAGTTAAAAAAAATAATACAATAAAAAAAAACACAATGGAGGAAGGTAATTTTGGTAAAGCAAAGTAGACTACTGTGGAGTCGGGGGGAGCGAGACGGCCGTACCAGTTACCTTGAGGGTTAGTTTAGTTCACAGCAGGGATGGGGAAGTCGTGGAGGAGAATATAAAGAATATCTGTGTACGGAGGATGATGGAGTGGGAGTTGGTCACGTGACAATCGAACCCACGGTGAGACTGTAAAAGGGGGCACGTGTTCGGTTGGCTTCCTCCTACGCCTACGGACTGTTTTCATTCTTCCGACGTGGCATTTTTGGATGATATCTACTTTTACCAAATGCCTCTTCTCTCCTCGTGATGTTGACTCCCCTTTTCCCAGCTCAAGGTTATCCACTCCGTCTCGGATTCTTCCTGTGGGTGCACGTCCACCATACCCTCCCTACGCCTTTCCTTTTCCATACTCATCTTTCCTATTTATGCAAAATTGTTTTCTCTTTTGTTGTTCTACAATAATAAATCTAAGGGAAATTTACCTAAAACCACCTGTTAAATACGTATTCTTACACTTAAATATCCATTAAATTTAAAATTACAGAAAACCACCTATTAAATGGTTTTTGTTCACAACTCACCACCCATTGTCTATTTCTATTATAATTTTGTTAAATGTATATTGTATTATAATATTTTAAGCTTTATATTTAAATTAGAATCTCAAAGTGATTTAAAAATATATTTCACTAAATTGTTTAAAAAACTTGATGTATATAAGAATAAATTCTCCTATTATATTCCTAAAAATGGTTATAAATTTTAAAAATATTTTATAAACTACTTTTTAATCAACTTGAAATGAGTTTATAAGTCATTAGCATTGTTTAAATTTAATAATATTTTTATACTAATAATTAATGCCTCATTTTCTTTCATTTGTAAACACCTACACCATATACTAAAAATGAAAAACAAAATTATCTAAATATTTTTTTAAAATATATTTTCCATTCTCAAAAGTTTTTTATATTAAAAGTATCCTTTTCAAGTTATCTTAAATTTTAAAATAAAATTCAATGATATTCCACACATTTAGAATCTCTGTCCTCCCTATAAATATAGATTTTAAAATTTTCACACATTTTTGCCCCTAATATATTAATATATGTATTTTTTTATCCCTACCATAAATATAATTTAAATATATTCAGGTTTAAATTTTAATTTTTAAGTATAAAATATTAAAATATATTATATTCAATAGAATTCTAATAAAAATATGTGGTGAGTGGTGATTTGTTAACAAAAAACATTTAATGGGTGTTTTTTTTTATAATTTTGTATCTAACCGGTGGTTAAATGTAAAAGCTTATATTTAACATATTATAATAATAATAATAATAATAATAATAATAATAATAATAATAATAATAATAATAATAATAATAATGTGACCCAACCCAAGCATAATTAACATACTTTAATTAGCAAGATAATAACTTGGATTGTGCCTTGTAGTGGAGTTTATTTATTAGTAATACTAGTAATTATTTATTTGAGTAAAGTCAAAGAAACAGCAGTAGATAGATATCGTAAATTAATTCATTTCATACTTAATTAATCGAATCAGATAAGTCTCTAATCTGTTTCGAGTGTAAGTAATAGATATCGCTTTCTTAGTTGTGGATTAGGATGGAGTTTCAGATATCACATGTTTGATGCTTTCATATGATCGTTTTTGGTTAAAAAATTACTTTTATATACTAATAATTATATAGACAAGTGCACCCCAAAATTATGATCGATCAACTAACTACTGCGCTTTGACGAAATTATATAATTAACTTTATGTTAATACTATATATATATTAATCCTAATTCCTAAATCAACATCGAACCCATCAATCCATATTCTTAATTAAATAGGAGTATAATTAAACAATGGAGGCTGCAATATATGCAAGTGCATATAAACAAACTCCGTCGATCTCAACTACCTGAAATATTAATGATTCGGTCTCCTTAGACGGTAATCGAAATTCTCTTTTGCTATCACAATTTGTTACTACATTTCCATCGTTACGTAATTACCAGTGTATCCATCCACTGGCGGATCCAAGAAGCCCTCTCGCTTGAAAAAAAATAAACGTAAAAAAAAATATGGGAATTTTTGGTATTTTTTAATAATTTTTAGATAAACCAGTATAAAATGAATAATGAACTACTAAGGCGGCTTAACTTAGTTGGGAAAAAAAGGATTAATTTATTAGCTTGAGATTATAAGTTCAAATCTCATTAGCCTCGTTTTTTTATAATTTTTATTTCTCTTAGTTTTCTTCTACTATAAATGTAATTATCCTATGTCGCCTCGCCGTTGTTATCCCGTGTTGGAGGGTGCACGCCCTCTTTGCACTCCGACTTTGTGCTCGCCGTCGGGTCCTCACAGCCCGGCCTGGGTTGCCGATGGTCTATCCTTCCTCTCTATCGCAACCATTCGACCATTTATCTCTATTTCTTGGGGTTTTTGTCGGTTCAAGTTGGGGGATCTCTTTCCTTCACAGATCTGTTCTAATTTGATCTGATCTTTGTTCTTCTGCCCTAGGGTTTGTCTGTATCATCTTGCGTATTCACTGTTCATCCTCCTGGGTTCGGGGCTGTGGATGTCCGGTCTTGCCGCCCCTGTACGACCTCCTCCAGTCTTCCTCTGCGGTGCGGGGCTGCCTCTATGGTGTTGCTTCTCGCCGCCGGTGGCTGGGTCGGCAACCGTCCGTCTGGCTCCCTATCGGCCTCCTACAGTGTCTCCCCAAATGCTTTTCCTTGGGCCCAAAGGCTTGTCCTTGGGCCCAGGGTGACCCGTAACCTTTGGCTTTGGGCACAAGGTCTTTCCTTGGGCCCGAGGCAGCCCGTATAAAATTTATATACACTTAATTTTATAATATTTACTTATATATATATATATATATATTTCGGACAAAATTTCCGAAAGGGCTTTATTTAAATCCCGAAAGGGTTCGACAAAAATCCCGAAAGGGTTTTACAAAAATCCCGAAAGGGTTGGACTAAAATCCCGAAAGGGCGTGGAAAATTATTTGTGTACTAAATGTTTAAATAATTTCTTCCCGGACTCTCTATTTGGTTCCGGGAGTTCGCACGCATTTTCTCGGCCGATGTTTAGTTCTTCCCTTTTTGGCTTGTATTTGTTCCCCTGTTGGCGTCGGGTCGCTGCTTTGGCGTGTGTGCGTTTAGTTCCGAGTTGGGTTGCAGTATCAGGCGTCCTGTATGATCGTGAGGATCGTGGTGGTGTTCGTGGTCTTCGAAGATCCCTCATCTAGGTGGGGGCAACGTCGATGGTCCGCACTTCCCCAGGTTTCGCCTTTTCCGATGGTGGGTTACTGTTCTCCGCCTTCTCGGCGTCGAGACGCCGTGTGAGTCGTCGCACTCTCCCGTGTTCTCGGCATTCGTGGCTCGCCTTGTATCTACCTCGACTCCTCCGCTGGCTAGTGACTTATATGGGTTTCTAGGGTTGTTTCTTTCATCTGTTTTATTTTGCGTGTTTGTATGCTGTTTGTTGACGGCTAGTCCGTCTGCCGATTCGTCGGCCTCTCGAGCTTCAGGCTTGTCTGAGCTCGAATTTTTACCTAATAAAAAAAAACAATTTTAAAGTCCTCTCAAATATATTTTAACAAAAACATTGTTATATATATAGATATAAAAATAATTCTCAATTTTTTTTATTTTTTATTTTTCTTTAACCTTTTCCATAAAAATGTCTATTTAAATCACAATTTGTATCTCAAATGGACATATAGCAAATTCAGGACACTCACTTAAATCCCTATTGAAAATGGATAAGTAGCTAAAATTTGTACTCAAATGTCATATAGCAAATTTTTTCCTTTTATTATTCTCTTTATCTCTTTAAACCAATCACATTTTTTCCTTTTATTCTTAACATTTTTACTTAATATTGGGCTTAATTCAAAACATGGAATTCAATCTAATATAACTTCTGGACTTAACTCAAATTTATTTACTAACTATTGGGCTTAATTCAAAACATTGAATATAAATATTTATGACACATCAAATTTAAACAAAGTTATAATGATATTGATATGATTATAACTGATCGAGTGATTTAAAATATCTATATTTATGTATTATACTTGAGATTTTTGAAAAAATAATTTTCTGAGAGAATTATAAGATATATTTATGGTAAAGTTTTTTATGAATTTTATCTTAACTTTTATTAATCTTTTATAATATTTTTTTCATATATATTATTAATATTTTAGTTTTAAAAAACCGTGTCATGGTAAAGTTTTTTATGATTTTTATCTAAATGTTTATTAATCTTTTATAATATTTTTTCATACATATTATTAATATTTTAATTTTAAAAAATCGCGTCATGGCGCGAGAATTATACTAGTATATTCTATCTATTAGACTTAATTCAAAATATTGAATTCAATATAATGTCTACTATTAATCTATATCTATATCTATATCTATATCTATATCTATATCTATATCTATATCTATATCTATATCTATATCTATATCTATATCTATATCTATATCTATATCTATATCTATATCTATATCTATATCTATATCTATATCTATATCTATATCTATATACTATTAAAAAAGAAGAGTTTTAACCTACGTGTTATCTCTAACTTTTTTTTATTAGCTCTTTAAACTAATCAAATAATTTATTCTTTAATGATATTATTATTTTTTAAAACAAAGGTATAATAATATTATTATTTTTAATAACTACTACTGTAAGATTGATTTAAAATATCTATATCTATATATGCTAATTTAAATGAGATTTAAAAAAAATAATTTTATGAAATTATTTCTAAGATACTTTTATAGTAAATGTTTTTATCCTAACATTTATTAATATTTTATAATATTAATTTTTATATTATTAAGATTATATTTTTGAAAAATCGCGCCATTACGCAAGAACTGTACTAGTTATATATATATACATACTAGTTCAGTACCTGCACTGTGTGCGGTTTTTTTAATTTAAACAAACTTGATAATAAAACCGGTTTATTCAATTAATTAATTTATTCCATACTTCTGATTTCTCAAATCTGAATGAAATGATACTTAATTAGTATAAAAGCTAATTTCTTCTTACTCCGGCCTTACTCCTTGCTAGTGTATATTAGTGGAAACAATATATGAAAAGTTATAATTTCTCAAAGTCGTAAATAACCTGCAATAACAACACCAAAAAGAAGGGAAAATACGTCAGCGTTTGTGAAATAACATTAACAAACTATATATAGGTCAAAATCTAAAAATCTATCCATAATTATATATGTATAAAATCCAAAATTATATCTCATAAATATATCAATAACTTCAAGATATATTGGAAAATTTTATTTCTTATTGAATTCCATAAGTTGATAACTTTTACACCGCTAAGTATTATTTCAATTTATCCAAAACCTTTTATCTTCTTCATATTGATAAAGTTATTGATAAATTTATTTAATTATTATGACCATGCTAAGTATTATTTGAATTTTGTCAAAAAAAAATTTATCTTCTAAAAATATGTTCATATTGATGAAGTTATTGATAAAGTTATTTAATCAGTATGACCATGAAATATATTGATAAAGTTATTATCTTCTAAAAATATGTTCATATATAGTGAAAATAGATAAAATCTTATCTTACATAGTAGTATTTAAAATTAGTTAATATCTTCTAAAAATATATTCATATCTAATCCAATTGGGTCAAATTTTATCTTATGCATATATAGATATATTGGTTAAATAGAGTAAGAATAAAATTTTATCTTATGCATATATATTGATTATTTAAAAAAATTGATTGGTTTATATGACTAACTAGTTTTACTTTACCCGCCCGTTGTGCGGTTTCTCAATAAACAAAATTATATTTAATTTATATTTTCTTTTTGAAATTTGAAGGTTATATTAGTTTGGTTGAAAATTTTGGATTCTTTAATACACCGTAGTATAAAAAAACTATACAAAATAACTTAAGATAAAATATTCTATCGACAATAGCTTTTTTAACAATTTAAAATATTTTGCAAAAAAACTTATATTTTTTGCAAAAAGTTACTTAAGGCATAGGTATAGGTATAAAAAAAACTAATCTTTTTTTGTTATTACGTTTTTGTAAAAAAAAGCTAGTAAACTAAATCTTTCAAATTAAGATGTGACCCATTTTCTGGATTAAAATAGTGTTATTTTTTCATACGTCTCATATTCTGGATTAAATTGTTGTTATCTTTTTTAGCCACATCAATTAATAAGTCAATATAGTTAAGTAAAAAACTTATCTTTCTAGATCAAATAATCTATCCAATATAACCTTATATTTAGATTAAAGTAGATTCTTATTTTAAATTATATTTATTAAGTTATGTACTGTATCCAATTACTTTTTTTTTATAAAAATAGTGGAAATATATTTAACAATTTTAATGTTTAGATTTGGCAAAACTTATCTTCATTTATTTCTTATAAATATGATGAATTTATAAAATAAAAAACCGCACTACAGTAAAAATAATACAAATAAAATAGGAATTTAAAAAGATAAATTTTCTAACTAATTAAAATATAAGGTTGAATATTTATAATCAAAACTAAACCACAATATGACACATATGCCGAAACGTTATTATATTGTAACCCTTATAAGGGTTACGAATATTTATAACAATGTATCATGATATGCCGAAAGGGTCTAAAAGATGAAGATTTTTTACTTAATTGATATCATAAATTAAATTAATTATTAAGTTTGATAAAAATACAAAATAACCGGTTAAGGTTTGGATAAAAAAAAATATTAGAAGTTTGAATTACTTCGTACTTCCGTAGCAATTGATTTGGTACGTAGCAATCCGTAGCAATTTTATCATATCTCGATGAGTTTATTTATTTAAGTTATTATATTGCAAAGATTAATTAATAATATATCCAAACCAATCAGTTTTGATTTATTTAATACATTTTATTTCAGAAAATGACACGTAAGCACAAATAATCCCGCTTTAATCCAGAAAATTCCACGTAAGCGAGATCGCACCAGAGGCCGTTTCAGGCCTCTGTTTTAGTATTTTACTAGTTTTACTATCGGCCCGTTGTGCGGTTTTCTTATAATTATACTATGTATTTTTTATATTAAGTGTTAACTATGTCAATTAATAATTCCTATCTTTTAATTTAGTATAGGTCAAAAGTTCTCTCCCTACATTGTACTAAATAATATTAGATAAATAAATTATAACTTATCATTATTATATGTTATAAAAAGATAAATATATAAATTCTCTCCCTACATTGTACTAAATAAATCTATATGACATATATCTACATATCTCCCGTAAGAATATTTATATAGTACACAATGTTCCAAAAAACTTTTAATTTATGTGCTGTTTTCATATTTTAGTCTATTAGATAGATTTATCTAATTAAGATATAAGGTTATATTGGATAGATTATGTATCTAAAAAGATAAGTTTTTTACCTAAGTATATTCATTTATTAATTGATGTGGCTCAAAAATATAATACCACTTTAATTCAAAAAATGACACGTAAGCAAAAATAATCTCGTTTTAATCCAGAAAATTCCATGGATGCGAAATCGCACCAGAGTCCGTTTCTGGCCTCTGCTTTAGTATTTTATATAGATATAGATATAGAAGATTAATATCCATATATGATGAAACTGTGTCAAATTTTTTCTTATGCATATATAGATATATTAATTAAATAGAGTTAAAATAAATTTTTATCTTATGCATATATTGATTATTTCAAAAAATTGTGATTGGTTCATATGACTACGATTAAGGAGAAAGCGCCACGTGTCTCAGCCGACTTCTTCTTTATTATATATATAGTGTAGGTCCCGTCCCGTGTACGGAGAATATATTAATATATATATATATAAATATATAAATATATTAATATATATATAAATATATTAATATATTAATATATTAATATATATATAAATATATTAATATATATAAATATATATCACTTTTTTTGGCTTAAGATTAGCACATTAGATTTTAAAATTTTTATAATGAAAAGTTAAAAGAAATTATGATTGAAGAAAAATCAATCAATATTTGTCTACTTTATAAGCTTTTCTAAATTGTAATTATATTACTTTAATCAAGCAAAACTATATTTGTCGTTTTTCTCTGTGTTAGTTCCTTTACTATATGCACATGAAAACAAAATCGTGTTGAAATTTCATATATAAGGAACAAAAAAAGTACGATCAAAATAAATAGTCAATTACTCTTTGATTAAATACCCTATTAACCCCTTCTTTATATTTTTAACCTATATCTTGACATAAATATAGTCATTCAGAAAAAGATTATACAGTACGGAGTATTAGTTAGATTCACTGATTTAACTAATTTTAAAATATTTTTATTTGGATTTACCTATTTCTATTTAAAATTTTCTTTACCAATTATATATATTTAATTTATACTCAAACCGCTTTATTATAAAAGAAAAATAGTGTCAAGTATCTAGCTTAATAAATTTTCTTTCATTTGTCTTAATCTTTACGGCACATTACACAACTTAAAGATAATAGATTTGTATTTCAATGCCATCGGTGTAAGGGTGAAAGAACCGGGTCCGAATCTTCTGTCCCCGATGATGTCCCCTTACACTGTCCCCTCTCACAAAAAAATATTTTTTTTATTCTTTTAATCTATTTTTTTAATTTTAATTTATTTTTCTTTTTCTTTTTATTTGAAGTTTGTGAGGAGAGGGGGGTTGGGGGATAGGAGGGGGGGACAAAGTAAGGGACATAAGATTTGGAGCCGAAAGAACCCAAGAGGGCATCGGAATTCCATTAAATTGATTTTTTTTGTTCCATTTTTTCTATAAGAATTCCACTTCTATTCAATAATATAAAGTGCTCAAGTGTCCTGCTCTACCGCTAACCTATGAGATGCTTCCCTATGCTGGTGTTTGACTTCGTTCTTCGTCGGCATCCTTAACGTTTTGGATTTAGTTCTACTTGGATTCATTCTTTTCAGAGTGCTTGTTATGCAGAGATTGAGCCTCTTTTTCCCTTTTCTGTATTTCGATTTTATTGTAGGTTCGACGGTACATCCATCTGCCGACTTATCAACATCTCGAGTTTCAGGTATGTCTGAGCTCGACTTATTGCTTAAATAAAAAAAAAGAAAAGAAAAAAGATAAGGTCCTCAAAAACAATACTCCGAGGGTAAAGTCATCTTCACTAAGGAGTGTGCCGCTTTGTTGCCGTCCCATCGAACATGACTCCATTGGCACCCAAAGAAGCCCCTCGCAAGACATTGCGCCTTCACCAGCAACAACCCCGCAACTCCTCTCACAGAGACACCCCTCCTCAACGGTTACACCAGCTGTGCACAATCCGTTTCCACCACTACATACCGCATCCCATCCTCCTGAGCTTAGTTGCAAGGCAAAATTGCAGAAAACTACCCTTTAAATAGGGTGTTTTGCGATAAACCACCCCTTAAAACTAAAATTGCAGAAAACCACCCTTTAAACCATTTTCTTTGTAAAGTCACACCCATCGTCCAATTTCCGTTAATTGAATGTTAAAATGCGCGAAAAGTCAATTATACCCCTTGTTTTTATTATTATTTTACTTCATTCAATTGGTATTAGTTGATATTTAACTTTTCGACATGTTTTTCAAAAGTAAAAAACTCTATAAAATATCAAGAAAAATATTGTATTTTAAAAAAAAAAATTTCATACTTACAAAAAACTCCATAAAATTGATGTGTAATTTATGTTATCTACGTTTAAAAAATGTGCATTACTAAAGGGCTACTTGAAGAAAATAAAAATTAAAACAAATATTTCATATATTTTTTATTATTTTAAAATGTGTATGGGATGGTGAACATATTTTAGAATTAAAAAAAATATGTGAAATGTCATTTTCTTAAAAATTATTTTCTTCAAGTAGCTCTTTAGTAATATACACTTTTTAAAATATATCAAACATCAATTATATCTACTTTTTATAGAGTGTTTTTACTAATAAGTATGAAATTATATATATAAAAAAATATTTTATAGAGTTTTTTAATTTTGAAAAACATGTTAAAAAGGTAAAAATGAATTAATATCAATTGGATGAAGTAAAATAATAATAAAAACAAGAGACATAATTGACTTTTCGCGCATTTTAACATTCAATTAACGGAAATTCTCCACTTTTCTCTATTTTAGAGACGCTGTTGGGGTTGCACTAAGGAGTGTGCCGCTTTGTTGCCGTCCCGTCGAACATGACTCCATTGGCACCCAAAGAAGCCCCTCGCAAGTCGTTGCACAATCCGTTTCCACCAATACATACCGCATCCCATCCTCCTGAGCTTAGTTGCAATGCCCAAACCACCGGTTCAATCTCTGCAACTAAGGGCTCCATCCCTTGCTGAATTCCTTTCACCCGCGCCCACACCATGGTCCCATTGGAATCGCGAGCAATCACTCCTACTCCACACCCTTTGTCCATCGATGCAAGCGGCGTCGCAGTTCAGGAAATTGATTTACAATCAAAAGGTTCAAACAGAAACAGGAAAACTTGGATGGTTTAACTTTCCCATAATATTCAAGAAGATTTGCAGTTTATATTATGATGGATGCCTTCTAGCATGCAAAACTGTTGACTCTTTTGAGGATGAGTCCTTTCCTGGATATCACAAAACATGAACTCCATATGAAGCAGGAATTATTGAATTTTTTTGTCATGGAAACCCACAGTTCTTCGTTGCAAACAAAATTTACAATCACAAGGTTCAAACTCGACAAAGATGAGGTCGATGTCACGAATTCTTAAAGATGAGGAATAAAGCAAGAGTCTACTGGTTCTCCTAGTGCAGTGCTCTTTTTAGCCCTTTTTAATTTCTGCATTAGAAAACCCTTGCAATTTCAACATGGTAAAACAGAAAAAGGTTGCAGATAGTGAGAACAAGGTGTAAAATATCACATGAATCATAAGAATGAATCCTACCTGCAGATTTATTCTTTGTTCAGAACTTTGGGAACCTTGATGTATGGCTCCTCAAAGCTTGGAATACCATCTAGAATGGCCTGCCTATCAAAACAATGACAGCAATGGGAGTTCAGCCGACACCGTCAAGGCGTCAAGTTATGAGATGGCTTGATAAAATAATAGTATAAGCCCTTACCTATTTTCAAACACTTGAGGCAGATCTTCGCGTGAGTTGAAACCTTGGGTATCTGTGAAATCAATGCAATGTTACTAAGACATAATTGGAATGCTTGTACATCCAGTTGACTTGCTATTTGGTTGTAAGAAAGCACTTAAAAATCATGTTTGATTATGATGATTTCATTTTCAGCTGCCATAAGCTATCTTAAGTTAATTGAAGAGCACAAATAAGTACTTAGACTTGAGAGCTTCAAGAGACAAGACCTGCACGAATGGATGGCTCAATGCTCTCTAGGTCGACTGCTTGAAGCTGACCGAACCTGAAAAAGAATGCAGCAGTGCACACACGAATTAGGAACCGGCCAGAGGTAACTTTCTCATGTTTCTTCCCAACCATTATGAGAGATTCAAGCATGCTGCATGCACTAGCTATCAGTTTAGTATCTTACAAGCAACTCCTTCTCAATGTATGAATTCGGGTGACACAGACACACACAACACAAAGAAGAGAGAACTGTTGAAGTGCTATCTCATTTCAATTGTATCAATAGCACATATCAGCACAACTAAACTAAATCTCAAGTCGACTACTCCGGTTGAATCGACAAACTGTCTAAATCAAGATAGGAGTGCCTTGCACATATATGGATATCCCAGGTGAAAACATGAAGGCTTGAAAACAAGTGATTGCTTCCAAATTTCAAATATCAAATCCAGCAATGCCTACAAATAAGGATCAATTCCATATAATTCATCACCGAAATCTTGAATTTGAATCAGGAATAAAGACATTCATGTACCAGAAGGTAGGGAGAGAGATACCAGTCTACAACTTGTTGAATCTTAGGAGCAAACTCCTCAACCTAAATACAAACAAAGTACAAAACCACACCCTAACAAAATCAGATTCAGACACTTGAATTGCAACTGATTACAGCAAGAGTGAAAGTTTCAATGAGACATACCTCTTGGGGAGTAAGGGAGATGCGAGCAGTTTGAGCCAAATTGGCCACATCAGGAGGCTCGAGAGACGCCTTCACTGAGAAGTGCTTTCGTGTTCCAAACGCCCTCTGTAAAACCACACTAGAGAGGCTTCCATGGCGGATAGCGGTAGCTCCCCCTCTCAAAAGCACCATAGCCCTCATACTCGTTCTTTCTCACGCCCACTTCCGATGGGTAAGGTTGAGGATTTCGGATGGGTTTAATTTCGTCCCTTTTCTTTTTCCTTTATTTATTTTATTTTTATTTTCTTGCTTATTTTTTTGTTCTGTTTCAGTTTCTTGTAGTTTCCGGAACCCTAATTTCGAACCGAGCCAGCCCAATTGGATCGCCTCACGATCACCAAGCACCAGTGCCAAAATTTGAGGGATTCTGATTGACACCAGCTACACTTTCTTCTCCCACAAATCTGAATTTTTCCTAATTGTGTTATCACACTTTCGTAGTTCCACCATTGCAGTCGCCTATTTCTCTCTCTCTCTCTCTCTCTCATCGATATTGGGCGGGTTAATGCCAGATTGTTTGAGAGATTAAATCCGAGCGTTTCACTAACCAACTGCAATTGACCGAACAATTGATCAGCTCAGATGGCTTCCATTATTGCTCGTCAAGCTTCAAGTTCACTAAGCCTCATCGCTGTTGTCGTCATCTTGCTGCCTTTCATCCATTGTAGAAGGTCAGTTTAAGCTCCTATCAATCCCTGTAGAAATCTGCAGGAAATAAATCAAAATGATTGCGCACATCTGGATCAATGTTTGTAGCTGTATTTCTTTTGGTCTCACAATTGACACAAACATGGATAGGATGGATGACAAAGTCTTGGAAATAGGGGATGAGCTGTTGATGGAAACCATGCCACTGCAAATGGGATCTAGGGTTTACCATCTTCAGGGGCTCAAATCATATACGTGGTATGAAGTGAAGATCTCATACCCAGCTTCTGTATGTAATTTCAACAAGTGTCCAATACCTCTGCATTGCAATTTTGCCCATCTTTACTGTCAAGGATCAATATGTATATCTTCATTGTTGCTCATCTTTTTCAAATGCCAGATACCAGCTGTTTTTTCTATTCAACTGAAGAGGGGGGAATCTGATGTGCTCACAAATCACCAAAGGAAGCTACTCAACACTGAGAAGTTGATCTTCAAAACTGACTCTTTTGATGCCATCAATTCCCAGGTGTCACTGTTGTTTAATGCTATTTTTCAATGAACTGCTCAAAGCACTGATTTAACCATTTTCTTATTGTTAAATGCTTAGGGTGGATTTTATGTTCTTGTGAGTGTTGAGGCTGAAGGGGTTGTTGCAATTCCTGGTGTCCAAGAAAGAG
Source organism: Persicaria maculosa (assembly GCA_963922045.1). Lineage (NCBI taxonomy): Eukaryota > Viridiplantae > Streptophyta > Magnoliopsida > Caryophyllales > Polygonaceae > Persicaria > Persicaria maculosa. Next base: position 35,685,380 of record OY998269.1, on the reverse strand, counting down.
AGACCATCTTGTTCAATATAGGTACATTTTACAATTTTGTTTTGACAATATCAGTGATTATAAGAGAGAGTTTTAAAGATTCAAGATTGAAGTCCTAGTGCCATTTTGATGCAGTGTGTGATGAGCTGCTCTTGGGACTCCCCTACCAAGCATGGCCAGTGATCATATTTGCAGTGATCTGTCTAGCTCTGGGATTCATACTCCCCTTATTTCTACCTGCTTATCTCCTTCCTAGGAAACCAGAAAACCAGCAACCGGTTGAATTGAAACACAATTGATGTGTCACTTTCAATTTTCATGGCTTCAAGGGATTCACATTACCATTTGTAGTTTTAATTTCAGTCCCTTCTTTTGGTGTGTTCATTCCATCATTACCCATTTGGCCAATTTTAGTTCTTTAAATGAATTGAGTTGGTTAGCAATTCATAACTCTCAATTTCTCCTATGTTCTAAATCCATAAGAGGCAGAGATAGAGAGACCCAACCAAACAAATATGAAACATATCCTTAAATGTTGAAAAATAAAACAAGATTAAACTCAACCAAGATCATACATTTTTAAATGTGAAAGCAGAAAACCAACATGCATGGATGCACCTTAGCAAGTAGATACACAAAAACACTCAAAATACATTTTTATTAACATCAACTACAAATCATTCAAGATTCCTGACCCTTGTGCTGCCCTTTCCTCCCCTTCGTCTTTTCCTTCACCTCCACCGTTCTCTCTCCGGTCTCCGCCACCGGTGCCACCGCTGCTGTCGTGTCCTTCACCTCCTCAGTCACCCTGTCCTTGGCCTCCAACACCTTCTCCTTGAGCTCCGCCGCAGTATCTCCCACCACCTGCCTTACACGGTCCAAGCTATCCGCCCCAAGCGGGTGCTTCCCCTTCACGTAGCTATAAACCCAAGTCACCACCCCGATGGCCGCCACGCCACACCCGCCAGAGAAGAGCAAGCCGGCACCCGCGAGGAGTGTAGCCAGCATGGCCGGCACCAAGACCGGGCTGAAGAGCACAAGGAGTGGGGTGATGACTACTATGGCTAGAACCGTGCCGGTCATGGTCAGCCCGGACAGGGCTAGGCAAGCCAGGCCCACTGTCGCTGCTGTCGCAAACTTTATGAGTAGCCGGGGGCCTGGCTGGTCGGCCACCGTCTGGTGGTGGTGGGGCTGGTAGAGACGCTGGTGTTCAGTGGACATGGCTTGATGTATTGAAGGTTGAATTTGTCAAGTGCTTGTGATGGGGGCTGAAGACTTGAGGGTAGTGGAGGTGGAGGTGGCGGTGGGGGGTAGTGGAGGGAGATATAAGAACCGGTGGGAGAGGGGGGACACGTGGAGGGAGGAGAGGAAGTGGGAAAAACAGTCACAAGTGTTCGAGGAAGGAGGATTTGCATGACTGCAACAATTTGACGTGCAACTCACACGTGTGACAAACCATCCGGCAACGTACACAGTTTCTAATACTCAACTCAATAGAGAGCATCTTAACTCTTAGGGACCGTTTGGGAAAAGAAAGGAATAGAGAAACAAACTTGTAATTTTGTTTGGTTGATTTAGCGAGTTAGATCTTTGTATAAAAATATTTTATTTGATACTCCGTCTAGTTTTTTTAACGAGATACTAGTCGTATCAGTTGAGATCCGAATGCATACATCACAAAAATATTTTAATATTTATATTATCTTAAAAATATTAAAAAAATTATATTTATATTATTAACATTTATTTCTATATATTTATAAAACTTTATTTTGAAAAATAATGTTTAAATTTTTTTAATAACTGTATTTTTTGATATATTGCCTTTGTAATTTTTAAAAATGGTAAAATATGATTTTTTAAAATAAAATTTTATAAATATATAAAATTAGATATTATTAATATTAATATTATTTTTTTAAAAAAAATTTTAGATAAAATAAATGTTAAAATATTTTTGTGAGGTAGGAGGGGAGTAGGAGTTGTTGTAGAAGATCTGCACTAGAGTAGTATACTCGTATCTTATTTAGCTTCTTAACCTGACCAGATTATCATTAACCATTGTAATTAACTCTTAACCTAAAATAGCTGATTATTTCCTCACTAGTAATATCCTTAATAATAGCAACAAAAAAAAGTAATATCCATAATTATGCACGGTACAAGGCTATGAAAAAACGAATCTAGTCAACATATGAATGATTATTCATTATCATTATTTTAATTCGAATAATGGTTTTTCTATCCTATGCCCTTAGGGCATATGATAAGATCCTAAATGGGGAAAGATACCCTACCAAAAATAAGCGACCTTAAAAATCTAATTTAAAATTTGGCTAATGGAATTTAATTAAGGATGTATTTTTTCCAAAATGGACATCTTATCTATATCCTTGGAGCATAGGATAGAAAAATCGTTCTAAAGATAGAAAAATCGTTGTAATAATTAATCCTGCATTCGATCAATAAGGGGGTTTAATTTTGAGCACAATTTTTTATTACAAAAAAAAAATCAATTCACTAATAATTTTTAGTGATAACATATTTCTTATTTCTTAAGTCAGTTAATGAATAATTCATTAATTTGAGCATATTTTAATAAATAAAACAAGTTTTGATAAAAAAATTTAATACAAAATATTAGCATTAATTTATCACGATTTCTATTTAGCGCAGGGGTAATTTACCATTTAGCGCATGACAATATGGTCGCAACGACCATATGCAAAATGGTCGTTACGACCATTTTGCTTTTTAAAACCACAAACTGGTCGCAACGACCATAGGGGTTAGGGTCGTTGCGATCAATTTTAATTTTTTTTCCCACATTGTGGTCGCAACGACCACAAGCATACCTGTCGTTGCGACCATGGGTGTATTGGTCGTTGCGACCTTCTTACGTTGGATTTCATATCTTCTCCTCAGTTCTTCTCCGTCTCTCTGTCTCTCAATTCGGATTTGATTTCTAATTGGTTTGTTCTTATTGTTAATTGTGTGCGTTTGTTGGAACAGAGAGAGAAGAGATGGGCACGGCGAGTGTCGGATTGTGATGTCTGATAATGGCAGTAGGGCTGTGCATGATGACGGGAATGACGGTACGGTGGCGGTGAGCCACCAGAAACTCTCCTTTCAAGCCGGTGAACGCCATGCGCTGGTAAAATCCCCTTTGTTATGTGCTCAATTGCTTCTACCTGTTGCCGTTTTGTTGTCTATTGTTTGTTTGCTTGCTCCATTTTTGCTTAATTAGGTTTTGCTTTTGTGTAATTATTTTTATGAGGTTTATTAGATGGTTCTTTTTCTTGTTTTTTTTCTCTTTCAAATTGATATCTTCTTTGTCTGTAGAGGTATTGTTTATGGTCTGTGAATGTATGAACAATTTGGGGGGTTTTCCATGTTTTTATTTCTGATGAATATCATAGAAGTTCTTGAAGCTAATAGATATAATTGGTCGCTCCCTGGCAGTACGAAGGCGACACCTTCCGCTTCTCCTTCATCGTCGTCAAGGCCGATGCTCCCTGGCAGTACGGTGGCGATGAAGGTGGTGTCGATCTTCTGGTCGGTTCTTCTGGTTCTTGAAAAAAGGTAGAATGGAGTTAGATGGGGTGGGCTAGGGTAGTGTGGGTAAGGGTGTAAATTAATTTAATTGTAAGGGTATTTTTGTCTTGTTTTGAAAAGAAATTTTACATTGTTCTAAAAAGTAGATCCTTATTTGCCCAAAAAATCTAAAATAACTAAAATTGATCAAAATTTATAATATATATTTCCGTTTATAAGATAAGAAGATATAAGAAGATATAAGATATTAGGTGATATATATATATATATATTTTAATTTCCCCGTAAAATCTCGTGTTTATATACTCAACGGAAAGATAGAAAATTAGTTAGGATTTGATTTTACGCCTCCAAACCCTTTTTAATCCATAATATATATCATCCCTCTTCTCTACCGCCTCCGACGAATCTGTAAAAGCAACCATGGCGATCGCAATGAGGCACTTGGCCACAATCAGCTTCCTCTTTGGCGCAGCCTCTTTCATCCTGGGCGTCATCGCCGAAAACTTGAAGGTTTGTTTTCGGTCTTCAATTTTCGATTCTGATTTCTGGTTCTAGGTTTGATTGAATATCAATTTATTATGCAATCGAATGCAGCCTGATTCGGGCACCCCGGTGCAAGGCAAAGACGTGGTCATCTGCAAGTACTCGTCGGCTTCGTATCGTTACGTGCTCTTCGGGTTCATGTCACTTGTGTTTTTGGTTCTATCTACCTTCGTAGGCTTTCGCTCGTTGTCTTTCGCATACAACAAGAAGGCCATTCCACGCCATGCTTTGTACGCTTCCTGTACCATGAGGGTCTTCTTCTTCATTACATGGTAAGCGTTCACCACAACAATTCTCCGGTTTTCGGTTTAAGGTATTGAGTTGATATGACATGACATAATATACCTTACACAGGCTATGGACATCGTTGGGAATGGCATTCATCTTGTGGCCAACACTTACAGAGCTTCTGCACCAGATGCGCAACGTCCACAAGGACATGCTCTACCCGTGTCCCACCGCTAAGACGGGCATGCTGGGAGGCGGGGCTCTGTTGGCGCTGACTTCAAGCCTCTTATGGCTTGTGTGCCTCATGCTCTCCAAAAATGCTAGAGAAGACTACTTTGAGGAGGTCGAGGAGGCGCAGAAAGGAGAGCGGGATCAGGTTATCAATTTTGATTATCAGGATCTTCCTACAGTTGAGAAGTAGAGTTAAGTTTAGGTTTTAGTGTGGATTTTTAGTATTGTTCATTGAGTTTGCAGAACTGATTTTGTTACCATTCATGTCTTGAATATATTCAGTGATGGTATTTCTGTCCTTTGAGAATAGTCCATGACCTGTATAAATGGAAAAATAAAATAAAGAATAAAGAATTTGATTGTCTAGAAACAAATAAAAAAGAGTTATCTTTACATTTGTTCATACCTGTAGAGTTGTTCTATCAACACAACTAAAGCAATTTCATGATTCAAGACTAGTGAAGATAGCTTCACTGATTTATTAGCCCGCTCACGAACTCGTTTTCCATGTCCATATGGTCCACCTATGCAGAATGATAATCTCAAAGCTCCCTGGATTATGAATGTCAATGAATTTGTATTGAACTCAGCAATGGATTTGAAATACTCAACATAACATGTGCAGGAAATGAATGGCAGCAACATATTCATTGCAATTTTCTTTTCTACCCAACCAACCTAAATTCATTGTTATTTGTGAACTGTTGTCGAAGAAAAACAGCTGTGCACATTTTCATGGGATTCAATTGGTGAAAAGTTGTGATTGTGGTTTAACTTCAAAAAGATGCTGAAATCAGACTTGAAGATACCAGGACAATTCTAATCCTTGGGACATGTTTACATTAGTCTAAAACTCTAAAATTTGGGTAAATTTGAGTTTTTGTTATGAGCCGATCACACGTAATTAATCTAATCTACGTTGAGCTGTAGTGCTTACCATCATCCCTGCATCTCCAATTAACTCTGCCATCTGTTCAGAGCTGATATCAGCTCCACCCTCATCCAACATTACCACCTAAGGTGAAACAATTACACACATGAGAAGAATCCATTAGAAAGTGTTTTTGAATAGTTTGAAAAAGTCTTTTGATGTTCGATGATATTCTTATTTTAACCAAATAGTGTAGTAGAGCTTGCATTCCGAAAGATCGGGGGTATGGAATTCAAAGTTACCCAGTCCTCAGCTGTGATCAGATTCATGACTGCCTTGTCTTCATCCTGAATCTGAATCTTCACATCACTGCAAATTGTGCAGGGATTGATCCACAATCACTCTTCAACATATAGAAACGCAATGAAAAAATTGCAGATTCCTCTGATTAACTAGCAACATTTACAGGAAGGCATATGGATCACTGATCTGCATCTTGTTATAAAAAAATCGAAATATAGTAAAACCAACCAACCAACCAAGAGCAAAGAAAACAACGCACTGTGCATTTCTGGGATTCGAGCGCAATTGGACGTCATCGAAGCTGCAGTAGTAGTTGAGCTTTTCCGAATACTCGTCAACAAGGAGCTGGACGCCACGAGTCCTCTTCTTCCCCACAGTTACTATCCTCATAGGGAGCGCTCTCTGGAGATTCAGAAACCCTAAAAATGAAAAACGAGCTCACAAATTCCCAAATGCTACTGGATTGTAGATGCCAACAAGTGATAGAAACGACTAATAAGAAGCAATGAAGTAGAAGATGAGATCTTACTACTGATTGACCGGTGTATTTGCACCTGCCACCACCTAGGGTTTCATCAAGTAAGGCAGAAATTAGCGGATTCGAAGCATGCGAAAACCGATTTCAGGGAGAGGAGGGAAATAACCTGAACGAATGGAATTCATGGAGTGGAGACTGGCGACTAACGGGAGTGCCGCCATTGCAGATTTGGCTCGGTTTTCTGTTTTGCTGCAGTCTTCGCTGCGTGAGCTCCTGTGTGTATTTTATACTCCGTATTGCTATGTAGCAAGTCTTGTATGCTTGCGATTACAGCTGTCAATTCGGTCGTTCGGGTCGGGTTCGGGTCAGGCTTGCTCGGGTCGGGTCACAAACGGGTCGGGTCAGTTCGGGTAAAATTTATGGTCGGGTATTGGTTGGGTCGGGTTCGGGTCGGGTTCGGTCATAATGAATTTTCGATTGGTCGGGTTTTGGGTTAAATCGGGTCATACCCATTCGGGTTCGGGTCAAAGCGGGTCGGGCTCGTTCGGGTTTCGGGTCAAGAGGCGGGTCGGTCTCATTTGAGTTTCGAATCAAAGTGAGTATAGCCGTATAGTTGGTTTGAGTTTTTGGTCGAATCATATTCGACCCGTTTAGATAATTAGGTTGATTTTGACTCGGTTGAATACTTAAATATGTAATTTACTTAAAATAAATGATTTTGACTCGGTTGAATACTTAAATATGTAATTTATTTAAAATAAATGATTTTGAATCGGTTGAATACTTGAATATGTAATTTTGACTCAGTTGAATTCACTCATTGTCATTGACTCCTAGGTTGTCGACCGATTTTTAAAAAAGTCATAATCGAAAATTCGGTATTCGGCAACATCGTCTTTTTTTAAACATTTAAACCAATTGATCGGTGCTATAATTAAATCAAATTAATTGTACATTTAGGATTTAACCTTAATTTAACTAGCAAGTTGCAAATGAGCTTATTTGTGGTTTGACTATATTATTGACTCGTATCATTTTCAATGCCCATTTCATTTTTAGCATTTGGCCCATTAGTTTTTTTTTTTCATTATTATTATTATTAGTTTTTAACAAATCTAGATATAAATAATTAATTCTATCAAAATATAATAATATAGATAAAAATAAAATAACAACTACAAAATTATTGATTTGGATATAAATAATTCTTTCCGCAAAAAAAAAATAATCATGTATCATAATTCATACAAATTATGGAATATGGATTCAAAGTCGGGTCGGGTTGAGAGTCGGGTCGGGTTCAAAGTCGGGTCGGGTTTGGGTCGGGTTGGGTTTATCTGTGTTCGGGTCTGTTTCGAGTCGGGTCAAGTTCGGGTCGGGTTCGGTCTCGGGTTCGGGTTATGGATGACTCCAGATTTTTGGGTTTCGGTCGGGTTCGGGTGAGTCGGGTCGGGTTTTCGGGTCGGGTCAGATTTTGCCAGCTCTAGTTGCGATTTTGAAGGTTGATACTTCTCTCTTGTTGATGGTATTTTGTGCGCTATTGCAGTCTACAATTATGGCTGGAGAAGGGCCTTTGAAATATTATCGAGACAGTCTAGGCGTCATTAATGTAATAAAGAAAGACATCAATCCTTGGAAAATTGCAAAAGTATTTGAAAAGATCCATTGCTTTGAAGAAAAATCGTATTCCTTATATACACCACAAATTAACGTCTAATCTGACGTTGTAACAACGTCCAATCCAACATTGTTAATTGTGTGCTAATACGAGCTGGGCAACACCGTCGGATTGAACGTTACTAATACGAGTTAGATCGGGCCTAATATAAAATATTAAAAAATTATTTAGAACGTCCAAAAGGACGTGTTTTTTTTTTGTGGGTGTGTGTGAAAAATTGTGTAATATTTACCTTAAAGCAACGTTCGATCCGACGTTGTTAGCCCGATTTGGCTCGATCCGATCCTTCACTTCACATATTACAACGTTAGATCCAACGTTGTAATATAATTAACGCTACAACGTCGAATCCGACGTTGATTAGCAGCTCTAATCCGCAGATTTGCTGTGTATATAGGGACACCCAAGATAAATTCAGCAACCTACACTTTCGGCACTGCTACCGAGTGTCTAACAGTGCTGCTAATTATATAGCTAGGTCTATGGTTACTTGCAATATCTTCACTCTTCCTCTTAATAGGGAGCTTTGTTCTATCATTCACAAAGATGATTAGGGATGTGCTAGCCTTGTTTCGGATCTATACGTGGTTTTCTCCCAAACGAGATAATCGGCCATATTGAAATGGTTCAGTTACCAGTATTACACATTACAGATCGACTCTATTGAGGCCCTAGCATGTCTAGGAGGTTTACTACGAAATCGGCTTTGTTAATGGTTCCTAATGGTTCTAGGTTACCTAGTTTTCAATACTCTTGTATTTGGAAACTTGATGTGCTACCAAAGATTAAGCATTTCCTATGAAAAATTGCACGTGATGGTTTACCGTTAAAAGAGAGACTTCATCGGTCTCATATCTTGGTCCCCAAGGGCCATGGAGTGTATGTTTGGCGAATGTACACATGAATCAACAAATCACATCTTACTTGACTGTACCATGACAAAAACAAGTCCTAGCATTACTAAATATCTCTTTACCAGTGACCTCCGCCTGTAACTTGGATAATTATAGAAACGACGCCGCTCTCAATAGCATTCGTGCCTTCGTTGGGCCTAAAGCCATGCATGCCGGATAAGAGGGGAGTTCCAACACCATCTCCGAGTCTCCACTAGTCATTGGTGTCCTCTTCTCCCCTGTTGTTTTGTTCTTGAGTAGTTGGTTGTCTCCCTCCTCTTCTCCATATAATATGTGAGATTCATCCAAAAAAAGCAAATAGGTCGATTAACAACTAAACGTGGAATACATAGTCTACTGTTAATTAGAAAACCAGATTGATAAGAGGGGAGAAAACCACTTATAATTGAGTAGAAACTACCATCAAAGTGGAGTACGTGAAGGAGATAGAGATGCTTCACATTAGAATTTTTTTTTAAAATTTTTTGGCAAATGGGTGATTCAAAAGGAGTCATGTGACTCATCTGTTGTTGAAGAGTTTGTTTCAAATGTTATAATTATTAGAGAAGCATTAATAAATGCATTTTTATATATTTCTAACTCGAGAAGCTATTAATCCATTATCCATGTATAATATTGCGTGTTTTTACAAAAAGATCTCAATTAACTGAATTATAGTATAGCATGGAGTTGATAGTACGTTTAGCTTGATAGTGGAGTAGGAAAAACCAAAAAAAAAATAAAATGTAAAGATGAGATAATAGATATGAGGTGAAAAGGCAAGTGAAACCATGGAATCCAATTAACCGCTTGGCAAATCAAAGATCGGTCTTCAGTGGTAAACGCACGTACTGGTAATGATCAACTAATGGAGGCATGGGTGTTCCCTTGACCTTTGACTTTAGCCTTAGTGATCAAAGTCTAAAAGACAAAATTTCCACCATTTTTTGTTTATATTCAACACTTCACTCTATTTTTCTGTTAAGATTGGATTGCTATTCCATGTCTACAATTTAAAAAATCTCGTGGGTTCAAGAAAAAAAAAATGTAGGTGGATGTTTTAATCATATTGGACAAAGTTTTCTTGAATTGATCGTAAATTTCCAAATGAAAGAGTCGTCTATGGTTGGCCATACAGTAACGGTCAGTGTGTTAACCATCCATTTATTCTTCGTTGGATTCGTTGGATGGGAATATATGGGATTTTTCTTTATTCTTAGTCATTCACAGATTTCGACTCCTTAGAAATTAATTATCGTGTTGATTTTTTGGATTTAAATAATTAAAATATTTCAATTTCATAAATATTTTCATTAAATATATTCAGTTTAATAATTTTTAAAATAGATTACGGATTTCACCCATATATAATAATAATAATAATAATAATAATAATAATAATAAACGATTTTTGAATTAAACTTTTTAACCTATGATCTAAGGATATAGGTTAGATCGATCAGTTTTAAAAATAATTACATAGATTTGGTTGTTTGTATAGTTGAAAAGATTGCTTAGAAATATGACTAGAAGGACGAGAAAAAGTGAGTTCATTGTATTCTATCTACTTAATTCATGGGCAACGTTGAAGATCGATGACTTGGAAGTAGACAGGTCAAAACATGACCCAATCTGAAAAATTCGACCCGTATATTTGATAATTTTACGGGCTTGAACCCAGTGTTTTAGATCTGGGATCGAAATCGACCTGAACCTGAATGACTCGAGATTTTTAGGGTCGAGACTCGGTTACTCGTTGGGTCAAAATCAACCTGCCGAGTCAGCACCATATTTTAGACGCCACACAAGCACCAAATTCACCCTACACAAATTCTTCGTGCAATTGTATTCGTTAAGGTCACTCATAAGATAAAAAAAAGTGTATATTTTATAATTATAGTATGTTTAGAACATTTATTTGTATAAAAATGATTTTTTATGCTTAAAATATTAATATAATAATATAATAATATTTATAAAACTAGTTATAAAATTATTATTTAATTTAATATGACATATTTATATTAAAATTTAATTTTGATGATATTTTAATATTTTTAAAAAAGTCTTTAGAAATTCGATTTTTTTAACCCGTTGGGTTGACCCGAACCTAAGACAAACCCGGTTTGGCTCGAACCAGAATAAGCAGTAACCCGATTGATCTGAAACCCGATTTACCCAGGACCCAAATGACCCCAACCCGACCCGAATGACCCGATTAACTCTCATGCCGTAATACACCTATATATGGGGAGAGTAATTACTAATTAGTTTTGAAGGCATGCTTGCGGTGATTGCATAAACCTCAAGTGAAGTGATTGACTCTGTTAATTGTGAGATAATATAAGCTTTGATACCTGTATTTATTAATGGAGTACAGCAGCTCCATGATCAAATCCTCAATCTATCTATATCTAGCATTGGCATTGCTACTCTTGTTCTTACATGTTGTGGGTTCCAATTGTTGCTTGCAAGAAGAGAGGTCCGGTTTGCTCCAAATCAAGTCGCATTTCAAGTCGATGATGAATGCATCCTCAGACCAAAAAGACGATCTGTTGCCTACCTGGGTTGATAATGAATATGATCACCATCATGAAGACTGTTGCCTGTGGGAGAAGGTCATTTGCGATCCCTCCACCGGGCATGTCATCCGCCTCTACCTCAACTACACCGCCACCTTTGCTCAGCCATGGCCTCTCAACTTGACTGTCTTTCTACCTCTTCAACACCTTGTTAGCCTCAGCTTGCCTTGGAACTCCATTGGAAGCTTGGTTTCTGGCTTTCAAGGTATCTCTTCTACTCGTTCCTCCATATAAATCTTCATTTCAATGCATTGCAACTAGATCGAGCTGTCAAAACCCGTTCTACCCCTAACTCAAAATGATCCGAATAATCCGATTTACAGGTCTAATTGCAACTCATAGACCTCCATGGATTTACCAATTACCACTCACTCTTGATCCTGATCTTGTTTGTAGTATTACCAAGCCTAAAGAAGTTGCAAGTTCTGGACTTGTCAAACAATAACATCGTTGGAATCGTTACATCTAAAGGTATGATCCAATTTAGATTCCTAAGGTGCCTAGTAAATCGATCAACACTTTGTTCTTTAATTTGTTGCTTATGCTGTCAAAATACTTGTTGGTAATTTCGGCTTCTTGGACTTGATTTCAATGTTTTCGGTGATCAAATTGTGCTCTAAACTATATCATACATGTATATATATGGTAGTTGGGTGAACCTTGATCCATTTGCAGGCCTATGTGAATCAAAGAGTCTGCAGCAGCTGCATCTCTACACCAACAGTTTCAGCGGCAACCTCCCGGAGTGTCTTGTCAACATGCCCTCCCTTCGGGTTATTGATGTGTCGCATAATCATCTAACCGGGAGTATAACTTCACTCCTCTCCAATCTGACATCACTAGTAAAGCTCAATGTTGACGACAACCGCTTTGAACCCATCTCCATTCGCGGTGCCTTCTCTAAAACTCCTTACCTTGATCATCTTGACCTTTCGAACAACAATTTGTTGCAAGATGATGAAGATATCCATTGGACACCGCCGTTCCAACTGAGCTACCTTCAGCTAAACTACTGTAATCTTAGCAAGTTCCCGGTCAAGTTCCTCTCCAATCAGCGTAATTTGTACCATGTTGAGATGTCTGGCAATGGCTTTGTTGGATCGTTTCCGACATGGTTGCTGCAGAACAACTCCCGCCTTCAGGATCTCTATCTTGATATGAATTCTCTTACCGGAAGTCTTGAATTCCCCAACCATAAAAACTTGTCCTTGGCTTACTTGTATGTTTCCGGAAACATGTTGAACGGTACTCTCCAAGAGAACCTTGGCATGATCCTTCCGAATCTTCAGTGGCTATATGCATCCCAAAATCAGTTGCAAGGCCCGATTCCGTCCTCAATAACCAACTTGACGGTCTTGGAGTATCTGGATCTATCTAGCAATTACTTCTCGGGTGAGGTTCCGAAGGGGTTGTTTACTGATTGCAACTTATTAAACTACCTCAAGCTATCGGACAACCAATTCCGCGGAGAAGTTATTCCCAAGATTGTGAACTTGACGCTGCTATATTGGTTGTTCTTGGATGACAATCACTTCGATGAGATGCCGGAGGATTCATTTTTCCCAAACAATCAATTGACTTACTTTGACATCTCTAACAACAATCTGTTTGGTAAGGTCCCTAGATGGATTGATGGCTTCACAGAGCTACAAATTTTGTCAATGGCAGGAAACAAATTTCATGGCACCATTCCGGATGAGGTTTGCAAGCTTACATCCCTCACCTTTCTAGATCTTTCGAAAAACGAACTCGAGGGAGGGATGCCTTCGTGCTTCTCTAACGTTTCAGGACTGAGCTTCCTACACCTGCACAACAATAGGTTATCTGGGCATGTGCCATATACATTGTGGAATGACTCAAACTTGGCCATTCTTGATCTAAGTTATAACCGTTTTTCAGGAGGGATTCCGTTATGGATTGATCAACTACAGAATCTGAGAGTCCTCCTACTTGGAGGCAACTCGCTACGAGGTGAACTACCAAGCCGATTGTGCCATCTGCAACATCTAAACATCTTGGATTTGTCGAGTAATGGAATCTCTGGCCGAATTCCAGCTTGCCTCAAGAACATGTCATTTGGTATTAATGGCACAGATAACGGTTACTATCAGGAACAACTAGGATTCACAACCAAGGATAGCAACTACTTTTACGTGGGTTCGGCATTCTTGAACATGTCGGGATTGGATCTGTCATGTAACCAACTTACCGGCCCAATTCCGTCGGAATTGGGGGATTTGAAGGGAATGCATGCCTTGAACCTATCACACAACCACCTATCGGGACCCATTCCGAGTAGCTTCTCCAAGCTCGAGAGCATCGAGAGTTTAGACCTTTGTTGCAACAACTTGAGCGGAGCAATCCCTTCTCAGCTAGGCGCTCTCTACTTCCTAGAGATCTTCAACGTGTCTTACAACAATCTAAGCGGAATGCCTCCTACGAGCGGACAGTTTGCAACCTTTGATGTCAACACCTACAAAGGAAACCCTCTTCTTTGCGGATATCCGCAAGGAAGAAGTTGCAACAACGGGTCTTCGGTCACTCCCAATTCGAATGATGACAACGAAACAAGGGATGATGAGTTCAATTGGGAAGTGCTCTTATGGAGCTTTGGCATGTCGTGTGCAATTTTTTTCGTGGGGTCGAATGCGGTGCTTTATATCAATCCTCAATGGCGCCATGCTTTGTATGTTTTCTTCGATTTGCACATCTTTTGGTGGCTTCATCCGTCTTATTAGAGTAATTATATTGTTAAAGGACTACATATGGCCATTTATAAACAAGGTTTGAAAGGTCTATCCGGGTCTCAAATTATTTCCTTATTAAAAAAAAATCAATTTCTATTTCAAGTAAAAAAAAATGAATGGTGAATGAATGACTATGAAATTCTCAGACTTCCAATACCCAATTTTGATTTTGACCACCATTTCCTAATTCTTGATTCTTTTTACTCCTTTCAAATTCCGATTCTTCAGTGCTGATATTTTTTTTTTTTGAATTCTCTGTTTTCTTTTCCCCCCACTTGTTTCGTCTTATTTATTCTATATTTACATAATCAAGAAAACAACATCGGGAAAAAGAAAACAGGAGGAAAAAATATAAATAATGGGAAATCCGTGGACGATGAGGCAGCGGAGGAAACCGGCGGTGGCGGCGGCGACGCTCTACGAGGAGTCCCGGAAGGATGCCCAACGTTATACCTGCGGTCAGCATGCACTAATCCTTCTTTTTTTTTTCCCACCAAAAAAAGACCATTTTTTAAACAAATTATATTCATACTTTTTGGCCCGAACCCACAAATTACAATGCTTGATTAATGAATCGAAAAATCAACTTTGGATTGCTACGTATTTTATGAATGCTTGATTAATGAATGTTGTTGAATAAATATCAAATGGTCATTTTAAGTCCTAAAGATGTGTTGAATGTGGATTTTGTGAGGGAAAAAAAATTTAAACATGAGTCGATAATAATCATCTCGACCTCCTAGTGACCACTCCAGTTACCCCTAAAATCATGGGAAATTCGACGAGGCCAACATGCATTTTAGGAAGAAAAAACACCGTGTTGCAAGGCGAAATTTTGATTTGATTGATCACAAGATCACTTGGTGAATAAGATTTGTTTAATTTTTAACAACTTGAATTATTTAGCACAAAATGTTAAGTAGATTATGAAGTTTTCTCCAATATAATATATGATTTTCATTTTACCACAATTTGAGTTATGAACTATATGTACACAGAGGCTAACAGAAGAGGATTCAAAGCAGCCATAGTTACATCCCTTGCTACTACTGTCCCCACGGTATATATATACCTAGTTAACATATCAATTAAATAAGTATAATATTTAATATTTATAATTATGGTTTTATGTTGGTGTACTTTATATTTAAATATATAATTTGAAATGCTTGGTTTTATGCGTGTACTTGCAGTTGTATGCATGCCGCGTGTTTCCATGGGCTACAACAAACCTCAACCACACCACTCAAGCACTCGTCATTTCAGCCGGTAAATGGTTAACATAAAAACATGTCATGCCATTTTCATCTTCACTTTGAAAAAGGATTGACATTTTGATTTGATGATCGATTAGTTCTTAAGCTTTTGCGGGGACGACGGATCGATGCAGCTTCCATTGCAACCTACTTCGTAACCGCGGATAAACACATAATGGAGAGTGCTATAAAGAATGCCAAGTACATTGCCAAGAAATTAGCTTAGTTCCGATGGAGCAAGTTAATAAGTTAATTGATCTCAAAAGTTCATTATATTTTGAGTTCCGCAATTTTGGGGAGAGGCAATCGATCGATTTGGGTGTCGTCATGATTAAATATTCTTTAATTTGGTCTTAATATGATGTTGGTTTCTATGTAAATACACTTCAAATATGTATCTTGTTAGCAAAGTAGATATTGAACTTTCCATTGTCTATAGGTAGCAATTCAATAAAAAATCTTAATTAATTTATGCCAATTAATCCATATGTATTGAATTGGCGCGCAATATAATAGGTTAATAATTTACTTGGTTCATGTGATTTATATATTTCTATACCAACTTGAGAAAGTATGGTTGTAATTTTCGTAGTTAAAAAACTAGTAAAATTAAGAGGTTAAATTATTAGATGTGTATGGGTAGTTTAAAAGTGTGTTTTTAGCTAAAAATGGGTGTTTAAAAAAACTTGTTTTGATAGCTTTGTTTTTTGTTTTTGGTGTTTATTTAGTTTGAAATTACCATAATACCCCTAATAACAACCAAATAAATTCCACTTTTTTACAAATAAACTCTTTTTCGTCTCATACGGTATTTATATTATTCCATAATCTTTCAACGTTTATTTTACACAATTTTTCAATTTCAATTGTTTTTAAATTTTAGTCACTTTTTTAACTCCGTCCCATACGGACAATGTGATTGCAAATATTTTTTTTTATCGGCACAAAGACAATTGCACATTTTTGCACTAGAAAGATAATGTAATTGAACGAAATAAAATGGAAATGTTGTTGTTGTATTATTTGTGGACAGCGGCGGAGAGAGAGTAAATGATGTAATAATTACATGACATCATCAAAATTTAAAAGTGATAAAGGGGCTTTTAAAAATCCAAAAGAATGTAAATGATGGTTCTATTCGAAATAGAAAGACATAGAGAGTGGGGAAAATACTATTACTGACATGGAGAATGTAATAGGTGATATGGAAGAAAGAGGATGTCATGGACTATATATGATGTGACATGGAGAAGGTATGGGTGACATGAAGATTGAAACAATGGTCATCTAGAATGAGATAGGTGACATGGAAGAAATGAAAATTTAGAGAGTACCTCATAAGGCTTGATGTGTTTGTGAAATAAAATGAGTGGCATTGAAATGCTAAGTGGTGACATGGAGAATGTAATGGGTGACATGTATATTGTAAGGGTTGACATTGATAATGTAATGGGTGATATAAAATAAAATATAAGATATTCAAATTACACAAGAACAATATAACTAAACTTTAAGATTGTGTTTTCCAGAAACTTTAGTAACATGGACAAAGCTAGTTGTCTCTGCAAATACGAAACCCCTTCAAGGGAGGTCTTTAGATTCCCCCATGATTTCAGCATGGTTTTATAACGAAGGATTCTCCGTGCCGATTTTCCCTTTCCACCATTTGCAACAAAGATGGGTTGGGACTTTAATCCCCATCTCTCTTTAAAAGTTGGTGAGAAAGAAAGAAAAAAGCACCCATTTTCAAGCATTGTGAATGGTGTCATGGTAATAAAAAATGGGGTGGGAATTTTATGTTTATGTATGTTTTATTGGAAGAGGATGATGATATTCAAAGTACAGAATAACAACAACAAAACTACATTTACCAATGGAAATATTTTGCTTCTTAGAAATGTTTCTCGAAAATCTTTGTGACACAGGTAAATAATCTTATGTCACGCAATATCTTTTCGGTGTCCCGATGTTTTTTTGGAATGTCAAGTAATTGTGAAACTATTATCTGTGCAACTTTGAAACTTCCTCAATGGTGGATTGTAATACTTTATGTGGAAGAAGTTAATTCATACACCTCTCAGCTAAATACTTTTATAGAAGGAGAATTAATGACTAATGATTACCTATCATAAATGTCCATTAATGCTTTTAGTATTAAACAAGGCTTCTGCCCCTTTTAAATTAGGCGGGAAGAAGAAGAAGTTTGAATTTGACATCCCATTTGCACTGGCCACTTGTGTGGTTGAATTTTTTTTTTTTTGCAAAAATATACCAAATTGTGGGTAGTTACAAATAATCCCCTTATGGTCTATTTTTACAAATAAAGATTTGAGTTAGTATATTTTTGCAAATAGCCCAAAAAATCATATTCTTATCTTATCAGTGATAAAATAGCTATTATTTGTGCTAACGAATAAAGATACGAGTAACAATTTGGGGACAAGATATAATATTATGATGTATTAAAACAAATAGTGTTTGGTTAGCAAATTTAAAACATATTTAAAAAATTAAAATAATATAAATTTTAAATAAAATATCTTATAAATTGTACAAATCAAACATCAACTATTGCATAACATTATAAATTTTAATGTAATTAATCGTCATAATTTACAATGCATTTTATTTAAATTTTATATTATTTTATACATGTTATAAAATGTTTCAACCAAACATTATTTAAGTGTTTATATTTATAAGTGTATTATAATTATAATAAAATAGAATCCAAACACATACAAATGATTGATATTTATACTTGTTTATAATTTATTAATATAAACGTAGTGTCTATTTAAAAATGAGTAAATATTGATTAAATTATAATGATTAAATTTACTAATTTAAATTTGATTCATAGCATGTGATCTAAATCATATTTTAATTAGAACAAGCTACTTACAATTTACAAATTATAATTGTTTATAGTACACTAATCATTTTTTAAATGAGATTTTATTATTATATATATATATATATATTCTTTCATATATGAGGTACTATCATAATATACCAATAGTGTTTTTGAGGACTTTGTAAATAACCTCAAAAAGAAACGATATCGAAGCGGAAAGCGTCCTCACTTTCCCAAGTAGGATTGACAGTCCTCATAAATGCCAACCTAAATTATAAAACAAACTATCGATCTGATGCAATCATTCCTTCTTCCAAAAGAAATCCAATAAAAAAAAGATATACATCACTAATTAGTTGGGAAAAATATGTACACCAACAAAATTTGGAGGGCTTGGACTTTAGGAAAGTTGAAGACATGAATATAAGTTTGCAAATGAATTTTCTATGAAAAAATTATACTAACCATGATAACATTTGGGTTAAAAAACGGTAAAAGAAAAGTATCTCGAAACATATGGCAGTTTGGAAAGACTTCTCAATTAATAGACCAATTCCACAAAGGTTTCCTATAGATAGTTGGCAATGGTAAATTCATTAATGTTGGAAGGAACCATGACTCTCTAATCTCTCACTCCAATGTTATCAGGTGAACAATCACAACCTACGAGTAGCAGATCTCTTTGATTCCCACAATAACGGGAATATAATCTTACTGCAAAAAAATTTCTGCCACATATAATTTAAAAGATATTGACCATTTAAATCCATGTTTGGGACACTATCGATAAGTTAATTTAGAAACCAAATAAAGATGAATCTTTCACAACAAAGTCAACATAAAACTTTATCTGTAAATTATTAACTAAAACCAACCTGACGACATTAATTATAACTGGATTTTGAAGTTAAATACCCCCAGACAAAGAACTTTATCTGGAAAGCAGCAGTTCATGCACGCTTTACCCACAAAAACAAGATTGAACAAATATTTATCAGATTTTTCGCATGGTACCCTTGGGATATAGGTAAATTCGCGAGGTATACGAAAGTTTGGTATATTTCGTCAAATACCCCTAAGGTTTTCATTTTTTTCGCGTAATACCCCTCGCTTGTTTTTTTAGAAAAACGTTATAACTGAGTTAAAGAAATTAAAGAAAGAAAGGAAACGCTTGTCTGGAATTAAAGAATCCATTGGTAGCAGCAACTATCCTCTTCTACAAGCACGTCTGTACGTGCTCCTCTCCACCTCGCACCATCGATCTCTCGTCCCTTCCAATCCCAAGCTCGATCGCCGCTGCCTCCTCCTCGTCCTCATAGAAGTCATCGGCGTTTCCCCCTTTGAGTCTGACCTTGTCCTCCATTGCATTGCAGCCCACCTGGCGATCGATCTCCTCCGACTCTCCGAGCCCCCACTATCTGGTCGTGTTTGACCTGTCTGAGCCACCACCACGGCCTCTCTTCCGGTGGGGCACCAGCAGTGGGTTTGCGTGTTATTCTTCAATTTCGGATTAGGACCGGACACTTGACCTCGTAATGGATTTCAATCTCATATTTTTTGCCCTAAATTGTTCATCCGGATACAAGATTGACGATGTGAATGGAGAAAACCTCACACCAATTAAGGGAGAGGGGGTTGGAGTTGGACAATCGTTGGATCCAAGAGATGAAGGGTGAGGTCTCTCCTAGGGTTTGGGCAGTCAATTTCGACGTTCTACTGTCCAGGATGCGGCTCAAATTCGTTTTAGACTCCATTCAACAGGTAAGTGTAGGTATGTTATCTTTGTTCACCTTCCGTGATTATTGTTCCTCTTTATTGTTTAGAAGTGGATATTGATTCGTTTCTGGTGGGTTACATGTTTCTTTCTTCGTACTTGAGTCGGTGTGTTACCCAATTTTGTCTATTGGATTGCAAGAGGTTTGCTTTCGATTGCTTGTTTTTTGGTTTGATAATTTTGTTGAGCTTTGCTGTTTTGTGGGTTTGATATTCTTGGCAATTTGAGGAGTTGTTTTGCTTCTGGTTTTTGGTTGGTTGTTTCCTCGTTTGTTCTGTTTTGAGTGTATTGCTTTCTTGTCCTTACTAGTTTCCTTCTCGTCTCTTGTCTTTTGATTTATAAATTGAAATCAATTTTTGAAAGGTTTTAAGTCTATTAGCTCAAATGGTAGAGTGTTGTGCTCATGCACAAAAATGAGAGTTCGAATCTCGTATAGACTATCAATGGATATGTCATATGTGTAATTATCATGTTGCTTAGCTTGTCTTTTTTATTTGGCGAGGAGTAATCAAATACGTCATATGTATGATTTAGGGCATATTCCAACTACAAGGACCGACATTCTCAAGAATTTGGAGAACAAGGTAGGAATGGAGAGTTAAGAGCTAACCATATGCAAGTGGATTGGCAATTATTGCATGTGGTTTAAATGTAATATGTTAGTCTTGATCATGTTCTGTGCATGCTGAATATAGAGAATTTATTATTTCTTTTATTTGTTCTTCACCATATCTGTTGAAAGCATAAAATAAGTGAGAAAATTAGTCAATCAAGTTTTAATAACATTGTGAACCCAAGAAGTAAACACAACCAGACATTTGCAACTTCAATAGCTTCGATAGAGCTCCAACCATAGAAAACTATATGTTCAAGCTTTTCAAGATTGTAGCTAAATCAACTTAAGCAATAAAGAAGGAATTGTGACATAAACTGAATATGTAATCATATTCTGAATAATTATATAGTTGTAACATGTTAATATTATTGTAAAATGGTATATTATTTCTCTGCTGAAACTTGAAAACAATATAAGCAAGATCAGAAAGTTTGCTAAGAGGCTTAATATCTCCTGAAACGTCTAATTCAACAGTTCATCACCTTTAACATTAGCAACCATTTCATCCATCTAAGTTGCAATATTAAATCAGGAATTCAAACACAGATGAAAGTAAACAACTATGACAGATTTAGATATGATACCTTTAGTTATGACAGATTAAAAAAAAGAGTTTGTATGCACCCAAGTCATGAACTCTTTATTCAGGCAATTTGTTCAACTGTGACAGATTCAAACTTCTTGTAAAATTCAAGCCAAATTTTGACAGAGCTTTTGTAGTGTAGGTCTTTAACAATTCTAAAACATTGTATTAGTCTATGTAGGAGTCGAACCCACATCTTGTGCATAAGCACATGCTCTACCATTTGAGCTAGTAGACTTTTTAACAAGCTTGTATATGCAACTTTCGTCCTCTGACTTATGACTTGATCTCATTTTCTTGCCTCAATGATTTTTCCTGTGAATTCATACACTTTCTTCATTCTATAATGACTCACCCAACTGATTCTTATCTCTAATCCAACTGTTGAGACATGTCGTTGGCACTTGGCGCTACTTCTCAAGCCACTAGGTCTACCAATAGTTACAGGCTTTTGAAATGGCTTCAGTGGCAACTGTTCATCAACTTATTCATCAAACAATCAAATTAGAAACATTGAATCAAACACAAAATCCCCAATTCTTGAATTCCCAAAGCCCGAATCCAAACACAAAACCCCTAATTCCTCAAAGCCCCTAATTTCTGCATTCAGATAACCCCTAATTCCTCATAGCCCCAAATCCAAACACAAAATCCCTAATACTTGAATCCCCAAACCCCTCAAATCGAAAATGCACCTGCTCCCATCGAATCCCCAAATCCAAACACCATTCCATATCCAAATCGTAAACCTAAAAGTTCGAGCTTTTTAAAACGAAAAATCGAAGACGTACCTGCTCATCAAACCCCTAGTTGTCGGTGCCGCCCAACTCGCAGTACCATCGAGATTCCAGAGAAAGCCCACAAAACCCTAAATTGAAAGGATTCCCCGGAGCATGAGTCTCCATCTCAGCTAAGCCATTGATTTTTGTTTCATTCCATCACGCAGGAGTCTCTCTGACTCTCTTCGCTGAAGCAGATGTTGGTTTTTTTTTTCTCTTCTATTTTTTTAGCCAAAATGTTAACAGATTTGGATGGAGGGGTATTGGGCGATAAAAATCAAAACCTCGAGGGTATTTGACGAAATATGTCAAACTTTCGTACACTGTGTGAATTAACCTTTACCTCAAGGGCACCACACTAAAATTCCGAATATTTATATAGAGTGCCCTCACAATGTCGCATCTGTGATAAAAAAAAAAGAAGAGGACGCTTTCCACCTCTTATTTGGATGCCCAACAACAAAATCAATAAGATAACAATACGTACGCAACAAAAAGAGGCAAAGAATTTTTGCGGTCAACACCAAACCAAAATTTCTTTAAAAAGTTAACAAATACGAGGGAAATAAATCAACACTTTAATGATCTATGTTTTTTATGGCATGTGATCTGGGTGCTTAGGATTCGAATTATCTTTAACAATCAGGGAAACATATCACAAATAGAACTGGTACAAACTAAATGTAGATGGCTTTGTGAAACCCTCTAGAGACCACATTGTCGGAGGAATTCTTAGGTATAGTGGTGGTCGGGTAATTGGTATTTTTTAGCATTTGATGCAAAGCGGATCAATGTTACAAATAAAAGCAATAAATGTTTACAATGGAATAAAGATTACAATCAGGAAAGGGATTAGAAACACAATAGTCGAAGGTGATAGCCTGGGTGTGATATCTGCCATTAACAAAAGAACTACAATACCATGAGAAATGAGAGATCCTCGTAATAGTAGAAGAGACCCAGGTGCTTAGAAGGAACTTGAGCAATATTAGTTTAAAGCCTTGCTATAGAGTAGCTAATTGTTTTGTTGATTTCATAGCGAAAGCTATTGTTACTTGTAATATGGATCCACTCCCACTGTCTCGGGAGCTATGTAACATCATTTTTAGGGATGGCCAGGGTTGAGCTTTGTCTGGGCAAATACAACCATTTTTTGCCTACTATAAAAAAAACAATTACAATATGTTAATGAAAAAAAACAGGCTTATGACTTTGCAATTTTGATAAATTAAGGGGGAGAACTATACATGTATTCACCAAATGAAACATAAGTGAGGATTTTATATATTTTTCTTATTAATTTAATTAAATCAATAAAGAAATTATTTTATCATACACCTTATAATAGCATGAACATTCAAATGAATAGTAACTTCCACTTTGTAATTTTTAACTATTTTTTTGGGGTGGAAATACCTATTTTGTCCTCATAAATTATATTCTCATCTAATGTTAACCATGTCCTTTTAAGTAATTTCTATCTTTTTTATAAAATGTCTTTTTTACCCTTAAAAGTTTGAATTTAAAAATATTAATTTTTTTATTGCAAGGTCTTTTTATGTCTTTTCAAAATTATAAATGTAACGGCCCGGGATTATGATTTCCAAGTTACGTTTCGAGGGATAAAACCCCTCGTTGGATCTTGCGCTCCGAGTACAGGTTGAAGGTTTTAAAATCAACAATTTCGCTTTAAAGGTGAGATTTCATACCCAAAAACCGAGAGGGACTGTTGGAATCATCAGGGTAAGTCCCCTGTACCTGCCCTATGGCCTAAGTCGCGAAATTCATTGATTATACAACCAAGAAAGATTCCAAATTTATACATAAGGTTGCCACGACGGAACCGGGTCAAAACATGATCAAAACATCCAAACTAAACCGTTAAATAATTGGTGAAGTCAGAGTCTCGACTCTCTCTTTTCGCCATGTTAGACCCCGCAATCATGGAGCCAAATCAGCAGCAATAATGATAAGCATAATGGATACCTAAAAACGTTAATAGTGGGCGGGATCAGATCGATGCCCACTTGGGCCTGTCCCTTCATTAAGGGTGCTGTCCCCACAATATGTACACACATACGCTATACCTAATAATCATGCTTCTAGATGCAAGGCGGAATATTAACACACTAGCATGTCCCTAAGATCAAATGAATAATAAAAATAATAAGGCCTTATCACAGACTACCAAGTGGTATATCCCTCTCCTACTCCCGCACCCATGCTCGTTAGTGCAGGAACCGGCCGCGTTTTCTACTCCCGCACCCATGCTCGTTAGTGCGGGAACCGGTCGCGTTCAATATCATAACATCATCAATCGCATCAATAGAAATAAAGTGTTGCTCCAGACTCATATGACTCAGAACAAGACCCGATGGGACTGGGCTGTCCTATGACCCTAACAAAGACTCTAGTTAACTTCACAGATAACGGCCGTTCTGTTTACATACGCATACAGAAATAGAATGCTCAATGGTCAATGCAACCTAGCATGATACTACATGGCATGTTGATCATGATATGCAAGCACCTAGTATATCATGCACATATAGCAGGGATATCTATTCAATCTGAGTAAGCTCCAAAGAGACTTACCTGGCTAGCAGAAAAGCAAAACAGGAACCCGGCACACAGCAAGCACAATCACAGAATATCACCTAAATACATCACAAGAATACACTGAGTATATTTCTATATCTACTACGAACATATATATCACACACTCATACAAGCAAATAAATAAACAAAATTGCATCTGTCATACTTTCAATTCATCACGATCAATCATCTCTTGTCTCATACCATATTCATCTTAACTTGTGAACTCATTAACTTAGACAACCTCCAAATCATACTTAGCCAAATCCGCATATTACCATTTAATACTCACGCTTAACATAAAAATATATATACATCACCATCGTCATAAGTAACTAATATTCATCTACTTATAATAAATCACCACAAATCATACTATCAGTTAGTCATACCATCAGTCAACCGATCATAACAATCATGCTAGTTAGTCATTGAACAAGTCAGATTCCAAATTTGTTTGAAACCGTTCCAAAATCTGCGTCAAACAGTTAAGAATTCCGACATTTGAAAATGCTCGCAAAATTCCCCTTTTTTAAATTTATTTATTAAATCATTTTGTAACTTTGAAATTATTTTCTAAATTCCCTTTTTTTTACAACTTCAAGTCTCAAATAATATATTTTAAATCTCAATTAATATTATATACTATTTAAATACCACTTATTAATTACTTTCGAAAAATACATCCAAATCCTTTAAAGTCCCGACCGTTTTTATTTAATAAAATCAACCCTTTATAAAATCTCCGAAATAATATTTTATATTTTAATCCTCAAATAATATTATAATATTTTAAATAGCATTAACTAAATAAATAAATAATTAATTAATCGGATAAACCCGAACCGAACCAAACCCATTTAAATCCAACCGAACCGGACCGAAAATATATATATATATATACTCCTAACCGGTTAAAACCAAAACACAAATAAATTAATGTGGCAAGGGCCCACAAGGCCATCTTCTTCTTCCAATTCAAACAAAGAACCGCTCCCGCCAGTGAAGCCTCGCCCATGCCGGCCTCGCCTCGCGCTCGCGCTCTCGGCCCTGCTCTCGAGCTACCGGAGCTCTCGAGCTCACCCGATCATCCCGCACTCAGCTCACGCACACTCCCGACTAGTCTAAGCATCGAATTAGGCTCGAAATCGAGATGATCGATGGTGGCTACGGTGATTGAGATGGTGATGGTGGCTCTGGGTGATGGTGAGGAGGAGATGGTAGTAGTGACGTGAAGTGGTGAAGGAGGTGATGGTGAGCTGATGATGCAGGTGCGAGGAGAGGGAGCGGGGAGGGTGATGGTGAATGACGGTGATGATGGTGATGAATATGGTGAAGGATGGAAGTTGGTGATGATGATGGTGAATGAAAGTGACAGGGAGGGATGGTGATTTTGAAGGGTATGGTGAATGACGGGAGTAGTTGAAAATTGTGTGTTGAATTGGTTAACCAATACCCGGAAACAAATACCGAATTTCGAATGCCGCAATTAGTTCTAAAATGTTAGTTTTCCCGAATCCTACTTTCTCGATCAATTAAATTTTTAAAATTGAAAAGGATATCGCCATCCGAAATTATTTTAAATTTCTTGAGGTAAAAGGACGAAATCGTTCGTCAAATTTTAAATTTAGGTCGGAATCCGCTAAATGAGTTTTAAATTCGATTTAAATTCATTTTTAATTTCCTTTTTCCGAAAATAATTAGTATTAAAAAATCTGAGCCTTTACAATAAATTGTCATATTTCATCAATTTCACCTAACTTTATTTTTTTTTCTTAAAATACCCAAATTACAATTTGAAGGTTTTCTCAAATCAACTCTATTTTATGTTTTAAATTAAACTATCCAAGTTACAATTATAAGATTTTCTCATTTCAACCATAGTTTGTATTTTTAATTTAACTACCCAAGTTGTAACTTTAAGATTTTCTCAAACCAAATCGACTTTATTTTTTTAATCTGATAATAATAATAATAATAATAATAATAATAATAATAATAATAATAATAATAATAATAATAATAATAATAACAACAACAACAACAACAACAACAACAACAATAATAATAATATCATTTTTTATTTGTAATGATAAGGATTTTCAAACTCTATAGTTTTGGATTTCTTTTTCGCTTTGATTAATAAATTTTTTAAAACACTACCTTTCTTTATTTTTCTTAATTGAAAAACATCATTCTTATTGCCTTAATAAAAATTTAAAAATACCATCCTTACAGTTTCTTATAATGATATAATTATTATTGTTTTCATTAATTTCTCAAATTAAACTGACTTTATATTTTTAATAATAATAATATTTTTTGATCTTTATTGATCAGGATTTTCAAAATCTATAGTTTTGGATTTCTTTTTCATTTTGATTAATAAACTTTTTAAAAGACTACCCTTCTTTATTTTTTTAATGAAAATTTAAAAAAGACTATCCTTACAATTTTCTATAATGATACAATTATTATTTTTTATTACCATAGAAATTTATATGGAAAACAACTCAATTATAAGGGTCAATTGAGCAATAGGCCATAATTAGGGCCTTTTATTAGGAAAATGTCCACCCTTCCTTCCAAATTGGCAAAATGACCACATTCCTTCCCTTGCCCCCTTGCCCCTTTGCCCCCCACGCGCGCCCCCTGTGCCCCCCTCATGTTTCAACACATTTGGTTTCAGCAACCCCTATTTCAGCGTTTTTTTTTTCGCGCGTTGCTGAAACCGAAGTTGCTGAAACCAAAGTTGTTGAAACCGAAGTTGCTGAAATTGTTCAAACTAGTATAAATAAAAGCATCAAGTTTGAACTTAAAAGGCCGATTTATGATTGTAATTGCGTGTTTGAAGTCAACTAAAATTGAACAGTGTTCAGAGGATGTGAAAGTATGGTTCTTGATAAAAAAAAAAAAAGGTTGACAAACTGTATTAAAATATCATTTTGTACAAGACAACGGTCAATCCTATACATAATATTATTAGCTCCAGAGAGTTTTTTACGCCAAGTAAACTTGCCCCTAACAGTAGGTATCCCATAGAGAGATAGGTCGATAATAATCGAACAAAGACGGTGAAATCGTAAGGGATTCGGATCTACCCCACCTAACTTCTCATAAGTAGAAGTTATATTGTTGAGGTCTCCCATGATACAAATGGGAATAGAAATCAAGGTTGTGTAACTTATAAGTGACTGCCAGAAAACCTCTTTATTCATGTTGTCAGGATGAGCATAAGTAATAAGAATTGCAATTGTAGTTGCTTTGATAGTATCATAGAAATTTGTATGAATAAATCGCTCATCAATATGAATTAGTTCGATATTCCCTTCCTTATGGGCGATGTCTTTCCCAATAAAGTAAAGACCACATGTGAAACCAGAAGCGGGCACAAATGCGATATTACAGGAGCCATTCTTTTCCAGAGATGGCCTATAGGACAAACATTTGTCTTAGTTTCTAGTAGAGATATAAAATTGATATAATTTGTGTTAAAAAAAATGTGTTCACAGTTGTCCACAGATTTCGACAACGTAACCCACGACCATTTCTTGTTGTTATATTCATAATCAAACAACATTAAAAGGAGATTTGGTATAAGAGATAAGTAACCGTGCGTGATGTAACGACCCAAATATAAATATTCGGGTTACGTTTCGAAGGATTGGATACCTTCGTTCGGATCTTGCAATTTGAGTACAGGTTGAGTTTTTAAAACAAAGTTTTAGTGATCAAAGAAGGGATTTCGCACCCTAAAATTCGCGATAGAGCCGTTAGGTCCCCCGAACCTGTCCTACTTGCCTAAGTCGCTCAAAACATTTTAAGCTCGAAAGCATAAAGAAGGAAATATCATAATACAAGTTGTCACGGCATGGCCGGGTTAAAACCAAATACGAGGAAATAAGTAGCAAAAGTGTGGAGTTCAAGTCGGTCTTACTCTCCCTCTCACTGCGCCATAAGATATCCCCCGCCACAACAGCACATGATCAAGCAAGGGTACGGGTACCTGAAACTAACCTCGAAGTCAAGGTCGAGCCACTCATGCGGGCCCTGAAGACCTCGCTGAGGACATATAATACGCTCTAAGCCTAGATGAAAATGATCTAATGCATTACTGAAATATTAAACACGCAAGCATGTTGACAATTCATATATAATGACAGAAATGCAGTAAATGGGCCCACACAGAATGCCAAGTGGCATGTCCCAATCTCTCAAACCCATGCCTCGGTCGGGGCGGGTATCTCTCTCATATCCGTACCTCACCCGGGGTCGGATGTCTGCCTCAGTCGGGGCCAGACGACTCGGTCGGTGCCGCAGTATATCTCATGCCTCAGTCCACACCTCAGCCGGGGTGGGACACTCGGTCATCGCCGCAGTCATATATATATATAACTGAGTAAATCATGCTCTCAGATGACTCTATCAGGACAAACCCGATGAAGCTGGGTTGTCCTATGACCCTAGCAACGACTCTAGACTCACAACTTACGGCCGTTTCTACCAATCGTATTCAGAATACATATGCTCGTATGTTAGTGCAGAACCTAAGCATGCTACTACATGACATGATATTATAATGCCTACATACTATATGACACATCAGGCATGAGGTTCTAACTTAAGAGCCCCGGAGGACTTACCTGGAGTAGCAGATCAGCAAAAGCAATAAACCAATAGTGAGCAAGCCAATCACGTCACGGATCACCTAACAATTTTAATACATACAAAATATAAGTCTAAAGTATATAGGACCCATTTACCGCTACACAGAACTAAGTAAAGCTAAAAGAACTCATTTATCATCATCAAGCCATATCATCGCATAGTCTCGTCTCATCTCATATTCCAACATGTATTATCTCATTCTTGTTATCATCATCATCATCATCATCATCATCATCATCATCATCATCATGCTTCAATTCATATATTCATATCATAAAATATCATATCACATAATTTCCATATATTATTCACCAAATCATTCCGCAAGTTAAAACCAAGTAACATCTTTCAAAAGTCTCAACACTTTAGTTATCATAAATATCACATAAACATATAATCATGAAAATATCATTTGAACAACCAAATAAACCTTTAAACCAATTTCTCAAAATTATATTAATATTAAAATAACCCCGACATTCTTCTATTTCAATAATCCTTATCTAAATAAATTCCGACATTTTAGTAGTGTTTCAAATAATATATTAGTCTTTTATATATCACAAAATAATCATACAAGCACTTAAATATTTTTAACACATAGGAAAATAGCCATTGGATAACTATTTGAACAATAATCAATTAAATAGCTAATTAAATCAGAATCAATTAAATAATGATAATAATGATAAATAATTTGATAAATAAATAAATATGACCAAAACCGGACCCCTTTAATAAAATATCAAACCGGACCCAAGTTTTTCCTCTCATTTTCTGAATTTAACCCAACCAAAATTAGGCCCAAAACTAACACTCTCTATTTAATCCCAATCCGCCCCATTAAGTCCAAACCCGGTCCAACCCCGCCCAAAAAAAAGAAAAGAAAAGAAAAAGGAGGGCGGGCCCACTCGGAAAGAAATGGGAGCGGGTCCCACATGCCACACCAGCTCCTTTCTTCATCCTCTAGCCACTGATGCTCGGTTTTGCAGCGATCATCGCCGCCTCCTCTTCGTTCTTTCTTCCGCCTTTTTCTCCGGCGTTCCACCTCCGTCTCCGGCATCCTAAGCTCGCAGCGACGGCTCCATCCTCAAGCTCGCTCACACACGCTCGCCCTAGCACAACTTCGACCTCACTCGCTCATCTCCGTCGTCCTCGCGCTCACTCTCGAGCTCGAGCTCACCCACTCTCTCCGACCCGATCCCACCTCTCACTCTCCGACTAGTTTAAGCAAGAAAAGAAACCGAAAATCGAATGAGGAAGGGAAGGGATGTTCGGATGCTCACCGGGGTCTTCGAGGCTTCGTCGGGATCACCGGGGTTCGTTCAAGCTTGTTATAGGACGTGGGAAGGCTCCGCGCTGCTCCTGGGCTCGTCTTCGTCGACCTCGGAGGAAGAGGACGGAGGTACTGGTTGTTGTGGGTGCTCGGCAGCTTCGAAAACAGAGGAAGCTTGGCTGATCTTTGGAAAACATAGGAGCTTTCGATTTGGGATTGGAGGAACGTGGTGGTGAGGGTGGAGTGCTGAAGGGAGAATGCAGGAGGTGTGGTGGGAATGAAAGAAATGGAGGGATGGTGATGGGAAATGAAGGATGCAGAAAGGGAGGGGATGGGTTTAAGAATAGGGGGTAGGGGGTTGTAGGGGTGAGGCCGACCTTGAAGAGGTGAGGGAGGGACAGACTAACAGCTAGGAGGGGGGTTTTAGGGTGGCTAAAGTGAAATTGGTAAAGTCAACTTAAATACCCGGAAATAAATCATGAAACCCGCTTTCCGACCTTAATCCGACACGATTTAAAATAATTAATCAAATCCGAATTAAATAACGAAACCCGAAAATATTTTCAAGTCTCGGAAAAAAAATAAAGCGAAATTATTTCGTCTCCAAATTAAGTAACAAGTTTATGCCGGGATTTGTTAAAAGAATTCAAATAAATCGTTTGCTCGAGAACGAAAATACTCAAATATTTTTAGAGTCTTAGAAATCTAAATAAATTTTAAATTGGAATGGAATCTATAATTATAAAGATAATATTTAAAAATCTCGATCTTTACACGTGATTAATGGCAGAAGAAGTTAGCGTGAGGATGTAGTTGATGTACTTCGGTGGACAATCCTTAGTCTTCCTTCTCTCATTCCAATATGTAAATATTTTATAAACAATGAGAAGGACTCAGATATAATTTTGTATAAATTATTTTATTAATAGACAAAAACCATAAACCATGTTGCTAATATACTTCCACAAATAAAAGTTTTAAAAACCGTAATAAAACTTAAGAAAAATGACCGAAAATAATATGAACTATTAACGGTGAACCAAAAATAATACGAACTTTAGAAATCACCAATTCATATACAAACTATACCCTATTAAACCAATATTGATACAATGTCTTAAATTTGTAAACTAAAAATTAAATTGGACTCAAATATAATTAATAGGAAATTGGAGTACAAAATTGTAAAATCAATTATGGAAATCAATCGGCCTCCTCCCTGTTCCAACATCGAACTCAATGGATCTGGGCAAAAGTGATGAACTCAATGGATCTGCTTCATCTCCATGGGTCCATGGCGTCCAGATCTCGCCATCTCTCGGATCTCAAGAACACCTCTCATGTCTGCCTCCCTCGGACTGATTAATCTCGATTGATTCGTCTATCTCGTCGGCCTCCCCCCTCATATCAACTGGCAGTTTTTGAGCCTAGCTGAAGATGGAGCCCAACTCGAGCCGCACAGGGTGAGCCATGACACGAGATCGACATCGCCTCCCCACTCCAGTCTCCAAAGGGTTGATGATGAACAGTGAATCATTCGATTAATTTACAATTTGTACCCAACTTTTTTTGTTAATAATGTCTTGAGTCCAAATTAATTTCTACTTTACGAATTTCAGACATTGTATCGAAATTGGTATAAAAGGGTATAGTTTGTATATGAATTGGTGATTTTTAAAACTCGTATTATTTTTTGTTCACCATTGATAGTTTGTATTATTTTCAGTCATTTTTCCTAAAACTTAATCTAAAGTGAGAAATAACAAATGAGGAACAAAAATTATTCTATACTTCGCAATCTCATCCGTTTGGAAGCTCTTGACATATAGGGGCTGCCCTATTGTCAAATTTTTTTCGGTTAAAAAAAAAAATAGGAACAAAAATTGGTATTCTCTTCCATATTGCAGCGTATATAATAATAAATATATAGAGCATCCGGACTTAAAAACAAAAAAAGTGACCAAATTCAGTGGAGGAGGTGAAGAAGAAGAAGAAATGGGGATCTCCAACGCCATGAGAGAAGCTCTTTGCGGAGATAGGAGGACGACCACGTCGATTCCTGCGAGCTCTTTTATCATCCCTTCCCCTCGCGAAGATCAGAGGATTCGCGATGCCAGAAATTGCACTCAAGGTTCTCTTTAAAATTCAATTTCAATGCGATCGTTGTTCGATTGGTAGATTTGTTGGCAGAATTCGAAGCTTAGCTTTGGTCTTTCGAATTCCAGATTCAACTGTGGTTCTCAATTAGGTTTATAGTTGTCCAATTGAATGTTTTGTTATTTGTTGTGGATATCTGCAGAAGGCGTTCAAGCCGGAGCCAAGGCGGCGGCTATCGCCGCTGTCGTCTCTGCTGTGCCTACGGTGATCTATTGTCTTCTCCCTTTCCTCTTATGTGATCTTTGTCTGTAAGGAGTCGATCCGGGAATTGTTATGTTAAGAAAACACACCGAATTTTAAACCCTTAATTTGTTTGGGAGTGAGGTTGAATGATTCACGGTCCAATTAGGGGACTCTTTTCACGTTTGGTGCCAGAGAGAGACCTGATGGATAAGGTTTACTTTGTGATAGCAAATTCTATAATGAATGGAGTGTGACTTTGAGTTCTGATTACAAGTACCAATGGAAGGTATTTTTAGGCACATTATTTCAGTGTAGGATCACTTATATACACTATAGTTGGATTAGTTTATGTGGAATAGATATATGCATAAGATGTAGACGCTCGAGTAAGTTACAGATCACATATGTTGTTTTGTAGCTGCTAGATTCTTTTTAAGTGTATAAATTACTGCTGATGCTTGCTCTGATTTCAAATGTAGTTGACTGCTTGTCGTGTACTTCCTTGGGCAAAGGCGAACCTTAACTACACTGCACAGGCCTTGATCATATCTGCAGGTAACGATTCGAGTTATTAGCATTTCCACATTATTCTTATGTTGTGTTTTCAGTTAGAAAAGAAAGACATAGTTTAAGGCTTGTGTAGCTGTGGGAAGTCTCTGCAAATTCGTACTTGATTGTGATTCTGTGAACTTACAGGGCTATCTGAGATATACAGACTTTCTAGGCCATGAAGTTTGAACTTTAAATTGAGTATTCTCGTGATTTGGTATAATTAAATAAACGTGTTTTTATACTATTTAAGTTGAACTATTGGGGTGATTAAGTCTCCTTATTTCTGATTTAAGTTTCTATATTTCAAAGTGTTTGATTCTGTGTTTTGTGCATAGCACGAGAAGAACTAATTGGCATTTAAAACATTGGTGTGTAGTTGTGTTGAAATGAACTTGTCATCTTCACCTGATGCATGATTTTGTTGATCAGTTGCTAATGAGAGAGATATTAGGAAAACCAGTTTATTTCAATTTTTACTTATAATAAGAGTGGTATTCTTGTTTAATGCAGCATCAATAGCATCATACTTCATAACAGCTGACAAAACTATACTGGAGTGTGCAAGGAGAAATGCTCAGTATGAGAGAACAACAAGAAACACCAATATCTAGAATTCCCAAGCTGGAAGGCGTGATTTGGTCGAGGAACATACTTTTATCCTCCCCGTTCTCATTTCCCATCCTTTTTTCTTCTTTCCAGAAAAAAATGTAACTAATGGGGAAAGGTTTGCTGGTTCTTATTTCTATCGCAGTTCTGCTTTTTTTGGCTAAATTTATGTTACTTTCAGATGTATGGTCCATAATTTTATTTATAATGTCATTTGATCCAGAGAGTGAAATAACAGAACTAGAACGTGGAAGGTTCTCTTTCAAATTGCTTGTAATTTTATGCTACATAGCCAAGTTCAGATCTTACTGGCAGGTGTGTATTTTTCTACAGCTGCAATCTGCATTATTTCACAACCGAGTATTTACATGTCAAGTATTTCAAATTTTCAATGCATGCTTCTTTAATGGGTGATTCTGAAAACTGATTTTCTTTCATGGTCATACAATAACACTACCTCCTGGATACCTCAAAATAGGCAATTCCGAGATGTTAGATAAGTGAGACCTGTAATTACGGTCTCTTCGGAGACATCTGATAAAATTGGAACGATACAGAGACCTGTAATTACTAATTTCTCTCGATGGGCGTTTGACAAAATGGTAGCTGTTGGAGTAGGTGAAGTTGTTAGGTAATTGAAGTTGTTGGATTACTTGTATTAAATATAGGTTAATAAGCTAATATAGTGTTTGGTAAATCTAGCTGTTAAAGTAGCTCTTGAAAACTGGTGAATAAAAAACCAAAAGCTCCGAAAAGCTCGAGTGAATAGCCGTTGAAAAGCTTAAATTTCAAAAGCTAATTAAACTAAAATCTTATATCCACCCCTAATACATATAAATTCAGAAGCAACTCTTTTGTAAAATATTGAGCCACGTGGCAAAATCTGAGCCATTAAAAAAAAGCAAAATCAAGTCCAAATCTGAGCCATTGAAAAGAAAAAAAAATTAAGCCCAAATATGAGCAGTTAAAAAAAAACTTCTCCACGTTCTCCAACTTCTATATTTCTTCCTCACAGTTATCTATTTGGGCTTAATTTTGTTGTCATACATACCAACGCTCTTTGATCCATTTGAACAATTTCAATTTATTTTTTTATTCGGTAGGACACCAAGGAGGTAGGACTTAAAAGGATGTTGTTTCATTTTATGACAGTAAGTGAGCTATAGATATATTACTTTGTGTTTGTAAGACAACAAATCATAAGGACAAATGAATTAATTTGTAGGTATTTGTATACTCTTTTTTATTTGAGGAACAGGTTTCATCTCATCTTGGCCCGTAAGTACTGCTCGATTGATTTTAACTTTGATAAGTTATCATTCGCAATCCATCAATTTCTTACAAACCCGAACATGGTTCAGGAAAAGAACTAGTTTATTTCATTTAAGACTATATAATATCAAAATTATAAGCTCCGAAAAGCTACTTGTTTTTGCTAAACAGAACCTATCGTCTTGTACTCTTATATTAGCTTTAATTGTTTGTTCATAGTGTTCTCCAAACAGATTGGAGTAACCATAAAACCAAACTCAGATTTTCATGTAATCAAACAAGAAAAGATACAAATCTCTTCAATCAGCTGAAATATTTTCACTTTATTGGCACCAAAATATAGCCTGCATCAATTGGAAGGCTGATTGTAACAGAACTCCCCGTTCTAGCAAATCTCAAAGCTCAGAGTGTTGCTATAATAGGAAGAGTAACTGCCAAAGAATAATGTGTGAGGTAAACTATTTAGCTTATGAAATCTAGTCTCAAATCTCGTGATATTGATACTCAGAATGCATATCGGTAGATGGCATCAGCTGCACCATCCTCATCGTTGCTAGCACCGATTGCATCAGCAACAGCTTTCGCTTTATCAGACCCATTGCTGAGGGCAACACCAAGAGAAGCCAACTCAAGCATCT
The DNA here is from genome assembly GCA_963922045.1 of Persicaria maculosa. Classification (NCBI taxonomy): domain Eukaryota; kingdom Viridiplantae; phylum Streptophyta; class Magnoliopsida; order Caryophyllales; family Polygonaceae; genus Persicaria; species Persicaria maculosa. The sequence goes on along the minus strand of OY998269.1, from coordinate 35,649,474 downwards.
CGACATCATTTTCACCATCACCAATTGCCATAACCTACAAATTCATAATTTAAAAAGTGAGCAGCAGGCCGAATGGTATGCAATGAATTTTTACTACTTTTCAAGTTATTGGTAATCAGTGAATTCCTTTACTTATATTAACATGTTTAAACATGAGTATATTATGTATGATTTCTATTCTCTAAACTAAGGACTTGAGACAGATGGTCCCTGCGAGGTTTGTGGATCATTCTACACATTCACGCAGTATTGATAACGATTTCACATGTACCTCCTCTGCACCGACACCCAAATGGTCAAGCAGCAGTCTTACACCACTTCCTTTCGAAGTTCCCACAGGAACAATTTCGAGCATGTCTGGAACAGCCTGGACAACATCACCGTAATCTCCGGTTGCTTCTGACCAATAAGGCCTCAAGGTGGAAGAAACTCCCTCAGCGGTATCCAAAAAGATCAATTTCTGTAGGATTTGAGCAGTCAAACATCAAATCGTCGTTGTCAATGGAAAACTTGGAACCAAAAACACACCATCTCATTTTCTCTTTATATTTTTTTGGCAATTCTTCTAGGCAAAGGTAATGTTTTTGAACAATTGGCGGTTTTGAAATCTCTAGCATTCATTACTACCCATCTCAAAGTTCAGGTCCAAAATTAGCTATCAACCAACAAAAGAGGTCTCCTATCCTTATATAATGCTACAAACAGCCATCTTCTAGTGCATAGACCCTGAAAGATCCCTGTTTTGTAACGACAGCATGTTGCCAAAACGGCATACTCAAGTAGTGTGGTAAGTGGTCGGTCCTATATACTAATCTTTACGTTACATACCAAAAAGTCTCCATCAAAGGCATTTGGTTTCATTTACCTTCACTAAGAATACCACTAAATAGATTGCAGTTGCAACAAAACATCATGAACATACCTGTATTTGAGCTGTTGCCACTAATTGCTCAACTGAAGGGATAATCTCCGCCTATATAGCATTGATGGCAATCATTTTTTGGAAGCTCAGTATGGTACTTAGGAAATCAGGAGGAGGTAACAAAAGCATAAGGTACCTTGGGTTCATGATATATAGTGTGAAGTGAGTCAACAAGTGGATGTTGAAATAATGTCAAGCAGCGATCCTCACAAAATGCAATAAGAGGAACTCCTTGCTCCTTAGAATAAAGGAAAACCTACAACGTACACAAAAGATATAATCTTCCCCAACAAAATCAGGACCCTTCCATCGCATTTTACAACTAAACATGTTTTGATGTCAACAAATGCTTGTAATCATCATGTTTTTGCAGACTGTCCCAGTTAGTTGGTCCCAAACAAATACCATGATAATAAGCTTTTATCTCATCCACCAAGGAAAAATAACAATGGCTCACATTGTTTATGATCAATCAAACATGCAACACTTTATCCATATGATGCACCATACAATTAAGTCCAGAGTCATGCACTACTAAAACAGATTTCCATGATCGGCAGATCCTAGAATATGACATAGGCTGTACCACATACCTGCCTGCAAAAATCTGCACTTAAATTCCTTCTAAATATCTCCCTGCCTTGGCTACCGTAAACAAGCAATCCCTGAATTAAAAGGTGAAATTATGGCAGTTGGCACATTAGTGATCCAGTTATAATTAATCAGCCATATTGTAGATGATCTTTAATTAAAAAAGAATACAGAGGTTATGTAGGAAGAAGATATGGGAAAAATGATTGTGAGATACTCGAAAGCCCTTTAACTGATACACATACCTGAACAAAAACACCAGGAGAGAATTCAGAAATAACACCATCTTTGCCAGCTAAGCCAACTGCCGATAGTAAACTTATGGCAGCTGGACGGGTCTGATAATTTACATATAGATAAAGGTTAAAGGCTCGTGATTGTAGAGTTAAGGTATGTTGATCAACAACAAAAATCTAGCACATATGACAACAAAAAGGATCTCTATAGCTTGCAATCCAAAGCACCAAGTATTATGCATTGTCTATTATGTGGGTGGATGATTGTCATAAGAGCTGTAAATTTTTATTTTTTATTTTGGCAAGGGTAAATATATTGATGAAGGGGAAAGGAGATGCAAAAAAAGGGTCACGACAATCCTAGGGCAACACCTAAAGTTCAAATTGATCCACAAAACCAAGCAAAACAACTCAAAATATGATATTCTCTTTTGTAGCCTAGTTACTAGGCTACAAAAGAGAATATCATACCAAACTCTGCCAACTCTAGAGATGAACTTGCATTTAACCAAGAAACGATCACAACAAGTATCAATAATAAATAGTGCGCACTCACTTGGAGGCTATTTAGCATCTCAAAAAATTAAAAAATAGCCATGTGACGAGCCTTCTGTGTAAATTAGCACACTGAAAACCAGAAGTTGAGGTGTAAATTTAAAAAGAGTAGCCAGTCTAGATTCTTACTTTGCCAGTCGCAATGACCACTTTAACACCCCTTGAGATAGCCTCCTTTAAAGCATTTGCAGTTGTTTCCGTAATTTGGCTTTTACTGTTTAGCAAGGTGCCTAACAAGTAAAAGATGTTTTATGTAATGGCACAAAATCTGGAAAATATAATGGACATTTCCATAAAATGCTCACCATCCATGTCACAGAAAATGTATTTGAATTTTGGCCTATAGAACCGCAGACTACCTTCTTTCTTCCTGTCTTAAATCACGCAACTTGTAAGATTCTCAGTAGGCAATTCACATAAACAAGGAGCAAGATCTTTCATCATTAGAAGAAAAACCACTAGAATTAAACTATCGTTTAATATGTAAGTAGAACTACCATCTAAGTTTTCAACATGCAAGGTTCCACCATTTTCAGAATCGTAAGCACTCTGAATTAGACCTTTCCCTTTCCATCCAAGGTTCTTCAAAAGAAGTTGCTCCTCGCTCTCCATTTCTGCTTCAGCCTCTTCGCCGAGCTCATGATCAAATCCAAGAAGATGCAATAGGCCATGAACCTGAAGAAGTATACTCAAATTGAAATTCCGCACCTATATCCCCTACTAAGGAAAATATTAAAAAGGAAAATACCATCATCTGGTAGATAAAATAGAGTAGCTCTACTCCTGACATGAAAATAAAGGTAAAGCAAAAGAAACGTCCTAAATTTGGGCTAAGTTGTTCCTCAACCCAGCGAAAAGAGAGTAAAGACAAAGAAGGAAGCCATTTCCTCTGAATGAATCATGAATCCCAAATCGAATCATGCCTAAAATAACAAAAAGATGATAGCTTGAAAGGTTTCTTCATCAGAAATAACCAAGACAAGTATGAAATATACACAAAAGAACATATAATTTGAAGGCTTAGAGTATAAAACAAAAACAAAAGGAAGGGGATCTGGAAGAACTGTTAAACAAGTCCGATTGATAGAACGAACCAACAGGATGCGTATCTCATCAAGAAGAGTGTGTCCTCTTTCTTCTGCTTGTCTAGCAGCTGTCTCAACAGAAATCACAATGTCACCTAGCATAAGCTGCAACAGGAAACCAATACGTCAACCGGCCATAATTCATGAAGACCATAATCCTCCTAGTGTTTTGTCTATCACTTACTGTCGGCAACTTGAGTTCAGGGATATGTTGAGACATAGAAAGAACATCAGTAGGATGGTCTTCATCTCTCCATTCTTTATTGAGCTCCCGAATGAACACATCATTGCATAGAAGAACTGACAATTCTACACTCTCAAATCCACCAACATCATCTATAGCACTATCTCGAGTTTTATAAGATGAGTCTCTCAGTCCGCTCAATGCTAACTTTGTTGCCGTTGGAGCGTTTAACCGAAGCATTTCAGCAATATCCTGTGCATTTGAAGCCAAGAATAATGATACTAGGTCACTCTATCCATCATCAACAACGACAGAAAGCATAAAAGCATCAATGCACTACCTAAACACCAGAAGCTCTATTAAATTCTGCAATCTAATTGCTACACTAAGAATAATCAAAATGCCAGAAGCAAGAGCAAAACCAAATCATCTTCAACATTTAATTGGAATAACCCAATTTTCACATTGACTACAACCCAGTTAATCAACCATTAACAATGAAAGAATTAAACTAAAATTACAATCAAGACACAAAACTGAAGAAAAGGGGAAGGAAATTACCAGAATTTCATGGTCATTGGGCAAACCCTCTTCAATGAGAATCTGGGCAGTGAGCTCCAACTCTCTCTCCTTAGTTCCAGCCCTTTTTGGGGCCCTCCTTACTTTCCTAAACCCTCTTTGCTGCTGACCACCAACACCGCAAAACACCCCAACCCACCTTCTCTCCTTCCCTTCAAACCCTACCGAACCCCTCCAATCTCCATTGCCCACACCCCCCAAACCCCTGGAGGCCCTGTACCCAAAGAGCGGGGACGATGAGGAAGGAGATGAAGAAGAGCAATTGAGAGGATGAGGACCACAGGACACTGTTACATGGGTGCGCGGGAGAAACATGAAACGGGGCGCGGAGGGGCGAGGGTAGCTGGGTCGGAGAGAGAGGGGAATGGCGCGAGTGATTGTACGCGCCATCGGGAGGAGAGTAGAATAGAGGATTGGATGGGTGGGACTTGGGAGAGATCGGAGGAGATTGAAACTGAAAGACTGGAAGGAAGCCTTCACGGGCTTCACACAGATCGCTCACGGCAGTCCCTTTTTATATGTGGAGTAAATTCGTTCATGGTTCCTAAATTTTGGCTTTTTTGTGAATTACATTTTTTATCGTTAACCTTTACCATTTTTTTTTGTGAACTACATTTTTGATCGCTAAACTTTGAAACGTTTCAAAATAGTCCTTGATCTTTCTATTTCATTTCATTTTAGTCTCTAACCTTTTAAAGGTTGTAAAATAGTCTCTAACCTTACATTTTTTATTCGTTTTAGTCCCTGATATTAAAACATTATTTGAAATAATTATAAAAAACCACCCTAAAGTTATCATAATTTAAATAAAATCATTCATACAAAGAAAAATTATATAAAATCATCTAACTCTTTCATTTTTATTTTGAAAAATACTCGAAGTTTTTTTAGTATTTATCATAAGAGCATATTATATAAAATTATCCATAAATTTTTTTCCACAAAAGCTCTCATAAAATTTATAGATCTTTTGTGGAAAAAAAGTATAAATGTATAATTTTTCCCCTTTACTTTTACAACTCCTTTCCATCCAATTACCTTAGATAAATAGAAAAAAAATCACCCTTTAAATATATCATATTGCAAATAACCACCCTTTAAATATGAAATTACAACAAACCACCCATCCCTTAACAAAATGTCACCCCGCTTTAACATTTCAATGTAAGAAAACAATAATAAATTAATTTTTTCAAGAAACTAGAACACGATAAAATTAAAAAAGTTTTAGTTAGATTTGGGGTAAATTGGTAATTGCCTAATTTTAAAGGAAATTTACATGAAAAATCGAGAGGTGTGGTTGATTGCTAAATAGAGTTGTTATCAAGGGTGATTTTTGGTAAATACATATATAAGGGGTGATTTTTGGCAAAGTGCCATATTTTAGGGGTGGTTTCATGTAATTTACCCTACATAAATTACAAATCATAGCGACTTTAGGCAAGATTCGAAAACGACTATTGTCAAGACAATGTCAACTAAATTGCACATAAATGCTTTTTATTTTTTTAAACAAATTGCAAAAAGGCCCAAAACTCTCTCATCTACCCGCTGATGCGTACTCGACTCGAATGGAGTGATTACGATATCTAATGGTTCGGTTATCAAAGGTAAGTTGAATCAATTCGGCGCTACGCGAGTTGCCCAACGACCGTAATCGAAGAACTTAGACCAAAATTACCAATGACGACTGAAGAAGACTGAGTGGACTTCTACAACGCAAATGAAAGATCTTGGAACTCCAAAAGGGTTGAAGATTCAACCGATCGATTTGAAGTTTGAAACTTCAATTTCATCTTTCAAAACTCCAATTGATTAATCATGTCTAATTAGCAAAGTGCTAATTACACAGTCAATGTGTCTGGATATCTAGATCGACAATTTGTTTGGAATGAAAAGCGTTTAAGGTTTCGAACGAGGAACACGAAATGGATTAGGGTTTTAACGGAATTCTCCAAAGCGAGGACGAATTCCAACCTTTAATCAATTCTATCGAGAACCTCTTATTGAAGGATTCGAATGAATTCAACCGCAAACTGCAACAAGAGATAGATCGGGTTGATGTCAGGAAGAAAAGGGGAGTTAAATCCGTTCTTTCTTTCACCAATTTCCTATCGTAGTGTAGATAAGAGAGTTTTAGGCCTATTTGCAATTTGTTTGGAAAAAAATGAGAAGGATATATGTGTAATTTATTTTAAATTGTCTTGACAATAGTCGTTTTGGAATCTTGTCTAAAGTCTCACTCATTATAAATAGACTTGAAAAAGTACACATAATCTAAACACTAATCAAGGGTAGACCTGAGCATGGACCGGACCCGGGCGGACTTGGGTCGGGTCTTGACCAAATTTCCAAACCCGCCCTCATTGCCGGACCGGGCCGCCCAGCGGGCCAAGTGAGTCTAGCATCTCAAATTCGTTTTCTATCCGAAATCAAACTAAATTTTTTTTTAAAAAAAGAGGCAAATCACAACATTATATACCAATACTTTCAAATGTTTGACAAATCTGGACAATATTAACTTACTAACAAATTAAAATCAACGTTATATTGTACCAATACTTTCAGGCGATACTCGAGTTGTGCGAGAGAGTATTTTGAAGATGAGAGTGTTTAGGATTGAGAATAGTTAGCAGTTAGCAGTAGTATGATACCCGTAATACAGTTATAAATTATAGAAATTATGTATATATTTTTATTATGTTAATAATATATAATATTATATATAACTTATATAATTATAATTATATATAATATTAATATAAAACCGGGTCGGGCCTGTCGACCCGCTTGGACTTCATCCTCTGCCCAAGCCCGACCCTCTGGGCTTACCGGACCGGATCCGTCGGCCTGCTTGGGCCTACTACTCTGTCCGAACCCGCATATTTTCCCGGACGGATTGGCCCATTTTTGCTCAGGTCTAATCAAGGACCAAACCTAAGAAAACCCTTTTCTTCAAGCTCTTTCTTGTGTTGTCAATCTCACTTACAAACACATGGGAGATCAAACCATGTCGATGGCATCTTGTGCTACCCTCCTACTCCCATACTTCTTGTTTGTACTCGCCATAAGGGGAGCCACATCATGCTCAGCTCGCTCCGTCTTCGTCTTCCCTGTGTTGTCCTCGTAGGGACTGTACTGACGAAGCACCTGCAGAACCTCCTTCATTGTTGGCCTCGATGTAGGCTTTGGCGATGTACACGCAATCCCTAGCTTGAACACCTCTGTCATCTCTTCTATGTAGCAAGGCTGCTTGACGTCCTCATCAAGGGCATCACTGATGGGCTTGTTCTCACTGTAATGCCTCCATGACCACTCCGCCAGGTTCTGGCATTCGTCTGCGCTGTTGGGCTCCTTCCCTGTGACCAACTCCAAGAGCACCACCCCGAAGCTGTACACGTCGATCTTCTCATTCACTTTCGTCGTGTAACCGTACTCTGGTGCCAAATACCCGAAGGACCCCGCAACATTAGACATGGTGTGAAGCTCCCCTTGCTTCACAGTCATCTTCGCAAGGCCGAAATCAGCTATCTTGGCATTGAACTTGGAATCGAGGAGGATGTTGCTGGACTTAACATCCCTGTGAATGATGGGTGTGGAGCAATCATGGTGCATATAGGACAGCCCCTGAGCTGCTCCAATTGCGATGCTCAACCTTGTAGGCCAGTCGAGAACATGAAGCACTTCTCTTCCTTCCGACTCTAGCCTTCTCCTCCCGTGTAGCCACCTATCAAGGCTTTGATTCTCCAGGTACTCGTAAACAAGGAGCTTCGAGTTCTCGCTGGAAATGCAGCACAGAAGCTTCACTATGTTGGTGTGCCTGATAGTCCCCAGGATCTGAACCTCAGCCAGGAATTGAGCGTTGTCGAGTTTCTGATTGTTCCAAATCTTCTTCACTGCAACAGAGAAGCCAGAGTCATCCACTTGGACCAGGTATACCTTCCCTGAACCGCCGGATCCTATAACATTATGTTCAGATAAGCTTGATATGATGTTGGCTTCAGTGAACTCTAGCCTCTGGAAAGAGGTCAGCTTCCAAGTCGTTAGATCGTTATTGTGTTTCCGCAGTCTCAATTCCTTGATTGCATAGACAGTGAAGTACAAAGTGACCAAGAATACGAACACTGCGAGGACAAGGATCACAGCCAAGTACTTGGGTGATAAGTGCTTAGAGGAGTATCTTAGAGAGGCCGAGCATTTCGGTAGTCCTGAGATTTGGACTGCATCTGATATGCACAAGCTGGTGTTCAAGAAACTGCTTGTAAAGGCCCCGTTATCCAACGACCTTGGGACCTCCCCCGATATCTTATTGTTGGACAGGTTTAGGAAAACAAAGGGCACATGATCAAGCTGAGCTGGTATCTCACCCGAGAGGTCATTGCTCGATAGATCAAGGTAATTGAGCGTCGGTAAGGAGCCAAAAGCCCCAGGAATCAGACCCGAGAAATGATTTCTCGACAGGTCCAGTTTGCCAAGGGATGCCCATGAGTTTATCACCATGGGGAGCTCACCCGAAAGTTGATTCCCTTCTAGGGAAAGAGTGACAAGCTTCGAGAGGCTAGTCAACCCCGATGGAAGACTCCCCGAGAGCATGTTATTCCCCGCCCTAAGCACCTGGAACTTATCCCAGGTGCCTATTCCAGCAGGTATATCGCCGCTGAACTTGTTGTCATCGATCTCAATACGAGTTATGCTCGGTGCGATTTTGTCAGGAAGCTGGCCAGTGAAGCCATTGGAGCTGAACATCAAATAGGAAAGACCAGGCAGAGTCCAAATCCCAGAGGGGATCTCCCCTGTTAAATTGTTGTTTTGGAACATCAGGGCGCGCAAGGTGGTGCAATTCCCAAGTGATTTTGGGATCTCACCACTCAGATGATTGGAGAAAGCAGTTATACCTGAAAAATTAAGGCCAATCACAACAATGATTCAATCAAGTACTTCTCTTGTAGCATTTAGAAAAATCTACATATCTCTATCTTTCTCTATCATCCTAATTTAGCATTACAATCTCCAGAAATGTAAACCAGATCGATCAATATGAATAAGGCAATAAAAAAAGGCCAGATCACATACCAGTTAAGACCCCTTTGGAGCATAGATTTTCAGGAAGAGGGCCAGAAATGGTGTTTCCCCCAATCTCCAAACCTAGGAGGCTAGAGTGAAGGCCAAGTTCAGGAGGCAAACTGCCTGAAAGATTGTTGTAAAACAACTTGACGAACTCCAATTGAGGGAGAAGCCCGATGCTTTTAGGTATCTCCCCAGACAGTTTGTTAGTAAACAGATTCAAAACCTGCAGCTTCATCAACTTGCCAAAGTCTTCAGGAATTGAGCCATTGAGCTTATTCTGAGACAGATCAATCTCAGTCAAATTGAGAGATTGAATCGAAGTGGGTATTGGCCCGGACAAATTGTTCTTGAACAGATACAAGTAACTAAGCTCCTTGAGTGAAAACAGCTCATTTGGAATGTTACCCGCTAGCTGATTCCCAACCAAATCAAGATGCTCAAGGCTCTCTAACCCACCAAAACTCTCAGGAATCTGACCCACCAAATTGCACTCCCTCATGTAAAGGAACTTGAGGTTCTTCAGCTTCCCCCAATCAGGAGGCAAAGCCATGGGAGTAAAAGGGTTAAAGGGCATCCGAAGATCCTCGAGCTCGGAGAGGTTGGCGATCTCAGCAGGAAAAGTCCCATCCAGCAAATTATAAGTGAGATAGAGAGTTCTGAGCTCCTTCAACCCTCCAATTGATTTAGGTACGTCGCCGGTGAAATTGTTGGAGCTGAGATCAAGGTACTGGAGGAAAGGTGAGAGCTTGTTGATGTCATCGGGGATGGAACCCACAAATGTATTCATGGAGAGGTCGAGGTGGGTCAGGGAAGAGCAGTTGTAAAGAACTGTGGGGAAGTCGTTGGGTATGTAATTCCAGGAGAGGTCGAGGGTCGTGAGGTTTTTGAGGTCACAAACGGAGGCCGGGATCTGGGTGGTTATGCTGGCGTTGGGGAGGAATATTCCGGTGACGACCCCGGGGGAGGTGCATTTGATTCCGTCCCAGGTGCAGGGGGAGGTGGAGGAGCTCCAGGAGGAGAAGGCGGGGAGGTCGTCGCCCCATTGGTGCTTGATGGAGAGGAGGACTGACCGTTGGGAGTCGAGGGATTGTGAAATTACTAAAAGGGGAATAAGAATGAGTGAGATAAGGAGGACAGAAAGGGGTAGGTTGGCCATTTAGTAGGTTTTCCGGTGGCCGGAGGAATCAATCTGATAATTTCCGCAGAAGCGGAGGAAGGTGGAGGAAGGAAAGAAGTGGGAAAGGGAGGAACTTGGAATTTTGTGTTCAGACTTTGCTGATTATTCACTTATTTGTAGTAGTTGTGGAAATCGATCAGCACTCAGCAGCCATTTACTTTAAGAAATGGGCTTTGAATGGGGAAAATTTAGGCAGCTGCCACTTGCAAGTTGCAACAAACGAGGGTTATACTTAATTACCGATTTATTTTATTTTATTTTATTTTATTTATTTTTTTATTATTTTTTTTTGTAATATGGATACCGAAATCTATTACGTAATGTTCTATAATTGAATAGAAAAAAAATTTCTTCCACTCAAAAAATATTAAAACAATATACTATCATAATTTAGATATTCTTTATAAGTCACAATCTATCTATATATTTTATTTATTAAATAAAATATGAATTAAAATTATTCATAAATACACTTATTAAAAATAATAATAGATAAAATATTTAATAGTTATTATTTATTTATATCTATTTTTTATTGAAATATATATATATCAACCTATAAATTGATTTAATTATGTTGTAATTGATATTAACTTGAAATTTTATTGGAATAATTTTTGTCACTATTATATTATTGAAATAAAAAAAATGATATTAACTTCGCATGTGAAGATTTATTGACTCAATTAATTAGTGATATTTGATTTTTTTCAACAGTATTTCAATTGGCTGTAGTTAGGTTCAATGAGCATTATCGGGTTCGATTATTTATTTGCCTTATTTTATGAATAACTATATTAGCATAGACGGATAGAAAGTCGATGTTGGATTAGGCTCATCAGATAATATTAACTAACTTCGCATGATTGATCAACATGCTTTTATCATGGTGATTGAGCTACACCAGCGTGGTGAAGGTGCGTTTGCAGATGAGATAAATTTCTTGTACGTGATGTTAATTGGTGAGGATCCAATTCGACATGTTGCCTCAGCTAGCATCATTTTTTTTTTGGTGAAATCAGCTAGCATCGTTACTACACCCAATAAGTGATTCATTATATTGCACAAATTTGTTTTTTAGATGAACTTGAAAGTTTTTTGTTGCTTGTCGTATAAACCTATTAGTTGAACATTATCTATTTTGAAATCACTTTTGTATTGACGTCCTTAATAAAATATTTTATATGTGCAATTCTCTATTATTAGTTTGTTTGTGTTTTTTCTCTAATTTGTATATAGTTTTGTATACCACTGACATTATGTGTTCTTTCTTTTTGTGTTAAGTACTCAAATCGTCTCATATATTTTGTTAAATGTTTCACCATGCAAAATTTTCACTAATAAATCACATTAAATATACCTATGTGCGTCCTCTTATGAATAAAACAGATACTTCGATGTGTGACCACTTCTAATTGCATTGTGATGGATTGTCATTTTAAAAAGCTAAAAACTAACCTGTCTGGTATGGGATGAGAGAAGCACGGGAGGTATAAAAGAGATTATAATTCCCATTTTTTTTAAAAAAAAGCAAAGGAGATTATAACTACCGTTTTGAACCAACAAAATTTATAGTCAACTTTATACCTCACATAAATCAAACATGAATGTTATGACATAATAATAAAAATTAAAAAATACACTTCCATATTTGAAATACAAGAGCACATAAATCTTTTTGAATGCTCATTTGTAAATATTGTGCATAAAATTCGTCAGACACACGGTGGCAATCACGGTTTTAAAAATTGTACAAAAAAAATGGCTGCCACGGTTTCTCAAACCGTGGGAATGAAGGATCTCTGACTGCCATTGATTTCGAAACCGTGAGAGAGCTTCTAGCGACAGTTTTGAAAACCTTTGTAATGTAGGCTGCTAGGAAGGGGGAAAACGCTGAACGTACCTCAGAGACAGCCCACGGTTCTCAAAACCGTAGCCGCCGGTGTTTGGGCTTCATGGGCTTCCAGCCCAATACACTCGATTGGGCTGAATTATTTTCACGATTTTTGAAGTTGCAACCGTGATCTTTCTCACGGTTTTAGAAACCGTGGTTGAAAATTTTTTCACGATTTTTGAAACTAAAATTGCCTACAATCCCTACATTTTGAGAGTTCGTAATCGTGACCGTGTAATGTGCGATATTTTGACCGTGCAATTTGGGTCCCCTAAAATTAAGGGATTGTTGCAGATACAGACTCTGTACATGATCAATGAACAGAGAGATGCGGAAAGATAGAAAAGACAAAGATGAAGACAAAGAAGAAGATGAAGAAGAAGATGAAGATCTGAGAAACAAATAGAGAGAAAGATGTGAAATTGTATATTCTGTATATTGAGATGATTGTTACATTGTATTACAGATGATCGAGCTGGAGCATGTATATATAGCTCAGCTGATGTAATTGAAATGAGATCAGGACCACACATCTGTAACTACCAGCTTGATTTATAACAGAATGTATAACAGATTTATTTCATATATCTAACACTCCCCTTCAAGCTTAGAGTTATTTGAATTGATTGATAACTCCAAGCTTGACAGTTAGCTTTGACATCTGCTTTTGACTCACAACTTTGGTGAATATATCTGCTGGCTGCTCCTTATTATATATGTATTTTGCTTCAATTTCTTTGTTTAGAATCTTGTCTCTAACCAAATGACAGTCAGCCTCTATATGCTTAGTTCTCTCGTGAAATACTGGGTTCTTAGCTATGTGTAATGCAGCTTGATTATCACAATATAACTCAACTGACCCATGATTCCTTATACTTAGATCCTTTAGCACTCGAACTAACCAAGTTATCTCACAACAAGTAGCTGACATGGCTCTATATTCTGCTTCTGCTGTGGACATGGCAACAAATGACTGTTTCTTAGTTCTCCAAGAGATAAGAGAGTCTCCCAACATAATGCAGAACCCAGTTAGAGATCTTCTACTCATTGGACAAGCTTGCCAATCTGCATCACATTATGCTCTTAGCCTGATCTCAGATTTGCTTGACATCAATAACCCTTGCTCTGGAGCTTGTTTCAAGTATCTTAGTAAGTGTTTTGCAGCTTTCCAATGATCCTCGGTTGGACTTTGCATGAATTGACTCAACACCTGAATAGAATAGGTGATATCTGGCCTGGTAATAGTGAGATATATCAGTTTCCCTACCAACTGTCTGTACTTCTGAGGTGACTTCATGCACTCCCCTTCACTGGAGAGCTTCATGTGTGAATCTAATGGAGTAGCTAATGGCTTAGAGTCAGCCATTCCCATTTCCTCCAAGAGCTCCATTGTATACTTCCTTTGATTCAAGTAGATCCCAGTCTGGTCTCTATCTACTTCTATCCCAAGAAAGTACCTTAACTCCCCTAGATCTTTGATCTGAAAGTTCTTGTGCAGGTGTAGTTTCAGCTTGTCAATCTCTGCCTGATCATTTCCAATTATGATCATGTCATCTACATACACTTTGCAGTAAATGACTCTCCTTTCTGCTTGGTAAACAAAGAATAATCTGCCTTTGATTGCATATATCCTCCTGCTTTAACCACTTGAGAGAACTTAGCAAACCATTGCCTTGGTGCTTGCTTAAGCCATATAGAGACTTTGTCAACTTGCAAACCATAGACTCATTGTCTTCACTTATGCACTCCCCTTGAAGACAAGGAGACTTCTGAGATTGAAGCTTTTTCAGAGCATTTTAGGCAGGAGGAAGAGACATATAGACATCCTCTTCTAGATCACCATGCAAGAAGGCATTGGTGACATCCATCTGAGAGATATGCCATTGCTTAGCAGCTGCAATGGCAAGCAAAGTCCTGACAGTAATCATCCGGGCAACTGGTGCAAAAGTCTCAGAGTAATCTACTCCATGAAGTTGAGTGAATCCTCGAGCAACTAGCCTTGCTTTATGCCTCTCAAGAGTACCATCTGACTTGAACTTCAGTTTAAAGAGCCATTTGCAAGTCACAATAGATTTCCTAGGAGGAAGAGATACAATCTCCCAAGTATGATTCCTTTCTAAAGCATCTAGCGCAACTATCATTGCATCACACCAAGAGGATCTTTGATAGCTTCAGTCATATTTTTAGGAATAGAAAATGATGCTACATTGTTCACAAAAGTTTGGTAGGTAGGTGTACAAGCAGCATAGGTACAAGAGTTAGCAAGAGGATACAGGGAGTGTACCTTGGATGAAGCAACTGCAGGTGTGGTAAGCTCCTTTGAAGTGTGACAGACATATTCCTTTAGCCAACTGGGGGGCCTGTGATTACGAGCAGATTGTCTAAGGACAGTGACATCATGCTTAGAAGGGACAACAGGCTCAGAAGGGATAAGAGGCTCAAAAGGGACAACAGGTTCTGGCATTTCATCAAAGGATGCAGAGATAGGTGATGGAGAGTAATCATCAAGGGAGGGTGCAAGGGTGCTGTCATTCATAGAAGAATGATCAACATAGTTTGTGTAGTCAAAAGGAAAATTTTGATCAACAAAGTCTGACAGAGACAAGGTTGAAGAGTTTTGTTTTTCTTGAGCAAATAGAGAGTATGGAAATATGTGTTCATGGAAAACAACATTTCTGCTGATCATACATTTGTGATTTCTGGGATTTAGCAATTTGAATCCCTTCTTAGCATAGGGAAAACCCAGAAAAATGCAGGGATCAGATCTAGGATGAAACTTTCTAACCTCTTTTTCAGTAGATGTGGACACAAAGCATAAACTTCCAAAGACTTTGATGTGAGAATAATCTGGTTTCACATGAAACATGACTTCATGAGGAGACTTGTGTTTGAGGATGGGGTTTGGTAGTTTGTTTATGATATATGTGGCAGTAAGAATGGCATCACCCCAGTAATGTTGAGGGATATTAGATTGAAACATGAGAGACCTAGCAATCTCCAATATGTATCTATGGCGCCTTTCTACCCTCCCATTTTGCTGAGGTGTAGCTTTGCAAGAACTTTGATGCAGTATCCCTTGGGATATAAGAAACTCAGAAACTTGGGAGTTAAAAAACTCTGTGCCCAAGTCACTCCTTAGGATCTTAACCCTAGTTTGAAACTGGTTTTGAACAAGAAGAATGAATGATTTCAAGTAATTTCCCACTTCACTTTTGTGTTTCAACAGAAAGGCCCACACTCCCCTGCTTTTGTCATCTACTATGGTTAGGAAAAACCTGTGACCCTCAGCAGTAGGTGTGTCATATGGTCCCCATGCATCACAGTGAATCAGTTCAAATATATGATCAGCAGAAGATAGACTTACAGAATAGCTATTTTGTGTTTGTTTTGCAAGAGGACAAACAGTGCATAGATGCTCATTCTCAGAAATGTCACTTTCAATACAAGAAATGTGTTTGAGTTTTGCAATAGGGGCATGGCCCAATCTCATATGCCAAAGGGCACTTTTATTTGGAATTACAGAATTGATTCTTGGCAGAAACAAAGGTAATGATATAGAATTTGCTGAAAGAGAAGTGTGTTTATAGTTGGGTAGTTGATCACAGATGAAAGCCTCCCCAGAGTCATGTGGATCCATGTATTAGAGATCCCCTAGAAGCTTACCAACCGCAATTGTCTTCATCCTTATGGGGTCCTGGACAAAACAATGGTTTGCAATAAGGTAAGCATGAAACTGGTGGTCTTTAACAAGCTTGGTGAGTGACAGAAGGTTGTATTTGAAACTTGGGACACATAGTACATTTGTTAGGGTAATATTGGGCAGTTCTACATTTCCAAAATGAGTAATGTCTTTAGTACTGCCATCAGGAAGGTGAATGGCATTGATATTAGGCATAGGTATAGGGTTGGTCAGAAAAGAAATGTCACACACCATGTGATCTGTAGCACCACTGTCCATTATCCATAAATGTGATTTAATAGAAGCATTAGAACAAAGTATACCTGCCAGATGTGACTCATGAATAGAAGGAGAAGACTTAGCCAGAAAAGAAATGAAGCTTGATACAATCTGTTGCTGATCAGATGTCAATTGAGGTCCCCTGGAGCTTGATCCAAACAAGAAGCTTTGAGAGTCTTGAGCATTGCTGTGGGATCATTCAGCAACATTAGCCTTGGAGTGAGCCTTTGACTCAGCTTTCCTGCTGTCACCACCCTTTGCATTCTGCTGTGGTTTATCCTTGCTCTTGTAGTGCCAGCTAGGATATCCAATCAGTTCCCAGCACTTCTCAACCTTGTGATTTCCATTGCAGTGTGAGCACTTCATCCTCATAGGTTGACCCTGATCATTTCCTCGTGCATTAGCATTGGCTGCCAGAGGTGTACCAGGCACCTCTTTCTTGAAGTTCTTGTGCTCAGTGGACATCTTAGAGCTGACTTCATCCTGCAAGAGCATAGCATGAGCCACACTAGGTGATGGTAGAGGAGAGGTCATGAGAATCTGTCGACGAGCACTGTCATACTTGTCATCCAAACCTAGCAAGAACTTCATCAGTTTGTTTTCAAGATCTGCTTCCTCAGTTTTCTTTTGCAGATTACATTCACACCTTCCACATGTGCATTTGATTGGATTTGAAATCATACACAATATTTGCCATAAACCTTTCAACTTGGTAAAGTAATCAGTTAGAGACATAGAGTTCTGATGACAATCTTGAATCTCTCTCTTCACCTGAAAGATGAGTGGTCCATTTTTCTGTCCATAGCTCTCTTCAAGATCAAGCCACATTTCTAGAGTTGTGTCGTACTCATCAATGGTGCTGTAAATTTCTTTAGAGACAGAGTTCAAGATCTAGGAACATACCATGTCATTACATCTGTCCCATTGTGCAGCATTCTCAGGAGTTCTTGTGATTGATCCATCGATTGTCCAGAGTTTGTTCTTCACAGACAAAGCCTTCATAAGAGACTTCTTCCAGCGCCGATAGTTCTCTCCAATCAGCTGAATTGTTGACGGAATCACCCCAGAGTTGTCTGAGGGATGGATGAACAAAGGATTCATCATATCGGCATTGGTGATCAGATCTCGACGACGCTCAGCAGAACCGCTTCCATTTGCAGTGCTTGATGACGCCATTGATGAATTCCGATGAAGAACGAAGATTGAAAACTTCAATCAAGATGCAAAAACCTCATAATCGAAGTTTCTGCTCTGATACCATGTTGCAGATACAGACTCTGCACATGATCAATGAATAGAGAGATGCGGAAAGATAGAAAAGATGAAGATGAAGATAAAGAAGAAGATGAAGAAGAAGATGAAGATCTGAGAAACAGATAGAGAGAAAGATGTGAAATTGTATATTCTGTATATTGAGATGATTGTTACATTGTATTACAGATGATCGAGCTGGAGCATGTATATATAGCTAAGCTGATGTAATTGAAATGAGATCAGGACCACACATCTGTAACTACCAGCTTGATTTATAACAAAATGTATAACAGATTTATTTCATATATCTAACAGGGATGCAATAAAAAAAAGTCATTGCTTTTTAATAAAGTAAAAAAAAATATGATATCATCTGTCTTGAAAGTGTTCTCGGGTAGATTTCCACCCCTTATCCAAATTCTTTCTTTCCTAATAAAAAAAATATTGCATTGACCATGTCTTTCATCTCAATCAACTGCTTATTTTTGAAAATCCCTCCATCTTATTTTGGTCGTAATGAAGATTCAACAATCTGATAGATAGTGGATCACTATCATCTTCTTTTAATTATTAGTAACGATCAATATACTCTTTAAGTTGGATGAGAGTAGCTGGTTTCATTTATGGAAGTTAGTTTAATGTTAATGCTATTTATATATACGGTTTTTCTATCCTATGCCCTAAGGGCATATGATAAGACCCTAAATTGGAAAAGATTCCCTACCAAAAAGGCAAGCGACCCTAGGAATCTAATTAAAAGAAAAGCTAAATCAATTAAATTTTAAAAAATATTTCCCAATTTAGGGTCTTATCTTATGCCATTGGGGCATAGGATAGAAAAATCGTTATATATAATAGTTAAGATAATTGGACGAGTTTAGTTTTGGTAGGTCTTGTTGTCATTATAAGTTGGGATTCTTAAGATCTTGTATTTAGTTAGTGGGATTGAATGGTAATTTTGACTCTTTTCAGTATAAATTACTGTACTAAGATATGTTAAAAATCTTGGATTATCAGTTGGATATACAGTCATCAAACGTCACGTACTCACGTATGCATAAGGTTTATTTTTTTTCCAAAGAGGCTATTAGTATAGGAACTACATGTCTAGAAAGTGTGGGTGGGTCCCAGTAAGTACGAAGTATTAATTTTTACCATTGGCGGATTAGGCGGGGTTAGGTTGGCTGCAACTAGAACGAAGGGAAATTATATAAAATTTAATTTTACAATTTTTTTTTATAATTTTTACTGATTTTAGAGATATAGAGTGAAAAATGAATAATGGATTATAAAGACAATTTAGCTTAGTTGGGAAAGAGGATACTTCAAAATTCAAACCTTATTGGCTTACCGTTATCAACTCTGTCTGAGGTGTGTGGAAGTGTCCCTGGGAGGTGGAGATTGTCATTTCTGAGTCTTCTGACATTCTTCTGTTTCTTCGGGATTTTGCTTCAACCTCATGTGAGCACATCTTCCGAGAAGTCAACTTGGTTGCTGACAAGGTGGTTCATCTCCGACTTTCAATGGACGCGGTTAGATTAGCGCCTCATCTAGAACTTTGTGTTCTCGTCCGAAAGAACGCTCTTGGATGGTGGTCCAATAGAGTATGACCTCACCCAAACTATTGCTTGTATAAAAAAAAGGATACTTCAAACCCCATTGGCTTCACTTTTTCATAATTTTAATTTCTCTTAGTTTTTTCTACTAAAAATACCTAATTATTATAAATTTAAGTTTTTATTTAATAATATTTAAACAAAAATATTTTTTATTTATACATATAAAAAATTCTCATTTTTTCATAACTTTTTTTTATTTTTTAAAATTCTATTGAACATGATTATTTACATCACAAATTTAAGGTTTATTTTGTTAATATATTTAAACAAATAGTTTATTTTATATACATAGTTGAAAATTTTTTTAACCCCCTAAAAATTTTTTGGATCCGCCTTCCATATATAGGTTATAGGTATAACTTCACTTTGCTTTGGAGCTAATTAAACTCTAGAATTTAGCCATATTAACATAATTTGAATTTTTTTTCAAAACATTCAAAGAAAAATAAAAATTTACAAAAAAATTCGCAACTTGAAAATATTTAAAAAAATATTCAAAATTTGTAGGAAAGTCAGAAAAACGCGGTCTTAGACCGCGTTTTATTCAGAAGAAGTAAAATCTGGAAGCCAAAAAAATCCAAACGAAAGACCGCATTTTATAATTAATTTTGGGTAAAACGCGGTTTGAACCGCGGTTTGAACCGCGTTTTATCCCCATTTGTATTTTTAAATTAAAAAAAAATTTAAAAAAAAAAGAAAAAAGGAATGAAACGTGGAATCAATCCGCGTTTCATGTGTAAGCCGCCCTGTGCTATCTTCTTCTCTACTCCCTCGTCGGCGCCCCATCTCCAGCCTCTCCTCTTGTTCCTCTTCTTCCACCTTCTCCGCCTCCTCATCCATGGTGCCCCCAACTGTCGTCGCCGATGGGAGACCGAGGTCGCGACGAGAGAGATGCAGCCCTGGAAAGGTCGAGACGAGAGAGATGCAGCCCTCATCCATGGCGCCCCCAACCCACAGATCCGAGTTTTATCGAATATTCACAACTAATTTAATTTCAATTTTATTCACTAAAAATTGAACAACTAATTTAATTTGATCAATTGAACAATTTGATCTGTCAATGGCGGAGAGGAGTTTCATTGAACAACTAAAAATTAAATTAGATTGTTCAATTTGATCAATTGAACAACTAATTTAATTTATGGATCTCCGATTCTATAGAGCCGTCAATGGCGAACTTCAAAAACGGCATTCCAGGGCAGAACGTACGCGCGACGACGCCGATCAGCCAAGGGTGAAGCCGCAGACGACGACGAGGAGGCAGAGGAGGAGAAGCTCCATATCATGTACCGGTAGTCGAGGAAGAAGCGGCATCTGGTGCCGGGTCAATTGCAGTATCCGGAGAAGAACAAGCTTGAGAAGGGAGACGAAGAATTTGCCAGAGCTCGGCTTGCAGACGAGGCAGGTGGCCGCGTTTCATTCCTTCTTTTCTTTTTTTTTTTAAAATATTTTTTAATTTGAAAATACAAATTAAAATAAATGCGGTTTGAGACCGCGTTTTACCTCAAATTAATTATAAAACGCGGTTTTAAACCGCGTTTTTTCCACTTATTTTTTCTAACTTCCAGATTTTATTTCTTCTGAATAAAACGCGGTCTAAGACCGCGTTTTTTTGACTTTCCTGCCAATTTTGAATATTTTTGTAAATATTTTCAAGTTGCGAATTTTTTTGTAAATTTTTATTTTTCTTTGAATATTTTGAAAAAAAATTCCATCTTTGATATACATAATCAGAATTTGATGATCAAGAAGTAACCGTTTCAATCTCCAACAAAAACCGGTAAGGATCCCGTGAAGTTAAACTTCATAGATTTGATAAGATTCCCCTATAGAAACCTATTGACCCAAAAAAATAAACTAAAAAATGACTAAACTAATTTAAATCTAAAACCCTTATTTAGAATTGAGTACTTAAGATTTAACGAACTTTACATAGAGTTATTTTATCAACTCTATGGGATCGTAATTGCAAAAAAAAAAACATACTCTCTTCTTTATATATGAAAATATAGGTTGTTTGATTTAATTTCTCTGCATAAACCTAAAATCTATATTATAAGATATTATTTCTTTTATATTTTTTAATATAATACATAGTTCTTATTATTAATAAGTATTATACTAAAAAAATTAATATTTTATATATTTTTTAAAATATATAAAAAATATTTATATTTTAGATCGGATATATAGAGTATGATGAAGTGTCAAAGCCTCAAACTAATTTCTTCTTCAATAATAAGTAGCTAGCTTGTTGTTTTCCACTAGAAGACATCTAGAAAATAATAAGCATATTGTATTATTTAAATCGGTTTGCATGACTATTTTTTTTAATCAAGTGTATGGTGACGAACCTGCTTTAATTTAGAGTTTAACTAGATTCCGTTCCGTATACGGAGAATATATTAATATATAATATTATAAATAATCTATATTGATTATAACAAATAAAATAATAATAATAATAATAATCTAAATATAAATAATTTTTTTCACCAAAAAATAATATAGATATAAATAAAATTAGTTTGACACATTATATATAAATAGTTTTTTATTCTAATCTATCACTAATTAAATCTCATATAATATAATAGTTAGTTGATTTTTAAAAATAGTTTAATATTTTTTTATTAAATATGTAGTACATATTTATTACGTTAGTTTATTAAAATATCTATGCACGGATGAATTGTGACTACATATTATGGCTCCATATTATTTTAATAATTTATTTTGGCCTCAAAAAATAATATAGATATAAATAAAATAACAATGATTAAATAATTACTTTTGATATAAATAATTATCTCCACCAAAAAAAATAATCTAGATATAAATGAAGGGGCATTTGCTAAACTAACCCTATTATCCGGAATCTTTGCATGAGTGACCCAATTCGAAAAAAATTTGCTTAAAAGCGGATATCCGCTTGCAAGCTTCAGCCGGTTGTAGGTAACCCAATGGGGGACAGCTGGACACGGTTTCATTAGCAGGAAAAGTGAGAGAGTGCTCTACTGAAAAGCGAAGACAAGTCAGAGAGAGAGAGATGGAGGAGGGAAAAAGTACACTTTGAATTTGCTGTTGCAGAGGACAGAAGAGAGAGAGAGAGAGGTGAAAAACAAAAGTGCAGTCTGAGAGGAGAGAGAGATCAGCGAGAGTGTCAGTGAGGGAGCATAAAAAGATACCTTCAATTAACACTAGTAGAAAAATGGTCTTTGGCTACACTTAATTTACCACGGTTCCGTATATTCGTGTGGTAAATTTTTAAAGTTTACAATTTTACCACGGTTCTTAGGAGAACCGAAGTAAATTAGCATCAAATTTACCACGGTTCCGTGTAATTTCATGGTAAATTTTCAAAGTCGACAAGTTCACCACGGTTTCTCGGAAAACCGAAGTAAATGAGTATCATATTTACCACGGTTCCTTTTATTTCGTGGTAAATTTTGAAGATCAGTAAAATCCTTAACCGACCCTTCTCCCGTTCCCAACCTTCTTCTCTGTCGCTTCCCAAATCTCCTCCCAAGCTCTCTCCATGGCTCCTCCTCTCTCCATTTGGCACTTCCTCCTCCTCTCCTCTTTCGCCGTCGCCGGTTGTGGTGAGCTCCTGCGCCATCGAATCTCCTCGCCGTTGCCCGTTAATCAACCATCGCGGCTCCATCCATCGCCATTGCCCTTGTTCTTGATATCTTCCCCTGACTTCTCTCCATCTCCATCAACCTTCAATTCCGCTTGTGTCGGAGCTCACCGTGAGCCCTGATTACACCTAAGTGCGTCTCAACTTGACGTGGCTGCCTCCATGTGTTGTTGGTTCGCGGTTGAGAATTGGGACCGTTCTCTCTCTCTCTTCCTCAGATTTCCGATGTTCTCTCCAACTTTATTTTGAGGTAACCTCGTTAAACTCCTTTCTCTTCAATTTAGGAACTTGATAGTGTTTGGTTAGGGTTTGATTTGGGAAATAGGGAATTGGGAAGTGCGAGAACCGAATTAGGGTTTGATTTCAAATGTAAATTGAATAGAGATGAACATGGCTAGCAGTAGAATTCAGTGCATATAAATTTCCAGAGGGCAGCAAGAGTTGGCCATGGATGTAAGGTAATCTTCATTTTGTTTTATCTGATTTTACTTTCATGATAGCATAGATATTTCTTTTTGTTTTATGGTCTTTTTGGTAAAAATTAAAAGAGCTTTACATGTTCACTAATACTAAAAGAATCCCATCGTTTCTCCTCACTTTAGTGTACTGTTTGTGACTGAAGAATGGGAAGTAATTAGTTTTCAGTTTTTGCTAGTTGCTACCATACTCCTGAGAGTCATGTCTGATGAACTTACTGGTTGGCTTTATTGTATCTTTGGTTTTTAGAGATGCGCAAGCAAGCAGTATACTATTTGATGATAAATTTGAAGTGTGGCCTTGTATTCTGAGCGAAATTTGTGTTCAAGAAGGGAATACACATCAAAGTATGATTACGGGATTTCTGCGGTTACCACAGTATGCAATCCACTTAATTCCATTCAGTTATGCATCTTTGAAATTGATTCTGCAAGGTCAATAGCTTATGTTTCTTATTAACTCATTATCTATTTAATTAACTCATCACAAACCCTCTTACTGGGATTGGAGAAGCAAGGACACTCTTATGATTATGTACTTCTGCTTTCATGTATGTATAATAGCTGTAAAGCATGGTGTCACAACTCAAATTTATTATAATTACTAGAAAATCAGGAATGTAACAATTTAATTAGGGAAAAATCTTTGTTCTTAGTTTGCAACCTTGTGCTTTTGTAGAGACTGTATGAATGGAGAGATGTTGTTGCACAAGAGCAGGATGAGAGCCTTGGATATATATTGCCAAACAAGACGCTTCTGGAAATAGGTAAAAGACCATTTTTGTTTCATGTTACTTGCATGCTTTTCTTGCCTGAGATTCTCAATTTTTTTCTTACAATGGTTTACCGGTGAAAAAGCCAAGCAAATGCCTGTCACTATTAATAAATTGAAGCGTTTGGTGAGGTATAAGCATCCTTCTATTGAGTGGAATCTATCATCTATTGTGAGTGTCATAATGGTGGACGCATTTATCGTGCTGAGTTTGACGATGGAGAGGTAAGCATACTATTAATGGGAACATTTGATGTATTTAGGTATATTCATACATCCCTTGTACTAGACCAACATAACATAAATCATTACCATTTATGAGCAAGATTTGTATTCCATTAACCTTGTAGACGTGCTAAGAACTTAAGCACCATAATGATGGATGGATGCTTCCATAAAGTGCATAGGATGCCCCAGATACTTTCATTAAGAAGATTAGGCACAATCTACATATAAGTGAAATTTAGTAAAAGAGCATAAAATATGGTTTAAGGTGATTTACCCATGCACCTCCTGAAAAAACATCCTTCTCCGTTGGCTAGGGTTTATTTTACTCTTTTTAAAAAAAAATAAATTAAATAATTGACGTTAACTATGTTAATGCTTTTCTTGGTAGGTGCTTGCTGTCAAAAAGATAGATTCAACTATCATTTCTAGCTATCCAGAGGACTTCACCGTGATTGTTGCCTTGTAGGGTACTGCTCAGAGCATGGAAAACATCTGTTAGTTTATGAATTTCATAAGAATGGACTGTTGCATGACTTTCTACATCTGCCTGATTAGTTCACCAAACCATTATCATGGAAATCTCGCATCAACGTAGCTCTTGGAAGTGCCCATGCACTAGAGTAAGTATTCACTATCTTGCATTTCTTTCTGTTATGCATTCAATATATTTGGTAGAATCATTAGATGCCTTTGGTTTTTGCTCCATCTCCAACCATGCTGAAAGAATCCTTTACATTTCAAGCTCATACAATTTTTTTTTCTTTTCCAATTATGCATCTAAATAGACAATGCATCATTTTTCTGAAAATTTACAATGCATTATTTTTTATTCAAATCCTGTCATGAGTATTTAGATATTTTTTTCAAGGCACATGAGTATTTAGATATAAATCTTAAGATTATATTGTATGGATACACAATTTTTAAAATGTTAACAGTACAACATTTTGACTCTTATACAAACCCCAAAATTTTTAATACGGGTTATTTGATGTCTATCTCTTCTTTTTTTTCTTTGCAGTCTGAACTGTGCAAAAAACGAGATCCATCAGGTGAGTTGTTTGTGACTTTTATGTATGTTTAATGACACTACTTTTCATCACTTAATTTCATATATTAAAGATAAGATGTCTCTTTTCGAATGAAATTGGGTCAGACCATTTCCCATGTCTTCAAACATTTTTTAAGTTTATACAGTGAATTTTGACTTTATATCTTCTTAATACGACTGTTTCAATCTATGCATTTCCCAGGAACGGCGTTCTTCTCATATTTGGTTGAGGACAAAACTCCTATGAGTCTCTCGTATGTTGAGTTCCTGGGATATATACAGAGGTAGCTCCAAACTGAGATGAGTTAACTCTTTTTTTGAGTTTCTTCCATAGTTTCTAATTGCAGAACAGTAGGTGTCTAATACATGAATCAGCAAGAAGAGGATAATTGTTTTGGCTTGCATCTAGGTTGCAATTTGCAAAATATTGAACAACTAGAGAATTATCTAAGATAGAGTGTAAATTGTATTTCAGTTTGGTTAATGTGAATTTAATAATGGTTCATAGATTGCAATTTAATAATGGTTCAGTTGGTTAATGTAAGCAGTTTGGTTAAAGTGAATTTAATAATGGTTCATAGATTAAATTTAATAATGGTTCAGAAATTACCTACTCAATCATGATCTGTCTTCACTCAAGTCATTTATACTGATGTTGCCTTATATCCTTACTCTTCTAATGAGCATGATGGTATTGTTCGAGAAGATGGTGAGTAGGATAGTCCTTTATGGATTTAATCTCTTGGCTTAGAGCACTTAACTTCAATGAGATACGGTCTCCTTTTTTTCCTGATTTTTTTCAGTGGTTAATGATAAAATTTAGTAACTTATACTCATTTCAAATTTGCCTTCGTTTTTACAGGAGTCATTATGAATGACGAGACAGTTTATCAACAAACAGGCAATTGCTGAGGTAAAAATGTGATTAATTTCTTCAAAGTCATTGAAATTATTTGCATTATTTTTGGGGTTTTTAATTGCCATGAATCTATGATGTTGTAGCTTATGCATCAGATACTTGTAATTATTTCATTGCTGATGTTATCAAAACTAAGGTTGCTTCCCAAGACCATTGATTTTGAAGTGGGCTGAATGGTATTACAGTGGAGATATCAAAATGAGGAAAACCATAGAGGCCATGGAGTGGGATGGAGACTAGATGAGCTTGAAATAGAGGGAGCAGCCGAGTGGTACTGACTTGGTTTGTATGTTGTTCATGTTCAATCTTGGCCATGGGTAACTTACACACGCCAATGTTACCGTTATATTACCAGGATCCTTTTGTTTTTTGTTTTTTTTTTTCATTTTTAATGGTGTGCCTTAGTAGATATTGTTCTGTTGTACTTGGAAGGTTTTATTGGATGAAGATTGTGGATGCTTGTTAAGTATATGTGAAGGTCAAAAGAAGAAATCAATTGAATCTGGGATATATATTTAAAGTATGGAACTACAGGTGTGCACCTGGATGTTTGTAGCATTCTTTTTATTATATAAAAAAGGGACTTTTTAGCTCGGATATTAAATATTTTAGGCTATGAAATCTCTTTTTTTTTAAACAAATAACAGACAAAATAGCACGGGCGTATCTCATATCCAGGATATAAAATCGTTTTTCTACTAGTTTTGCACCTTTACCAGGTGAGATTTTACCTCGGTTCACCCATTTACCACGGTTCACATCGCATTCAACTACGTGCCTTTTTACCTCGGGTGGGATATTTTACCACGGTTCTGCTCGTGTGGTAAACAAATTTACCATAGCCACTTTTACCTCGGTTCAGAACCGTGGTAAACAATGCAAACGGAACCGAGGTAAAAGTGGCTTTCTCTACTAGTGTAAATTTGAAGCTTCAGAGAAAACAATTGAAGTAGGAAATGGGGCGGGGGTTTATTTGCAGAATCACATGTAAGAAGTAAGTTTTAACGGGACGTCAATATCGACAAAACATGTCACATATTGCATTTAGCTGGACAAATTTGCTCGGAGAAACAGATCAATACGGCATGCGAAATCGACTGGAGAAGATTTGTGGGAGAAGCAGATTCACTATAATGACATCTACTATGCTTTAATATTTACCCATAGTTTGATGCCATGATTTTGTTCTCTCATGTCGACACTACTATGCTTTAATGTGACTGGTGCAAGTGTAAGAGTCATAGTGAGGGTGAAATTGAGGGGGCAGAAATATACTTATAATTAAATCTTAAGTTTCAGAGAAAAACCATCGAAGAAGAAGGTGGGTGGGAGGTAATTTGTAGGTTGACGTGTAAGCTGTTAGCTTAAACTGGACAGTCAATGTAATGCGCCATGTCACATATTGAGATATACTGGACATAATATATGGGAGACAGATTCACTAGCATTAAACAAATACAACATCGGAGCAAACATTTAAAAGACAGTAGCAAATAGTAGAAAAATACACGACATTGAAATCGAAAACTACGATAACAGGTAGCGAAAATGCGGCTGCGTGGTGAATCTGGATCCATTCCACTCGAAGTGTGGGCGCATATTGCGGGCACGATGATCAGTTGTCTCCCTGCTCAGCGGGAAGTTGACCGAGAAAGTTCGGTCATTCCCATAACCGGACACACGAACGACCCTGCCGGACCAATACCCATCGTTGACGTGACAGTCGACGCGGTCGTCGACTACGTAGGTGTCATATGAAATACGAGGCGAACGGGGACGAATTCGTAAACCGGTATGATTTCCTTCAGCAAGTCTCTTCTGTTGTTCTGTAGGAGGGTCACATATTCCACCAACCAGTGGCTAGGATCCACTTTGCATACAAGGGTTGCCTCGTAGAATGACCCGATCATCCCAGCCTCACCGCCGACGATCTCTACCTTTTGATTTCGTCGGTATGGCGACGGCATTGGTCCTGCATAAAAAATAAAAATACGGTAGTATAATCATACAAGTAGCACAAATCTAAACCAATGAAATGCTTGACAAACCTGCAACCTCATTCCCATCGTCCGAGCTGTCGGATGATATAACGATGGGGACTGGTCGGGGAGGGAAACCAGATGAGGAAGCAAGGTGGTGTGATGAGGATGCCATTTCGTTGAAGGGTGTTGGAGAGGTGGTGAAATGGCAATGGGGAATTAACTTCACCGAATTTGGGGGAGTAGGGACACTGTTCAGCATGTGACCCTTAACATGGCAGTGTGTTGGTATATACATGCCACGTGTCACTGTTGACATGACATAGAATGGTTTTGTACTGGACATATTGTCGGGGCGTTTTATTCAATGTTTGACCTTGGTATAAAACTGGGTTTCCCACTCACACTTCATACTCATTAAATGCAAATCCGTAGGAAAATATAGCAATCAACAATATTGAAACGATAAGAAGTTCAAACCAATGACTACAATTTCACCGAAAAAAAAATCAAAGAGAGAGGGATAGAAAAGCAAGGGGCATCCTGCAGAGGAGAGAGAAACTATCAGACAGGGCAGTGGATAAGACAGGGAGAGAGAGAGAGAGTGAGAGAGCGGGAGAGAGACCGTTTCCCGCCCAGAAAATAGCGCCAATAGGGAATAAGAGGGAGAGAAGGGAGGAGGGGGAGAGTATAAACCCATTCAAGCGCCTGACACTTATTGGGGTTTACTGGACAACCACCGACATCTGATAGAAAATGAGTAAGTATTCCTTCTTTTTAGGTTATGTGATACGTTTTTACATAAAATATATTCATCTTCCTGTAAAACTGAATGTGTCCCACTCTATCTAATGGAATAGGGGACAAATCGTTCGTCTGTATGATTGTAGTGTTTGGAGGATGGTGATTTTGTGAACAGGGCACTTGGGTCGTGGAGGGGTCCAGGAGCGAGAAGGCTGTCCTGGTAGACGAAAGTATTGACTACGTCTCCCTGAAGAAACAACTGATGGCTAAGTTTAATGTCGATGGGAGGAGGCATGAAGTCCAGCTCACATATGCAAAGCCGCAAAAGAAAGGGTGCAGACGTTTTTCCATTGGGGATGACGAAGACCTGCATGCCTTCAAGTTTGTAAACGGTCTATCTGGAGAACGATCCTGGCCTATCGACCTCCATGTCTCCCTGATACGCAAGTTTGGTGGAGAAGTGGCCACTACATAAGGATCCACAATGGCCCATTCAGTCGGGGGTTGGCCACCCGTGACCCAAGAAGATCACCAACATACGGACCCCCGCTTGGCAGGGGATGAAGAAGTGAAAGTTTTGGGAGCACAAGGTGTCGGTGGACAACGAACTGATGTCCAGTTAGAAAATCAGCTTGTCAAGTTAGAATATCCATTTGTCCAGTTAGAGTATCCACGTGTCCAGTTGGAGCCAAGTGGGAAGCAGGTAATTTGTGTCAGCAGTGACGTCGAAGATGTAGTCAGCCCATGGGATCACGAGGTGGAGCGAGCGGTGAGGGAAGTAGAGGAAGCATACCAACGCGGAAAAGGGAAGTCCAGAGCATTTCCGACAACTGTCAAAAGTAAACCAATAGAGTGGGCGGGTGTAGACGAGAAATTGCAGAAGCGGCGCCGCACCTAGCGGTGGGATAGGAACTTTCAGAAGCGGCGCCGCACCTAGCGGTGGGATAGGAACTTTCAGAAGCGGCGCCGCACCTTTCGCAATTAAGTACGTAGTTACCCCATTTTGGTGTGAAGTATGATGCCTTTGGAAACGCAGGTGCTCCACCTTTTGCAATTCAGTATGTAGCTATCTCAGTTTGTAACTTTGGTTTGGTATGCGCTACTTTGTTCTACTTTGTGTGGTTACCCCAATTTGTACCTTTGGTTTACATGACAGACAATGAACTTGGCATGACATATAATAAATTTGACATGACATTTAATGAATTTGACATGACAGCTAATGAATTTGACATGACAGAAGATGCACTTCACTTGACATTATGACTAGCCAATTCCACCTTTTGCAATTCATTATGTAGCTATCCCAGTTTGTACCTTTGGTTTGGTCTGCACTACTTTGTTCTACTTTGTGTGGTTACCCCAATTTGTACCTTTAGTTTACATGACAGACAATGAACTTTGCATGACATATAATAAATTTGACATGACATCTAATGAATTTGACATGACAGCTAATGAATTTGACATGACAGAAGATACACTTCACTTGACATTGTGACTAGCCAAGTCCACCTTTTGCAATTCATTATGTAGCTATCCCAGTTTGTACCTTTGGTTTGGTCTGCGCTACTTTGTTCTACTTTGTGTGGTTACCCCAATTTGTACCTTTGGTTTACATGACAGACAATGAACTCTGCATGACATATAATAAATTTGACATGACATCTAATGAATTTGACATGACAGCTAATGAATTTACATGACAGAAGATACACTTCACTTGACATTGTGACTAGCCAAGTCCACCTTTTGCAATTCATTATGTAGCTATCCCAGTTTGTACATTTGGTTTGGTCTGCGCTACTTTGTTCTTCTTTGTGTGGTTACCCCAATTTGTACCTTTGGTTTACATGACAGACAATGAACTTGGCATGACATATAATAAATTTGACATGACATCTAATGAATTTGACATGACAGTAATGAATTTGACATGACAGAAGATGCACTTCACTTGACATTGTGACTAGCCAAGTCCACCTTTTGCAATTCATTATGTAGCTATCCCAGTTTGTACCTTTGGTTTGGTCTGCGCTACTTTGTTCTACTTTGTGTTGTTACCCCAATTTATACCTTTGGTTTACATGACAGACAATGAACTTGGCATGACAGATAATAAATTTGACATGACATCTAATTCACTTGACATGACAGATAATGAATTTGACATGACAGAAGATGCACTTCACTTGACATTGTGACTAACCAAGTTCAACTTTTGCAATTCAGTATGTAGCTATCCCAGTTTGTACCTTTGGCTTGGTCTGCGCTACTTTGTTCTACTTTTTGTGGTTACCCCAATTTGCACCTTTGGTTTACATGACAGACAATGAATTTGGCATGACAGATAATAAATTTGACATGACATCTAATTCACTTGACATGACAGATAATGAATTTGACATGACAGAAGATGCACTTCACTTGACATTGTGACTAGCCAAGTCCACCTTTTGCAATTCAGTATGTAGCTATCCCAGTTTGTACCTTTGGTTTGGTCTGTGCTACTTTGTTCTACTTTGTGTGGTTACCCCAATTTGTACCTTTGGTTTACATGACAGATAATGAACTTGGCATGACAGATAATAAATTTTACATGACATCTAATTCACTTGACAATGACATTAAGACTAACTAACCAAGTCCACAAACCAATAACAATTGCAAAGTGAAATGTCTAAAACGAAACTACAACAGTCTAAAACGAACCAATAGAAATGTCTAAAACCAACTAATAACAGTCTAAAACCAAACACAACAGTCTAAAACCAATCGGGAAGTACTTTTAAGAGTCGGATGGGGGTGTAAGACATCCGTGAAAGATGGCAGCACAAAGGAATAGGCGGTACACCGCAATGAAGTCATCGTCAAGGCCACGGAACTTGGTGTCGCCGGCCGCGAGGAGCTGCATGAAGCGGATGGCGTATGGACCACAGTCGCCCCTACATCATGACAACGAAACATGTTCACCCAACCTGCGACAATTGTTTATAATCGGAACAAGTGGAAATATCGACTTACGATTGTTTGTTTAGGGTAATCCCTTTCACCCTCTTGTACGCAAAGGGTTTCGGGACTTTGTCGACCCATTTAACTTGAAGTTCGGGATGGCTGTCCATCAGAATGGGGAGGAGGTGGGTCATCGACTTTAGAAAGCCTTCCATGTGGCGCTCAACGACTAGGTTGATGTCGGGATCGTAGACGTTCAATGTCCACTCCGCGAGATTGATCTCTAGCGCCACCCAGTGCTCGTTCTTGACATTCCAAGGCGCCAACAGCCGGTCGACAACGGCCCACTCCGTTGCAAACCTCTCCAGTGACTTGCCGTCGAAGTAGTGGGACAGCTTCTCATCCCCCTTGACCACGTCAAGGTTCCCTTTCGCATCCGCCAAATGCTTCTGCACCAGATACCCCCAGAAGAAATCAAGGACGGCGACATCTTCGTACTTGTCATCGTCCTTGATGTCCTTCCGCAGGAGGGTGTATGCCTGCTCGATATGCTGCACGCACGAAAAACCATTTATATGGAAGAGCATATGACGAGGAAGGTAATTCATAGAACCACGTTGTGGGAACCTACCCTCGGATGTGACCCAAGTTGTCGGTGATTGGAGTACCGTGAAGAACTCCCTCTGCAGTAGGCTGCCTTCAACCGACCGGACAGGGTCAGTTTCGTCCTTCATCCATGATCAAAATGCATCAACGTCTGGCCTCGTCGTCATTCCTAGGTCCACGACATCCACTGCTTGCGATGCCTTCTTGCCCACATGTGGCTTCTTCGCTGGCTGCTTTACTTCCCCCGGGGAGAATTTATCAGGATGTAGACGGATCCTCCTACCGCGCCATTGGAGGGGCACCTCAGCCTCAACATCAACCTGCACCCAGCAGACCATAGTGCATATAACATGACAGATAATTAAATTGACAGGACAGTCAAATGTCCATACCTCGCCGATGTTCAGAGTAGGTTTCTTCGACTGATTGTCCTCCTTGGTCGGATGTATCTCTTCCTCGTCCTTGTACTTGTCCTTTTCCTTCACTGCTCCATGAACCTATCCACATGACATCAAATTAAATTGATAAAACCTGATATTTTCATGACATGTGCTGACATTAACATGACACCTTACAATCTTGACATGATAGTGATATATAATTACATGACGCTCTATATGATGCCATGACACACCAAAAGCCTTACCTTCTTCTATGGCAACACCTCCCCTTGCTCCTCCGACTCCCTAGTCCCCTTCCCCCTCAATGCCCTCTTCAAGTCTTCAATCGACTCCTCAAGCGTGGCCATCTTCAATTCTAACTCCGCGGTTATGCTCCTTGCCATGTCGTCCAACTTTGCCAGTAATCTTGACTCGATCTCTAAGATGGCAGATTTTGTCTGCGTACCCTCCCCTGATTCTGGTGTTGACCCAGGTGCTTCCTTTGGTTGTTCCTTCCGCGGGGGTTTCGCATTTGCTGCTACGAACGCCCGGACAATGTCGTCGAAGAAGTGGTCCCGTTTATCGTGACCGTATCGGGCACCGTGGTACAAACGGGAAGCTTCCTCCACTTCATCGGGGATGAGAACCGGCCTCACAGCGTCAAGGTCATCGAAATACCCGAGCTTCTCCTTAGCCTCCCGCAGTCGGGTTTCGATGGCGGAATACTCGAGGTTCCCTTCTTTAGACTCGTATCGCAGACACCTAGGGTACAACTTCTCATCTATGATGCTCGCACATTGGACGCCCACTAGAGGGAGGGCTTCGTACACCCAGAGCTGCAAATAACGTTTGTCCAGTACAAGGTCAATTGATGTCCAGTATATAATATATGGATGACTAGTATTAATTTATTAGGCGTCCAGTGAGGTTTGTGAATGAACCCGGAAGGCGAGGGAATCCCATCAGCAAGTACGACGGACGTGGTGCAGTGGGGCTGCTGCCAGTGTGTTGGAGCTTCCTCTCGATTGCATGGTTCAGGAACTCGTTCGTTCGCTCGTAGGAAAGCCGACCCCACGGATAGGCCAGAAACCTTTCAATGTCCGAGACGAGGTTGACCACCCACCCCTGAATGTAGTTTCGGGGTTCCTTCCCGAACAACACGCCCTCGACCAGCATCAGCAGGACAAATTTAAACTTTTTGGATGACGATTTCTCAGATGCCATTGCCACATGGAACTTCACCTCGAACTCGGACATCTTCAACTTGGTAACTCCAAAGAAATCATACACTACCGTCTCACACACTGAGTCGTTCTCAGGTTCGTCGACATAGCCGCAGTTGAGACCGGTGACAAGGGCGAAATCAGCTATTGAGAACCTCACAACCGCATCATGGATCTTGTACCACGTTTCATGCTTCTTCTTCGTCTTCAGTTGTTGTTGGATAACGTAGTATACAAGCTGCCCAGAGAACTGGACTCTTGTGCTTATGCCCAGTCTTGCAACGCCTCCCAACGGGCAGTCCATCAGGCGCTTCCACTAGGACTCGCTTAATCGGTTGTCAATGTTTACTAGGAGGGGAAAACGACAGTATTGGTTACATCGTGCTTTGAAGTGTCTGTCTTCCTCGACAGCATACACAGCCTGCACAGACTTCAACAAGTGAGAAATGTTGCACCACGACAATCACAACTTACATTACTCAATGAAAGCCCATCATACCGCGTCGGAGGTTTGAGATGCAGGGTCGACAATCTTCTTACCACTCTGCTGCGACATTTTTGATATTTAGCAGATATCCTGCATGTTGGGAGACAAAAAATCAGTAATCTCAAAATTAATTCGTGTCCCCCAACCCACAGTTCCCTTCACATCAGTCCCACAAACATTCTAGAATTCGATATGTACATGATAGTTACTCATTTAGAACCTATGCATATCAAATGTCAAGATTGAATGCACCCAATGGTTCAATATGTACATGAAAGTTACTTATTTATCTTAAGATTGAATGCACACAATGGTTTGATATTCATCCCTGCAGTCTATCTTACATGACACCAAAACATTTATACATGACACTTTAATATTTATACATGACACCTTATTATTTATACATGACAGTCGACTTATTCAATCTGTACATCTCTAAATTGCACACGAGTGTCAAAATTTTTCATCAGAAATCTCGACCTACTGACATTAATATTCAGTTCCCCTGCCCAATTTCAATCTACACATATGAAAACTCACCCTTTCTAACATTTCCCCTAACCCTAATTCACCCCATTTCGGCCAATTCCCCCCCTAAACTGAACGTATCTACAACTATCCTACTCCTTAAAATTTGGATTCGACATAAACGTTCCCCAATTTCCCCTTTCCCAATAATCCCCTTCTCTCCGCACACCCCAATTCCCAAACTTTCCACCCTTTGTTTTTAACTTGACGCCGGTTACTTCCTACATGACAGGGGAAATTGC
The DNA here is from genome assembly GCA_963922045.1 of Persicaria maculosa. Taxonomy (NCBI): domain Eukaryota; kingdom Viridiplantae; phylum Streptophyta; class Magnoliopsida; order Caryophyllales; family Polygonaceae; genus Persicaria; species Persicaria maculosa. The sequence goes on along the minus strand of OY998269.1, from coordinate 35,614,123 downwards.
GAAATGTCAACCCATTCGACCCCTTTATCCCATTTTCACATAATCAAAAACAGTTTAGGTTCTCCCAATCGGTTCCTCCCTTACGAATCCAAGCAATAGGTAATTAATCGACCAAGTTAGGGTTTACTTACTTCAAAATCGCCCTGTTCAATGTCGGCTCACCTTCTTCTTCTCCTCTCTTGCACTGCACTGCTGTCTTCTTCCTCTTCTTCCTTCTCTTTTTCTTTTCCTCAGGGTTGCATGAGCGACTGTTGCCCTCTCTCTTCCTCTTTTGTAAGCCCGTGAGACAGTTGATTTTACAGTTTTTTAATAAAACAGTCCAATTTTATCTTCCTCCCTCTCTCACTCTCTCTCCTCATTAACTTCCCCCGGTTCCTCTCTCTCTCTCCACATTCACTCTCTCTCTTCTCTGTCCCGGTTGCATTACCACTTTTTAACCGGATGGAGTGCAATTTTTTTGAGTGGAGGGTTAGCCTTTGCAATTGTTTTGGATAGTGGGTTATGGGCGCAAAGGTGGTCGGATAAGGGGTTAGATTGTGCAAATCACTCATAAATGAAATATCCCCTATTAAATACTATATATTTATCTATTAATATTTTTGGTAAGTATGACTATGAAATATTTTTTATTTATATTTTTTCAATTAACTAATATATATATATATATATAGAGAGAGAGAGAGAGAGAGGTTCAGGTGTACTCACCCCTTATGGTGTTAAATGTCAATAAATCTGGGTCATTGATTGAATGAAATGGGTGGCTGAGATTATTTGACAATTTTGGTTTGTTCTTTAATTAAAAATCAATGGGATCCACCTCTTTTCTTGCCCACTTGCTGAATTACGTGCGCATGTGTTGTACTGCTGGTCATTTTGTGGGGCACGATTTTTTTCCTGTAAATTAGTTTATGATATCACGAAAAATTATTCAATGGTATTGCTTTATTATTCAATGGTATAGCGTGATTATTTGATCAGTGCATTTTTAATTCATATGACTACCAATATAAAAAAAACATCTCATGAGGCACAAATTATTCGATGGTATTACTTGATTATTCGATGGTGTTATCGTATTATTCGGTTAGTTATGTCATTTTAACAAATCACAAAAGGTGACATACTATTCACTAGGTTAATAGTAATTATTTGCAACTATTTGCTAGGTTAATCGTGATTATTCGTTAAATTGATAGTTATTATTCGTGTGTAAAGATGAATTATTGTTTATATAATAGCAAAAGGGTTGGTTAATTTTGCATCTATTCACCAGGTTGATAGTAATTTCTAATTATCAACGAAAAGTGACTCTGAACCTGCCTAATAGTCGATCAACTCATGACATCTAATTGCCCCCATATATATGAATAATTCCTAATTATCAACGAGTAATCACTATGAATTTGCCGAACATCCAATAAATTCATGAACAATTTTAAACAGAGTTTAAATTTCTTATTATCCATATACAATCGAATAATCTATTGCATACTAATGAATAATAACTAAATAGTTACAAATAATCTATTGCATACAATTATAAATCCATTCCGGATAAATCTAAAAAACATTACGATTTTTAGCATTAAAATAAACCTAGTTAACAATTCCAACACCCATGAGAATGCACCTAGACCTAATTAACTCGCAACTGACTAACTCAAAATTGGGAAAAATTGAAGAAGTTGAGTTTAGCACCATTGAATCGGCGAAAAGCAACATCAATAACAGAGAATCGACCCTATATGAGTTCAATCTGGAAGTGACCGAAAATTTGCTTACTGAAATCGAATTTGTAAACCGAATTATGGAAGGAGATGGAGGTGTCGGAGATTCACCAGGGACTGGACTTCGCATCCTCCATCGGTCACCATCACTATTTGCTTACCGAAATCAAACTCAAAACTTCAACACCAATCAGAGAGAGGTTCGTGAGGATACCAATCTCAAATTTCCAAGGCAAATCATGAGGATTTGCTATGGTCGATGATGAATTACGCAAGAGGAAGGCAAAAATCGACATCACCCTAGGAGAGAGAAATCAAAGAGTAATACCGTCGAAGATGGGTCGAAATCTTCGACTGCTCCACCTTCTCCTTTGTCGTCCACTTTGTCGCATCTCACGGCTCTGCCTTCGCCGCCTCTGCCGGCCACCGTCGCATCGGCCATTTTCTTCAAGAGTTCTTATTCTCTTTGTCTCGTGTGGGATGTGGAGTAAGATTGTGTTAGAGTTTTTTATTACACGCACTTAGGGTGGGTTTATTTTTCAATTAAATTAATATATTGAAATAATCTTGGCCATTCATTTTCCCCTAACTAATGGTTTAGATTTGTTAACATTTAACACTATAAGAGATTTTAACCTGATACAAAATAAACAAACTGCTAAATGAAGCATATTTTGCATATATATGTGTGTGCGCGCCCAAAATAGTAAAAGTATGTTTTATGGAATTGTAACATTACACGTCACTTATTACGTAAGAGAAAATTTTTTAATCTGCTCAGCGAAAAAAACAAAGAAATAATTTATTCCATCCTTTTGTGGGATCCTTTTGGCAATTGTGAAAATCTACCACACGTGCAGCGCGGGACCCACTCTTCCAGAAGAGTAGACTCTGACTGCCTAGTCGGCTGTTAGACCGTTGACTAGTTTAACACAATGAGTGGGAGTGGGGGGCATTTCGGTCAATTAACACCAGTTGTTTTTGCCGGGTGCGGGTTGGCAGTACCTTGGTGTGGGTGAGGGCTTTACGTTTGGTCGATGCGTAGCGTAGTTGAGAAACATAGATAATCATAAGGGTTACACAAACCCTTTATCTAGTTTATTTTTTTATTGGCAAAATTACAGAAAACCACCCTTTAAATATAAGTATTTTCACTTAATCACCCCTTAAATTCAAAATTACAGAAAACCACCCTTTAAATGGTATTTGTTTACAACTCACCACCCATTCAACTATTTTCTTTAATTTATCATTAAATATATTATATTTTAATATTTTTATACTCAAATTTGATTGTAAATATATTCATATTTTGAATTTAAGGCCTCGGTCATATTTTAGGGATTATTTTATTTATTTTTAAAAAATAATAATAAATATATCCTAGAATTATTATCTTAATTTATGGTTGAAAATGTTTATAAAATTTTAAAATATTAAAAATTTATAAACATTTTCAAACATAAAATAAGATAAGAATTCTAGGCTTTATTGATTATTATTTTTAAAAATAAATACAATGATCCCTAAAATATAATTGGGCCATTAAATTCAAATTTTGAATATATTTACAATCAAATTTGAGTTTAAAAATATGAAAATATAATATATTTAATGATAAAGTAACAAAAATAGTTGAATAGGTGGTGTGTTGTAAACAAACACCATTTAAAGGGTGGTTTTCTGTAATTTTGAATTTAAGGGGTGGTTAAGTGAAAACACTCATATTTAAATGGTGGATTTCTGTAATTTTCCCTTTTTTTTATTATATGCACTTGGTGTTAAGGTCCGACGTACCTTGGATAAATGCAAGTGAGGCGATTGTGCGGAACCTCAATTTACCAACTTTAGTATTATATTCCTTTGTTAATTAAAATTTGTCATTTTAGAAATCTACTCAATTTTTAATAAAACAAATAAAAATACACTCATTTCAGAGCCATTTTGTAAAGTGGATAACAAAATATCTAAAATGACATATTTTTCTTAATAAGATTTATATCCTAAAACGACATATTTTTCTTAACGAAAGGAGTAATATATACGTAATTTATTTTGCAGAATATAATGCACATAATTGTGTATTGGCATACTAGTTGATCGAGTGATCCTTGAGAGTTAATCGTCCTGTTAACTTCAAGGCGATCGAGAGTTTGAAATCTCATAGACGCCTCTTTTTCATTTTATTCCTCTTTTTTTTTAAAAAAAAAAAATGTTAGTATATTTTGTAGAAGTCTATAGTATCCTTCCTTTTTAGATCTTTCAATCTGAATATTTGAGTCGGGTTAAAGACGTTTTTACTAAAGAGTAAATTACACATAACTACCCTTAAATTAGGCTAGTTTTTACATAATCACCCATAAAATTATAAATTACAGAAAAATCACCCATAAATTACATTTATTTTCAAAAGACCACCCATCCATTAAACCTCTATTTGTTTTGTTTGAAAAGACTAAAATACCCCTAATTCAAACTTATTTTTTAAAGGAAAGACTCAGGTGGCAATTGGGCGAGTCGGGTTGGATTCGGTTAGTCGGGTTTCGGGTCATTAGGGTTTCGGGTAATGTCTAATAATTTGATCATTGGGTTGGGTCGGGTTCGGGTTTCAGTTGTATCGGGTTTCAGTTATTTCGGGTTTGGATTGTCTCAAGTTTTCATTATTTCAATATTCATTTTAAATTTTTTACTAGAATCTATCTTAAAATTCGGGTTATATCGGGTTTCGGTTATAATGGGTTCGAGTTTTAATGGGTTTCGGTTGAATCGGGTTCGGTTCATTCGGATTTGGGTGAGTTTCGGTTATCGGTTATTCGGATTTCGGGTCCAAAATGGGCCGGCTTGGGTCGGTGTTCAAGACAATCGGTTCCAAAATACATACAATAACCCTAGAGCTAGCAAAACCCGACCCGAACTCGAAAACCCGACTCGGCGACCCGAAACCGATTGTCCTGAACACCGACCCAACCCGGCCCATTATGGACCCGAAATTCGAATAACCGATAACCGAAACTTAACCAAATCCGATTCAACCGAAACCCATTAAGACTCGAACCCGTTATAACCGAAACCCGATATAACCCGGATTTTAAGATAGATTCTAGTAAAAATCTTAAAATGAATATTGAAATAATGAAAACTTGAGACAATCCAAACCCGAAATAACTTAAACCCGAGACAATCGAAACCCGATACAACCGAAATCCGAACCCGACCCAACCAAATGATCAAATTATTAGACATTACTCGAAACCCGAATGACCCGAAACCCGACTAACCGAATCCGACCTGACTCGCCCAATTACCACCTCAGTCTTTCCTTTAAAAAATAAGTTTGAATTATGGGTATTTTAGTCATTTCAAACAAAACAAATAGAGGTTTAATGAATGGGTGGTCTTTTGAAAATAAATATAATTTATGGGTGGATTTCTGTAATTTATAATTTTATGGGTGGTTATGTGAAAACTAGCCTAATTTAAGGGTGGTTATGTGTAATTTACTCTTTACTAAATTATTCTTTTTGGGTTATACTTATTAGAAGATGTCATCCAAAACTCGAACGTTTGTAATTATGTACTACCTCCGATCTATAATATTTGGTTTTTACTATTTCTCATTATTTCATACCGATTAGTAATAAATATAAAATTTTTAATATTTTATAGAGTTTTTTTTTAGTTTTTTAAAAACATTTTAAAAAATAACAAATCCAATATTACCGGGGGGTGTGTTAATTTACAATACAAATAAATATAAAATTTTATTTGAAAAAGAAAGATCGAGTGTTTGTAATTATAAAATGTAATAAACTATTGGAATCTCCATGAATAATTCTAATAATACATAATTATAAATTAATTAATTTTAATAATATATGAATTACTGAACTTACCCTAATATGATTATGAGATCGATTTTCTTGATTTTTCACAAGTCAAAGGTTTGTTTTAACAAATCGGGTTAGTCGGGTTAACGGGTCGAAACCCATTTGACCTAAAAAATGCCAATTTTTTTGGTTCGGGTCAAAAAAAATTTTCAAGTCAAAATTTTTGGGTCTTGACCAAAAAATTTCGAACATTCGAGTCGGGTTACGTTTTGCCAGGTCTATTCCCTTTTATTTTCTCCCCTACAATTATAGAGCCTCATTTCATTTCACTAATAGTTTTTAATCAAGTTTTAAAGGTGCATTAATCATTTAACTTATTAAAAAAAATTACATATAGTTTTTCTTTGGCCAAATGGCATAAAACCACCCTTTATTCACTCTTATTCTCAACTAACCACCCCTTATTCAAAAATTTTCACTTAACCACCCTTTATAGTATATCTATTGCAACTAACCACCCATTTTCTCTTTTCTCTATTTAAAAGACCAAAATGGCCCCAATATTAATTACTACTCCCTCCGATCCAAAATATATGACATTTCACTTTTCAACACGTATTTTAAGGAGCTAAAAACTATATAATATATTAACTTTTGTTTTTTTTATAATTTAATACTTATTACTAACAAATATTAAGTTATTAAAAAAATTAATAAAAAAGTTGATATTTTATATAGTTTTTACCTTCTTAAACTACGTGTTGAAAAGTCAAACGACATATAATATATATATTTTGGATCGGAGGAAGTAATGTTTATTTATTTATTATTATTATTTTGGTAGAGTTATTTTTTTTCTTATTAAATCTCAAGTACATGTTTTAGAATGGAGCTAACTGCCAAGTCCTCACCCACCTCCTTCTACTACCGTAAATTTATCAACTATCAAACATTTTCCACAGTTCCACCCAATGTTGTTAAAATCCCAATCCGATTAAGCAATTCTAACGATAAAAAAATGGCAGAACAATCCCAATCTTTTTTGTTGCGATACTAACAATTCTACAAAATGTCTATTATACGAAATTTCTAACATTCACAGTTTAAACATAAGAAAATTTTAATATAATTGGTTAGTCTATATTGTATTTAGATTACTTTAAAAATTTTAAAACCCATATGGATATTTTTTTATGATTTAACATAATACTTAACTAATATAAAACATATTAACTTCATTTTTAAAAAATTCATCCATGCGGTGGGATCTTACGTTCAAAACCCATGGCCATGAATTTTAAAACCGAATATATTTTAGTATAGACATAAAAAAAAGTTTTAAAATTTTAGAAGTAAGCTAAATATAATATAGAATCTACCAAAACATTTACTTAAGATTTAATAATAAAAAACAACTCTACCAAAATAATAATCATAAATAAATAAACATTAGTAATTAATTTTGGGGGCATTTTGGTCTTTTAAATAGAGAAAAGAGAAAATGGGTGGTTAATTACAATAGACATGCTATAAAGGGTGGTTAAGTGAAAAATTTTGAATAAGGGGTGGTTAGTTGAAAAGAAGAGTGAATAAAGGGTGGCTTTATGCAATTAATTTGGCCTTTTTCTTTTGATTTTATTATTTTTTATTTAGGGAAAATGGCAGAAAACCACCCCTTAAATATGACTCTTTGCAGAAAACCACCCCTTAAATATGACTCTTTGCAGAAAACCACCCCTTAAATATGACTCTTTGCAGAAAACCACCCTTTAAAATTGAAATTGCAGAAAACCACCCCTTAAACCCATTATGTCTGTAAATCGCCACCCACAACTTTTTTTCCGTTAGCTTGCCGTTAAAAACAATGAAAAGTCATTTTTACCCCTCCCTTTTAATGTTATTTTAATGAGAGAAAAATGTATGAGTTGAAATAAATTAATAAAATCTATTTATCCATCCATTTTAATGAGAGAAAAAGGTATGTTATTCTATTAAAATAACATTAAAAGGGGTGGATTAATAGATTTTATTAATTTATTTCAACTCATACATTTTTCTCTCATTAAAAGGGAGGGTAAAAATGACTTTTCATCATTTTTAACGGCAAGCTAAGGAAAAAAAAAGGTTGTGGGTGACGATTTACATACATAATGAGTTTAAATGGTGGTTTTATGTAAAGAGCCATATTTAAGGGGTGGTTTTCTGCCATTTTCCCTTTTATTTATTTCATTTTGGAACATTTTTAGTTTTATTGACATGGCCATAAAAAAAATTCACATGCTTAGTAACTACATTTTTATTTTACTTGTTATATTATAGAATTGAATTGAATAACTACATATTTTAAATAGACTGAATATTATAAGGAAGAAAATGATCGAAACAAATTTTAATGTGTAGTAAATAAATTGTTTTTAATATATTGTTTTTAGAGCATAAACTAGATTGATAAGAATACCTTAGTAGTCAATACTATGGATTAGATAATTTTAATATAAAATTTAAAGTTGGACGTCTCAAAAGTATCATATTTTAAGGATATTTTTACTTAATTTACTTCAAATGTTAAAAAACATCAAAAAATTTTAACTTAAAGAAATTATTAAATTAAAAAAATTAATATATATACTACGTAAAATTTATTATTAATAAATTTATAAACTGGATATTTCTTTTTTTTTTTTATCAGGAAAGATTTCGGGTGAGAAGACTCTACCCGATAGCATCCTTACGGATCATGTGCTGGATAATTTGAGCTGTCTATCACGGAGATGTGGTGGAAATATGATCGTTACCTGACGACTCTTGTTGAGTCCATAATCTAAGGTGTCCACTAATGATCCTCAAAATACTTTGTGCGTCTCCTGATTGGTTGTTTGAATCATCTATTTGTTGTCTTGTATTGCTTTGTAGTATGTCATGTACTTTTTTTTTTTTACAATTTCGTTTCTACCATTGGTTTTTGTTTGTTTCTTTGTATGTGATATTTAGTTTATCTACCAACTTGTTCCCAGTAAAAAAAAATCACAACTTGCCTTTCAATATGACCGAAAAATAAAACAATTTCCACTAAAACAAAAAGACAAATAACAGATCTATGATATGGGACAACGCATGTGACAAATACACTAATTAATGAAAAGATTGGTTTGCTTATTTTTTGTTTCATATTCTCAACTTCCTGAAGTTCACACCTGAAGTTCCTCTTCTGTTCTTTGGGTGCAAAATTCGTGTTCCTTTAAATGCACATTATTTAGAAGTTCATCTTCTTTTCCAATAATTTGAAACCTCCCAATATACGTGCCCAATCAAATTAATAACACATGTACCATTAAATAATTTTTTAGCCTCTCTTTTCTATAGTTTTTAATAATAATTTTTATTAATTAGTTTTAATTATCCTTAGCACATACTCCGTATAATATAATATATATGATTATAATTTTGAATTATCGAATTTATTAATAATTTTAGTTAAAATATTTTAAATTATTAAAATTAATTATAAAATATAATTATAAAATTAAATTAATAATAGTTATTATTATTATTATTATTTCTATATCAATTTAATTATTTTAATATTTGAAATTATAACGAAAAATAGTGGAATTTGCAAATGATAGGTGAAATAGATTAATAGGGGAACCCCATCATTATAATAAGGGGAAATGAATTGGAAAGAGTTAATGGTAAAGTTAGTAGAAAGTGAGGTGGAAAACTAAGAAAAGAAGATAGAAATTTTGAAAAACCCGACCATTTTGAATTTACAGTAACTATTTTAAAATAGCATATCGATTTTTTCAGTGATAAATTTTAAGCATTTCGGATATATACGATGAATTAAAAAGTTATTCAGATATGGGTAGTTTATTTCATTGTATTGTATTTGATTAAATAAAAATTCTTTGAATTTTGATAAGCCGATAAATCGGCAAACGATAACCCGTCAAATATATAACAGTAAACAATAGATGACGTAACACTTAACTGCAGGATGAATCCAAACAATCTAAAACTAATAACTTGGGGACAAATCTAAGCAATCTAATTTTATAATTGTGAGGTGATAAGGAAAGTTCCTAACACATACCCATCCACAATAAATAACTATTTTTAGTCAAAAAAAGACAACGTACAATAAAGGTCGCATTTCGTAAATGTCTCCAACCCTCACCAGTCACCACCACTTCTACACTTAAGTTAAATGGATATTTGCCCAAAAAGAAAAAGAAAAAGAAAAAGAGGGCAATTAGTCAACAAGTATGTGCGGGAACAAAAGAGTTTATTGATTTTATAGATCAAATTAATTAATTTGATTCTATAATGAATGACTAACTGAAAGCTCCCCGCACTGAGCACTTGGAGGCCCCTCCGGCGACCACTGGTGGCGTTGACGCGTTGACCGCGCTAGAATTTGGCGCCATCTCTCCTTTGTTGGCCGCTCAGTACAGTAGCAAAGGGAAGATAACGGAATAATAAATCATAGGTTTGTAAGCAATAGTATAAACCCATATAGTTGGGATATATAAGTGAGAAAATGGCCCCAATTTTTTTTCTTAATTAACTAAATATGCACGGTAAAATTAAAATTTGTTAAAAATCCGTCATAATTTTTTAAAGCACATATACTCTTATTGAGGTAACCCTCTTTCAAACACAAAGGCACTGTCTGCGGACAAAGAAGGCGGCCCGAATGTCCTGTCGTCCGCGGCTAGACGGAATTCATCCTGGCCAATTAGACACCACGTGGCTTTCATGTCCACAACCCACGAGTCTTCAGGACAACGCCACGTAGCCACCCTATTTTGACATTTGTCATCCAGACGAGATACATGTCTCACACTATAAAATCGGGATCGAAGACAAAGAGAAGGGGCTTTTGGAGAGAAGAGATTTTGTGCAGGCTCTAGAACCGTCAACCGTTCGCGTTTGGAAATTGTTCCCGGAGGTGACTTCCTATCGGCTACATAAGGGCCAATTCTGTTTAAATTAAACATCTAAGAGTAGAGAAGGTGGGGTAGGTAAAGTCTAAGGGGACAGCGAACCAGGGGCTCGTGGGTAGAGTTTCATTCCTTCTTTTCATCTGGCCATAATGGGTTCCTGTAAGGAAGAGGAAAGGGTTGCACTGCCATTGTCTCGAGTCAGTGGCACAAGTTAAGACATGTGGGTCTACAACTGACCCTTTTGTCTCATGTAAACCCGTTGACCAGATCTGCGCGGTCTGGACGGATCTGGGACCTCCAAAATGGTGGGTACTTATCTAAGGGATCTCGTCATTGGCACCGTCTGTGGGAATCTTTTCACGCTATAAAAACCGACATGCAAACCCAAGGCTGAAGAAGTACGACGGCACAACCGACCCAGATGATCACTTGTGTCACTTTGTGACATCCATGGAGATCGACGAATACAATGATGTTATGATGTGTCAAACCTTTCCATCCACTCTGATGAAGATAGCACTCACCAGGTTCATCAACTTGCCAAGAAACTCAATTGATAGTTTTTTTCTCAATTAAGCCGAGTTTTCAAGTCTCATTTTGGAAGTGCGAGGTCCAGGAAGAAGACCATGTTATACCTCAACCCCATAAAGCAGGGGTACGTGGGAAGAGTCATTGGGACAATTCTTCTCCCGATTTACTGACGTTGTGGTACAAATCCCCGATTTTAACCAACAATCAGCCATTATAATTGTAATGGGGAACTTGGCGGAGAGTGATTTCAAGACATACCTCTTTCGGAAATGACCACAATTCTACGACAAGCTCAGGGATCTGGTGTCTCGATAAATGCATGCTAAAGACGCGACCGCATCCAGCTCGCGGGCCAATGCAAATAAATCCTTCTTGGGGAAGTTGGCCGGTAAGATACTCGCCCCCTTCTCAACGGGAAGAGGTGCACATGAACCACGAACATTACGCTCGAAGGTAGTATCACCCGAAAGAAAGCCGCCATCATAAGAACAAGCATCGGAGCCCTGACTCTCAAAGCCGCCATCAGAAGAACAAGTATCGGAGCCCTGACTCTCATCACCAACATTGAGATAGAGGACAATAGGGTTATCCGCAACCGGGTTAGTTCCAACACTATGAACACGAATATGATCGCCAAAGGCAATTACCATAGGATAATACTCGCAGAGTTCGTGGAAGAGGAAAGAACAAGGGTCGTGGACGATGGAGGGGGCAACTTAGGCAGGAGAAGGCTCCTCAGGTTCAGACCAGTGAATTAGGCCCCTCAAAATCCCCGACTGACTGAGAGAGCTTTGGCAACACACAGTCTAAATCCAGATGGGTGCATCAACATGATTGCGGGAGGCCCCTCGACTTCAGGGTCTAACAATCAAAAACATCAATCCTATGAAAAGGAAGGGCGACAACACCTCTCCTATTCATTGTAACGCTTGTACCCACTGATATGATGCATCCCCTAATCTCCCTGCTATATTGTTAATTTTATCATTAGACACCTAATTCATTTGGAGTTACTTTTTTTTAGTCTTTGGTTGGTGAATTATGGTTTTCAACTTCATTTGCATGCTTATTCATAAAGGCTAATAGACGCCTGTCGTGACCTGAGCCGCAATCACGTGGGTGGATGAACCCTTCAATCCGCCTTAAGGAGTTCGCCCCTCTCACAAGGGCGAACTCCTTAAGGCGGATTGGAGGGTTCATCCACCCGGGTGAAAGCGACTCAGGTTAGGACATGCGTTGTTATGACGTATGTCTCAGGTAAGCCTGGTAGTCACAAGCAATACCATTCAAGTCCACCTAGGTCCCACTAAAATGGGACTTTTTCAGGGGTGGTTTCATCACAAATAGTAGAGATTTTTAATGTTAAATGATACAGAGTGCCCCTAATATCTTTTGAATCTTTTTTCAAATTTAGGAACTTTATATCGTCATCATTGACGATGCTTGGGGAAAGGGCTCCCTCATAAAATACGAGTTATGACATCATAATTAGGTCATCCACTGTAAAAAACACAAAGAACTACTCGACTTTCTTTAAAAGATCGCGAAGTATAAGGAAGAAATGCCTGTCGCAAAACTCGCATCGCGAAATATAAACAAAGAATACCACACCCCTACATCATCCGTTTGTCATCAAACAGCTCGCTGGCTTGGAGCCATCTCGCTGGAACAGGACCATCTCTCTGGCGTCCTCTCCTAGTGGTCCAAGTTCCCACGGATGAGGGCATGGGTTACACGTGTCCACAGTGGAACGACGAGGTCGCCAGCCAGCTGCTCGCTTATCGTCCTATAAATACCCCCACTCCCCCCATAAGGAAGAGATCCGATTTTGTAGAGAAACACTAAGAGAGCTTTGCAATCTTCCCGGAAGTAAAGTCCCTAAAACTGAGTTCTTGAACCCTCTTATCGGAAGAGAGCATTTCTAGAATCAAACGTCATTTCAAAGAAGCCTCTAAAGCCGACAGTTGTCCACTAAATGCGAACATCTAGTTATCGCGAAAGACCTATAGTTATGCGACCAAATCCAAGAACCTGAATCATTTGTAATCCGTACCTTTTTCAATCGGACTGATGTAAACATAGGATGCTTGTCGTCACCTTGAGGTAATTTGCATAGGTGATTTTCTAGAAGCAATTCATTGGCGCCGTCTGTGGGAACCTTTCGCGATGAGAGGTTCCTTCATCTAAACACTATCCGTAATTTAAATTCCCTAATCCTTTCATTAACACTTTAAACTCTGAATATATTTTTTATTGTTTTCGCTAACACATACAGAATGAACTTCACGCTGTTTGGCGAGGAATATGGAAATCAACACCACGAGGAAGGGTGGAATAGTAATTTGAACCTCAACAACCCTCCTTTTGATATGAACTCAGCTTGTAGTTTGACTGCTTTTTTTTCGTTTTGAGTTTCTTAGTGAGAAACTTCATGGTCATCTGCAAATGACAGCATTATTGAATCTGTCTTACTGATTGCATTTGATTCCACTTTATGAAAAGGATGGAAAAAATATGTCTTGCTTTCACTGATTTTACAGAAAACAGATTTTACAGAAAACTAATTTTACAGAAAACAGATTTTGAGAAATCTGTTTTTACAGAAAACAGATTTTACAGCTTGTGCTAAAAATTTCTTTCATTTCTTTTATAGAATGCTATTGGATGCATAGATGGTACCCACATCGATGCATGCATTCTAGAGAAGGGAACAACGACTTTTAAAAACAGAAAAGGCGTGAATACCTTCAATGTAATGGCAGCTTGTGACTTTGATATGCGCTTTACATTTGTATGCGCCGGATGGTGTAACGGCCCGGATATAAATATCCGGGATACGTTTCGAAGGTCGGATACCTTCGTTCGGATGTTGCAATTCAGGTACAGGTCGAGGTTTCAAACCTCTAATCAGTCGAAGTCTCAGAAATACAGTTTAAACGAAAGTAAAGCGGAAGTACGATTTAGATACAAAAGCCACGGCGGAGCCGGGTCAAAACCAAAACAAAGTGGTTGATTGCCATTTGTCAAGTTAGAATATATTAGCCGGATTCTTCGATTCGCCAAAAGATTTCCCCGTCACAGAAGCATGGAGCAACAAGAGCGGTACCTAACACTATCCACAAAGTTAGGCCTGGTGATCGCCTGCGGGTCCTCTGACCGCGCTGAGGCCACATAACATGCCTATGCCTAAATAAAAGATGACTAATGCGGTACAAGATTTAAATTACACTATCATGCCCCTAGTATATATATAATATGCGAAAAAGAACTGTAAAGGGCCCAAGACAATGCCAAGTGACATATCCCTCTCCTACCTCTGCACCCCTTCCCGTTAGTGCAGAGACTGGCCAGTTCGGGCTATAGCATAGCACTCTCTTCGTGGTGGTGCACTCACCACGGTATCATCATATCATATCATATCTCATCATCATATCATAAATCATGCTCATGCCCGATGGCGCTGGGCTAATCATATCATATCAAATCATCTCATCTCTTGCCCGATAGTGCTGGGCTATCATATCATGCTCATATCGACTCGATAGACTCAGGGCACCCGATGGGGCTGGGCTACCCTATGACCCTAGCAAAGACTATAGGACTATCACAGATAACGACCGTTCTGTATTCAAACACACAAAGTAAACACATGCTCAGTTCAATGCAATCCTAACATAATACTACATGGCATGCTTTAATATGCAATAAAACTACACATTACATGACACATCAGGCAGGAGGTCCAGGTTACTGAGTAAGTCCCGTAGGATACTTACCTGTTGATGCAGAACAGCAAGATAACACAAGTAAGGGCCCAAATGCAAGTCCAAAGCAATCCAAAAGCAATACACACCTATCATCAAGTCATTTCCATAAGCTACTGGTTCACATTCATACATACGGAACCCAAGTTCTCAACATCCTCAAAACCAACCGATAGTAAAACCGTTTTCTAAAACCTTTTCGATACGATCAAATCGACCAAAATCATCTTCCAATCAAACTCCTTGATAAAACCATACCAACCATATTTTCAACTCATAAATCCCAATTTAAGTCAACTCATATTCAAAATGATGTCTCCAAATTCCGACATTAAACATTTAACTTTAAAACCAACTCTCTCCAAAGCACATTATAGAAATCCTTCCGGCATGTTTCTTATTTCAAAACATTATATAAATAATTCTCAATACTAAATCATCAAAATAATTCTAAGCTCACAAATAATACTTATAAATCAAAACCAACAACTCAATTTAAAATTCCCCACTCTCATATTTAAATCCTCATGAAATGCATCAATTAAATAATCCAATCAATATTATTTTAAAACAAATAAACAATATATAAAGATTAATTTCCAGAATATTACAATTATAACCAATTTCCAAAACTATAATGATATTCAAATATTTCACATTTACTATCCATATAATCTCAAAACAATCCATAAATATATTTATAACTCCATATCAATTAATATTACTTTTAAAACCTTTTAAAATATATATATTGATAATTTCAGAACATATAAATATATATATACATTTTCCTAAAATCAGAAATAATAATTAATATCACATACAATATATAATATAACATACATTTAACACATAATATATATATATATATATATATATATATATAGCCCATTCAAAAACAAAACCCAGCCCAACCCGTCATTAACCCAGCCCACAACCCGTTACCAAAACCCAGCCCGAAAACCCAAACCCGGATACCCTATCCGGATACAACAAGAAAAGGGAGGGAGGGGGGGGGATCCGGATGGGAGATATGATATAACCCATATGGAAAAACAGACCCGGCCCAGCCCAATAAATTAGAAGGCAGCCATTGTCTCCCTCCTCAAGCAGAAGCAGAGCTTCGCCGGAGTAGAGAACGGAGGAGAAGGGGAAGAAGCCCAGGCCACCGGCGGCCTTTTGGCTCGAGATTTCACCTGGAGGCTCGCAATAGGATTCCGACCACACTCAACCCCAAGAAAGCAAAGCGACGTGAGAAGAAGGAGGGAGGAAGAGAGATTACCGAGGATTCGAAGGTTCGACTCCGGGAAGGTTGCTCGGCGGCGACTCCGGCTGCAACGACGAAGGGAAGAGCTTCCTCCGGCCCTATTACGGCGGCAAATGATGTAAAGGTGCGCCTTTGGAGTTTTAATGGAGAGAAGGAGAGGGAGGATCCTACCGACGGTTTTCGGAGGGAAACAGGGGCGGAGGGAGTCGCTCGGCGGCGGCGGCTGGTCCCAGAGCTCCACTAGCTGCTGTTGCAGTTCCTGGCGGCTCCAAGAGGTGGCGGAGCTGTCTCTGTTGGTGTCTCAAGGTGGAAGAGCAAGGAAGGGAGAAGTGGGGCTCGGTTTTCCTTCGGTAAAACAGGGGAGGTGGGGAAGAGGAGGGTGGTTGTCGGAGGTGGTGACGGTGGCTGCGGGTGGCTAGGCTCACGGCAACAGAAGGGAGAAGGGGAGGATAAGGGTGAAGTTGTGTTGGGGAGGTTTTGTTTTGGAATCAATTGAAGGGGGAGGCATGTTCTGAAATTGATAAAAGAGGAAGAGGTTGTGTCTTTGCTCTGCTGCAACCCAGGAAGAGAGAGCAAAGGGAGGGGACCATCCCCTTTGACAGTAACCGAGTGGGAGGGAGGGAGAGAGAGAGAAAAAAAAAGGAAAGAAATTAATATATATGTGGTCCCAACAATACTAATTCAAATTAGCGGAAAAGACTCAAAACCCGCTCGTCCGATCGAATCCCGACTAAATCAAATTTAATCAAATTTCAATTACAAATCTCAAGATAACGGAATTAAATAAATTTTTCGATACTCGGAGCTTATATGAATTTTATTTAATGCTCGATCTCGAAAGCGAAAATCAAAATCCATTTCTAAAACCCAATTCCAAAACTATATAGGAATTCGTTTCTGAAGAATTAAATAAAATTCAATTGCTCGAGGACGGGAAATTTCAAAATTTATAGAATCTTAATTTTAAAGTCAAACATAATTTAATATTTTAAGAAAATAATATTTTAATTTTTCCGGTCTTTACAGATGGGAAGGTAGCGCACATGATTCTAAAGTCTTTAACCATGCGTTGGTGACACCATCTCTCAACTTTCCTCACCCACCTCAAGGTACTCCAAACTACAAAGCTAGTACTTTTATTTACTTTTTAAATTCAATTTGTTTAACTATCTAATTGGCATTAGGGAAGTACTATTTGGTGGATAAAGGTTATCCCGAGAAGGATGGTTATCTTGTACCATATTCCAATACCAGATACCATGAAGCGCAATTTGAGAATGAAGAACCAGAAAATTATCAAGAGGCGTTCAATCGATGTCATTCTTCCTTGAGAAGTTGCATTGAAAGATGTTTTGGAGTTCTAAAAGCAATGTGGAAGATATTGAAGAGAATGCCAAAATTTGACATCCCAATACAGGTACAAATTATTATTGCAACACAAGTTCAATAATTTTTCTTATTAAAATGAATCTAATTTAAAGATTATGCATTACTATATTAGAACTTTTTCTGACAGTTCAGGGCACTCTTATAGCTAGCTCTAATTTGACATCCCAACACAGTTTAGCCTTTTTATATTAACATTTCTGAATGCTTTGTATGCTGCTGCTTTGTCTAGAGTATGTTGCTTTGTCTAGAACCAGATTCATTGATCTTCACAGCTCCACCTTCAGAACTAGAACCATCGTTTTGCATATCTTCCATTCCCTTCAAAATCAAGTAAATGAGAAGTGGAATGCCTCAAGAAATCATATCAAATGTTCTTTCCTTCATGTAGCAGTATAGATAATGGAAAATGCTAGTGATAACAGGGCTCTGGTTATATAAAGAACACTAGGTATGAGTAAGAAATCATATCAAATGTTCTTTCCTTCAGAAGGCATTCCACTTCTCAAAATCAAGTAAGTGAGAAGTGGAATGCCTTCTGTTTACCTTTACTTTCCTAGTTTTGCCTCAGTTTTGGTCTTTCGGTTATATGTTCATTGAGAAATCTGTTTATGATGTCATGCATGGAACCTTTCGGTTATATGTTCATTGAGAAATCTGTTTTTACATTCAAAGGTACAAATTATTATTGTAACATTTGTCTTGCACAATTACATTCGAATGTACTCTAACGGAGTTTCTGAGGAAGAGAAAGATGGTGGCTCCGACAATGAAGGCGCTGAACATGAGCCACTCCCAAATTCGTCTTCAAACTTGGGAGAAGAAGAGCTTCATTCCATTCGGGCGGTTCGAGATGAGATTGCTAATATGATATGGAGTACATATTGATTGAGGGATTGGGCATAGTGCAATTTTCTTACTAAGAAAGCATACACTTCAATTAGGTGTAGGCCAAACAAAGGTATCAAGATACATTTGAACGTAATGTTTCTGCTATACAAGTACATGTCTTGCCTTCAATGTTTACTGATCTCAGACCCTTGAATGGCTCAATTGGGTTCACATAGATTTTTGGTTGATTCTTTTGGTTGATTGATAGTTCAATTACAGCTGTAAGATCGAGCATGAGATTCACTTGGAGATATATAGCTAGCTTAAGATTCACTTGTTAGATATATATCTATTTAGAATGTATGATTTTGGCTCAAAATTGACAAAACGAACATAACAAGAAAAAACAAGCATAACAAGCAAAAACGAGCAAACGAGCTCAAATTCGAGCTCAAGCTCGAGCTTGTCTAATTACTCGCAAGCCGAATATGATCACAAAACCAAGCTTGTTAGAAAAAAATCACCCTTATTGACAATGTATGATTTTCGCTTTATAGCCCGGGCTTGTTGCTAGGCTATAAAGTCAGGTAATTTTTATCTTTTATAAAGGAACTTTATAGCCCGGGCCAAATATAACCGGACTCTAAAGTCATACATCAAATAAAATAGATCCATTTTGATAATTTGACAATTTAATCTCCAAAAAGCTTGGATAATCAAAGACATGCCAAACAAGATGTTTAATTTTAAGCTAGATTATAATTTTAAGCTAGATTAAAATTTTCATCTAGATTATAATCTTAAGCTAGATTATAATCTTAAGCTAGATTAAAAAATGTGCATGCCAAACATGCCCTAACTGAAAGCTCCCCGCACTGAGCACTTGGAGGCCCCTCCGGCGACCACTGGTGGCGTTGACGCATTGACCGCGCTAGAATTTGGCGCCATCTCTCCTTTGTTGGCCGCTCAGTACAGTAGCCAAGGGGAGATAACGGAATAATGAATCATAGGTTTGTAAGCAATAGTATAAACCCATATGGTTGGGATATATAAGTGAGAAAATGGCCCCAATTTTTTTTCTTAATTAACTAAATATACACGGTAAAATTAAAATTTGTTAAAAATCCGTCATAATTTTTTAAAGCACAAATACTCTTATTGAGGTAACCCTCTTTCAAACACAAAGACACTGTCCGCGGACAAAGAAGGTGGCCCGAATGTCATGTCGTCTGCGGCTAGACGGAATTCATCCTGGCCAATTAGACACCACGTGGCTTTCATGTCCACAACCCATGAGTCTTCAGGACAATGCCACGTGGCCACCCTATTTTGACATTCATCCAGACGAGATACATGTCTCACACTATAAAATCGGGATCGAAGACAAAGAGAAGGGGCTTTTTGGAGAGAAGAGATTTTGTGCAGGCTCTAGAACCGTCAACCGTTCGCGTTTGGAAATTGTTCCCGGAGGTGACTTCCTATCGGCTACACAAGGTCCAATTCTGTTTAAATTAAACATCTAAGAGTAGAGAAGGTGGGGTAGGTAAAGTATAAGGGGACGGCGAACCATGGGCTCGTGGGTAGAGTTTCATTCCTTCTTTTCATCTGGCCATAATGGGTTCCTGTAAGGAAGAGGAAAGGGTTGCACTGCCATTGTCTCGAGTCAGTGGCACAAGTTAAGACATGTGGGTCTACAACTGACCCTTTTGTCTCATGTAAACCCGTTGACCAGAGCTGCGCGGTCTGGACGGATCTGGGACCTCCAAAATGGTGGGTCCTTATCTAAGGGATCTCGTCATTGGCACCGTCTGTGGGAATCTTTTCACGCTATAAAAACCGACATGCAAACCCAAGGCTGATGAAGTACGACGGCACAACCGACCCAGATGATCACTTGTGTCACTTTGTGACATCCATGGAGATCGACGAATACAATGATGTTATGATGTGTCAAAACCTTTCCATCCACTCTGATGAAGATAGCCCTCACCGGGTTCATCAACTTGCCAAGAAACTCAATTGATAGTTTTTTCTCAATTAAGTTGAGTTTTCAAGTCTCATTTTGGAAGTGCGAGGTCCAGGAAGAAGACCATGTTATACCTCAACCCCATAAAGCAGAAGTACGTGGGAAGAGTCATTGGGACAATTCTTCTCCCGATTTACCGACGTTGTGGTACAAATCCCCGATTTTAACCAACAATCAGCCATTATAATTGTAATGGGGAACTTGGCGGAGAGTGATTTCAACACATACCTCTTTCGGAAATGACCACAATTCTACGACAAGCTCAGGGATCTGGTGTCTCGATAAATGCATGTTAAAGACGCGACCGCATCCAGCTCGCGGGCCAATGTAGATAAATCCTTCTTGGGGAAGTTGGCCGGTAAGATACTCGCCCCCTTCTCAACGGGAAGAGGTGCACATGAACCACGAACATTACGCTCGAAGGTAGTATCACCCAAAAGAAAGCCGCCATCATAAGAACAAGTATCGGAGCCCTGACTCTCAAAGCCGCCATCAGAAGAACAAGTATCGAAGCCCTGACTCTCATCACCAACATTGAGATAGAGGACAATAGGGTTATCCGCAACCGGGTTAGTTCCAGCACCATGAACACGAATATGATTGCCAAAGGCAATTGCCATAGGATAATCCTCGCAGAGTTCGTGGAAGAGGAAAGAACAAGGGTCGTGGACGATGGAGGGGGCAGCTTAGGCAGGAGAAGGCTCCTCAGGTTCAGACCAGTGAATTAGGCCCCTCAAAATCCCCGACTGACTGAGAGAGCTATGGCAACGCACAGTCTAAATCCAGATGGGTGCATCAACATGATTGCGGGAGGCCCCTCGACTTCAGGGTCTAACAATCAAGAACATCAATCCTATGAAAAGGAAGGGCGACAACACCTCTCCTATTCATTGTGATGCTTGTACCCACTGATATGATGCATCCCCTAATCTCCCTGCTATATTGTTAATTTTCTCATTAGACACCTAATTCATTTGGAGTTACTTTTTTTTTTTAGTCTTTGGTTGGTGAATTATGGTTTTCAACTTCATTTGCATGCTTATTCATAAAGGCTAATAGACGCATGTCGTGACCTGAGCCGCAATCACATGGGTGGATGAAACCTTCAATCCGCCTTAAGGAGTTCGCCCCTCTCACAAGGGCGAACTCCTTAAGGCGGATTGGAGGGTTCATCCACCCGGGTGAAAGCGACTCAGGTTAGGACATGCGTCGTTATGACGTGTGTCTCAGGTAAGCCTGGTAGTCACAAGCAATACCATTCAAGTCCACCTAGGTCCCACTAAAATGGGACTTTTTCAGGGGTGGTTTCGTCACAAATAGTAGAGATTTTTAATGTTAAATGATACAGAGTGCCCCTAATATCTTTTGAATCTTTTTTCAATTTTAGGAACTTTATATTGTTATCATTGACGATGCTTGGGGAAAGGGCTCCCTCATAAAATACGAGTTATGACATCATAATTAGGTCATCCACTGTAAAAAACACAAAGAACTACTCGACTTTCTTTAAAAGATCGCGAAGTATAAGGAAGAAATGCATGTCGCAAAACTCGAATCGCGAAATATAAACAAAGAATACCACACCCCTACATCATCTGTTTGTCATCAAACAGCTCGCTGGCTTGGAGCCATCTCGCTGGAACAGGACCATCTCTCTGGCGTCCTCTCATAGTGGTCCAAGTTCCCACGGATGAGGGCATGGGTTACACGTGTCCACAGTGGAACGACGAGGTCGCCAGCCAGCTGCTCGCTTATCGTCCTATAAATACCCCCACTCCCCCCATAAGGAAGAGATCTGATTTTGTAGAGAAACACTAAGAGAGATTTGCAATCTTCCCGGAAGTAAAGTCCCTAAAACTGAGTTCTTGAACCCTCTTATCGGAAGAGAGCATTTCTAGAATCAAACGTCATTTCAAAGAAGCCTCTAAAGACGACAGTTGTCCACTAAATGCGAACATCTAGTTATCGCGAAAGACCTATAGTTATGCGACCAAATCCAAGAACCTGAATCATTTGTAATCCGTACCTTTTTCAATCGGACTGATGTAAACATAGGATGCTTGTCGTCACCTTGAGGTAATTTGAATAGGTGATTTTCTAGAAGCAATTCGTTGGCGCCGTCTGTGGGAACCTTTCGCGATGAGAGGTTCCTTCATCTAAACACTATCCGTAATTTAAATTCCCTAATCCTTTCATTAACACTTTAAACTCTGAATATATTTTTTATTGTTTTCGCTAACACATACAGAATGAACTTCACACTGTTTGGCGAGGAATATGGAAATCAACACCACGAGGAAGGGTGGAATAGTAATTTGAACCTCAACAACCCTCCTTTGGAGGAAACCCCACCCCTCCAAGACGAGAACGTCCCCACACAATTATTTTGAAATGCAGCCCCGCAAGCACCTTATAATCCAGGCGAGGCATGGGCAAGATTCCCTCAATACCAGTGTTTCGCGAACAATTACCAATCATACCCCTTCAACGGGCCAAACGCGAACATGGTACCACCAAATTTCGATCCCTACTATCAATATCAACCGCAGGGTCAAGTGCATGTCATGCGAAACCCGATTCCCAATTCGGCTGGTGTCCCGCACAATTTTGTGCCAATCCAAGGCAACTGGAATGCTGAACAAACCACCCGAGAGAAGGGCATGATGGATGATAATCCGCGATCTAACTCCTCCGGTGAACCTGACACAACTGAACGAGGAGAAACCACATTCCCATTCGCTTTTAGTCAAAAGATATGCAACGCAGCTGTTCCGAAGCGATGGACGGATGTTTCCATCGCGAAGTACACACGGAAATCTGATCCCAACGATCACATGGACCAATTCATTACATCCATGGAGATGAATGAGAGTAACGACGCCATGTTCTGCCGTTCTTTCCCATCCACTCTAAGTGGGGTAACTTTGGCTTCATTCACCAACCTTCCGTGATCATCAATAAAGAATTTCGCTCAGGTATCTGAGATCTTCGTTTTCCATTTCGGCAGTGTTTGTACGCGAAAACGTACCATGTTAGATTTGGTGCTCATTATTTAATTTTCAAATAATCCTATTCCAAATAAAAACCAATGCTAAAAATAAATTTTAAAAGCGATATGTTTTAGTCAATTTTGTTAATTAAAATCTCGATTCGATCCTATGATCCAAAAATAGAAAAACGATCCCAATTTTTTTTTTTTAGCGATTTTAACGATCCCGTAAAATGTCTGTTATAAGAAATTTCTAATATTTACACTTTAAATCTAAGAAATTTATAATATATTTAGTTAATCTATATTATATTTAATTTATTTTTAAAATTTTACAATCTTTATGTGTATATTTTATGATTTAATATAATACTAGTACAGTACCCGCAACATGGCGCGATTTTGTAAAAAATATAAAAAAATTAATATTATAAAATATTAATAAAAGTTAGGATAAAAATCATAAAAATAATTACCATAAAAGTATCACGGAAATAATTTTATATATTTTTTTAAAAAAACTCATTTAAATTAGCATATATAAAAATTTATAGAAATTTTAAATCACTCTTATTGGTTAGAAAAATAATAAAAACATTGTAACTTTAAAAAAAAATATCATTGTAAATTTGGTATTAAGAATATATATGGATAGTTAGTAAATGTGTTAAAAATAAAAGAAAAAAATTAATTTAAAGAGATAAATGAAAGAAGAAGAAATAATTAAAGGAAAAAATATTTGATTGGTTTAAATAGCTAATTAAAAAAGGATAACATAGGCTAAAACTCTTATGTTTTAAGAATAAATATATAGATATAGATATAGATATAAAGATTTACATATAGATTAATAGTAGGCATTAGATTGTATTCAAAAAAAATATTAGATATTTTAATTACTATAATATTTATCATGTAATTAATATATAATGAAATAATACTATATAGTTCATATAGTTAATATTACCTTTACTAAAAAAAGTTTTGAATTAATCCCATTGGTTAAAAATATATTATGAGATGATATTATGTTAATAATGTGTAAATAATATTAGATAGTTTAATTACCATAATTAAATGATATTGTGTAAATAATAACTTACAAAAATAACTTTGCGTGAAGGGACGACACGTGGCATAGGTGCTTTGGTTTTAATTAATATATAGATTGGTTAAAAATATATTATGAGATGATATTATGTTAATAATGTGTAAATAATATTAGATAGTTTAATTACCATAATTAAATGATATTGTGTAAATAATACCTTACAAAAATAACTTTGCGTGAGTGGACGACACGTGGGATATGTGCTTTGGTTTTAATTAATATATAGATATAGATTGGTTAAAAATATATCATGAGATGACATTATGTTAATAATGTGTAAATAATATTAGATAGTTTAATTACCTTAATTAAATTATATTGTGTAAATAATACCTTACAAAAATAACTTTGCGTGAGTGGACGACACGTGACATAGATGCTTTGGTTTTAATTAATATATAGATTTATCTAATATTAAGCATATTAACTTTTTTTTTTTTTTTAAATCCATCCATGCAGTGGAATCTTACGATCATACGATTCAATTCTACGATTCGATCCTTACACCTTTTTACCGATGAGATTTTAATAACATTAGTTTTAGCATTTTGCACTAAAAAAACAATAAAATATATAAGATGTTAGAAGTTAGGGGTTGTTAGTTACACCTGAAAATTTTACTATTTACACCCAAAATCCAAGTTTTTTTTTAAAAAAAATAAACCCTACGCCTCTTGAGTCATAGGTGTGTGACTCAAGAGGCGCAACTATTTTTTTCTATATACATACCCTGCCCCTCTTGAGTCACACGTCTATGACTCAGGAGTCGTTGAGTTTATTTAAAAAGAAAAAAGAAAAACTTGAATTTTGGGTGTAAATAGTAAATTTTGTGTGTTTAAAAAACAACACCCTAGAAGTTCCGTGATGCATAGATAATAAACTAATAATTTATAAATTGTAATTTAGAAATTCACGCACGGGTAGTACAATTGCTTCCAAATAAACATTGTTGACGTCGTCCACTGCAATTACATCTATTATAGCCGTACTCGGGATTCCACAAGCTAATAATTTCGACAAATACCTCGGCTGTCCTATTATCAACGGAAAAACCAACAGAGATACCTTCGCAGACGTCGTCCTTAAAACAAGACAACAGTTAACCAAATGGAAAGCCACCAGTCTGTCGGCTGAAGGTCGAAGAGTACTTATCCAAGCTAATTTAAGTGCTAAACCTATCTTCCTTATGCAGGCTTTTCTACTACCATCTCATATTCTCCATGAGTTGGACAAAGTCTATAGACAATTTTTTTGGAACAAAAGTAATAATGCCACTCCGTTGATTAGCTGGGACAAAATTTGCTCCGACACTATGAAAGGGGGTCTTGGTATACACAAAGCTGAGAATATGAACATTGCTCTACAGATGAAACTTCTGTGGAAAATCTTATCCGAACCGGACAATACCTGGGTCCAAGTCATCTCAAAAAAATATCTTAAGGGTAAGGATCTACTCTCTTACACAAAAAAAGGCAGTACCTCTTGGCAATGGGGGCGTTTAATGTCCATTACAGAAAAATTTGTACCATCTCTACGATGGTCTGTCGGGGATGGAAATTCTATAAATTTTTGGGAGGATAATTGGGCTTTCAATGAGCCTCTTAATCAGAGGCTTCTCCAATCTATTCCGGACTCCCAACTACGTAATAAAGTTTCGTGGTTCATCACTAATGACAGAAATTGGAATCGTTCTTTAATGATTGATTCTTTAACTAACATTTTGTCGCCCCAAGATATTAATCATATCTTGGATATCCCCCTACCTACGAATCTTATGACTGACCGAATGTATTGGGGTCCAAGTAAAAATGGGTGGTTCTCGACTAAATCGGCTAATTCTACCTTGGCAATACATACTGGTTTAGAGAATTATGACTGCCGGTGGATTTGGAATTTGGATGTTCCCCCTAAGGTCCGTCATTTTCTGTGGAAAATCTCTCGCGATGGTTTGCCTACCACTTCTAGACTACAAAAATCACATTTCTCGGTTCCATCGGGCTGCTCTTTTTGTGACAACTCAGACGAAACTTTAACCCACCTGCTACTAGATTGTCCTATGATTACTACAATGCTGACTATTTTGAATATTTCAATTCCTCGTAACGGCTCGCTTCGTCGAGGAAGCACGATTTTCAAACTAGATGATGTAAAACAGATACTTGGGGTACAACCTTTTGCTAAACTTGCTATAGTATGGTGGTCCTTGTGGTTCCACAGAAACCAACTAGTGTTCCAACACACAGATAAGGTTAATTCAACGGACATTTTGTTGCTATACAAAACTACAAAGCACTGCTGGATTCAGGCCAAGAATTTAGATTCTGATCTCCTTTACTATAACTCGAATCAAAAGCCACATAATTCCAGAACCCTCCCCACGGGATCGTTTCCTGATGGTAATTCTTCTGCCATTAGGAAAAAACGTTCTGATCTTTGGGAAAAACCTCCCCATGGAGTTCATAAATTAAATTTCGACGGTTCTGTACTGCCTAACGGTGATGCTTCTTACGGTTTCGTTATCCGCGATTCGGTAGGATCCGTCACTTCTTTTGGTAGAGGTCGTTGTTTAAATGCCAGCGTCATCTGCGCTGAGAACTTAGGCCTTAAGAAGGGCATTGAGCGTGCCAAACAATTAGCTCTCACTAAATTACAGATTGAAGGTGACAACCTAGTGGTCATAAAAGCTTTATTAGGGGATTGGAAGTGCCCTTGGGAAATTGAACTTCTGCAATCGGATATTTTAATGGATATTTCGTCCTTTTCTAATGTAGCTATTCGTCATATTTTCAGGGAATCAAATGTTGTGGCAGACTATCTCGCGAGAAGTGCCCATGCATGCCCTGCCGACGACTGCTTTGAGGAGGTCACAGAACTGCAAGTTCTCGTCCGGAAGGACGCGCTAGGAAGGGTCTACGCTCCGGACGACCCAACCTAATCCTTATTCTACGTCAAAAAAAAAAAAAAAAAATAAACATTGTTGACACCGACTAGGCGACTACCAAAGGGTTGCCTTGCCAGGCTTTGACGGGATGGCAGTTTTGATAATTTGATGGAATGATTGGGGCATTTCTGTCAAAGAAAGCAGCTGCTGATCACTATTATAATCACGGGTTGGGGTGTACTACAATACAATACAACGTGGGGGCAGCTCGTTTACTCGAATGGCACTACATTCCATTGACTCCCCAACTATACCATTAATTTCTCTAAGATTAGATTTGTGATGATTACCTCACTTATTTTCAATTTTCGCCTTTCGGGGTTCAATTTATTGATGCCAATTAATATTTCTAGACTTTAGCCCGGCTAATATTTCGGGGTTTCAAAAAATAATAATAATAAAATTTAAAATTACAAGTCCTTATTATTATTTTTTGTTTGGGTCGGAAATAATGCATAGAGTAGGAGGTTTTAATTTTTTCTTACATTGAAAACTTTGTTTGTGTTTATCCATAAATATCTATCATTTTATTGAAACTTATCTTTTTCGTTTTGAATAGCTACGATATTCTGAAAAGAGTGAGAAATCGTCTCTCGCAGATTCTTTCTTGCAGTCGAATAAGTTGATCTCTCCAGCTATAAAGAAGGTCGAAGGCTAGGGTTTTTGATACACAAAAAGATTTTGCCTCTTTCTTTAGTTTTCTTCTTCCTTTTTCTCATTATGAGCGCTTGTTCCTGTTCTATCTTCTCTGCATATGATCTGCACCACTGTCGGGGGCAAATACGTTTATCATTCAGTGACTCTCATACCATGCTTCACCGTCGCCTACAACTCTTTCAGAGAAACGAGTTCGACCTACATCTACTAACACTTTTACAGAAAAAGTTTATCGCTTGTTTCAGGTTCCAGCAACGCTATTGTCCAATAGTGAGAAACGTATTTTTTGTTAAGCGATGGCCGCAATGGGGATCTCCTACAAGAAGCCGCTGCTCAATGTCTCAAAGCTGGAACCTTTGGATGGCTCGAACTACAAGTGTTGGGCCCCAAAGATGCTGATCTTCTTTGAACAATTGGAGATTGACTACGCGTTATTCCAAGACCCTCCCGCCGCCTCTGCAGATCATGTTGCTGTTGTTGAAGGTGATGCTTCTGCAAATCCGCTTGCACCGTCTAAGGCTCTAGTAAAGTATGAGTGCGACAATAAGACCATCATAGGCTACCTGTCGAAACACATTAAGAACGTAGTGTTCAATCAGCTGTTGACCTAAAAGTCCACTAAGACGATTTGGAAAACCCTAGACAAGAAGTATGGCTCTGATGATGCTGGCAAGCGCAAGTACGTGACTGGACAATGGATCTAGTTCAAGATGGTAGACGACAAGCTGATCGTGGAACATGTGCATAAGTACGAGAATTTGGTAGTGGATATACTGGCTGAAGGGATGAAGATGTGCGAAGTTCTTCAAGCTAACATCCTAATTGAGAAGTTGCCCAAGTCTTGGGAACACTCCTGCAACCATCTCAAACACGAGAAGAGAGATCTTACCTTGCAGGAACTCACCCGCCACCTGAAAATTGAGGAAGCCAACCGGCTAAAGGAGAAGGAGACCTCTATCACTACTGTCGATACGATAAAACCTAACATTTTTAAAACTCCGTAGGTTAACAAGAAAGGCAATAAACCTTTCAACAAGAAGAACAAGAAGAGCTTTGGAGGACAAAATAACAAGTCAGCAAAGTTCAAAAAGAACAACAACGGAGAGAAGCAGAACATTGCCTACTATGTGTGTGGCAGACAAGGCCATAAGGCTTTCCATTGTCGTAAACGAAACGATGCCCAGTCTGCTGCTCAAAAGAACAATGATGGATAGGACAAGGGCATTGCCAACGTTGCTGAAGCTACTACTGAAGTCATAGCTGCAGTAGTCACGAAAGTTAGCCTCATTGGAAGCATGACTAAATGGATCATGGATACCGGGGCCACAAAGCACTTCTGCGCCAACATGGAGATATTTGATGAGTTCGAACCCGTTAGTGGAGCTGAGCAGGTCTACATTGGGGAACTCAAGTCAATCGGAGGTGCTATGCAAGAGGAAGGTCTCATTGAAGTTCACCTTAAGTAACATCCTGAGCCTACAAAATATTTTTTTTATATGCCTTCCCTACGTCAGAACTTGATCTCTAGAGGGCTTCTATCTCGAGTCGGGCTAAGGGAAGTCATGGAAGGTGACTCGATACTCTTGTCCAAGAAAGGGAAATTTTTAGGGAAGGCTTATAAATCTGGTAAACTTTTAATTTTGCAAACTATTATTGATTCTACTAATATAGCTTCTACTTTCGCTTATATTGTTGTTGATGTTGATCTTTGGCATGCTAGATTAGGTCATGTGAATGTTGAATCTTTGAACAAACTGCATATGATGGGCCTAATTACAAACTTGGGTAATAATGATCAAAAGAAATGTGAAACTTGTGTGGAAGCAAGTTTCACACAAGTTCTCTTATGTTTGGGCCCATATCGTCTATCTTCTACCTGTAGTGCATCTTATTGAGTTATTTCCTCACTATTATGGAGGATTTCTCTCGCTCTACTTGGGTTTTTCTCAAAAGCCCTAAATATCAAGTTTCGCATCTTCTTCAAAAATTTTGCGCCATGAGTAAAACACAATTTCATAGTACGGTCAAACGTGTCAGGAGCGATAACGGTTCAGAGTTTGTTTTTGCCAATAAAGGAATTCTCTTTTAAGTCTTCTTGTGTTAGTACACCCCGGCAGAATGGCCGAGCTGAACGCAACCATCGTCATATTTTAAACGTGGCTAGTTCTCTTATGTTTCAAGCTCAACTTCCTCTAAAGTTTTGGGGTGAATGTATCCTTACCTCTTGTCACCTAATCAATCAAACACCTACCAAACTCTTTCACGGAAAACACCTTTAGAGCTCCTCCATAACCAACCTCCATATTACTCTCTCCTTCGGGATTTTGGTTGTCTGTGTTATACTTTTACGATTCCTAGAAGCTCCGATAAATTTCATCCTTGCAGTCGACGATGTACTTTTCTTGGATATCCATTTGGCCAAAAGGGATGGCATCTCTACGATCTTGAATCTCATTGAATCTTTGTGTCTAGGGATATGATATTTGATGAATCCGTTTTCCCTATCAATCATTACCCTCTCCTTTGCCTTCTGCTCTTATTGTCCCATCTCCCCTCGCCCATGATGATCCGATGTTTGACAACCCCTCTTCGCCAGCTAGGGGGAGCACTCCCCAGCCATCCCCTCCGCCTCCTCCTCCTCGACGTAGTGGCTGCATAACCAACCCTCCGGGTCATCTAAATGACTATGTGTACCTTTCTCGGTGCCCAAGCCCTTATCTCGAAGTCGCTCTCTCCGATCATGGCCTCAGGTACCCACTACCCTCTATCTAATTTTATTAACATGCCTACTTTTTGGCTTCTATTAGTGCTCAACAGGAACAGTCTACCTTTCAGTAGGCCGACCGTCCACCATTGTCACTAGCTAACGGGACGCTATGCGGGCTGAAATAAATGCCTATATTGTAACGGTATATGGGAGGTTTTATAGTTGTCTACAAGAAAGCATCCAATCGGTTGCAAGTGGTTGTTCAAGGTTAAACAAAACTTTGACGATACTATTGAGCGATGTAAAGCTCGACTGGTTGTCCTTGATGATCGCTAGGTGGAGGGCATTGATTACAAGGAAACCTTTGCTCATGTCGCTAAGATGGTCTCAGTCAAAGTATTCCCTGCTTTAGCCACCATCTGTAATTAGGAGTTGCACCAGATGGGCGTTCACAACGCTTTTCTTCATGGTGATCTTCATGAGGAAGTCTATATGTCCATGTCCCCTGATTTCTCTACTCCAGGCAAGAATATGGTATGTTGTCTCTGCAAGTTTATATATGGTATCCGTCAGGCTCTCCATAATTGGTTTGCTAGTCTCTTTAGAGCCATGGACAACTTAGCGACTAGCTCTATTTTCATACTCTAAGTTGGGTATTGATCTACATTTCCTTATCTATGTTGATGATCTGATTATTGGCAGTTTATTGGCGGTTTTGATTCTGCCTTTATTGCTCGCCTTAAATGGTACCTTCACTCATGTTTTCACATGAAGGACTTGGGTTCTTTGGAATACTTCTTAGGGATTGATATTTCTCTTACACAGGCTAGTCTGTTTCTCTCCCAACGAAAGTATACTTAGGAAACAGGTCTTTTTGGGTTTAGACCGGCTAACTTTCCCATGGAGCAAAACCATCATCTCTCTTTTGATGACAGTCGGCTACTCGATCACCCTCATAAGTATCGTTGTCTTGTCGGCCGCCTCATCTATTTCACTATTACTAGGCTTGAGCTCTGCTATTGGGTTCACAAGATGGCTCAAGTTATGACCCATCCTCGAGAGAACCACTAGCTGCTCGACATGTTGTTCGGTATCTCAAGGGTCTTCTTGCTTAGGGCATTCTTCTATCCCACAATAGCGCTCTTTGGTTGAATGCTTTTTACGACTCTGATTATGTAGCATGTCGTTGAACTCGCCAATATCTCACAGGTTACTTTATCAAGCTTGGTCAGTCTCCGTTGTCTTGGAAAACAAAGAAACAAAGTACTGTCTCTCGCTCTTTTGCTGAGGCCGAGTATCGTGTTATGGCTGCCACTTCTTGTGAGCTTATCTAAATCAAGTCTCTCCTACGGTCTCTCGGCATTTGCCATTCCCTTCCCTTGCATCTGTGGTGCGATATTTAGAAAGCTCGTCATATTGCTGTCAATCCCGTTTTTCAAAAGCACACCAAGCACATTTTGGTTGACTGTCATGTCATTTGTGATTAACTCCAAGTCAACGTCATCTCCCTCTCACATGTCCGCTCTGCGAATCAACTTGTAGCCATTCTCATGAATCCTCTCAGACAACAATCGTTTCAAGTTCTTTTGGTCAAGTTGGACCTTCACAATCTTCATTCTCCAACTTAAGGGAGAGTACTGATAATATGTATATATAAGATTACCTTTTTGTAGATATATTAGGATAACTTTTATATTCCTTACACGCTAAATTTATATGTATGTATATATTCTCATGAAATCAACAAAGAAAGTAATATTTGCCTTTCACAATTTCTACACTTATCCATAAGAATACTTATTGTAGCTAATTTATCTTAATCACTTTCTATTTTAGAAAGAAAAAAAAATACACATCATTATTTTAGCATCTTTATACAATTTTTAAAGGAAATAATAAATATATCACTATATATTTTTTTACGTTTTTTTGCAACCTATGTCCATATCCACATATATATATATATTATGAAAAATTCTCCAACTCATAATTATGTTAGCCATTTTTTCAAAATATTTTTTTAGGGTTTATTCATTTAGATGTAGAATTTTTTTTTCAATATAAGTACAAAAAATTAAATAAACCTGTTTCGTTTATTCTCTTCGGCAGGTACACGAATCGGGTTTTACCTATCGAGGAGGATAGATGAGACAGGTTTATTTCTAACTTGCAATATATAATGCATTTTTGAAAGAATATATGAATAATGCATTTCTAGAAGGATGACATTCTGAAAATTCAGTTTTTACATATAATACCAATAAATACACCACGGTACGTAAGAAGGCAGGGAAAATTCACACACACATATATATTGTGGTTCGGGGTATACCCCTTAGGGTGTACATTGTACATAAATATTATTCGATCAAATGTGAAACATCCTACCGAATAATATTATGTTTTTTTCGTTCAGTTCAGATGAAAACGTCTCAATTTCACTAAATATATATATATAATTGTAACATTCTACCGAATAATATATAGTTTTTTTTATTAATCTATTTCAAATAAAAGAAAAGAAAATTCCCTAAACAATACTTAAAATTTATACGAATAATGTTTCAAATTTCACCGAGTAATGTTTCACATTCCCCTAAACAATACTTACATTTCACTGAATAATGCTTCAAATTTCACTGAATAATATTTCACATTTTACAGAATAATATTTATGTACAGGCTTGTGTACAAATAATCAATACAATATATATATATATATATATATATATATATATATATATATATATATATATATATATATATATATATATATATATATATATATTGTATATCTTTCAATCATTAGTTAATTGTTACGTCAGCAATTAGTTAGTCAACAAAAGGAGGTTGATTCTGCACTCCACGTTACTTTCCACCTCTCTCATTGATTTCTATTCGTACCAAAAATTAAAAAAAGAAGAAGATAAAGATATATAGAAAAAGACGTTAATAAATACACATTCAAAACAAGAACGAAAAATTAAGAGATATACTACTATGACTAATATCTCAACGCAGAAATTAAGGAAAACGGAAAATTTAAAAACTAAGCAAACATCGCCCTTTGTCTAATTTTCCACTGCTAAATTTGTCCATTTAACTTGAAAGCTCAGCATATATATGGTGAGTAGCTGCCGGGAGAAGAACCACTTTCTGCTCCACCTGAGCGACTTTGCTCTGCACGATGAACATCTGGACGGGGCGATAGGCGGTTAGTGGCAACAAGCTGAGTGCTCCGAGGAAGGTGAGGATGTCGTTAAAGAAGGGCATTGCCATTTTCCCATGGCCAATGTAGTTGCCATCACCATTCACCACAAACCAACTCCTGTATTGTATAATGTGTGTGAACCAAAGGAGGTTCAAGCTCAACAAGAGTATTTGGGCCTTGGATTTGGACGGGGCAATCTTTTATGGGTCCATTTCTCCAGTTGCTATTGGACACGGACTGTGGTAATACCTTGGCCCATTAAGGCCCATTAAAAAGCTCTTATTAAAGTAAATAGGGGTTAATCAGGTAAGAATTTGAGATAACTCAAGAGGCCGATGAATCGGTAAATGAACGATCCGTCAACATATAACACACATAAAAAGCACAGATCAACAAAGATGAATTTGCTGATCCTGAGGCACCTGTATCGGTTAATTTTCCAGTCAACGGATGATTCGACATCTTTGGATGATTAAAAAACTCAACACCCCATAAAATCTGTCAGCTAGCGAAGATGTCGAGGGAAGTCCACAACGAACCACGAATGTCAAGAACACAAGAGAGTGTGAAGACTCACACGACGTCTTGACACCGAGAAGACGGTGAGCAGTAACCCACCATCGGAAAGGACGACACTTGGGGAAGTGCGGATCACGATATTTCCCCCCGCCTAAATGAGAGATCTTTTAAAACCACGAACAATGCCACGATCCACTTGATCAAACAGGACAAATCGCATCTGCACTAAGTTCGCAACCCAACACCAAAAGACAGGACAAATTATGGATAAAATGAAGAGAAGATTATTTATCAACCGAAAATATGAGCACAAAAATACCTGAGATCAAGCTAATCGATCAGGGTGAAATTATAATTATTATTACTATTATTTTTTCATGCCCTTCCAAGATTTAGAAAGTGGAATACCGTCCATCGTTTCCCTCAACATGCATCTCACATCACCAAAGAAGTTTGTTCCGGCTCTTTTGGGATTTTGTTAAGCACTTTCAGGATTTTAATCAAGCTTTTTCGAGATTTTCAAAGTCTTTCGAGATTTTGTTTAAAAAATTTATATATAACTGGGACGCCAAGGCCATTTTTTTCCCGCTGGCCAAGTCACTCCTTGGTGTGCAAGACTTGTGCAATGAAGCACCTTGTATGGCAAGGACAACATCAGACAGTCGGCTGGATGACCGCCACCGACGGCAAAGACACTCGACTGCTAAGCACGACCGAAGATGACGGACCAGGGAATGGAAGACTGACATGGTGTCCCGATGCAACACCTTGGCCAACGCCGGCGATGTTGAACATCGAGGACAGAAAGGGAGGGAAGAAGCGTGCCTCCCCTCGGAAGACGAGGTATGCATCCTCCATCACTAGAGACACCTAATCAAAACCAAAACGAAGAGACTCCGATCGAAAAGAAACCGACCAAATCGAGCGAAGACGAGGCCGAATCGATAAGAAACCAAATCGAAAAAGCTAGCCAGGAGGAGGTCCGCCACGCCCAAACCACCACCAACTCCTTAGAATCCACAACAAAAACCCCTGACTACGCTTAATCCCATACATAAATGCCCATTTCTTGCACCATGATGGAAAGCCCCAAATCGATTTAACCTGAGGAGACGATGCCGATTCGCCAACATAGAAGATAGAGCTGCACCAGATTGCAAATTGAAGGCCACCCTTAGGGTAATCAACACTCTAGTTAAGTTGAAAGGGGTTACTTGAAGAGACGGGTCGAACTCTAAGGCTCGTGAATCGCCAGAGCCTTAGAGGTTTCTGCCTTAGCCCCCGAGTAGTTTTGGGGAGAGAGGGGGTTATATAGCATGTAAGATAGGGATAATGTTAATTGAGCAAGTGCCACAAATTTAGGCCTTGTTTGTTTCATTAGAAGGGAAATGAAAGGAAATTAATCAAATTTTATATGTAAAATTTGTATGATCATCAATTTTTTTTGTGAGTCTAAAAAAAAGAGTGAAATGGTTAGAACATTCTATGAGATATGATTGCCCTATTTTCAAATTATTTAATCAACTAAGAGAAAAGAAATAGAATTTGTTTGAAAAATAAGAGAAGAAGGGGTTAAATATTTTGTTGTTTATATTAAAAATTTAGCCATTAAACCAATCTATCAAAAATGAAAATGCATGGTGGTGGCTTCCAAATGAACAAATATGGCTCAGTTGAATGGAACCATCAACTATTACATGGGGAGCTCCAATTCAAAGATAGAAAAGGTGAACAAGTCAGATGGGGAGTTCCAACATTGATACTCCTACAAATGAAGGAATGTCGGCCAATTTTTTTCGGCATGTTTCTTTTTGGGACTTCAGTTACATGCAATCAGTGTTCTAAATATCGGTCGATATATCGGCGATATTTAGAACACGATACGATATCGGTGTGTCAGTTGGATAATATAAGTCAACGCTATTTATCGGGTCAACGACCGATATATCGATCAATATCGGGTTAACCGATTTACCGCTGCTAGTGTACGACGTCATTTTGTTTTTTTTTTGAACGGAAAAATTAAAAAAAAAGGTTGAGAATCAGATCTAAGAGATTCCATGGACGGATGAAATCGATCCAAACCCAAACCTAGGGCTTGCGAAGTTGCGAGAGGCGAGTAAGTGCAACTGTGCGAGTGCTCTTCTCCGGCTGCCCTTGGCCTGCTCACTTGCTTCTTCTTCGGTCGGTGTCCACCTCTATTTCTTCTCCGGCGCGACCTGCTCACTTGCTTCTTCCCCGAATGTGCGAGTGCTCTTCTCCGGCGCGGCAACCTCGGTTTTTGCTCAGGTTAATTCTTCTCCGGTCACCCTTGCTTCCTCTCCGGCCTCCCCTGATCTTCTTCGACCGCCTCTGCAGTAGCCAATCCCTCAGCAGTCGGCAGTTCGGCACATACAATTATGGTAAGTTAGACTTCTTTTTAGATTGAATACATTTTGATTTTGGGAGCAATTTGGAGTCTGTGTATTGTGTAATTATGTCTTCTTCATACATTGTATTGGTGACTGATTTGGGAGCAATTTGGGAGAAATTCGATTTCTGTTAACTTAGTTGAATTGAACTAGTTGAATTGAATGTACATGTTCATTTGGTAATTTAACAAATTAAATATTAATTTTTCAGGTGTATTTTTAAATTTTGAAGTATAAATATAATATTTATGTTTAGAAATTAGCAAATTCGATCAATCCGATATATTCCTGATATATCATTTTTACCCCCAACCGATAAGATCCCGATACACGATATTTAGATCATTGCATGCAATCAACACTGAAAGTGTTAGTTTTAGGTAATGTTGTTTTAATGGGTTGAAGGTAAATTCGGTTCTTGTAGATCCTTACAGATAATCAAGACAATTTGAGTAGACCCAAAAAGGGTAATCTCATGGGTAGACCTTGAAATGTAATTCCGAGGGAGTAGGCCAAAAGGCAATCTCCACCGACTTCTTTTAGGCATCAAAACTAAGTGTTTAAGCCCTTTAGAAAAGATATATAAAATGTCTTGGATAATGGCCAACGAGTCACTCAAATAAATCGAGTTTTCCTTCAACGTTTATTGCCCCTATTTATGCCAAAGGGTTGCACTATAATAACGTTGTGGGATAAAACGTTTCCTATACAATAAAAGGGTGGCATCCCATTTCATTATTGCATATATATATATATACACATACATACCTTGTTTGTGTTTCAAGTGTTTGTTTTTCCGATTGAGAGAACTATCGAAAAACTCATGTCTTTCCAAGTGGATGGCAATGGCCTTTTATAGGCAAAATGGGATGGTAGTTTTGGGTGGTTATGGGTAGTTATTGGTAGTTAT
Source organism: Persicaria maculosa (assembly GCA_963922045.1). NCBI lineage: Eukaryota > Viridiplantae > Streptophyta > Magnoliopsida > Caryophyllales > Polygonaceae > Persicaria > Persicaria maculosa. Next base: position 35,576,362 of record OY998269.1, on the reverse strand, counting down.
TGGTGGTTGGGCGGTAACCACCCAATAACTACCCCAACTGCTGGCCCAATAGAGGCCCAATAAGAACCGGCCCAATTAAGGACAAGCTAGCATGACGGAGCTAGCATGGTGGAGCTAGGTCACTCATAAAATATAAAATGTGCGTGACATTTATACGAAGCTGAGTGTAGCTACCATGCAGCTAAAATGACTAAGCTAAAGCTTCAATGAAGCTAAAACCCTAATCAAGCTCAAAATTAGAGCTTGGTCATTTTTGGAGTTCCGAAGCTCGGCTAGCTCTCAAATTTTGCATCAATGATTTAGAGCTTAATATCTTCCTTTACAAATCATGAGATAGTAGTTTAACTCACTACTAGTACTTTTCCCGTACCTTGTACGGGTGAGTATTTTTCATGAAATTTACCGCATTAGTTCCCCCATGAATATATTTCATTTGAATTGTTGTCATGTTATCAATTACAACCCCTGTTATAATACAATAACACTTACAATCACAAACAAAAGTCTCATAATTGATTAGAGGAAAAATGAAAATTATGTCATCAAACGTACAGAACGATGGGTTTATTAAACCTAATTTCTCATAATAACCAATTTTGCAATAGGTAGATACTTTGTATACAAACATGATGCGCATCACATTGTGTTCTTCCATTATCACACCCTATGCCATGACACACGTAATCTATCTATTTTCTTCATTACTACAGGCCATACAAGTGAAGTCGGAAAGGTCTGCAAAAACAATATCTCACACAAAGCCTATTCAAATGCTAATATTCTATATATATACGCACAAGAATGAATGAAAATATGAAATAAACACTTTTATATAAACACTTAACATGCACTTAATAATATAATTTTATTTGAATGTTATGTAATTGTTAAATTTTCACAATGTTCCTTCATTAGTTCCTCGTAATGTTCCTTCTAAACTCGATGTAGAAATAACCTTATAACTAAAATTAGGAGGAAATGATCAATTGATTCTACTACTAATGGATTCAGATGGGTAAGACCAATAGTAGGACTTGTTAATTACCATTGTCGATGCTAAAAATAATAAATATCATGAGAAAATCACACCAAAATAAAATTTCCCCAAAAATAGCAACATTAAAAAACAAAATTACATGGATATATATGATGAATCATTTTAAGGCCACAGTTGCAAGGATAATGAGTAGATATAAATAATACACCCATGTTGTATTTCACTGGGAGCCTGTGAAATTGACTGATCAAGTTAGAAACTTGAAACTTGTATTCATATGATCCATGCTTTGTATTTTCATTCAACTTAGAAACTTGTATTCATATGATATTCCTATTCTACCATTCTGTTTCGCCAAAATGAACACAACCAATGTCAAAAATAAAGAATCAATCACGTGTCACACTAACTTCATCCACTTGAATATTAATAATGAAATATATCCTAATATAAGTAACCTAAAAAGTCATTGTAGAATATCATGAGTTATCAGAGTTTGATCCAATTTCAATTTAACTATTTTGTTTTTATCAAATTTACACAAAAAAAATCTATTGAAAGTAATCTAGAGTGCATTTATGCATAGAATTCAAATCAAGGAGCATTGTAAACAAATTTGAATGAAATAAGAATACTCACCAAAACATGTAACCCGATTCACATTCACGAAGTTGTTTGGAATAGGTTGAGTCCCAATCGACAGAATGCGTGCAACAATAAACGAACCCAAAACTAAAACAAAGCAGGAGTAAAATCAAAACAATAGTCAAAGGAAATGAAAGGAACCAAACACCACATTGAGTGAAGAAGAAAACAGCAGCAACTGTGAACCATGAAAGCAGCTCAACCAACTCATAAATTAGTTCAATTTACATAAAAAAATCAGAACAAAGACATCATGACCTTTTGTCCTAATTTCATAATCAAAGTTGAGATTTTAGAGCACCTCTCATTTGTTAAATGCAAAACTTTTATTCATAAAAGAGGAAATCAAAGTTGAGATTTTAGAACAACTATTCTGCAAAACAAACATGGATAAATTTTCAAAACTGAATACTCCAACCCTAACCTGATAATATAATTTAGTATTCGAAATAATAGAAATTCCAGCTTAAGTTTAAAGTGTAAATAAGAAATAGAGACTTTATGTAATCTTTAGTTACCTCTGCATCTACATTGCCCACAACAATTTCTCTGATTTTTCCATCTTGGCCTCCATCTATCTCAGAATTATCTATAGTAGGATTGGTAACATTATGTACATCAGTGATGTTGTCTGGTACAAGAGTCTCCATTATCTTTGATTGTAGGGTTGACTTGTGGCTGGGTTTAAGAACATGAACCTACCAAAACCAAGAATTCCAAATCTCACAACCCTCTCCTGCCCTTCCTCCGCTACCCTAATTTCTAAAGATTATACCTCAAAATCAAAACCTAAATAGATTGGGTAGTTTAAATTGAAGCAACATACTGATGAATTAAGTAAGTATAAAGCCTCATAAATCGCCATTGGCTTCACGAACGTTTCCCTAGTTCAATTGGCACCACCACCCTCATAAACATTGTCCCAGTTCAATCTCGTCTCCAGCCGTTGATTGTCGCCTCCACCAGCTGCCGATTCAGCCATCGTCGACTGAACCACCTCCCGCGTCGCCCTAGTCTATCCGTCATCCAATTGAACAGCCTCTAGCCGTCGCCACCTTGTTTGTATTGGGAATCGATTGAAAGATAGAGAGCTATTGGAGGCGGTGGGCAAGGAAAAGGGGATGAGAATGTGGGCAAGCAACGTGGGCAAGGAAAAGGGGATGAGAAATTGATTAAAAAAATAATGCTTAAATTAAAAAAATGGTTTTTATTTTTGTGAAATAGAAGACACGTGGCTCAATTTTTGTTGAAGACCTTGCTTCTGAATTTATATGTATTAGGGGTAGATAAGTGATCAAAACTCGATCATAACCATATCAGATCAAGTGCCGAGCATATCCCTATTGCTTACTTTTATGGAAAACGTCTGAATAAGCTCGAGACCAACTTTGTCGATGTTGAGACTATTGCATGGGTCTTTCCTCATGATTTCCTTTCCCCTTAAAATATTAGAATTACTTAGGGCCACTACTAGAATTCTGTTATTTAACATCGGGTCATTAAATTCAGTGAGAAAAACCTGCCATGTTAAACAGTTTTTTAACATCGGTTTCTAAATTTTCGATGTAAATAAAAGTATAGACATCATCCCATTTATTTGACAGATGTTAAATATGTGTTTTTTAAAAAAAAATTAGAAGGCGCGGAAGTAAATCTGAATTCATTTCAAAACCCGCTCAAACAAACATGGTACGATTTTAGAAGGCAAGCCGCTTCTTTCTTAATTTGTTCAGTAAACTGACCCTTCCTCCACTCTCTCTCTCATAGTAGAAGTTGCAGACCTCCGGCGACCGAATCTCAACACAGCCCTTCTTCTCCTCTCTCCGGCAGCCAAATCCTGACTTTTTCTTCCTCCTCCAATCTCGCCCTCAATATGCATCTCAATCCATTCTCCGTCATCTTTGTCAATCAGATCGATGGAACCCTAGCTCGAACCGCGAAGCCTCCGGCGACTCACTCGATCCACCTCCTTCTCGCCGGCGACTCGCTCCACCTCCTCCTCCTGCCACCTCCCTTCGCAAATCCACCCAGATCCGTTCTTCCTTCTCAGATCTAAACCCATACACGCCAGATCTCTTCTTTCTCGGTGCTTCATCCTAATCACAGGCTCGCCGCCTCCTCACCGGCGATCCTTCACCTCAGATCTCCTCCAAAATTAAAAGAAATTCGATTTCAATATGGATCTGTCCGGTTTTTGAAAGATTCCCTCTAAGCGCTTCAAACATGGATTGTCGCTGTTCTGGTGAGTTGCTCCTTGCTCTTTCCTTCAGATTCGAGACTGAAATCATTAGTGGAGGAGACACATGTTGTCAGGTTGGCGTTCGAATTTCCCGTTTGCTAATTTAGGGTTTGTGTTTATCGTTTTCGTTGATTTCTTCTCCCCTTTAGTTTCTTCATTAGGTTTATCATTTTTTGTTTTTCTTTTAAGTTCTGAACTAGCAGCCATGGAATATTTCTTCTATTCTTAAAAAGCTTCATTTTGGGTAGTGAGAAAAATTGGTCCTTTGGTTATTTATTTATCTGCTTTTGATGGAAGACTGCAACTTAACAATGTGTGCATCTTCCTTTATTCAGTGAGATTGTAAATGAAGCTGTTATGCATTGATGCAAGGAGCAGCAGCGGTAGATAGAGGCAAGGTGAAGCTGGACTGCTGGACAGGTATTCTTCACCTTTGAGTTGTGTATGATGCTTTTGCTATCTCTGATGGATTAAAATCTATTTGAATAATTAATATAGTATCTTTTATAGGTATAGTTAATCTGATCGCAGACAGTAATCTTTCTTTGCATGATCACTAGTCTCTCTCTTCTAGCTAAGAAGTATCATACTACTCTATGTTCTACTGTTTTGGATAACATTTCTTCTTCTTTTTGGTATTTTCAGTCATTTTTAATGGAACATTCAAAATTGGTGTCATTTTCCTAGTGAGTAAATAAAAATTAAGCTTTTGATCAAGCCAAACAACAGGTAAACATTGAGGATATCTTCCGTTTCCTTTGAGTAGTCCTCATATATAGACGTTATCCTTGAAGTGCTCCCGAAGTTAAATCTGTATCACTGCAGGATTGATTTGAATTCTATATTTTTTCATAAAAGAAAAACTCATTTATGAACTACTCATCCTTTCATTGGGTTATATATGCTGCAGTTCTGCAGGACTGAAATTTATTCCCCTATGATTCTTTTCATTTTGTGCAGTTCTCTTACCAATTTCCTGATCCCTGATAAAAATTATTCTGCTTACCTACTAGTTACATTGCATATGCTCACAAATTAGAGTATAGAAAAATTCACTCAGCATTTTCTACACTAAATTGCTTTTCTTTTAAGATTAATCTTTATTGGAGATATGTGTAACAGGCCGATTATGAGATTTTGATTGGAGGACATACCAGAGAAAATTGAACAAGGAAGATGAGTATGTTCCTTACCCTTGTGCTTGTAAATTTATGCTATAAGTTGATAGAAAGTGAAAAGTTGCACTTGAGAAATCCAGGAGGATAGATGAGCATGCTATGAATCTTCAGATTGCATAATACTCTCATTGATGAAAAGATAAGTAGTTTTGGTTCCTGTCAATGACAGATACACCAACACAATATTATTCTATGTACTTAGCCATGATAAAACAAGTGATGATACATTAATTACTGTAAAAAAAATTGAAGCCTTTGCTAGGATAAGCCTTCACCAAACAGTTTGGGCATTTAGAATGAAATTCGTACTTATATACAAATGTATTAAATCCTCTAGAACTATAATCAACAATAGCCACTTGTAGAAGTCCTATTTTCAAGCTGTGGTTTTCGTTACTTGTATTTGTTTGTTTGAGTTTGAGTTTGACTATTTTTCCATATGGCTGCAGATATTAGATCTGGGTCCAACCTAACATATATAATTAGTTTTCCTTTTTAGCTACTAGGCTCAAAATTAGTAAAAGGTCATTTCTTGTAAAGCTTAGGCATTGCTCAGGCATCTATCTTCCTTCCACCGTCCACCTTCCAACATTCATTTTGGTTGTCGATAATAAAGTTGAAATGTTGGAAACCCTTAAAGGACAGATGATGGATGTAGTTTAATCTCTTTTAGAGTATGGATGCACTTCTCAACATCCATCTTCATTGATACCATATATGATGCAATATTTCAATTTTCAATCATCCTTTTATTTTACACAGATTCAACTATGTTTTTGTCTTTTTGGAATGGGTTGAAGGTTGGTGTTTGCAGTAGAGGATTCATTAATGAAAACCTGATTTTTTGAGCTATTTGGAAGTTTATCTGCGTGGCTATTGTTGATTATAGTTCTAGAGGATTTAATACATTTGTATATAAGTACGAATTTCATTCTAAATGCCCAAACTGTTTGGTGAAGGCTTATCCTAGCAAAGGCTTCAATTTTTTTTACAGTAATTAATGTATCATCACTTGTTTTATCATGGCTAAGTACATAGAATAATATTGTGTTGGTGTATCTGTCATTGACAGGAACCAAAACTACTTATCTTTTCATCAATGGGAGCCTTCAAGAACTGCACTGGTTCAAACAAGCATATGGATCCTGGTTCCTTGGTGACTATGTCTGTGAGGGTAAATTTCTCAATGGATTAGCATTCTCTTACTTTATGGCTTTTCAGATTTTGGCTGATTTAAGTAAGATGTGAGTTGAAGTTCTACAACATGTGTTTAAAAGAGTTGAAAAAATATATTAGGTGATCTAGTTAAAAATCTTTTAGTTTAACTGAATGCCTTTACATTACTGAATTTTCAGCCTGCAGCTTGTATGACATTAGCCTGGAGTGGTTTATTGTCTTTTTGCTAATTGACTGAATACGAGGGCACTATTTTAATAGATTTTCAGTCCTACTTGTGTCATTTCTCTCCTAACTACTGTAGTAAATATTTCGAGTAAGCATGGATTCTGATAAAGAAACTTTAGAAGGGTTTTTTTTATTAATATTTTAATCTTTATTATTACTAATTTAAAGCCTATTAGCTCAAATTGGTAGAGCGATGTGTTCAAGCACAAAGGTGCGGGTTCAAATCCCGTATAGGCTACAACGACAAAAAAAACAAATATTTCATTTAACATCGGCTAAAAACCGATGTTAATCAAAATAAAAAATCGATGTCTATGTGGGTGATGTAAAAAGCCAAAACTTTTAAACATCGGGTAATAGCCGATGTCTTTGTATGTTATAACATCGGATTTAAAAATATAAACGATGTTATAAAATACAAAGACATTGGCTACTACCTGATGTTAAAAAGTTTTGACTTTTTACATCACCCACATAGACATCAATTTTTTTTGAAAGACATTGGTTATTACCCGATATTAAATGACAAAATTCTAGTAGTGGGCCGATCACATGAGTCGTGCCTCCCGCACACCCTAAGCCCGAGTGATGCTTTTAGTAATTCTCACACTTAACATTTATGATTTCAGACAAATGGATTGATGACTTTTCACAAATCACCAACATTCCTCCCCCATTTGAGCAATGTCATAAATCTTTGAACAATTTACAAACTCTTTGTATAGACATAAATATCCATTGGATTTGAATTTATATCTTGTAAAAATTACAATCATGTACTAAAGAATCGTGGTGTTCTAAGACTTGAACCACATCAACTTGTTTAAGCACACGCAATAAAAATTACAACATGAGTTACATAATGTATATACACTAAACTTGACGTTTTGAGGCTTTACGTCCCTTATCCTTCACATATGCTTCGAGATGAGTCATCCTTGAACTCTCTTGGAAGAAGCCTTGCACTTCCACTTATACTTAGTTGAATCTCTAATCAGTGTTCTAAAAAGCACTAGGCGGATCCTAGGCGGTGAGAGGTGTTCGCAACGGGGGTTCAGTGTAGGGATTCAAATAATTCAAATATAACAATTCACAACTAGACTACTCCCTTGCTCAAACAAATAATACAAGAATCCCCTCCCTTGTAGTAGTAGGGTAATTCAGGATCGAATCCACGAGGAGGTATGTCAGCACTTCCCTTGTTGTATTCACGATCAAAGCTTTCGACCTCAGAAGACACTCGATATCGATGTGTTTGGTCGATATCGACCTCAGTTCTGGTCGATTTCCAGTACAGTTCATGCAGAAGACAAAAGCAGCAAAGTCAACGTCGAGCAGAGACCTCGATATCGATGTTAGACCTCGATATCGACCTTTACAGTCGATTTCGATGTTTGTCACAGAAACTGTAATTTGTAACCAATTGTCGGAAAAGAGTCTGAAGAAAGTAGAATGGGAAAGAAGGATGATAAAAAACAAAACTAAAACTTTTATATTGATTTTAATTAATTAAAAAGCTTCCAAAGTCGGGGTTTCATGCCACAACGATAACAATGCAAGTTTTATGCTAAAGTTATGAAATTTAATGCCTTTCCGTCAAATAACTTTCGTTATCAACACTTAGATTAGAGGCTCTCGCATAGTTCCTAAGGGTTACTATCCAAATCATGAGCAATTCAAGTTCACAATATGAGTGGCTTTCGCTTCAATAATGCAAATAATGAATCTCCCTAACTTTCGTAAAGGATCATGCATGGGATAGAAGACGGAATTGCATAAAAGTCATACCTTTGATGCACTTACCCTACATCGTTATCGTCGGGCTCACCCCGACCCTAGAAGTGGGTTGACTACTCGCTCCTCATCATGCACATCATCATCATCATCATTGTTGAAAGAAAATTACTTTGAATTAAACTTTGCAAAAAAAGAAAGTACAACCGAACAAGCCAAAATCCGCTCTCGCTTCTCTCCACTCACTCGGCCTCCTCTCTCTCTCTCTAACTCGTTACTACTCAATGTAAAAATGGAATTGGATGTTCTTGGATGTAATTCAATGCCTAAACTCAGCCCTACTGGCCTCTATATATAGATGTCGAACTTTGCTAACCAAAGACTCGAAACTCTATCTTTATTCTCTAAGATAAAACTTAAATAAAGTAAAAACTAAAACTCCTACGGTAAATCAGCTTCATATGATAGATCTGAGGTTGATGACAAGAAATCTCGACTTTTGGATAGACGTGCAAGCTTCAGATAGAATTCTATCAAAATCGGAGTCGGATTCCTCAGCTGGCATGGTCGATATCGACCTTGAACATCGATATCGACCCCTGTGAAACTTTATCTCGAGCTCTCCTTCTCCTACTCGAACTGGCACTCGACTTCTATCATTTAGCTCGATCTGGCAACATCGATATCGACCTCCAGACGTCGATATCGACCTCTCTAGTGTCGACATGCTCTGTTTCATTTCCTGCTCGATTTCTATGTCTTTGATGCACTCGATGTCGAGGTCCCCAGTCGATTTCAACCTCTTCAGAAGACTTCGAGTTCTTTTTCCTCTCTTCTCAATCTGTCCATTTTTATCCTGTTTTCTGCGAAATCACATAGAAACTCGTGCAGACCCATATATTTGACATTTAAGCATAAACTACACTAATCCCATGTTTTCCCATTAATATGCATGCAAAAGACGATAAAATGGACTTTTATGTGCATAGAAAATATGGCTATTTGCGCGCACATCAAGGGGCCGCCTAGCGCCTAGGCAGTTAAGGCGGGCACCTAGACGTGCCTAGGCGCTCGCCTAGCTCTAGGCGGAAGGGGGCCGCCTAGCGCCTAGGTAGGGATTAGGCGGCGCCTAGGCGGGATTTTTAGAACATTGGTATCTACAAAATGCATTTGCCAAAATTCATGAAGAAACTATGTTTCAACTTTTCTTTTCATGTAGACTAGAGCAAATTACCTTGATGGGTTGTTGATTGCTCTAAAACTCTACGTCCTTGGCCTACCACATTGAATTCTACCCTACACCTTTCGGTAAGGGGGAATTGGGCGTCCAAGTCATAGATTCATTTAGGATTTTAACCCCATCCCTCGAGATTCTTTGTACACCAACTCTTTTACCAAACTCTTGGTTAAGTGATCAGCAAGATTGTTGTGTGTTCGCACAAAGACAACTGATATGACTCCATGTGTGATTAGTTCTCGGATGGAACTATGCCTCACACCTAGATGTCGTGACTTCCCGTTATATACTTGGCTATAGGCCTTTGCCAAAGTACTTTGGCTATCACAAAAGATAGCAATAGGGGATATTGGTTTTGGCCATAAGGGTATCTCATGTATGAGATTCCTAAGCCATTCCACTTCTTTGCCGGCCGCGGCAAGTGCGACAAACTCCGACTCCATCATCGAGGTTGTTATGCACGATTGCTTTTTAGATGTCTAAGAAATTGCACCACCACCTAATAGGAATACCCAACCACTCATTGAAGAGTGATCTTCCATATTGGTGATCCAACTTGCATCGGTGTATCCTTCCAAAGTGGAGGGAGAACCCACATATGCAATTCCATAGGTCATTGTCCCGTTCAAGTACCTAAGTACTCTTCTAAGGGCCTTCCAATGACTCGAGCTCGGTCAACTTGTATATCAACTCAACTTACCCACGGCAAATGTTATGTCAGGGTGCGTACTCGTCATGGCATACATTAGACATCCTATCACTTGAGAATACTCAAGTTGTGAGATTGGTTCTCCTAAGTTAGGTAGAACTTTCTCACTTGGATCCATAGGTGTACTAACCGGGGTGGATTTATCACATTTGAAACGTTTTACCACCTTTTCGATGTAATGAGATTGTGTTAGGGTTAAACCTTTTTATTCTCGCTTGATCTTAATTCCCAAGATCACATCAGCTTCTCCTAGATCCTTCATGGAGAACTTAGTAGACAAGAACTCCTTTGTTTTGTCCACTTCTATTTGGTTTGTACCAAATATAAGCATGTCATCAACATATAGGCATATTATAACTCCTTGACCAAAATTATTAAACTTACTATATACACACTTATCTGCTTGATTGATTTTGAAGCCATCACCCACAATCACTTCATCAAACTTTTGATGCCATTGTTTTGGCGCTTGTTTAAGTCCATAGAGGGACTTGATCAATCGAGACACTTTGTGTTCTTGACCTTTTACTATGAAGCCTTCGGGTTGCTTCATGTAAACCTCTTCATCCAAATCTCCATTGAGAAAGGCCGTTTTTACGTCCATTTGATGGATGACTAGACCATGAATGCTTGCTAAGGCAATTAAAAGTCTTATAGTGGTGATTCTAGCCACGGGGACATAGGTGTCAAAATAATCGACTACTTCTCTTTGTCTAAAACCTTGGATTACCAATCGGTCTTTAAATTTGTCAATGGACCCATCGGCCTTCATTTTCTTTTGAAGATTCATTTACAACCTAGAGGTTTGCACCCGGTTGGAAGGTCTGACAACTCCCAAGTGTTGTTGCCAACAATAGAGTCCATCTCATCTTGGATTGCTTCTTTCCAAAATGTGACATCTTGAGAACTCATTGCCTCGGTGAAGGTCTTAGGATCCTCATCCATATGTAGATACGAGATGATTTGACCTTCTTTATTCCTAGAACCCTCCATCAAGAAAACTTCAAATATTGGTTTAGGATATGTATGTCCGACTATGAGTGCGGAGTGCACTCGTTGTCGCTTGGGTTTATGGGATGTCGAAGTAGGAACTTCGGCCTCGTCATCGCTCGCATGCATTGAGTGCATGTCCTCACCATCGCTTCCATCGCTAGTGTCTTCCCCTGGTACTCCCATGGCCATGCGTTTTAGTGCCCTTGGCTCTGCAACTGGGGAGTCTTTGTTGATTGGTGGCTTTAGGCCAGCGACGTCGATGTTTGGTGCTTGCAGCAAGCTGTCGCGTGTCATAGACCTGGTGACCCTAGGTCCAAGTGCAGGCGTCGGCTCCTCGGTTTCCATTGGATCCGATGATGGGTCGACATCCTCTTGGTCTATCTCCCTAGGCCGAGGACTCGATGTGAACCTAGTCTCATCGAATATGGCATTACATGATTCCAAGGTTATTAGGATCAAGATCCTAGGATTGGATCGAGGTAGGACCCTAGGATCGGATCGTAGGATCGTAAGATCCTACAAATGAGGTAAAATAAAAATATATAATATAATAAAAATAAATTAACCATACCAAATAATGCAAATACCATGATTTAAAAATGAAAAAATTAAAAAAAATCAAATAATGTCATTTACCTTCATACTAGTTCAAGGCTAACATCCCAAAAAGGTACAATAGACGACATAACATCTATTAAATGAACTAATAAGTTCATACTTAATGTTGTATACTACATTATAATAATAACTAAAAGAGACAAATCATACAATTATTCAATTATTATATCCAAGTTCATCATAAATCATGGTATATGAAGAAATTTAATTTTAGGATTGAGGGACGACTGATTCTCGATCTCTCAAAGGAGGCAATGAATGAGAAAAACAAATTAAACCCTTAATATTCAAAAATTGAAAACTCACACTAACGAGGGAGGGATAGGAAAAAATAAGGATCATCTGGGCATGATAGAATCATGATGATTCTATCACAGTGTTAACCGAGATGGCGTGATCTGGTTCTATGACGAATAACCTATAGTCCTTAGAGTTATGTGCATATCCAATGAATATGCACTCAACTCCTCTATCTCCTAAGGTTTTACGCTTAGGGTCCGTTAGTCCAACAACCGCACGACAACCCCAAATACGAAGATAATGGAGATTCGGTTTTCTTTTAAACCAAAGCTCGTATGGTGATTGACGATTTCTCTTGCTCGGCACCCTATTTAAGATATAGTTGGTCGTTAACATCGCCTCACCCTAAAACGAGTTCTTTAACCCGGAGTAGGACAACATCACATTAACCATGTCCTTAAGCACACGATTCTTTCGCTCCGCCACCCCATTTTGTTGTGGGGTATATGGAGCCGTCGTCTAATGAATTATGCCACAAGACTCAAAATACTCCATGTCCATGTATTCACCACCACAATCGGTTCGTAGCCTTTTAATTTTATTTTCTGTTTGCAATTCAACTTCGGTCTTATATGTTTTAAACCTATCTAGTGCCTCACTCTTCGAGTGAACTAAATAGACATAGCAAAACCTAGTTACATCATCGATGAACGTTATGTAGTAACTGATGTACATATTTGTACCTTTGTTTATTGCATCTTTTGACTTCATATTTCATTCGATTTCCAAGGAAAAGTTTCAAAAGTATATGAACTTGTGTAAGAATGAGCTAAAGTATAAGAAATAGAGTCTGCACGAGTTTTGAGCTAACCATGCAGGAATTCGATGAAATCGGAGTCAAAACGAACAAGCCAAGTGAATCTGAGAAGAGGTCGATATCGACTGGAGACATCGATATCGACCCTGGATTTCGACATGACTTCTGAGCGTCGAGATAGGCCACACAGACCAGACAAGAAAGCCTCGATATCGACATACATGCATCGATATCGACCATCGTCATAGACATCGACTGGAGCAGGACAAGTCGAGCAGAAACACAAGCATCGATATCGACCTCTGGTGTCGATATCGACCCTACCTCGACAGAAGATAAATCCGATTTTAAGACTCGGATTGTGAAGTCTATCATCAAAGCCATGAGTTATCTCGTTCTTTTAGATATTAGCAGCTGTTTATCATCTTTTCCATTAAGTTTTATCAAAATAAAAGACCTATCCTAATTGTTTGGATAGATTTCATAGTTTAGATAGGAGTTACGATCCTTGGATAGCGAGGATTAGTAGCCTATAAATAAAGCCCTAGGGGGCTGGCATTCAATCATCTTTCAAATATCCAATCTTTCAACAAGCAAGACAATAGACAATAGAGTTAGAGTTAGAGAGAAGTTTTAGGGTTTGACGTTTGCGAAAGTTGACGTTGAGTTGTAAAACTTCGAAGTTTATTTTAATGCAAGTTTCTTCCTTTCAATCAAACAATGATGAATTCCATGATGAGAAGCGAGTAGTTCCCCAAAGCTCTTAGGGTCGGGGTGAGCCCGACGTTAGCCATGCGCGCTTGAGGTAAGTATTTGATGTTGATATCATTGTGTCTATCTCTCCTCCTACGATTCTATGTTTAGTCCTAATCGAAAGAAAAGGGATTCATGCTAACAACTTGAGTTATAAACATAAAATTTGTAGAGACAATTATGTTTATTTGCAAGAGTAATCCTAAGAGTTGGTGTACGGCGAAAGCTTGTCCCTCGGGTGAAATAGCGCAATTGTCCGTCTTATTTATCTTATCGCATGCATTGGTTAACGTTGTGGTAAACCCTAATCCTAGGAGTTGTTTCTTTTACATATTTTATACACCAAAACCCACTGTTATTTCTATTCATTGCTTCTCTTCCCATTCTTAAATATTCGGCCTTTCTTTGCCGACGAAGAACTAACACACTGCAGGGAGACATCGATATCGACCCCAGACGTCGATATCGACCACTGAGTTTGTCGACAGTTTTCTGAGTCGATGACGAACATCGCTGCGGAGTTTTGCTGAGCATCGATATCGACCCCTAGTGTCGATATCGACCCTTCTGTATCGACTGGCAGTCTTCTGAGCCAGTCGATTTCGTGAACTGACGTCGATATCGACCCCTTCCAGTCGATATCGACCACTTGTTTTTGTCTCTGCAGGTCTTCTGTTGCAGAGAACATCGACAGTCGAGGTCGACATCGAGGCCCAAGGTCGAAATCGAGGCTTCTGGTCGACGCAGACGTGAAATTTCCAACGCCACTAGGATCCCGCTGACACGCCTCCTCGTGGATCGATCCTGACTACCCTTCCACTACAACGGGAGGAAGTCTTGTAATTATTTGCTTAGGCTAGGAGTTGGTTTACGTTGATTACATCTTTCTTATTTGTAATTACTCGACATATCAAGCCTCCTGCAACTACAAATTGGCGCCGTTGCCGGGGGAGGCAATCAATCGCGCCCTAGTAGTCTATCTCACGTCTCTACCTAGTTTGGTTTTGCAGGTGTATGCGACGTGCTGATCCCCCACCTGAATTCGAAGGAGTAGACGACCCTGAACGCTACTTCCATCTAAGAGCCCAAGCTCAAAGAATCATGGCGGACAACGCGAACCAGGCTGAACTTATTGAGCAACTAAGGAAGCAGGTTGAGGACCTAACGACTAGAGAGGCGGCACTTAAGGAGCGTGCGGATAGGGAGGAGGAAGGCCGGAGGCAAATAGAAGCCCAAATCAATGCCCTCCCTCGGAATGCCAAGCAATATATGCACCCCGCTCTCACAGTGCCTGAATCGGCAATTCTAATCCCTGCCTCTAATTTTGAAATAAAACCTAACTTCCTTACTTAGATTAGGAGGCACCAATATGAAGGAAAACCTAACGAATGCCCTATGACACATATTTCTACCTTCTTAGACCTTTGTGATACTATTGCTGATGGACGAAGTCTTGAATATGTCCAACTAAAAGCCTTTCGCTGGTCTCTTACAGGAAAAGCATTGCAGTGGTTGGAAAGCTTAGCCCCAAGATCGCTCCGCACCTGGAATGAAGTCAAGGACGCGTTCCTAAACAAGTTCTTTCCTCCTTCTAAGACGGCGTTGATCCGACAGAAAATCACGGCTTTCAAACAAAAGCCTGGTGAGACTCTGGCGACTGTTTAGGAAAGGTTTAAGGACCTACTACGATCATGCCCGACGCATGGCCAACCACCGTACGTAATTCAGGAGATCATATACAATGCTCTTGACGCTGCAACTAAGGAGAGGATCAACACCTACACCTCCTATGGCTACCTTGAACTCGCTCCACAAGAGGCTTGGGAGACCATAGAGAGGTTGGTGGAGTTCGACAACACATATGGGACTCCTGAGGCTTCCGACACATCATCATCATCGAGGCATGCCCCATCTATGCCCTTATATGAACCCTCCAATGTAATCGATCCGGATGTAAAGGAGAAATTCCATAGAGATCAACTTAGAAAGCTCCAAAAGCAAGTAAGGTTCCTTTCAGCGAACCAAGATTGCATTGAATATGGATCGCAGCGGCACACCACCATCGAGTGCCCCCATGCTGAACAAGTACACCTAGCGGAGACTCACCAAGAGGCGCGCTACATGAGGGGTCCCAATCACCAATATTGGGGAGACCAAAGGTTCCATCAACCACAAAGGAACCAGGTTAACTCTAGGGACCCTCCGCCTTATAGAGCTCCTGGGCACCCGGAGAGAGACCAAAAGAAGGATGATCTTCAACTTGTGCTAGATGAGATAAGGAGGAATCAAGCTAAGAATGATCAATCCAACAATGCCATCCATTCTCAACTCAATCACCTTACCACAAGGATTGGGGAGATGGATATTTGGAAAAAGAACGTAGAGACCCAACTGGGTCAATTGGCGGCACAAATCCCTAGACCGTCCGGAACACTCCCTAGGCAACCCACTATAAATCCTAAGGGACAATCCGGGACGGGCCATGTCATAGCCATGCAATTAAGGAGTGGCACCAAAGTACACAAGCCACGAACGGAATCGGAGAAAGCAGCAGATCCAGTCGACATCGACAGACCAGTCGATGTCGAGGATAAGCTCGATATCGACCCCCATGTCGACCCACAGGTCGATATCGAGGCCACTGTAGAGCCATTTAAGCCACAACAGAGGTCGAAATCGTCCATCCCGGTCGATATCGACCACATTCCAGTCGATGTCGATGTCCAGCAGGCCCCTCCGACCACCGTTTTGGCCCCTCCACCAAAGAAGACGTTGCCATTCCCTTCCAAAGCATTGGAGGATCCCACCAAAGGTAAGTTTAGGCGCTTCATAAAGATACTTCAAGGACTCAACATTACTATCCCTCTTACAGAAGCCCTAAGCAAGATGCCCGCCTATGTGCGATTCCTGAAAGACATCCTGAGCAAGAAGAGATCCATGGCAGAGATCGCAGAGGAGTGCTCTAAGATGGGCTTCCCTGAGAAGAAGAGTGATCCAGGGAAGTTTGCAATTACCGTGGGACTTGGCCAACATCGCTATAAAGCCCTATGTGACCTAGGGGCAAGTGTAAGTCTCATGCCTCTCTCTATTTGGCAGAAGGTGAACATTGGTGCCCTTGAACCTGTGGACATGAAGCTCTATATGGCTGACAACTCATTCGTCAGACCCACAGGTATAGTTGATGACGTTCCAGTAAAGGTAGGTAAGTTCTTTGTGCCTACTGATTTCATTGTATTGGAGATGCCTGAAGATCATGTAGTGCCTATTGTACTTGGTAGGCCTTTCTTAGCTACTGCAGATGCCAATATCAATGTACGTCGAGAGTTACTAACCTTCACTATAGGGGACGAAGTAATAGAATTCTCTTTCAACCCAACCATGAGCGAAACAAAGCACCTGGAGCAAGTAGTCCTCTCGCCGGCTAAGGAGAAGCTTAGAAAATTTTTGTTGGTGAGGACGGAAACAGCAAACAGGGTCGACATCGACTGGAACCAGTCGACATCGACTAAAAACATCGAGATCGACCCCCCTTGGTCGAAATCGAGTATGCCAGATCATTGCCAGGAGCTTAAGTATGGGGTCACAGAGGTCGATATCGACCCCCTCATATCGATATCGACCATAGCACCCGAAATCGACCCTCCTTGGTCGAAATCGACCACCCCTCAGCCCGAAGATTTCTGTTTCGGGCCCAAACAGGTAAGCCCAGGTATGACTCCTAACCCTCCTCTGACCTTTATTGATGAATCAATTAAACCCATTATTGATGATTCTACTAAAGAGAGGGTCAAAGCTCCATGGTTTGCCTATATTGCTAAAGTTAGGTCAAGAAAGAGAAGAAAAGCGCCCAAAGAAGAACCTAACATCAAAAAAGCCTTGGTCACTGAACTTCGCTACTACCAAAAGGACCTAGATGATCCAGGAGAAGGCTCACGCTCGAAGGGCCCCTATATAAAAGGCTCGTGAAGAATTGACGGAGAAGTCGGCCTAGCGACTCAAAACTCTAGAGCTTGTACATAAAACTTTTAAATTTTTCATAGATGGTTTTTTAGGATTTAATTTTTGGTTTGTCAAACTTTTAAAACTGAGATAATTCGTGCTTTATCTATATTCCTAACAAAGATTTCAGGTTATCAAGCAAAAGGAACGACGAAGAAGAAAAGAAGCTTCTGCAGAGGCAGTCGAAATCGACCAGGCCAGTCGAAATCGACCCCCCTAGGGTCAAGCCACCTCCTGGAGTCGACATCGAGGACTCAGGAGCGAAAAAGAGAGGTCGATATCGACCCTAATACTCGATATCGACCCCAACCTGGCAGCCCTCGTCTTCATTTTCTTCCTCGAATTCGACAGATGCAGTCGACATCGACCACTGACCTAGATATCGACTTCTGGCATCGACCCAACTTGAAATCGACCTGAATCCGCAGGTTGCGCTGTGAGTTTCTCTCTACCCTTGTTCTTCTTTTTAATACAGTGAGGACATTGTATATTTTAAGTATGGGGTGGGGGAAAGACATGTCTTATGGTCATAACTTTGTTTTCTTCTTCGCATTGCATTCATGTTTAAATTTTTGTTCTTAGTCTTACTTTTATAAAATGTCAAAAAATCAAAAAAAAATATAAAAATGTCAAAAATACAAAAAAATGCATATTTATTTTTTGAGTTTATTTTCTAACCCTACTTAGATGTCCTATGATGAAAACTCAATAGCTGACTTGATCATGTAAATCCTATGGCATATTTGGATGGTTTAGCCTAAGTCTTTAAAAATTTTATGTAGATTGTGAACGTGTGATGAAATTGAGCACATATGATCCTAGGCTAAAAGGCAAATCCAACAAAAATTGTCCTTGTGAGAATTTTGACCTGTAGGGAGAACATCAAAAATCCCTCCGCTTTCTTGAGTGAATTTACTCTTCCTATGCATCTCTAAATGTTGTGATAGTTATTCAAAACCAATGCATATATATGTTTATGTTTACGAGAATTAAATGATGGAGGCATCTTTTAAGCCATTTTTATCCTCTCTTTACCTACCCTGCATTGTCCCTGCTTGAAGCCAGAACATTAGCCTGAGCCTGAAATTGCAAACTCCACAAAATTATCCCTAGCCGAATTGAGCCTGACCCCCATTTGGGAATTGAGACTTAGATTGGTTGAACTAATGCCTTGTGGAAAGAAAAGAGCATAATGTCCAGTTTTGAGCAAGGAAATTGTAGGATGGTGCATATTTACATTTTGTCATATTTTGTAAAAGGATTTATGGCTCAACATATAAATGCACATATTTACTTATTATTTTTGAAAAAAAAATCCGAAAAACATAAATAAAGATATATATATATATAGTGCATGAGCCAAAATCCTTAAGTCTTTTATTCATACAAGTGTTATATTTTTGAGAGGTATATTAGAACTTGGAAGAAGGGTTGATGGAATGCATTTTTAAAGCATATTATGAAGAGTTATGGTTTGGACATTGCAAGTGTTGAGATTTAGGAGTCTTGATTCCCGAATTATAAAAGCACCACATAGCCAAATAATTTCATACCCTTTTATTTCATACCAAGCCCCATTACAACCCCGCCGAATGGAGTCTTCTTTGAAGTCTTCCATTGAGCGAAAGCCCTCCTGATGATTCTTATTACATTTTCATAATTGGTTGCGAAGTGGATTATTATAAATTGCAATGTTTATGACATTGTATATGGAATTGAGTTGAGAGTTGATCTTCATAGCCTAAACACATGAGAGTTGAGAGCAAACACATTATCCCTGTGAGGTTGGATCAAAATTGCATATGCCTATGGATCGCCAAAATATTGCTATGACGTTAAATTCACTTTCTTTGCTTTGCTACCGCTTATGATGTTGCTTTTGACAAAGGCGAAGACTTGAAGGGTGTGTTGTAGGTGTTGGTTATTGCTTGGTTATTGCTTGAGGACAAGCAAGTCTAAGTATGGGGTGTTTACGTTTTTGACCCAACGATGGTGTTGCATGCAAGTCCCCTAGGTCCGAATGGACTAGGCCTAGGACCCCTTCCTCTCTTTCAATTGCCTTAAAAGGAAGCCTTGTTATTTTTCTTAACAAGCAAGTTTTACACTTTTCGTTCGTTGGTTCAAAGGCGGGAATTATATTTTCCTTAGCCATATCTAACATACGCTTCATATGTACATGTCCCAACCTTGCATGCCAAAGATCATATAAAGAATCATTAGACACAATGATGTAATCAAATAATATTTTATTATTATTGATAACATTGAGTAGGAACATATTGTTTTTATAATGGCCGAAGCCTACAAATATTCATGCCCTACTTATCACTAATCGATCGGCTTCGAAAACCAATCTATAGCCTAACTTGTTAAGCATAGCGCCGCTTACAACATTTTTGCGGATGGCGGGTGCATATAATACATTATGTAATACAAGTTCCTTCCCACTAGTAAAGTTGAGATGTACGTCCCCTTTACCTAGGACCGGGGTTGTTGACTCGTTTCCCATGTAAAGCACTAAACCGTCCTCTACATCCTTCATATGCTTGAACCATTTCCTTTCCATGCACACGTGGGTGGTGGCACCCGAGTCGAGCCACCAAAGGAGTTTTTCATCCTTCATAACAAGACATTGATCAATGTTAGATACAAAGAATAATGACTCATTTGTAACTAAAGACACCGAAGTGCCCTTACCTTGTCCGGGGCTTATGCCCGAGCTCGACGCCAGTGTCATGACACCTTTATCCTTTGACCCTTTGGACCTGCAGTCCCTCTTCACGTGTCCTGCCTTTCCACACTTCCAGCAAGTCCCTTTGGCCTTAGCCTTCTTACTAGATCCTTGCTTACCGCTGTTTCCTGATTTGGGTCGCTTGGAGCCGTTAGCGCCCATGGTGCGTTTACCATTGCCCGCCTCCATTGTGTTTATTGAGTGGGCTGGTTTATCTTCCCCTTTCTTTCCCTTATCATTCGCCTTAAATTCCTCCTCTAACGTAGATAAGAACCCAATTGGACAAGGTCCATGTCCTCATTCGAATGCTTCAAGAGATGTTTCGCCTCCTTCCATGAGTGAGGTAACTTATCGATTATGGATGAAACGACGAAATTCTCATCCAAGGTGATCCCAGGTTGGGTTAGTTGACCCAATACTCGGAGAAATTCATGGTATTGCTCCATTACCGGTCTATTTTCAACCATCTTGTAGTTGTTGAAGTTAGACACAAGAAACTTCTTTGGAGAGGCATCTTCCGCCCAGTACTTGGCTTCGAGTGCTTCCCACAAAATCTGTGATGTCTCATGATTTGATACACATCGAATAGGGAGTCGGCCATGCCATTGAGTATGTGCCCACGACAAATGTAGTCGTCGTTCTCCCACTTCCCAACATGTCTATGTTGAAGCATTATAGCCTCCCTTTCGGCGATTTGAGCCTCGGTCTCTCCGTCGACTTTTTTCGGAATCGGAGGTCGCTCTTCGGGACATGGCATTGAGAGCACATACGCCACCTTAAATGAAGTAAGCATGAAATGCATCTTCTTTTGCCATCGACGAAAGTCTTTCCCTTCAAACTTCTCGAGTTTCGCAAATTTGGATGTTATCTCCGCCATTGGTAATTCCTTCGTTCTTGCCATTCCAACCTTGTTCCAAAACAACAAAACCAAACAATAAATAAACGTTGAAGATTTTTAGTTTTAGGTAATTTTGTTTTAATGGGTTGAAGGTAAATTCGGTTCTTGTAGATCCTTACGGATAATCAAGACAATTTGAGTAGACCCAAAAAGGGTAATCTCATGGGTAGACCTTGAAAGGTAATCCCGAGGGAGTAGGCCAAAAGGCAATCTCCACCGAATTATTTTAGGCGTCAAAACTAAGTGTTTAAGCCCTTTTAGAAAAGATATATAAAATGTCTTCGATGATGGCCAACGAGTCACTCAAATAAATCGAGTTTTCCTTCAACGTTTATTGCCCCTATTTATGCCAAAGAGTTGCACTACAATAACGTTGTGGGATAAAACATTTTCTATACAATAAAAGGGTGGCATCCCATTTCATTATTGCATATATACATACCTTGTTTGTGTTTAAAGAGTTTGTTTTTCCGATTGAGAGAACTATCGAAAACCTCATGCCTTTCCAAGTGGATGGCAAAGGCCTTTTATAAGCAAAATGGGGTGGTAGTTTTGGGATGGGTATTTATTGGTAGTTATTGGTGGTTATGGTAGTTATGGTGGTTGGGCAGTTACCACCCAATAACTACCCCAACCGCTGACCCAATAAGAACCGGCCCTGTTGAGTGGTAAAATTCCATAGATTTTATTGCTCATATTTTAACTCATGTTTTTTCGTAAGCACCGAGTTAATTTAATCAATTTGGTGAAACGGGTTTCATGAATACCATCCCGAAAATGGACAGACTTTTAGCCCAAATTAAAGTCCAAACTTTAGTTCAAGCTTTGGTCCAAACTAAAGCCAAACATCAGCTCAAATCAAAGCCCATGCCAAAGCCCAAATCAATTCAAGTTTAATTCCACATAAAAAAAAAAGAAATGGAATTACAAAAAAAAATACAGATGCATACAAAGTCTTTCTCTACAAGGCCAACTGCTCCCATCAAATCCCCTATCAATCTACATACACCCATGCTGCCGTTCAGTAGATTTCAAACATACAAAAAATAGGAGAAATCTCAACTGCTCCCATCTATTCATCTGTAAAAGGAAGGCCATCACCATTCACCTTTTCTCAGCTATAAAAGGGGCTGAGTTCATATCCTTTGGGCTCCTACGGAGGATACACTCCAATCTGCAAAAACAAAGAAAGCAGAAACAAAAAAATCAGCAAGAAGCAAAGAAAAAAAAAAAGAGAGCAGAACACTTGAAAAAAAAAAGAGAGAGAGATCAGTGTCAATCTCACACACACACAAAAAAAAGAGATTTATTCAGGTAGCATTCCCATTTAATGTTGCTTTCGATTCCTGAAACTCTACCCTCGACAACCTCGGCCTTGCGAGCTTGTTCGTGTGGTTTGAGTTTCGGAATCATCAAATGCTTCTAAATTAAGGGGAGGTGCTGCTGGATTTTTCCTAATTGGTCTTGTTGTTTTCGATTCTTGAAATTCTACCCTCGACAACCTCGGCCTTGCGAGCTTGTTCGTGTGGTTTGAGTTTCGGAATCATCAAATGCTTCTAAATCAAAGGGAGGTGCTGCTGAGATTTTCCTAATTGGTCTTGTTGTTTTCAATTCCTGAAATTCTACCCTCGACAACCTCGGCTTTGCGAGCTTGTTCGTGTGGTTTGAGTTTTGGAATCATCAAATGACCCTAAATCAAGGTGAAGTGCTGCTCAAATTTTTCTAAACATGCCAACAAGTTCACACGAACATCGCAAGCAAATTCAAACATGCCAAAGGAGAAAAACTTTACTGCAGCCCAGACATGGGAATAAAATTAAAGAAAGAGAACAGGTTTTTTTTGGACAAAGTAAATCCGTTCAGGAAAACTAATAAGTTTCTGAAAAAAAAAATTAATAAAACAAACACAAATCAAGCAAGGCATTCTTTCTCTCTGATTCTCGGATAAAGCAAATACAGTCCAAATCAAACAAATCCTAAGTCCTCACTGTTGCTACCAAATTGCAATTTGCAATTAGCCCTTAATTAAAATACCTAAATTGAAATCTGCAGATACCACCAATTGGGATTCCAATTCAGTGCAAAGAAACATGCTTCTGTTAAAAATCAAACAACCAGACAGAAGAGTTGGAACCGAAATTCGCAGGAACGTACCTTAATTTAGGTACCTCGGTTGGGATCAATCGGGCTAAAATTGCAATCCTGGGTCGCTCGTCATGCTCTGCACCTCCCAGCTGCAGTCATTGCATCAATGCCTTGCCCTCTTGGTCGTCTTCGACCTAAAACCGAAAGAAACCCTAAAACCGCAATTAAAAAAAAAAAACTCAAAATCAGTTGAGCTTCAAACTTTGAGCATTCAATTGAAAGGAGATTCATGTGAGAATCCAAAAATCTAGGCCAAAAATCACCTACAAATCGGGTTGAGCAACACATTGGGGGTTGAAATTCGCAAAACAAGAAAACCCTAGCACATACCCGAGACCGAAACAAACGCCTTCGGTTGCTCTGCCCCTTTCCGCTCCAATCGCCCAAGACTGGAGCTCCAAAGCGCTGGAAACTGTTGAAGAAAACAGTGTCGTCTTCTATCGCAAGAAGAGAGAGAGAGAGAGGCTGAGCGCTTGAACAAGAAAAATAAAAAAATAATAATAAACGCAGCAACTGATCAAATAAAACCAGGCTTCATTTACATTAAAAAAAAAAAAGAAGAAAGAACAAGGTGGGCTTAATTTCGTCAAACTGGGAGTTGGGTTTAAACCCATTAAACATTTAGTTTGAATCAAACTAGTATAGTTCCCGCGCCATTGTGCGGTTTATTTTTTAAATCATAATAATATGACAAATTAATATTGTAAAATTTTAATAAAAGCTAGTATAAAATTTAAAATATATAATTTTATTGGTTGAAAAAACTACAATTAATATAAACCATTTCGGGTTGTTTCAACTAGAAAGGACCTGCGGGAAGTACCCAAAGGTCCCCGGTTCGAATCCCGCCCCGGGTGGCCATTGAAGGGTTTACCTAGTTGTTAACTTCAGGGCCTATGGGATCAGTCGGGTACTAGTAGCCCCGGATACCCATGTAAATTAAAAAAAACTATAATTAAATGTAATGATAACACCTCATTAAAAATGTTTCTCACTTAAAGAAGTGTATAGATATAGATATTTTAAAATAATCTTATTAGAAAGAAAAAAAAATTACTATCACTATAATATTATATAAAAGATTTAACTAAAGATAATTTTACGGAATCTCTTAGATGAAAGAGAGAATTTATAAGATATGTTCTCGTGCTTTTAATTTAAAATATAGTATATAAACAATTACATATAGGTATCGATTATTTATTAATTCAATATTTTGAACTAATAAAATTTAATGGGTATATGAATATATATCCAGTTATGCCTTAAGAATATTGTCTAAAATTAAATAGAATAACCTATTATAAATTATAGATGTATGGAAAGATTGAGATATATGGATAAATAATAAATAGGTTAATTGATTTACCCCAATTAATTAGATTATTATGAAAATACACTTACCTAAAATAACTTGGCATAAAATGTTGACATGTGGCAAAATTGCTTCTCATTTAAAGTATAAATATAGATATAGATATAGATGATATGCATATACATATATGATTATATATGCATACGGCATGAAACCATTTCCAATATAGGCTTAATTGCAAAATTAGCCCATTAAAATATGGAAATTATAATTGGTACAAATTGGAAATTGGGTTTAATAAAATCATAAAATTAAACCCGTAAAAATTTCATTGCCAGTTTATTCCAATGGGTCGATCTTAAAACTGACTTCAATAAAAAAACGAAGTCAAAACCTCAAATCGAGTTTTACCAAATATAAACTCAGGTTGGTCAGAACTACGTAAAGACTTGACGCCTCATAATAGGCTACGTAGGTAACTCGATATTAAATCCTAAAAATATATCGGGTACAGTCGTCAACCTCTAAATTCACTCTTCAATGAATATGAGGTCAAAACTAAACAAATTACATTTGTTCCTCTGAACTACGGGTGATTTGATTCTCTTCTAAGAGATACGCAGGAAGCTCGATATAAAGCTAAAAAGCTCATCGGGTTCAATCGCCAAACCAAAAGAAATTAAATCGGTTCCTCGGAACTACGTAAGACTTGATTCTCTTCCAAGAGATACGTAGGCAACCCGCTAAAATTCGGGTGCAGCCCAAATCAACAAAACCACTCAAAATCTCGGTATCAATACGACTTCGAATCAAGAGGATAACCAAAAGGGGTCGAACTCAAATATTAAAAATCAAATAAAATGTGTTGTACGATTATCGCGCATTTTTGTCCAACAGGCCCAATTAAAGACAAGCTAGTATGACGGAGCTAGCATGGTGGAGCTAGGTCACTCATAAAATATAAAATGTGCGTGAAATTTATACGAAGCTGAGTGTAGCTACCATGCAGCTAAAATTACTAAGCTAAAGCTTCAATGAAGCTAAAACCCTAATCAAGCTCAAAATTAGAGCTAGGTCATTTTTGGAGTTCCGAAGCTCGGCTAGCTCTCAAATTTTGCATCAATGATTTAGAGCTTAATATCTTCCTTTACAAATCATGAGATAGTAGTTTAACTCACTATAAGTGATTAAAACTCGATCATAACCATATCAGATCAAGTGCCGAGCATATCCCTATTGCTTACTTTTATGGAAAACGTCCGAATAAGCTCGAGACCAACTTTGTCGATGTTGAGACTATTGCATGGGTCTTTCCTCATGATTTCCTTTCCCCTTAAGATCTTAGAATTACTTAGGGCCGATCACATGAGCCGTGCCTACCGCACACCCTAACAAGCATGCGACAGTGCTCCAGTGACTACTTAATCATGAACAATATGCATATTGTTCCGAATACATGACATACAATAATATAAGTTTCTTTTGTTACATCTGCAATTCGGAAATTACAATCTCCGAACCTAAAACTTTATAGATCAGGATAGATTTTTTGTTGGTCATTAAAAAAAAGCCTTCAAACTTATAACTTTATATAAAAATACTAATATGTTGTAGAAACAGAATCTGATCATGAAATGAGAGAATCCATGAACAGAGAGATGCGGAAAGATGGAGATGAAGATGAAGATGGAAGAAAGAGAGAGAGAGAGAGAGAGATGAAACATGTATTTCTATATTGATGTGTACGTGTAAAATTGGTTACAATGAATGAGCTCATCAGTATGTATACAACTAGATGATGTACAGGGATCAAATCACAACCACACATCTGTAACAACCAATTTCTACAAAACAGAATGTATACAACTTTATTGCATATTTCTAACACTCCTCTTAAAGCTTAGAGTTGTTTGAATCGATTGATAACTCCAAGCTTGACTATTAGCTTTGACATTTGCTCTTGACTAACAACCTTAGTGAATATATCTGCAGGCTGATCCTTTGTATATATGTATTTTGCTTCAATCTCTTTATTCAGAATCTTGTCTCCAACAAGATAACAGTCAACCTCTATGTGTTTAGTTCTCTCGTGGAAAACTGGGTTTCTAGCTATGTGCAATGCAGCTTGATTGTCATAGTATAGCTCAAATAATCCATGATCTCTGATGCTCAAACCCTGTAGCACACGAATCAACCAAGTTATCTCACAACAGGTAGTTGCCATTTCTCTGTACTCAGCTTCAGCTGTGGACATGGCAACAAAGGACTGTTTCTTTGTCCTCCAAGAGATCAGAGATTCTCCCAACATAATGCAGAATCCAGTTAGAGACCTTTTACTCATTGGACATGCTTGCCAATCTGCATCACAGTATGCCCTTAATTTGAACTCAGATTTGCTTGACATCAGTAATCCTTGCACTGGAGAGTTCTTCAAGTACCTCAATAAGTGCTTTGCAAGTTGGATTTTGCATGAACTGACTCAACACCTGAACAAAATAAGTGATGCCTGGCCTGGTGAAAGTGAGGTATATCAGCTTCCCCACCAGCTTTCTATACTTCTGAGGTGACTTCATGAACTCCCCTTCACTTGAGAGCTTCATGTGTGCATCTAATGGAGTAGCCAATGGCTTAGAGTCAGCCATTCCCATTTCCTCTAGTAACTCCATGGTGTATTTTCTTTGATTCAAGTAGATCCCTGTCTTGTCTCTATCCACTTCTATCCCAAGAAAGTACCTTAACTCCCCTAGATCTTTGATCTGAAAGTTCTTTTGCAAATGCAATTTCAATCTCTCAATCTCTGCCTGATCATTTCCAGTGATTATCATGTCGTCTACATACACTAGTAATGCAGTAAATGACTTCCCTTTCTGGTTGGTAAACACAGAATAATCTGCCTTTGATTGTATATAACCTCCTGCTTTGACAACCTGAGAGAACTTAGCAAACCATTGTCTTGGTGCTTGCTTAAGTCCATATAGGGACTTTGTCAGTTTGCAAACCATAGACCCATTGTCTTCACCTGTACACTCCCCTTGAAGACAATGGGGAGAATTCCTTAATTGAAGCTACTTCAGTTCATTGTAGGCAAGAGGAAGAAACATATAGATGTCTTCTTCTAGATCACCATGCAAGAAGGCACTGGTGACATCCATTTGAGAGGTGTGCCATTGTTTAGCTGTTGCAATGGCAAGCAAGGTCCTGACAGTAATCATGCGAGCAATAGGAGCAAATGTCTCAAAGTAATCTATCCTATGAAGCTGAGTGAAGCCTCGAGCTACTAGCCTTGCCTTATGTCTCTCAAGGGTGCCATCTAACTTAAATTTCAGTTTAAAGAGCCATTTGCATGTCACAAGAGATTTGTCAATGGGATGAGGAACTATTTCCCAAGTATGATTCAATCACATTTTTAGGAATGGAAAATGATGCTACATTATTCACAAAAATTTGGTAGGTAGGAATACAGGTGTGATAAGCCCCTTTGATGTATGACAAACATAATCCTGAAGCCAACTGGGGGGCCTGTTCTCACGAGTAGATTGTCAAGTGACAGGGACAACAGGCTTAGATGGGATATCAGGTATTTCAACAAAGGATGTAGATACATGAGATGGCATGGAGAATAATCATCCAAGGAATGTGCAATGATGTTGTCCTCCAAAGGAGGGTCAATGATGTTGTCATTCATAGACAAAGAATGATCAACAGAGGGTGTGTAATCAAAAGGAAAATTTTGATCAACAAAGTCTGAGAGAGACAAAGTTGGAGATTGATGTTTTTCTTGAGCAAAGAGAGAATATGGGAAGATATGCTCATGGAAAATGACATTTTTGCTGATCATACGCTTGTGGGTCTTGAGATTAAGTAATTTGAATCCTTTTTTAGTAGAAGGAAATCCCAGTAAATGCAAGGGTCAGATCTAGGTTGAAACTTTTTGACCTCTTTTTCAATAGAGGTGGAGACAAAACATAGGCTGCCAAAAACTTTGATGTGAGAGTAAGTTGGTTTAACTTGAAAAATGACTTCATGAGGAGATTTGTGTTTGAGAATAGGATTTGGCAGTCTATTGATGATGTAAGTGGCAGTGAGGATAGCATCACGCCAGTAGTGTTGAGGGATCTTAGATTGAAACATAAGAGACCTAGCAATCACCAAGATATATCTGTGGCGCCTTTCCACTCTCCCATTTTGTTGGGGGGTAGCTTTGCAATATCCCTTGGGATGTAAGTAACTCAGAAACTTGGGAGTTAAAAAACTCTGTACCCATGTCACTCCTCAAGGTTTTAACATTGGTTTGGAACTGGTTTTGAACAAGAAGGATAAAAGATTTCAGGCAATTCCCCGGCCACTTCACTTTTGTGTTTCAAAAGAAAGGCACACACTCCCTTGCTTTTATCATCCACTATGGTTAAGAAAAACCTGTAACCCTCAGCAGTAGGTGTGTCATATGGTCCTCATACATCACAGTGTATCAATTCAAATATATGGTCAGCAGAAGAGAAGCTTGTAGGATAGCTATTTTGAGTTTGTTTTGCAAGAGGACAAACAGTGCACATATGTTCATTCTCAAATATGTCATTTTCAACACAAGAAATGTGTTTGAGTTTTGTAATAGGGGCATGGCCCAGTCTCAAGTGTCAAAAAGCACTGTTATTAGGAATTACAGAATTATGCTTTGGTAGAAACAAAGGTAAAGATATAGTGTTTGCTGAAAGAGAAATGTGTTTGAACATGGGTAGTTGATCACAAATGAATGCCTCCCCAGAATCTAGTGGATCCATGTAGTAGAGATCCCCTAGGAGCTTACCAACCTCAATTGTCTTCATCCTTATGGGGTCCTGGACAAAACAATGATTGGCAATAAGGTAAGAGTGAAATTTGTGGTCTTTAACAAGCTTGGTGAGTGACAGAAGATTGTATTTGAAACTTGGGACACAAAGCACATTTGTAAGGGGTGATATTGGGTAGTTGCACATTACCGAAATGAGTAATATCTTTGGTACTTCCATCAGGAAGATGAATGGCATTGATATTAGGTATAGGTATGGGGTTGGTCAGAAAAGAGATGTCACACACCATGTGATCTGTAGCACCACTATCCATAATCCATAAATGTGATTTAATAGAGGCATTTGAACAAAGAATACCTGCCAGATGTGACTCATGAATAGATGGAGAAGACTTAACCAAGAAAGATATGAAGCTAGACATAATCTGTTGCTGATCAGATGTTAACTGAGGGCCCCTGGAGCTGGATCCAAACAAGAAGCTTGGAGCATCCAAGTGAGTGTTGCTGTACGAACCTTCAACAACATTGGCCTTGGAGTGAGGCTTTGACTCGGATTTCCTGTTGTCACCACCCTTTGCTCCTTGATGTGGTTTATCCTTGCTCTTGTAGTGCCAACTGGGGTATCCAATTAGCTCCCAACACTTCTCAACCTTGTGATTTCCACTGCAGTGGGAGCACTTCGTCCTCATAGATTGACTCTGATCATTGCTTCTTGCATTAGTTGCTAGAGGTGTAGCAGACACCTCTTTCTTGAAGTTCTTGTGCTCAGTAGACATCTTGGAACTAACTTCGTCTTGCAAGAGCATAGCATGAGCCACACTGGGAGATGGCAGAGGAGAGGTCATCAGAATTTGTCGACGAGCACTGTCATACTTGTCATCTAAACCCAGCAAAAACTTCATTAGTTTGTTTTCCAAATCTGCTTCCTTGGTTTTCTTTTGCAGGTTGCATTCACACCTTCCACAAGTGCATTTGTTTGGATTGGAGATCACAAATAGCCTTTGCCAGAGTCCTTTCAACTTAGTAAAGTAATCAGTTAAGGACATAGAGTTCTGATGACAATCTTGAATCTCTCTTTTTACATGAAAGATGAGAGGTCCATTTTTCTGTCCATAGCTTTTTTCAAGATCGAGCCACATTTCCAAAGCTATGTCGTACTCATCAATGGTGTTGTAGATCTCTTTGGAGACAATGTTCAAGATCCAGGAGCACATAATGTCGTTGCACCTGTCCCACTGAGGAGCGTTTTCATGATTTCTTGCAATCGATCCATCGATTGTCCACAGCCTGTTCTTCATAGACAGAGCCTTCATAAGCGACTTCTTCCAGCACCGGTAGTTCTCTCCGTTTAACTGAATCATTGACAGAATCATCCCAGATTTGTCGGAGGGATGGATGAACAGAGGATTCATCTGATCGGCGTTGGTGATCAGATCGCGACGACGCTCAGCAGAGCCACTTTCGTTTCCAGTGCTTGAGGACGTCATTTCTTGAGCAAAATTGATCCTTGAATTCCGGCAATGATTGGAAGCAAATCACTTCAATTGATTAGCGAGATGCCTCAGAATCAAAGTTTCTGCTCTGATACCATGTTGCAAAAACAGAATCTGATCATGAAATGAGAGAATCTATGAACAGAGAGATGCGGAAAGATGGAGATGAAGATGAAGATGGAAGAAAAAGAGAGAGAGAGTGAGAGAGAGAGAGAGAGAAATGAAAAATGTATTTCTGTATTGATGTGTACGTGTAAAATTGGTTACAATGAATGAGCTTATCAGTATATATAGAGCTAGATGATGTACATGGATACAATCACAACCACACATCTGTAACAACCAATTTCTACAAAACAGAATGTATACAACTTGATTGCATATTTCTAACATAATATGATGGATGAAGCCACCAACGGATGTGCGAATGGAAGAGCACACACAACACATGACACCATTGAGGATTGATATAGAACACCGTGATCGACCCCATGAAAAAAATGCCAAACGACATGCCCAAGCTCCAAAAGAACACTTCCTTATCAAACTTAGATTCATTGCCTTCTTTTGAACTAGGAGCGGCTGAAAATACATCACTGCAATTTCTTCCCTGTGAATACCCACAAAGCAAAGGATTTCCTCTGTAGCTGTTGATGTCAAAGGTTGCAAATTGTCCGATTAATGGAGGCTTTCCACTCAGATTGTTGTAAGAGACGTTGAAGATCTCTAGGAAGTTAAGAGCACCTAGCTGAGAAGGGATTGTTCCACTCAAGTTGTTCCATGAAAGGTCTAAACTCTCGATGTTCTCCAGATTGGAAAAGCCACTTGGAATTGGTCCAGATAAGAAGTTATGCGACAGATTTAAGCTGTGCAGTCCCTTCAAATCTCCCAATTCCGAGGGAATGTGACCAGTGAGTTGATTACATGATAAATCCAATCCAGACATGTACTTGGCCGCCATACCTGAATACAAATAGTTTCTTCCTTTCGTTTTAAATGAAAAGTCTCCAACACTATAAGTATATGTACCAACATTTGTATCATTACTCCAAAATGACATATTCTTGAAGCAAGATGGAATTCTACCAGAAATTCTATTGCTCGACAAATCCATGACATTTAGATGTCGTAGCTGACACAATCGGATGGGAAGTTGGCCTTGTAGCGAGTTGCCTCCAAGTTGAAGGACTGTGAGATTCCATAATTGATCAATCCATAACGGAAAGCCCCCTGAAAGATGGTTATAACTGAGATCAAGAGTGTTCAAATTTGACACATTAGACAAGTATGGTACACCTCCAGAAAGTCTATTGTTGTGCAACTGCAAAAAGATCAACTCGGAAAGGTTAGAGAAGCATGAAGGTATCTCTCCCTCTAGGTCGTTCATTGAGAGATCTATAACGCGAAGAGATGTAATCTGGCAAAGCTCATTCGGAATACTACCCTGCAACTTATTACTTGCCACTGACAAAATTTGTAGTTCTGTACTCATCCATCTGAAGATCTCCCCTGTGAAATTGTTTCTGTTGAGCTCCAAGAAGCGTAGGTGTTTGCAATTCTCGAGTGTTTTTGGGATCTCCCCAGACAGCTTGTTGCTGGACAGAATCAAAGCTTGCAGCCTCTTCAACTTGCCAAAGTCCTCAGGAATGGAACCACTCAACTGATTCTTAGAAAGATGAATCACAGTCAAGTTCAGAGACTGAACTGAAGTTGGTATCGACCCAGATAGATTGTTGCGGAACAGAATCAAAGCCTGCAGCCTTTTCAATTTGCCAAAGTCCTCAGGAATGGAACCACTCAACTGATTCATAGAAAGATCAATACCAGTCAAGTTCAAAGACTGAACTGAAGTGGGTATCGGCCCAGATAGATTGTTGCTGAACAGATATAAGTAATTGAGATCCTTGAGTGAAAATAGCACATTTGGAATGTTACCCACTAGCTGATTCTCAGCCAACTCAAGATGCTCAAGGCTCTCCAACCCACCAAAACTCTCAGGAATTCGACCCACCAAATTGCACTTCGACATGTAAAGGAGCTTGAGGTTCTTCAGCCTCCCCCAATCAGTAGGCAAGGCCATGGGAGTAAAGGGATTATAGGACATTTGAAGATCCTCAAGCATGGAGAGGTTGCCAATCTCGGCTGGGAAAATCCCATCTAGCAAATTATTGACGAGATAGAGAGTTCTGAGCTCCTTCAACCCTCCAATTGAGTTAGGTACGTCGCCGGTGAAATTGTTGGAGCTGAGATCAAGGTACTGGAGGAAAGGTGAGAGCTTGTTGATGTCATCAGGGATGGAACCCACAAATAAATTCGCGGAGAGGTTGAGGTGGGTCAGGGAAGAGCAGTTGTAAAGAACTGTGGGGAAGTCGTTGGGTATGTAATTCCAGGAGAGGTCGAGGGTTGTGAGGTTTTTGAGGTCACAAACGGAGGCCGGGATTTGGGTGGTTATGCTGGCGTTGAAGAGGAATATTCCGGTGACGACCCCGGGGGAGGTGCATTTGATTCCGTCCCAGGTGCAGGGGGAGGTGGAGGAGCTCCAGGAGGAGAAGGCGGGGAGGTCGTCGCCCCATCGGTGCTTGATGGAGAGGAGGACTGACCGTTGGGAGTCGAGGGATTGTGAAATTACTAAAAGGGGCATGAGAATGTGCGGGATTAGGAGGATAGTGCACAAGGGTAGTTTGTTCATTGTGTCGTCGGAGAGAAGCAACTGAGTTCAATCTCTCAATATGACTGGGATTGTCAAGGTTTTGCAAAGGAAAGGAAGAATTCAAATACCCAACAATAATCTCGCAACTTGACTGTGCTTGTGAAGATTTTGGATGAGAATAACCGAGATTAGGATCTGATGATCTCCGCAGAAGGAAGGGGAAGGAATAATTCAAATTTTGCAATATGGCAAACGTAGATTGTCAACATTTTATTTTCTACAGGTAATTTATTATAGATGAGTCGATCATGACTATTCTCAATTCAATTTAGGATGTGTTTGAATTCTAATTGTATTATTTTTATAATGCAAATAGATAAAATTATGTTTGGTAAACACAACTTTTAAGGTGTGTAAATTAAGGTTGTGTTTCGATTATACGATTATTAATTATAGTGCAATTATTTTATTAAATTAATATTTTACCTTGTTTTTTACGATATTTTTAATTGTTTAATCAAACGTTCACATAAATCGAGGTAAAATAATTATATTATAATTAACGGCAATGGAATCCAAATACACCCTAAATTGAATTGACAAACTAGTATTTGTTACCGGCATTTTTTACGCATTTTATTAATAAATTATATTTTATTATATATAAAATTATTTTTATTAAATTTTATGTGAAATTAAAATAGTTTAGGTGAAAATTGATATAGAATTATAATCTCACGCACCACATTTTTAGTTATTGAAAACGTTTTTATCCATCAAACAAACTTTATTACCCGTGCACTTGGTGCGGTATTATAAGTTATTTAAAAAAAATTAATCAAATTGTGAAGGTTAAAATATTTTACTTGAAATCATTATAAAGGATCTTACAAAAAAATCATAAACAAAATTAAAATTAAATTCATTTTAAAAATTATATTTATTTTTTGGTTTAAATCAATATCTAATTTGTTAAAATTTATTATATAAATAGATCACACTCTTAATAAATTTAAACATAAAAAATAAAAATAAACATAATAGGAAGCGTATATTATACCGATGTATTATATGTAAGAAACCTAATTTTGAAGTCTATGGACTATTTCCCACACAAAGCGAATCTTATGTTGGTGTTATGTGCAAAAAAAAAAAATTGTTGGACAGAGCAAAAAAACTTACAAAAGACATGAAGTTTGCATATATGTTTGAGATCAAGTGGCCATACGTCAAATGAAAATTTCACCTTGCACTAAACAGAAATCGTGTAATAATTTCACCTTGCGCTAAACAGAAATCGTATAATTTTATTTGAAAATCCATAAAATACCTAAAAAAAACTCAGTAGAAATTTCTAATTTCGTTGTCCATTTACTAGTTCATTCTTTTTTATTGGTTGAAAAACTGTTAAACAAATAAAAAAAGTATTTGGATTTATTAGAAGAAAGAATAAAAAAATTCAACTATATTCAATC
Source organism: Persicaria maculosa (assembly GCA_963922045.1). Taxonomy (NCBI): domain Eukaryota; kingdom Viridiplantae; phylum Streptophyta; class Magnoliopsida; order Caryophyllales; family Polygonaceae; genus Persicaria; species Persicaria maculosa. The sequence continues at coordinate 35,541,306 of OY998269.1, read as the reverse complement.
ACAAGCAATAGTCGATACATGAATTAGTGGAAACATACTCTTCTAAGTTGGATGGCGGGCACGTTTAATTTGAGAGAGAGACAAACAGATAGATGACATTGTTATTTCAAGTTGGGTAATTCCATATTAAAAGTTGGGAAAAATAATTGAAAATAATACGAATTATCAAATGGTGAACTAAAAATAATACTAACTTTAAAAATTACCAAATTATATACAAACTATAACACATTATACCAAAATTGATATAAAGTCCAACATTTACAAACTATAAATTATTTTGAACTTAAATTATAAATATTAAGAAAGGGTAGGAAAATTTTGTAAAATTAATGGAGAAATTATATTAATCTAGACAAAACCCTAATCCCTTACCAATCTTTCCCAGCTTAGCCGTCAACCATGACTGTCTACCAAAAACAAAGTCTTTAAACAATGGCTCGCAGCTGTCCAATCTCTGAAGGCGTCATGCGATCTCGGATCTACCCTAACAGTTTCATCTTCATCCACCCCCAATTGTCGATAATACCTGCCACCGTCGGCCATGCCATCTTCAAGCACACCGACCACCCGATGGTGGCCATCGATATCATCCTAGTGGTCGATGGGCACTCGACGTTGGCGCAGTACAGACAAGTGACAACCCGTGCGATGGACGATTGTTGCTTTCGCTAGATCCCGCACCACGGGCAGAGTAGTGTCAACATCGTACCTCCGCGCCTCCGCCATTGTCGCCTGCCCGATTGTGGAAGATGATGAAGTTTTTAATTTTATAATTTTGTCCAAAATTAGTTATTAATTGCATGTTGAGTCCAAATGAATTTATAGTTTTTGAAATTTGGACCTTGTATTAATTTTGGTTTAATGTGTTATAGTTTGTATATGAATTAGTAGTTTTCAAAGTTCGTATTATTTTTGGTTCACCGTTGATAGTTTGTATTATTTTTAGTCATTTTGCTTAAAAGTTGAGATGAGTTTAATAGATGACATTTGCCTCCCCTAGCCCGAAAGAAAAAAAAGAGATTTAAAAAAGAAAATTCACTATTTTTAAGAATAAAACAGTTTTAAAAGAATAAAAAAATCACAAAACAACTTATCTTAGTTTATAAGAAGGGGTGTTTATTGGCCCGAGGTGATGAGTTCAAACTTCAAACCCTTTAACCTCACTTTTTTTTTATAACTTTTTCCTCTTAGTTTTATTCTACTAAAATGCTTAATTAAATAACAAATTTAAGATTTTCTTCGTTATATTTAAACAAAAACATTATTTTTAATATAAACATATAAATTTTTTTTGATAATTTTTGTTTTTCTTAATTTTTTGAACTAAAATGACTATTTAAATCACAAATTTAAGTTTTTTCATAACATATTTAAACAAAAAAAATCATAAATAAATACAAATAAAAAATTCTTCAAAAAAACATTCAACAATCTAAAAATTTTCTCAATTGACCATGTTTTTGTAAACGGATTATTAACTTAGTTAATAAAAAATAATTTTTTTCAAAATGGTAAAAAAAAAATGAAAGAAATTGGGGAAGTAGTTACGAGTTGAAACTTGAAAGTAATTTGGGATTTAGTCAAAACAAGAATCAACTAACATTAAGAACTTTTCATACAGGCGGAGTATTCACGGGGGGTACTGCTAAGTCTTTGTTTTAAAAAAAACTCTAACCTAAATTTAACAAAAAAAGATCAAATAATAAAGTTGTTTTTTTAAAACAACGAATTAGTTTTTTTAAAAAATTTTTGGGTATTTATTTAGATAAAAAGGCTATATATATTTATTTAGCTAAAACGTTTCACTGGAACCCTTACCTATATATATATATATATAGGGTGTGGTTCAGGTGTACACACCTTTTAGTGTGGACCTTGTGCACAAATCTGGGCCGTTAATATAGATGAAATGGAAGGCTACGATTAAAAGTGATTTTTTATTTATTTTTGCATTAAAATTGGTGGGACCCGCAACCAAAAATCACTTACTTTCCTCATCTACGCGCGTGTGGTGTTGTGCTGCATCAATGGTGGGCCCGTCCAAATCAGATTTTTTTTCTTTGCCACATCTCCCTAGAACTTAAAGTTCAATCCTTTAGAGAGCAACTAGGCTATCCACGTGGCGGTCTAAGAAGTTTTTTTCTTCTTCCAATTTTACCCCTCTCTTTCTTTCATTCTTCTTCCTGAACACCTCAATCAGAAAAATTCAATAACGGTTTCTTCAAATCGCTCCTCTCCACGATCCAAAAACCGCTCCTTAGTTCTATCCGCCCACGTTTCTGCACTTCTCTCTCCTTCTCTTTTGGGGGCGGTTGAGAGCACCAGTGAGCAAGGGAAAAGGGGGACGGTGCAAGGGATGATGGCCAGAACGTGGAGGCGAGTATAGGGTTCCAAGCGAGAGAGGTGGAGGCGGCGCAAGCGAGAACGGGAGGCGACGAACCGCTCCTTTCTTTTCTTTCTCTTCTCCTCTCTCTGCTTCCTCTCTTCCCCTCTTGGCCCTTCGGTTTCTCTTTCTCCTCTTGCTCGGGAGCCGCTTCTCAGGCACAGACTCCGTCGATTTTAGGGCTGGCGAACTCATTCTTCTTCTCCTGTTCTATCTCATTTCTAATTCCGATCTTCTTGCAGAGATCTTGGTTTCCTAAATTTCTTTGATTTTTGTTGAATTTCTCTATTCTAGGGTTTCAACCAATGCTCCGATTGTTCTGTACCGCCCACATCAATCGGACATTGATGCTAACGGAAGGTGCGATTTTGCGCTCCAGTTCTCGGTGGGTCTCCGACTGCTTATGGTCGACGATCATCCCACCTGCTTGAAGATCTTAGAGAGGATGCTTGAGCTTGTCAATACGAAGGTAAAATTCTCTTCTTTTTTGCTGGATACTTGAAATTACCCGGAATGAAAACCCGCAGATCAATCTTTTTTATTTGGACATTTCTCATCATCAACATTCAAATTTTTGCCCTCTGTTGATTCAGATTGGTGGTTCAAGGTTGGGGCTTCTCTTATTTATTATGCAATTAGGGTTTATAAGTGTTCAAAGTTTTATCCCCTGCCTGTGAAATTGATCAAGGATTTGATAGGAAGTAAGGCATTATGACTGTGTTTTCTTTGTTCTAGCTTCTAATTGTCTCAATAGTTGTGCAAATTCTTTGTGATTGCATCTTTCATTGAGAAAGAGAAAGTCGCCTGTCTTTTGTTTTAGGTGTTCAAATTCTTTGTGATTGCATCTTTCATTTGTGAGTGCAAATTCTAGTGACATTTAACAGAGGTCTTCCATTTCATTATGATCATTTGTAGTTTTCTGTCAATGGAGAAGAACGTGTAGTGGTTGGGACCCTTGTTGTCAACAATTGTCTCAGGCTTCCCGATGAAATTATGGGAATGAGGCCTCAGGTATCTTGTCTGGTTTAACCTACTTTCCAATATAACTTTATGTGCCTAGTGCCGTAGTGGATTATGCACGACACTTTTAGGTAATGTGTTTAAAATCTCCTTGGTAGCATCCGTTGATGTTGCACCTGATCTTATTCTAGGATTCAGCTAGCAAAGTCTATCATCCTATGACATACTTCAGCTTAATGTTGTGGTCACTTTGTTCAACTTTCAACAGGGCATTGAGGCTGATTTTGCGAGGGTATATTTGAGCAATGTTTGTGTTGCCAAGGAGCTGCAAAGAAATGGATTAGGTCACTCTCTAATCTCAAAGTCAAAGACTATTGCTGAAGAATGGGGTAATTTATCTTAAACAATTTAATAACTTTGTCAACAGAATAGAGTTTTATGGATCATTTGATGTGAACTCTAAAATGACAGTTCACATTTCATCCCCAAGATCCTTCCCACTCTAGATAATTGCTATATAAAATTGTTTCTTATCACCTTATTTTTTCTTAAATGCAATCAAATATGCAACTTAGCACTAGATGTTTACTATCAAACAAATGTACTGTACTTGTGTGTGACCACCATCTATATAATATAGTCTGTTTTGCCTCCGGATGAATGTAGAAGAGCTGACCAGTGATGTTGTGAGACAAAGACAAATTTGGCCCTATCTCCTGACTATTATGATATGCAATGCCTTTTATAAATCCATACTTGGAAGCGTTGGATCTAAACATTTTTCTTGATTCTTCTTGCTTGGAAGCCTTACACACAATTTTTTTCTCTTCAAAATCCAGATTAGGCTGCCCTTTTTTAACTAAAAGGGGCCTGAATGACATTAGAGCCTTGTGTTTTCTTGATGCTTGTGTTTTCATGATCGTACACTCTTTGAAATGAATATGATTAGGGATCGGTTTTGGCATGATTCATTGAAATGTATGTTGATTTTGCATTAAAGTTAAAGCTTGCTTATAACTCCCGATTTATTAGGATACCTGTAGCACTAACTTTTCATGTTCAGGGTTTAGAAGGCATAAGTGACATTTGTGATTCGAGTTTTCATTTTGGAATGCGAGTAGTTGTTAAGGTATTGTGTAGAATTAGGCTTTTTTTTTAATTTACTCAAGTTGAGGGGTATTTGATTTGAATCCTTGATTTGTCTCTAAAATATGGCTTCTATAATTTTGTAACTTTTGTATTATATTATTTTTATGAATGAATTAATATTTTAATAAGTTTGAAATATTGGTTAAGAGGTAATTTCAATTCCAGTGCAAATGATCAACCTACGTGAAGATTGACAGACTAGATGTTTAATTAAACAGAAAAAAAAATCAAACCGATTTTTAAAGTTTAAATATTCTTTTTAATTACTTTAATTTCAAAAAAGGTACAATAGAAAGCCTAAAAATAATTCAGTTATTACTTTGAATATCTTGCAATGTTTACTGGCAAATCATTTGTCGAAGCATTGACTTTCTCAATGCCCACTCATCATGAATGTGTCCATCCTTATTTTAGTTTATATAAGTCCTTGGACATCATATAAACACAATTATTCTCACCGTATTATGTTTCTGAACATTCAGTATATATGTACATGAATAATATTTGTTACTTTATGTTATATATATATATATATATATATATATATATATATATATATATATATCAATAATGTGACATTGTGTTTCAATTTTGTATCTTATATTATAGGTAGACTATGTACTAAAGAGTTATAGCCTACTATCTGTTAAGATTCAATTCATCTTCCAATCTTATATTGATCGGTCCATCTCATCTACTATTGTATTTACTCCCTTTGAAAAATAGGCTTGGAATCCGCAAAGGAGACTTGCCTAAATACGAAGAGGAGATGGAAAAGATTGTGAAAGCTCATCTAGAAGAGTTGAAGAAAGAGACTTTTGAGGCTATGGACACACAAAAGAAGCAGTATGTTGTTCATATCCTTCTCAATCTCATTACCTCTGTCACAATGTGTCTTTGAGATTCTTTTTTTTGTAAGGTTCCTCATCTCTTTCCGTAGAAGGCATGGGAAATCACCTTATTGCAGTAGCACTTCCTATAAGATATCCAATGCCAACATTGTCCATGGTTTGTGCCTTTGTATATATGTGCTGGATATGTGTATATAATGCCATATATAGAAATCTGATTCTTAGCAATTTCATGCAAATTCAGCTCTTCTTCTGCCAAAATGACTCCCTTTCTCAACAAACCAAGGATAGCCTATGGAACTTCTAGGAATTATGTATCAGTTCCTCACATTTCTTCTGCTGGATTTTTTCCCTTGCAAGCTGATACCTGTTTATTCATCAAATTATGCATCATTTGTCTTGCATTTTTATATGTTAATGATTCTTAGCAATTTTCATGCAAATTCAGCTCATCTTCCGCCAACATGACTCCCTTTCTCAACAAACCAAGGACAGCCTGTGCAAATTCTAGGAATTATGCATCATTTCCTCACATTTTTTCTGCTGGATGTCTGCTAAGGCTGATGTCTGCCAAGGCTGCTGGGAGTATTTCCAAAGCCGCACCTGCTCTTGCTGGTAACACTTCTGTGAGTGATATATATATATATACCTCGAACATACTTTCTTAGTTGACATGTACATAAACAATTGATCTGTTGTAGCATCATTCACTAATTATGTTTTGACCATTTCTTTGTATATTCAATTTGGCAACAATGACATTCACGATTTTGACACAGGAGCAGATATAAACAAGAAGGAATCAGTTGTTACCATGCTTGAAAGGTGTGTGTTCTTCATCTTATGATTATCCACATTTTCTATTTAATCGGTCATTATCTTATACAGGAATATCAAATTGACTCTTTCTTCGACATGATACATTCTTAATCCGCACAAGGACCCTTGTAGCTGCCTACGTCTTGCAAGCTTTAGGTTTACTTGGTCTGATTTCTGTAGCTGCAGAACCTGGAAATTTGCGCTATATACTAGGAACCCCAAAAATGGGGAGGGGGTTCATTGGAACTCCCGATCGGAGTTATTTGGTCATGGAGGACCCCTCTTGTGAGAAAGAAGAAATAAAGGGTGTGGAGTTGGAATTGAAGGAAAAGTCCAACAAAGACGATGAGAAGAATGAAGAGTTTGACGGATGCGGTGATGTTTTGTTTTTCTTTTATTGTGATTTTTTTCTTCTTGAGCCTGGATTCGGCTGATGTTTGAATTTATTGTGAATTTTTTTAATTATCATTGTGTTTGAACTATGTGAAATTTGTATTTTGTAGGGAGGTGAGAGTTAGAAAGAAATGAGAGGTCCATTTCTAATGTAATTGGCTAATGTAATTGGCTTCGGTGAAACCTGTATTTGTTCCCTTTTTGTGCATTGGATTGCTTGCGTGTTTTTGTTCCCTTTTTGTGAGAAGTTCTGTATTTGTTCCCTTTTTCTGCATTGGATTGCTTGCGTGTTTTTGTTGTATTTGAATTGGCCAGTGATTTGGAGTGGCTTGAATTGCACAATCTATGGCTTGAACCTTTGGAATATTAATTTATTTTTATTTTTAATTCAGTTGGATGAAGGGTCAACCATTTGAGTGGTTAATGGATATCTTCCTGTTTCTATTTAAGATTATGGTATTGAGAGTGAAGCCAAAATTTAGGGTCCGTTTGGTATGCATTTCCATGAATAAAAAATGAGAATTGGAATGGACGATTACCAATTAAGTATTTGCCTATTTGGTATGATAAAAACTTGAAATCAGAATGATTCCCGAGAATCATCCATTCTCGATTTTGAGTAATTTTCATTCCTATCAAAATAGTAGGGAATCATTCATTCCCGATTATTATTATTATTATTATTATTATTATTATTATTATTATTATTATTATTATTATTATTATTATTATTATCATTATCATCATTACTATTATTATTATTATTATTATTATTATTATTATTATTATTATTATTATTATTATTATTATTATTATTATTATTATTATTATTATTATTATTATTATTATTATTATTATTACTCCCTCCGATTTTTAATATAAGGCATTTGATTTTATGCACGTGGTTTAAGGAGCTAAAAACTATATACAATATAATTTTTTTACATTATAATACTTATTAATAGTAAGTATTATAATGTAAAAAAATTAATTAAAAAATTAATATTTTATATAGTTTTTAGCTCCTTAAATTACGTGCACAAAAGTCAAATGACTTATATTAAAAATCGGAGGGATTATTATTATTATTATTATTATTATTATTATTATCATCATCATACCAAAAAAATATTGTAGAATTCAACATTTTATTTTGGGTAATTTTTATTTTTATTATTGTTGTTGTTGTTATTTAATATATATTTAATTATATTATTATATTGTATTTTGATTTCTCTTATTATTTTTATCAATATTTTATTATTAATTATATTTTTATTATTTTTTATTATTTAAAATATAATTTGATTTTGTTTTTGAGGATTGGAACTAAAAAATAAAACGGTTCCTTCAAATAAATATTGTAGAATTCAACTATGTTTGTTTTCTATGGGAAATCTTAACTCAAAATTTATTTTTAATTTATAATTAATTGTAGCTTTTAGTTTACTAGTATTTTATAATTCATTAATCATACATGAGTAATATAACTAGTATTTTATAAATCCCGTGCGTGACGCACGGGTAATAGACTAGTTTTCCCTTTATTTTTGTACTTTTTTTTTTTGCTTTTCTATTGCCAGGGTTTTTCCTTTATTTTTGTAGCATTTTTTTTCCTTTCATCTTGCCACGTTTTTCCTTTATTTTTGTATATATGTGTATTTCAAGTATGCGTTTATTAAAGTCCTTATGATGAAAAACTATGTGTATAAATTAAAGTCGCTGTATGCAGAAATTAGGGTTTCGATATGTGAGGGGTATGTGTGATAATAATGGGTATAATATTTCACATGCTACCGAATAATGTGTCAATTCCACTGAATAATGTTTCACATGCTACCGAATAATATTAAGTTTACTTTTTTCGTCCAGTTCATATCAAAATTTACCAATTCCACTGCATAATTTTCACATGCTACCGAATAATGTGTCAATTCCACTGAATAATGTTTCACATGCTACAGAATAATATTACGTTTACTTTTTTCGTCCAGTTCAGATCAAAATTTACCAATTCCACTGCATAATTTGTCACATGCTATCGAATAATGTTATGTGTTCTTTTTCCATCAATTCATATTAAAATTTACCAATTCCACTGAATAATTTGTCACATGCTACCGAATAATGTTTTGTTTTTTTGTTCATCAATTTAAGAGAAAAGAAACCCAAAATCCTTAAACAATACTTATAATTTATATGAATAATGTTTCATATTTCACTATAATAATGTTTCATATTTCACCGCATAATGTTACGTTCTGTAATTATACTCGTGCGATGAATGTTTTTTTTACATATACTAATGAATAATGAATCAGATTTCACCGAATAATTGTCCGAATCATTACCACTAGTAACAAAAAATCAACACATATGTTTGAATAATTGACGAATAATAAATCAATTTATTAATCTCGAAAATCCTACACTAAATTCGAGACATACATCTGAATAATTTTTCATTTTTTTTCAAATAATGCGAGAATCACATGTTGATTAAGCAACAAATTTCGGCCCCAACCCAATTTTTCCGAATCAATGTAAAATATCATAAAACAAATTAAAGTTCATCCTAACACTCAAGAAACGCTTATCCTGTCAATTAGTTGTTAGTCCCCAATTAGTTGTTAGTCCCCAACACTCAATTAGTAATTTTAGTTTGTGCACAAATTAGTAAATTTGATTCAAAAGAGGGGAATATTGCAATTGTGATTTGAGTAAAAGCAGTAACCATCAGTAAAGTGTAAACTTGCATGGCAGAAGATTCAATCACACAAATGAGATTAACTTGAAATACAGAGAGACAAAAACAAGAGTGAAGTTGCAGACTTGCAAAAGCAAGTCAATTAGCAGATTGAACCAAACTGAATTGCAAACGTGAGGTAGCTCGACACTATTAATTGAAGCTAACATCAGAGCAAAACTAAACTCCTCAAAACCAATTAAATCAAACCGTAATAAAAAATCCTATAACAATTTCACAAGGAAAAATAACCGAGACTCCAAAAAAGATTCACAACTCAACCAAAAATTAAAAATCCATAACTGAATGTCTGAATCAAAGCATTCCATATACCTTAAAATTACCCCTATAAATTGACGAAATCCGAGCAGATCATGGCGAAGATGAAGGCTCTTCGTCGGCCTTGATTTGGGCACAAATTGCCATCGTCATCGACCCTCCTTAGCCAAGCATCACCCGCCTTCGCCGTCGTCGACCAGTGGATATGTGCACCAAACCTTCGTTGAGCTTGATTTGGGCACGAATCGACATCGCCATGACGGAGAACATTGACGCTGCGTTTGAAGCAAATAACTTAGGGTTTCACGCCTCCGCCTGGCCATGCTTATCCTCTCTTCGACTCGCATCCGCCTAGCCTCATCGCCGGTTGCCGAATGGAAAAGCAGACAAATTGGAATCAGACGATTTCTTCGGCTCCACAGATCTACCGATGAAGAAGAAGATTGGGATTAGGTTTTTATTTCCCAGAATCACACGCGCTCCTCTTGCTCTTTGGAGTTGAAATCTATTGGGCCCCACAGTTTGTTAATTAAAAATTACAAAAAAATTAAATTAATCTCAACCCTTCATCCCATCTCAATCAAAGTCCCACAATTGTGCACAAAGTACACCCTAAGAGGTGTGCACAATTGATCCATCCTCTCTCTCTCTCTCTCTATATATATATATATATATATATATATATATATATATATATATATATATATATATATATATAGATATATAGAGTATGGATCAATTGTGCATACCCCTTAGGGTGTACTTTGTACACAAATCTGGGCCCTTGATCGTTTTGTAATGGATGACTCAGATTAAAAATCATTTTTTTTTATAAATTAGAAGTGGGATCCGCGGTGTAACTAGCCATACCCTCCCTTGGGCGCGTGGTGTTTGTGTGAATAAAACTCTAAATCCCTAATTGCTTCTTCTTCATTTTTTTTGGTCGGCAATTGCTTCTTCTTCATTGTTGTTCACTCGTGGAGCTGAAGAGAGCCAGGCGAGGCAGAGACGGAGGCGAATCCGGCGAGGCGGAGGCTGAGGCGAACCCTGCGAGGCGGAGTTGTGCACCCAAGGAGAGCGACTGGCGATTCGTGGAGCGATCGAAGGTTGGCGAGTCATGGGCAATCGCCGGCGGCGATTCATTTTAAATCTGAACCACCTATGGCTAGATCTGAGTGGAAATTGTCCGATCTGAGTTGAAATCAAGCCAAGGTGCAACTGAAGTCCGCCGCTTCGAACTACCACTCCTGTGCGCCGCCCGTGCCATTGACCTCCCTGAGTCGACGTCCCCCTCCTCCTCCTCAAATTCGTGCTCAGTGTCGAATTGCAGTTGCAGTGCATAGTTGAACCAATTGCCATGTTTAATTGCAATTGCAATGCTTCGGTATGGTTGTTGAATATTATATTATTGTTTGAATAAACAATTCCAATGTTCAATCTTATTACTTATCATCTGTGTAATCGTGTGTATATATATATATATATATATATATATATATATATATATATATATAATTATTCGGTTAAATTTAAAAGATTATTCAATTAAATTAAATATATTATCTTTGTTTCTAAGTCAATTGTGTTGAAATTACATTATATGATTAAATTAGAAAACTTATTCGTATTTAGTAGAATGATTATTCGGTTAAATTTGATATATTATTCGGCTAAATTTGAGAGATTATTTGATTAAATTATAAAGATTATTCGTATGAGAAGGAGACGAGCCAGATTCGGTTAAATTATAAAGATTATTTGGTGAAATGTGTAACATTATTCGGTGAAATAGGAAGGATTATTCGTATAAATCGTAACTAATTATTAGGGATTTGAGGTTTCTTTTATCTAAAATTAGTGAAAAAAATAAAACATTATTCGGTAGTATGTGACAAATTATTCAGTGGAATTGGTAAATTTTGATATAATATTATTCGGTAGGATGTGAAACATTATTCGGTGAAATTGTCAAAATTTTAAAACAAATGAAATTAGATGGGTCCCACAGTTTTTAAACAAACGAAAATGCAGATTTCAAAAAAAAAAATTGGGTGTGGGGATGCACGCACCAAAGAGAGTGGGAGGGAGAGTGGTGCTTGAGACTCATGCGGGACCCACAATTTAAATAAAAAAATAAAAAAAAATCCCCTTTAATCATGACAATCTATCTCACCTCCATCAACGGTTCAGATTTGTGCACAAGGTACACCCTCAGGAGTATGTACACTTGAACCACACCATATATATATATATGATTGAGTTCCGGTGAGAAGCTTTCCTTTCGGTGAGAAGGAAAGAAGACTTCTGATTGGCTAATACGTATTAAAATAATATTTTCTGTTTCGGTGTAAAATGAAACGGGCGCGTGGGGCGCGTGTAAAATATTAGGGGCATTTTTGTCTTTTCGTGTGGAGGATATATCAGTTCGCGTCTTGTCGATATCTTCTCTCTGTTCTACATATTCTCTCGGATTATCTTCTTTCTTATTCTACTTAAAACCTACCGTTTCCGTCTTTTCTCTTTCCAAACTTAACTTCTCCATTATCGGTGCATTGTAAGTTTGAATCGAAGTTTTTATTTTTCAGTTTCTTCTAGTCTCTATGTCTGTGTTGATTTCGAAACTCAAATCCTCCATTAACAGTTTTTTTATTTGCAGAGAAACTCTATTAGCGAGAGGCAAGTTGTTTATAATGGAAAACATCATCTTCGACGGTGGGCATAAATCTTCTTCTTTTTTAATGTTTTATTTTGTAAAAAAAAAGGTTTTACAGTTTATTATTATCATTCTTTTTCTATGTAGATGAAACAACAATGGCAGAGGTGAAGAGGAAAATTAAAAATGAAAAAGAAAAGAAGAAGATTATGAGAAAGAAGGGAGCGGTTGTTGAAGTTGGGGAAAGGCAAGAAACAAAAATGCCTTTGAGGAGTCAAATTGTCACTCCCTATCTATTAAATTCAGGATTTGGGTTTGAATTAATCAACTATGTTGCTGAAGATACTTATGACCCTCTGTAAGTTTTTTTCTTATTATATTAGTTAAATATAATGGTCTTTGAAAAAATGTGTTTGAGTTTGGTTCAGATAGATAAATGAGTTGGATTCATAGTTATAACTGATTGTGGTTCAGAGAGAGAATGAGTGTGGTTCAGATAGATAACTTAGGATGGTTCAGATAGGAGAGTATGTGGTTCAGAGAGAGAATGAGTGTGGTTCAAATAGATAACTTAGGATGGTTCAGATAGGAGAGTATGAGTATGGTTCAGAGAGAGAACGAGTGTGGTTCAGAGAGATAACTTATGATGGTTCAGATAGGAGAGTATGAGTGTGGTTCAAATAGAGACGAGTGTGGGTCAGAGAGACAACTGAGTTTGGTTCAGGGAGATAACTGAGTTTGGTTCAGATATATAATGAGAGTTGTTCAGATAGATAACTTAGGATAGTTCAGATAGAGATATAATGAGTCTGGTTCTTAGACATGTTCAGAGAGTTAAATGAGTTTGGTTCAGAGATATAATGAGTGTGGTTCAGAGATATAATGAGTTTGGTTCAGAGAGATAATGAGTGTTGTTCTGAGACATGTTCAGAGAGAAAACTGAGTTTGGTTCAGAGAGATAACTGAGTTTGGTTCAAAGGATATAATGAGTGTGGTTCAGATAGATAACTGAGGATAGTTCAGATAGAGAATGAGTGTGGTTCAGAGATATAATGAGTGTGGGTCAGAGATAGATAATGAGAGAGGTATCTGAGTGTGGTTCAGAGAGGGACAACGAGTGTGGTTCAGAGAGGTATCTGATATATGTTCAGACTTTTGATTATATTTGTTATTTCTTATCAAATTTGTCTGTAATGCTGATGTTTTAACAGGCAAGTTCTTTTCAAATTTAAAGAACAAAACGTTCCACGCATGGTGTTTCAATCATTGCTTTGTGGGCAATATGGTGATGCACAAGTGATTGATGCTTTTGTTAAAATTCTTAACTGTGAAGAGGAATTTTTCGGGTATAAGAGATTTATTGCAACCTGCGATGTCAGTGTAAGTTATTGTATTTACATTATATTACTAAGTACTTTAATTTTATATTTCTCATTATATTATGTGAGTTTGTTTTATGTTTTTCAAGTGGGGTCGGTTGTTGAAATGGTGGGTGTGAGTTTTGAAAGCCGATTTGACATCTTTCGTACTAAGTTTGATCAGGTTCTTACGGTCTCAGGGTTTCCAAATTTGGCTCGAGTTAACTTTGTAAGTTTTTCTTAATAAATATCATTTAATTTTGTGTTTTATCATTTGTATTTATTATTTTAAAATTTTTTGTGTGTTTCCTTGTGCAGATTATCTTGCCTGTTCTTCGTAATGCTCATTTTTATATTATATGCTTCAATTTTATTGGAAAAGAAGTTTTTATCATTGATAACATGAAGCTGTTAGTTGACTTTGAGTCAAGATATTCTGATATTCCAACGGATGCTGTAAGTTTCTAATTTTTATATGATCTTTATTTTATTTTATTTTATTTTATTTTTAAAGTATTTATTTTTTTTTAATTGAAGGTCAATTTGATGAGTCACTACTTAGATCAGATGAATCTCTCCAACAAGGCAGATCTTATTCGCAACTGCAAAGTGTACAGGCTTGGGTTAAGGTGGGCAACAAATGATAATTTTGTGGATTGCGGGGTGTATTGCATGCGTCATTTGGAGACTTTTACAGGGGCAAAACGGTGGCAGTGTGGCTTGTCAAACTATTGTCCTAGCACGCTTAAGGATCTTCGGAGGGCTTATATGCATGCAATTATATGTTCATCTATCAATGAAGTGAAGGATTCTGTAAAGCAAAATGTTAGGATATATGTCGATGGTAATTGAGATGTTATCAAGGGAGGTTGTATGATTTTGCATTTTGGATTTGAAGTATTATGTAGTTTGGGGTGGAATGATTTCAGTTTCATTTTCTGTTAAATGACTGGTTATTACATACTCAGTAACGTTTAACATGTGTGTTCTTGTTTTGTTATGAGGATACTGCATGTGTGTTTCAGGAGATTATTAAATATTGGTTCAGAGATATAACGAATGTGTGGTTCAGAGAGATAAAAAAATGTGGTTAAGAGAGATAAGTGAGTGGTTCAGAGAGACAAGTGAGTGTGGTTCAGAGAAATATATGAGGATGGTTCAGATAGAGAGTGTGGTTCAGAGAGATAAGTGAGTGTGATTCAGAGAGATAACTGAGTGTGGTTCAGAGTTCATATCTGACTGTGTTTCAGGGAATTATTAAATAGCGGGTGAGAAAGGATAATTGGTTCACTATAATTCACAGATATTGGTTCAGCATAATTAATATTGGTTAAATATAATTAATTCGGATAATGGGGTGGACCACCGAACCATGCTTTAAATTTCTTTCAGGCAGGGGGTATTTTTGTCATTTTGCGTGCTGTATTTTCTGATATAACTTCCCATTTCCCCATTATCTGCAGTTGTGATCATTTTGAAATTTCATTTCCCCCTTTTCGTTTTAAACCCTACTCCAAATCTCTGAATAGTCGATTCGGTCTTGAATCTCAAAGACTCCTCTCTCGTGAAAAGGTAAGCTTGAATGAGAGTAGATATTTGATTTTCTTCTATAGTTAGTTGTTGTTTCTTCGTTTATTTACTGTTTTTTCTTTTTTTTTTCTTCCAGTTCAACGCTGTTTATTAAAATGGAACTTCGGCTACTTGATGGTAAGTATACTTGATTTTCGTTGTTTAAATATCTGATTGTTCTGTTCATAAATTTTACTGTAACTGGGGGGGCTGCTATCGTGTGCATGCATATTATTGATATATTTTTATTAATTTTGGTGTTTGTAGAGGAAGCCCCATTGGCAGTTGTTATGGACAAATTAAAACGTAAACCTGGGGATAATCAAGATTTGAAGAAGGAAAGTCAAAAGAAGAGGAAAATTGCAAAAGAATCAGAGTCTGAGAGTGATGAAGTTGTTGTGGTGAAGGGAGAGCAAGATGTGAAACTTAGGACAAAAACTATTGTAACTGCTAAAGGAAATGTCACATACTTTAAGCTGGAATCCCGCACACACGCTTATTCTTTGGTTGAATCATTTAAATCTTTAAATGATTCTCAATTAAAAAGCATTGAAGAGCTTGGGTTCAGTTCTCTGCTGAAGTTAGAAATGAAACATCTCCCACTGTTTTTGTCATATTGGTTGGTGGATAACTTTGATGCAGATAGAGTTGCACTCATTACAGGTACTGGAGATACAATTTTCATCGAAGATGTTGATGTTGCAATTGCTTTGGGGTTGCCAATGGGGTCAATTCCAGTGCCTGTTGATCCTTCATATAACACAAGGAATGATGCATCATTATATATGTGGAAGAAATCTGTGGTTTCTGGGAACAAGAGGATCCACGCAGCTGATGTGGTGCGGGAGATGTTGGCTGATAAAGATGGTGGACAATTTTTCAAGACTTGTTTCACTGTTCTTTTAATTTCTACGTTGATTGAAAGCAACACAAATGGGTCTGTCAATTTTAATTATTTTTATGTAGCTGAAAATGTCAAAAACATAAAAACCTTTAATTGGTGTGGGTTTTAGCTCGATCGTCTTGTTGAAACAAAAAAATCATAGGCACGTAACAAAAATTCTATCTTCACTGATTCAGTTCCATTCTTATTGGTAAGTGAGATAAATATTGAGCATTTTTTGTTTTTTTTTTTGATATTTTCTGTTATATTTTTTTTAATATCTTACAAATTTCTGTTATATTTTTTTTTGTTATCACAGTTCTTTTATCTTGATCGTGTTCGATTACAAAGGCAAGAGAAACCAAGATCAGTGCCAACCTTTGTTAATTGGACAACTGCTTCAATTAAGGCAAGGGAAGGAGATGAAATGAGAGGCAATGGATTTGGATCTGGTCGTGTATTGCCAAGACTAGAGTTTGATTCAGTTCCATATCAAGTCTCTACACTTGAAGAGCAAACTATTGGAGGTCCAGAAATATGTGGATTAATTGAAGGCCCAACAGAAAAAGTATGGTTAAATGAATTTTATTTTAAATACATATTATGTGTTTCATTATAAATAATTAGTGTTGTTCAGTTAAATTATGAATGTGGTTAAGACAAATATTAAGTGTGGTTCAGAGTAATAATGAGTGTGTTTCATAGGAATAATATTTTTTGTTCAGAGATATAAAGAATGTTGTTCAGAGAGATAACTGAGTGTGGTTCAGAGAGAATAATGAGTGTGGTTCATAACTGGTGAGAAATATACAAAGAAAACTGGGTCATTATTTATGTGTTTCAGCATAAACTGCTAGTAATTGTAGTTGTTCATTAGTTCAACATATGAAATTAAAGTACTTTAAAATTGGAATAATTACGAAGTGGTAGTGGTTCAGCATTGATATTAGTATGTGGTTCAACATGAATATTACAAAATTTTTATATCATTTCTCAACAGTTATCTGAAGATAAAGAAGCTGTCAATAAGGACAATACAACGGATCATGTAGAGGCTGTATGTGAGGAAGTTTTGAAGGACCATGCTCAGTTATTTGAAGGTCCTAATGAAGATGTAAGTATTGTTTTAAAATTTATTTATAAAATTGAGTTATAATTATAATATTATTTAAGTACATAACAAAATTTTCACTTCTTTTTGCAGGGGTTTAAAGAGAGATACAAGTCTGAGATGTGTTTACTGGTTAAAACAATTTCAAATATTGTAGAATTGACAGCTGCATCTGTTTCTCGAAAAAATGACGATGTGGAGATTAGTTATTTGAACCATGCTGCAAAGCGGATTGTTTGTGTACAACCTTCAAGCTCTCCTGAAATTAATTTAACACCAGATGAGTTTGACAATCCTGAAATTGATAGGCTTATGCGGATTGTTGACATTGCTATTGCCAAGAAAGAAGAGATGGACAAAATTCGGCTTTCTGATCCATTGTGGAATCTTGGCCTCACACCTCCTGGGAATACTCCAACAATTGCAGAAGTGTTTAGGACTGTTGAAAAAACATTTCCAAAGACCCCTGAAGACGACATGCCTGCTGTTTTTCAGTCTCCTACAGAGGATCAACCAGTGGTTGCTCAGACTAATAATCTTAAAACTCCTCTTCAGGGGTTAGCTGATGCTGCTGCAATTCATTCAATAAAGAATAATGTAACTCATTTAACAATCTTTAATTTAAATCTTTATATTTGTTATATAAATTTTTTTTAACATGTATTAATAATTTATCAGGTTTCTGAAAAAGCACCAGCAGAGGGCCCCCCCAAGTGATTGAACCAATAAAAACTGATATTTCAAAGGTAATTTTAAAATATTTTTGTTTTAATATGTTTCTATTTTTTTTATATTGTACTTCAAAATAATGTTTCTATTTTTTTGCTCTTCATCTTACAGGTGGTTTCTACAGATGATGGTGCACAGAAGAAGAAAACAATTTTGAAAATCCCATTGCCAAAAGTTTGTAGAAAGGCCAATATTTTTTTTTCTCTTCATTTGTTATATTTTAATAAATTTATACTGCAGGACGATGATAAAAAAAAAAGCCAATGTTGAAAAAAGGGTTCAACCATCGAGGGATATTGTGCCATCAAAAGAAATGAGGAGACCATTTTATGATAGATTTGTTAATCCTGCTCCCCAGAGGAAGTCTCCTTTTGCTATAAAGCTATACAAATATGTGACAGAAGTTGAAGAGGATCCATTGTAAGTTGTTCATGATTTAGTAGTAATATTTTAGTCTATGTTCAGAAACATAAATGTTTGTTTTTCTGGTTCAGGGAAACTTTTTTCAGCTACAAAGACAGCATAATCCCCCGGGTTACGATGCAGTCACTACAATTTGATCAGTATGTTGATGCTCAAATTGTTGATGCGTGGAGTTGTATTCTGAATTATGAAGAATCTCATCGCGGATATGGATCTATTAAAAGATTCTTTGCCACCTGCGCGATCAGTGTAAGTTAAGATTTTAATTAATTTTGTTGATTTTATTAAATTATGTTAATTTTTTTATTTAAATGTTTTTCATGTATTCTCAGGAAAACTCAATTGTGTACCCCACGAACGGTGACATTGATAAGAGATTTAATGTATTTCGTGAGAAATTTGATGAACTTCTTACAGTCAAATGTCCTACAAATTTGAGCGAAATAGATTTGGTATGTTTTATTTAAGATTCTTTTTATATGTTAATATTTGTTTATATTTGATAGTGTTCATAGAGATAAATTGTGGTGGTTCAGAGAAATAAGGTATATTGGTTCAGACCGATAACTATATGTGGTTCAGAAAGATTACTTAGCGAGTGGGTCAGGCAAGTTGTAAGAGAGGGGGCAGGTTCAGATAGATAAAGTGTAGTGGTTCAGAGAAATAATTTATAGTGGTTCAGAGCGATATATAAGTATGGTTTAGACAGATTACTGACTGAGGATACTTGCAGTAACTCTTATATTAATTACATTTGTTTTTTTTTTGACAGTTTATGTTTCCAATTCTAGCATCAGAACACTTTTATATTATATCTGTCAATTTGAAGACAAAAGATGCAGCTGTGATTGATAACATGAAGCTGACAGTGGACTTTCAGAACAAATATAAAAATATTCCAAGAGTTACTGTAAGTATATTTATTCTTTTGTATAAAAGGTTTTTATTCAACATTTTATCTTATCTATATACTAATTGTTTTTTTTCTTAATTGAAGGTTAATTTTTTGACCAAGTATTTGGATTTGAAGAACTTGAAAGCCAAAGCAGACCTTGTTCGAAATTACAAACCATACTTGATGGAGTTAAAATGGGCAACAGATCAAAATTTTGTTGATTGTGGCGTCTTCTGCATGCGTCACATGGAGACGTTTATGGGGAGCAACGGACCTGATTGGAATAGTGGATTTTCAAAGAATTCTACCAAAACATTAATCAATCTCAGGGAGCTTTACATGCAGGCAATTGTGAAGTCTTCTATTAATGAAGTGAAAGATAATATTTTGGGAAAAATTAAGAATTTTAGCCCAGGGTTAACAAAAGTATGATGATGTTTAAAGTAAATTTGTAAAGGATGGATAATATTTCTGAACAGTTTCTTTTTTGTATTTGACAATTTTATATAAGTCTTTCGGATTGTGTAGTTCTTATAACAGATAGTGGTTCAGAGAGCTGACTTAGTGTGGTTCAGAGAGATAATTAGTGTGGTTCAGACAGATAACTATGTGAGGTTCAGCATTGTAGTGGGGTTAATGATTCAATCCCTCAGAGAATCTTTGTTTCAGAGAGGATAACTGAATGTGGTTCAGAGATATAACTGTGTGAGGTTCAGATAAGTAAATGTGTGTATTAAATGGTGTGAACGTAGCATTGGTTCAGAAGGAATAACAGTAGTGGTTCAGAGAGATATAGCTGAAATATTTTTGTGGTTCAGTAGAATTTAATGATATTGGTTCAACATAAATAAATTTTTGTTCAAGAGTTTATGAAATATTAGTTCAGTATAATTTATTGATATTCGTTCATAATAAATAATTTTGTGGTTCAGGAGTTCATGAAATATTGGTTTAGTATAATTTACTAATATTGGTTAAGCATAATTTAATGATTTTAAATTTTGAAAAAAATATATAAAAAAATTACTGATGCGGTTTAAAAAATTAACGGATGCGATTTAAATTTACTAGGGGGCTTTATAGGGGTATTTTTGTCATTTTAGGTGCTGTATTTTCTGATAAATCTTCCCATTTCCCCATTCTCTGCAGTTGTGATCATTTGACAAAGAAAGAAAGAGAAATCTTCCTTAGTCCTTTCATCTCCCTCAAATCTCATCCCCATTCTCTGCATTTTCCTGTTTATCCCTCTAAACCACAAGGTACCGGTTAGTGTTTGTTTACATTTCTACCTCTGTATTTCTCTTCATATTATCCCTCAAATCTTCCCTAGTGTTTGATTACATTTGCTGTTTGGTTGTTGTCTTTGTAGGGCTTCTCTTTTTCAATGGCTTATCAAATTGGTGCTGTTACTGGGTATCATCACACTGTGGGCGAGTTTTTAGTTGAACTCGTAGGAACGGTGTCTTCTGTTTATGGCGGCGCTCAAATTTCGGTGTCAACCCATTCCGTTAGATTTCCTGAGATATTTCATCACGTTGTTGGGTGGAACGGTATGCCATTGAGCGAAGAACGCTGCAATCAAATTTTTGCGGACGCAGGGATCCCAAGTATTATCCGAACTCATGCAATAAATGGGCTTTTAGTGGAAGCTACAAGTTCGTGGTTTAATCCAGACGCTGATTTAGTAGAATACGGTCTCTGCCCTAACATCGAGGTGCATTTGTACTACAATTCCGAGGATTCGTCCGAATCGAGTAACGACTCTGACATAGAGCCCGACAATGTTGAAGGCGACAACATTGATTTTGTACAGCATCATCCAGCCACTACAGAAGCTATTGAAGCCCTACAAGAGACATATCATGTTGAGATCAATGGAGATGCATGTTCAATATGTTTTGAACCGATGATGTCTTCGGCGCCCGTCCTTGGAATGCCATGCTCACATTTCTTCCACCCAGAATGTCTCCGGACTTGGCTTATGGTTGAAGGCGTTTGTCCTCTTTGTCGATCTACCCTGTAAAATTACATTTTGTTCAGTATTGTCATCTTAGGAAAGACAATGTTTATTAACTTTTTGGTGTAAGAAAATTTGCATCCTCTGTTTGGGAAGACTTTATTTAAGCAAAAGTATAATATTAATGGAATTTGTGTTTTTGTTATTAGCAAATGTATAATATTTGGTCTTATATTCATATGTTTGATATTTTGGTATTGTGTAGTTCTTATAACAGATAGTGGTTCAGATAGATAACTGTGTGAGGTTCTGCATAGTAGTGGTTTCAATGATTTAATTCCTATCAAAGAGAATCATTGGTTAAAAGAGACAACTGAATGTGGTTCAGAGGTATAACTGAGTGTGGTTCAGATAGATAAATTTCAAGGGATAAAGTATATGTGGGGGGTTCAGAGGAAATGAGTGTGGTTCAGAGTGATAACTAAGTGTGGTTCAGAGTGATAACTGATGGGGGTTCAGATATATGGCTGATTTTGGTTCAGATAGATAATTGCGTGTGGTTTAGCATAATATTTAATATTATTTATTAACTGTAATTGGGATTTAATATTTAATATTAATGTGGGGGTTTAGAGAACTTAGTATTTAACTTTTCAACTTTTCTTTATTATTTATTAACTACACTTTTATAGGAAACTACAGTATTTAATATTAGTATGTAACTTTTAAACTTTCCAAAGAGGTGAAGTATTGTGGTTCAGATAGATAATTGTGTTAGGTTCAGAGACATAAATAGGTTAAAGTAATTATTATAGTTGTTGAGAGATAACTAAGTGTGGTTCAGAGCGATAAGTGGAAGTGGTTCAGATATATGGCTGATTTAGGTTCCTTTTGTAATTGGGATTTAATATTTAATATTAATATTACATTATTTAATATTAATATGTAACTTTTCAAATTTTCTTTATTATTTATTTACTACACTTTTATATATGAAATACCATCTTTTATAAGAAACTACAGTATTTAATATTAGTATGTAACTTTTCAACTTCCCAAAGAGTGGTTCGGAGAGATAATTACTGTGATTCAGATAGATAACTGTGTCATGTTCAGAGACATAAAGAGGCGCCACTGGTAAACAATTATTACAGTTAAAGGAAGTTGAAGAGGTTAAAGTGTATTGGAAAACCGCTCTTTAAAATACAGAAAAAAAAAAGGAAGTTGGAAAGGGGCAACTGCCTATAAAAGAAGAATAACCTTCCTCCTCTCTTATCCATCAAAAATCATCCTTTGCCCCCGTAACAAACAAACCTCCATCCACCAACAAAAAAACAATGGCTTTAGTCAACCCAGTGCAGTTCTGCCAAGATTATTACAAGTTGAATGGGGATCTGGACGAGATCCTATACCCAGGTTATCACATCCCTCTTTTAGAAGAGGCTTGTGAAACAAACACGACAAGGATTAGGGGGGAACTGATGGAAGCCGCGGAGTTCCATCAAGAATACTCGTCTACAATCACAAGGCAGTTAAATGCAAATGCATACAAGATTTCAGAGGCAACAAGAGAAGATGATCAGTAACTTCTACAGACCGTAATTTTTATAGATATTCTAGAGAATATGTTTTTAATCTAAATAAAATATTTAACTTTTAAATTTAAAAATGTATGTAGTTGGAAGAAAAAAAAGAACAACTAGAGAAAGAACTGGAAGAGGTACAAGACAACATAATCAACTGCATCAGGGATGTCTTCCATGAAGAAGACAAAAGAAGGCAGAAGATTCGTGACTTCTTGGGGATATGAAGTATGAATTAGAAGAAGAAGAAGAAGAAAGACCTCTTTTTAATTTCTAGTTGTTCAGTCTGTATAACATTATATTTTCCTTAAATTATTCAGTTTGAACCATATGTACTAAGTTTGAATTATTAACTTTTCTTTAATTATTCAGTTTGAATTATTATTATATTTTAATTGCAACACATTTTATATACCCGCAATAAAATAAATAAAGTTAGGAGAAATTGGTTCAACATTAATAAAATAAAATCAGGTTTTGGGTTTGAATTAATAAACTATGTTGCTGAAGATACTTATGACCGTTTGTAAGTTATTTAAAGATAATGGTCTTTGACAAAATGTGTTTCAGTTTGGTTCAGAGAGATAACTGAGTGCGGTTCATAGTGATAACTGATTGTGGTTCAGAGATATAATGAGTGTGGTTCAGATAGATAACTGAGGATGGTTCAGATAGGGGGTATGAGTGTGGGTCAGAGAGAGAATGAGTGTGGTTCAGAGATATAATAAGTCTGATTCAGAGAGGGATAATGGAGTTTGATTCTGAGTGTGGTTCAGAGATATAATGACAGTGGTTCAGATAGATAACTTAGTATAGTTCAGATAGAGATTGAGTGTGGTTGAGGGATATAATGAGAGTGGTTCAGATAGATAACTTAGGATAGTTCAGATAGAGATTTTGTGGTTCAGATACATGTTCAGAGAGATAACTGAGTTTGGTTCAGAGAGATAACTGAGTTTGGTTCGGAGATATAATGAAGAAATAATAAGATATGATTCAGGTGAACCAATAATAGGAATGGTTCAGAAAATCTAATTAAAAATAAATCTGTAAACATTGACATTAAGAGAATGTTTCACAAAATCTAATTATTTAAAACAGTAAAAATATATAAAATAAAATTGTCTATGAGGTACTTCGAGAAGCTTTATTCATTTCTTCCATTTTTTTTTCTCTGCTTGAATTTTTTTGCAGTTTCTGCTGTCATGGAAGGCTAATTTGTTGCATTCCTTGCACAATCGTTGTGTTTTCTTCTTCTTCTTCTTCTTCTCTATTGCCTTTTCTTTTCCACCTTTTAGTCGTTTTTCACTGCCTTTGTTGCTTGCTTTTACTGGGTCTTGCACTACAATCTGATCTGGAACCTTCACCCCAACAAAATCTTCCACTAATTTCTGTTTATCAAGTGTCTGGTTACCTTCAATAGCCACTTCATTCAACGACTCAATATATGCCTCTATTGAATCATTAAATTTCTTCAAATTCTCTTCATCTTGATCAATCAATCCAAGACACTTATGGACATTTCTAAGAATTTCACTTCTTATCACCTTACATGCATCAATCTGTGCACATTGCTGAACAATAACATCATCAATTTTGAAAATTGGAGACAATGCTGCTTCTTTTGTCCACCTCAGCAAAACCAAATTATCAGGTAATTTGCTAATGCCCAAATCTTTTAATACTTGGAAAGCATGGCAACAAGGTAAACCCTCTCTCATAAACATCACACAACTACATTTTGTGAAATGATTATTAGGGTGGTATTCAACCTTGAAGGATTTGGTCCCTGAAATATCTCTCAAAGTGAATAAATGTTTTTCCTCTGTTTCTTCAACATTAAGAACACGACACTTCCTCTGCAACTGCATTTGTATTTTTCGGAATGTATGTAATGTAAATATTGATGCACAATATTTTTCTATTTCCAAATCAGTAATCATATCAGGAGATTTTGTCTGATCAGCAATGTTCAACAGAGTTTGATTGTGTCTTTGGCTATCAATGGCAGTATCATAGTGCATCAGTAACTCAACCAAGCTGAAGAATCTATTTGTATACAGCTTAAAGAACTTGTTTTGGGATTCTGCAACAGATGTCGTCCACCCAACTCGACTTAGTGGTATATGTTTACTGTAAGCGGGGATCCATGACTCTCTGATTTTGAAGATATTTTTAAACCAATCATTTTCTTTTAATTGGTACTCTTCAATAATTGACTTCCACATCTCCTCGAACTCAAACGGTTCAATTTCATCATTCCACACTGCAGCATCTAAACTTCTTCTAAAAGCTGAACATTTGCTTAAAGTTGTGCCAATTCTTTCTGGGACCTTACTCATAATGTGCCACATGCAATATCTGTGCTCAGTGGAGGATAATATGGACTTCGCAGCAGCCTTCATTGATGGATCTTGATCTGTCACCAAAAGTCTTGGTTCTGCACCCATTGCTTCTTTAAAATTTTGGAACATCCATGAATAAGATGCTATATTTTCATTTAAAATCAAACCTGCTGCAAACGTCACACATTTGTTATGGTTGTCTACCCCACTGAATGGAGCAAACACCATATTATATGTGAAAAATATATTAGATAATATAATAAGTATAGTGGTATAAAATTATAAAATTAATGGGGTAATAATGTACAGCAAAAGACAGTTCAGAAGTATACAAGTATAGGGGAAATGGTTCAGCATATATACCAGGGAGTGGTTCAGTATATTTAATAATTAGTAATTAATCAAGGAAAATGTAGCATTGTTCAGCATATGTACTTTAGCATGGTTCAGCATTATATTAATAATTGGTTCAGCACACAAAATATTAATAATTGGTTCAGCACAGCATTATATTAATAATTTACTGTATCTGGTTCAGCATATATACCATGAAGTGGTTCAGTATATTTAAACATTAGTGTTCAGTATTAATAATTTACTGTAGCTGATAAAGAAGCATACCTATTTGTTCTGTACGTAGAATCAAATATGACAACATCCCCAAATATTGAAAATTTTTTTCTTGATATTGGATCTGCCCAAAATATCATTGTTAATCTGTCTTCATTATCAACAGCATAGTTGAAATAAAAGGCGCTGCAAATCTCTTTCTTTGTTGGTAATCCATCAACATTTGGGCATCAGAATCTTTCATGTAAGCCATCAAATCCCTTTTGAAGTTCTTGAATTGGACAACTGTTGCACCAGCCTCTGATAATCCACCCATCATTGTTTCATAGAGCTTGTGAGCTTTAACAGCACCAATTTTTGTTTGAGCACAGTCTAACACAAATTTTCGATGCATCATTTCTAGCTTGAAGTTAGATTTTGCATACTTTCCTGTAAACTTATCCCGAAGTTCATGTGTATGACGTTCTTCAAACACCTTTACCTTATATTTGTCATCCATTGTCCTTGTTAATACAACTCTAGCTTTACAACCACATCTGTTCGAAACTGTTTTCTTTTTTCCTAATGAATTTGCTCCATTTTTCACCCCCTCTCTGTTGCAGACAATGTACTTTAATTTGACCACACTCCCTGTTCGTAAAAGCGTGCTGTTGCGTGTGTCAAACCCACAAATTGAAGCATATGTCTCATACATCTCTGAGCCTTCACCAATTGTATCAAAAATTTTCCTAACAGTAGGTTTAAATTCTTCATTACATATCGGGACCCAATACTTTGTAGCTCCTGGTGATATCTCTAAGACAAATCTGTTCTCTGATGTTGGACCAATGTCTGATACAGTTGGGGTAGGAATATCTGGCAGGAATATTACAGTGTGTTATAAGAAAAAAGACATTGGGTTCACAATAATTATTATTAAATGATTCAGTATTATATCAGGAACTGGAGCAGCAATCATTATAATAATAAGGGGTTCAGCATACAAGAGAAATGGTTCAGTATAATTATTAGTAATAATTGGATGAGCAGATAAATGAGAAATTGGTTCAGCATACACGAGGGACTGGTTCAGAAATATAATTCAATCTTTTCTTACTTTATACACGAGGGACTGGTTCAGCAGATATAAGGAAATGGTTCAGAGCAAATAACTTGGTGTTCTCACGAGGTTCAATATACAAGAGGAACTGGTTCAGTATACAAGAGAAACTGGTTCAGTATACATGACAATAATTGGTTCAGCGGATATAAGGAAATGGTTGAGAGCAAATAACTGGGTTTGCTCACCATTTTAAAATAAGAGGTTCAGTATACAAGAGGAACTGGTTCAGTATAATTATTAGTAATAATAATAATTGGTTCAGCAGATATAAGGAAATGGTTCAGAGCAAAATAACTGGGTTTGCTCACCACTATAACATAATAGGTTCAGTATACAAGAGGAACTGGTTCAGTATAATTATTAGTAGTAATAATAATTGGTTCAGGAGATATATTAGGAACTGGTTCAGCATACAAGAGAAACTGGTTCAGTATACATGACAATAATTGGTTCAGCGGATATAAGGAAATGGTTCAGAGCAAATAACTGGGTTTGCTCACCATTATAAAATAAGAGGTTCAGTATACAAGAGAAACTGGTTCAGTATAATTATTAGTAAAAATAATAATTGGGTCAGTATACAAGAGGAATTGGTTCAGTATACATAACAATAATTGGTTCAGCGGATATAAAATAAGAGGTTCAGTATAATAATAATTGTTCAGCAATTAGAACAAAATTAATAATAATATCAAAAATTAAGAAAATACACAGCAATTAGAACAAAATTAATATTTTTACCTCTCTCCATCTGTAATATTGCAACAGATCTTTCGATTTCGTTGGCTTCGATTTCAATTTGTGTTTCAGGCATCAGATCTGCTGGTTCAATTGACGACGACGATCCTGCCATGTGCGAGAGAAGATTTGTTGACGAGAATTCGGAGAGAGATTCGTTGATTCGGAAGGAGAGATGCGTTGATTCGGAAGAAGATTTGAAGCTTGGAGAACAAGGAAGGAGAGATTCGTTTATTAATAAGGGGCGCGTGATATTAACGTGTATAAGGGCGAGTGTGTAAAAAAAAGCGCGTGGGGGCGGGGGTGAATTCAGCCAATCACAGGCTTTCTTTCCTTCTCACCGGTTCAGGGCTTCTCACCTGAACCCGACCCTATATATATATATATATATATATATATATATATATATATATATATATATATATATATATATATATATGGATCATGTGTAAGCAAGCCTTACTGTGTAATTTGTGAGCAAATATGGACCGTCGGATTAAGAAGATCAAACGGATGAGATTAAAAGTAACTTGTGAACAGTGACATTATTCGTAGGTACCAAGTGATTATTCGTATGTACATACATATGAATAATCCTTTGTTGCATATGAATAATTACATTTGTTCTTACATACGAATAATTACATTATTATACACGAATAATCACTTGGTACCTACGAATAATTTCTCTGCTTACAAATTACACCGTAAGGGTTGCTTACACGGGATCCAACCTCTCTCTCTCTCTCTCTCTATATATATATATATAGGGGAGCTTTCACATGCATTCACTCTTTATAATGCACACATGAAAACATTTGTGAGCCATTGGATGAATTTTAATGAATGGATAGATTTTAAACTAAAAATAAAAATCATTTTTAAAGAATTAATTAGATTCACTCTCCATATCTCTCATTCTCTCTCACCAATTTGTTAAACACGTACGGTTGAAAATTTAAACGCTAAAAAAATAAATATTCATTTGAATATAAGTCAATATTCATCCAAATATAGATATATTCAAATGAATATTTAAACAACTAATATTCATATTCATTTGAATATATGAATATACATATATTCAATCAAATGAACAGGGATATTCAAATGAATATTCATTTGAATGAAGATGAGAGACAATATTAGGGTAAAAGGAGATGCGAACTTCATTTCTCTCATTCAAATGAATATTTATTTGAATATATGAATATACCTATATTCATATTCAAATGAATATGGATATCGATATTCATATGAATATACCAAATTATTCACATAATTTTAACATGGAAGATTTGAGGAGAGAGACAAATCTTTTTATTTTTTTTATTACAGGTATTAAATTAGAAAAAATTGGGTGAAATATCCATTTACAAAGTATAATTAGCTAAATGTCCATTTTTATTTGATAATTAAGTAAATGTCCATAATAATTTCATAATCCCAAAATACCCCTGTTTTAATTTCCCCCCTTAACCCACCCCTTTCCCTTCTTCAATCAGAGGACTCCCACTGTTGCCCTAGCCGCCATTGTTGCTCCAATCTGAGGACTCCCACTGTTGCTCCAATCTGAGGACTCCTTCTATCCTCCAATTCCTCGTCGTCGTCGTCGTCCTCCTCTTCCGCCGCCACCACTGCATGTGACTCCTCCGCCTCCATCCTTTGCCTTCGACCTCGCTCTCCTCACCGCCGACATCGATGCCTCCTGCAACAACTCACTCTCGTTCAATCCACGCCAGAGCTTCTGTTGACGATCTCACTCTTAGCTTAGAAAATCTCAGTCTTCTATCTTCACAATGTTAGAACTCTCCCTCTGCAAACTACTTTTT
Organism: Persicaria maculosa; assembly: GCA_963922045.1. Lineage (NCBI taxonomy): Eukaryota > Viridiplantae > Streptophyta > Magnoliopsida > Caryophyllales > Polygonaceae > Persicaria > Persicaria maculosa. Next base: position 35,511,975 of record OY998269.1, on the reverse strand, counting down.
TTTTTGCCTTTCGATTCATTTTAATCTCAATGCTTCGTTTTCTGAATCATTCTTTAAATTGAGTTTTATTTTGATTGGTAGATGGGAACAAGTCGCTTGGTGCGAGGGAAATTCAGCAAATTTTGGCCCAAGATTTGCCGTTTATTGTCAAAGAGTTAAAGAGATTAAAGGCGCTTCGTGAATATGCAGGTAATAATGAATGTGTCTTTCACTGTTTCCTGTTTCATGCTTAAAATCTTGGGTTGTTTTGTATCTTTGAAATTGATTTTGTGTTTGCAAATTGTAATCTAGAACGACGTGGTTTACAACTCTAGATTTTCCCCCCTAACCTTTTAGAGTTTGCTGATTTCTTATGCACTGCAAAATTAGGAATGGAAATAAACAATTGTAATCTATTACGGCTTGGTTGCTTTGTCAAAACTAAAAAAATATCTAAATGGAAATGGTTTGTAGAACTGCAGCTTCAGTTAGTTACTCCATGCCTCATGCTTAATCAAAGTATGGTTACACGCCAGAAGCTCTCGTTCTAACATTGGGATGGTTACACTGAAGGAACAAGTATCGCTTAGAGTAGCAGGGGTGCATTCGTATATGAAGAATCCGAGTCGAATTGTGGTTTTGAGCATGTTGCAGCCTGGAGGCCGGTGAGCTTCAATCCAGAGCTAGTTCAATCACAGTGTCTGATGAAGAGGTTAACATATCCATAGGGAGGGAAAATTCCTTCTTCATTGATGACAGATCGATACAAGTAGGATGAAGATTCAAACTTGGTATAGTTGATTTGTGAATTGTATTTTGCGTTTATTAAATTGAATTGGTGTCGGTGTTTTGTTATTGGTGGCAATAGGTTGTTAATGACAGTGTTTTGTAGTTGCTGACAATGGTCGGTGATATTGTTTCAATGTTTTGTAGTTTATGACAATAGTTTTGTGAAAATCATTTGGTGACAGTGCTATATTGTTTGTGACAATAGGTTGATGACTATGTTTTGTCGTTGGTGACAATAGATTGGTTATAATTGGTTTGTGAAAAATAGAGCGGTGACAATGTTTTGTATTTGGTGATTATAGGTTGGTGACATTTTTTGTAGTTAGGGACAATAGGTTGGTGACAGTGTTTTGTAGTAGGTGATAATAGGTGGTAATTGTGATTTATAGTTGGTGATAGTATACATTAAATTTTCGTATGCTTAGTTTTAGCCCCTTTTGGGTCTATGCTCACCTAGATCTAGGGTTTCAGTTTGGTGACAAAAGTGAGTTAATATTAGGTGACAACGGTGATGATATTAGTACTGTACACACATTTTAGGGTTTAGGGTTTAGGGCTGAGGCCCTAAACCCTAAAGACTAAACCCTAAAGCATACTGTACATTAAATTTTCGTCTGCTTAGCTTTAGCCCCTTTAGGGTCTATGCTCCCCTAGTTCTAGGGTTTCAATTTCATGACAAAAGTGAGTTAATTTTTGTACGTACGTAGTTGGTGATAATACGTTTAAGAAAATAATATGGTGACAATGTTCCGTAGTTGGTGATAATTTTATGTAGTTAGGGAAATAGGTGGTGACAATTTTTAATAGTTGGTGACAAAAAAAAATAGTGACAATGTAAGTGCGTGGTTTGTAAACTAGTTTAAAATCAAATTTAGTACTTAATTAGTTGATGAAAGTGTAAGTGCGTGGTTTATAAACTAGCTCAAGTCTAATGGTATACCTAGGGCTCTCCGATTTGTTTATTGGTGACACTATCTTGGTGATATTTAGTATGGTGATGACAATTTTTTTATGATTACATGGTTTTGGTGACAAATATTTGTTCAAATAATATTTTGATGACAATAGGTTGATGACACTATTTTATTGTTGTTGACAACAAATTACTAAAGTAGGTTGGTGACAATAGGGGGTGGTGATAATGTTCTCTTCTTAGGGATAATAGATTGGTGACAATTGGTTTGTGACAATATTTGGTGACAGTGTTCACATGTTGGTGAAAATAAATTGATGACAGTGTTTCATAGTTGTTGACAATAGGTTGGTGACAATATTTTGTAGTTGGTGATAGTATGTAGTTAGTAAAAATTGGCGGTGACAAAAAGTTGGTGACAATGTTCTGTAGTTGATGACAATGTTCTGTAATTGATGACAGTGTTCACTAGTACTAGAAAAAAATTCTGTTAAATGTCACTAGAAAAAAAAAATGTCACAAAAAAAGTCAACTGTCACCAAAATAATTATCACAAATAACTGTCGCCGAAAAAATATACACAACTGTCACCAGAAAATTATCACCAAATGCAGGTGTTGACCAAAATTGTCAATGTTGACTAGTCAATGTTAAAATTAAAAATGGTCAAAGGGGAAAGGGAGAAGGGTTAAAGATGGGGAATGAGGGGTATTTTTGGAAAAAATGGACATTTACTTAATTATGTAAAAAATGGACATTTACTTAATTTTCACATCTAAAATGGATATTTACCCAATTGAACCATTAAATTATTAGTAAATATATTTTTTAAAAATTAAAAAAAATAGTTATAAATATTAATATCAATTATCAATCTTATCCATTCATGAAAATTCAATCCAATGGTTCAAAATTGGTCTCATTAATGCATTGTAAGGAGTGAATGTATTGGAAAGTTATTCTATATATATATATAGGGATTGACTCCGGTGAAAACCTCAAATTGTGGTAAAAACCCGTGAGGACTACTTTATATCTTGGTTTTTTTGAAACCCGTGCTAAAAACCTCAATCACACGGTGACTTTACAACTCGGTTCAACCTAAAAACCGTGCTAAAAACTCCAGTTTTAAAATAACACATGACTTTATAGTTCGGTCAAACCGAAAAATCGTGCTAAAAAGCTAATGCTTTAAAATTATATAGTGACTTTATAGCTCGGTTTTATTCAAAACCGGGCTAAAATTTATGACTTTATAGATCGGTTCTATTCATAACCGGGCTATAAAGCAAGTGAACCGGACTAAAAAGCCGATCCTCATGGGTTTCTACCGCAATTTTGGTTTTCACCGGAGCGCATCCCTATATATATATAGGGGAGGGTTCAAGTGAGAAGTACCCGATCCGGTGAGAAGGAAAGAAGTAATTTGATTGGTGGAGACGGGTGTAATTTTTTTAGAATAAAAACTCTCTCACGCGCCTGCTTTCTCTTCTATTCCTTTTCCCATCAGATCCCAACCTTGGCGGAGACCAGCTGAAGCTCGGCGGAGTCAAGCTCGGCGGAGGGCGTGTCAACGCGGGAGACCAGCTGAAGCTTCTGATCCACGGCGGCGGCCTTCCGGCGGGGGAGGCGCCGGTAGCGGTGGATGTAGTTGTTGTAGTAGGTTTTTAGATGTGTGGAATTTCGTCAAATTTATGGATTTGTTCATTGTTGATTCAATTCCAATTCAATTTCTGTAATACACTTGGAATTAACACAAAATATGTAGAAGATGGTAACCGGGCAGATAGAATTTACACAAGGTGCAGTGCAACTGCATGCGCCTGCAAGAAGTGTTGGTGCAGCAGATCCAGTAGCAGTAGAAATAAGAAACACATAAGGGTGGCGGACAAAGGAGGTTAAAATTGAATTGGGGGGATTTGGATTTGGTAGTGAATGCCAAAGTAACACAAACAACGTACTGACGACAGTTGAAAATGGGGTGAAATAAGAAAACCCCTTCCTTCCTTCCTTGTGATACGGGGGATCAAAATCTATCACTCTTTCTTCACCTCCTGCTGCAACTGATGCAACCTAACAAAGTGGGGGGGGGGGGGGGGGGGTAAGTGTTTTGCGGACTTTGAATCTCTCCCCAATTTCCAATACAGGAAGACGAATACCCTTTAGAGAGAGCATAGCTAGATACGGGGAAAAGGAAGATGGAGTAGTCATTAACTTGAATTTACAGGGATTTTGATTTCATTGGAATGAAGCTGTTGGGAACAAAGAAAAATGGAGAAGATGAAAGATACAAATAAAATTATAATAAATAAAATTATAAATTATAAAAAATATAAATTATAAAAAAATTATAAAATTTGTAAATTTTACCTAATTGGTTCAGTGACTAAATAGAGATTGGTTCAGTGACTAAATAGAGAGTGGTTCAGTGACAAAATAGAGATTGGTTCAGTACTAAATAAAGAGTGGTTCGGTGACTAAATATAGATTGGTTCAGTGACTAAATAGATATTGGTTTAGTGACTAAATAGAGATTGGTTCAGTGACTAAAGAGAGAGTGGTTCAGTGACTAAATAGAGATTGGTTCAGTGACTAAATAGAGATTGGTTCGGCAATAAATAAAGAGTGGTTCGGTGACGAAATAGAGATTGGTTCAGTGACTAAATAGAGAGTGATTTAGTGACTAAATAGAGATTGGTTCAGTGACTAAATAGAGAGTGGTTTAGTGACTGAACCACTATGAATAAAAGGACTGAACCACTAAGAGTAAAAGGGTTGAACCACCAAAAGTAAAAGGGCTCAACCACTATGAATAAAAGGACTGAACCACCAAGAGTAAAAGGGTTGAACCACTAAAAGTAAAAGGGCTTAACCACTAAGAGTAAAAGGGTTGAACCACTTCTTTATAACTTGTGAACCACTTTTTTTTTCAACAAAACATATACAAAGTAGGTGTCTATGTGTAGATAAAATTAAATTACACCCAAAAATATTTTTTTCATATTTTTTTAACAAGTGAAAATGCCAAAAAATGATTTTTAAAAGTCCATGTAAACACTTTCATATGTACGTACATTGTCTAATTAATTAGTAAGTTTTGTTGATTGACGCATACAATTAATTAGCGTTACATGTGAGAGTGGAGGTGTTACTAATTAATTTGAGGGGTGTTACTAATTAATTGTGAGAATATGCGTGTCTACTATTTTTAATTTATTTTTGGACACGTGGACCAATCAGATTGCTTCTTTCCTTTTCACTGGTTCACCTCTTCTCACCTGAACCCAACCCTATATATATAGGGTTGGGTTCAGGTGAGAAGCACTCTACCGGTAAGAAGGAAAGAAGTAATTTGATTGGTCCAAGAAATGTTTTGATTGATCCACGTCAATTAAAAAATTCGGGCAAAAAAATCGCATTCCGCACCTGCCCAGCTTGGAAATTCAAGACCCACTCGCAGAATCTCGGCTATCCACGTGTGTGGTGGACGCGCTTCTACAGTAGCATAAAAAAAGGGAAGCTTCTCCGTGTTGGAGAATGGATTCGAACCCGGGCTTTCATAGCCAGCCAACACTCCTTCAACCATTACACCAATAACCTCTTCTCGTTCATTAAAGGCATCAATTAATACTAGAACTTTTTGAGAAAAAGCCACCACTCTAATTATATTTTTTTTTTTTTGAAAACACCACTCTAATTATAATTAATACGGTTTCACATAAACTTATTAATTACACATTAATTGATATATTAATATATTTTGCTTTAAAAAATAATAACAAATATTAAAATAAAAATGATAATAAATATATTAATTGATATACTAATATATATTTTGCCTTCAAAAAATTCACATTTTTATAATTTCATTTTTTTAAAAATGATAATAAATATATTAAAATAAAATGGTTCATGAACCACTACTCTTTATTTGATGAACCACTAGAATTTATTTTCATGAACCACTACTATTTAATAATTATAAAATTTTCATTCTTCTTTATTTTCATTTAATGTTTATTTTTAATTAATTAATTAATTTTCTTTTAAAATAAAATGGTTCATGAACCAATACTATTTATTTGATGAACCACTACTTTTTATTAAAAGAATTTACTTACCTCAAGTTTAAAACTTTTAATTTATATGTGCTGAACCACTTCTATAATTAAATTTTTTTAGTCACTGAACCAATCTCTATTTAGTCACCGAATCAATCTCTATTTAGTCACTGAACCAATCTCTATTTAGTCACTGAACCACTCTCTATTTAGTCACTGAACCAATCTCTATTTAGTCATTGAACCAATCTCTATTTAGTCACCGAACCACTCTGTATTTAGTACTGAACCAATCTCTATTTAGTCACTCAACCACTCTCTATTTAGTCATTGAACCATTCTCTATTTAGTCACTGAACCACTCTCTATTTAGTCACTGAACAAATCTCTATTTAGTCACCAAACCACTCTTTATTTAGTACTGAACCAATCTCTATTTAGTCACTGAACCACTCTCTATTTAGTCACTGAACCAATCTATATTTAGTCACCGAACCACTCTTTATTTAGTACTGAACCAATCTCTATTTAGTCACTGAACCAATCTCTATGAAAACTCATACGAATTAAATATGTGAAAAAAAAATAAAAAAGTTGACATTTTCTTCAATTAATCGACTAAAAATAGCCACTTTCAAGGCTAAACTAATTAATGCAACGAATAACAAATTTAAGTTACTCCGTAGCTTTTTGCTGTCTTCTCCCTCAAGTTGCATCCATGGGAGCTGCTTGATTTTTCACACGAGGCACCATCACTGGCTCTAGCGACATTGTCCTGGACTCTTACATCATCGGTCTTCTCTGCGGCTACCCCAATTTCAGCACCACCACCACCTGATCCGGAGAAGCCCTCACTTCCGCCAGCGCCACCGTCATCGTCGCCGCACCTGCTACCGTCTTCGATTCCTTCGCCGGGTAACCTGTCGGTTGAGCAAGTATCGATCGACCGATCGAGTGACGGTAGAAAAACATAAGCTCCATATAATTAATCGATTGAGCAAGTATCGATGACCTGGAGTATTGATGATTTTAACAACTTCTCCGTTTAATTTCGACGGTGGAAGTGACGCCAGAGAAGCTTCGGCCTGATCTGAATGCGGCGCGTTGTAACATTATGTTGCTAGTGGCGCTTTTGCCGTTGTCGGTGCGGCCGAACGGAGAAGGAGGAAGATCCGTCAAAGGAGAAGGAGGCAGATCGAACAGAGAGACGGAGAGAAGGTTGAACGCGTAGAAGATGGAGAGACAGAGAGGAGGAGAGAATGAGGCAGCAGCGCGTGAGAGTTTGATTTGAAAAAAAAAATTGATCTGTTTCAACCAATCAGAGTGCTTCTTTCCTTCTTACCAGACCGAAGGCTTTCTCACCTGAACCCCCTCCCCTATATGCACACACGTCTTACAATGCATTCGTGAGACCCTTTGTAAACTGCTAGATGATTAAGATTGGATGGTTAGATTTAAACGTAAATCAAATCCACCATATCTTTGAATATGAATATGCACCCTATAAAAATGGAAGAAAAAATAAAAAATAAAATAAAAAAAAGAAGTAAATAATAACTTCTTTTTCTCTCTCCAAATCACTAATTGTTCTCCTAGTTGATCACAATTCACGTTCTCTCACAACTAAAAAGCGTCAAAACTCCCATATTCATTTCGAATAATGTTATTTGGAGATCAAGGTTCGACCGATTAAAATTAAATTGCAATCTTTCCATATTCATAAAGAATATTTGAATATAATATTTTCTTTCCATATTCTTAATGAATATTTGAATATACTATTTTCTTTTCATATTCATAACGAATATTAATCTATAGAAGCGTGATTGAATAATATTCATTCATATTCGTGTTGTTTACATATTTCTATATTCATTCGCAACGAATATTCTTTAACGAGCAATTATAATTTGATGAATATTTGAATATACTATTTTCTTTTCATATTCATAGCAAATATTAATTCATAGAAGCGTTATTGAATAATATTCATTAATATTCATGTTGTTTCCATATTCATATATTCATTCATAACGAATATTCTTTCCATATTCCTATTGAAAATAACGCAATAATTAACGGGCAATTATATTCATATATTCATATGAATATATATTCATATGAATATACAAAATTAGTCAATAAATTTTAATCTGGGGAGAAAAGTAACGTAGCAAAAATGATGGAATGGAGAGATTTGGAGAGAGAAAATATTTTGATTTTTTATTTAAATCATTAAATTATTAAAAAATATATTTTAAAATAAAATTTATTAATTAACAATTAATCTTATCCATTCATTCTAATTTAATCCTATGGCTAAAAATTAGTCTCACAAATGCATTGTAAGAAGTGAATGCATTAGAAAGTTATTCTATATATATATATATATATATAAGATGGATCATGTGTAAGCAACCCTTACTGCGTAATTTGGGAGCAAATCTGGAACGTCAGATTAAGAAGATAAAATGGTTGAGATTAAAAGTAACTTGTGAATAGTGACATTCTTCGTAGCTACCAAGTGGTTATTCATATGTATATTCATATGAATAATCCTTTGTTAAATACAAATAATTACACTTGTTTTTACATATGAATAATTACATTATTATGTCCGATATCGCTTGGTACCTACGAGCGAGGAGTGCTAGGCTAGTCTCGCTACTCGAACTGCGCTTATCAGTTTCCCATTCCGCTCGGGGTCACTACCCCAAACCTGGTGCTCGGTGCCATCCTCTGCTAGAATCGTCACGGTCCTCATCCACAAGTCGATGATCGCCCCATAATGATCTATAAAATCCATGCCAAGAATCAAGTCGTGGGTCCTCAATGCCATAACGATCAGTTCGGCGGGCCACGTACTCTCGCTCACCTATACGGATGGGGCAAACTAGGATCTCACGACTCGTCCTAATCCTAGCCCTATCCGACATACCTACAGTCAGGGAAGGACCCCTCGTGCAGCTCAGACTCAGCCTAGAGACATACGACTCTGCTATGAAGCAATGTGTGACACCCGTGTCAAAAAGAATACTCAAGCACTCACCACGGAGAAATATAGTACTTCAGGCAATCGAAGCGGATTGATCCTCAACTCTCATATGAAAGACACGGGCGGTGGGGACAATGCAGAACTGAATCCTCTAGAAGTCTATCCTCGCTCAAAAGTGGTCCCAGATGGTCCTACTGATGAAGATCCTCTTTCCGTACCGGACCCAAATAGTCCACAACCTCCTCTACCTGAACCTCTGCCTCGACCTCCAGATCTGCCTCTAGCTGACGTGTCTCCTCTACCTCGATCGCATATCAATTCTCTTATATAAATCACAAAATCAACTTGTTGTAGGGATCTATAATTTGCTACACAACAACATACATACACTACTAGAAAAGCAGGACTTTTGCGACACTTTTTAATGCCATTTTCGACGCTTTAAAACGTTGAAATTTCTATTTTCGACGCTTTAAGAAACTGTCGAAAATTTCAGTGTCACGAATGGCAGATTACCATTCTCGATGCTTTAAAGCATCGGAAACCAATATCGACACCATAGGGCATAGGGTGTCGAACTCGGCATTTCCTATTTCGACGCAATAGGACGTCGAAATTGGTGTTTCCATTGTGACACCATAAAGCGTAGAAATTGGCTTTTGTCGATGGAAATTTACAATGTAAATTTTGACACCTTATGCTGTCGAAATTCAAAATGATTATTTTCACACATAGTAAATTCGATATTGTTTTTAATCCTTAAAAATAATTATCAAAATTTCTTATAATTGTATTACTGATGCATGCACCTTAAAAAATCATACAGAAAAAAAAAAATTATACGAAAACTAGTACATAACATTTTTATTATTAAATACACTTGTATTTTACAGATAATATAATAAAGAAAGAAGATACAATTATCGAATCTGAATATGGCCGAAAAGACAAATAGGTATATTAAATGACCCCCCTAAGACATATTGGTATATTAAAAGACTCAAGAGACAAATAGGTATATTAAAAGTGTTCATATGGACAAATTGGTATATTAAAAAACTCTAAGGGACAAATAGCCCTTTTGCCTCATTTGGCTTCATGTCATTTGATTTTTCTTAATAAAAATTTTTCATATATTTTTAAATAATTAATTCTTTATTTAACTCTTATTCATTTGAATATATAATCATAAAAAAATAAAAATTTGGATATATTTCTATAAAATTATAAAAATATTGTTTTGCCATATGTTTGTAACTAATAATGTTGTATAAAATCTTATTACATAAAAAAATTATTGATTTTTTTGTATAAATTACAAAAAAAACGCTTATTTAATAGTTGGTTTACAAATTGCAAGTTAAAACACTTATTGCTTATTTTTAGAAAATAAATAATAATAATAATAATAATAATAATAATAATAATAATTAATAATAATAATAATAATAATAGCATATGAATTATAATTTTAACTTATTTTATTCTGCAAGGTTTTATAAAAATTCTCCTATTTCATTTTTATTTTATTAAACATTTTTTTGTGGTTTCTAAACAAATATTAGCTCATATTTTGCAGGACAATTTAATTTGTGCAATTTATATAAACAACCATTGTAATAAAATATTTATTTATTAAATTTATATAATAAATATTATTAGTAACAAATAATGATAAAAATCCAATAGTTTTATAATTTGATAGAAATATATGCAAAATTTAATTTTTTTTATGATTATACAATCAAATGAATAAGATTATATGAGTATGTAACCAATTAATCATTATAAAAATATATTAAAATGATTTTATTATTGAAATAAAATGAAAAGGAAGTCTAATGATGTAAAAAAAAAATTATTTGTCCCCTAGAGTTTTTTAATATACCAATTTGTCCATATGAACACTTTTAATATACCTATTTGTCTCTTGAGTCTTTTAATATACCAATATGTCTTAGGGGGGTCATTTAATATACCTATTTGTCTTTTCGGCCAATCTGAATATACCCAAGTACAAAAAAAAGGTATATACGTTGGCCTTAATCCTTGCCTAGTTTCTTCACCTGCTTCAAAGACTTGTATAAATTGGATTGTGCTACATACACCGAAGACAAGTGCTATATACATTCCTTAGGACGGATCATAGATCCGTCTGTTGTAAATTTTAATAAAAATATACGGACGGATTCTAAATCCGCCCATTATAAAAAAAATAAAAAATTACATCGGACGGATCATAGATCCGTCCTATAGAAACAAATAAAAAGAAAAAAAAATTCAAAAAGCTGCATTGTGCAACCTTTCCAATTCACACAATCACACTACACCGGATCTATGATCCGTGCTTGCCTCTTTTTTTTTTCGGTCCGGATATATACACCGCAAATCCGCATGTTAATTATGACGTGCATGCACATAAAAAGACGTAATTAACGTGCAAGGTGGGTAAATCAGAAAGCGTGCCAACGTGCGTGCACGTAATTTTTTTTTAAAAAAAAACGCGCTTGCACGTCAAAAATGACGTGCAATATTGCACGTCGTAAGTAACGTGCAAAAATGCACGTCGCTTTTGACGTGCAATATTGCACGTCATTTTTGACGTGCATACACGTCTTCTAAAATCGAAGGCGATGTGCCCCTTCGTCTCCATTCAAGTTCCAACAGAGAAAGAGAGGGTTGTCGAGAGAGAGTTTTCGAGAGAGATAGAGAGAGATGGACTCGGAGAAGACAACGGCAAAGGAGGTTCGGGCGGCGGCCATGGCGGACTCGGAGGAGGTGGCGGCGGCCATGGAGGACTCGGAGATGGCCACCATGGCGACACAGGAGGTGGCGGCGGCGGCCATGGAGGAGTTGGAGGTGGCTGTCGTGGTGGAGGGTGGTGGTGATGGTGGGCCGGGGGTTGAGGGTGGTGGTGGAGCGCTGGCGCCGGTGATGCAGACGGAGGTGGCGGAGGGTGGTGGTGGCGGTGGTGGTGTGGCTTTGCCGGAGATGGAGGAGGGTGGTGGTGGTGGAGCGGTGGCGGAGGTGGCGGATCTGGTGGCGGAGGTGGTGGTTCCGGCGTCGGATCCGGAGATGGCGACGCAGCCCCTATTACCGCCGCGGAAGCGTCGTAATATGGAGGTTTCTCCTGTCCCGACCCCACCGGTATGTTATTTGAATTCTTTATTTAATTTGATAGTAATAGTTTTATAGTTTTATAATATATAGTAATAGTTTTATAGTTTTATAATATAGTTTGATAGATTATAATTGATTAATTGATAGTATATAGTTTTTATGATTTGTTATATGTTTATAATTTTATAGTTTATAATGTAGTTTTATAATGTAGTTATATAGTTTAGAAAACATTATAATATATAAAAACATTATAATATATTTAAAATACATTAAAATATGTATTTTAAATATATTAAAATACATTACAACATAAATTATATATTAAAATATATAAAAAGACATTAAAATATATTAAAAGATAATAAAAAACATTAAAAGCGATTAATATATTTTAAAATATATTAAAAGACATTAACATATATTAAAAGACAATAAACAACATTAAAAGTGACTAATATATTTTAAAATATATGAAAAGACATTAAAATATATTAAAAGACAATAAAAATATTTAAAGCGATTAATATAATTTAAAATATAGTAAAAGACATTAAAATATATTAAAAGACAAAAAACACTAAAATTGATTAATATATCTTAAAATATATTAAAAGACATTAAACAACATTAAAAGTGATTAATATATTTTAAAATATATGAAAAGACATTAAAATATATTAAAAGACAATAAAAACATTTAAAGCGATTAATTTAATTTAAAATATATTAAAAGACATTAAAATATTCTTAAACATTTCATAATAATAGGCAGGGAGGCTTTTGAGGGGGGATGGTACCCTACGGCCAGTTAGGGTCGGCGACCGGGCAGCGGTCAGTCAGCGGGCAGAGGGTGGGGGAGATGATATGGTAGAGGGAGGAGCAGAGGGGGAGACGGTACCCCATGTTAGAGAGGAGGAGACACATACAGTAGCTGATCTACTGATGTCTGCAGAGGGCTACCAGCAGTCCATGGGGACCCCCCCGGGCGACGATGATCACAACTTCTGGCGGGGTCTGCCTGATTGGCGCTCTTCTGGCGACCCGATGGATGGTCAGCAGCCTTCGTTGCCTCCCCTCGATGTACTTAGCAGCTGCGTTACTGATGTAGTTGGGGGTTTACGGGCCCACGGGGCTAGACCGACTGCTCGGCTACCCCCCACCATCCCTGATGCTTCTACGTCCGCCGTGCACGAGGCTTCGACCTCTCATCCACCAGCGGCGATTTCTTTGGCTTCTGCGGATGACAGCATCCCTGACGTCGTAGATCCTGTAGACGACGGGCAGGATAGGCAGCAGGGGCAGGAGGGGGGCCAGGTGGGCCGGGGGGGCAAGAGGGGGGGCAGCAGGAGCCCGCGCCCATCCCTGCGCAGGCTGCTACACCGGCTGCGCAGGTCGACCCATTCTTGCCGCCGGGCGATCTGCTGGTGTCTTACAGGCACCACCGAGCGTACCGGGTGTGGAGGGAGCCGACTGTGGATCTGCCGGTTCTGAAGTTCCACCATCGGGCGAGTCACCTGCTGCCGTTTGACTCGTACATCTTCGAGGCCCCGGGGACCTGGTGGTAGGATCTGATTCCATCGGGCATCCCACAGCTGCGGGCCCTCCATTGGGAGGGTGTGGACGAGTACACGGTCACCGCATTCCTGGAGGCTGGAGCATTGGCACCCGGAGACCAGTTCCTTCCATTTTCCGTGGGGCGAGATGACCATCACGCTGCACGACGTTGCCTGCCTCTTGGGACTTCGGATTGAGGGTATGCCGTGTTTGTCACACCTGGGCCCGGCGGAGCTGATCCACACGGTCGCCGCGTACTACCAGTTGACACCAGAGACCCTGCGCTCATACAGACACGCCGGCGGCCCTCCCGTTGCGGTGGTGACGGATGAGTGGATCGCGAGACACGGGCCGCTCATCGACCTCGCGCCCGCTGATGACCCCGAGGCCGCAGCTGATCCTGAGCAGCTTCTGATCCGCAGGCATACGGGAGGGGGCAGCCACAGGATGACCCTGCACAGCGTCGGTTTCTGCACCTTGGATACCTAGCCACCGCTCTCGCCGCGACTCTGTTTGTGGACAAGTCGCAGAGCCGGATCCCATGGAAGATCTTCGGCCTTGTTTAGGACATCCCCCGGACAGCCACCGTTGCATGGGGTGCAGGTGCCCTAGCCTGTCTCTACAGGAGCCTAGGCGAAGCTACCCGAGCAGGTGCGAAGGGTATAGACAGCTACACGCCGCTACTACAGGTACGAGACCGCTGCTTTTTTTTTTTACAGTTTAGTAATATTTATCTTATATTCTAACCACATTGGGTTTTGTGTCAAGGCTTGGATATGGGCGTACTTCCCTCGCTTCCGAGGTGAGTTGTCTAGCGATCCGGCTAGGATGGCCGATCGACGCTGGTATGCGAAGTTCATCCCTCCGAAGGCGCCTACCCGCGCGAGCCCAGCGGCGAAGCAGGCGAAGTTGAAGAAGATGCGGGACGAGGTCGACCGCCTTACCGTAGCCGATGTATGTATTCGATAATCTAATTATATATAACTTATATTTCGTAAACGTGACTTACGATTGACTTTTTTATTTATAGGTGGAGTGGATGCCATTTGGGCGTGATCTGGACTTCGACGGCGAGTACCGTCAGTCCACCTACCGGGGCACCATCACATTCTGTGGGGAGGAGGAGCCATATATGCCCGATAGGTGCCTTCGGCAGTTCGGACGAGTCCAGGGGGTCCCGCAGGCCGTCATCCCGCTGAGGCAGTTTACTCGCGGCGCCACATTGACGTCGAGGTACGTCGCCTTGTTTGATGCCGCGCACGACAGGTGACAGGACTTACAGGACGAGGGTCGCTTTTACCGGCTTGCTGATCACAGACGCACCAACGAGGACTGTCAGGCCGGTGTCACTGCTGATTACATGGCCTGGTACGCATCTCAGAGTCGGCCGTACATGCTGTCCACCACGCCACCCCATCCGGACCCTCCAGCGCCCGTCCACCCGATCGCCCTGGATCCATGGGTGGACCTGCCTCAGCCTGCAGTCATCCCTCCGGCGGTAGCGGCCCGAATGCGGGAGATAGAGGGCTATATACGGGCCCTGGCCACCCACCCTCAGATCCATCAGTTATTAGATGAGGTCACATTTATATTAGATGATGATGTACGGTCCACTAGATCCATATGTCTTGCGTTATCTTCATATTTCAACTCATTTTATTACAGTTTTGAGACTTCACACCCGAGTTCTCGGACACAAAGGTTTGGAATGACCGTAACGAAATGGTTACGCATTTCAAAGATTTGGGTCTCAAACACTGCATGATTTTAGTAATCAAGCGGTCTTGGACGGGGGCGTCAAACCGTCCAGGCGGGGTTCTCCTTGCTTGCGAGCAGTATGGGGAGTACCGACCACGCGGGAGGAAGCTCCGGAGCACGCAATCGAAGATAAACGGATGTCCATTCTCTCTACACGGTCACGAAGCTCTGCCGGGTCACTGGGTTATGACGGTAACCCACGGTGTTCATAACCACGGGCTTCCCACGAGTTTGAAGGGTTATGCCATCGCCGGACAGATGACAGAGGGTGAAAAGAAGATGGCTAGGTGGATGAAGGAAATCGGTACTCCTCCAAAAGCCATTGTATACGGATTGAGGCAGTTGGATGAGACCAGCGTCACGTCATCGCGTTCCCTTACGAACACGCTCAACAAGATGGTAGCCGAAGAAAGGGGTAGTCGGACGATGACCCAAGATACCTTGCATCGTCTGCGGGAAAGAGGATACTACTACGAGTTCAGACGACATCCAGATGACAACGACGTCTTGAGTGACCTCTTCCTAGCGCATCCTGACGGGATACGGCTACTCCGAAGGTTCCATTACGTCATCATATTGGACAGCACGTACAAAACAAATGCGTAAGTTACTTAATTACGATTACGTTGTGACACATCTATCCAATTATAAAGTATTGTACATGTAACATATTTACACTTGCAGATATGGGATTCCATTGTGCGAGGTGGTTGGGTTCACACCCTCCAGCCATACTTACTGCATCGCCTACGCCTTCATGTCGCACGAGAACGAAGACACGTACGCTTGGGTGTTGCGTCAGCTTCAAATCTTACTTGGGGCGGTTCAACCTCAAGCTATTATAACTGATCGGGAGCTAGGTCTCTTGGCGGCTCTAAATGTTGTCTTCCCCAATGTCCAGCATCTCCTTTGCTGGTTACACGTGACGAGAAAATGCGAGGAAGCTGCTCTGAAGATCACGAAGAATTTACACCACGCTGGCATCTTCAAGGGCAACTGTTGGGGGTTGTTCCAATCGAGGACGGAGGAATCATTCACCCAACGTCGTCGGGCGCTACACGCTGCATGGCACCCATTCCCAGGTGTGGTGGCGTATTTAGAGGCGGTGTGGCTTCCGTACAGCCGGAACATCGTACGATGCTACGTAGATAATGTCTTCCATTTAGGCACTCGTACAACAAACAGGTACATTTTACTTCATATCTCCCATTACAGTATGATATGACATCAAACATTTAGTGCTATAAACTTCAATGTTTATGTGAAACTGTTTACAAAGTCGAGGGTCAACACAAGGTTCTCAAGGAGGCACTGCACTCATCGACTGGTGACTTCCGGATCGTGATCGATGCAATCCATAGAGTCAACGATTGCCAACTGCATGAGCTTCAAACTGCTTTGGAGATCGACCGCTTCAAATAGCCAACGGCGGCGTATAAAGTCAACCTTTTTGATGAGGTAAAGACTTTAATTTCCAAAAAGTGTTTCGACTATCTGTACAAGTTGTGGCAGGATGTCGTCAACCAAAACATTCCTCCAGAATGCAGTGATCGACATTGGAGGGTTTGTTACGGGATACCTTGTGTCCATGAGATTCAGGCATACGTCAATTCCGGTACTCTGATACCTGCTGAGGACATCCACCCGTTCTGGATGGATTTGTCATGGACGGACATCGACGACACCCCACTGCCGTATGAGCTGTCATCTTCATACACAGCTTCCAACGATGTATGCGACGAAGAGCTCCACCAACCCTCATCTTCAAGCGTCCGATCGAAAGGGAGGCCTCGGGGGTCGAGGAATGCCTGCAGAACCAACCCGTTGCCATACGAGGAGTTAAGGGGAAGATTTGAGAGAGAAGAAGCACGTGCTGCTCGACATTGTCCACAAGCGACATCAGCTCGACGTGGACGTGATGATGTGTTCGGAGGGTTCAACTGGGGTCGAAACAACGTTGATCCCTTCATGCTCGGACATATTGAGGGTGTCAGGGACACTATTGGAGATGGTCATTGTGACTACCGTGCTTTGGCGTCATTGACATCACCGATCGGCGAGTCTGCTTTCCCGGAATTCAAAACGTTATTATGCAATCACTTGGAGGATCACGCCGATCTCTACGCCGGTTGTTAAATGGGAGGGTACCCATTCCAGCAGTTCGTCGACAACCAGAGATGGGCGGGACCTGTGCATAGTGATAGGAGACGGTGGATAGAGCTACCCATCATGGGTTTAGTATTTGCAACGGTATATCAGATTCCTCTCGTTGTCCTAGCTTGGCATCATCCGTTCACATGTCTCCCCATGACCTCGACCACACCTACTAACAACCCTCAATCAGCAACCCTTGGTTTAGCCTGCATCGGAAACCAAGACCATTTTGCCGCGGTACGACTTCAAACGTCTTATATTATTACCTATTTTACTTTTCATCTATGTCAATACTCTAACTCTAATTTTCCGTTCTCATAGGTCTGGTTGCGTCCTAACGCTCCTATTCCGCCGCCTGCTCCAGAATGGGTCGCACATCATCAACCGAGCGTCGAAGGATGGGATGCTCCTTTTCAAGCTCGGTTTGACAGATTTCGAGCCTTACGTGTCGAGTCTGGTCGCCCTTTACACTTTTCCTAGATTTAAATCCACCAGTTTATTACAATTATGGATGTAAACCTTTTTTTTCCGTATCCTTTATGAAATGACATTGTATCGTATCCTTCCTGAAATGACATTCGATCGGATAATAACATGGTAAATATCGCCGTGGAAGAAAAAAGGACTCTTTTGGGGATACTCGGAATGACTAAAACTCTAAATCATAAACCTCCACTAGCTAAAACATCAAATTCTTCAATTAACCCTAAAAAACCCTCCGTAAACCCTAAACCCTAAACCCTAACTAGGGTTTGCACGTCCTTAACAATGTGCAAATACGCAAATACCCTAACTAGGGTTTGCACGTCCTTAACAACGTGCAATATTTGCACGTTGTTAAGGACGTGCAGTATTTGCACGTTGTTAAGGACGTGCAATATGTGCACGTCGTTAACAACGTGCAAATCCAATTTTGTTATCGACGTGCACGACTGCCACACCTGCACGTTGTTAAGGACGTGCATGCACGTAAAAAACGACGTGCAAATCCTTAATCACCATTTGCGGTGTATCTAACAAGACCCTTTTTTTTTGCTTTTTTGTTTACATAGGACGGATCAAGGATCTGTCCTATGTAATTTTTTAATTTTTTTTTTTTATAACGGACGAATCTTAAATCCGTCTGTATATTTTTTTTAAAAATTCACAACGGACGGATCATAAGATCCGTCCTAAGGAGTGCATATAGCAGCTGCAATGGGTGCATATAGCCACCCCGTATAAATTTTGCAATTTTCCACTACCTGAAATTACCATATATAAGTAGGCGTGACCACGGGTTACGAGTCGACCCGTAACCCGGCGGGTCTTACGGGTCAACGACCCGGCGGATCCAGGTTGACGGGTCCATGGGTGTAGACGGGTAGCGGGTTAGGGTCGGGGGTTTTAAAACCCGCTGACCCGGCGGGTCAACTGTTGGACCTGCCGGGTCGAACGTTGCCAAACGGTCTATTTGCTTCTTTTTCCTCCCGATTTTGGCTATAAATAAGTCTCACCTCCCTCCCATTTTACTCACACCTCATCTTAAACTCTGAAAACGCCCTATATTAAGCCCCGCGACGTGATGAGCAGCAGGACAAGCGATTGCGAATCCAGAGTTGAAGGCCCGCGACACGATGAGGAAGAGGGCGAATCCAGTGTCCAAGTCCCGCGACAAGAAACACACAAGCTCTTGAGTCAGTTGAGTGTGGCCCAAGTTCTGACTGCTATTTTCACATGTTGGTTCACAAAGCACCCGAGGGATGAAAACAGTTGCGACGTCAGTTGTAACATCTGCGTGATGGTCTTCAGGCACCCGAATGGAGGAGGATATGGAAACTTCAGTCGTCATATCCAATTAAAGCATCCAGAGAAACTAGCTTTGGCCAAACATTTGTAACTTTATTATTTAGTATTCTTTCTCAGTGAAAATATGGACATTAGTAAGTTAACACTTGATTTTGATTTTTATTTCTGCGTTGATTTTTGTCTCAGTGAAAAGAAGCTAAATGAACAAATCAATAAACATAGAAACAAAAATCAATAAACATGGAAAAAGAAAGATAAATCAATGTGATTTAGTATAATTTCCCTAACTTAATTACTTGCAGATTTGATGCATTTCAATTTTCCCTCTATATACTGGAACAGTTATTGATTTGTAAATGACTCAATTACTTTGACACGTGCAAGATAGTTTAGCTTGAGAGAAATAATCTACACATGAAGTGAGTAGCTGAGCTTAACAGAATAAATGTCTATCATGTGACTGCTGGGCCGCTGGCAATTAAAAACTCAGCATATGGTTTTGCATGACAAGACATTCTGTACTCATCTTTTTGAGCAACTGTGGAGAAAATCTGCAAACGACTTGAAACGAATTAGAAGTTTTAAGGATGCTTTAAAGTTTACACAACTATTCTGGTGTTAATAACCATTCACGTCTGAAATAATGATTTCATCATACATAAGAACAAAATGGAATTATCATGGAAAGAAGAGAGACATCAGCATAAAGGTGATAAGTGATAAGTGATAACTGATCAAACAAAAGGAAACCAAAAAAATTAGGTTCAATTTGGTAAATATCCATTTTAGATGTGAATATTAAGTAAATGTCCATTTTTTTACACAATTAAGTAAATGTCCATTTTTTCCAAAAATACCCCTCCTTCCCATCCCTAACCCTTCCTCCTTCCCCCTTGACCATTTTTAATTTTAACATTGACTGGTCAACAATGACCATTTCGGTCAACGCCTGCATTTGGTGACAGTTTTTTGGTGACAGTTATTTTGGTGACAACTGACTTTTTTGGTGACATTTTATTTTTTTCTAGTGACATTTAGGGGAATTTTTTTCTGGTGACAATTGATTTTTTTGGTGACATTTTATTTTTTTCTAGTGACATTTAGGGGAATTTTTTTCTAGTGACAATTGATTTTTTTTTTAAATTTCTGGCGACATACATTTTTTTACTATTGATTTTCTTCTGGTGACAGTTGCCAATATCACTTTTTCTCGGTGACAAATGATTTTTTTCTGCTAATAGATTATTTTCCTCGTGATTGTTGTTAGTGACAATTGTTAGTGACGAGGTTGATGATAATATATTGTCACCATGATATTGTAACCTTAAAAAATTATCATCGTAACATTATATATCAGCAAGGTATTGTTATCAACCCATATTTTAAAATGTTGAACCATTAATGCTAACAAAAATACGTGAACATGACAATAAATGTCACCACCACATTATATATAATCAAAATATTGTCACCAAATAAAAATTTAAAAGTTTGACTAGTTTCTCTCACCTGAAATTGTCACCAAAATAGTGTCACCAACCTATTTTCACCATCTATAAAACATTGTCACCAAATAAAAATTTGACTAGTTTCTCTCACCTGAAATTGTCACTAAAATAGTTGGAACATTGTCACCAAATAAAAATTTGACTAGTTTCTCTCACTTGCTATTGAACACAACATTGTTGATTCTAGTCGACTTTTTGGTATTTCATACTCGATTACAAAGACAAATCGCAAGTGAGGGTTTCTGAACACAACGCGATAACGTTAGGGTTCCTCAAGACTACAAGATTTGACGACAATGAGAGAGAGGATTACCGTAGGTGAGGGATGTGAAGGTGAGGAACATACTTATGAGACGAACGGAGAGGGACGGCGGATGTGGATCTTGAATTTGTCTTCAGCCTCCTGATTTGGACCTCCTGATTTGAGAAATCGATTCGCCTCCAACCTCCTAATTTGAGCCTCGTATCTCGAATTCGCCTCCTCATATCTCAATCGCCTCAAACCACAGGGGTGAGAAACCAAACCTCCTGATGGTGTTTGGGTAACAGGATCTTATGTTCCTGTGTTTTAAAATACATTCCGAATAGAGGAAAGGGTAGCAACTAGACCAAAAAATGGGCCTATTTGCACAACTAGATCACAAGCCCAAAAATTGGCCCAAAATAACCTCTTTACCCCCAAGCAAATATAACAACAGGTTTTTTGGCACTGTTCATTACCCATTGTAGGAGGTGACCTGAGAAGAGAAAAGATGAGAGAGGCTAGAACTCAGATCCGTCGCTGCCTCATTCGAGCCAAATCCTGGGTGAGCACCATTGGAGAACACGATTAGGGCCCCGCGGATGAACGACGAATCGATCTCGTTCCAGATCGACTCCCGATTGCGCAAGAATTCGTCGATCCCTCTGCAGCAGTCCACGCAAAATTCTAGGGTTGAGAACGGCTTCGATGAGAGAGGCCCTCTCCTTGAGCTCAACAGGGATCCCGAGGAGAAAGACGACGCCGATGATGAAGATGGGGAGGGCGCAGAGGGGTTCCGGATTCTAGGCCACGCTAAGTGCCTCAACAAGCGGCGTCGCGACAGGGAGGACTCTACCCTTGGTTGTTTTTCTGAAAAATGTGGAGAAAACAACGATATCAGTAGGATCGGAATGGTAGGATTGATGGAAACTAATGGTAGGAGAAAACAACAATATTGGTAGGATCATAATTGAAACCCAGTAATTCCTGTATAACTTGACACTAATGGTAGGATAGATGCACACTGATGGTACGATATATTTATACTATTGGAAATATGTAAATGCATAATTGACTTTACCACAACACAATATATCGGAGACTTATGAACACACACTCCGTATTAGCCTATGTGAGAGTCGAACTCACATCTCTGTGTGCAAACACAACGCTCTACCAATTGAGCTAATAGGCTATTTATCATCGTAATAGTAAAGACCAAGTATTTGATGAGTTTCGAAGTGCCCATTGAACCCCAGGATGCGTCATTTGACGAAAAAAAAACCCCAGGATGCGTCATTCTCCCCGTCGACAATGGCAATATTTTGTGCCACCACCATAGCTGTCGTACGTGCCTCTCCCTTGAACACCAAGCTCCCACTCCCGGGAGCCCACCAACCGCCGCACACGACATTTATACATACCCTATCACCTGGAGTACGCCACGGGAATAGAGGATCAGCCTGGGGGGTAGTTTTGATATAGGAAAGAGGAACAATTACAAAGGAAAGGTACAAGATGACTTACCCATCGCTACCACTGCCACCCACAAGCTTGTTGCACTTTTTCTAAAATGGAAAGACAGTTGAACACTATTGGCAGGCCAGAACTGTACTATTGGTAGGATGACAACTGTATCGTTTCCTCGGATGCACGTGTGCCTTTTCCCCCCGTCCTTTCCGCCTCTCTCCTGCTCTGCCTCTCTCCTGCTCTGCCTCACTTTTTGCAGGGCATGTTGGGGTGTTTGAGATTCTCCTCTCAACCTTATATATGTGCTTGGGGAACACCCATCAATGCAATGATTGCATTTTCCCCTCATAAATGCTCCCCCCTTCCCCCCAATGAAGAACCCCGTTTTGGCGCCAAAATTACACTGACAACCCGCCAAAACAGCTACGGTCAATCCACTCCAAATGTCTCCAACATTTTCAGCTATGGTAGGACGTCTTAAGCCTATTGGTACGATAACTCTATTCTATTGGTAAGATAAATTTACCATATTGGTCAGACAGATGCTCTTCCTCTTCCCCCAATGAAGAACCCTGTTTTGGCGCCAAAATTACACGGACATCCCGCCAAAACCGCTACGGACAATCCCCTCCATATTATCTCCAAAATTTCCATGTATGGTAGGACAGTTTTGGCCTATATTGGTAAGACGAATGTCTTCTATTGGTAATCCAAACGTGTCCAGTTCCCAGAATTGAAGGTGATGCTTTGCCCTCACCTTTCCACTCGTCTCCTATGTTGGCTCTTTTTTTTGCAGAGCATTTAATAAAGAATGACACCCATCAATCAAGATTTTATAAGGGTTGATTGACACCTTTAATTCCAATTATTTAAATTTCCCCTCATAAATGCTCCCCCCTTATTTCCCTACTTTATTTGAGTCACACCCAAATTCCTCTGACATGTGCAGTACCTCCCCCTCCTGATTTCTCTCGGCCAACTGATGCAGCTACAGTGCTGGCCTCCCCTTCACCTGCTACTTCCTCTCCCGGTGGTATTTTTGCATTTGCAAAAATATACCACTTTCTACCCCTAGCAAAAAAAAGGGTACATGTCTACTTATGCAAATGGGCCCTTTTTTTGGTCTACTTATGCAAAGAGGCCTTCCGAATAAATGTATTGGAGTCATTTCCATTTTGCTGAGCCAATAGGGCTGTGTTGTTAGCTTGGGCCTAGCCCAAACCCGGTTTACTTCTAGTTTGTCGGATCTAAGCATCCTATATAAACTCAACCCGTATGCAGTAGAAGGTATCCAATTTCAGAATCAAAATCTTCTTCCCCAAGCTTTGTCTGTAAATGGCGATTCTCAATTGCCTCAGCTCCGAGTATCTTCGAATCGTTCCCTCTTCTCTCGTGGTTGATTTCTAGGTCCGGATCTACCCAGCTTCGAGTTCATTTCGGGTGAACTTCTATCTGGGATCCTATCCAAATTTGTTCCGATTTCACGTTTCCTGTTTCAGATTTATCAGAGCAATCGAGATCCGTCGATTATGGTGATAGAGACGCGTCAACAAACACATCAGGAGCTATCAAAGCAAGTAGAAACCATGGCATCTGAGAAAGCCGAGCTCAAGAAGGGGATGGAGGAGATGAAGGCCATGTTGTCCAATCTTTTGGAGGCTCAAACTCCCCCAAATTCAGCAATGCGGTCCCCAGGAGTTGAATCCACTGGATGTGGGGGCTCATCCTCGTCCCTGAGCCCAGATCCACCCGATCCGCCGATTCCAGGTCAGGTGAGCTTCGGTCGACCGGGTACTGTTGTGACGCGGCCTCCGGAGAAGCCGATCTTTCCGGCGAACTTGTCCGGTCACCAGGCTTGCTAAGGTCGAATTCCCCAAGTTTGATGGGACGATGACTAGAGAATGGTTGTCTCGCTGTGAACAATTCTTTCTCCTCAATTGTACGGTGCCCGAGATGAAGGTTCGATTAGCCTCGTTCTCGTTGCACATGGAGGGCAAGGCTCTGCAGTGGCATCATAACTACATCAAGAACATGTACGAGCGCTATCCGTCCTGGCCTGAGTATGTTGTTGATGTTTCAACCCATTTTGGTCGTTTGTATGATGATCCGTTAGCAGATCTAGTGAATTTGAAACAAGCTGAGCCTGTGCTTGAGTATTTGGATAAGTTTGAGTGCGCCCTCAATAGACTGAATTTGTCTCAGGAACATGAACTGAGTATTTTCCTTGCGAACCTTTATCCGCGCCTCCAGATGCATGTCCATCAGTTCAAGCCAGATTCATTGGGTGAGGCTGCTCATTTAGCCCAACTCTATGAGTCGACGATAACCTTAGCTCCACATAAATTCTCCTACCCTAAACCCACAGCACCACAAAAGCCATCAGCCATCCTCCAAACCCCAGATCTTGCCAAAACCAACACCACCAGAGGTCCCTTCAATCTACATAATAAATTCCCCCTAAACCAACTTCCAACAAGGTTAAACGTTACACGCAGGAGGAAATGCAAGAAAGGCGGAATAATGGCCTTTGTATGTTCTACAATGAACTATACTCCGGGCCATCATCTCAAACATCGAAGATCTCAGATCTATAACATTGAGAATGAGGATGATGCTGGTAAGGAAAATGTTGATGAGCTTGAGGCGTTGATCGAAGAAGCCCTAGTTGAGGAAGAGGCAGAACAAGCTCCCCGTATCTCCCTTAATGCTCTGGATAGGGCCAATTACAATTGTCTGAGGGTTGTTCGCCATGTCGGCAATCGCAAACTGCAGATCTTGATTGATCCAGGCAGCTCCCACAACTTCATAGATCTGAACACAGCCAAAGAGATGGGTTGTAAGCTGCTCAAGATTCCACCTCAGGCTGTGCGTGTGGCAGGAGGTCATCAAATGACTGCTGAATACAAATATGAAGGTTTGGATTGGTATTTACAAGGTTATAACCACACTGCAGATGTGATGACCCTACCAATTGGGTGCTGCAACATGGTGTTAGGTATCCAATGGCTGACCACTGTGAGTCCTGTCCTATGGGACTTTGTCAAGATGAGAATGGAATTTACTTTGAATGGACAGAAACTTGTGCTTAGAGGGGCTAATAATTCCAGATGTAAGGTAGTTCGAGGCAAGGCCTTGAACAAAATCATGAAGGATGGTCCCCAGCTTTGTTTGCTTCAAGCCTGTGTTGTGCCCTCCAGCTCAGTTGGGTCCCCTAGTCTATGCCTAAACCATATTGAGGCCAAGCGTGATAGTAGTTATACTGATGACAGGCTGTAGAACCTACTCACTCAGTACTCAGTTCTCTTTGAGGAACCCACCGCTTTACCACCATTCCGTACCGGTTTCAACCACAAAATCCCTTTGCTCCCACACTCCTCTCCCATCAGCAACCGTCCCTATCGTTACTCTATGCTCCAGAAAGATGCTATTGAGGGGTTGGTTCGTGACATGTTAGATCAGGGAATCATTCAGCACAGTAGCGGCCCTTATGCTTCCCCAATGGTACTGGTTAAGAAAAAATATGGGTCGTGGCGCCTTTGTGTGGATTACAGAGGGCTCAACAAACAGACCATGAAGGATAAATATCCTATTCCGCTCCTGGAGGATTTACTTGATGAGTTAGGGGGAGCTAAGTTCTTCTCAAAACTCGACTTAAGGGCTGGTTTTCATCAACTTCGAATGGAGCCTTAGGATGTATACAAGACTGCCTTTAAAACTCATTCAGGCCATTATGAATACTTGGTGATGCCATTTGGGCTCACCAATGCCCCCCTGCACCTTCCAAGGTCTAATGAACCATGTGTTTAGTGGCATTTCAAGACAGTTTGTGCTTGTCTTCTTTGACGATATTTTGGTCTACAGTAGAACCTGGGAAGATCACTTACATCATCTACAGGATGTTTTTGAGATTCTGAAGGATCAGCAGTTATATCTCAAACCTTCCAAGTGTACCTTTGATGCCACAGTCATTGAATACTTGGGCCATTTCATTTCTGCTAAGGGGGTGAGCACTGATCCAAGCAAAGTTCAAGCAGTTGCTGAATGGCCCATCCCTACAAATCAGAAACAGCTTCGGAGCTTTCTTGGCTTGGCAAACTACTATAGGCGATTTATTCGATCCTATAGTCTAATAGCCAGACCTCTATCGAATCTATTGAAGAAAGAGTGTTTTCTGTGGTCTCCGGAAGTAACTGACGTCTTCCATGCTCTCAAGCAGGCTCTCATCACGGCTCCCGTGCTTGCATTGCCCGATTTCAGCAAGGAATTTGTGGTCGAAACAGATGCTTCCAACCTGGGGGTGGGGGCTGTTCTTATGCAGGATCACCATCCAATTAGCTTCATTAGTCGGGCATTGGGACCAAGGCATCAAGCTCTCTTTGTGTACAAGAAGGAGCTCATGGCTGTCTTGCATGCCGTCCAAACGTGGGGTTCATACCTGAGCCATCGACACTTTATCATTAAGGCTGATCAAAAGAGCCTCAAGTATTTGCTTGAGAAGAAGGTGTCTGCCCCATTTCAGCATATGTGGGTGTCGAAGTTGATGGGGTTTGATTATGAAATACAATATAAGAAGGGGGCTGATAATGTCGCAGCTGATGCGTTGTCAAGGCTTGAGGGCTCCCAACTGCTCCATCTAACCTTATCCAATGCACATCAGGGGTTTTATGAGGCAATCAAAGGCTTGTGGTCCTCGGATGATACTTTGAGGAAAATTATTGCAGATCTTCGCAGGGATGCAGGCACCCATCCGAAGTACACTTTTGTTAATGATGAGCTACGAAGGAGAGGGAAATTGGTGATTGGTAATGATAGCACAGTGAAGCTACACATCTTCAAATGGCTACATGACTCACCTCTGGGTGGGCACTCGGGAAGGGATTCCACTCTGCAGAGAATCAAAGCCCTTTTCTTTTGGAAAGGCATGAGCAAAGAGGTCCAGAATTATGTGCGTCACTGTGATGTATGCCAACGAAACAAAAATGATCTATATATCTGCTAGACCCGATTTGCTGCAACCATTGCCCTCACCTGATGGTGTTTGGCAGTCAATCAGTCTGGATTTCATAGAGGGACTTCCCCCTTCTTTTGGTAAGCACACCATCCTTGTGGTGGTTGATAGACTTAGCAAATATGCTCATTTTATGGCGTTATCCCACCCTTTCACTGCTTTGGATGTTGCACAAGTATACCTCGATAATGTTTTCAAGCTCCACGGGCTCCCTCAGACAGTGGTCAGCGATAGAGATCCTATCTTCCTCAGTGACATCTGGCGCGAGCTATTCAGGGTGCAGGGGACTGACCTCAACTACTCTTCCACGCATCATCCCCAATCAGATGGGCAGACTGAAGCCACAAACAAAACCCTTGAAACTTATCTGCGTTGTATGACCTCTAATGCACCACACACTTGGTCCAAATGGCTTACTTTGGCTGAATAGTGGTACAACACCTCCCACCACACTGCTATCAAAGCCACCCCTTATGAAGTACTGTATGGGCAGCCAGCCCCATTACATCTCCCTTATCTCCCAGGGGAGAGTTCATCAGAGATGGTCAATAGGAGCTTGTTGAAGAGGGAAGAAGTCATCAACATGCTCAAGTTTCATTTGCTTCGAGCTCAAAATAGGATGGCTCAGTACACGGATCAGCACCGGAGTCCTAGAGAGTTCAACGTGGGGGATTGGGTGTTCCTCAAGCTCCAACCCTATCGGCAACACTCCTTGAAGTCTCGCACTCCCCACAAACTCTCACCCCGGTTTTATGGCCCATTCCAGGTGGAGGACAAAATTGGTGTGGTGGCCTACAAACTTAACCTCCCTCCTTCGGCTGCTATACACAATGTGTTCCATGTCAGCCAACTCAAGTTGTGCCCAAATCCTTCCGCAGCTGGTTAGACATCTCTCCCTCAGTACTTGCTTGATTTGGGACAAGCTAAGCTCCCTGAAGCCATCCTTGATAGAAAAATGGTCCGTAGAGGCAATGCAGCAACCACTAAAGTTTTGGTGAAGTGGCTAGGATATCCAGCTAATCAAGCTACTTGGGAATTTTATCAAGATTTCATGGCCAAGCACCCAGATTTTGCTCATTGAAGATCCTTGGGGACAAGGATGTTCTCAACAGGGGAGTATTGTAATAAGATCTTATGTTCCTGTGTTTTTAAATACATTCCGAATAAATGTATTGGAGTCATTTCCATTTTGCTGAGCCAATAGGGCTGTGTTGTTAGCTTGGGCCTAGCCCAGACCCGGTTTACTTCTAGTTTGTCGGATCTAAGCATCCTATATAAACTCAACCCGTATGCAGTAGAAGGTATCCAATTTCAGAATCAAAATCTTCTTCCCCAAGCTTTGTCTGTAAACGGCGATTCTCAATTGCCTCAGCTTCGAGTATCTTCGAATCGATCCCTCTTCTCTCATGGTCGATTTCTAGGTCCGGATCTACCCAGCTTCGAGTTCATTTCGGGTGAACTTCTATCTGGGATCCTATCCAAATTTGTGCTGATTTCACGTTTCCTGTTTCAGTTTGAGTCGGGAGGACGTTCAATCTAAGGGGTTCGAAGCTTCTGAAAGTAGGAGGGGATGATGGTGTCCGAGTCGGGAGCAGCTGGTGGTGTTTTAATATTTTACTCGAACCATTCTCGATGCCCTACGGTGTCGAGAATGTGTCAATCTCGACACCTAAAAACGTCAAAACTTTTCGACAACTTACGGTGTCGAAAACTATCGACGCTTTAACAAAACGTCGAGAAACACCCGCTTTTCTTGTAGTGTATATATAGATAAATCAACTAGTAATTATCCATATTTAGCAATAGATTTTCATGAAAAATTATTAGGTTATTAAAGACAGTGATTGTGTTTAATTAGAAGAAAAGGAAAGGGATAGTGTTTGCACCTAGTTTTGTTTGGTTAATTTTACCAAGGAAATGAATCAAATATTGTGTTGGTTGTAGATCCAGCTAATTGGCACTCATCAACTGATAAACTTTTTTGATTTGGGGAAGGAGGAAGTTGAGAGTAGAAAGACGAAGATGCGTGGATTTCATGGATCCTTCATCCAATTTCGTGTTCTTCTTTCTATCTCTTTCAATTCCAACCTCCAAACATCTCTCAACTTCGTCAATTTCACAATCCTCACCCAAGACCTCCAAATTTCAACGAAATTGATGAAGCTATGGCATCTCTGCACTACCCGTCAACGCTCATCAAAGCCAACAGCCACAACCGGAGATCTTCATGGCACGAGATTGATGAACTAGGGAAGAAATTACGTAGTTGATGGTTGACGCGAGATTTGACGAGTGCGAGAGAGAGAGCAAGTGAGCCTTTTTCAAGGAAAGCGTTCGATTGAGTCGATTGACCCAAGAGTATCGAGATTCGGCGAGATGATCGAGTCGACGGAGATCCGATGGAAGCTCGCCATGAAGATGTCACTGTGCAGAAGATCTGCTGAACGCCTGGACTGGATGGGACTTGTGGAGGAGGAGGAGAGGGGATGCGTCATGCGTGTGTTTTTATTTCCCTGAAAACCCTTATTTTAGTGAGGGTAACAAATGGGCCGGATCATTTGACCCTAGAAAGGAAATGATTAATTTGAGGAGTTGAACCAAATAACTTTAATTGGACCGGGCTCTAACAAAGTGTTTGTTGGACTGTTTTTTAGCGAACCAAACGAGCCCTTAATCTAACAAGTCTCACACAAGCCCTAGCTAGGCATTCAAACGCAATGAATCAATCATATTTAAGGAGTAAGAGAATTATTATTCTCATAATGAATATTGAACCCTGATACTTCGACTGATCTTTCCAAACAAAATGGTTTAGTTTCTCATGATAGAGAAGAAGACTCTAATTCATTCCAAGTATTTCGTGTTCTGAACATCGGCTTTGTACCTTCTAATAACCTTAAAAAGAGCCTTAATAAACCTAGATAAATGTTTCCTAAATACAAAATGCATAAAAACGAAGTGTGAAATGGAGATGTCCCAAAGCCACGACCCCTGTATATCACATTGTAGTACCTGCTGAAACGAGTGGTTCACACGGCCCATGCCACCTGACCACTCGTCCTATGTCACCTGGCCACACGAGAGGTGACACCTGCCCGTTGTCAGGCCCGTGCACCATGCTATGTCCTCTTTTTTTTTTGGACATCTTCTTGTCTGAATTCATGTAAGATGTCAACTGATCAGTTGTAGTTCTCTTAAAGAAATTTCCAACCCATACTCAAAATTATTCGATCGAAAAACTGAAGTCTCTAAAAATGCATTAAAAGATCAGCTTGTCAAATTGATAAGTTTTACTAACTTATTCAATTTGATTTCTTCGCTTAGTCTCTCCTTCTTGTCGATGCTTCATTGGATCATCACTAAATTTGCCTTCAATGTATTAAAATTTGACTTCCTCAACCAATGTATTATCAACAAATGTCTCGATACTTCCTTGAATCATCACTAATTTATACACTACATGTCTACATGCACATGACCTAAATTGACTTAATTAAATGTAATTACCTATCCTAAACATGAATGAAATGGATGATATCACTTCCATCTATAGAAAAGAGAAATATACAACCCCAATATAATTCGATCTCTATGGAATGTACAAAAATAAGGAAATACCTATATAATAGTCTATATAATTTTTTTTTAATCTAATATCTTCTTTAAATATCTTCTCTCCATATAGTCTCATCTTCCTCTGATAAATCACACTTTCAAATTAGTTTCGGTTCTATCTTCTCAAGATACGCATCCCTTTTTCTTTAATGCCATGTTAGGCACTTTGTCTATCATGGAAAATATCTTGAACTTC
The DNA here is from genome assembly GCA_963922045.1 of Persicaria maculosa. Classification (NCBI taxonomy): domain Eukaryota; kingdom Viridiplantae; phylum Streptophyta; class Magnoliopsida; order Caryophyllales; family Polygonaceae; genus Persicaria; species Persicaria maculosa. The sequence continues at coordinate 35,480,823 of OY998269.1, read as the reverse complement.
ACAGTTTCTCTTTACTTCTTTGTTCTTGACCATCATATCAGTATCTTGCACATCACTTAAGACATATCAAGTATTGGCGATAGTTGGTGCTTGAAAACCATGAGAACATGAAGAAACCATATCTCTCCGACAAATTGGAAGAGATGCGTCACTCTTTGTGCATCTAAATGAGCTTTATTAATATTTGAAAAAAGAGCTAAGTAGTCCTCAATTAGGGACAACCCGGCCTCTTATATTATCACCAAGCGGAAGCAATTTATAAAACCCATTCGGAAAGCTAAAAGCATAATTTGCAATATTAAACAACATAATTTGCCTCACGATCGATAGGCATGACAGAACAGTAGTATAATACTTCACTATGGAATGACATAAAACTGCTAATACGATGGATGAAACCACCAGAAGATGTGCAAATCAAAGAACACAAACAAAGTATGGTGCCACTGGGGATTGATATAAAGCACCGCATTCGACGCCATGAAGAAAATGGTATATGACATACCAAGGCTCCAGAAGAGAACTTGCCAATCAAACTCTTCATCCCATGTTTCATTGTTTTCATTTGAACCGTGGAGGGTAATCGGAGGCACGTTATTGCAACTTCTTCCTTGTGGATACCCGCAAAGAAGAGCATTTCCTCTGTAGTTGTTGATGTCAAAGGTTGCAAACTGTCCACTTGTAGGAGGCTTTCCGCTCAGATTATTGTAAGACACATTGAAGATCTCTAGGAAGTTGAGAGCGCCCAACTGAGAAGGGATTGTTCCGCTCAAGTTATTGCAAGAAAAGTCTAAACTTTCGATATTCTCGAGCTTGGAGAAGCTACTCGGGATCGATCCAGATAAGTGGTTGTGTGACAGATTCAAGGCATGCATTCCTTTCAAATCCCCCAACTCCCAAGGAATATGGCCGGTAAGTTCGTTACATGACAAATCTAATCCCGACATATTCATGAATGCCGAACCCACATAAAAGTAGTTTCTATCCTTGGTTTTGAACCCTAGTTGTTCTTGATAGTAACCTTCATCTGTGCCATTAGTACCAAATGACAAGTTCTTGAAGCAAGCTGGAATTTGGCCAGAAATCCCATTATTAGACAAATCCATGATATTTAGGTGTTGTAGATTGCACAATCGACTTGGAAGTTCGCCTTGTAGCAAGTTGCCTCCAAGTAGGAGGACTCGGAGATTCTCTAGTTGATCAATCCATAACGGAATTCTACCTAAAAAACGGTTGTAACTTAGATCAAGAATCTCCAAATTCGATCCATTTGATAGTGCATATGGCACTTGTCCAAATAACTTATTGTTGTGCAAATGCAGGTAGCTGAGTCCTGAAAGGTTAGAGAAGCATGAAGGTATCCCTCCCTCTAGTTCATTTGCCGACAAATCCAGAAAGGTAAGAGATGTAAGCTCACAAACCTCATTTGGAACATTCCCCAGTAATTGATTTCCTTCCATTGACAAAATCTCAAGCTCTATTAACCCACCAATCCATTTGGGGATCTTACCAAACACATTGTTGTTGGATATATCCAAGCAACTTAATCCAGTGTTGGTAAAAATTACTCCTTCTGGGATCCCCTTGAAATGATTGTTATCCAAGAACAACCACATCAACAATGGTAGGTTCACATTGATCTTGGGAATCACATCTCCACGAAGATGGTTGTTTGATAAGTCTATGATAGTTAATGAGCTGCAACCGATGAACAAACTTTGTGGAAGCTCACCCGAGAAGTAATTGCTAGATAGGTCCAGATTCTCCAATGCAGTCATGTTGCCTATTGAATTAGGAATCCTGCCTTGTAACTGATTTTGAGATGCATTGAACCGCTGTAGATTTGGAAGGATCAAGCCAATATTTTCTTGGAGAGTACCATTTAACATGTTTTCGGACACATATAAGTAAGCCAAGGACAAGTTTTGATGATGATTAGGGAATTCAAGACTCCCTGTGAGGGAGTTCTGGTCAAGATAGAGATACTGCAGTTGAATATTGTTTTGCAGTAACCAAGTCGGAAATGATCCAACAAAGCCGTTGCCAACCATTTCGACGTTGTACAAATTATGTTGATTGGAGAGCAGCTTTACTGGAAACCTGCTAAGATTGCAGTAGTTTAATTGAAGGTACCTCAGTTGAAAAGGGGGTATCCAATGGATGTCTTCACCATCTTGTACCAAATCATTATTTGAAAGAATAAGATGAGTAAGGGTAGGAGTGTTTGAGAATGAATGACCAATGGAGATGGGCTCAAAGGAGTTGTCATTAATGTCGAGGTGCACTAGAGATGTCAGATTCGAGAGGATTGAAGTTATATTCCCGGTTAGATGATTATGTGACACATCAAGAACTCGGAGGGAGGTTATGTTGCCAAGACATTCTGGAAAGTGGCCGCTGAATTGATTAGAGTCAAGATGCAATTGCAGTAGGCTCCTTGACTCACATAGGCCTGCAAAGTTAATCATCAGCTTTAAAGTAAAAGTAAATGAGACATTATTTCTTCCAAAAGTAAAAAATGATTTGATCGAGATCAACACATTTCATCTCCTATATGAAAAAATTGAAATCAATTCCAATGTGTCAACACTAAATAGCATGCACTAGTCTATATACAATCACACGAATGGATCCTAGATATACTCAAATTTGCTAAATGTTAAATGTGTTTGACATTAAAAAAAAGTAACGAAAATTCTTTGATATAATTAATGGATTATAGATCTCTTCATATATTTAAAAAAAAACAAGCTTAATTTTAAAAATGAAAAATAAAATATATATATACACACACATAGTATCAGTCCGTTGTTTTTTTTAAAATTTTTTTTAACACGAACAGATCGTGGATCCATTTGTGTTATTTTTCAAAATCGAACGGATTCATAATCTCTTTATGTTTTTTTAAATTTTTATAATGGTTATTGGACACGTGTCAAATTTTAGGACAAATGGATCTACGATTCGTTCTATATGAGTATAACACCTAATCTTGGTGCTGGTGCATATAGCAACCCGTAGTAAATTAAACGGAAGATGAAAGAGCAAAAAGATTTGAAGAGAATTGAAGCTCCTCTTGGAAACACTTATTAACTAGTTTTTTGGAAATGAAAAGGCTGACTGGCTGAGAAAACAACTATATATACAAATTACCAACATAGAACTACACTGAGGGATTCAGCTTATGAATCTGAATTTGGTGGATCTTACCATGAGGTGTAACCGTTCCAATGATGTTATTGTTTCCCAAGTCCAGAACTTGCAACTTGTTTAGGCTCGGTAATACTACAAATTAATTCATGGAAACAAAATTGATCGAAGTGTACCTTATAAAGAAAAATTGCTTGCAAGCTTTAATATTAACTGCACAGGAATTTGCAAGTGTACACTCACCTTCAAAGCCAGCAACCAAACTTCCAATGGTGTTCCATGGCAAGCTGAGGCTAATAAGCTGTTGAAGAGGCCGGAAAACCGTCAAGTTAAGAGGCCAAGGCTGCTGATCAAAGGGCATGGTGGAGTTGAGGTAGAGTCGGATCACGTGCCCTGTGGAGGGATCGCACGTGACCTTCTCCCAAAGGCAACAATCAAGATGAGGAGTTTGAGTCCATGAAGGCAAGAGATCACCTTCTTGGTATGAGGAGGAATTGAGCATAGAGTTAAAATAAGACTTGATTTGGAGCAAATTAGCCTTCTCTTCTTGCAAGCAACAATTAATGGATTCAAAGTTGTGCGAGAGTAGCAAGAATGCTAATGCTACATAGAATGAGGATTTCATCATGGGATTGGAGACTAATAACTCCCAAGTACTATGGCTGAATCCAGATCCAACCTTCACCAGATGATGAAGTCCTATTTATAGAAAAATTGATTCGAGAAAATTATCCGCCATAATATTTTATTCATTTTTTGGGTTTTTTTTATTTTATTTTGATAAGGTAAAGATTCGGGGCCAGACATGACTCCCCGAGAGGCTGACAAATCGACAGACGAACTAACCGTCGAAAACAATACAACAAAAAGCGAACCAAAAACAGACGCAACAAAGATTGTTCGTACACGTACAAAAGGAGAGACCTAGGCTAAATGAAGATCGTCGGACGAGAACGCGGACGCGGACAGAAGCCAAGCACCATTATGGCAGCACCGCTGGTCAGCGGTACATAAGGATGTCATTTTTTGGCATTTGTTTCAACTGTTGGTGGATGGTTTTCTTAAAATTTTATTTATTACTCCATACGTAGTAAATGGGAGTGAATACTACGTACGTTACATATAAGTAACATTTGACGTATTATGTATGATTTCGAGGAAAAACCAACACCCAAAAAAAGTTTAAAAAATTATATTTATGTTATATACTTATATATTTGTAAATTTTTACTAAGAAAAATCAACAACGGGAGTATTCAAAATCACTAATTTTGAAGATTTGTAAATCTTATAGTGGTGATAAAAAAAAAAAAAGAACCAAAAGTAAATCTTGTAGTGGGATTTTTCTTGTGGTCGAGCAATCAATCATGTGCAACAAATTTTCCACAAATCTACAAGATGCTTGACCAATAAAAGTCATAGTTGTTCCTACCCAAAAAATAAAAGTCATATTCGTTCCGTTCATCCACTGTCCTTGGATAGGGGTGTGGAGAAAAATCGGACATAACTAATACTCCGTATGAAATAAAAAAAAACACGAAATAAAAAAGATAAGATACAAAAATGACACAAACCGTTAAAACATGACATTAAACGGTTCGTGTTCTGATCAGGCATATCCCCTTATCAGATACCTGACACAAACCGTTTAATTTTTTTTATTTATAGATAAGGTGATATATTACTAATATAAATACAATACCCTCATAATTGGGTAATAAAAAAAAACCCTTTTGGGGAAAAAACAACGCGCCATGGGCTCTTGCCCACGCGCCCCTAATTTTTCTCCCTCAATATGAAATTAGTGCTCAACAATCTTCTTCAATCTCCGGCCGCAACCATCTTTCGCCGTCTCGGGTTGAAATACTCTCTTCTTTGAGGGATCTCTACACCTCCTCCGGGAGTCTTAAATCTCCTTCGAGAGCCCATACCCACCCCTCCGGGGTCTTGTACGCTTTCCGCTTGTCGGAGTCATTCTCCGGCGTGGTTCTGGTCATGCTTCCTCGTGTCAGATGTCCCTTCATCTTCTTCCCCATCCGGATTCCGCCGCCGCTCCCGCCCCAAATTGGCTCCACCTCCAGCCCCCTTCGTCGGATTTCGTCGGACGGCCGTGGTTGGTCTGGTTTTGCGTGTCTCGCCGGTGGTCGGGCCGGAATACCCCCAATTTCGGCCAATTAATTCCCGTCTCCATCGGATTCTTCCTGTCCGCCTTCATCCTCTTCCTCCTCCGGCTTTCGCCGTCGCGCCAGGCCCCTGGATCCACCGCTGGCCCTTTCGCTCAGTCCGGGTTGTTCTGGGTTTGCTTGGCCCCTTCCTTTTTAGGCCTTGTCTCTCCCATCTCCCGTGGGTTCTGGCCGGGTCCTGTCCCGGGGCTCCTCCTGCGGGCTCGCTCTTGTCGATCGCTCTCAGTGACGGCTCCGTTGCGTCCACTGGTGGCCGAGTTGCGCTGCCTTTGCTGACCTTGCCGGCTGTTGGCCCCGTATTCCTTGGTCCCGGTGCTAAGGGCTCCTAGCGGGCTTCCCTGCCCCGTTCGGCCTGTTTCCTTGGGCCCGGTTGTCTTCCTCCGGGCATAAGGTTTTGCCTTGGGCCCAAAGTTTGACCCGGAAAGTCTAGAAATAAATTAATAAAAAATTAAATTAAATTAAATTAAATTAAATAAATAATATTATAGATAAATAATAATTTTAATCCCTAGTTGGGTTGTCCCGCTAGGTTTATCGGTGCTTTCTGTACAGGCGGTGTGTGGCTGTACGTTGGTGTGTCTGGACTCTCTTTTCCGATTGATGGGGTTCTGGCTGCTCGGAGTTGGGTCAGGCTGGGGTCGTGGCAGTGTGTATCGAGGCGTCTCCTTTCCCCGGAATGTTGTTTTCCTGGAGGTTCGTCTTCACTGCCCACAGGTGACTCCTGATGTACCGCTGGCCTGCGGTGTTGCTTTTGGGTAGCGCTTGGCTTCGTTCGTTCGTCTACGTCCTCATCTCACTTGGTTTAGTTGTGTTTAGGTTCGCCTTGTAGAGTTTTTTTGCTTGTATTTTGCACCTTCTTTGTATTTTTCGTTGTTTACGACGGTCTTCCGTCTGCCGACTCGTCGGCCTTCGAGGTTCAGGTATATCTGACCTCGAATTTTTTCCTAATCAAAAAAAAAAAAAACAATACCCTCAGAATTGATAATGTTAGCTAGTCCAGTTGGCATTTGCCCAAGTGTGTCCGTGCTTGTTTAGCTCAACCCAGGTTCGAATCCAGATTTTTTTTAAATCTTCCTTTTTTTAGTATATAAAGACCTTTCAACTCCCAAAAAAAAAACTCTAGCCGCACTATCTCCTCTCTCTCATTGTCTCACATCCTCTCCAAATTTCAGATTTATTCTTCACTCTCTCTCCCTTTCAAATTTCTCAAGTCTCGACTGCTTTTCTCACCTATCTCTGGTGGCTCAACGAGGCGGCAAAGGAGACCATGTCCATGACGAAGGCGGCTCACTTCCCAGCAAGTCGCTACCCCTAATCGAAACAGAGACAACGCCTTCTACTCCGTCACAACTAGGTGGCGACAAGGCGACTCACGATAATGGAACGATGAGGCATGAAAGAATTGGATTTCACTTGTATTTTCATGAGTATAATTACATGAATATATAGAGATAGGAAGATCTATCTTTTCCTAAAGATATGATTTTACATGTGATCTTTCTCATTAGATAGATACACCAAAGTCTATCCTTTTACCCCCTCCCCCCCGCAAGCCGATGGTCGAGTCTGGACCAGAAGCTTGGAACGCAAAGAAGAAAACAGTCGGCCGACAAGGGCCTTGGTAAAGATATCAGCACGTTGATCAGCAGCAGGAATGAGGCGAACCACGAGCTCTCTGGAATCAACCTTTTCCCGAACAAAATAGTAGTCAAGACGGATATGCTTAGAACGGGAGTTAATCACTGGATTGGATGCCATGAACATAGCAGACAAGTTGTCACAAAGAAGAACAGGGATCCCTCGAATTGGTTGACGGAGTTCAAACAGGAGCTGACGCAGCCAAACCAACTCTGCAGTGGCAAAGGCAATGGCTCGATACTCCGCTTCTGTGCTGGAACGAGAGACGACCTGTTGTTTGCGGGAAGCCCAACTAATAAGATTTCCACCAAAGAAGATCGTAAAGCCATGTTGGGAGCGGAGATCGACATGGTCGGAAGCCCAACTAGCATAAGAGAAGACCACCAAATCTGTAGAGGGCGATGCAGACAGAGATAGCCCATGATCAAGAGTACCTTTGACATAACGAAGAATGCGTTTGACATCTTGCCAATGGCACTGGCGAGGTTGATGCAGATGCTGACAGGCACGGTTGACTGCATAGCTAAGCTCAGGGCGAGTAATCATCGCATACTGTAAGCTGCCAACAACCTGACGATATGGACGAGGGTCATCCAGAAAGGGCGAATGAATACCTGACGATCGAGAGCTGGATGGATCATCAGGAGAAGAGATGGGTTTGGCGTCGAGCATGCCACACCGGTCTAAGATATCATATAGGTACTTGGATTGGGAGAGGTGTATGCCGGAGGAGCTGTACGTCACTTCAATTCCAAGGAAGTAGTGTAGGGTACCAAGATCTTTCAAAGAGAAAGTGCGATTGAGATCAACCACAAACTGCTGCAGGAAAGATGTGTCGGAGCCTGTAACAATGATGTCGTCCACATAGACGAGAACATATGTGACACTGGAGGCAGAATGTCGAACAAACAGAGACGTGTCAGCATAGCAGGCCTTGAATCCGCGTTGCTGGAGACAGAACTTGAGTTTGGTGAACCATGCCCGTGGAGCTTGTTTGAGGCCATACAATGCCTTCTTCAATTTACAAACATAATGAGGCTTGCTGGAGTCAACGAACCCCTTTGGTTGATCCATGTAGACTGTCTCATGCAAATCCCCATTAAGAAAGGCGTTGTTGATGTCAAGTTGTCGAATGGACCACCCTTTGAAGAGGGCAATAGTAAGAACTAACCGGATAGTGGTGGGTTTGACAACCGGACTGAATGTATCAAAATAATCGACGCCTTCTTCCTGATGAAAGCCTTTGGCAACAAGGCGTGCTTTATAGCGGGCAATGTGTCCATCAGCGGTACGCTTGATGCGGTAGACCCACTTGTTGCCAACAACATTGGCACCTACGGGACGAGGGACAAGAACCCATGTGTGGTTATGATGAAGCGCATTGAACTCTTGTTGCATTGCCGACTGCTAGTGAGGGCTCTTAGAAGCTTGGGAGAATAGAGTGGGCTCAACATCCGGCGGAGGATAAAGTTCATTCAACTTAAACTTTCGGGATAGAAAATGAATCTCAATTTTTTAACCTAAAAATAAAATTAATCCAATACGATTCTCGTTGCCCAACCAAAAATTCCTGAAATTTAATACTAATCGAATGACTATAGCCTTAGCTAGATTCAACCTACCTGACCAAGGGCAATAGATGAATGGAATGACTATGACTTTTATTGGTCAAACATTTTGAAAATTTGTGGAAAATTTGTTGCACATGATCGATTGCTTGACCAAGGAAAATCCCACTACAAGATTTACAAATCTTCAAAATTAGTGATTTTGAATATAATACTCCCAGTTCTGATTTCTCTTGATCTATATATATATAAATATAGTTTTTTAAACTTTTCTTAGTGCTGATTTCTTCTCAAAATCATAAATAATACACCGAGTGTTACATACGGAGTATTAAATCAAATTTTAAGAAAATCATCCATTAATTGTTGAAACAAATACCCAAAAAATGAATAAAATATTAGGACTGGTAATTTCCCTGAATCAATTTCTTATAAATAGGCCTTGATCATCTGGTGAAGGAATATTTTATATAGTTTTTAATCATCCATTAATCATCAACATTATAACAAAATGAGACATTAATATTTTATATAGTTTTTAACACCTAAAAAATGTGCATGAATAGTAAAGCGTCAAGTTTTAATTAATGGAGGGATAGTTGTTTTCTCAGCCTTTTCATTTCCCCAAAACTAGTTAATAGTTTGGCAAAATACTAGTTGATAGGGTAGCTGAAACTGATGGGATAGCTGAAGCGGGTGTATTATTTTTGTTAAATATATGTTAATAAGCTGGTATGATGTTTGGTAAACCTACCAGTTGGAGTAGCCGATGGAAACATGTGAATAGAAAATCGTAAGCTCCCAAAAACTTTGGTAGTTGTTGAAATACTCTCATTCCAAAAGCTAATTAACTAAAATCTTATATTTATTTCATTTCCAACTATATAATATCAAAATAAATAGATCCAATAAACTAGCTAATAGGTTTTTATTTTGCCAAACGGAGCTTAAGTGTATCCAAGAGGAGCTTCAATTCTATTGAAAGCTTTTCGCTATTACATCTTTTGTCTAATTTACTATTGACATCTTGGAATTAATTTCAATTTTCAATTCATATAGGAGATAAAATATGCTAATATCCATCAATTGGTTTTTTACTTTTAAAAGAATTAATGTCTCATTTTGTTATAATGTTGATGATTAATTTTACAGGCCTATGTGAGTCAAGGAGCCTGCTAGAGCTGCATCTTGACTCCAATCAATTCAACGGCCACTCCCAGATTGTGTTGGAAACATCACCTCCCTCCAAGTTCTTGATGTGTCGCATAATCATCTAACCGGGAATATAACTTCAATCCTCTTGAATCTGATATCTCTAGTGCACCTCAACCTTAATGACAACTCCTTTGAGCCCATCTCCATTCGTCGTTCCTTCTCAAATACTCCCACTCTCACTCGTCTTAGTCTTTCAAATAGTGATTTGTTACAAGATGGTGAATATATCGATTGGATACCTTCCTTCCAACTGAGGTACCTTCAACTAAATTACTGCAATCTTAGGAAGTTCCCAGTAAAGCTCCTCTCAAATCAACATAATTTGCACAACGTCGAAATGGTTGGCAATGGCTTTGTTGGATCATTTCCGACTTGGTTACTGTAGAACAACTTTCAACTTCAATATCTCTATCTTGAACAGAATTCACTCACAGGGAGTCTTGAATTCCCCAATCATAAAAAATTGTCCTTGGCTTACTTATATGTTTTTGAAAACATGTTAAATGGTACCCTCCAAGAAAATATTGGCTTGATCCTTCCAAATTTCCAACAGCTAAATGCATCTAAAAATCAATTACAAGGTAGGATTCCTATTTCAATAGGCAACATGACCGCATTGGAGAATCTTGATCTATCTAGCAATTACTTCTCGGGTGAGCTTCCACAAAGTTTGTTCATTGGTTGCAGCTCGTTAACTATCATAGACCTATCAAACAACCATCTCTAGGGAGATGTGATTCCCAAGATCAATGTGAACCTAACGTTGCTGATGTGGTTGTTCTTGGATAACAATCATTTCAATGAGATTCCAGAGGGAATCATTTTTGCCAACACTGGATTAAGTTGCTTGGATATATCCAACAATAATGTGTTTGGTAAGATCCCCAAATGGATTGGTGGGTTAACAGAGATGCAGATTTTATCAATGGAAGGAAATCAATTACAGGGCAATGTTCCAAATGAGGTTTGCAATCTTACATCTCTTACCTTTTTGGATTTGTCGACAAACGAACTAGAGGGAGGGATACCTTCATGCTTCTTTAATCTTTTAGAACTGAGCTACCTGCATTTGCACAACAATAAGTTATTTGCACAAGTGCCATATGCACTATCCGATGGATCAAATTTGGAGATTCTTGATCTAAGTTACAACCATGAATTCCATTATGGATTGATCAACTAAGGAATCTCAGAGTCCTTCTACTTGGAGGCAACTTGCTACAAGGCAAACTTCCAAGTCGATTGTGTCATTTACAACATCTTAATATCATGGATTTGTCTAATAATGGGATTTCTGGCCAAATTCCATCTTGCTTTAAGAACATGTCCTTTGGTACTAATGGCACAGATGAAGGTTACTATCAGGAACAACTAGGGTTCAAAACCAAGGACAGAAAATACTTTTATGTTGGTTTGGCATTCATGAATATGTCGGGATTAGATTTGTCATGTAACCAACTTACTGGCCACATTCCTTGGCAGTTGGGGGATTTGAAAGGAATGCATGCCTTGAATCTGTCACACAACCACTTATCTAGACCGATCCCAAGTAGCTTCTCCAAGCTCAAGAGCATTGAAAGTTTAGACTTCTCTTGCAATAACTTGAGTGGAACAATACCTTCTCATCTAGGTGATCACAACTTCCTAGAGATCTTCAATGTGTCTTACAATAATATGAGCGGAAAGCCTCCTACGAATGGACAGTTTGCAACCTTTGACATCAACAACTACAGAGGAAATGCTCTTCTATGGGGGTATCCACAAGGAAGAAGTTGCAATGACCTACCTCCAGTTACCCCCAGTTCCAATGAAAACAATGAAACATAGGGTGAAGAGTTTGATTGGAAAGTTCTCTTTTGGAATCTTGGCATGTCGTATGTCATTTTCTTCATGGCGTCGAATGCGGTGCTTTATATCAATCCCCAGTGGCGCTATACTTTGTTTTTATTTTTTGATTTGCACATCTTTTGGTGGCTTCATCCATCGTATTAGCTGTTTTATGTCATTGCATAGTGGAGTATTATACTATACTTCCCTCATGCATGTCATAAGACAAATTATGTTGTTTAATATCACAAACTAGGGCTGATATTCAAGCCGAGCAGCTCGAGCTCGGCTTGGGATCGGCTCGGAAAAAACTCGGCTCGAGCTCGTTCGAATTTAAAAATGAGCCGAGTTCGAGCTTGAAGTCGAGCTCGTCACGAGCTCGAGCCAAGCTCGAGCCGAGCTCGAGCTTGCTCGTTTTGCTTGTTTTATATTGTAATTACTTGTTTACCCCTAGGTTTTATTTTCACCCAACTATACCTACCCTTGTCCAATTGTTATGCCCATTCTCTCCAGCTGCCAACCTTTACTCTGCATCTGCTCTCTCTCTCTCTTCTTCTCGTTCAGTCCATCTGCTCTCTCGCTCTCTCGCCCAGTCGCCCTCTCTCTCTTACTCTCTCATCTTCTCTCAGTCGCCGCCTCCGATCTTGATCGCCGCTCGTCATCCTTAGATCTGGGTCGCCCCTCGTCGTGCCTCGTCATCCTCCCATCGCCCGTCGCCTATCGTCTTCCTCGGATCTAGGTCTCGCCGTTGCTCGCTTCCTCAGATCTAGGTCTCGTCCGTCGCCTGTCCTCTCTCGCTCGCCGCCTCCAATCTCAGTCGCCCCTCGTCATCCTCAGAGCTGGGCCGCCCTCCGTCGCTCGCTTCCTCGCTCGTCCTCAGATCTGGCTCACCCTCGCCTCCTCTCGCCCTCACTTGCTTCCACTGTGACGGCTGATTTCCGCCTTCTCGTCCTCGGATCTAACTCCCTCCTTACAGATTCAATCCACTTTAGGTTATTTGATTTCAAGTTATTCAATTTCTTTAGGTTATTTGATTTTAGTTTATTTGATTTCAAGTCATTTGATTTCAATTTGTATACACTGAAATTAGTTTGTATGAACCGAAGTTGAAGGGTTATTTGATTGTGTGATTGAAATTGAATGAGAAAAAAAAAAAGTTGGACTATATTGTGTATTGTGTTTTGCTGATTGCCAAATTGTGTATTATTGGCTGAGCTTGAATGAAAACCGAGCTTAAATCAAGCTAAAGTCAGTCAAAAATTGTAACAGAGCAAACGAGCTCACGAGCTCGAGTATAAGCGAGTTCGAGCTCGGCTCGAGTATAAACAAGCTCACGAGCTCGAGCTCGAGCACTCCTTTCAGCTCGCGAACCGAGCTCGAACACTTGTTTAGGCTCGTTTCCATATGGAGCTCGAGCTTGGCTCGTTTATAAACGAGCCGAGCTTGAACACTAGGTACTCGAGCTCGTGAGCTCGTATATCACCCCTATTACAAACTATGCTTTTAGTTTCCCAGTTGGGTTTTATATATTGCTTCTGATTTGTGATAATGTAAGGGATCAGGTTGTTCCCAATTAAGAACTACTTACCTCTTTTATTATTAATAATAATGAAGCACATCTAGATGGAAAAAGAGTATTGCCTCTCGTTCAATTTGTTGGAGAACTATGGGTTCTTCATGTTCTTAGGATTATTAGTTCAATATAGCTAAGATGAATGTGTATTTTAACGAAGAAGAAAATTAAGAAATCTTTAAAAAAAAAAAAACCATTCCGACTTAAGAGCACATTGTCAACAAAAATACAACAACTTAATTCATCAAATGAAGCACAACAACACAACTTCGACAGCCAAAATCAATCTTTCTTTTCAATTGAACTTGTATCATTAGTAAAATAGGCCATCACACTTTGTACTGGAAGGGCTTGAAAAGGCGGAACGACTCGGCGATCCCTTGGAAAGAGGCACAGGTAGAGGCCAGGGCAACCACCAAGCACAACATGTTGAGGAGCTGTAGGAAGAACCACTTTCCGGTCCCCCGACGCAGCTTATTCTGCGCAATATACATCTGGATGGGGAAGTAGACGGTGAGGGGCCAAAAGCCGAGTGCTCCGAGGAGGGCGAGGATGTCGTTGAAGAAGGGCATTGCCATGGCCAATGTGGTTGCCACAACCACAAACCCACTCCTACAAGTGAGCCTCAGCATGTTGAAGCTGAAGATGGGCCCTTCGGTTTTGCTACTCCCTATTTGGTACTCTGCGTTTACGAATTTCGATTTGGGCCACCTCTTTTGGGCCCACTTTTCCATTGCGTTGTATAATGGCTGTGCAAATACCTGGCCCACAAAGCCCAAATAACATCTATGAATCGAAGGGATCGTAACATTTTATAGCATGAGTGATTTTTTTATAATAAAAAAATTAGTAAGTTAATATGTTTTATTTTTATCAAATATTATGTTCAAACACAAAAAATACTCTTAAGGTTGCAAGATTTTAAAAATCTAATATATTGAAAAAATCTTACATTTAAAGTAAAATAGATAGAAGAAGTCCCTCGCTCTGGGGTGTTTGGAAGTCTGTGGTGACAGGGTTTCGAAAGTTGGTAGTTTCTATCAGTTAGTGGCGGTTAGGTGACGGTTGGGGGCAGTTCTCCGGGTGTTTCGTACCACAGACCGGGGAGATGGCTGATGCCGGGGAAAAGGAAGATGTGGAAGGCCTGCGTATGGCGTGGGAAGGGTTACAACTAACAGAAGCAGAGGCAACAGTCCTGGAAACGGAAGGAGATACGATTACAACTGACAAAATCTCCTTGTTCTTAGCGGGGAAATTTGTGACAGAACAGTCCATCAATAAGGATGCGTTCAGGCGTACGATCCGACAAGTTTAGAGAATCAGAGAAGATCCTGTGATTCGGGATGTGGGCGACAAGCAGTTCATGTTTCAATTCTTTAATATGGAAGACAAGAAGCGAGTACTCGAGGGGTGTCCATGGACCTTTGATGACTCTCTCCTTGTTTTGAAGGAAGTGGAAGCCACATAAGGTTTTGACGATATGGCATTCACTCATTCACCATTCTAGGTGATAGCCAAGAATGTTCCGGTAGGGAAGCAATCGATGGCGACAGCAAAGGCTATCGGAGGACGTCTGGGCGAGTTCCTGGACTATGACCAACCGGAGTTCGAGGGATTCCAAAGACAAACGAGATTCAAAGTAAAAGTAGATCTCTCGAAGCCTCTGGTGCGGGGGTAAAACTGAGAGTGGGAGACTTTTGGAAGCGGATTGACATTTAGTACGAACGGCTTCCGACCTTCTGTTTCCAATGCGGGCGTATTGGCCACATTGTTCGGTTCTGTCCAGGTAAGGTAGTGACAGAGGAAAACCGAATCTCGAACCAATTTGGCCCGTGGCTGAGAGCAACCATCAGTAGCAGGCGACCTCGTATAAGTGTGGAAGAGCGTGAGAAGGATGCCAGAAAGATGGAGAAATTTATGAGCTCACACTCGGGGGGGCAAGAGGATGCAATGGTGATAGGGGGAGATCAGAGTTCCCAAAGGTCTGAGAAAACCGACAAGGCAAACGACGTCGAGGTAGATATGGGGAAGGTAAACGAGGTGGGGCAGGAAGTTATTGGTAGGGGGAATGGGGGGTGCTCAGAGGCTGTGGAGAAGGTTGATAAACAGGACACGGGTTTGGGTCTGAAGGTGAGTGTTGAGAGGGATTCAACACTGGTGCAAAAGGAAGGATCCCAGGACATAGAACAGGACCTACCGGGGATGCAGTTTGATGAGTCGGAGGGAAATGTGACCACAAAACGGAAGGCATTAGAATTGGGCGACAATCACAGTGAAAGCTTGAAGAAACCTCGCTTTGGAGGGACGGGGGAACAGACTGAATCGAACGAGAAAGTAGCGGGTGCTGGTGATCAGCCCCGCGAAGGACAATGAAAATCCTAAGCTGGAACTGACAAGGGTTGGGCAACCCTCAGACAGTTCGCGCTCTCCAGGATTGGTCCTGGAAGTTACAGCCCAATATAGTGTTTGCGATGGAGACGATGATTGCGAGGCGTGATCTTGAACCGACCATGAGGAAGTGCAGATTCACCCAAGGTTTGTGCTTGGATAGCCAAGGCCTATCGGGGGGTTTAGGCTTCTGGTGGAGAAATGTAAATGCCACTATAAAGTCGTTTTCCCAGCGACATATAAGTGCGGAAATTACGGAGGAGGATGGATTTAGATGGGTGGCAGTGGGGCTCTATGGGTGGCCCTCGAGGGAGAGGAAGCAAGAAACATGGAATTTGATGCGAAGGCTGAGTTCTGAATATAATCTGCCGTTGTGTTTCTTTGGAGATTTCAACGAGATTCTTTCCCAGGAAGAGAAGGAAGGAGGGGCGCCAAGGCCACAACAAGAGATGGACGCTTCGGTTGATGATTGTGGATTAATTGATTTGGGATGGAGCGGCATGAAGCTCACATGGGAGAGAGGATGAAATGCGTCATCTGTAGTCAGGGAAAGGCTTGATCGTTTTTTGGCCGATGCCAACTGGTGTGAGCACTTTCCTTCCTTTCAAGCCCGGAACCTCCAAAGATATTGCTCTGACCATTCAGTTATAGTCCTTGACACTAAGCAAAGAGTAGTGCAGAGAGGGAAACGACGTTTCTGTTTCGAGACCATGTGGTTAAACTACAGCGAATATCTTAATATTGTGCAGAGCCAATGGAGGAATACGAGGGGTGGTCCCAAGGAGAAGATCACAAAGTGTGCTTTGGGACTAGATACATGGGCTCGTAGTGAATTTAAAGGGCGTAAGAAGCAGATTCGAGAAGCCGAGGCAGAACTACACAGATTGCAGGGGCTACCGCCGTCAGGGGATCTGATGAAGGAAGCTCGGGAGATTGTGGAAAGGCTGGATAAGCTTCATAAAGATGAAGAGTCGTTCTGGCATCTCCGAAGCCGCAAAAGTGCATTAAGGGATGGGGACAAGAATACGTCCTACTTCCATCGTCGGGCAAGCCAACGGAAGAAGAGGAATCACATCTCTTCGCTGGAGGATGCAAACGGCAATATGCAGACAGGGGATGCTGCGATAGAGAGGGTTATCGTGGATTTTTTTTATAAGCTATTCAGGTCGAATGGGACTTCCCATATGGAGGAGGCTTTGGATGCGATTTCGTGCAGAATCTCTGCGGAGATGAATGCTGACTTTGACAGGATGCCCACGGCGGATGAGGTTTGGAGGGCTGTTCATCAAATGCACCCGTCGAAGGCTCCGGGCCCAGACGGGATGCACGCTGCCTTCTTTCATAAATTCTGGGATGTAGTAGGGAGCGACGTCGTTAGTTTTATGCAATCATGGTGGAGTGGGAATGTAACTTTGCAATCAATAAACGAGAACATTATTACTCTAATCCCCAAAGTCGCTGACCCGAAGAAGGTGTTGGAGTTTAGGCCAATAAGTTTGTGCAACGTCATTTACAAGATCGTATCGAAAACAATGGCAAATCGTCTGAAGCAGCTGCTCCCTACCATCATATCACCAGAACAGTCCGCCTTTGTGTCGGGAAGGAACATTACTGACAACGCTATCATCGCCCTGAAGATATTTCATTTTATGAAGGGTTTGAGGTCGGGCAAGAAGGGATGGATGTCTCTAAAGACTGATATGAGCAAGGCATACGAACGGTCAGGTGCGAGGGAGTCTATCACCAACCCGGGGGTTACGCCAGGGGGATCCGATTTCACCATATCTGTTTATCATTTGCGCAGAGGTGTTCTCGGCCCTGATAACTAGGAGGGCGATGGAGCAAAGCATCCACAGGATCCAAATCAGTTGACAGGCGCCAAAGATCAGCCACCTCTTTTTTGCGGATGATAGCATGTTGTTCGTGAGAGCTACTCCGCAAGAATGCTCGCAACTCGCCGGGATCATCCGGCTATATGAAAGAGCATCGGGTCAGAAAGTGAACTTGCAGAATTCAGAAGTAGCTTTTAGTCATAACGTGGAATACCAACAGAAGGTGGTTATCGCTGGTCTCTTGGGTGTGCATATGGTCGATCGTCACTCTCGGTATCTAGGCCTTCCGACGTGGGTGGGGCGCTCAAAGAAGGCCACTTTCGAATCATTAAAGGAGAGAATATGGCAGAAGACTCAGGGGTGGACGGAGAAAGCATTGTCGCATGCGGGTAAGGAGATCCTTATAAAGTCTGTGCTGCAAGGTATTCCTAATTACGTGATGGGTATGTTCCGTTTGTCGGATGTGCTGATTGAAGAGATCCATAGTATCCTAGCCAGGTTTTGGTGGGGCTCCTCGGGGCAAAATCGAAAGATCCATTGGTGCCGATGGGAGATCCTATGCGCCCCTAAACAAATGGGCGGGATGGGGTTTCGCGACCTGCGAATCTTCAATGACGCCCTCTTAGCAAAGCAGGGCTGGCGCTTGGTGCAGGACCCCACGACATTAGTTGCCCAGGTTCTGCAGGCGCGTTATTTTAGAGGGGAGTCTTTCCTAGATGCAAGTCTTGGGACAAATCCAAGCTTCTCCTGGCGAAGCATATGGAGTGCGAAAGCGCTTCTTTTAGAGGGCCTTGGGTGGAGGGTTGGCTCGGGGTAGAGAATTAACGTATGGGGTTCGAATTGGCTGACTCGAGAAGGTCAACCGGTGGCCCCTGTACTGCAGGCGCATTCAGATTTGGATCTCACTATAGGTTCTATGAGGGATGTCGATAACGGTTGTTGGCGATATGATGTCCTGCAGGCAAACTTCAGGGAAGAGGATGTGGCTAGTATCCTTGCTATTCCTATTAGCCCTCGTCAACATGTTGATTCCCGAACATGGTGCCCGAATAAGGGTGGGATGTTTACTGTTAAATCAGCCTACTGGCTGGGCTGCTCGGGTCATTTGCCAAGCTGGTTTCAGAGGCTGAATGGGATCGCAGACGACGTGTGGGGTTGGCTATGGAAGTTGAGAGCCCCACCGAAGGTTCTTCTCTTCGCATGAAGGGCTCTTAATGGGGCGTTGGTTGTTCGCTCCGGATTGTTTGGACGTCATATTACTGATTCGCCATTGTGTGAGGGGTGTGGTGCTGATGAAACCGTACTACACGCCATTCTCGACTGCCCAACAGTTGCACAAGCCTGGGAGGGGTCGTCGATTGGAGTCCGAGTGCGGGGAAGAGAGGCAATGTCGCTGATGGACCTTGTCAAGGAGGTTCATGATGAAGCGGGGTCGGCGGGCCTTTTGGATTTCTTTACAAATGCCTGGGTGGCATGGACGGTGAGGAACCTACTGTTGTTCGATGAAAGACCACCAAACATAGCACTGTTGAGGGATGGCTTCAGGAAGCTTGTCAGCGATTACAGGGAGATCTGGGCGTAGAGGAACGACGAAAATGGGGTACTGAATCGACAGGCTGTGGGGAGGAGCACCTGGGCTAGGCCGGGGGCTGGATTCCTCAAAGTGAACACCGATGCATCCTTGTGTGAAGGGGGGTTTGTGTGGTTGGGTGCGGTCGCCCGGAATGACGAAGGGCACTTGGCGTGGGCTGCGGTCCGGCGAGTGAAGGCAAGGTGGGACGTGGGTGTCGCAGAACTGAAGGCGGCGCTGATGGGGTTGGAGACAGCCGAAGCACTGGATGCTAGTTGTGTGCACCTGGAGTCGGACTCTCTCCATTTGGTACACACTCTTAGCAGTAGAGGGACGATGATGTCGTACTCTCAAATGGTGGCTGAAGATATTCATCTAATTGTTTCAAATTTCAATGCTTTTACTCATAGTCATGTGCGCCCTAGTGGTAATCTTTTGGCACATTCGGTCGCGAGACTTGTCCCACCGAATGGGGCCGATCATGTATACGTTGATTCGTTTCCGCAAGGGTTAATTGACCTTGCGGAGATTGATCTTATATAATCAACGGAGCCGCCTTTTATTCAAAAAAAAAGGGAAACAATAAGAAATTCAGTCTTTCTTTCAAAAAAAAGTAAAATATTTTAAATTGTTTGTATAGTCACAAAAGATCGTGAAAAATAATACAGCACGTAGGATCAGGATCATAAATAAGATCTTACTATTCTCTAGATTATTTTTGGATCATATCATGTTACTTTCTATAAGATTACTTATTCAATAAGATTATAAGTAGTAGGATTGGGATCGTTCTATTATTTTTTTAATCGCAAAATTGTCAAAATTGTAGAAACGGATCGGGATTTTAAGTTAGCCAAGTCGGATTTGAGGCGGATCAGCTCAAGTACGTTTAGATTCATTTCTTTGCTCAATTTGTCAAATTGGGTCTTGGTTACTTCATTTCGAATTCAGGTCATTTTGAGTTATATTTAAAGAGTATATAATGTACCTGATAGGCACCAACTAGGTGAATCACGATGAAGATGTTGGCCAAGTCGACGAGCCAAAAGGGCTCGTAGAAGCCAAAACCGGTCAGCATGTTCCCTGGTGCGTCGTTCCCAAAGGCTGCATAGCCAAAGCAACCACACATCATGTAGAAGGCGGTGGTGGTCACCACACCCATCACATTTGCCTTCTTCATCACCTTATTCTCCGACGGAGGTGACTTTATTGTGTCCTAATATTCAAGCAAAAACCATGAACATATTGTAACACTCATAACCGTTATTACACATGTAACACTTTTTTATATTTACCTGGATTTCGATGAGAACTTGGGAGTAAGTGTAAGCAAAAGCAATATCTCCAAGAGCTCTAAACATCCTCCATATCTTGTCTGCAAAAGATATACCCATTCCTACTTCCACCCCAGTTATCGTGCTCTTCCCGACATTGCCTGCGCAAGTTTCATGGTTTCTAAGACGACGGAACCAAATGCAAAGCGAATAGAAAGGGTACAAAGTTAAAATTTATGTTACCTGAAGCAATCTTAGTGATTGCAAGACCAATACCAATGGAAGAGTATCCAAATGACATGACAGCCGCGACCATCGACAACCAAGATAGCTTATGGAAGTTGGGGATCTGAGACAAGAAGATCTCGAAGATCCCCAAAGCTATCATGTAAGGATTATTGGTGAATTTACAATCAGCTTCATGGCCTTTCTTATGGAAGCAATTTGACTTGTGCACTGCCCTGAAACATGCAAGAAAAAACCGTCACGAAAAAAAATGAACCGTCACTATTTCCATTGCAAAACCCGAAGAGGAAGTCGACTTACACCATGCTTGTGGAAGCTGTGATGGTGTAACCAATGATCATCCCGCTAAGGTTGGCATACTGAACAATGGCACAAGCGACGCACATCATGTCGCCTAAAACCGTCGCAATCATACATAAAGAAATTAGGCAAGACAAAAAAAAAAAAAGTTTGTTAAGGTAAGGTGAGAAGGGAATGGTATAGTTATGTGGAATATATATATATATGTACCTAAGCTGGATCGGACCACCTCCATGTACGTGTAGTTCCTCTTGCCTGATACAGGGTCAGGGGAGCGGTAGCAGTCGGCGAGGAGGTTGGAGGTGTAGAGAGTGATGCCAGAGAAGATGACTAGAGTGGAGACACCGGCAACCCAACCGAGCTGAGCCATGCCCCATGAAAGGGAGAGGACACCGGAGCCTATGATGGCCGTGATTATGTGTGCACTTGCCGTCCACAAGGTCCCTATATTGTTTTTTGGTTATACAATTACATGTACAAATTAATATTAGTACTAGTTTGAGATGTATATGTGACTACTAATTTAGATCACTGAATTGGTTAAATCAGGGCAAGGAAAATGTTAAATTTGTAGTTCATATATGGATGCTAACCATGCCAACTCCTTTGTAAAACAATAAATTTAACGAGAAGATTAATTAGTCGATCAACATATAAATTAATCATTTTCTGAATAAAACAAAGAAGACCATAGTTGATTATATCAAATTTATTTTTTTTACAAGGACCATTTAAATATGTAGTCTCTAGTTGCTTCATTTCAATTTATACACCAATATATGATACGTTGTTTACGGATTCCAACCCCGCTCATAATTAGAAAAAAAAAAAAGAAGCAAATTAAGAAACAAGGAGGGAGGGGAATGGAGGGAGATGGAGAGACCAGTTCGAGAGGGTCTGCCATCATCATCAAGGAGGCCATGAGGGAAGGATGAAGCTTTGAGTGGATCAACACCTGTCTCCCACCCTCTCTCCTCCATCTCCTTTCCTGTTGCTCTTCCCATTCTCCCTCCCTCTCTGCACCTTCTCGATCTCCTTTATCAGTTTTTTTTTTCTTTTATAACAAAGAGGCCTATCTATGTTATTGTTTGGTGTATATATATACGGTTGGGAGTTGAGACTTGGGAGTTTGAACAATTAAGGAGCTAGGCTAGGGATTGGTTTTAATATATATTGTGTATACAGTGTGTGTGTGTATGTGTATATATAATAGGCTGAGAGAGATGGCTGATAATCTTACAGGAACAAATGGCAATTACTGCATGCACACGGACTTAATTTAACTCCATATTCATCCATTGCTCCATTAGTAATGGTTTAAATTTCTTGCTTTTTGCTGATCGATGTTTTGACCCTGACACATCCACTAGTAATGGTTTAAATGAATTCAACATTTATGTTGCAATTGCAGATTTAGATTGAACAAACGGCTGCAACAAATATACAAGAATCTCACAAGTGATTAGAGAAGCAAGTTTAACTTGCACCTCATTTTAATTTGTTTCAACATGCAGACGCCTTTTTTTTTTTTTTTTTTTTGAGGAATTTGAAAATGAACTTGTGTGTAAAGCTACCATTACAGCGTAATTTAAGTGTTACCTTGAAATTCCTCCCTTTATTTACCAAAGCTTTGTTTACTACACTATCATCACGCATTATATTTAGGGTAATTTGAGTGTTACCCTTCCAAACCTTTGTTTACGACACTATCATCACTAGCTTTAAGGTCTACTTATTCTCTTATTTGAATACTTTTTTCTTATCCGAAATAGTTTTCACTTTGGATAACGATTGAAGTGAAACAAACACTTTTGATTTTTACCGGATGTTCTATTTATTACAATACTTAAATCTCATGTTCAAGTGCAGGATGGTTCAGCTGCGTATGGAAAAAAATAGCTTCGAGCCGTACTTGCAAACAAAACTCATGCGTAGATGTGGTAATCGGGTGGGTCGGGTTCGGATCGAGACATAATGGATTCGGGTTAAAGTTGGGTGTGATAACATTTCGAGTCGGGTCTGAACAAAATGAGTTCATTCAGACGTTGATCCTATCAGATACAATCGGATTTTCGAATCCGATTCATTCGGGTAATTTTGAATTTCGGTAAAAAAGGGTTTGATCTAATCAGGTTTCAATCAAAGCGGATTTCGGTCAATCAGATTTTGGTTAAATCGGATCCGTATGGAGCAGATGATAAATCAAATCAAATTTTAGTCAAATCAAATTTTGATTTCATTGAAATTTTAATTTGAATATAAATTCAGGTAATCAATTATAAGTCAAAATTTGATTTTAAATTTAGGTTATAAGTTTCAGTTTGATTTTTTACTCATATTTATATATTTTTTTACCTATGAGATATTTATCCTTTTTTATATAGAATAAGCTCATGTTTATTAATTCCTAATTAAAATATAATATTTAGTTATACTATAGGCATGATAATAGAAATACATATTATTAAGTAATAAAAAAAATTAGGTTGTTTTGGGTTTTAGATGTTGTGTGAGATATTTTAGAGGAAATATTAATGTTATTTTGAGTTTCAGATATAATTGGGTTTAGATTATTTTGGGTGTCGGATGTAATCAAGTTCGAGTGATTTCGAGTTTCGGATATCTTCGGATCGGTTGATTTGGGGTCAGTCTACTCGGATATAATCAAGTTTGGGTTATTATCATAATCGGATTGCTTTTGGGTCCGGGTTTAAATCGAACCAGGTTGGTCAGTCTCTAATTCAAACTTTTTTTCATTTATTCGAGTGTCGGTCAAATTCAGTGTCAAATCAATCGAATGTGTTTTCTTGAGTCAGATCGGGTATTGGCAACTCTACCCGTATAATATCCTTTTTCCAAGTATTCAACCTTATCACTCCAACACTAATAATATCGCCAATGTAGACCTATCAAAAAAAGTACCTTCAGCTCTCAACCCATTGGAGTATTGATAGACAATCCCCTTTTTAACATCGTCAAGTTTTAACTAACAATAGGCTCCCCAAAATTAACCGAGTCGATTTGCTTGGACATCCGAATGATTATCACCTTAGTTCCTCATTCAACTCCACTGAACACACAACCAATATAGGATCACATGACCTTGTATGTCACTAGAGCACACTCCCCTTGGTTCTTTTCGAGTTGTATTAGATGAGTTAGGTGATGTTTCCTTCCTTGTTGTACAAAATGTATTTATTTGATTTAGTTCAATTAATTGAGCGCCTAGCTTTCATCCTACTCCAAATATGACATTTTTTTAATCAGGTAATAATTCGGATGGAATAATTTTATCCGATAGCATCCTTACGGATGAGGTCTTGATTTCGAATGTACCAAATATGATATTTTAAAGTGTAATAAGAAATGAAGAATAATTCTTATTTAAAAGTATACTTAATAGCAACACCTACTACATGATATAGAATCTTATAAGAAGATTTTATTTTTTGTGTGTATCAAGAATCATACACCATTGTTAATTGGTGATATAAACTTTTGAATTGATTATAAATTATTATTTTTCCCCAAGCAAGAATGTATTTGACTATTGTGTATATAAAAAGTTAATTTTCAAATTTTCTTTTCTAAAGCATGCTAAAGTCACTTTTATCGAATCAACCTAACATTCTGCATTGTGGTTCAAGCTTCAAACTTACAATTATGATATTTTAGGGGGGATTAATTATTTTAATATAATCTTACCCTCTTCCTTTATGTTCTACTCCGTATTGTTTACAAGTAATTTCCTTGGTTGTTAAAATCAATAAAGATTATTCCCTTTGCTTTATCTTATTTAATCTAATGGTTTGTAAGGCATCCCATAAAGTAAAACTTCAAACAAAGTGGGAATTTCGGAGGCACTAATTAAAAAAGAGACACTTCAACTTGCAAGCTAATGCGTTTTATTAGTATTTTTGGAACATACCAAATCTTCTTCAAAGTAGTGATGTTTTGTAGACTCTATAAGATTGATAGGTGGAGGTTAGTTCGTGGCCAACACACTCATCATTGTGATTTTGGTTTTTTTTTTTTTATTAGGAAAGAATTCGGGCGAGCTACCTCTACCCGAAGGCATTCTTACGGATGAGGTCTAAAAGACCAGAATCGTTGTAAATATCGACACCTCAGGCAGAGTGGCAAAGGTGTGCAACCTTATCAGCCACTCTATTGCTTAATCGGGGAACATGAAAGAAGGAAACTTCTTTCAAAGTCGATAAATTGTGATTTTGGTAATTCAGAACGCGTTGACACAACAATCCTCCCAATCTTTTGTTTCATATAATTTTGGTGTTCTTTTACATGTTTTTTGAGAACCCTTTTACTTGTTACAATTGGTTCAATTGTTGAAATTGAGTTTCTATTTTTGTATGGAGATTGCAGCCAAATAGGTCAATATTCTTCTTTTTCAACAAGTGATAATACTTTGTATGAAATAACTCAAAACATCTTTTATTTGGCGCTCAACAATGTATTAAATGTACCATTCGGATTCAAATGGATAAGTTGCACTAAAAAATGTTCCCTTCATAGATTAAAGATCATCATTGTTTGGATGATCCAAACTGTAAAATACTGTTAAGATTTGTCATTCGAATTGATTTTGGATTGATGAATTTCTTGATAAAGAGACATTGATGATCATGGTTTCTGAAATCATCGGAAAAACCTTCAAAATCCACCGTTTCTGAAACTATGGGAACTCTCCCCCTCTATAAATCGACTCAAATCATCTGTCGTGGCCAAGGTTTCTGAAATCGTGGGAGTGGGAACCTACCCAAGAAAAAAGCTCGCAACTCTACACCTTGGCCTGCAAAATTTTCACTTATTTTGGGTCAAATTGGCCTATATCTCCTAAGGCAGCCACGATTTCTAAAACCGTAGGAGCCCTTCTCCATAGTTATAGAAGTCATGGTATAATCATGTCCTTGGCAAGAAATTGCACATGTAAATAGTAGTCCTTTTGTTATTGTACACTAAAACTAATTTTTTAAAAAAAAACCTTTTTGTTATAATATTATCTTGTATTATTATATTGGAATGGATAAACACTAGAAATCCTAGTTCCCATGTGTACTCCTATATAATGGGTCATTTGGAACCCCAATGAAGACATCACTTTCTCCTCTCTTATCTCTATACCTTTTTCTCTATTCTCTAATCTCTTTCGGTTTATCGCACGTTATCAGCACGAATTTGCTCTTTATTTTTTTTTATCAAAAATCACGTGCCTACCGATTGGTTCAGATCAATTGATTGATCTATGTAAGCCACTCCATCGGAGAAGACGTTGGCAGTATTCAATCACTTTATTCATGTTGTGATTTCCTTTAACAGTAAGCTTTGAAATTTTGATTTACTTTTGAAACCTATTACATAATCGATCAAGCCTGCATCAATTTTTTTTTATCCATGAAAGATTCAATTGGGTTTGATTTTTGTGGTAAATTACAGTTTATGTTCTTTGATTTTGACATGGTGATTGGGGACTTGTGGATTTAAGGAATTGGAAAACTTGATCCAAAAACGAATCAAATCCTTCGCTGATTTAATATTTTTGTAGTTTTTTTTTTTTTTGCGGGTTGTGATGTTGGGATTGTTTTCTATCCGTTCCTTTATGGTTCGTCGTCGGAGATCTATTCATGGCGGTGCCGCTCTCGCCATCGTGCTCCTCACCGGATCACTTAAGAGGCGGCGGCGCTACCGCCTGAGATCACCAACAACGGGCACCAACCATAGGAGGTGAGAGGCGCTCAACACCCGTGCTCGCTGCTATGGCGGTTGTGCTCACTCGGGTCGATCAATCGGCCGCTCTGTGAAATTGCAATCGGCCCTCTGAGAAGAAGACGATGAGATTAGTTTATTACAAATTTGGTTTAATTACAAAACTAGCCCTGGAGTTTTCAAAATCAAAGAATGGCTTTACTTTCTGATAATTATATAAAACGATCTAAAACTTTCAGGGATGCATATCTTGCCCCTGTGAAGTGTGAAGTATAAACACATCCCCAAAGATGATGTGTAAACATAAATTATATCAACCCCGAAGTGGTTGAATTAATCGAACAAATTTCAATTCCCGAAGTGGTTGAATCAATTGAATGAATTTCAATCCCCGAAGTGGTTGAATCAATCGAATAAGTAATTTCAATCCCCGAAGTGGTTGAATCAATCGAATAAGTAATCCCCGAAGTGGTTGAATCAATTGAATAAATTAGTCTCATCCCCCGAAGAGGATGTGTATACATAGATTACTTTATATCGATTAAATTTTATCCTCGTAGTGATGAATATGAACTCATCTCATCTCCAGAAGTAGATGAATGTACCAATCTCGAACGGACTAATCATCCTCATCTCCCGAAGTAGATGAACGAAACATCTCCTGAAGTAGATGTGAACGACTGAAAATCATCCCTATAGTGATGAACTTATTTTTTAGTTAATTTATTTGTTTCAGTTTTATTATGCATTTCAATTTGTATTTTTTTTGTCTCCAGAAGTAGACAAACATTATCCCCTGAAGAGAATGAACACAGATAATCCTAAATTGTTCCAGCAGTAACGACAACAATCTCCTGAAGAGTTGTATATGAAAAGAAAATTCATATAATGTCTCACTCTCTCATCAATACATTGTCCCTGAAGTGACAATATTCATTTCCTGAAGTAAATGAATGATAAGAGATATATTGTATATCCTTCTAAAGATTATTTATAATCATATCCAGAAGTGTATGACTTTTATTTTAAAGTTGCACAAATACTCAAAAGTGTAAAAATTGAAGCGAATGTATACAAGTTGTCATCTCCCTGAAGTGAGTAATAATCGATCATACCGTTTCTTGAAGAATATGGTTAATGTTTATATGACAACTTACTATATTTTTTTTAATGCAACTTATCATCTTTTGGAGTATATGATCAAATTATACATAATAGAGACTAATTGTCACTCGAAGTTGACAAATGAATCATCTTATGAATAAAATCATTTCTTGAAGAAAATGATAAATTGAAAAGTTTCTCCATAACTCCACATGAAGTGGACAAATAGAAATTTCTTTTATTTATTTTATTTGTTTTTTTATTCATTGCTTTATATTGAATACAATTATTATGATTTTTCTTATTGTAATTCAAAGCTCAAAGTGTTTCCCGAAGAAACAACTTATCATGAGTGTCTAATACGAAGTTTTGTTTGGCAAATGGACAATTTGGGAGGAAGGATTATCATACTCCAGTAGATTATGATGATTTTTAACACCTATATAAGAGCCCGAAGACTCTAAATATAATGGTTAAATAATCAAACAAATTGTAAGATTAGTCATCTCCATAAGAGAGCCTGGAGACTCTATTGATAGATTTTTATTAACTCCCGAAGAGTAAAGAATCTGATGAACTCTAGAAGAGTAAAAGATTTTTCAAACTCCAGAAGAGTATATGATCCTAATTTTATCATTTGTACTCTTGAAGAAGTACATGAAATGTGGGTTATGAAATATTCAGGAACTATTTTTATTTGGTCGATAAAACCAATAGAAGTAACCACATAAACACGATCCGGTTAAGAATGCCACTTCCTGACTATCCTCTAATCATTGCCAAAAGCATTCCCCTCCGGTAGAGGGTGTGAAAGAGTTTATGGTTAAGCGCTTGACCAAAGTTATTGTTGTGGCTTATAGCTTGGTAGTTGTTATACGGTTAATTCTAATGTCCTGAAGAACATTATGAATAATGATAAAATGTGTTTAATAAATACACATAGTTGGATGATGGACTCATACATGTAGTATGACACCAACGAAAGTTCTGAAAATACCCATTTAATGGCATCTAAATAAAATGAATGGATCACCATATAATTTCAATGGGTTAATTGTGAGTCTATGTAGTGTCACACAATTTAGAAACCTGAAGTTTTCGTAACCAATTATGAATTGAAAAACCAAGATGAATACCATATAGCACCAGAAGAGCATTGATCTTGTTACCTGAAGTAACAATGACACATATGTATGAATTGACATGGTATTGAATACCAATATCTCATATGACTAGTCAGAAGCAAGTCTTACAGAAATGAGAATGTATATATATGGTTTATTTGACACTCCTCTATCCCATTGAAACTTATCACTAATTGGAAGTTAGTTAATGATAAAAATATTTTTTCTTTGTGGCATCCGGTCACTCATGTGAATCGATGATGTGCGGGATCATTGAAATTCACATAGACACCCACTAAGAGGGACCAGAAAATCCTAGGACCTGAAGATCCTCAATAAGGGTGACCGAACATATATGGTCTATCATCTTGGCAAAATCAACAATAAGACCATCTATATTGAGAGTAAATGAAAAGTCTCTAATGTCTCTTGATTGGATACAATGAGACACCTACGGAACACTACCATATAGACCAGTGTAATTCCAATATTATAGATGCCTCAACACTTTGGTCATATGAAACATAAGGTAGAGAATGTTATCAAATACATTGTTGAGCGTAAGGTAGCTCACGATGACCCAGAAGAGTCATTGGTCAAATGGGCCCATGCATGTTTGCATTTCGAATTTGACACAATAACATCTCCCTAATTATCTCCAGAAGAGAGCATGTCATTTAAAGGTCTTGAATGAGCAACACATGTTCCGAGACGTACCTCCTCCAAATGAACTACAATGAGACCACAAAGAAGTTGGATGATACATGGGGTTTAAGTCCCTATTGATATCAAATACCTAGAGCTTTATAATGGTGATCAAATGCTCGGTATTTAGGGGGAGAGGAAATGAGACAATTAAGAAAGAGATTGCACGGAAGCAACTTCTCTATCATTTCATATCCGCGGATAAACACAAGTGAACCAGAAGTTCAGTAAATGAAATGATTATAAGGTTTAGCAAATATGTCATTGCAAGCATTTACTAAAGGCCAAGAAAGTGACAAAGTCACAGATACTAGCTCATTTGGAAGTTCCAGAAGTAACTCCAACTCAATGAATATCAAGTGGTTCTCAACTACACCAGAAGTGTTGGAGATCACTAGGCTCTTGGTATACGATTCCCCAGAAGTGGAAAGAGTCTATGAGAATATGATGATCATCAAACAAATAATGGATGTCGACATCGAAATGATGATAAAGAGCTAGAAAAAAAAAAGGAAATTCATGCAAGAATGAGTTCTTTAAGCATGATTGCATTGGACCTGTAATTCCAACATCGAAAAGTGCAACATCAATTGGTTTTAAGTGGGTGTTCATACAAAATAAAATATAAAGCCAAGTTGATTGCACAAAAACCTATCAAAGGTTATATGGAGAAGGTATTCACCAGAAGTGAATATAATTTTTGGATCTAAATGTAAATGACGGACGTGTTACTTGTATACACGTATAAATGAAAAAGATCGACTGATAATGCCTGAAGCATTATTGTCAAAGCCCCGTCACATACAATTGATTAAAGATCCTTATAAGAGTACCAGAAGTACCTATAATTGCGAAAATGGTGACATTGCATTAGGTCCCAAAGTACCATACAATGTTGTACTCTTTTCCTTGATCTTGGTTTTTATCTCATTGGGTTTTTCCAAGTTAAGGTTTTTAATGAGCCAACTTAGGCACCATTTAATACACCAGATCCCCCATGATCAAATGGCATACTAGGTCCTAAATTACCTTATGTTTGTGCATTGAAAGCAGCTCAACGCCAGCAAATGAAAGTCAAGAATTCGAAGTTAATTGTAATTTATGAAGACATCTCAACTTATACACGTCAAAGGCAATGTTGAGACTCAGCTATGCAACTCATACAATCAGCACCATCAAGAAGTTCAAAGAGCTTACCCGAATGAGAAGACTGCAAGAACGGCGTTGAATTTAGGGGGAGTATATACGCACTGCACTCTTTTTCCCTTCGATCAGGTTTTGTCCCACTGGGTTTCCCTGACAAGGTTTTTAACGAGGCAGTATCACCAAAGCGTATCGCATGTCATTTGTATTTTTCCTTTGTCCTAGTTTTGGTCCCGTTGGGTTTTCTAGGCGAGGTTTTTAATATGACAATTTTTGTAATACTTAAGGATGTTTATCCAAGGGGGAGTGTTATAATATTATCTTGTATTATTATATTGGGATGGATAAACACTAGAAACCATAGTTCCCTTGTATACTCCTATATAATGGGTCCTTTAGAACCCTAATGAAGACATCACTTTCACCTCTCTTATCTTTATACCTTTTTCTCTATTCTCTAATCTCTTTCGGTTTATCACACTTTTTTTTTTGTGTGAGCGGTGATAAAAATTCATTCGGATTCGGTCAATGTCGAGTCAGGGTGAGAACCTCTACTAAGAAAAAGTTTGAATTTGTTCGTGCTACATACATAGTATTGTGTAACTTTACAAAAATCACAAGGGGGGAAAAAGCTCTTCGATTTTGTTCTATATTATATTCTCTTCTACATGATATTCTCCTTTTTTTTTTCTCTTTTACTTTTATACATGTGGTAGGACGTCAATCGCCTTTGCCATTACCTGTGATTCTCAAGATAATCATTCAGAGTACAAATAAACAGATTTAGTTGTGCAATATACATCCACCATTTCGAGTTCATATTCAACAGGAATGTTCATAAACAGCCAAATAGCATACACTCAGCCCTTTATCTACAGAAATAAGTTTGTTATCAAGAATCAGCGCATTAGACCAAAGAAACAAAGTCCTGAAAGGGTTACCTGAAACTCATTAGCTTGCAGTGTTTACCTGAGAATGGGTAAAGTGATGGAAATAATGCCTGCTCAAACTCATTTCATTAGAGCAACAAGGCAATCCGAGGCTATACAAATTACATTCATCCAAGTGGACATGAATTTCCAGAAATTATCCCCAGAAGGTTGGATTCTGTGAGCAATTATCCAAATTACAATTATCCATTAGATTCTGTGAACAGCCTTCCGACGAAAGCCTACGACTACGAACTCATGGTCTACAACTTCATTCATCAGAAGATCAAAAATGCCAAAAGGTTGGGACTCTTGCGGAATTCTTCACTTCAAAACTGATGACGGCTGAATATGCTACATGTTGGTTTCGCCGAATGGTCATCCAGATAGCTTCCATGTACCTTTTGAGTTTTGAGAAGGCCAGTTAATTCAGGAAACTGTTCGTCCATAACAGATGGAAGCAATGTACAGATTCTTGGCCCATTTTTCCTGTAAAAGATGCAGATAGTAAGTAAATCTTACTCGAGATGGGGTATAAAGGGCAAATTTGCAATCTACTAACCTTTGCATGTGTACTAGGAAATGCAGAAGTTCGAAGTGTCTCTTGTGTTTCATCAGTAGGTTTCCTTCTTGGAATGCTGAGAATAAGCGCAGCTTGATCAAACGTAGCTGCAGTTGCTGTGATGCGATAACCAGCATCCCATCTTCTGTGAACACCTTCGCTTGGATATAGAAAATCCAGCTCCACAACCTGAAAACAAACGCACAAGATTCAATAACTAATCCAACAAAAACAGCAGGTCAGGTTAGTGAGCTAAATGAGACAAGTCTGAACAAAACCTGCTCAGAGAACCCTGCACCGCGAGACATAACAACAGCCCATCTATTTCCAGCTGTGGCCATAGAGGTCACATAGAAGCCCTCCCTCCATTTCTTGTTTATCCACTTGAACGGGAATGAATCACTGACTTTGTAAGACTGCTGTGAGTATGTTGTACCTGCGTTTCAATCAAGAAATAAGTGAGCTGCAGTGCACGCATTTCATGCATTTTGAGAAACTTCATATGCTGCCAATCTTACCCTTGGACATTACGACTAATGAGCTCCCATTATTTGCTCCTGCTATGGCACTAATGTAGAAGTTCTTCTCCCACTGCTCCATGATCCACTCCTGTATACAAAAAGCCTGTCAAATAAAGCACAAGATGGTACATGCTATAGGCAAACAATAGCCCATAGGTCTGGATGAGTAAGAATCATGGATACAAGAATTCAAGATAAACCTTGTGAAGGAAACAAGGAGAAAGTTCATAAGTCTGAGCAACAAAACCAGTGCCAGCATCCATTATCAAGGCCCAGAGGTTCGAACAGGAAGCAACACTGCTTATATACAAACCATCTTCATTTCCTTTGTCAACATGTTGTGCAAGCCTGTTATCTGCAACATTGTAGTGATATCTGGAGGAGACAACGTGAGTATGTAGTCACAATACAAGATCATGATAAGGGCGAGGTTCTAAAGACTTGAAACAAACCTTTGTTTCATTGGCCGACGAGCATTATAAACACTAATCCATTGAGTTGCAGGCATCCCCATGCGGATCTTCTTCTTTGGCTGCTCATCATCATCATCTTCCATTGTCAAGCGTCCTCTCTTGTGTCCAACTTGGAATATGAGCTACAAGTATAGACAAACGACATGTTATTGTCCAACATTATCTGTATGGTAGGAGAAGGATAGATCAGCATGTGAAAAAACCATTTACCTTCAGAGCTCCATCAGTGTTAATTGGTCTTATATCAGGGTTTGGCCCAACAATTCCATCAAAGAGGGAGATATATTTGGCATAGTTAGGTTCTTCATCAAACTTCAAGTTAACCACGTGTTCCACAAAATGTCTGAAAGGTTGGGGGCAGAAGCAGCATAAGGTTTCAGGAGAAGTAGCCATCTTTTTCTTGCATACAAGGAACCCCTTATTCTCTCCCTGCAAGAAAGACTTGTACATTTAGAAAGAGTTGATAGACATCTATGAAAATAATTTATGCAAGTTGAGGGACTCTCAACCTGGTATCCTTGCCAAGGGAGCCGACCACGCAAAAGAAAAATTAGTGTATATGCAAGTGATTCCAAATCATCTCTCCTACTACCAGTCCTCCCCAAGTGTGCATGAACACTGGCATAGCGAACTGTTCCCCTACAGCAACACAACATCCACAAAGGTTATGATGGTATATGAAAGAGGAAAACAAACCTGAAAAGCAGAAGCCATACATTAATGGTACCTGAAAACATCAGGTCTTTGATCATATTCAACATGTTGGCCAGTTGAGC
This sequence comes from Persicaria maculosa, assembly GCA_963922045.1. Classification (NCBI taxonomy): domain Eukaryota; kingdom Viridiplantae; phylum Streptophyta; class Magnoliopsida; order Caryophyllales; family Polygonaceae; genus Persicaria; species Persicaria maculosa. The sequence continues at coordinate 35,446,998 of OY998269.1, read as the reverse complement.
TATCTCTCCACTTTGTAGCTGATAAATAAATAAATGAATGAATGAATGAATAAAAAGTTAGGGTAAATGAGATGTTAAACATTTACATTTAAAATAAAGACGTTATAAACAACATTAAGCAGTTACCAAGCCCAAGGTCAACAAGGAACAATTTTTTCTCATCGGGAGTTCCAGGTGCCCCAAGCAAAAAGTTCTCTGGCTTCACATCCCCATGAACATATCTGTCCAATCACCCAGCAGTAACAAATCAATCATTGTTCAGCATCCATCTAAAGCTCAAAAAGTGACAACGTCAAGAGAAACAAAATCTAAATCTAACAAGCAAGTGTATGAGCTTTAATCATAAAGAAAAATATATTTACCCTCTGGAATGCATCTTCTCTAATATTGAGATTGATTCAATAGCGATGCAAGCAACCATTTCTATTGACATCCTACAGTAAATAACATTTACAAAAACCCAGATTAAGAACAAGCATGACGAAAAGGTGAAAACCAAATAACGGATCTATTCATTAAAGAGTTCGTCTCTCAGAACAACTTACGTGTGAGAGTTGATATTCCAAACATCCCACAAACTAGGACCTAGCATATCCATAACCTGCAAAAAATTCCGGCTATTAATCACATGAAAACAAATCTATTCAGCTAAGTTGAAATAAAGCAAACTGAAGGGAACCGTGCATACCATGATATAGTAGTCACCCTGCCTACCCTTGTAATGTACATGTGGCACACCATGACTTCCACCAAGTGAACTGTCAAAAAGGGAGGTAAAGATTGATGTAACAATGAGTCAATGACATTAATAAACTTGCAAAATTTCAGAATCGGAAACATTTGTTCAAATACAAAGCAACCAGAAACAGAAGAAACGCACTTGTAAACTTGCCACTCATATGGTGGCCCATAATTGCAACCTTTGCTGCTTCTATGCTCAAGCTTCAACGCTACCTACAGAAAACCATACAATCTCATCAACAAAAACAGCTCCACCTGGTAGGAGCATGGGACACGGGTAAGTAAACAACATGAAATAAACTGCACCTGATACCTCTAGAGCATTTGGACCTGTTCTTTCATTTGCATTACCACTAATATTACGGCCAACATATACTTGGCCAAATCCACCCTTCCCTAATTTTCTTTCAAGTTTGTATACAGGAGACCCACCTACCTGGACCTGTAATGAGCATCCACGAAACAATAAGTTAGACTTTCGGCACAATATAGTTCGGCACCAAAAGTATCAGAAAACAATACCAAAAAAAAAAAAGCACAACTACAAGCATAAAAAACAGCCATGTTAAATAGAATTATATAATATACAGAAACCAGAATTCATCCTATCCGTTATCAATGAAACAAACAATTAAATAAACTGTTTTTCACAAAAATCACTTCTTGAACATGAAATTGCAAAACACGACCCATATAATTACTTCAGTTTCGCAAGTACTACCTCTGCTCCAGATTTTGTTGGTGGATCATTACAGATTTACAGGAACCGACACCTTTACCTTCATTTTTATTTATCGGCCACTAACAAAATCTGGAGCATCATACCTTGCTAAGGTAGGCTACTTAGCAGGTGTTATTTGGAATTTCTATGTGCTAAAAATGTCTGTGATAAGGAATCGTCTAATCAGTCTCAATGAACGACTTCGCATCATGCAAAGCATCCAACTGCCATATTCTGGATGAAAGTTTTCAGCAGATTAACATCAACAGGAGAAAGTCGGTGAGATTCCCAGATGCAAATACTCTACACTATGAATCTACAATAACATATTATATACAAATCATGGAAAGGAGATAATGCAAATAAAGTAAAAAGGAGATTCAAATGTAGAATCAAACCTTCTCAGGAAGGGGAGGTGAAGCGCCATCATCATCGGCCAAATTCCTCTCACCACTCTTCCCCGGAACACCGCCTCCTCCACTGTCATACTCGTCCATATCTCTTTCCTCAACCTCTTCCCTAACGCCAGGAATCGCCTGCTCCTTGTAGCCTGAACCCCTAGCGACCTCAACCTTCTCTTGCGCAATCACCGGAACCACTTCCACCGCAGCCGCAGCCGCCTTCCTACCCCTACCTCTACCACGACCACCCCCCGCTGCAGGCCTACGTCCGCGCCCCCTGGCGTTAGTAGCCGGCGCTCCCTGACCGTCGATCTGGAGATTGTTGTTCACGAACGTCGGATCCTGCCTCGATGCTCGGCCTCTCCGCACTCCGCTACGCAGTTCTGGCATCGTTATTCATCGGTGAAATCTCATCAATTCCTCCGGAAACCCTAAGGAATCTTTCGCTTTCTCGAACTTGGTCCAAAACAAAACCTTTTCCTGAGAGGAGTAAAGGATGGATAGAAACGGCTTATACAATTATCCGGCGAAACCGCTCGACGATCGGCAAAGGATTACGAACAAATTAGGGCTCTAATCGAAGGAATTTGTTTGAAGAAATCGAAGATCTGGAATGGATGGATCCAATAAGGAAATCGTGAATGTTTACAGTTTGAATATGAATATTAGACAGAGAGAGATTGGACGGAGGAAGGGAGGGGCCAAAGGGAAAGGGGGATACGAATATACGATAAGGAAAGAAGAGAAAGGGATGGGTTGGGTGTGTGGGTTTGAATCCGGATTCGGGTTCGGATTCGGGCTTTTTACTTGGGTCATTAGGTGAAATGAAGTGCGAGTTCCCAGATTCTTCATTGTTTTTTTTTTGGTTGGGTACCTGAGATTGTACCGCCACTTAAGAACCTCTTTTCAAACGAATTCTTCAATCACAACACTAAATCTTCAACCTGGGAAGTTCGACGTTGAATCAAGGTGAGCAAATCGATCAGCAATCTAGTTACCTTCTCTAAATATATGGGAGAAAGAGATGGTCTCAAAAGCTTAAAGGTGAAGGTATCAAAGATAATCATCTCGATTTTTCACAGACACTTCCAACACCCTTTTAGAATATTTATCGCCTAAATGCAATCATCTTCCACCTCAAGTCACGTGAATCCTCCCTTTAGTACTTCATAAAGACTATGGAAAAGTCCAAAAATCTACGCCTAGAACGCTGAAGCCTTGTTAGAGAATGATCAAGAGAGAGTACCCTTGACTTATTTTTTCTCTATTACATCAGTTTAAAGGCTTCATTTTAGTTTTTTTATTATTTGCACTCTTATTCGTGAGCTCAAGTCTTGTACCCTTAAGTTACTTTTTATTGTTTATCTTTTTTATTTACTCAATAATTCAATTATTATTATTACTAGTACAATACCCACACTATGCGCGGGATTTTTTATAAATAAAATTTTAATATTATAAAATATTAATAACATTTTAGGATAAAATAATAAAGGTAGACTTGAAATTTTTATGAAAATGATAAAAATGTTTACCATAAAGTTAGGCTTCATAAAAAAAGGTTTTTAAATTAAGATATTATATTGATATAGATTATTATTATTATTATATAAATATTTATATATAGATTAATAGTAGACATTATATTTAATTCAATATTTTCAATTAAACCTGTTGGTTAGTAAATGAGTAAAAAAATAAAAAGCATAAAATAAAAATGTATGAATGAGATGTAAAGAAAAAGAAAAAAGAAATAATAAAAGAAAATTTGTGATTAATTGAAAAACCTTAAATTAAGAAGGTGTTGATACATAATGAAAAGGTCTTTTGAATCGGCCCAGATATTTCCACCGCTAATTTTTACTATGTCCACCGCAAATCACCGTAACAAGTGACGGTGGCTCTAATGACGATTAGTGGCACTCACCGTTGTACAATACGGTGGCCTAGATATCGTATACGATTTACCGTGGTATACAGCGGGGACGTTTGGGTTAACGGAGTCGTTATGTGCAGATGCCACCGTAGCAACGTACGGTGAAGTTGAAGTCCACCGCATGAAGAGACGGTAGGGGGTGAGCCGTTGGGCTTCGACCCACCGTATGTGTAAACGGTGGGCGTGGGCCCTTTGAAATTTGAAAATTAACCACCGCAGAATATTACGGTGGATACCTAACCGTTACGCAACGGTTAGGTATCCACCGTTGAGGATGACGGTGGGCTCCGAGTCCTATAAAAAGGCGTTAGGGGCCCACCATATTCCTCACATTTCCGCTTCTCCCATTCCGTTCTCGTGTCGTCTTTTTCGATATTCCCAACCTTTTCGTCCCATCCGACATTCCCAACCTTTTGTCCCATCACTTTTTTCTCCGTTGTTTGTCCGATCTTTTTGCCATACACAATGGTGAGTGAGAGTATTCAGGATGGTGCTCGAGGGCGAGGTCGTAGTGCAGGTCGTGGACGTGGTGATAGAAATCCATTACAGGTATTATCGTAAATATGAAAAAAGGGTAATTTAAATTATATTGAATGAGGAGAAGTAATTGATAATTAATTGTTGATTTATGAAATGTAGCCGGCTCCGATTATTTAGAGACGTGGTCGTGGTCGTCCTCGTGGAGGGAGAGGGACGGTGGGTCTACCGGTGGTGGGGCTACCAGAGGTATGTGTTATATGTGTGAATAATGCTATGTTATAAAAACATAAACGTTATAATAGAATTTAATGTTATAATTGAATTTGTTGTCGTTATATGTGTGATATGTGTGAATAATAGAATTTAATGTTATAATATAATTTTATGTGGCTCTAATATAATCTAATTGCCCTACCATAGTACGTTATGTATATAATTTTATGTGTGAATAATAGAATTGTAATGTTATAATATAACATTCTCCGTTGTTTGTCCGATCTTTTTGTCATACACAATGGTGAGTGAGAATGAAGCTTTGCATGATGTACAAAGGCTTGGAGGATAAATTCGAGTTGATGAGGATAGAGCGACCTTGTTGTGAGAGGGCATTTGCCCTCCATTTTGAAAGTTGTTCATTTCATTTACAAACTACGCTTTCAAAAGTCTCTCTATTTACTTTTCCGTTAATGATAGGGCAATTAGATAGTTTTCCAAGGAAACAATATTTGGTATTTGAAGAGTTTCTGTCAGTGCTTGTATTCTAGCGTTTGGAACTCCCTTAGTATGTTGTTTGGAATGATGATTTGTGGAAATTAACTTTTTGCCCAGAAAGAGAACAATATTCATCAATGATTTTTCTTACGATCTGACTTGCTCCAACTGTGGCTTTTGCAAAAAAATTATGATATCATCTGTAAAAGGCAAGGAAAAGTACTTTATGTCCCCTGTTGCCGAATTTGAACCCAATTTTCCCAATACCAGAAATGAGAATGATACTGATGTAATGCATTCTTTAATCCATCTAATGAAAGTGGGATGGAAGCCGAATCTGCAGAGGATCTCAAGCGAGAAATCTCAGTCTAGCTTGTCATAAGCCTTTTCCATATCAAGGTTGATTGTCATCCACCCTTCAAAACCTTTCCTATTTTTAAAGAAGTGGAAAATCTAGTGCACTATCAGTACGTTGTGCTGGATTGCTCTGTCCGATATGAAGGCTCCTTGGAGTGGGTGGATTAGTTTGTCAAGTACTTTTTTTAGTCTTTTAGTTATGATTTTTATATTACTTTGTAAATTGTAGAACATAGACTAATTGATCTATAATTATTCGTTGTTATTTAGTTGTCTATTTAGAAAGTAATTATAAATGTATGATTGATTTGCCTAAGCATCTTCTCGAAGAGGAAAAAGCCTTTGATGGCCTTAGTGATTGATGGACCAACTATGTCCCAATAGGTCTTATTAAATTCAACTGTCATTTCGTCTGGGTCAGGAGATTCGTTTCTTCCTAGGCTAAAAATAGCACTCTTAATTTCGCTATTTGATATATATAGGTTTTATAAGCTCCCCATTTTCCTCTGTAGTAACAGAAGGTTCTATCAGCCCTAACTCTTTTCTCAAAGTCCTTTTGCATTTCTTTTTTAATATTCTCTTCCCCAATCACCCGTGTCCCCTCTGCAATAGTGATTTGTTCTCTCCTCTGTCTCTTGCTCTATGTTCGTTGCTTTTTTTGATTTGATTTGTCATGAAAGTGGAAAATGCAGATATAATCATGTATTTAGTCAAATAGACGGGGTGAGCTAGTAAAAAAAAATGATGCCACGTGGGATTCTGGTATACATGTGGCAACATTGGCCGGAAATGTCACCGAAAAATGTATTTGTATTATTTTTGGTTAATAGGTCAATAGTTCATATATGAATCATCAATTTGAAAGTTCATATTAGTTTTTGTTCATCGCTGATAGTTGATATTATTTTTCCTATTTTTTAAAGTTTTTTACAATTTTACCCATAAAACGACGTTTTATAGTTTCTCCGGATAATTTTAAACATTTTGATAAATAATTTCAATCGATGCACATTTTGTTAAATATTTATAAAATAGTGAATATTACAGGAAAATCACTTTTTATAATTTAAAAATAAAAAAAAACAGTTTTAAAAAGTTGAAATATAGTTTGTCATGTCATATAGGTTTTACTCCTTTAATCTATTACTAAAAGTACATCTAAACTATAATTTTATATAAATTTTAAATCTAAAATAAATTAATTTTAAGCTAGATATCAAACAAACCCTAAACTAAACTATCACAAAAGTACAAACACTACAAGAAAAATAGTTTTGGGCGACAAAACTATAAAAACAAAAGTGACAAATTTACTTTTGTCGCCCAAATTGACCCTTTAGTGACAAAACTATTCTTGGTCGCCTATACCTTGTTTCCGTGGAAAAATTTCAATTTCTCGCCCAATCGAACACCAGGGCTACCAAAGACGGAAAATTTGTCGCCCAAAATGTTGGCCCGTATAGTATAATCGAGCCCTCTTCCTCCTCACGAGCCACGAACTTCGACCTCGATCATGTCGTCGTCTCCACCTTCCTCCTCCCCTGTCGTCGTCAGAGAACCGATATCCGCTTCTCTGGTTGAATCCTCTCCTTGAATGCCCCTCTCCTCCCAGCTCGCACTCTCCTTTCCCTTCTTCGCAACCTCAGTGTAACCTTCGCTACAGGAGCTGCAACCTAGATCCGAATCTGGATCAGGTGTCGTGCGGGACGACGTGTTGGTGAAATCTGGACTTTTCCTCCAACCACTAGAGATCCGGCCACCAGTTCCACCACTCGCACCGCCTCTTCTCTTTCCTTTATTTTTCCTCTTTCTTCCTTCTCTCAGATTCACCCCTAAATGGAACCGTAACTCCTTCACCGAGATTGTATAATCCAAACAAACTCTCCATAAAATGCAAATCTGAGCAAATCGATCAGTCAATTATTCCAAATTTTACACTCTCTCGGTATCTGCTTTTGGAGATTTCAGGGAATTGATTTCCTAGAGGTCTGTAAATGGTGACGGTGACAATAGCACATGAATTGACGATACTTTGTATGACTTCTTTCTTCTTATCAATCTCCTCTGCATTGATTTTTTTTAATTTTGTGTTTTTAGGGCTTAATCGATCCTTTGTATGATTTCTTTCTTCGTATCAATCTCAATTCGATTTGTGGAATGCTATGATCGACTTGAATTGTGAAAATATATACATTTGATTTTGATTTTGTGTTACTGTCTTTGAAGGATAAAAGTCTGGGCCTCAGTCACCGGGCGTGGAATCACATTTGAGGGTGTGGTCAAAAACAATGGTTTCCCCGATCTATCATAAGGTCCATTATGTCCTTTTTATTTATCATTGTGCCAACTTTTTTTTGATAATTGGTGATCTTGTGCTTTAGTTACTGAACTATTTCTCTAGGAAAATAAAGTTGAATGGTTTGTTTCATGCTAACAATAGGTTTGTGTAGATTTTTTGGTGAGTGTCCGTAATGAATTTGTAATTGTGCCTCTATGCTTTTTGTTAGATTTTGTAGTTTGTTTAGAGGAATTGCACACTGTCAACACTGCAAATAGCTAAAGCATCAAGATTGATGTACTACTAAGTCACATTCAGAAAGATTAATGTATTTAGTTTTGTGTGCATCAACTAGCTAATTTGTACCATTTCCTTGCATTTTTATCATGACTCCTATACCTTTATCCTAAGTTGTATGACTTGATTATTCAAGTGGTTCAGTGGATCTGTGGTCATTCTTTGTTTTTTTTTTTTAAATTAGATGAGATGGTTTATAAGAGGTAGCCTCATAGTATTACAACAATTCTAGACCTTTATATATGTATCTTTTTTGTTGGGGAAAAAACCTTGACTTTCAAAAACATATCTAATTTGAACCATGTAGTGGATATGAAGTTAATTGCTATTATGAGGTGATCAAGATGCCCTAGATTAAGGCTGAAGATCTCAGTTTGATTAATCAATCAATATATTACAAGTGCATTTACATAAGAACAAACTCTAAAAGTATTGGGCAGAAAACTAAATCTCAAGCAAAACTCTATGAATATATGACTCTTTATTGTTTTACTTGTTGCCATGAGAAGTGATAACATGTTTCTCACTTTCTATTATCTTTTTTTTTCGGTTAATTTAATTCTTGTTCATGTGGCATGTTCAGCATGAGGATGCCTTCTTCAGAGATGTTTATCTCCTATTAGACCAAAGCCTGTAAGAGACACCACTATCCGTACGGGGAAATCTCACAGCAGGTTATTAAGTCATATAACGTTAATGTTCTTCCTTTATTTCTTAAATACTCTATCTTTTTTTTCTCCTGAATTGTTGCTTTGTCGTTTTAGATTGCAGCATTAGCTGAGATTTTTGTCTTTCTGTTGGTTTCAGATACAAGAAATAGGAGAATTGAGATTTAGGTATTTGTTATAAGTCTGTAAATTGTCCACATTCCTTCCTTTATAATGGATTATTCATATAAAAGCTTCCTTTAATGGTAAATCAATTAGATACTAACTGTCGATTTTAATTCCGTTTCATTATTATTTTCTTTCATGTGTAATTCTACATTGATGATTTTATTGTTGTACAGCCTGTACATGAGAGGAAGTGTAGGCCTTATTTTTACCCTTTTTCTTTCCTCACTTCCTTTTCATTGAAATCCTTTTTGCAGTGTATTGACTCCTTACTACATCGAGGATGTTCCTTTCTCACTAAAAGAATTGGATAGACAAAATGAAGATGGAGTGTACACCCTTTTTTACTTGCAAAAGATCTATCCAGGTTGGTTAGAAAGCAGGAGTGATACATGAAGATCTTTATTAGGTACAAGATTCATTTTACAACATTTTCACCATTCTCTCTTCCCCCTTTGTGGTAATTAGATTAATGGAAGAACTTCTTGGAGCGAGTGAAGTGTAGCACTAAAGAAGATGTTAAAGAATCTAAACACCTAAAGGAAGAGTTACGTCTTTGGGCATCATATAGAGGCCGGACTTTGGCAAGGACTGGTATTGTACTCCCTCCCCCTACAGAGTCACACACATCTAAATATTAAGTTCCTTACGAATACAACTTTGGGTGAACAGTTTTTAAATATTACATAGATTGCTGATTTGCTGAGACGAAAGTAGAATATATGTGAAAGTATATGTAAATTATCTAAGACAATTTATGTATTTGAAGATTTGTTGTTCATGGGTTGTTGAGAGAGAGAGGAGTGAGCACAGATGGTACAATGTAGAAATTATAACTCTTTTGAAAAAAGAGACTTTTTAGCCCAGTCTATTTTGAGATCCGGGCTAAAAAGTCCGATTTTTTTAAAAATGAAACGGATATAATAGCCCGGGTCTTTATATATCCGGGCTATATACTAACAAACTTTGGGTGACAAAACTAAATTTCGTCACAAAACATACAGGGCAACAAAATATAAAATTTGTCGTTGTAAGTATATTATGTGGACGAATTTTTTTTTCCCGTCGCCATAACTTTGGGCGACGTGGCTAATGCGACAAATAGGGGACAAAATTATTTTTGTCACAAATCATTTTGGGCGACGAAATAGTTACTTTGGACGACAAAATTTTGTCACAAAAAACTGTTTTTCTTGTTGTGAAAGTGTGTAAATCCCATCACAACGGGGACTTGGATTGCGTCACTCCGAAGACATGAACATAGCATTACAACTGAAACTTATTTGAAAATTTCTTGCTAAATCAACTAACCCATGGGCCACCGTCATTATAAAAAAATACTTAAAAAACAACATATACTAAAATATACTCGTAAAGGAAATGCATCGTGGCAATGGTCCAAACTCACAAACTTACTTGGCAGCTTCAAATTAAGATCCGCTGGTCCATTGATAATGGGAAAGAAGTTAGTTTTTGGAACGACATCTGGATTGACGACTCCCCCTTAGTTAACTTCGCCAAAAACCAAAACATGATTGATGTAACCTTAAAGGTGGGAAATTTTATCAATCAGGATAAAGCATGGAACACACACAAACTTTAGACCCAAGTTGGAAACCAATAATTAGATGACAACATAATCTATATTATTCTACTCATGCCAATCCCTACTACTATCATACAAGACAGGCTATACTGGCGCTGGAGTAAAAATGGTTGGTTCTTCACTAAATCCACTATAAACATGATACATCATACAAAACAACATATTCGCTCAAATCTTCACTGGATTTGGAACCTTGATACACTCCTAAAAATCAAAGGATTCCTTTGGTGACTAACTAAAGATGGTATCTCCACTTCTATTAAACTTGCTAGTAGAGTTTGTGGAACTCCCACTGACATGTCCTCTTTGTAACCAACATTTTGAAGACATAAATCATATATTCCTGGATTGCCCAATCACACGTGCAACCTTGCAACTGATAAACCAAAAAATAGCCAAAAAAACTTATTGTACACCAACAACATACAATCAATCTCCATATCACCATAAATATAATAAAACAAGACCTAGGAACTCGAGACTTCACGTCCCTAGCAACAATCTAGTGGAGTATTTGGTACTTCCGTAACAAATCTCTCTTCAAAAAAATCAAACTAGACCCACAAGTAATTGCATCATTCACCAAAGACCAAATTATAAATTGGGAGAAAGCTAAAAATCTTGATCAAGAACTTGAACTATAGAAGGAATATAGCAACACAAAAACTAACCTACCACAAACAAGAAACGCTAACAACAAGATGGGCCAAGCCCCCTTAAAACTGGTTCAAACTAAACTTCTATGGGGTGATGTCTCCCATAAATGAAGGAACATATGGATATGTCATCCGCAACCATACATGTGACATTGTTCACATTGGTGTTGGTTCTTCCCCTATTGATACAGTCATTGGTGGTGTTGAGATTTTTGCCCTTTGGAAAGGAGTTAATAAAGCCTTTGACTTACGGATTAACCAATTAATTATCGAAGGCGATAATATTTGCGTAATCAATAGCATTAACAAGGGTTGGGAGGTAGAAATAATCATTTATGACTCTCTTATTCTTTTGTGACAAATAAGTGCAGTTGAAATTAATTATATTTACAGAGAGATTAATTGAGTTGTCGATGATCTGACTCACATGGGATTTACTTTCTCCAGCTCGACACCTCCACATGTCTCAAACTTTCTAATCTCATCCAACCTTTCTAATCTCATCCGTTTAAATGCTCTTGATTAGATTGGTTTTCCAATCAGTCAAATTCCTTCCGGTTAAAAAAAACTCTCACAAAAGTACGTAAAATCAGGCATATTCAAGTTAGATTTTCGTTGGTTGTTCATAAAGGTACCTAAATAAATAAGTATCTAAACATTCCAATATTCCATCGTAACATTGATTTAATTATATAAATAAAATAATATACCGGAGTAATACGTAGTACAAATATAAAATTTAATACCGAAAGAAAGAGCATTTCCTCCCCCATTCATTCATTGCATAATAAATAGAAAGACTGTGCATCCCCATACCATAAAAATCTTCTTTAATTATCTCTTCTTCCTCCTCTTCAATCCTCATCAATTCAGCCCCCAAAAATGGCAGAAAAGAGAGAGGAAACTCAACCAGAAAAGTGGCAAGGCAAAGCAACAGCCTCGCTCAAAGGCCTCCAATCCCACCAGATTTGGCCTCTCCTCTCCGACTTCTACAACGTCCATAAGTGGCTCCCCCACCTCGACACCTGCTACCCGGTCGACGCCGACGTCGACGGCGGCCTCGACGTCCAGCCCGGCATCATCCGCTGCTGCGCCTCCACCGGATTCTGCACTGCACCCTCGGCGGCGACCGATGGTGGTGACAAGGCTGCGGCGGAGGAGGTCAAGTATGCCAAGGAGAGGCTGATCTCGATTGACCACCAGGACAAGTGGCTCAGCTACGATATTGTGGAGAACAACGCCGGGTTCGGCTCCTACGTTGCGACCGTCAGGCTGGTCGACGTCGACGGTGGAGACGTAGGTTGCGCGATCGAGTGGTCGTACGTGGCTGACCCTGTGGTAGGGTGGAGGCCGGAGGATCTCCTCTCCTTGGTGGAGCTTGCAGTCCATTCCATGGCTACCAGGATGGAGGATTTTCTTGCACAGCCCGCCCTCAATTAATTATTTTTACTTTTTTTTTTCAATATATCAGTTTTTACCTCTCTATATCTATGTCGAATCGGGTACCTAATCGAGATTCGTTTTGAATTCCAACTTGAAACTAGCTATGAGATATTGCACCATGTGATTGTGATTGGTTATTTCTATATGAATTGAATTAGTGTGGTGCATGTCTAGAATATTTCTTTTTCTTCCTATTTCGGAATCATGTGATTTTCTTTACTTTTGATGATGGATTAATAAAATAATAATCGATAATAGTTATTTTTGCATGAATATCTTTTTTTTTTAGTTTATAATTTAGTTTCCTCCTCTCTTTAAAGTGTTCTTGTGAGAGAATAACTTGTTTTTATCTATGTTCTGAGCTTTCTCATCTCATCCATCTGAATGCTTTTAGCTAGCAGAAGCCTCTCCTCTCAGTCAAATTTTTTCCGTTTAAAAAAAAAAGTAACTTGTTTTTTTTCCCAAACATTTTTTAAAGATTGATCCGTTTGAGTTAACTTATGCTTGTTACGTGGTTTAATTTATGGTGAAATGTATTTTTCTTATAACAAGTGTTGTAACATTAATATATATACTCCAATAGTTAAACAAAATATAAGGTGTTTTACCCTTTTGTCAAGTATTTTCAAACTAAAAAATAAAATATTAATTTTTTAAATTAATTTTTTAAAATACTAATATACTTATATATTACTAATAAGTATTCAATTATTAAAAAATTAATATTTTATATAGATTTTAACTCTTTAAAAAACTTGTCAAAAAATAAAAGGACGTTGATTATATAACTACCATCATTTTCTAGAGAATTGTCTGAAGTTATGTGTGCGCAAATTTGATTTAACTAATGGATTTTCTAATTTATATCTTAAAGATATAGGTTAATTATCTATTATCTATTATTAGCAATAAATTAAGATACCATTTAATTCAACGTGATTGACCATGCCAGTACATTTTTAATTCGTTTAACAAAAACTATTTAAACTCATTTACATCCCATGCCAATAGGTTCGAAGTTCGAATCTCATTGGAAATATGGAATCGCTTGTGAGTGGGAGGGTCAACCCCTTAAATGAGCCACACCGTACCCGATCCAGATGTAGAGCGACTGAGTCGGTCGAACTGAACTAAGATAAAAAAAAAAAGATATGCTGTGTAACAATTAGATCATATGTTCAAAAGACTATTTAACCTAATATATATAAATTTCCTAAAATATTATAGTAGTAGATTTTAGAGTACAAATTAACTTTTTACACAAGCACCAAAATATTGGGCCGAACCTTTCATTTCAAGTCAGTTTACATGCTCTTAACTCTTGTTAGATTAGTTAGGTGTTTCGGCTAATTTAATTACACCATAAGATGGATATGGTAAAAATTTAAAATACCAAATTAACACATCAATGTTTGATAGATCAAAAGATATGGAAAGTTAGGGTCCGATGCACCAAAAGAGAACAAAAACTATCCAATCAAAGAAGATACACAAGGAATTCGAAGTGGTCGAAACAGGGTTAAATATGACGAGAACACGGGCAAATACCACAATTACTACGATGTCGCACCGACCACCGACTAATAATAGGTTAATATCTCTTAAAAAGTGTGTTAGAAAGTGTTAATCGATCAACAATTTTTTCAATGCAAATGGGTAATACAAGAAGCGGAAAATAAACAGCCCCAGTAGAAAAAAACGAGCCTAATTCAAAAAAGCCGAGGACAACGTAGATTAAACCCGGAGCCAAGCGTCACCAAACGATGACACCGCTGACAAGCAGTACATTAGGAGTTCCTGTGGGCGATGAAGACGAACCTCCATGGAAATTTTCGGAACAAGAAGTCGCCTCGATGCACATCGCCTCAACCCCAGCCATTCCCGACACTGGACGCCAGAGCACCAACTCAGACAAGGACCGTCAAGAAAAACCGAAAACGCAGCCAAAACCACCCTTGTAAAACGCACCAGAATTCCCTTTTGGGATTTTATCGAGGCCCATGTAACGGCCTAAATATAAATATTCGGGTTACGTTTCGAAGGTTGGATACCTTCGTTCGGATCTTGCAATCCAGGTACAGGTCGAGGTTTCAAACCTCAAGTATTTGTATTTTAAAGTGGGGATTTCGAACCCCAAATCAATCGGAGGGTCATTGGGTACCCTTAACCTGTCCTATGAGTCTACATCACTAAATTCGTTTTAAGTAAAAAGACAAAAACAGAAAGTAGAGTACAACTTGCCACGGTGAGGCCGGGTCAAAACCAAAGCACAAAATCTCATATTTACGAATTACTTTAAGCCAAGTGATAAGGTGAGTTTGATTGCGAACGTCCAAGCAATTCCCCGCCATAGAAGCATGGAGCAATCATAATCTACAAATAAACCTAAAAAAATATATGCAGGGCAAGGGATCAGACCGAGGCCCTTATGCATTCTGTTCCTACAAGCAGGGATACATATATGATATACCTAATAAAGATGCTTCTAATGCAGTACGATATTTAAACACACAAGTCATGCTCATTAGGATATAATATGTAGAAATACGATAAATGTCCCAAAGAATGCCAAGTGGCATATCCCTCTCCTACCTCCACCCCCTTCCCGTTAGGGCGGAGCCTGGCCAGTACAGGCTATAGCATAGTAATTACCATCCGCAGATGGTATATGTGCGCATCCATAGTCTCATCATCATGTCATATATATGGTGAATCGAGCCCACAAGCTCGACTCTAAAAAGACTCGATGGAGGACAAGCTTGATGGGACTGGGTCATCCTATGACCCTAGCAACGACTCTAGGACACACAGATCACGGCCATTCTCTTTTCATACGCATAAAGTAAACAATGCTCAATTAAGTGTGCAACCTAAGCAGGATACTACATGACATGCTTCAATGCTTATGCAACACCTAGTATGTCATACGACTACATGTAGGAGGGTTTATCTGATTAGTCTGAGCAAATCCGTAAATGAACTTACTTGAAAAGCCGAACAACATGTATAGCACAAGCAGAAACCACTCAATCACTCAATCAACAAGCACCTATGATATTAATTAAAAAATGCGATAAGGTACGAGGCTACTAGTCACACATACAACAAGGCCATGTCCCCATCTCATTTCCCAAAACCAATCCAAAGTCCAACAATTTCAAACCATTTCAAATCGGAAAAACATCGAAAACCAAGTCATCCGAATATCTCAAATCCCATTAATACTTAAGTCGATTTCCATTTTCAAATATCCATCATCAAATCTCAGTCAACTATAAAGAATCCCCGCACTTGAAATGAAGTTCCAAAACGTTGCTCAAATATTCAACTCAATAAACCGATATTTTAGATTCCGCTAAAATCCACTTTTAATATTAAACTAATCATTAATTAACCTTTAAATAATATTTTCAAGACTCATATTTCAAAATCGACCTTTAACCAAAATCCGACTCAAAGATAGAATAAAAAACAACAAATCTTCCAAAGGATAAGGGAGCGGCTCGGCCAAAGCTTCTAGGGTGGTTTTCGCGGCGGTGAGAGGGTTATTCGCTGCGGCGAAAACCATCACAGTGCTTCCGTGAGGAAGAGGCTCTCGCTGACCGTGAAAGACAGATTTCGTCACGGCAAAACCCGCGGTCGCGAGAGGCGTCCCCTTCCTGCCTTTGGTCTGCTCTAACTCACCGCGGCGAGATTCGAAACCTTTTGATCGTTTTGCCTCGATCTAAACCCGTTTTAAACCAAACTTGTTTCAAACATTTCTAATACCAAGACCGACACCTAGTAACCATATATGACTCAAACAAGGACTAGAGGGGAGAGCGGAAGAGGGATTACCTAGCCTCCTTGAGGCTTCTTCAAAAATCTTTGGAGAGGTAGGTCCGTGGGCTTCGATTCAACGAGGTTTTGCTATGACAAGGCCTAGGAGGGACAGATCTTGGTTAAAAGAGGACCTTCACGAAGTTTTAGATCCAAAACGATAGGATGGAAGGGTGAGAGTTTACCTTGCTCAAAAACAGGGAAGAGGAAGAAATGAGCTCGAATCCACTTCGAAAGGAGTTAGATCTGACATTTCTTGACCTTGGAAGGTAGAAGAGAGAGTGAAGAACAAGCGAGAACAAAAGGGAAGGAGAAAGGAGTTAAAACGAGGGAGAACGAGGTGTTTTACCGAGCCGACACCGGAACTGGGCTCCCAACTCGCAGCGGTGAAGAGGAACTCGCGGCCGCGAAGATGGGTTTCTTCTTCTAAGCTCTGAACTCGCGGTGTCAAAGATGAACTTGCGATGACGACGAGGAACTCGTGGCAGCGAAGATGAACTCGCAGCGGAGACGAGGAACAGAAACTTGGTTTCTAATGGAATTCGCCCCTCCAATTTTTGGGTTAGATTCTTTAGAGGGGGTCTCCAAGAGGGTGTTTTGGGTTCTTTGGTGGCTGAGAAATAAGAAATGAAGGGTGGAGGGTGAGTGAGATGGATTGAAGAGATGAAAAGTTGGGAACTTTGGGGGTTTTTAGGGTTTGATTAATGCAAATGGATAGAGAGAGAGCTGAGATAGGAGGTTCGGATTTTTATGTTGATATTTTAGAATTTTAGGGATTTGAGCCTTCCTTATATAGTGGGGCAATTTAACACATTAGAGTTTTAATGAGGAAAAGGACAAAATATATAATTAAGATGGTAGTGGGAAGGGAGGGAGGGAGAGTGTGAGAGAGATGAGGTGGCCGGGTGTGAGAGAGAGAGAGATTCCGCTCATCCGACCTTAAGTCCCAACTACCTATCCCGAAATCCGACTCAAGTTTAAATTCATTTTAATGACTCACAAGACTCCATGTTTTAAATCTGAATTATAATAGCGGAATTTAGCTCAACGACTTACATTTTAAAACGTGCCGGAATGATTTTCAAAGACTTTCCAATTTTAGAAATGCGCTTGAGGACGGGTTTTCCGGAACTTTTCAATTTCGGCAATTAAATACTTATTTAAAATTCCGGTCTTTACACTCATCCACCTCTAAAAACAAGTCTCGTCCCCAAGACTAAAACTTTTTCAAACCAAAAGCAACATTTTTTTTCTCAAAACGGCTCAAAACTCTTTAAATCCCCAAATCATTCATCAATCCAAGCAAAACTCGGGACGCGGAGGCATCCACCTCTAAGGGCTATTTTTGTATTCTCTTCCTAGGTTTCGGAGTCAAATCAATCTACCAAGGGGGTTCCGGTCTCGAGGGGTGCTCCTGAGGGAGGGGGTTCGAGCAGGTGGGGGCTGTGGCCGGAGGTGGGTCATGGGTGGCGTGGAGAGCGAGGAGAGAAGAAGCTGATGTGCGATGTGGGGGCTTTGAAAACTGGTCGGAGTGGGCACGTCTGGGCAGCAGGTGGGCTCGAATGCTTGGAGATCGAGTCTCTAGCAACGACGACATTGCAGGGGCTCCATCTGTCCGCTCCCGAGAGCTAACAACGACGACATTGCAACATCCGGTAGTTTCATCTGTCCAAAGTCTCCATTGACAGTACCACCACCGGTTTGTTCATACCTCAGTAGCCCGTGTGTTCGGCGCTGGTCCTTCACCGTCGCCTGAACTGACCTCAACAACGCCTGCCGAGGAGGCACCACCACCCTCTGCTGTTGCTGCCCGCTTTCCACGTTCATCACCATCGGGGTAACGTTGTACTCCTCCTCTAAACTCCCCCCCTCTCTCTCTCTCTATCTATCTATCTATCTATCTATCTATCTATCTATCTATCTATCTATCTATCTATCTATCTATCTATCTATCTATCTATCTATCTATCTATCTATCTATCTATCTATCTATCTATCTATCTATCTATCTATCTATCTATCTATCTATCTATCTATCTATCTATCTATCTATCTATCTATCTATCTATCTATCTATCTATCTATCTATCTATCTATCTATCTATCTATCTATCTATCTATCTATCTATCTATCTATCTATCTATCTATCTATCTATCTATCTATCTATCTATCTATCTATCTATCTATCTATCTATCTATCTATCTATCTATCTATCTATCTATCTATCTATCTATCTATCTATCTATCTATCTATCTATCTATCTATCTATCTATCTATCTATCTATCTATCTATCTATCTATCTATCTATCTATCTATCTATCTATCTATCTATCTATCTATCTATCTATCTATCTATCTATCTATCTATCTATCTATCTATCTATCTATCTATCTATCTATCTATCTATCTATCTATCTATCTATCTATCTATCTATCTATCTATCTATCTATCTATCTATCTATCTATCTATCTATCTATCTATCTATCTATCTATCTATCTATCTATCTATCTATCTATCTATCTATCTATCTATCTATCTATCTATCTATCTATCTATCTATCTATCTATCTATCTATCTATCTATCTATCTATCTATCTATCTATCTATCTATCTATCTATCTATCTATCTATCTATCTATCTATCTATCTATCTATCTATCTATCTATCTATCTATCTATCTATCTATCTATCTATCTATCTATCTATCTATCTATCTATCTATCTATCTATCTATCTATCTATCTATCTATCTATCTATCTATCTATCTATCTATCTATCTATCTATCTATCTATCTATCTATCTATCTATCTATCTATCTATCTATCTATCTATCTATCTATCTATCTATCTATCTATCTATCTATCTATCTATCTATCTATCTATCTATCTATCTATCTATCTATCTATCTATCTATCTATCTATCTATCTATCTATCTATCTATCTATCTATCTATCTATCTATCTATCTATCTATCTATCTATCTATCTATCTATCTATCTATCTATCTATCTATCTATCTATCTATCTATCTATCTATCTATCTATCTATCTATCTATCTATCTATCTATCTATCTATCTATCTATCTATCTATCTATCTATCTATCTATCTATCTATCTATCTATCTATCTATCTATCTATCTATCTATCTATCTATCTATCTATCTATCTATATATATATATATATATATTAATTTGATTTGATGATTTAATTATTGTATATGCAGATTGATTGATTGATTGATCGATCGATCGATCCAAGTAGGAGGAGAGGAATTGAAATGGGTGGTGTAGGGAGGGAGATGATATGAGTACTTTTGTTAATGTTATCTCTATATATACATTGACACACGAGAGTACCTAAGGGGTGGCGAAGGAGAAGTGTAAATTACAATTTTTCACCCATATTTTCCATTTCTTACCAAACACGCTCTTATCTCAATTTAATAAATTACAGAATGATTCCGTAGTTTATAAACGCACAACATAATATTATATTTGCACAACTTAAAGTTATATTTGAACAACATAATGTTATATTTATGCACAACATAACATTATATTATTATATATGCACAACATAATGTTATATTTGCACAACATAATATTATATTTGCACAACATAATATTATATTTGCACACCATAATGTTATATATGCACTTTATTATCTTATTTATGCACTTTATTATTTTATTATTGCACTTTATAATCTTATTCATGAATGGGCAAATCGCTATACCATTTTTGAGCTAATAGGCTTTTAATGGCACATGTCGCATTAAAGTACAAAACCACCATAAAATAGCACCCCATAAAGAAAAATTTTGGTAGGAAACTTACTTTACATTATGAAAATGCATATTTATTAATAATAATCTTTATTGTATTATTTTTTCACTCTATATTTTGTAATATCATATTTTCACTTTTTAAAATAAAGACAAAAATTTGATGTAACATTTTTGTTGCATTTTGTAATCTTATATTTGCACCTTATAATATTAGTTGAAATAAAAATTACCGGTTAAAATTTGTAATTTTTATAATTGAAATAGGGCAATATTCGTAGGAATAGAAAATATAGTGAGGCGGTGGTATTTACCCATAAAATTAGGCCCATTTACCTATTTACCCATAAAATTAGGCCCACTTACCCATAAATTAAGCATATTTCAATTATAAAATTTTTAAATTGAAATAGGCTCATTTACCTATTTACCCATAAGAAATTATTATATTTGCAAACATAAAATTATATTTGCACAACATAATATTATATGTGCACAACATCAATTTATATTTGCACAACAGAAAGTGACGGCACGGGAAAAAATGATGGTGCGAAAAAAAAATTACACGGGAAGGGGGGCACAATGGGGGGCAGAGGGGGACACACATGGGGAAGGGGGGCACATGGGTTGGCATTTTTGCTATTTAAATTAGACTCGTTTACTTATAAATTAGGCCCATTAGCAATTTACTCATAAAAATTAGGTCCATTTAATTATAATTAGACACTGCAATGCAATGTTAGTAGACTTAGATGCTCTAGAAAGAAACCACACTTGGGAGATTGTTACTCTTCCTATGAACAAGTCTGGGGTGACATGCAAGTGGTTGTTCAAGCTCAAGTTCAAGTCATATGGCACTCTAGAACACCATAAAGCAAGACTTGTTGCACAAGGGTTTACATAGCTTCACAACATTGACTATTTTGAGACTTTTGCTCCTGCTGCTAGGATGATCACAATCAGAACTTTGCTTGCCATTGCAGCTGCTAAGTACAGGCACATCTCTCAAATGGATGTCACAAATGTCTTTCTACATGGGAACCTTGAAGAAGATGTGTACATCTCTCTACCTCTTGCATACAACACTTTGAAACAACTCCAATCCAGAGCTCTTAACCATTACATTCAAGGGGAGTCTATGGATGAATACAATGGTGCTCTAGTTTCCAAATTAACCAAATTACTGTATGAGCTCAAATAAGCACCAAGACAGTGGTTTGCAAAATTCACTCAAGTGGTTCAAGCTGGGGAATACACACAATATAAGGCTGATTACTCATTGTTTACTAAGCAACAAGAAGAGTCATTCACTGCACTATTGGTATAGTAGATGATATGTTAATTGCTGGGAATGATTAGGAAGAAATTGGGAAATTGAAACAGCATCTTCACAAGAGTTTTCAGATAAAAGATCTAGGGGAGTTAAGCTAGGTCTTTCCTTGGAATTGAAGTGGATAGAGATGAGGCTAGAATTTATCTGAATCAAAGGAAATATAAAATGGAGTTGTTGGAGGAAATGGGAATGGCTGACTCGATCTAAGCCATTAGCCACTCCACTTGATGCTCATATTAAGCTCTCAATTGAAAGAGAGCCACTAAGGTCACCTCAAAAGTACAGAAACTGGTGTGAAAATTGATCTATTTGACTGTTACAAGGTCAGACATCACATATTCAATTCAAGTGCTGAGTCCATTTATGCAAAGAACTAAGGATCACCGGAAAGTAGCAAAGCATCTTATGAGGTACTTGAAGAATTCTCCAAGTAGAATTTTTGCTAATCCTAAATTTATTTCAATTCAAAAAATTTAAGATAAATATTTCTTTCCTTTTATTTTCATCTTAAGATTCACATAACAATTAACAAATTAATATGAGAAGGAATTAATTAGTTGAATTAATATTAATATGGAGTTTATTTAAATGCAAAAGCAATGAAATAATATATATATATAGTATAGTGATAGTTAATGTTTAAGATTTAATTATAAACTTTTTTAAAAGTCTTTTTAATTATAAATATTTTGTATACTCCCTTTATTTCTTTATATGACAATTACCATTCATGTGGGTTTTATTAAGATGAGAAAAACCATATAAAATATAGAATTAATTTGCCCCATATGCCACTTTTTAGGCTCTAATTAAAAAATTGTCCACCAACCCCTGCAAATTAGCTAAAAGTCCATTGGTTTATTTTATAAAATAAATTCTTGCCCCCCCCCACCCTAACTTGATCTTTCTCAGCCGTCAATTTTCATCCATCTTCATGCTGCAACCAGGAGCAAAAACCGGCGGAGCCAGGGTCTCTCCTGCCGGTACCAATGGAGCTCGTCATCAAGGTGAGGAATAACTCATATCCGAGGTGATCTCTTCTCCCATGGCTGCTCTTCGCTCAGATCCGAGGAGATCCGACAGACCTCGAGAAACATTGATCTTTTCTCCCATGGCTGCTCGTCGCTCAAATCCGAGGAGATCCGACAGACCTCGAGAAACGCTGAATCGAGATCCATATGGAGGGAGCGGAAGGTGAGAGTAAGAGAGAACAGAGGCACCTGTTGCTCGATCTGCCTCGTCGATTACAAGCGCAACGACGTGCTGCAGCTTCTCCCGGATTGCAACCACATCTTCCACCTCAAGTGCGTCGGACCGGCAGGGACGGGGAAATCAAGCTTGATCCGGATCGAGCACCGCCTGATTTTGATCTTCGGATCTTCACCGCCGACATGGAAGCAGGAGAGTAAGGAGGCTCAAATGGTTCAGATCCGACGGAATCGCGCCAGAGAGGCGATTGACAAGGCGGATCCGCCGCACAGCCGGTGCAACTCTCGTGGATTGACAGTGCGGCGAGGATGATGAGGTACATTTCTTCAATCTCTCTTATTCTTCTCTCGTGGTCTCTCCTTGGCTGTCAGATCAGTACATGCTGCATATATGCTCAAGACACGAATCAGAAGATATCAAGAACATATATGCTGAAAGTAATTTTCCTCTTGATATTTGTGATATGCTTTACTTTCTCATCTTTGATAAGCTTCAATTAGGTGAAAAGATTGGTAAGCTCATAGGTCTACAAAATAGACTCTGACTAAATTACTTATTTCATAGCCTACAAGTTTGGTGAGCTCATAGGTTTAGAATAGATTGGTGACCTCATAGCTCTACAGAAAAGATTGGTGAGCTCATAGATTTAGAATAATGTAATTTATTATTGCTTACACTTAAAACTACCACTCTTCGTGTCTTCATGGCCTACAAGCTACTTATAGTAATGAATTTATTTTAATCAGAGCACTAAAAGTCATTTGAAAAAGAACTATATATATGCAATTAGTGAGTTTTCCCATTTCAAATGCATAGATTTAGTGGCCTGTTACAACATATCCTTTCAAAATCTACTGTACGTTGTTCAATTAGTAGAAACAATTTCAATTTCCCTAAACAATTTTAGATGCAAAAGGCGCCCCATAATTTTGTTCGGATTGATTTTCATCGCTTTGTTGATTGGAATGAAAACAAAATTGGTTGCAAATGATATTTAGGGATAATCTATTGGAAAAAAAGGGATAGTTTTTAGGATTAACTCCATTTAATCTGATAGAAAAAGGGATAATTTCTTGATGAAATCTCTTAATTTGCTGAAATTTTTGTTGTAATTGCTGAAATTGATGTGACATTTTTCTCAAAATTGCTGAAGTTGTTGTAATTTTAGTTATCTAATGTCTTACATGGTTTGGGTTTGGATATTGACAATTTCAGCAATTTCAGCAATTGCTGAAATGCGGACTGTAGTTTCAACAATTGCTGAAATGTGAACTGCAATGAATTTGGATGTTCCTTGCTTAAAATCTCCTTTAACAGCCTATTAGCTCAATGGTAGAGCGATGTGCTAATGCGCAAATACGTGGGTTCGAATCCCACATAGGCTAAATTTTATGTCCCGCAACACGGTTTCAGCAACTCTGGTGTCGAAGTGCTGACGCGGAAAAAAAGCAACTCCGGTTTCAGCAACACGATTTCAGCAACTCCGATTTCAACAAATCTGGTGTCAAAGTGGTGACGCGAAAAAAAAAGCAACTCCGGTTTCAGCAACTTCAGTTTCAGCAACTTTGGTTTCAGCAATTTCGGTTTCAGCAACTTAGGTTTCAGCAACGCGCGAAAAAAAAAATATTTTCAACAGTTTCAGCAACTTTGGTTTCAGCAACTCCGATTTCAGCAACTTAGATTTCAGCAACGCGCGAAAAGAAAAAAACTATTTTCAACAATTTCCGCAACTTCGGTTTCAGCAATTTTGGTTTCAGCAACTTCGGTTTCAGCAACGCGCGAAAAGAAAAAAAAAACGCTGAAATAGGAGTTGCTGAAATCAAATGTGCTGAAACAGGAGGGGGGCACAAGGGGCGCACGTGGGGGGCAAAGGGGGCAAGGGAAGGAAGGTGGACATTTTGCCAATTTGGAAGGAAAGGGTGGACATTTTACTAATAAAGGCCATAATTATGGCCTATAGCACAATTCTCCCTAAAATATATCGTGCAAAGCACGAGTACTGTATTAGTATTGTATACTAAAGTAAAAATCTCTAATTATAGCTCTTCCTTAATTCCCTTAATTCTAAATAATAATTAAAATAATTCACTAATCATAAAATAATAATTCAAATAATACTAATTTATTTCTATAAAAAAAATATCTTTTTATGTGGAATTCTGTCTATATATAAAAAAAAATTCATATAAATATATAGTTCAATACACAATTGGTTAAAATTACTTCTATAATAAATTGTAATTATAATTCTATAAGGATAATACAAAATCTTTCTATAAATTCAACTTTTCCTTCTTTTTCTACCATGTCTTCACTTTCATTAAACAACATTGGCCAGGCTCAAGATTACATAAATGTTAACATCCTTCTATAAATTCAACATTTCCTTCTTTTTCTATCATGTCTTCACTTTTGTTAAGCAACATTCAGCAGGACTCAAGAGAACATAATTTTTTTTTTACCATGTCTTCACTTTTGTTAAATAACATTAGTTAAGACTAAAAAAATACATAATCGATTTTCTTTGTTATAGATGTGTCATCATCTATTTGTTCTTCTACAGTTATTATTTTTTAAATATTTTTAAAGGTGAATTTCAACATTGTTTAGCTTTTGAATTTAACATTGAATGTGCAAAAGATAAGAATTTATCCAATTTCAAATATAAGAACATAAGATTAAGATAAGATTTCACCCAATTTTATTTGATATTAATATATTTTTATAAAATTTTATCTAATTTCCACATATATCAACATATGATATGATTTAAGATGAGATTTTATCAGATAATATATGTGCTCACAATTGCAAGATCTCTGTCCTCACGATCTTCCAACGCGAAAAAAACAAAAAAAAATAAAAAATAAGTACTTGGGGTCCAAGTACTAAACAGGAGGAAAGAAAAACAATTTACTAAGTGGGCCTTGGGCTTACCTTTTTGTTGGGCTGGCCTTAAGGGACAAGTATTTGAACCCTTTGTATATATGCAAATAATTGCGATATAGTAGTATATGTTTTTAAAGCAAATATCTCCATGGAGTACCAACCATAACCCTTCTTTCGGATCTAGCTAATCCATCGGCGTAACCCGCCACCATTGGATTAAGGAAATTATATATATACTTGAACTTGTGCCCTGCATGACCTTGATCCTTTCGGCGTTTCTCTTTCGACGGGTATGAGATTGGGAACCCAAATGTATCTGTTGCGGACCGCTAAGCATGTAACGTATATCTGCTATTTTTTATATAAAAATAAATACATTAAATCAATATAATAAATTATATCATATATTTAATACTCAAAAGACTATGGAAGTATGTAATAAATTATATCATATATTCCATAGTTCCATGTTAGCATAAGTTATGCTAGGTTTTCCATGTGATGATGCAAGTATATATCTTCTGCTGGGGTATAGGTCGATTTTCCTTGTCAGATCAAATAGATAGGCAAATGGTCCCACGAAGGGAGCTACCTTAGCACGAGATCGGCGTTGGCTAGGGTTTCTTTGGAAAGGGTGGTAGACGAAGAAGGGGATGGAGAATCAGTCTCTTGAGCACTAATTTGAGATACATGTTATTGAAGGTGATAGGGCCCCCTAACTAGTCCGGCTAGCTAGTGAGCGCTTCTTTCCGGCGGGAAGCAGGCCGCGGAGGAAGGCTATGCCCGGGGGTCGGAGGTGCCGACTTATTCATCTGATGAACTTGCAACAACTGCTCCAGAGATTTAAAAGAGGTTTCTTAAAACACCTGGCGGGACCTTTCGCCTTGACCGGCTATTTCAACAAAATTGGAATTTCTTTTCTCATCCGGTTCGCTCAGGCCCTTCTTGTCGGAAGAAGATTCTCACCAATGTTTTCGTTACTCAAGCCCAACTCAAAAAATCATAAAATGCAATCTCGCGTCCACGGAATTTTCTGGATTAAAGCGGGATTATTTTTGCTTACGTGTCATTTTCTGAATTAAAGTGATATTATATTTCTGGGCCACATCAATTAATAAACGAATATAATTAGGTAAAAAACTTATCTTTTTAAATCAAATAATCTATCCAATATTATTTTTATAAAATATTATTTAACTTTGTAATCTAAAACAAATATAATATTTAAATCTTTGGTATTTTGGAACAAATATTTAAATCTAAAACAAATATAACTTTGTAAAATACGGATCGAGTAATGTTTATAATTTTTCAGTGAATTTTCTTGCACAATGTGAATAAATTTAAATCATCATTAGTTTCAAGATAAAAGAGATTTCTATGTCGGTTACTTTATATTTAATCCAATTAGATTTGAACTCTAAACGAAGTACTTCGTACCAAAATCTTTGGTATTTTGGAACAAATTGACAAAATTAAAAAAATCATTTTAGAATAAATTTCAATCACCTAATTATCACCTTCTATATTTGTATAAATATTCAACCTTTATCTTAATTAGGTAGAAAATGTATCTTTTTAAATTAAATAATCTATCTAATATTTGGTTCATTATTAATATTCAACCCAAACAAGAGGTTTGAAACGGTATCTGATGCGATTCGCATACGTGACTTTTTCTGGATTAAAATGTTGTTATTTTTCCATACGTGACATTTTCTTAATTAAAGATAACACAAGTGAAACATGTTTACATTATAAAAAACATAACACAATTGAAAACTATATATTTACTTTATATGGAATAGTAATTTATATTATTCAAAAAAGAAATATGTATCTATATATTATATATTATATAAATTACTAAAGCAGAAGCCTGAAACGGGCTCTAGTGCGATCTCGCGTCCACGGAATTTTCTGGATTAAAGCGGGATTATTTTTGCTTACGTGGCATTTTCTGGATTAAAGTGGTATTATATTTCTGGCCCACATCAATTAATAAACGAATATAGTTAGCTAAAAACTTATCTTTTTAGATCAATAATATCTATCCAATATAACTTGAATTAGTTGTTATACATATTTATTATTTTCATGCTTTTGTTAATAAACTATATTATTTATTATTTTAAAAGATGAAGAAGGAATATTGGGTGCGTTATTCTACCTTTTAGATCAAATTGAATATAATATATATTTATATATGGTTTTATTTTTGTGAGCCACGTCAATTAGTTATCTAATATAATATTTTAATATAATTAATATTATAAATATAATTTATTAACAAAACGCGCAACCGCGCGGGTAACGAATACTAGTACTGTATAATACGTAGTACAAGATAAGCAGTAAGATAACACAAAATTCCAAGTCACTTTAAGTTGGTTAGCTGATAGTAGTAGTTAAAGAAAGCCTTGTGCAAGTGATCAGTTAATATGATGTTTTCAGTGAAATAAATATATAATATACTCTATTTTTGACACACATTTGTTGATTCAATAAATTAAATCATACGTTTCTATAATGCAAAAGGAAAACAAACACTAGTAGAAAAATGACCTTTGGCGACACTTAATTTACCACGGTTCCGTGCCTTTACATAGTAAATTTGCAAGGATGGCAAAATTACCACGGTTCCTAGAAGAACCGAAGTAATTTAGCGCCAAATTTACCACGGTTCCGTGTTTTTATGTGGTAAATTTTCAAGGTTTGTAAATTTACCACGGTTTCTAGAAGAACCGAAGTAATTTAGCAACAAATTTACCACGAGTCTGTGTTTTGTCATGGTAATTTTTCAATATTTGAAATAAAACCCTAACTACAACGTACTTTCTCCTTCGTCCGCCTCCATATCCAGGGGCGGAGCTGAAGGGGCACTATGCCATGGCACAATTCAGGCAACGGACATATATCGTTGCCTGAATGCCCATCACGTTGCCTGAGCATTCAGGCAACGAACATGTCGTTGCCTGAATAGTGGTTGCCTTAAGCTCGTTCCCCCAATACTCAGGCGACGAACAAACGTTTGTTCGTTACCTGAGTCGGTTCAGGCAACGAACCAACCATTCGTTGCCTAAATATGGTCAACGGGCTGGGAACCGGATTTTTAGCCATTCGGGTGACGAACTTTTGCTATTCAAGTGACGACAAAAGTTCGTCGCCTGAAATCATATGGATATTGTTAAATATCCGAATTTTCAGGCGACGAATACATCATGTTCGTTGCCTGAGTATTGTGGCAACGGATATTCAGGTTCAAGCGACTAGTTTGTTCGTCACCAAGTTGTTCAAGCAACCAGTAATACTTTCAATGTTCGTCGCCCGAATCAATTTTAGATTTTTTTATTTAAATTCAAGCAATTGTTATATACTATGTTCGTTACCTGGTAAATTTTATGCTAAAAAAATATATATTTACAATATCCAAGCACATCAAGGCCTGCTTATATTCAAGCACATTCAACCAATTTATGGGTTCCTAGTTGCCACATTCAAGCACAAAGCAGTGGCGTTGGCTCTCCTCAATTCCTCCTCAGCCTTCTTCGCTTTTGCCCCCCACTCCGTCCTTTGTCCAGCAACACTTGCACTGGGTGACTCCATAGTGGAGTTGTGCAGATCCTTCTCTTATTCCTGAGCTGGTATGCATTGGATGGAAATGAAAAATCTTTAGACATAATGAACAACTAAGATGAAGAAAAGCCCCATGGGAAAAGATATAGTAAGACAATCTCATACTGAATTTTAATTTGGATTCACGGTGAGAGAAATTATCACTCAGAAACATCATAAATTTCACTTGGAACTCGTAAAATCCATCCTCGATTCAATTAATCACTACTCCACCATGTAAGTGCACAAACCCCATAAATATGATGTGAATATCTTACCATTTTCCACTATGCTTAAGTCTTTTCCCAAACTCTACAAGGACTATTTGATAAATAAAAACATGGCATACTACATTAAAACAAGCAACATCAAAGAATCAAACCGGAACATGTGTCACAAGAGGCATGGGCTAGGATAACTCTCATACGAGCAATGATATATTCTCTAGTGATATACTCTCATACGAGCAATGATATAGTCTCTAGTGATATATTCTCTGTTGAAACACACAAAAAAAGGGATAAAATAGAGGTACTGAAGCTAACTCACTCTTGTATGATTGCAATTAAGCAGCCCTCCCAGAGAGCCTGGCTCATTTATATGAGTGCATCCAAGATTTGTATGTGTTTCTCAGCAAATCTCATCTCCTCCTTGCAAGCAAATGAATCTGTTAACACTTGCAAACATAAATACTAATGTATACAGAACTCGTTCTAAAGGTGGAAAGGATATCAAGTCTTGTATAGTCTATCTTACTTGCAGATAATCTTTTCTTAGCCTATACAATGTAACTCATATTTTCATTAATAAAATCATTCAAGTATAAAAGCCTTACATTCTCATCTTTATGCCTTCCCTGTCTTGATAATCAATCCTGGCAAAATATAGAGAATCAAATCCTATCCACAACATCACAACCAAGCACCAAATCATTTTAGTCTAAATTCAAAAGCAGAAAAGGCCCTAATCTACCATAACAACGCAGACTTGGGCAAGATCCTCCTAAACAACAATAAACTGCAGAGTATGCAGACCTCGATGTCTTCTTCTGTCTCGTATCCCCTGGCTGAACAGCAACCCTGGCCTTCGTGAGAGCAAGCAACATAAGGCAAGGACATAAGAGGAATGTTGAACTTTTAGCATCAATGCATTCATACAAACACCAAAGAAATAGAAAAGTCAAGCTCTATATATATTTGGAGTTCACCACTGAATGATGTTAGGAGTGCAGTTGAATGAAATGTTTAAATGAAAAGTCAAATCATACAAAATATTAAAAACAAGAATTCAACTAAAAATCTTTGGGTTTAATTAAAAAATATCATTACTGGATATGATCGGATCAATAAACAATAAGGAAATAACAAGTCATGGAGCCATAAATCACTTTCTTTTATATAATCTGCAAGTTAGAAACTGGCGGAGATTCAAACCTGTTGCAATAGTATTTATTTTGTATTCAAGACCGATTAATCTGAGTGAGACTACCATTTATATATATATATATATATATATATATATATATATATATATATAGTAACCATTTCATTCAAATCTCAAGATAACTCCAAGCCTTCAAGTTTGATGCAGGTTGCAACTAACACTGCCTAACATGACTAAACCCATAAGAAACTCAAATTAAATTAAAACCAAATGACTAGGTTTGTTCAGCTTCAAAAACCAACTTCAAATCACTCCTAATAACAAACCCAACTCCATTCTACCCTTCACTTCCAAATCTTATTCTCTACTAGCCTCTGTAATACCAAGGGTGCTAATCTCATGTCCCAAATCTTATTCCAAATCACATGTCCCAATTCCGTTTTTACATCAATCCTTTCCATTCTACCCTTCACTTCCAAATCTTATTCCAAATCTTACATTTATATGTCAGGCTAAGTTGGAAACTTTCTTGTCCTCCCTAAAATCATAATCTGGCTGATTTTTTTAAAAAATGTAAATTAAAAGAATGTATTGGTCATTAAAAAATAGCTTCCACTTTTTAGTTTTCCTATTTACTAGAGTTTTCACTTTTCCTATTTACTAGAATAAGGCTAAGCAACTAATGTTTCTTGTTGGATGAATGCCATTTAGCCAGAAAGTATCTTTTGGATGAATGCCATTTAGCTAGAAAGCAACTAAGGCTAAGCAACTACTGTTTTTTTTTTTTATTGTGCAGTGTTTCTTGTTGAGTATTAAGCAACTACTGTTTTTTGCTTTCCAATTTTCCACAGGTATACAAAATTCAAGCCTTCAACAACACTTTTCAATGGAATCTGAACAAGGAAGGAAGGAACCATACCATTCACATTGCGACATCTAGCGCTGATGGGAGGAGGTTCTTCAGATTCGGCGGCCGTGGCGGAGTTTGTAGCAGATCCCGAGGTGATGGTGAGCGGCTGCGCCGTTGCTGTCGAGGTCGAGGCTTGACCTTCCATGGGTGTCCCGACGGCGTTGGGTGAGGCCTCCAAATGTGGGGACGTTGCAGCTGCCGGAGAAGGAGCCCTCTGGATTGATGGAGGAGGAGTGGAGTCGTTGGCCTGTGGGTGCGACGGGAATGGCGGATAGCCCGTCCTGGGTGCCGAAGGAGGAGATTTTCGTGTCCGAGCAGGGGTTGTAAGCAACGTCTGCACGGATTTGGTGCCGGAGGAGGAGAATCTCGTTCGTCGGCCTGGAGGCATCGTGGAAGGAAGACAGAGACGGGTTTTGGAAGGAAGAGAGAGGTGGGTTCACAATCGGCGCTCAGTTTAGGGTGGGTTTGGGAAGGAAGACACCTAAAAAGCCTGCCTTTGTGTTTTTTTTATTTATAATATCTATTCAAGCAACGAATATAGCTACTAAAATGTTCGTTGCCTGAATAAAGTGTAATAATTTGGTGAAAAAATTGGAGGCAAACTTGGCGCCATGTGACAAAATTGGAGGCAAACATGGCGCCATGTGAATATATTAAATAATAAAATATTGATAATAATATAAGTATAGATATAATATAATATAATTAATAATAATAATATAAAACTAATATATATGTGACATAATAAAATACAAATAAAAAATAATATTGATAGAAATATATTGTTATTATTAAAAATAAAAATAAATATATAATATATATTAAATAATAAAATATTGATAATAATAATAATAATATTAATAGAAATATAATTTTCTTGATCTTGATCTTAATCCTGCTCTCAATCTCAAATTTCGATATCAATCTCAAGTCTTTATCTTAATCTCAATCTCAAATCTCAAATATCAAATGTCCATATTGGTCTCAATCTCAAATGTCAAATCTCAATCTCAATTATCGATATCAAATTTCAAATTTCAAATCTCAATCTCAAATATTGATCTTAACCTCAATCTCAATCTCAAATCTCAATCTTGGTCTCAATCTGAATTCTCGATCTCAAATCTTGATCTCAATTACAATCTCGATCTTAACCTTCAACTCAATCTCAAATCTCAATCTTGTCTCAATCTCAAACCTTGATCTTGATCTTAATCTCAATTCCAATCTCAATCTCAATATAAATATCAAATCTTGATCTCTATCTTAATCTTTATCTCGATCTCAAACCTTGATCTTAATTTAATCTTGATCTCAATAGATCTTAATCTCAAATCTCAAATCTTGAGCTCAGTCTCAAATATAAATGGGAAATTCATACTTAACTTATATATATATATATATATATATATATATATATATATATATATATATATATATATATATATATATATATATATATAATATCTAAATATAAAAACTAAAAGCTCAATCTCAAACAAAGACATATATAACAACATATATTAATTTCAATTATATTTTTAATTAAATCATTTTATAAAAGTCTAACAACTAAATATTTCTTTAAAAAAATTGTTCATATAATTAAATCATTTTATATTTAATATTTGTATGATCTTGTTTTAATTTTTAAACTCGTATAAATATAAAATCTTTTTTTTTTTAATTTTTATAGCAATATATCTTCATCTAAATCTCAATCTCAAATCTCGATTCTCGATCTCAATCTCAAGCCCCAATGATCTTAATCTTAATCTCAACTCTTGATCTCAGCCTCAATCTCAAATCTCAATCTTGGGCTGAACCTGTTCTCAAATATTGATCTCAATCACAATCTCAATCTCGATCTTGATCATCTACAACTTTTGTGTTTACAACTTTTCCAAATTCGATCTCGAGGATGACGAAATTTGGACTTCTATGTGGTAGCTAGGCTAGAATTCAGGTGGGGCTCAAGGAAATCAAGAATCTCGATCTCAATTCTAAATCTCAACCTCAATGTTTATCTCGACATCAAAAGTCATTCTTTGTCTCAATCTCAAACCTCGATCTTGATCTCAAATCTCAACCTCAATCTCAAATATCAATCTTGGTCTCAATCTGAATTCTCGATCTCAAATCACAAATCTTGATCTCAATTTCAATCTCAAATCTCGATCTCAACCCTTAACTCAATCTCAAACCTCGATTTTGATCTTAATCCCAAACCTCGATTTTGATCTTAATCTCAATCCTAGTCTTAATCTCAAATCTCGATCTCAACCCTTAACTCAATCTCAAATCTCAATCTTGGTTTCAATTACATTTTTAATTAAATTATTTTATAAAAGTCGAACAACTAAATATTTATTTTAAAAAATTGTTCATTTATTACACAATGAATATCATTTGCATCATTAATAATGTACAAAGTAACTCAAAATAATAACCTTAACTTATTTGAAAAGAGTATCATTACCATAGGTGATTAATATTAAGATGTGAAATGAGTGGTGAAAGTAATTCATAAACTATGAAATGGTATTTCAACATTCATAATACTTCAATAATAAAATTATAAGCTTGTGATTTTATTAAAAGATAAGGAAAAAATGAGACCAATATTTATATTTTACCAAAATTAAATAACATGATTCAAAAGATAGAAAAAAATATGAGACCAATATTTATATTTTCAATATCAATATAATTCTAATTCTCTTTCTAAATCAAATTCAAATTTAGGAGAAATTCACTCAGGCAACGAACATAGAAAAATATCTGTTGCCTCATACAACAACATCAATTTCGCCAAGTAGGACCCATTTACTCATGCAACGAACATAGGAAACTTTCGTTGCCTCAAAGACAATTAAAAATGTCGCAGGTGGAACCCTTAATTCAGGCAACGAACATAGATATTTGTTTGTCACCAGAGTAAAGTGTATGCAAGCTAGCTTATACATTCAGGCAACGTACTTTACATTTGCTCGTTGCTTGAATATTAACACTGTCAGATAGGCGTTTGGGAGATTCTTCTAACCATGTTCCAGCAACGAACATTGAAAACTTGTTCGTCGCCTGAATACTCCAAACTTTTGGTCAACGTTCGACATTTTTTAAGGTAACCATTTACAATATGTTCATTGCCTGAGTAGCATTCCAGCAACGAACATTTTCATTATGTTCGTTGCCTGAGTACTATCTATTTTTTGTCGTCCCTCGACATTTGTTCAGGTAACCATTTTTAATATGTTCGTTGCCTGAGTCGATTCAGGTAACGAAAAATGTTCTATGTTCGTTGCTTCAACCCCGTCCAAAATAGAAGTTGCCTTGGGGTTGTTTGGGGCGACGATACGTCCGTTGCCTGAACCTATTTCTAGCGACGAACCTAAGTATGTTCGTTGCCTAACTTGCACCATGGCATAGTGGGGGGCCTAGGGGGGCACGTGCCCCCTCTCTCATTTGACGAACTACCTAGGTGTATTCTCCTCGTTGATAGCTTCGTTTTGATATATAATACGCCTTAATCCGACATCTAAGTAAAAAGTTATGATTGTTTTAAAATTAAAGGTATATTAATCACTTTAATTTTATTTCAATAGACTATAATGCTTTTATATTTTACTTAAATTAACATTCACATACTATAATTCATCTCAAGAGCTTCGAAATGAGAGGTTATACTAATCATTTCGACAATTAGATAAGAAGTTATACAAGTTTAAAAAATTTATATCTGGTTATACATTACTATATGTTATGAGTGCAACAAGTTATATATTACCTAGGTTGTTATTATTCAAGCCAAACAAGTCTAGTATTGTTTGATTATATTTAGCTCATTTAGAAACAAGTCAAGCTGGAGTCGAACCTATATTTAAACTTCAGCTCATACTCGACTTGTTTAGTAAGTGAACGAGTTTGAGCTGAGATTTTTTTTCCAAGTATTATGCAACTTTACTTGCTCATGACATAGTAACTTAAAAAAATTTCACAAAATTCGTGCTATTTGAGTTTCAATCGATCCGAGTTGAATCATGAATTGAGCATAAAAATGTGCTCATAATCAACTCATTTTATAAATGATGCTCGAGCCGAGCTTTTATTGAGTTAAACTCGAGCCAAACTTTAGCTCATATAACAATCATAACCTTAACTTAATGTTTATTAGATTGCGTTTCCTATACTTATTTAGTTAATTTTTTTCGGATATTTCATTTATATATTTATATTTCTTTTTTTAGGCGTGAAAAAAATGATTGCGTTTTATCATAAACTGATAACATTTTATCTTAAAATAACATAATTTATTATCGTATTACATATAATTCTTTATGTCAATTTAATCCACAACTCTATCGCACATTTATAACTGTGCCCCCTCCGAAATTTTTCTGGCTCCGCCACTATCCATATCCATACTTAGATCTGAGACCTCCTCATTGCTCCATCTCTCAATCGATTTCATTGAGTACGAAACATTGTCTCTTAATTCCCCTCTCGATTATTCCTCCTCGTTAAAGCGCTCATCCTGGGTTTGCTTTCTTCCTCTCAAGTTCAAGCGCCCACACGAAGCCGCCTTGGACAACCCCACGGAGGTCAAGGATGTAGATTCCAATGTGGAAGACGTCTCCAATTAAGGTATCGTTTTTGTACCTCCGACTGTATGTTTGGAAGTTATGTTTTCTGAAATTCTTAATTGAGTATGTTCTTAAGAGATCGTGTGAGTTAATCTAGCAAGGAAACCGATCGCGATGTCATGATCTAGGTTTACTGGTTTTTGATATCAACCCTTTGATTGTGTTGGTTCTCTACTGAATTTGGATGTTCTAACCTATTTTGGATGGTATTCGCTTGATGCTTGTTGAAATTACACGCTTGATTTATTTATATTTTCTATTCTTATAAGAAAAATCAGTTGTTGCTAATTGCTTGCTTGCTTGATGTTTCTGGGATACAGAATCAGAAACGGTTTTCAGTTTCTCCAATAGTATGACTTTATGCGTACTGGATATTGATCTGCTTCAATTGATTGGCGTTTCTATTGTTGATTTTTCTAACATATATTCTGTAAGTTGTCACTTGTAGAGTTTAAACTTTGCATTAAGAAGTACTTAGGCGGGGAGGAGGAGGAGCTCCCATCAGTTTTTTAACCATGAAAAGACTGACGATGATTTTGTGGAGGAGCTTCAATATGATCAGCCATTAGAAAAAGCGAGCGAGGAGGAATTTGATTCGGATTTTGAGGACACTCATGAAACCGACGAGGATATCGAAAATCTTTATAGTAGTGTTAGGGATATTGTACAACAGAGGATGAAGCAGGATCCTTGTTTCAACATGGATGACAAGAAGTGGGATGAAATGGTTGAAGAGGAAAAGCAAAATGGATATTTGAAGAACACTCGGGAATGTGAGGACATTTTTGAGGACATACTCAAGTGGGATCGGATAACCTTCTCATAGGTTAGCCCCTTATCTGTCTTGTTTATTTACTATATTTGGTTAATCTCATGTTTCTACTAAGCTAGTGTTTAGCTAAAACCCATAATTAAGTCCCAAAACCGGAGCCATATTAGGAACATGATAGCAGATATGGGTATTTGGTTTTACTCTTTTTTTAGCCAACATGTATCCATGTATGTTGACCTATGATAAACTCTTATCAGCAAGGGTTTAGACTTGTTAATCCCACCTTCTCACCTCTTCATATGTTATATCAGTTTGGTTGGGGTCAAACTGTAGATTTCACGTTGTTCCTTGCCCGATGAAATGGCATGTGAGCTCATGACTGCACCTAAGCTCATTGCTGTTAGTAATGCAGTAGTACGTAGATGAAACAGTTGGTCTAGGAGATGGTTTCGTTTTGGTATTGGATGGGTTGTCGATCATGAACCTGTTTGCTGAATCATGCAGGTTGCCTTTGCTCGTGTTTTGCAATGTGCCGATTGATGAATCTGGTTGATGTACGTTGCGCTGTTGCACTTTCCATCAGCTGCTCTTTTTCGGTTAGTATTCTAGTCCTATAGCATCTTTGTTTGACAGTGAAATTCAAACTACAACATGATTTACTCCTATAGCATTGGTGATTGTAGATGATGATAATTAACAGATGAACTTAATGCATTTTAAGCTTCTATGTAATTGTTAATTAAAGTGGAAAAAATTAAGAAACATATGAATATGTAGAGAGTTCGAATTATCAAGGAATGTGTAGACTTTCTAATGAATTTACACAGTAACAAAAAAAATCACTTTTAAGAAACAAGCTTTTGCTACTTTGCCTATTGATTGCTTCCTCTCTCTCGTAACTCGACCTTAATTTTGAAGCTTATGGTAGATTTAATGTCATATAAGTTGATTTCTAATTTATCTTATCATTTTAATTTGGCAGGTCTATTCACCATCATTTGAGTCGACATCGTATTATACACCGGACGAGATTGAGATTCAAGATCAATGGACAATTTTTGTGCAATAGCTTCATCGATCTATAATTAGTGCAATGTAAAAAAGATTATACATACTTTTATTTGAATTAATGTATTAGACAATGAATGATTATATGTATATATATACGCTAGCTTACATTGCTGCTGGTGTTTTAGCATTTCTAATAATGTTTTAGCTTTGTTTATATTGATTATTGGTGTAAATTATTATTATATAAAATCATTTGGGCACCTCCAAAAATAAATTTACCACGGGTATCAAATTTATCACAATTCTACCACTTTGAGTATGGTGTAATTTTACAACGGTTAATCTATATTACCACGGTTAAAACAAGAATATCACAATACCAATTTACTACGGTTCATCATATTTACCACAGTTCTTATGCATTTCAACTACACACAATTTTACCACGGTTCATTGTTTTTACCACGGTTGTGTGAACGTGGTAAACAAATTTACCATAGCCACTTTTACCACGGTTCATAACCGTGGTAAATAGTGCACACGGAACCATGGTAAAAGAAGGCTTTTTGTACTAGTGAAATAACAATGCTATAATTTGGTATGAAGATAGCATATAAATACAGAAAGCAACTTCATTCCACGTACGAACGAAGTTCTCAACTGGACAAATGATTTTGCGGGTACCCGCGGGCAGCCTGCGCCCGCAATATATACCGAACGGGTTTGGACAAGACATCAAGTGCATAAAACGGCCTTAGTGTCCGGTCCGCACCCGTGACACCGGGACAATATTTTGGGTCAAACCCGTCCCAAGCCCGGCCCATGCCCGCGTTTGCCCGGGTGTACTTTCTGGTTGGTTTGTGCTTTTACGTTTTGGTGGTTTTAGGTGTGGTTCAGAAGGATTGAAGATGCAACGTCTTGAGTCAGAACTAGTCGGGGTCGTGGTTGTGTGTTCACTACCCATAAGAGATAGATTCCTGATATACCGCTGGCCAGCGGTGTCACTACGGTGGTGGTTGTCTTAGTTCTTCGTCTACATTTTCGATTGACTGCGCATTCTTCATTTTGTCTAGGTTTCCCTTCTTGTAGAGTATATATTGTCAGCCTTTGGCTACATCTGTATTTTCTTTTGTTTTCTTATATTGTATGATGACGGTTAATCTGTCTGCCGATTTTTCGGCCTCTCGAGGATCAAGTATACCTGTTTTCTCGAATATTTTCTTGTATAAATATTTAAAGTACATCATGCTTTATACATATATTTCAATTTTTTACCTAAAAATTATATATATATTAAAAAAACTTTATTCATATATATATATATATTAAAAAAAACTTTATTCTTATCGTTCAATATTTTATTTTAATTAAAAAAATTCTTCATTATAGACGAAAAGAGGTGATATGTTGTTTCTAGCTAGCTTAGCCTGTACTTCCGGAATGAGAGCTCCACCGTCAGTTTTGGTGGCTCTCACTTCCCCATCAACAAAAACAAAAGGAATCTTGAGAATTAGGAATTTCACATTTCACATAATTCTAATACCGTACCTAACTTGATTTTAAAAAATTTCTCAAATTTATTTATGTTTAACAATATTTCTGATCTATGGTCTAAGTTAATAAACAATATTGAAAAAGAATCTCTATATTTCAATGAATAATATAAACACTAAAAAAAGCTATTTAAAAAAGTGCTAAAATAATAAACATTTGCAAAATCTTTTCCAATACAAGTTCTTAATTAACATGTCCATAGAGTTGAATAAGGAAAACTATTTGGAAACAACACCCACTTTTTAAATCTAGAATCTATTATAATAAATGTTTTTTTATTGAGAAAAAAATCAGTTGGCAAAGCCTAGCCGACCACGTCATTGCGGATGAGGCCTAACAAACTAGCATTTGTGACTAACGCATGTCTGCACATCGAGCGACTAAGGTTTGCGACCTTATCTGCCACTCTGTTTTCATTGCGAGGGACATGCGAAAAGGTTATAGTACTGAAGCTTTGGGTTGTCGTTTTACTGTCACCCATAATTAGCTCAACTTCCCAATGACACTTATCATTTTTTGAAAGATTATTGATGATGATCTATGAGTCACTCTCGACTTCTAGTTGGCTTATGTTGAGTTCTCTAGCTTTTATTAGACCTTCTCGAAAAGCTCAAGCCTTTGAAACCAGTGAGCTCTGCTTCCCAATATTGTTATATCCAATTGTGACTGGATTTCCAACCCAATCGCGGATAATGTACCCTATATATATGTTGCTATCTTCTCCCATTGGGTTGAACCATCGAAATTCAATTTCATAAAATTATATTTAGATTTTCTCCAAATGACCTTTTGTTTTTCTCTCTATTTGTCCTTTGTTTTTTTATACATGGTTCGAGTTTTCGATTCCTTCGTCAAAGACACATGCTTTCCTCTAGGAATACTTAATGTTGTGAATAAAATTTTCAACCTCCTCTGAAGGTAATTTGGT
Organism: Persicaria maculosa; assembly: GCA_963922045.1. NCBI lineage: Eukaryota > Viridiplantae > Streptophyta > Magnoliopsida > Caryophyllales > Polygonaceae > Persicaria > Persicaria maculosa. The sequence continues at coordinate 35,406,664 of OY998269.1, read as the reverse complement.
TCTGGTAGAACCAGGTTACCCACCCTTGTTGTGTTAAGTATACTTGTTGAGATATCGTGGACTGTTTGCATGAACATTGTCGTTTTTTTTTTTGCAAAGCTACATTCAATGAACAGATGTGCATCATCTTCAATCTAGTGTCCACAAAAGTTACATACGGGACATGGCATCCCCAATGAGCAAGTCGCTCTTTAATATCTATTCCTTTATACGATATTCCATAGAAAGTTTTCATTTTTTGGTGGGACATTTATGTTCCAAATCTATGTGTTTGGGTCATCAGCCAGATGGTTTGAGTTTGTGATAAGTTTCATCGCACTTGCCGTTGTGAACCATCCTTCTCTATCCGGCCACCAGTAGAGTCGGTCTGTTATTTGTGATACTGGGAGTGGGACATCGGTGATTTCCTTAATAATTAACTAGTCCAAATCTCGGTTTAGTTTCTGTACCCACCACTTTCCATTAAGGATATATTCACTTACTTTTGTGTTCATATTCGCATCCTCTAGGGGGCTTACTCTATCTGATAGAGGGTTTGTTGAGATCTAGTTGTCTTTCCAAAAAAAATGGATTTGCCATCTCTTATCGACCATATTAGACCGGTTTTAAATTTGGTTAGTAATGAACACATATTTCTCCATTGCCAAGATGTGTCTCCCCTTCTAGTGTATTGAAGTAATTCTTTATCTTTTAGGTATTTATACCGAATTAGTTTGAGTCATATGTTTTTCGGTTTTACAAGGTTTTTCCATAAGAGTTTCATCTGTAAAGGTATAAGTTAAAAAAAAATTGATTTTAATATATGTTTTTTAAAGTTCATGCACAAAGGTACACAATTAATAGAAACAAAAAAAACACCCTAAATTTAAATGCATAATTCATACAAACTAAAGTATTAAAAAAGTGTTTTTTTTAATCATAAAAACTAAGATAAATAGTAATATAACCAAACAATTACATAAATCGAGATAAACATAATTGCATTATATTTTTATTTTATTTTTGTTCATACGAAGGCACTTAAGCTCTTAACAACATGATTAAGAAAGTTTTTTTTTAGGTTGATTTATTTTCTTCTCCTACTATTTTATACTATCAAAAATATATGTTGTGAATCTAAACTCCTTAATTTTTAAGTATTTAATACACTATAAAAATCTATAACACACTATAATTTTTCTATTATTTTATGCTAATTCAATTCAAATCTATTCTCCTACAATCTACTACAATCTCGGGTGAACGATAATCTACTCTCCTATTATTTTATAATTGTTTTAACATTTAATCATCACACTCATTCGGATATTTGACAATCAACCATCACATACTTACACAACTTTGGATTTATTTCACATATACAACAAATAACGAACACACATACAACTATCACACTATCAACTATTTACAACTTAGCATTCATTTTTTTTCTTAATTTAAGGGATTTTAAGCATTCACTTTATTTAACATCCAATGGGATTAATTTAAAGCAAATTTTTTAAAAAAATTACAACGATATTATTTCATTTTTAGCAATCAATGAGATTAATTCAAAATGTATATTTTACAATATTAATTTTTTTAGCAACTAGTGAGATTAATTACAAAATATTAATAATTAGGAGTTTTCACTTATATTCTATTTTACTTTTAAAACAAAAAAGAAAATTTCATAGAATTATATTCCATTTATTTTTTAAAAATAATAATGTTTCAATTAAAAAAATTAAAGCATCTTGTAGAATGCAAGGATTCCTTAACTTGGAAGGTAATTAATTAATTTATGTTAATTTTTATCAATATGTTTCTTATATTTCATCATAATACTATGTCGTATTATTATTGTTTTAACAATTTTAAATTAATTAAGCACCCTATATCGTGGAAACTGTACTAGTTATATAACTTCAGTCGAAGAAATTCTTCGAACAAAACAAAAAAGAGAATAAGGACGTGTTTGAAGAATCATTTCAATTACTATGAGAGAGCTTTTTATGATTTTTTCCCGTAATATTCACTATTTATTTAATAAATTGTAAATCGATTGAAACTATTTATTAAAATGTTCAAAATTTTCAAGAAAAACAGTAAAACGTGGTTTGAGACCGCGGTTTTATGAGTAGAATTGCATGTATAAAAAATGACTAAACATTCGGTTTTAAACTTACGAGTCTCCTTTATTTTTTTTTAATTGAAAAAAAAAAGAAGAGATTGTCAGCATGTTGCTCCCGCTTTCCTCCACCGCATTGAAACACTTCTTCCTCCCGTACGTTCCTCTCGCCGGTGTCCTCTCCAATGTTGATCCGTCACCATCATCGTGTACGTTGCTCCGCGCTGAAAGATTCCATCACCTTGTTCCGTCATTCATCGCCTCCTCCAGATCTGCATATATATGTCACGTCCTCTTCAATTAATGTCCACCAACGGTGTCCTCTGTAATGCTAAGCCCATGATTGTTCTCATGGATGAGGAGTACGACCGCCAGTGTTTGCGGTTGAGGAGGGGGAGGAATACCACCACTATTGTCCTCTCCATGTGCCTTTTCATTTTAAAAAATAAAATAAAATAAAAGAGAGGCCTATAGTTTAAAACAACCCCTTTAGTTATTATACTTCATCCGTTCGACAAAACATGTCATTTTAAGGTGTTATTTTTGTTTAAAAAAACTTGCCATTGTAGGTATTTTGCACTTCACTTTACAAAAATGTCCTTAACATGATTTATGATTTGTTAGTTGTAGTTTTCGATAAAGTAAAAAATGAGGGTAATAATTGAGGGTAAATTAGTACATTTGTTAATTGCCTTAAAACTTGTGAAAAAAGTTAAAATGACATGTTTTGCCGAACGGATGAAATATTATATTAGCATCAAAAAAAGTTATTATATTATACTCTATCCGTCTCGAAATTTAGGCCGTTTTAGCCTTTAATTTTTGTATCAAAATTTAGGTCGTTTTAGGTTTTCTAGGTAGGGTATAATAATGATTTGTATCGATTTATATGTTGTTGACTAATTTAAAGATTTTGATTGATTAAAAAATATAGTGTGTGTTAAAAAATAATAAAATTTATGAAAAAAGTTAGTGGAATGATGATGTTGATTGAGGGGTGAGTGTTTTATTAAAACTTGTACAAAATCCTAAAACGACTTAAATTTTGAGACGGATGGAGTATTATTTTTAAAGATTTTTTTTACAATATAAAACCACGTTTGTTTTACTGTTTCTCTGGATAGTTTTGAACATTTTGATAAATAACTTCAATCGATACAAAATTAAAAGAAAAAATTTGCCTAACAGACCACTTATTGGGCCCAAATTGGACAAATGTTTATCACCCTTATTAAATTAGGGTTTTGTCCACACCCAAAACTGTGCCCCCACCTCAAATCTCCTCTCTAACTCTTCATCAGATCTCTCCTCCTTCCTCTCACCAGATCTCTCTCTCTCTCTCTTCCAAGGCGAATCTCGCGGAGGACTCCACCGCCACTTGCGGCTCGATCCGCCTCGCCGATTACAAGCGCAACGACGTGCTGCGGCTTCTCCCGGATTGCAACCACATCTTCCACCTCAAGTGCGTCAGACCGACAGGGATCCGGATCGAGCACCGTCGATCTTCGCCGTAGATCTTCGGATCTGTTGCTAGTTGCTCATAATTGGATGATGATGATGATGATGTACGGGATGCCTCGGTTTTGTGCGTGGCATGATTTTGATCTTCGGATCTTCGCCGCCGACATGGAAGCAGGAGAGTAAGAAGGAGGCTCCTTCGTCGATTTTGATCTGGAAAACTCACCCATTGAGGTTGATTTTTTTAACACTGTAATTGCTTAAATACATCAGTACAAGGAGGCTTCTTTGTGGAAATAGTGTACAAGGAGGCTTCCATTGAGGTTGATTTTGAATGTATGTATATATCTATCTTCAGGTCATGAATTTGGGTGGCAGTGTTATAAAAAAACAAAAACTTATAAAAAAATGAATTTGGGTGAGAGTGGTTTTGACTATTTGAATGTAATTGATTTGTGGTTTTTAATAATTTTTTTTCCCAAATTTGCAACAATTTATTGAGATAAGTGTTGCCAGTATCTAATTGGTTGGTTGAGTGAGTGGAAAAAGTGCAGTATTAATTTTTATGACCCACTGTCAAAATATAATACAATCAACATCCGCATTTCTCGTAAGCAATTACATTTTTGAACATTAGATATTCCCGTCCGCATTTCAGCAAAGTTTGTTATGATGAAATGTGGACTTTTGGAGAGCTTATTAGTTTCTTGTGTTTTTGTGTGATTTGAAAATGCTGAAATTAATTCTTATTAGCAAAATTCGTTATGCTGAAATGCTGAAATTAATTATTATACAATTGTATGAGCTACTATATCTTACACACAAGCATGTTCAGCAACACGGTTAATTTCAACATGAATTTTGATGTTCCTTGCTTTAAATCTCCTTTAAAAGCCTCTTACCTCAATGATAGATCAATGTGCTTATGTGCAAATACGTGGGTTCGAATCCCGCATATGCTAAATTTTATATCCCGCAACATGGTTTCAGCAACTCCGATTTCAGCAAACCCGGTGTCGAAGTGGTGACACAAAAAAAAGAAGAAAAAAAGCAACTTCGATTTCAGCAACACGGTTTCAGCAACTCCGATGTCGAAGCGCTGACGCAAAAAAATAAAAAACTAATTTCAGCAATTGCAACAATAATTTAAGCAACTCCGGTTTCAGCAACCCTGGTTTCAGCAACTCCGATTTCATCAACTTAGGTTTCAGCAACGCGCGAAAAAAAAAAACTAATTTCAACAGTTTCAGCAACTTCGGTTTCAGCATCTTCGGTTTCAACAACTTCGGTTTTAGCAACGCGCGGAAAAAAAGCCCGCTGAAATAGGGGTTGCTGAAACCAAATGTGCTGAAACAGGAGGGGGGGCACAGAGGGCGCGTGGGGGGGGGGGGCAACGGGGCAAGGGAAGGTGGACATTTTGCCAATTTGGAAGGAAGAGTGGACATTTTCCTAATAAAGGCTCTAATTATGTCCTATTGCTCAATTGACCCAAATTAAAATAGTGAATATTACGGAAAAAATTGGCTTTTTTTTAATTTAAAATAAAAAAGTTTAAAAAGTTGAAATATAGTTTGTCATGCCATATATATTTTACTCTATTAATAAAATTAAGTACAGCTAAACTATAATTTTATCTAAATTTTAAATTTAAACTAAAATAATTTTTGAGATATATATATATATATATATATATATATATATATATATATATATATATATATATATATATATATATATATATATATATATAAAACAAACCCTAAACTAAACTATCACAAAAGTACGTAAAATAAGGCATATTCAATTTAGATTTTCGTTGGTTGTTCATAAAGGTACCTAAATAAATAAGTGTATCGTAACATTGATTTAATCATAGATAAAATAATTAATACAAATAAAAAATTTAATACCGAAAGAAATTAAGAGCATCAATTTCCTCCCCCATTCATTGCATAATAAATAGAAAGACTGTACATATATCCCCTTCTCTCCATACCATAGAAAGCTTCTTTAATTCTCTCTTACCTTCTTCTTCTTCCTCCTCAAAAAAATGGCAGAAAAGAGAGAGCAGGAAACTCAACCAGAAAATTGGCAAGGCAAAGCAACAACCTCGCTCAAAGGCCTCCAATCCTACCAGATTTGGCCTCTCCTCTCCGACTTCTACAACGTCCATAAGTGGCTCCCCCACCTCGACACCTGCTACCCCGTCGACGCCGACGTCGACGGCGGTCTCGACGTCCACCCCGGCATCATCCGCTGCTGCGCCTCTACCGGATTCTGCACTGCACCCGGTGACAAGGCTGTGGCGGAGGAGGTCAAGTATGCCAAGGAGAGGCTGATCTCGATTGACCACCAGGACAAGTGGCTCAGCTACGATATTGTGGAGAACAACGCCGGGTTCGGCTCCTACGTTGCGACCGTCAGGCTGATTGACGGCGGAGACGAAGGTTGCGTTATCGAGTGGTCATACGTGGCTGACCCTGTGGTGGGGTGGAGGCCGGAGGATCTCCTCTCCTTTGTGGAGCTTGCTCTCCATTCCATGGCTACCAGGATGGAGGAGTTTCTTGCTCAACCCACCCTCAATTAATTATTTTTACTTTGTTTCAAATATATCTTTACCGCTCCATATCTATATCTATATCGGGTACTGTTACTGTATCACATGTTACTGTATGACATATATAATCGAGATTCTATAGTTTAGAATTTCAACTTGAAACTAGCTATAAGACATTGCACCATGTGATTGTGATCTATTGGTTATTTCTATATGAATTAATGTGGTGTTTAGAATATTTCTTTTTCTTCCTATTTCGGAATCATGTGATTTTCTTTACTTTTGTTGATGGATTAATAAAATAAGGGTTAAGATTCTCATTTTAGAAAAAATATTTTTTTTATATTTATAATTGTCTTAGTCAAATTTTAAATTAGACTTTTAGGTACACTTATTTTTAGTAGGAAATTTTTTATGAATTAATTTCCTATTAGGGTATAAGTTGAAAAGACCGATAAAATAATAATGTTAGTTGTTTTGCATGAATATCTTTTTTCTGTAGTCTATAATTTTTTTTATGTAGTCTGTTCTCTGCGATTTAGTTTCATCCTCTCTTAAGTGTTCTTGTTAGAGAAGAAACCTGTTTGGATTTTGTATTTTTTTAAAAATCCGTTTGATTTAACTTATGCTTTTTTTTCCAAAAAAAATTTCTACAGATTGATGGAGCCGTTTGATTTAACTTATGCTTTTTTTTTTGTAACAGTGGGGTTCCGAGATTGTCAACTAATTCTCATGGGTCTGAAGCTCTTGATCTCTTGCAAGGTTACCTCTCCCTTACCATTAGAGTAAGGGGTCATTGGTGATTTAACTTATGCTTGTTAGGTGGTTTAATTTAGGGTGAAATGTATTTTGATGTAACAATATTGGTTTTTAAATTAATTTTTCAAATAATTCTATAATTATATATTAATGCAATTATTTAAAATTTTAAAATTTTATATAGTTTTTATCTCTTTAAAAAAAATTGACAAAAAATTAAAAAAATTGTATTTTTTAATATTATTTCAAAAGCCACTACTTCAACTTAGCCACTCGAATTTTCAATATGCCTTTTTATTTTTGTATTTTTTTTACAAATGGAGTATTGATTAACTACCATCATTTTCTTGAGAATTGACCGAAGTTATGTGTGCATTTGATTTAACTAATAGATTTTTTCATTTATTTCTCAGGGTATAGGTTAATTATCTTTTTTTTTTGCAATAAATCAAATATTTTATGATACCATTTACTTTGACGTGGATTTCTATCCGTTTTTCTGTTAAACAAAAACTATTTGAATTCATTAAATAATTGGAAAAAAATGAATGATTAAGAGATGCGTACCATTTAGGTCATATGATTAAAAGACTGATTAAATTAATATGTATAAATTTCCTAAAATATTAGATTTTAGATCTGAGTACTAATTAACTTTTTACACATGCACCAAATTAAATATTGGGCTGAACATTGCAAGTGTCAGTTTACATGATCTGTAACTCTTGTTGGATTAGTTAGGTGTTCATGCTGGAGAAAATAAAATTTGGGAAAAATTTGGTGAAATATCCTTTTTTTATTAGGAAAAAATTCGAGGTCACACATACATGAACCTCGATGGTCGACAAGTCGGTAGACGGGTAACCGTCTAAACAAGCATAAAAGTACAAAGTTGGTGCAAAATACAGGCCAGAACTCTACAAATGCGAAACAAAACACAACTAAACCGAACAAGACGAGGACGTAGACGAAAGACGAAGCCAAGCACAACCCTGAAACAACACTGTAGGCCAGCGGCACATCAGGAGTCACATGTGGACAGTGAAAACGAACCTTCAAGGAACCATTTTTCCTAAGAAAGGACGGAAGCAGTTCGATAACCTTTGATTGAAAACCTTACCCCCAAAATTAATTCACATATCTGATTTGATCTAATCTGGTTGATTTATGTATCCACTCCAATGACGGAAGCATTTCGTCGCTTTTGGAACCTCCAGTCGCAGCCAGGCAACAAGGATTGATCACTTCCCAAGCAATAGCTGGTTGAATTGTTACCACAAAGCGAGGGTTGGGAGATGGAGTACGACCAGGGGTGAGTCACGCGCGGTGAAATCAATTGAAGGATGGCGGCGGCTGACACTTCCGATCTCGATTCTAAATCTTTCGATCCAATTGATTGAGTCCAGCGCCGCCTCCTTCCATGGATTAGGGCTTAGCGGTGGTGCGACTTATTTGTTCTCAAAGCTCTCAATTGCATTTGCCTTGATGATATTTATGACATTGTCTTTTCCAAAGTTGTTATTAATTTTCATTACCTGTTTTTGTTACAACTGACATTTTAGAAGTCTTTGATGGATTGAAAAAGAAGAATAACCTACCAGATGAGGCATCCATAACTTGTGAAATTATCAATTTTGAGGTTCTCATACAATAATTGCAGTTGGACGCATATTTTTATGATTGGTGACAATAGGTTAGTGATAGTGTTTTGTAGTTTGTGACAACAGATGGTCGATTATATTGTTTTATAGTTTATGACAATAGGTTTGTGAAAATAATTTGGTGACAATGTTATGTTTTTGGTGACAATAGATTACTCTTTGCTTAGCTTTAACCTCTCTAGGGTCTAATATTTTGTCGTTGGTGACAGTAGATTACTGACAAGAGGTTAGTGACAATAGGGTGGCGACAATGTTTTGTTGTTGGTGACAATACGTTTGAGGAAAGAATATGGTGACGGTGTTCTGTAGTTAGTGAAAATAGAGTGGTGACAATGTACTGTAGTTAGTGACAATAGTTTGGTGACACTGTTATGTCGTTGGTGAGAATATATTACTTATAAGAGGTTGATGACAAAGGGTGGTGACATAGTTTTTGTAGTTGGTGACAATAGGTCGGTGTCACTGTTATGTCGTTGGTGACAATATATTACTTACAAGAGGTTGATGACAATAGAGTGATGACATTGTTTTTGTAGTTGGTGACAATACGTTCAAAAAAATAATATGGCGACATTGTTCCACAAGAAAAAATTCCACCACCAATTGTCAACAGAAAAAAAAATCAACTGTCACCAAAAAAGATTTACCCTAACTATCACTGGAAAAAATAAATGTCATAACAAAGTCAATTGTCACCGAAATAATTGTCACAAATGACTGTCACCAGAAAAATATACTCAACTGTCACCGGAAAAATTGTCATCAAATGCAGAATTGACTGGTCAATATTAACTAGTCAATGTCCAAACTAAAAATAATCAAGGGGGAAGGAGGGTGGGTGGGTTAGGGGTAGGGAAGGAAAGGTAAAAGTGTAAAAAATGGACATTTACTTCATTTATTTAAAAAGTGGATATTTACTTAATTATAACAAGTTTTTTTGAACATCCACTAAATTAAACCTAAAATTTTAAAATACGAAACACATGTATCAATGTCTGGTGGAAGTGGATCGAGAGTTGAGGGAAGTTAAGGTTCGATAACTTCAATACACCAAAAGAGAACAAAAATTAAAGACAACGAAAAAAAAGCCAATCAAAGATACATGGAATTCAAAGAGGCTAAAAAAAAGGTTGAATATGTTGAGAACACGGGCAAATACCACAATTACGATGTTGCACCACCGTCAGTAATAGTAGGTTAACATCTCTTAAACAGTGTGTTAGAAAGTGCAAATCGATCAACAATTTTTTCAATGCAAATGAGATATTCTATTTTTCATCTTATTTCCCCCCCGTTTTTGTGATCAAACTATAAAGGGTGTGAATGTGTGATATTTTTTATTAGGAAAAAATTCGGGCGAGCGAGCTCTACCCGGCAGCATCCTTATGGATGAGGTCTAAAAGACCAAAATCGTTGTAAATATCGACACCCCGAGCAGAATGGCAAAGGTGTGCAACCTTATCCGCCACTCTATTACCTAATCGGGGAACATGAAAAAAGGAAACTTCTTTCATAGTCGACAATAAGCGTTGAACATCTGACAAGATCAGTTCAATTTCCCACGGACATTTAGATGTTTTGTTCAGGTGATTTATGATTATAATAGAGTCACCTTCAATGTGGATTTTGCCGATACGGAGTTGTAGTGCATATTGGATTCCCAACTTAAGAGCAAGAGCTTACGCTTTCAGTGGGATTTGTTTACCAAGTTTCTGGTAACAAATGTGTATCGGCGTCCTTCCCAGTCTCGGATTAATATGGCTCCAGCCGAGCTGTCATTGTTTGCAATTGTGGATCCATCAAAATTTAACTTGAGGGTTCCCCTAGGGGGTTTGCGCCATGTAATCTTACCATGTTTCTTATTCTTCTTTGGGTGATTGGGATTTTGTTTGTATAAGGGGTGGTCCTCATCAAGAATGTGCTCAAGTTGCGATGTTTTACTCCAGTTCTCCTTATGATTTTTAATAGTGTGTAAAGAACAGTCACAGTGAGGGATGGGGACCTGGCTAAACACATATTGATTCCGAATGTACCAAGCCGTCCACCAAGAGAAAGCAAGCTCCACCTTGGTCACAGAGGTAAGGTTGTTTTCAATGAAGGACATGATAGGTTTTATATCTCTGATTGATTTATCATACTGGATATTGTTGAGTTTGTGTGTGTGGGGGGGGGGGGGGGGGACGGAATAGAGAGCGCACATATTGGCATTCAAACAGGAGGTGAATATCATTTTCTACTGCGTCGTTGCAAAGGCTACAAGTGGTAGGAACAGAGGCCCCTCGTTGGGCAAGCCTAGAAGCAGTCGGTAGACCATTCTGGCAAACTTTCCATAAGAAATTTTTGACCTTCACTGGAACATCCAAATTCCAGATCCAGGCGTTATTGTCTAAGTTTAAAGAGGATTGGGCTGTGATTAGTTTATATGCACTCGAAGTGGTGAAACATCCCGCTCTGTCAGGCCACCAATACAGCGATCCTCAAAGGGAGAGACGGGAAGTGGAATGTCCAAGATTTCTTTGACTATGTCATTTGGTAATACGTTGTTAAGTATTTCCTTCCACCATTTGCCACCCAAAATGTAATCACTAACAGTTTCCTCAATGTTATTAATTTGGGGGCAATCTTCCCTAGCCTGTAGAGAGGAAGTTGTTATCAATTATCCGTCCAAAATTTGATAGTATTCCCATTTCCAACTGACCAAATAAGCCCTAACTTAAATTTATCAATAAGAGTTGTCAGTTTGGCTTATTGCCATGAGGAGTCACCTCTTTTTTTGTACTTAAGGATGTTAGCTGAACGAAGATACTTGTGTTTGATTAGAGTAACCCAGACATTATCAGGTTCATCAAAAATTTTCCATAGTAGTTTCATTTGCAGGGCTTCATTCATCTCCTTTGATTTCCTAAGTCCTATTCCCCCACATTTTTTCGGTCTGCAAATACGATCCCAGCTAATAAGCGGATGGTGTTGAAGATTTTTATTCCAAAAGAACATCCTATTAATCTGATCTAGTTCTTTATGTATCGATGAGGTAACATAAAGTTTTGCATTGTATACAGCGGTATGGCTGATAAGTTTGTGTTAATTAGGATTGCACGTCCTTGTTGTGATAAGGCATTGGCTCACCATTTACTTAGTTGTTCTTTAGATTTGCAAATGATGTCCTCAAAATTGTGTTTGTTTACTCTACCATTAATAATTGGACATCTGAGTTATTTTTCCAACGGGTTCTCGTTCGTAATATTTAAACAACTGCTAAGATCTAATCTCCTAGAGTATGGAATGCCTTTTGTAGCTTGGAAGCTAGATTTATGATAATTAACTTTTTGTCCAGAAACTTTACAGTATGTATCAATTATTGATCTAACTTTCTCTCCTGCGGCAATATTGCCTCTTGTGAAAATAATGATGTCATCGGCAAATGGTAGGAAAGGAACCCGAGGGTCGTTTCTGCCAAAGGTAAATCCAATTGGACTATTATCTACATTTGCTTCTGTTGAGAGTTTCCGGGCTAGGATTTCTGCTCCTAGGATAAACAGGAATGGGGATAGAGGATCCCTTTGGCGAAGACCACGAGAGGGGAAGAACATATCTGTAGGGTCGTTGTTAACTAGCACTGAGAAGAAAACTGTCGTTACGCATTCTATAACCCAAATGATGAAAGTAGGGTGAAACCCGAATTTTTCTAAGATCTTTTTTGTGAAATTCCAATCTACTCTATCATACGCTTTCTCCATGTCTAGTTTTATCGTCAACCATCCCTCGATCACGACCCGTACGCGATCTGAATGAGTGGAAGATTTTGTGTGATATGAAGTTTGTTCACAATAGACACAAAAAAAAAAAAAAGCTTTTTATGCAATTCATTTATTTATTTATTTTTTGGTTTAAGGTTGTTGTCTGGTCGGTTACGATTTTGTTTCTTCTATGAATAATTGTGGAATATAAAATTTTAAAAGATAATTTTTTATATAAAAGAAAGTAGAATATGTGATAGGGAATAGTCTTACATATTTTAAATTAGACCAAAAAAAAAAAATTCATGATATCTCTGATGAGCCACTGTCACTAGTTACTTCGATCTTCCCTCTCGCAAAGGATAACCAACAAAAGAAACAAGAAGAAAAATACAGAAAAGAGAAAAGTAATAAAATAATGCATACAAAATTACAAACAAATACTCCGTTTAAATTTAATTTAAACGATGTGAACTGAATATTGTCTGTTGTTCCTAAGAAAAAATATTGTCCGTTCATTTATGTGAATGCCTATTATTGATTTTGACAGTGCATTTCAATTTAATTTAAACCGTGAATATCTCAGCTTTTGAAGAAGGAAAAAAAATAGCCTTGGCGAGATTGAGTATCAATTCGGATTCTTTTTCTTGCAAAATTCATATCGGTAGTTTTCCCCTGACTTGAGGCTGGTTTGGTTTGACGTGGGAATTGAAATTCCCAGATTCCCAGAAACTTACTTAATGGAAATTGAATTCCCGTAAAGTTCAATTCATGGTAACTGTGAAAATATGTTTGGTTTGATTTTATATTCTAGATGATTAAAGGGAGGAACTGAAAATTTCTAAATTAAAAAGGTAGAAGTTGAACTTACTAGGTGGGTATTAGGTAGGGAACTTCCTCCAATTTGGATGAATTAAGTTGAATTCCTAGGTTTTTAGATGTTTAAAATATCAACCAAATACATATTTTTCTCCTTCTTCCTTAGATTTTATACTTCCTAGGTTTTTGAATTGTCAACGAAACAAGCCCTTGAATAAGATTCATTGATTCAACTCATTCAAGACTCATGTCACTTGGATGAGACTAGAGCAAAACTATAAAATTTATACCAAAACTAATAAATATATATATTACATAATATTGCATTGTTAGAAAGAAAAACCAGAACAGATCCTAGTCTGAGTTTGAAGCCATGGAAAATAAGGCACCCAGTACGTAGATGTTGGTATCCCATATACAGATTCTGCCAAAGAACCCCGATTCTTGTAGAATTTATCAAGGTCAATAAACGGCATGACACGAGCAGAGAAGCTTGTGCTCAATCGCCTACTAAACAAGGAGGCCTGGCCGAACCCTTTTATGGAACCTATGGCCCTACGACCAGGGGCGGAGCTGAAGGGGGGACTGTAGGAAAATTAGATGCGCAGCGGAATTATAGAAAACTATTTTCTAACATCTAATTCGAGATCTCATGCATGAATCGATATGAACAATATAGAAGGGAAAAGTCATACATTTCTTGTGCGGAATCTTGATTCGAAATCACCTTTGGAGAATAGAGCCTCAAACGCGACTCCTCTACTTGGTCCACACGAGCACGGAATTGGATCTCCTTGTCTCCGTTTGCTAGAACGAACGATCGAAGGATTGCAACTCACACCTAACACTTTAGGGATGCTGTTGGTTTTTGGTGGGATAAGAAAAGATGCACACTTTTCAAAAACTAGGTTAAGACTTATTCTCAATAAGTCTCCTTATATAGTGCACAAATCAGATCAAACTTATTCATAATAAGTTACCTATTTATCTTTTATCTTCTATCCATAATATCTTTCTATAAAGATATTATATTAACAATAATAACTTATTATTATCATTAATCAATTATCCAATTCCTAATACTCTTTTGTGTGTGACCTTATAGGACCCGAATAAAATAGCAATAGATTAAATCCAATTTAATCCATAAATTATAGTTGGCTTCTAGCAAAGCACTATAATTACCTAGATTATTCAGATTATAAATCTCCATTTTAATCCTATTATATCATTAGTATTTTACACATCAATTAAAGGACACATATTCCTTCAGGGACTAGGGGGGCACGTGCCCCCTCTCTCATTTAACGAACTATTCATGTGTATTCTCCTCGTCGATAGCTTCATTTTGATATATAATACGCCTTAATCCGACATCTTAGTAGAAATTTATGACTGTTTTAAAATTAAAGGTATATTAATCACTTTAATTTTGCTTCAATAGACTATAATGCTTTTATATTTTACTTAAATTAAAATTCACATACTATAATTCATCTTGAGATCTTGAAAATGAGAGGTTATACTAATCATTTCGACAATTAGATAAGAAGTTATACAAGTTTAAAAATTTTATATCTGGTTATACATTATTATATGTTATAAGTGCAACAAGTTATATATTAACTAGGTTGTTATTCGAGCCAAACAAATCTAGTATTGTTTGATTAAATTTAGCTCATTTAGAAACAAGTCAAGCTCGAGTCGAACCTATATTTGAACTTGAGCTCATACTCGACTTGTTTAGTAAGTGAACGAGCTTGAGCTAAGTTTTTTTCTCAAGTATTATGCAACTTTACTTGCTCATGACATAGTAAATTAAAAGAAAATTTGTAAATTTCACAAAATTCGTGCTATTTGAGTTTCAATGGATCCGAGCTGAATCATGAATTGAGCATAAAAATGTGCTTGTAATCAACTCATTTTGTAAATGATGCTCAAGCCGAGCTTTTATTGAGCTAAACTCGAGCCAAGCTTTAGCTCATATAACAATCATAACCTTAACTTACTATTTATTAGATCGCGTTTCCTATACTTATTTAGTTAATTTTTTTTCGGATATTTTTTTATATATTTATATTTCTTTTTTTTAGGCGCGAAAAAAATGATAGCGTTTTATCATAAACCGATAACATTTTATCTTAAAATAACACAATTTATTATCGTATTACATATAACTTTTTATATCAATTTAATCTACAACTATATCGTACATGTATAATTGTGTCCCCCCTTCGAAATTTTTCTAGCTCCGCCACTGTCTACGACAAACCTAGATCGGGTGATAAACTTAAGCGTCGAGGCGACCAACTTACCGACTCCTCAAGTTGAGAGAATCAAGGAAATGCGGATCCCTTGAGACCGGGATGCCCCTCTTGTTAGCGCCTTTGAACTGGAATCGCGGAACAAATAAGGAGAATAAAGGTGCAATAACCTGCATCATGGTAAAGAAAAAAAAATGTGAGTACCAATATCTTCCAGAGAAGAGAATACAAAAAAGGTGAGCACCGAAGAAACAACCAGGGAATCTGCTTCCGCGTATAACAATTTACTATTTGGTGTGATGATCACAGGGTTGCCAACAAGAATAATGATAAAAATGATGGACTCATATTCCATTTAACCGAACGCCATTGAATTGGTTTGGAATAGAAATAAAGTTGAATCAGAAGTTGGTTGTTGTTGAATTGATTATGGACTCATATTCCCTTAACTTTCGGTTAAAATATTAATCATTTACCATCTAAACTAAACAAATTAATTGTTTAAATACCCTTTTACTTTCAAATATAATAAAGAATATAACACATATAACATTAATTTTTTTTCCGCCCGAAGGGGCCATGGCCACCTTCCGCCCTAGAGAGGTTCCGCCACTGGTTGGAGCGAAAATCGACAACCATACAACAAATCACATGCGAATATGTACATAAAGCACAACAGCAATTGCAAGTGTTGATGCAGGTTCCTATGTTTATCAGGCTATAATAAATTAAATATAGGAAACCATATTACGAAACCATTCACTTACATAGGTCAAATTAAATGAAAGTTTCAGTTATATTCTACACCAATTTACCCATTCCACACCCTTAGTTTTAAAGGGCGCAACTGAGGCGCAAAGGGTCCCTGGAGCCTAGGTGCAGGGCGTAGAGCGCAGGCGTGTGCCCAGCGTACGGGAGACTCAGTTTTTACTAATTAGAATCGTTTAAAACTTATATTTGTACTTAAAATAAAATGATAATCATATAATATATGGTTATATATCAAAACAAAGCATAGTTAATTAGTACTTTAACTTGTGAAAATAAACATAGTTCAAACTTCAAAATGAAATAAAGAGACAATTAAACAAATAAAACAAAGTGAAAACTAAATAATGCAAAATGCATGGTTTTTCAAGACCATGAATCTCCAAATTAATGAAACTGCCCCAACCTCAATTGGAGCCTAGTAATCTAAATAATCAAGATAATCGAAGGAAGGGAGGAGAAAGGAACTGCAGCAGAAGACAAGACTAGAAGAAGAAGGTGTGTATGTGGAGTTGGGAAGATTAATGATTTATAGGTGGCAGAAGTAACAAATTAGGGATTAGGGAAAACATTTTTTTGGATTAAAAAGCCCAAAAGTGGGCACATTAAGTTATCGTGTTTCCTATAAATACCGCAAATTAACGTCCAATCCGACATTGTAACAACGTCGAATCCGATGTTGTAATTTCACTTAAAAAATCCGAACGTTATAACAACATTGAATTAGACGTTGTTACAACGTATACAACATTGTTAATACGGGCCAGATCGAGCCTAATATAAGATAATAAAAAAAAATGATTAACAACGTCCATTTGGACGTTGTGGTTTTTTTTTGGTGTTGTGGGTGGGTGTGAAAAATTGTGTAAAATTTACCCTAGCAACGTCCGATCCGACGTTGTTAGCATGGTTCGGCCCGATCCGATCCTTTACTTCACATATTACAACGTTGGATCCGACGTTGTAATATAATTAACGCTACAACGTCGAATCCGACATTGATTAGCAGCTTTAATCCGTGAATTTGCGGTGTATATAGGCGTACCCTTGAGTTATATTATAAATTAGATTTTAAAAAACATAGAAAAACTAAAACCTCAAGGCTCTGCACCTGGACAAAAGCTCACCGAGGCGCTCAGAGGCGTTCGCCTGCCGTAGTGGGATTCGCCTGGGCTAGGAAAAGTCTCATTGAACAAGAAAACAACAATTTGCCAGATCCAAAAGTTTGCTCTTCCTCCCATTTTTTCGAATGGATATATGTCTAAGACAACATCTGTCATATTACATTTACAACCCAATATAAATGTTGAGAAATACAATTAGATGAAGTTAGCAATTATTGAACAAACTTATAGTATTTGCCACAACATGATCAACTGAGGGAACATATCCATGTAAATGATGTAATCCATTGCTACCACCATGACCTACAGGGCAAGAAAATATACTTCACGATGAGAATGCTGCAAAGCAAATGTGACCACTCCTTCTCCATCCCTCGACATCGACTACGTCTCAGTCGACGTCGACAGCAACCCCCGCCACCTTTTCTCATTATTCCCCGAACCTCAAAACACTAAACTAGAACCGTTGACTTCTCTCTTAAGGATGAACCTGACTCCACTATCCTATAGAGGGGTCTTGACTACAAATTTATTTGGTTGAAAAACCCTTTTGTCATCACCCTCGTATGAGGGTGACACGAGGTCGAAAACAACAACTTGATCCCTAACTTATACTCCCTCCGTCCCACAATAATTGTCTTTAACTATTCATGCACGTTTTCTTAAGAAGCTAAAAATTATATAAAATATCAACATTTTATTAAATATTTTTAAATAATATCATACATATTACTAATAAGTATAGAATTATTTTAAAAAATTAATTAAAAAATGAATATTTTATATAGTTTTTAGCTCCTTAAAAAGCGTGCATAAATAGTCCAAAGACAATTATTGTGGGACGGATGGAGTATTATAATGTCCTCCAAAAGTGGCTCAAAAACTTAGCGTCCCTGTTCGACAAAATGGAATAAGTCACTCCATGCAAACGGACAATGTTATCAAATAATAAGCAAGCAACATGTAAAACATCATCCGTTTTATGACAAGCAATGAAATGTCATCTTATAAAAACGATCCACGACTACGAAGATGGAATCCCTCCTCTTCTAAGTCCCAGGCAACCCAACTATAAAATCCATAGAAATGTCCCCCAAGAGGTTATAGGAATAGGTAGAGGGGTTTACAAACCATGAGGATTAAGTCGAGACTTAGCCTTTTGACAAGCAATACAATAAGCATAAAATTTCAGCAAATAACTATGCATCTTAGGTCAATAGAAATGCTCATGTAAGATATCGAAGGTCTTAACTACCCCAAAATATCCCATTAAACTTTCCGAATGAGCCTCATTCACTAATAGCCTACGAATGGTTGAATTAGGTATACATAACTTCCCAACCCTATACAAGTACCCAATGCAATGATTGTATATGTTACGAAAAGCAACATCCAATACATAAAGGTCCTTAATCATCACAAAACCAAGGATAGATGCATCCAAATAATTAAGACACCAAAGCATACCTGCGAAAAAGGGTGTCGGTGACCACATTGTCCATACATTTCTTATGTTTGACAATGTACGAAAATGTTTCCATGAATTCCACCCAAAGATCATGGCGTCGGTTGAGCTTGCTTTGACCCTTCAAGTATTTCCACGCTTCATGATCGGAATGGATCACGAATTCCTTAGGCCATAGGTAATGCTTCCATGTCTTTAGCACCTGATCAATGAGTGCATAAAGCTCCCTGTCGTAGGTTGGGTACATAGTTTAGCTTAGTGCTCGAAAGTTTTTCACTAAAGTAAGCGGGTGGGCGACCCTCTTGCAGCAATACTCTTCTAATACTGGTTCCCGATGCATCACACTCTACCTCAAAGACTTTGGTGAAGTCCGACAGTTGTAGAAGTGGTGCATTGGTAAGACGCCGTTTTAGTTCAACAAAGGACTCCTCATGGGATGGTGTCCATGTAAACGTGGACATCTTCTTGGTGAGTTGCGTGAGTGGTGCTGCGATGGAGCTGAAATGAAGAACAAAGCGACAGCAGAATCTGACAAGACCCAAGAGCAAGCGAACTTGTGTAGGTCTGGTTGACTGCTCCCACTCGTTAATGAACTTGATCTTAGCATCATCAACTTGTAAGCCATCCCTAGAAAAAACAGTAGATAGCGAACAAAATGTGCATTCCTAAAGATTAGCATATAGCTTTTCAACTCGAAGGCATTCTAAGATAGTTCTAAGGTGAAGAACATGCTCACCAAATATCTTTCTGTAAATCGAAATATCTTCAAAGTAAAATACAACAAAATTGCCCATATAAGCTCTCAAAACACGGTTCATAAGTCTCATGGAAGTGCTAGGAACATTTGTTAGGCCAAAAGGCATAGCCGACCACTCATAAAGACAATATCTCAGGTTGGGGGCGAGCTGTTGGCATGGAAGGGAGGGGATTTGATTTTTATCAAGTTCCTAGTTTGTCTGCTCATACCAACTTTATGAAAATATCACGAGTTTGTATCATTTAATTTATGTTTTTTCCTTCTTTCACTCAAATAACATCTTTGAGTCTTAGATGATTAATTTTTTCTATTTAACTCCAATAATGTTTTGAAAATATAACATTCGTTTTTTTAGAAGTCTTTTCCAGTATCAAGATTTTTTTTGACGCAGAATAAGGATTAGGTCGGGTCGGCGAAGTCTGAGGCCCGTCCTAGTGCATCCTTGCGGATGAGAACATGAAGTTTTGGAGCGTCGTCGTAGCTGTCGTCGGCAGGGGAAGCATGCGCACTGCGAGGGAGATAGTCAGCCACATCATTCGATTCCCTAAAAATATGACGAATAGCTACATAAGAGAAGGACGAAATATCTAACAGAATGTCCGATTGTAGTAGCTCGATGTTCCAGGGGCATTTCAATTCCAATCCTCTAGCAGAGCTTTTATAACCAAAAGGTTATCATACTCGATCAGGATGTTTGTAAGATTCAGTTGTTTAGCCCGTAAAACGCCCATTTTGAGGCCAAGATTTTCGACATAAGCCACAGAAACATTGATACATGTATCCCTTCCCATGGCCACCGCAACACCCAGCCAGTTCCGGATGACGAAACCATAAGACGCAGAAGAGCCATGTCTTACTGACCCGTCAAAATTAAGCTTGTAGTAATCAATTGGAGGTTTGGCCCACATTCCAGAGCGTCTATTTTTACGACCCGTAACCGTGCTACGGGCACTACAGAAACCAACCGAAGGGCTCAGAAGGATAGTATGGGAAACAGGGCAGCACCCATAGGAAACTTCCTCCTCTAAAATCTTTGTTTGTTTCCAGCATTGGGTGAGAGAAGTGTAGAAAATTTGTATGTCTGTAACAGATTCGTTGTCGACGTGATCGAAGGCTAACTTGTTCCTGTAAAACCAAATAGACCACCAAGAGCAAGTCAGAGAAGCAAAATTTTTTGGTCCTGTTGTCACCCTGAGGCTATTAAGGGGAAGCGGCAAATTCACCCCCAGAGAGGTGGCCCAGGAGGTTGGAATATGGATCCGTAAAGCCTTGTACAGACGAATGGCCATAGGGCACTTGATGAATAGATGGGTAGCTGTTTCATTGGTATTATCACAGAAGAGACATCCAGAGGGTACATACACATGAGATCTCTGTAGTCGTTCAGACGTTGGCAGACCATCGCGAGAGATTTTCCAAAGGAAATGCCGAACTTTAGGAGGGACGTCGAGATTCCAAATCCATCCACAGTCAAAATCTTATAAACCTTTGTTTTCAGAAAGTAAAGAATTTGCAGAGGTCGTTGAAAACCAACCGTTTTTACTTGGTTCCCAATAAAGACGATCCTTCATCGGATTATTAAGCAAAATAATACCAAGAAGATGAAAACCAGAATCAAGATTAAATGTTGAGCTATTGGTATAGTTGCCTAGATTTGATGTAATTGTTTGTGTAGAATTCTAATTTGTTTGTCAGTTTTGCACTAGGATTTTTAAAAGGGAAATCTAATGTTCTTGAAATTAGAAGGCAATGTATACGATGATTAAATTTTTATTATTTATTTACTGTACAATGTAACCTTGTAAGTGGCACTATTTTTTCCACCTGTTGATCTTATTGAGACCCCTCGCAATGGATTGACCAAAAAGCAAATCTGCAAATGGAAAGTATGCAATAGCACAAGTTTTTTTTTTATCAAGTTTTCTTGTTCATGACATAGAGCAAGGTTTTAATTAATTTTCAGTGCATAAATGACGAACAAAACGTAACAGTAGATTTTGCGGAAGTGTCAATGCATCAAGTTGAATTGTTATGAGTCTAACTTAGTATTCCCTCTTGTACTCAGTTTTTCTGACCCATCAAATAAATTGTAGTTTTTCTGACCAAAACAAAACAATAACCAATGAATAGTTGGGGCATTTTCCTGTTTCCATATGAAATATGGCTAGTTACTTTACTTCCGGCTTTATTCTCACAAAGGAGAGTATGATACTAATTACTATCCTTCTCATAGTTAAAACAAAAGAGGACACCCGAATCAGACATGGATGACGCGATGGACATAACAGATGTTGAAAGATTATTAATCTTTTTCTCTCATTGTAACTTGTTGAATGATACACTCATTCTGGCTTCTTCTGGCCAGCAGCGACTTCTTTGAGCATTTCCTTAAGTTCACCGTTCTGAATGAAACGAAGAAAAATCAGGGAGACGAGTTAGGTGCTCAGCTGATGAAATAAAAACAAACTGTTGCACAAGAGATGCTTACCTGATGCAGATTGAGGACAATATCTGACCCTCCAACAAACTCACCCTTGATGAATATCTGAGGAAATGTTGGCCAGTGACTTCCCCAACCAAAAAATTTAAAAAAAAAAACAAATTAGCAGACCGATCAACTTGTTGCATGAGAACGGAACATTGGACAATGATTGTGCAACAAAATATTCCATGTAGCAAAAAAAAAATGTATCTTAGCATTCAGACTTAAAGTAGCTAAATGATCAGTGTTAGGCGATAGGCCTAGGCTCCACCTAGGTGGGCAGAGACCCCCGGGGGCGGTAGGTGGTTGTCCTAAACTCCTAGGCAGGTTTGAATCCTGGACGTGTTCTGGGCAGGTCAGGCTAGGTACAGAAAACCCTAAACATTCCACTCTCCCCATTACGCTGCATGGAGGATGAGGGAAATGATGACGATGAAGAGTTTGAGTTTGAGTTGGACAAAGAGAATGTGAAGACTATGGAAATGAAGAGATGGAAGATGTTATTGGGTCACCATGACACCATCCCAATAATCCACCGAACATATTATATAAAATACCTTTAAAGTCTACAAATCTGTATTTATAATCAATAGCATCCTAATCCGCTTAGCCATCTAGGGCCTCTAGGCGCTAGGCCCCCCTTATTGCGTAGAACCCGCCTAATGACTTTTAGACCATTGAAAATGATCTTGCTATTTTGATTAATTAAGTCATATTAAACATGAGCAAATGACCAAAATATGTTCAAATACCTTTAATTCCAGGTTTTGGCATTAGTATTCACTACTTTGTCTACTCCTACTTCAATAGTTGCTATTGTTTCCTTTCTAATTTGTAAGATATAAAATATCAGCCAAAACATAAAACTACGAAGTGAGCTTGTGACTACGTCAATATGAGAAGTGACTCAAAAGAACTAATAAAATGCACCATTACTCAGTCTTGGCTACAACAATCTAATAAATTGGGCTATCAAATGAGCGAAAAAAAAAATAAAGAAAGATTAATTTCACTTGAGTTGATTAAATTTCAATACAAGTTAAAATGCAAAAGATAGAAATATCACAAGAATAAAGACGTAATTTACCTGTAGGCTTTGACAGCATTCTTTAACTCAGCGTCTTCCAAAATATTTCGGGCACTCAATGGAACATCTGTGATAGCGTCAGAATTATTACTTTGTTATTACACGTTCTTATCCGGAGGGGGGGGGGGGAATCAAACTTAAAATGTTGTCAATTCTTGTCAAGTACATGTGAAAATTAACATCATGCATTTATTAGTTATAAAGACAAATAACAGATTTAAGCTCTAAAACAAGCATTCCCTGAAAATAAACAAAGAACTAAAGTGCTACTACATTGATCTTCTCCTTTGGGTACTTTAGGGTTCACAAAGTTGTTCAACAGTAGTAATACTAGAAACTTGTACACTGTATTAGTAGGATTGTGCTAAGAGTAAATGATAGTATTAAGAATTTAAGAGAGCTAGGGTGCTAGTGAAATCAGAGATATGAATTTTTGTAAAGTCTGGATAAATCCAAGATGCTATTATAACTTAATATTCTCATGTTTAAATGAATTTTATCTCATTCACACCCCCAAAAAAAAAATTGAAGCTTTATAAAAAATAATGAATTTTATCTCATGGTTTGTGGCATATTTCATGAACAAAAAAGGAACACATTTGACTATCAGTGATGAGAAAATGGCAGTCAAACTGGAAGAGCTCGAGCACCCAACCCAAAACAACACATCCCGAGTTCAGACATCCCTTTATTTCAAGTGAAGAGCACATTATATTCAAATCCAAATCCAGTATCTCGAATTCAAAACAACATTATTCCAAAGGCCCCAATCAGTGATGATCCCACTTGACAACTACTTCAAAGGGACGGTGTATTAGGCATGGCTCATTGGTAACAAAGTTCAGGGTTTTGCATGCCCTAAGTTGGTTATCTCATTGTTTGGTTGGGTCCTTTTCATATCTACAACGCAAAGATTTAGTGCTTTCATATCAATTAACAATGACACAATTGTCATGCAACTACAATATCCACAAATAAGCAAATAGATAAATCACAGATAAAGTTAGAATACTCACTATATTCTGACAACACCCTCACTGCTAGGGAGCTGAATCCACATCTAGGAGCATCTAGCACCCCCTTCATGTAAATCATTACTGGGTTTTCCTTCACATCCTGCAAGTGTACAATCGAAAAAGAAAATTTAAATAAACATTCATCACTTGGACTTATATGTGCATTTCAAGGGCAATAGCAACCAAATATTTAATGCATATATGAGTCAATAACCTGCTCAACAATATCCTTTGTGGACAGGCCAGAATTCTCAAGCTTATTATTGGGCCTGAAATCTTCATGAGTGTCGGGATCATTGGGCAAATTAGTTGAGAATTGCATCCCACTTTGATACAAAGGCCCCGCTACCTGATTAAGAAGTTATTCATATTAATACTCCTCATAGCATATCAAAAACAACCTTCCAGTCCCCCAACTTATTTGCTAACAACAAACCATCATAAGAGAGTCACATCTGTTCTCTTTAAACTCCGATTCGTAGAGAAATTTACGAAAGTCCTTGAACAATCTCATCACGTGAAAAGGACTGTCTGCTATAAAAAACAACCTTCCAGTCCCCTCACTTATTTGCTAACAACAAACCATCATAAGAGAGTCACATCTGTTCCAAGTCCTTGCACAATCTCATCACATGAAAAGGACTGTTTTCACCAGACAGAGAGACACATCTACCCACTCCATTCACAAAGCGGAATTCACTTCCCTTATTATCATACAATAGGTCGTTCAAGAGAGCGTGGGCTTAATTTTGGAAGAACTACTTGGTTTTTGTGTGATAGTGATCTACTGAAGTTACTGGTTAAGGTTAATAAGATCGGATAAAAATATCCAACAATCGACTTAAATGATCCTATGAAGTTCTCAAACTATATTATCTATCTATTACAAGTATCAAAACAGAAGCAGATCCATCATAAGTGGCATCACGAGAGGGCTCGATTCATGGCGTTTTCCCACTTCATCCATTCAATTTTCCATCTCCACGTGGACCGATAAAAATCTTTTATTTTTTCAAAAATAAAAGATTTTTTTCCTCATTTTGATACAAATTAAATTATGATATCTCAATGTAGCTATTTTTTTTTACTTACAACAATTTGTTTTACAAATTTTTTATATTATATAATATTTTCCCAAATTGTTTACACATTTATACTAAAACCAGAATTCAATCGCCATAGGTGGCATCATGAGAGTACTTTGTTCCATAGGTTATGTCAAGAGCTCACCACATTATTTGGCTCTTTAAAAGTTTTGTCATGTCAAACCCCGTATCACCAATGCTCTCTCTAATAACCTTCTTCACAGTACAATTTTCTCCCACAAAACCACTGCATTTATAATCTCTCCAACTCCCTCCCACTAAACCACTTCAATTATAACCTCTCCATGCTCATATAATTCTACCAAAAATTTTACATGTATATTACTCCCTCCGTCTCAAAATTTAAGTCATTTTAGATTAATTTGGTTGTATCAAAATACATTTCGTTTTAGAATTATAAAATATTTTAATCCCACTAACTATGTCATATTTCAATTTCCAATGCATAATTTTCCTTCCCAATGAAAAAGTAATTATTCTTACCCTTTTATCACCCAATCAACAATTTAAACTTGTTTAAAAAATATAGATAAACATGTGTACTTAATACACCTTAATAAGTGTGCAAATTCCTAAAATGACCTAAATTACGAGACGGAGGGAGTATAAAATTAGATTCCATTCAATTTTATTTCTAAATAACTTCACATAAATATATCTTTTTTACTTTCTACAAAAAATAAAGGCCTGTCATTGACTCATTATAATAGTATCAATGTAATTTCCTTACTATAACTAACAATGATATAATATCAAAATTATAAAATAACTATAATTATATATACACTTTTAAATTAAAATAATGAATACCAAATTAATTAAATATATGAGCCTAAGGCACGAACCTAACACTAGTTAGGATTAAAAGACTTCTCATTAAACGTTTAAAATTATAGCATTTTTTTCTCTTATGTATTTAATAACTAACAATGTAGAAATCATGACCAATCCATAATAGTAGATCAAGTCTAGTGTTCCAAAACGTGAGAGGAGCACCTAAGCGCTAGGAGTCCTTAGCTTAAGCACACCTTATCACATGGAATGGTTAAATTAATAGGGGAGGGAAGAGTAGAAAGCCATGGGAAGAATGAAAAGAAATTCACTACTTGAGCAGATTTTGATGCTTCTGTTCCTCATAGGCTTATATAATAAATTATTAGATATATTTAAAATATTATAAAAAGAAGACCTCTGACTTCAGAAAAGATAAGGAAGGAGATAGTCTATAAGGAAATAAAAGAATGAGGAGATATTCACTAACTGATATATTTTTTCATGGAAAGACCATCTTTTAAAACATAATTTTTTTTTCTAGCAGACCAAAATAGAGCCTAGGCACACCTTTTAGAACACTGATCAAGACATACAGTTATTATTGCAAATAATAAGAATTCTAAGCTTTTGAAGTAATTCCCCATCCCATCTTCTCACCTAAGTTCACATCATATGCACACCTGTGGTTCAAAATTTGATACTGCTTCATTAACCATACATGTTTAAGTTTAAACTGTCAGCAAATTCCATCTTCTACATTCCATAAACAAGTGAAGTTCTAGGAGAATTACTAAAGCAAAACTGAATAATATATCAATGTAATTGGGAATTTTTAACAACGGATAACATTGCATGCATCCTAAATGTAGATTCCAACAATAAAATGAGGCTATTTGACTGTTTATCTATTGGCATTTCTTTTAATCCTTTAATGTTGCCGAACTACATTGGCAAAGTTTTCTAAAATACCAATTTCATCTAATGTGCTTCTAAATATTAATGGATCACTTAGACAGAGCATGAAGCTATAACAACCAATCAACGACATTGATCTTAAATATACTAGTTGAATATTAGTTTTTAAATGTTTTACAGCTTAAAACGAACAGATCTCATACATGGAACCCAAGACTGATGTCCATTGGAAGGAGGAGACGGTAATGTTTAGAGAAAATGAAAAATCATAGCCATCTGATATATGTCATGAATGAGTGTTCTGACCTGGTTGCTCAAAGGACGAGCTGGGAAACGTGTCATGCCTTTCATGAAAATGCTAGATAATGCCCTTGCCATTTCGTACTAAGTTGAAAGTGAAGCCCTTGGTTTGTATTCCAGATCTAACCAGAAACTGCACTTCAATTAGTCGATAATCGAGAAACTTCATTTAAGCGAAACTGCTAAAATATGGGCATATATTTGCTCAAACTCCCTAAAAAAAGCCCCAAAAAATTTTCCAATTGCAAGAAAAAAAAAAAGAGAACAGACAGTAAAAAAAAAATAGGGCAAAATCTAAGTTTCTCAATTGAAGGTTGATTGAAGACTTCAAATTGGTGGAGAGGATAAACGTACCTAATCGGTCCCGCGCTAGGTTCGCCAAACCGATGTTTTCAATTGGCAAGGGTTCGATCCGACCACTTCCTCCGCCAGTTCGCCCTAATTAAAAAAAAAATCAGAAATTCTAAAAATCAGTTGAACCCGAAAATTGGGTACACCATTAGAATTTGGTGTAGGAGGAGATTAGAAATTCGTAGCCTAAATCATCTAAACGGTAAATCAAATTGCAAATTTGGGATTGGGTGGTTTTCGAACAAAAACCCTAGCACGTACCGTTGAGCGGAGTGTCCTTGACTTATTCCGGACTGTCAAAGCTCGACTCGATCCGCCCTCCTCCGTTTCGAATGCCCAAAGACAGGGCTCCAAGGTGATGTGTCGAAGTTTAGTACCGTCACTGTCGAAGGATGCAGGCTTGGTTGGTGGTTTTCTGTCGCTGGGAGAGAGAAAGGCTGAACGCTTGCAAAAAATTAAACAAACACACCTTATAAATCAAATGGGCTGGGTTGATTAAAAAAACAAAGAATCAGGTTGGACTATTAAAAATGGGCTGAATTCCGTTTTTTTTTAAAAAAAAAAAAGGAATGGAATTGGGCTCGGTTTGTGGGTGTGACTGTAGAGTAGCGGTGGATGAAGTCAAGATTTGTCCCCAATTGGGCAGATTTGGATGAGCTTTGAATTTGGGAAAAAATTTATTCGGCTTTGTTTTAATCCGAATCTTCAAAATTTGTTGAATAAATTTCATTAGAAACGGATAGGGAACGTTCTAAAATGGTTTGGTTGAGATTTAGGCGAGATTTGAGGGAGGTCAACTTTCACTTAGTTACAAAGTGAATCGATAGGCTGGAGTAGGAAGAAGACGGGTCCAGATCGGTCCGATTCGACATTTTATTTTCTTATGGGTTTGTTTCACTTAAACCGGAAAAAAAAATTGAAAATCGTTGGTTCAAGCCCTATTCCTATTTATATATATATAGAGGTTAGGTCAGGTGTTCACACCCCTTATGTTGTTAAATGTTAACAAATCTGAGTCATTTATTGAATGAAATGGGTGACTGAGATTATTAATCAATTTTGGCTTTTTTCTTTAATTAAAAATCAATGGGATCCACCTCTTTCCTTGCCAACTGGCTGAATTACGTGCGCGTGTGTTACTTTTTTTTGTGGCATAACATTTTTTTTGGTGGAGTAACGTTGTTTTTTTTTTGTGTGGTGCACTGTTTGAACTATTCGATAAGGTGACATTAAATATTCTCTAACTTATAGTTATTATTCGTGTGTAAAGAGGAGATATCGTTTAGATAATAGCAAAAGGGTTGGTCAATTTTGCAACTATTTGCTAGGTTAATAGTAATTATTCGCTAAATTGATCGTTAATATTCATCTGTAAAGAGGAGTTATCATTTAGATAATAGCAAAAGGGTTGGTCAATTTTGCAACTATTCGCTAGGCTGATAGTAAATATTCGCTAGGCTGAAAGAGTATGTAAATGTAATTCTTGATTTCCCACCTCTAATTAATCACATACATATGAATAATTCCGTATTATTAACGAATATAAACTCTTAACTTACCGAATAGTGACTCTGAACATGAAATTCAATGAATAGCTGATTATCAGGCATTATTCATAAATACTTTAATTATGCAGTAAGATTTGGACAAATATTTGGTAATATGTTCAAATAATAGCTAAATAGTAACGAATAATTTATCACATACCATCGAATAATCTATTGCATACCAATGAATAATCTATTACAAAACTATGAATACCAATGAATAATAAATCTAGATCTACTTCGATCAAAACCAACAAAATCCCCAATTCAATTCCCCAACTGAAGAAATCCCCAATTCAATTCCGTGCTTGTGTAGATGTACAGGCCCTTACCTTCAACTCATCGAGAAGATGTTTCTAATTGAACCTGGGGATAATCAAGAAAAAAGGGTAAAGATGGTTCTCCATCGCCATCGCCATCGCCGCTTACCTTAAACTCATCGCTTCGCCATCACCGCTTCTCCATCGCCATCGCCCCTTCGCCGCCGCTAGTTGACTGTCATCGCATCGGATCCTGGCGAGGGAGAGGAGAGAAACATGGTTACACCGACGACGGTTTTCGAGGAAGATGGTTGCAGCAGTGACGGTTCTGCCATCGCTGGCCACCATCGTCATCTTCTTCACCATCCATCGCCATCGCCTCCATCGATCGTCCGCCATCATCGCTCCCGCCTCCATCGATCGTTCGCCTTCGCTTCTGCCATCGTCGCTCGCCATCGCTCCCGCCTCCTCCTTCAACTTCGCTTTCGCTTATGCGTTCTGATTCGATCTCTCTGTGTCTCAATTTGTACGATTGTGTGATGAGGAGTAATATTGGGTTATGCACGCGCTTAGGTTACGGTTGGGTGGGTTTATTTTCCAATTAATTTAATATATTGGAATAATCTAAGCCATCTATTTTCCCCTAATCAATGGCTTAGATTTGTTAACATATCATATCACTTGTTAACATTTGATCCAAATTCTGTATAGGTATATCCAAAATTTTATTTATTAAAATTCTACACAAATTACATCATAAACATACGAAAAATCTAAATACACCGCTAATTTTTACTACATACCCCGCAACTAATTGCGGATTATCTTGTCAGAGACATCAAAATTCTGAAGGAAAAAAAAAAGAAAATTAAATATAGGGACTCCATGCCTATTTAAAAAAAACAAAAAAGAAAGAAAAATTCTCCCAAAGATTCCGCAAGAAGGTGCTATTTTTTTAGGGTGAATTTGTTAAATAGATCTTTTAGAAAATCCAACTAGGTAATTAGACCTCTCCAAAATTAAATTAGGTTAGATGTACCTCAACCAAATAGTGTAGTAATGGTCAATGGTCAACTGTTTGACCCATGACCGGTCAACGGTCAACGTTGACCAACTTGTTCGAAATTTTTATAATTTTTTATTTAATGATGAATTTTTTGATGTCATTTTTTTACCGTTGACAACTGATGACACTTTTTTGATGTCATTTTTTACCCTGATGTCATTTTTTCAAAGTAGTGTTTTAATGCCATTTTTTTAATAAATTTTTTCATTAATGTGATGCCACTTTTTCAAAGTAGTGTTTTGATGACATTGTTATAATGTAATTATTTAATGCCACTTTTTTAATCAAATTGTTTGATGCCGCTTTTTTACTTAATCAATTGTATATCGATATATTTCTATTGATTCTACTTTTATTCACCGATGGCACATTTGTGATTACACTTCATTGATGCAATCATTTCTGGTGACATTTTTATTACATTTTTATACAATTGATGACACCAGGGCATAAAATGTGATTAAACTTCATTGACGACATCTTTTAATTAAGATTTTTATTCATTGATGACATTTGTGATTATACCTCATTGATCTCGATCATTTGTGATGACATTATTTGTTATTGACATTTTTATTTATACAATTGATAACATATGAGCATAAAATGTGATTACACTTTATTGATAAACTTTTTATTGATGACACAACATTGAAATTAAGTGTAAAAGGGGAAGTAAAGGCAAAACTTCATCAATATTGAAACACAAGAATTGATGAACAAACAAGGTACCTTCGTAACTAACCCCCAAAGAAGGGAAAAAAAGAAAGAAAAAAGAAAGAAAAGGTCCCCCAAGAGTCCATGAACATAGTGACATTCATCCTTGTCCCAGAAAGTGATATTGAAACAAAACTTCATCATTTAAACCACTTAAAAAATTATTTTTCTAAGATTTATTGAAAACTTAATTCACATTTATACCAAACAAGACTACAACAAGTCAAGTAAATTTCCTTTAACTTATCGTTCGATCTAGGCTCGAATAGCTCGAATTTTAAAAAATTTCCTTTAAGTTAATATGTTATAACCAAGTAAAACTACTTAAAGCTTGAAAAAAGCTCGGTTCGAGCTCGTTCATTTACTAAAACAAGTCAAACTTGAACAAAAAAAAACTCGTTTAAAAATTGGGTTCGGCTCGGTTCGAGCTCGTTTAACAAATGAACCAAGCTTGAACATGTCAAGCTCGGCTCGTTTGGCTCGAATAACACCCCCTACGTGAAAGTCGTTAACTGTGGCTGCCATCCCTTTACAATAAATTGGTCCTTTGGATATCAATTCGGAAATTTTTTTCTTGCAAAATTCATATCGGTAGTTTTCACTCGACTTGTTTCAAGATTCAAGACTACGATAACTATAAAATTTATACCAAAACTAATAAATATATATTACATATATTATATTATTCGAAAGAAAACCAGAACAGATCCTAGTCTGAGGTTCAAGCCATGGAAATAAGGCACCTAGTAGATGTTGGTATCCATATACACATTTTGCCAAAGAACCCAGATTCTTCTAGAATTGATCGATGTCAATAAACGGCATCACACGAGCAGAAAAAGCTTGTGCTCAATCGCCTACTAAACAAGGTCTGGCCGAACCCTTTTATGGAACTTATGTGTTGAGAGGTTTGGTATGGGAGTGTCCCTCCCACATTGATTATAAAAGATAAAAAATGATGGGTTATAAGGAAGGGTGAAACTCTACACAATAGCTTAAGCTTTTGTGTTAAGTTGGTGGATCCCGACCTTATAATCGCAAAAGGTAATAATAATAAATCAATGTAACCCGACACGTGTTTGCCTCCCGTTAACGGCCCGTCGGATATTTCACATGGTATCAAAGCCAAGTTCGGCTAGATTCGGCATGGGTTCGTTGTCAAGTGCGAGTTCGCACTTGAGGGGGGCGTGTTGAGAGGTTTGGTATGGGAGTGTCCCTCCCACATTGATTATAAAAGATAAAAAATGATGGGTTATAAGGAAGGGTGAAACTCTACACAATAGCTTAAGCTTTTGTGTTAAGTTGGTGGATCCCGACCTTATAATCGCAAAAGGTAATAATAATAAATCAATGTAACCCGACACGTGTTTGCCTCCCGTTAACGGCCCGTCGGATATTTCACACTATGGCCCTACAACAAAGCTAGGTCGGGTGATAAACTAAAGGGTCGAGGCAACCAACTTACCGACTCCTTAAGTTGAGAAAATCAAGGAAAGGCAGCAAGCCTCTTCTCCATCCAGTTGATTATGTCTCGCCCAATCTCTTCTCGCTCCGGCTCGAATAAGAGGTCGTGCAGGAATCCGTCATACAGCTTGATGTCCTTGAAGTAGGAGGCTGCTTCATTGTACAAATCTTGAGAGGCAAGAGGATCTGTGACTCGGTCAGCGGTTCCATGGAGGACGAAGAAAGGGACTGTCACGGATTTGAAGCTCCTCGTCAGGTGAGAGGAGATGCGGAGGATCTCGTGCCCGGTTCGGACCCTTATGGGTCCAGTGTAGACCAGTGGGTCAGAGTACTTGGCAGCAAGTTGGACAGGATCCCTCGAGACCGGGATGCCCTTCTTGTTAGCACCTTTGAACTGGAATCGTGGAACAAGCAAGGAGAATAAAGGTGCAATAACCTGCATCATGGCAAAGAAAAAAAGGTGAGTACCAACATCT
Organism: Persicaria maculosa; assembly: GCA_963922045.1. Taxonomy (NCBI): domain Eukaryota; kingdom Viridiplantae; phylum Streptophyta; class Magnoliopsida; order Caryophyllales; family Polygonaceae; genus Persicaria; species Persicaria maculosa. The sequence continues at coordinate 35,373,624 of OY998269.1, read as the reverse complement.
TCCAGAGAAGAGAATACAAAAAAGGTGAGCGCCGAAGAAACAACCAGGGAATCTGCTTCCGCGTAAAACAATTTACTATTTGGTATGACGATCACAGGGTTGCCAACAAGAAAAATGATAAAGATGATGGACTCATATTCCATTTAACCGAACACCATTGAATTGGTTTGGAATAGAAATAAATTTGAATCAAAAGTTGGCTGTTGTTGAATTGATATAGTTAGAGCAAAAAATTCAAAAATCGGCAACCATGCAACAAATCACATGCGAATATGTACATAAAGCACAACATCAATTGCAAGTGTTAATGCAGGTTCCTATGTTTATCAGGCTATAATAAATATAGGAAACCATATTACGAAAATCAACTTACCCCAACTACAGGATGTGCTGGCTTGACACGCAGTGCAGGTGAAGTTAGTATAATTCCTTCCACCATTTGCTCAATGTGTGGATATGAACTGGCCTGTACAAAATTTTGACAGCATAAATTAACATGTACGACCAACAATAAAGAAACATATCGCAAGTCCCAGTAAAAGGTTTATCAATTGAAGAGTTACATTACCTTCAAAACTACAGCACCCCCAGTAGAGTGACCGAAGAGGAAGCATGGTATCCCGGGATTCTCAAGTCTGACCTTTTCAAGAAGAGCCCCCTGTGCATACAAAACAAAAGGGGCAGATTTATATTTAAATACTTTCATGTCAAAGACTATGACACTCTTAAGAAACCATTCACTTACACAGTTCAAATGAAAGTTTCAATTATATTCTACACCAATTTACCCATTTCACACCCCAAGAAGTAAAAGGACAAAGCAAAATAAGGTCACTAGAAGTGAAATGCACATCTTATTGGCGCTTTCATTAAACAAGAAAACAACAATTTGCCACATCTAGAAGTTTGCTCTCCCTCATTTATTCGAATGGATATAGGTCAAAGACAACATCTGTCATATTACATTTACAACCCAATATCGATGCTGAGAAATACAAATAGATGAAGTCAGCAATTATTGAACAAACTTACAGTATCTGCCACAACATGATCAAGTGAGGGAACATATCCGTGTAATCCATCGCTACCACCATGACCTACGGGGTAAGAAAATATACTTCACGATGAGAAAGCTGCAAAGCAACTATGGTACACTCACAATATGTCCTTAATTCAATTCTGAATCCGGACAAACAAGTTTAATGAAATTCCTCTAATCTTCTTCATCATATTGTAAGCATGTCGTACTTGATCAGAACATAAAGGTGCATATGGATCTTGAGCCAATCCAGATGAAATAGCATACATATTATGCAATTGACAATGGCCGAGTTGAAATAGCACACAGATAAAGTAATTAACATAATTTTCATTTTAGCATAATCTTGAACAGCAGATTGACCATATCACACTCTCTTGCTCGGGCATTAATCAGAATTGAAGGCAATTCCTTCTGCATGAGAATCACCTTCATACTATGTGATATGGACTGTATCCTTTTTCATTTTATTATTTTAACAATTAACACCATTTTTTAACAAAAGTTACAAAACACCGCTAATGTCACGACATATTTACATTATAACATAAAATATAAAAATATCGAACTAATCAGCATTTCACCGAATGAATTTAGAAAAGGTAGATACCTATCCAATCCATAGTATAGACTCCAAAGTTGCAAGCAGTCAGTTGCTTTGCAAAATGAGCATATCTTCCACTGTAAATGAGCAGCAAATAATCATTAATCTCATTACCAGATGAATAAAACCTATAAACTCATAATATGACATGTAAACCAATTGAATAAAACCTAACAAAAAGGCATTTTTAAAGGAACTTACCCGTGTTCATTGAGGCCATGGATGATGATGATTATACCCCTGTAATCAAATAAACTCAACCTCAGTGTCCATATATCAAACAAACAACTTATATGAAAAGTTTTAAACAGAACTCAAGCATATGTCATATACTCATATCATCCAGTTCTTCACAGAATATGTATCCACTAAAAACCTTAACAGAAGCAGAATCAACGTTGAACCTTTCTCCAAACTGTTCAAGTTAATACAAGGGTACCAAACACCCAAAAGGACAAAGCAGCAACAGTGAATTTCTGCAATGCATTTGCAAAGAAATACAATAACAAACAAAGTACTTTAACATCCATAGCAAATGGGACCATTGAGCATTAAAGTTTGCATCATCAGCTTCAAGACATAATAACATAATCATGCAGAGTGGAATAGTACAGATACTACGTACAAGTTATATGGGGATTGGGAAAATCTACCTCCTTCAGGTTATCACTCAATTGCTTTCAGAGCCTTCTACACAACAAACCTGCATTTTCAGGGCATGCAATTTTGCCTGAACGATGGAGCAAAATAGAAATCCACAAGGCAGAAAAAAGGAAGGATGGAGCGAAGTAGAATCCACAAAGCATAAAAAAGGAACAAATAAGCATGCAACAAGCATCTCAACGATTTCAAAAATATCAAAAGCATTGTGAAGACTTGGATAAGTTTATGCAAAGTAACCAAACATACTTCTGTCCATGCACACATGCATATACATAATTTTCAGTCCAATTGATCAAATTCTATTTCAATTTGCATCTGATTCAACCAAATGCCTTTTTGACATCATTGCTAAACAAAATTACACATTAACTGGAAAGACAATAACAGAAAGGTACAAATCTTGGGAAAATTTTTAAAACAAAAAACTTCCCAAGCTTAAGTACTTGAGCAACATAAACTTAATCTATAGCTCAATTTAAGAACTTGATACATTCATTTTATCAAGCACTCCCGGTTAAACACCATGCAAGTAAGAAGGAAGCTATCTCTCTTTTGCATACATGATGGACCTTGAGTCCTTGACCATGGATTGATAATCATTTTTTTAAATAACCCTAAAATGCTCTGCTACCAATGAACGCTAAATCCATTTCAAAAATCCATCAATCATAGTGAGTATAATAATATCAATAATCTAATTCTAAACTCGCAAGAACCAAGGGAGGGGAAGGAACGGAAAACAACAGTATCCGTAGCTAAATTTGAACGCAAGAAATTCGTCTAAGACGGAGCAAGCAGAACAATTTAATCCATCAACACAAAAAATCCAACTGTCAAAACCATGAATTTGAAAAAACTTACTTCAAATTAACATTTGGAAACCAGGAACGGCAAAAAAGCGCATTACTCCCGACCCCAACGAACAACGAAGTGCTGCATCGACACCCAATGGAATCACCATCTCCGATCTCCGGCGCCATCTGGAGCGCCTCCGCCAAGGCTCTCCGCCGCATCGTGTCCTCCTCATCTCTCCAAACGCGAAACCTAACCGATCGCCGCTTAAGCGAGGACGACTTCGGCGACGGAGGCGGCGTGATCGGCGACGCAGAAGAGGACGAGGAAGGCGCCTGGCGGTGGAGGAGAGGGAGGAGGAGGAGGAAGCAGATGAAGGTGGAGTAGAACAAAATCAGGCATTGTTTTAGGGATTGGTAGGAAGGAATTGCGCCGCGGATGTTCCTGAAGACAGGGATGATCCTGCTGCTGGCTCCCGATGTAAGCGCCTCCATCTGTGCAGCCTCCATAGCCACCTCCGGACGGCGAAGAGAGAGGCGGAGAGAAATTCAGAGGATTCAGGTGAGAGAGGAACGGGAATTTCTCCGAGGAAATGGAAAGAGAGGATTGGAGAGGAGAAATTTTCAACGCGAAGAAGGAGAAGATTTTGGGGAGGAGAGGGGAAAGGTGGTCCAATTTTAAATAGGGTAACACTAATTTGGCATTAATTAACAAGTTAATTACAATTAAATTAATATATTAATTACATAATTAGTTTCACATGGAAACTGCATTAACCTCTTTGCTTGTCCGAGTGTGGAAAATGTGTCGGGGATTAGGCAGCGAGGATCACTGCCCCGAATTCCTTTTATATCTCTATGCTCTCTCACAAATTATCATATTTTTTTTATTATTTTTATTAATTTTTTTTAATTTTAAAATTTTTTATCCTAGCCTAATTCGATCGACTCCGTCGCTCTACATTGAAGGATTTAAAGATTGTAGCAGAAATTGAAGAACACACCCGAACGGAAAGAGAAGGAGGGAAAACTAAGCACTTTTCATTAATTTCCAAAATACACAATATCCGGGTATTTATACACATATATCGGGTCAAATCCGGAACAAACAAACTAGGCCCAATAAAGAAAAAATCTACAACCTCAATACCCCCTAAGATCGAGTCGGGGCATCAACCAGGTCGATCTTGCGAAGAAGAGGAAGAAGTAGAATGCCATCAACGTTCTTCGTGAGGAAATCGGCCAATTGAGATCCAGTGGAGATATAAGACAATGTAATTAAACCCTCAAGAAATTTCTCTCGAGCAAAATGGCAATCGAGCTCGATGTGTGTAGTTCGCTCGTGGAAGACGGGATTCCGAGTAATTTAAATCGCCACCAGATTGTCTCAGTGAACAGGGAGCGGGGCTATGTGAGGAACATCAAGCTTAGTAAACAAACGAGACATCCAGGTGAGCTCAGTGCATACACGACGAATGGAGCAGTATTCAGATTCGACGGGGATGACAAAGAAACAGAGACTTGTTTCTTCGACTTCGAAGATAACAAACTAGAACCCATAAAAAATAGGTAACCACTGATTGATCGACAGGAAAATGGGCAGCTAGCCCAATCAACATCACAAAAAGCTTGGAGACGGAAATCTGAGGACCCAGTGAATAGCAGCCCTTTGGAACATGTACCTTTGAGGTAGCGAATGACATGGGGAGCAGCAGACAAATGAGAATCTCGTGGAGCCTGCATAGTTTGACTCAAGAGCTGAATAGAGAAGGCGAATGACATGGGGAGCAAGAAGTTGTGTGTGAACCAAGAAGTTCAACTTACCCACCGACCTTCGATAGTGAGTAGGATCCTCAAGCAAAGATCCATCAGTATGAGATATCCGGAGCTGTGGATCAAGGGGTCTAATAACAACTGAGCCAGAGCATGAAAAATCATGAAGCAAATCAGCATCAAACGGTCATTGAGTAAGAACAAGCCCACCATCATGCCTCAGGAACTCGATCCCAAGGAAAAAAATGCAAACCCTAGATCTTTGATACAGAATTCCTCATTCAAAAACTCTTTGAGAGCAACCATTAATTTCAGTGTAGTCACTCCCTGTGAGTAACAAATCATCAACATAAACTCCAGCAAACACAACACTAGACGATTGCTTCCTATAAAATAGGGAGTAATCATTCTTACACTGAATGTACCCCCGAGCCTTTAGAGCCACTTAGAGTTGAGCATGCCACTTCATGGGAGCTTGCTTAAGGCCATAAAAAGACCTTTGCAAACGATAACCCATATTGGAGCCTTCAACAGACAGGCCTAGAGGAAACTTCATATACACTTCTTCGTCCAAATGCCCGTGTAAAAAGGCATTGTTTACATCCAACTGCAAAATTCTCCAGTTCTACTTAGGGGCAACAACAATCAAAGCATGAATCGTTGTCATCTTCACCACTTGAGAAAAAGTTTCCGTATAATCAACTCCTTCCTTTTGTGTATAACCATTCACCACTAACCAAGCTTTGTATCTTTCTAGGCTACCATCATCTCTCCTTTTCACTTTATAAACCCATCGACAACCAATTGCATTCTTCCCATTTGGCAAATGAACAATTGACCAAGTTTGATTTGCATCGAGAGCTGCAAATTCAGCTGTCATAGCATCTTGCCATGCTTGAAATTTGCAAGCCTCATTGTAGGAATAAGGCTCAGAATTTGGAGGCTCGGTTATGGGAAGATCAGCACAAAGAAAACTCACAGTGGAGGTGATAGTATGACAACAAGAAACCATGGTGGCATAAAAGTGACCATACACACAATCTGACAAGAAGGAAAGAGGACGGGGAACTCTAGAGGACCTTTGAACACCAGCAACTGAATTAAGAGGTGGAATCCCCTAAGGTGGTGACAGAGGCATCTAATCATCATCATCAATAAACCTAGACTTTCATTTGGAAAGAAAATGAGGAAGAATCATTAAAAAGCCCAGGATGAGACAAGCTTTTGTAAGGGAAGATTCTTTCTTAGAACTGAACATCCCTAGAGATGATAACCTCCTTCTTGTCCAATCAAAGTAAAGTATAGCCCTTCTTCCCTAGCGGATAACCCAATAGTACATAGGGTACTGCTCTAGGAGAAAACTTATCTCTCCCAAGTTGCAGAGTTGAGGCAAAACATAAGCTCCCAAAACACCTAAGTGCTTCATAATCAGGCTTCTTGGAAAATAGCAATTCATAAGGAGACTTGTAACTCAAAACTCTGCTTGGTAATCTATTCACAAGGTGAGCTGCCATCAAAACACTATTACCCTAGTATTTCTTGGGCAATTTTGACTCAAACATCAGACCCCTAGCCACCTCTAGGAGATGTCTATGCTTTTTCTCCACAACCCCGTTCTGTTTGGGTGTAGCAACACACGAGGTCTAATGAATAATCCTCTGATCAAGCAAAAACTGAGCATACTTAGGAGAACAACTAAGTTTGAATGCATTATCTATTTGAATAATTCGAACTTTGTTCCCAAATTGCCTTTCAACAAGGGATAAAAACCGTCTAATGACAATAAAAGCATAGCCTTTCTCAGGCAATAACTTGAGCCAAGTATGCCAGGTAAAATCATCCACAATTGTGATGAAAAACCGATTACCATCACAAGTATGAATTCTGTATAGCCCCCAAACATCACAGTGAATCAACTCAAAGCAATTTGAAGTAGAGATTGAACTGATAGGGAAATGGAGCCTGGTTTGACGAGCTTTGACACACACACACACACCCCATGCTCTAATGCTCTTATTACACTCAACATCAATAGAAATAAATGGAAATGTTTGAAGTTTAGAAGTGGGCAAGTGTCCCAACCTCTTATGCCACAACTCAACCTCCACTGCAATAAAATTTATGATTCGAATGAGCAATCTTGGGAATGTGACAACTAGGTTGCATGAGAAATATATCTCGAACTCGATCACCAATCTTCATAGGTTTGGTCATCATAGGACCTTGCATATAACAACCTTTGGTGGTGAACAAGACAAAGCACTGCAAATCTTTAACCATTTTTCCCACTGACATTAAGTTGCATTTGAAACTGGGAATAAACAACACATTATCCAATTTCAACCCTCACATCACCTCAATTATTCATGATGTAGTAACAGTTGTAGTCTCAGAAGTGGGAAGTGTAACAACAAATGGTTGTGAAAGAGAGTATTCCCTCTCTTGTCCTTCGGTGTTCGCCGGCGGGTAAGCGATGTCTTCTATCCGCTTTTGGTTGTGCTCCCTCATCACCGGCAGTGACGATTTCTTCCAGCCGAATGTTGCTGGTGTTGTGCTGGGACGCTGCTATAGCGCTTCTCCTTCTAACCATCTTTGGTCTTGGGTCTTTCCTTGGGCTCGGGGTGACCCGAGGGTGTTGATTTGGCCCGTTAGTTTGTGCTTTGGGCCCAAGGAATATTCTTGGGCCCGAGGCAGTCCGTGGATATTAGAAAAAGAAAGTTTATTTTGATTATATATATATATATATATATATATATATATATATATATATATTTGAATAATTTTCCGAAAGGGTTTGATAAAATTCCCGAAAGGGTTGGACCAAAATCTCAAAAGGGTTGATTAAATCTTGAAAGGGACTTAATAAAATCCCGAAAGGTTTTCAGGTGCGTTGTTTTTGGGTGGTTGTCGGCTACTCTTTTGGTTGGTCTCGACAGTCCTTTTTTTAGTTGGGGCTCTGGCGTCTCGAAGTCGGGTTTGGCTGGGGTCGTGGCGGTGTGTATTGAGGCGTCTCCGTGATCCAAAAATTTCCTTGGAGGTTCGTCTTCACTGCCCACAGGGACTCCTGATGTACCGCTGGCTAGCGGTGTCACTGATTGGTGGCGCTTGGCTTCAGTTCGTAGTCTATGTTGTCCCCAACGTGTCTAGATTAGGTTTGCTAGGTCGCCTGAAATTGTTTGTTTATCACTGTCTGTTTTGCACCTCTTGTTATTTTTATTGTATGTGTTGACGGTTCGTCGTCCGCCGACTTTGTCGGCCTCTCGAGGTGTCAAGCCTGTCTGACCCTCGAATTCTTATCTTATAAAAAAAACATACGACTTTGTAAATTTTTTAGTAAATTTAGATCGACAATATATTCTTTTCTCCCATGGAAGATGATAAGAGTCCATCCTCCTTGTTAATGAGCTTCTATTGTTGCTTAATTGACCCTCTATCCAAATCAGTGCAATTTTGAACTATCTCAACTTTAATTTTATCCTACTTCCTTGATGGAATTGACTAGAGGTAGGTTTTACCGTGTGTGATAACTAAGGTTGTGTTTTCCTCCCCCATTTTTTAAGGGATGGAGGGGGGTGGAGGTGGGGTTTTTTTCCACCTTGGGAGGGGAGGGTGGAGGGGGGAGGGGCGGAAATCCACCCACCCCACCCCTTAAAAAAATTTCAGAAAACAGAGCCTAAATTTTCATGAAAAACAAGGAAATAGAAGGCTTCTCTGGTTCATACATAGGGCAAATAATGCTCATGAATCATGATTAGAACTTCCGTAGCTTTTGCAATTGTCCATTTATACAGGTTGTGTGGTAACGGGTAACTTGATTGTTTTTTTTTAAATCTCTATGAGCAACTAAGCCATTGTTGATGTTTATACGTGTTATATGCAGTAGCGGAGGCAGGATTTCGGTCAGGGGGTGCTAAAAAAATTTTGTGAAATATATTTTTTGGTTTATACTCATTAAGAAGATTTAAAAAAATATATTGAACAAACACTAAAATTGTGATTTTTTTAAATGATTTTTTTGTATTTAAATAGTTGAGAGTAACCAATAAAAATAGAAGAGAAACAACAAAATATAGAAAAAATTCACAAAAATTTAAAAGATATTGAAAGAAAAAGTTAAATGTATAATTTAAACATAAATATGACATTTTGTAATGAAATAGTTGATAGAAACAAAAAAATATAGAGAGAAATCAACAAAAATTAATGATATAATAAAACAAATAAAAAGTGAAGGAGTTAGGAGATTTGAACCTAAGACCTTTTGATTCTCCTTACTTCCATCATTTACCACTTGAGCTAGATAGCACTCTTGTTTCAAATATTATTTAAAGATGTTATACTATTACCTTAAAAATGCTAAATATATGCAAAACTTTTTTTTATATATTTTTTCCGAGCAGGAGGGTGCTCGAGCACCCCTAAGCACCCCTAGCTCCGCCACTGGTTATATGGTATATCTGCATATTATTAACATTTTATTCTTAACACAGGTACGCTAACTTTGGCAAGGATGGTGGAGTTGTCGCAACTACTTTGAAACCTAAGTTTGACATTTTTTCAGAACTTGTAGTAACTCAAACTGGAATTCGACTACCACCAATTGAGGTATTATGTGATATAAATTGCTTGTTGCTACTACATTTAATGTTTGATTCAACCTAAAAGGTATTGTGAAGGCAAGTGATTTCTCTTTATTATTAACAGATGAAGCTTTTGGTTGCTTTCTGAAGAGTTTTGGAAGCGTTCTTTTTATACTTGGCACTATATTTAGAGCTATTGTCCCTCTCTGTTGATGACTATTTCACTGGATGAAATTCGTCTAAGTTCGTCCGTTGTTGCGCGTGCGTGTAGGCGGTACGACACCGGGACCTATGATGTGAAGTTGAAGACCGGAGGCGCCAATGCTTCAATTAGGAACGAAGAATAGTTTAGTCATGGATGCAACAATGGATTGAAGAAGGCTATCAATTGGTGTGGTCAGGCCCGGTCCATGGGCAGAGGCAGCAAGTGCACCTGCCCAAGACCCAAACTATTAAAGGACCCAAATAAATTTTTTATAAAGGTATATATTTTTAGCCCATTACCCCCCAAATTAATAGAGACCCACAAAAATCCCATTCCATTGTAGGAAAAATGGAAACCCACCAACCCCAAAAGAACGTGCACAACCACGCGCTCCTCTCCCAAAATCCCCAAATCGTACCCCATGGCAACCCTAGAACCTCCTCGCCGGCCTCCTCCTTCATCCGATCCAACTCCTCTTCGTCGGCCTCCTTCTTTGACCGCTCCAATCAGGATCTGCACCACCTTAATCAGCATGTCAATCGAAAAATCAAAGGTTTCTGGTTCTGGATTTGGACCTCCTCCACTTTCAAAGCAAAAGCATACGTTCCTTCCTCTTATTCATGGTATGGATCCTGCATCTGGGCTCTCTTCCTAGGTCTATACTCGCCACTCTCCCCTCTCAAATTGATAATAACTACAACTTCCCCCATTTATGGATTCGGCCGAACTCAAAGTAATCTTGAACTGCCATGGTCGCCCCTCCTTGTTATGTGCGTGGTTGGGTTGGTCTTTCCTGCGTCCATCTCTGAATACTCTCTTAATGGAGTTTTTGACAAGAATGCTCTTCCCTGGACCTTCTCGGTGAATCGGCACTCGTTGGCTCTCGGTGTCTTGATTCACAATCGACTGAGTGGTTGTCGTGCTGTCTGTTAGTGCCTTCGTCTTCAGCTTCTGGTTTTGGTGCCATCGCTTTTGATGCATCAGCCAAGGTATTACCCTCATCTCCCACACTCTCTTCACTTCAAGTTTCTGCATCAAATTTCTAAACTATGTCAAGCTTACTCTGACATGGACAACATAAAACCCTCCATTAACCGAAAGGGAAATTCCGCAAGGAATGACACCCACAAAACTACTAGGAACTCCCTATGGAGTAACCCCATCACCATAACCAACAAATTACCCATTGTTTTCTGTTATCTCCGATTGTGGGCTTCGGCTCCCAACCCCTTGACTGATCAGAAACATCCTCTGACTCACCAACTATTTACTACATACAGGCATCTAACAAATCACACATCAAACTATTATCACTTAATAAGTAGTCTCACTCTGCAGGTTAATGGACTTTCCCTAACTTATCTACTTTGCAAGTGGTTAGGTGCTGCTTGACTCCTCATATTCAACTGGTGTGATGATCCAACTATTGTGCTCTGGCATACTGATCTTCTCCTTTACATCCTCAAGACACACGACAAACCTTCTTTCAAAATACTAAACTCTACAAATTACAAATCTTATTTCATATTACACATTGAGTTAACCCTGCTGCTATGCACCATATTCAGATTACGCCACATCATGAAACTACAACAGAAAAAACCTTGCAATACTTTATTAAATTGGAATATATCCATGTCATTCCTATTAATAGAGCTATTTAATCTAGCAAAACCTGTTGTTACTCTATCTATCAGTAGTAATCTGATGAACACTCTGACTTTATCTTTTACACGAGGATCTTTGCTCGGGCTTCTCCTCACGAATATGACCACTTCAATGCATATCTTTGAGCAAAGTCGCAGCACATGAAACATTGGAAGATACTCCTTTACCTTACTATATCAGTTAACCTTTAAGATTATTTACTGTACACCTACTCTTATGGATATACTTTATCTTATTTTTGATAAGTATGTGACAACCTTTTTTCATATGGGATTAATGGATATAAATATGTATGCACAGACTCCTCTGATATGCTTGCCTACAGCCTGCTGGTTTTCCTGGATGCACTCTCTTATGTTTTCTTTGTTCCAGCGGCAAAAACCACCTACTTGTACCATTAATTCCATACTGGCGGAACATAGGACCCCTCTCACTCTATAATAATCACTTGCTATTGTAGTGCTGGAATTCTAATTGCATGCCTTCAGCTTAACATTATAACATACAGATTCAAGGCCACAATTACCTACCACATATTCCTGGAAAATGAACCTAACCATCATCCAATGCACCATCCAATACTGAATCTAATTATCAATTATTCTGTAGAATTTCAATTATGTTTAAGTAATCAACTATGTGTACTCTTGTTTAATTGCTGTTTGTTTAACCTGTGTGACATGGCTGTAAGATGCTTCTGTGCTTGTTGGCACGTCTTGCCTATATGCTCTCAAACTGAATTAAATTGTTCACTTACTAATGTTGCTCGAGAGATTCACTCTCTTGAGCACCTGAAACGGAAACTGCTGCAGGTTCACCCATTCTTCTCCCAACTCCAAGAATACAAACCAAATTATCCAGGTCACTTAGGAATTAAAACCTTTTGCACTATGTATCAGATTTGCATCAGTGGCCACTTTTGTTGTTTGTTATGTGCCACTGACTTGCTGGGTAATCAATGCTACCTAGCTTATATTCAGAAATGCTATATCCTATTTGCTTATCCATACTTTTGGTTAATCCACAAATCTGATTTTAATGAACTAGTATGTATAAGGATTTTCCTCATCAATATCATTCTCATTAAAAAATCCATAACTTATACTTCCAAACCTCAAAAAATTCTAGATCATATTAAGCTTTACTGCAATACCTCTGATCTGCTATACTGGAATTGCTTCCCTGCTGATATTTTTTTCAATCACACTAATGCTGCTCGAGGGTCCTTCCCTCTTGAGCACCTGATCACCAAACTTGAAATGCAGGGATACCTACAGGACTCACTCACAACACAGCATATTATCTGCAACCTAACATCCACAGAAACTGCTGCTTCAACAACACTCTGGTGGATGCTGCTTTCTCCATCACCACTAGGTAACCCCGGGAGCCTCAATGAGGAATATGATCAGCAAACCTGGATCTACCTTTACCATGACATGCTCTATTGTGCTAACTACTTCACATTAGCTACATTGTTCTGCTATTATCCTCATAAACACTTGGGAGACCTTATGTTTCAAATGCTATCACAAAAAAGTAAGTAACCGAGCATGTCATTACCATATTTATCTAATAAAGTTGGAATGCTATTATATACTAAACAGTAACTTTATCTCTAGCAATTATAATGGTAGCTTTGATTTCTGTAATTGCCTTAACTCAGGCACCTCATCATTACTAAGCCTTACAAATTAAAGCTATATTAATTTGGAAAAACTAAATCAGAAACTACAAACTAACAAAGTGGTCACCATGATTTGGGTGGCATACTACCTTTTAAAAATTTTTGCCAAATCATACCTTTTTGGATATCATCTGCATCTTTTGCTTGTTTTTTTAGAGCTCATTTGGAACAAATAGTATACCAGCATCAAGCTAACTATGCTCGAGTGGAATTCCCTCTCGAGCATATGAACATACAACTGGTGATACAGGGACTAGCTTGGAACACACACACAAGAACCTGCAAGCCCGCTTGGCTCCTTTCTTTCTTGAGAACCACGCCTGACATAAGGAATACTGATGCCCATGATTACTCAGAACAGATCAACACACAAGATCTTAACTGTAACATATACTGCAGGATCAAAAAACCATCACTTATGGCAACTGGGGACCAACTTCACTTGGTTCTGAAGTTGCTCATTTCTAGTTTTCTTGGGGAACATTCTATAAACCTGGAATCTGACAACACCTTTAACATTTTGAACCCTTTTCTGAACCATATGTCTGAACAAGACTGTATAATCTATTATCTAGGTTTGTTTGCTATAACATATATATTGCACTATTGGTGGTCTCTCATGTATGCCTCTTGCCTCATGAGTTACCTCACTGCTCAAATTGTAAATCATCATCCATTACAGGATGCCTGGGAAAGCTACATGATATGCAAGGAAATAAACGCCTTGCCAAGAAACCAACAGATAAAAAACAACCCAAAATTCGCATCAACCGTATACAACAATTGGCCTTCGCTAAAAAAAACAAAAGGAAACAAAATTGGCTCTCCCAAAGCCGAATACATTCTACCACCCCATAATAAAAGATTAGTTCTCAATGAAATTTAGTTATTGGAACGTTCGTGGTCTTAGTAGGAAACATGTATGGACACATATTGAATCTACATGTAGAACCGAACACATTAAAATTTTAGCTCTTGCAGAAACTAAGTTACAAAATCCACCACCAGAAAATTGTTGGAAAAAAATCGGGATTCGATAATATCCATTTCCGCCCTTCCATTGGCCTCTCAGGAGGTATTTGCCTTCTCTGGAAGGCATCACAATTTAGCAACGAATCCTTTCAAATAATAAACTCTGATAGCAGAATAATACAAGCAAAATATACCAACCATACTCTTTCATTAGAAATCACAATTATATTCGTTTAAGCCCCACCCCATGAAAATGATAAAGATAGCTTCTGGAATGCACTGTCGCACTCTGTAATGGGGTTTACGGGCCATTTGATCATCATGGGAGACCTAAATGAAATTCTCGAACCCTCTGACAAATTGGGGGGGGGGGGGGAGGATCCCTCCTAATTTTCATAGATTTCGCCGACTCTCTGAATTCATCACCATACATAACTTGGTAGACTCTCCGACAATGGGAAACAAGTACACCTGGAGAAAGCGCTCTCATGGAACAGATAACATACATGAAAAAATAGATAGAACATTGATAAGTCATACACTACTACAGCAATTCCCCAACTTATATACAAAAAACTATGATTTCATTAGATCGGATCACACTCAAATTACTTTTGATCTGATAGATAAACAAAAACCCAAACTACAACCTTTCAAGTTTGAACTGGCTTGGACCACGAGACCGGAATTTGAAACAATAGTCAAGAACGCCTGGCGTCTTGATAACCCAGGATCACATTTATATAAACTAACTAGGAAACTAATGGAAGTCAAAAGAAAGAGCAAGATCTAGAGTAAGTTCACTTTTGGTAATATATTTCATCAAATCTCAAATGTGGAAAAAGAACACCAGAATCTCCAAATACAAATTTGTAATGGTTATGATCACAAAACTGAGGAAAAAATTAAAAGGCTAACTGCTAAACATGCCTCCCTACTAAAATATCAAAACACTTATTGGGGACAACGAGTGAAAAGAAATCATATAAAATTAATTGATGCTAATACTAAGTATTTCCACATAATAGCAACAGGGAGAAGGAACAAAAATATAATAAAATCTCTGCAAACAACAGCAGGAATATCTGTCACGACAGATAAAGAAATTAGAGAAGTAATCAAACAAGACTTCATCAAAAGATACCAACACACCCCACGACACCAAATCCCGAGCAACTTACTTACTAACATCAATAAAGAAATTAACGAGGAGGATAATGAGTGGCTCACAAAGCAAATAACGAACGTAGAAATAAAAAAAAAGCAATATTTAGCTTAGCTAATGATAAATCCCCGGGCCCTGGCGGTTTTCCTGCAGGGTTCTATAAAAAATATTGGCATATAGTAGGACCTTGTGTCACTAAGGCTATCAAGGGCTTCTTCCTTAGTGGTAGAATTTTAAAACAAATAAACCACACGTTCATAGCATTAATCCGAAAATGTGAAAACCCGACAACAGCTTCGCACTACAGACCAATTAGTCTCTGCTCTACAACACACAAGATAATCTCCACAGTAATTGCTGCAAGACTAAAAAAATCATACCCAAAATCATTAATCCATTACAGAGCGCTTTCACGGCTGGAAGGGCTATACAAGATAACATATTAATTGCAAACGAAGTCTTTCACTCATTCTCTAGGAAAAAAGGAAAATCTGGCCGGATGGTAGTTAAAGTTGACATGGAAAAGGCATTTGATCTTGTTGACTGGGATTTCCTACTCTCTGTAATGGATAGGTTTGGATTCTCGCCACATTTCGTTGGATGGATAAAGGAATGTATATCTACAGTTACCTATTCGGTTCTAGTAAACAACGAACCCACGGATCTCTTCACACCTCAAAGGGGACTTAGACAAGGGGACCCACTATCGCCTTACCTATTTCTCATACTATCAGAAGTTCTAGCCCGGGGACTTTATCTGGAGTCTGCGGTTCCACATAGTCACTTAGGAATCACTTTAACACGAAATGGTACCAGAATCCCTTTTCTTGCTTTTGTTGATGACATTGTCATCTTTGCATCAGCAACAAAAACCGCCTGTGACCAGATCAACAAGGTACTCTGTGAATTTTGTGCATTATCAGGACAGAAGGTTAACAAACATAAATCACATTTCCAAACAACAAATAACATAACAACAAATAAAAAAACTTTAATCCATAATGAGCTAGAGATCAACTACACAAACAACTTGGGTCCTTATCTTGGGTGTCCCATCATTTGTGGCAGAGCTTCAAAGGATATGTTCTCTGACCTTTTAAACATTACCAAATCCCAACTCGCCAAATAGAAAGCTAATTGTTTATCGCAAGCGGGTCGTTGCACATTAATTAAAACCACGTTATTGGCCAAGCCTCTTCATCTCATGCAATGTTTTCTTCTACCAAGACAAATCCATACATAACTGGATAAGATCAACCGCAACTTCCTATGGAACAAGGGTCCTAACCACAAGCCACTCATCAGCCGGTTTGAGGTCTGTAAGGAAAAATCCAATGGTGTACTAGGTCTCCGAAACTCTAAAGATATGAACAAAGCATTACAATTAAAATTATTATGGAAAATTTTAGCTGAACCCCATAACCCATGGGTTGCCTTAGTCATAGAAAAGTACCTAAAAAACCACAACATACTTCAATATCACAGGAAGAGGGTTGCATCGTGGCAGTGGACCCAATTAACGACATTAGTTCCTTTCTTTAAAAATGGAATTCGTTGGTCAATCGGGAATGGTAAGAATATCAACTTCTGGTCTGACCACTGGCTTGGCACATCACCTCTTATATACACAATTAATGACACGGCACCAGTTGATACAAGCACTACCGTAGATCAATTTATATCACAAGATAAAACCTGGAATTCAGAAAAGCTAACTACCACATTTCAAAACATTCTGGACAAGGATATACTGGATCAAATTTTGACTTCCCCAATCCCCAAAAATATTCACATGGATAGGCTGTACTGGAAATGGAGCAGAAACGGATGGTTTAGCACAAGCTCAGCTATTCAAATGATCAACTACTATGGAAAATCACAAAGAATGGGTTACCCACATCAATTAAATTAGCCTCTCGAGGTTTGAGAATTCCTACAACTTGCCCTCATTGTGATTCCAATTACGAGGACCTAAATCACTTACTATGGGATTGCCCAATCTCCAGAGCAGCACTAGCAAACCTGGACCCCAGTCTGATCATAACCCTAAACAATTGTTTCTCCCAAGGAACTGAACTAAATAATACCATAAACGACATAAAAGGAAAACTGGGCACCCAAAAGTTCGCAAAACTTGCATTTGGTTGGTGGGGTATTTGGTTCTCCCGCAACAGGGCGCTCTTTGATAACACAACACCAAACATACAAAGCATGATCTCCTTTGTTAGAGATCAAATCTATTTATGGAACACTTCCAAATATAGTGATCCACATCCAGATAATAGGAACAAGAATTCTCGATCCACATCCAAAAATGCGAGAAACAAGACTAGATGGCAGGCACCAGAATCAGAAACTTTTAAACTTAACTTTGACGGTGCTTTTTCTCCAACTATGGGGGGCTCGTTTGGATATATCATTAGAGACCACACTGGGAAACCCATCTTCTGTGGCGCTGGGCCGGCATCAATTGCATCTATTGCCGGTGCTGAATGTCTTGGCCTCTGGAATGATATTAATGCTGCACGCCAACTCAACATACCTAATCTAATAATTGAAGGTGATAATCTCACCATTATAAACAGCCTTAAGGGCTGTGGAAAACCTCCGGGCGACTCTGATATGATTGTCTCAGACATTCTAGTCTCCCTTGGTTTTTTCCAATCTTTATTGATTCGTCGCGTCTTTAGAGAGGCAAACCGGGTTGCTGATCGACTATCACCTATTTCACTTGTCTTCTCTGGCCCATGGACACTTGACGATCCTTCACTTCTCGATTTCATTCGTATGGATGCTCTTGGCATATAAGGTCTCCTTACTGCCAAAATTTTTCCGGTTCAAAAAAAAAATAGAGACCCACAAAATTTTAGAAACTCATTTTTTTAAGATTTTAATTGATTGGCAAAAAAAAAATTAGGCTCATGACCCATAACAAAGAATACTAGCCCACAGCATCATATTTCTATATTGAGGTAAATGAACCATTCATGGTAGTTAACGAAATTTATGGATATTTCTATGTGGTCCTTTTCTTTTAATTTTTTTGTAATGTGAATGTTAATTTATTTTCTCCATTTTTTAAAAAAATCGTTTATTTTTATGTACGTTTTTTTTGTAAAATGATAATATATTATCGTTTATGTATGCTTTTTTAAAAAAAATGCTAATCTATTTATGTAAGTTTTTTTAAATATCATTTATTATTTACGTACAATATTCAATGTTCTAAAAGGCGTTAGGCGGCCGCTAGGCGGCGGGTTATCGCCTAGCGCCTAGGCGGCTAGATGGGTGTCTAGGCGACGCCTAGGCATACTTAGAACAAACTTGATTATTTTCTGATCTTTTAACGTATAACACATGTCAATAATTCATATAATGTAATAATAATTCATAATATCATTCATAAATCCAAATTTGTGGTGTTTAACTATCATTAAAGTAAATAAACGCAAAATTATGCGTACGACTAACGAATCTAAACCTCCTAAAATCCAAAACCATAGGTTCGACTAAAAAACAAATATATCTCGACTTGGGGGATAAAAAAACTCTAAGTTGACTAATCACATGCATAAAAGCTAAAATTGAATAATCATCGGGCTAGGCGGGACTAGGCAGCACCTAGGCCTGACTAAGCGGGGTCTAGGCGGCACCCAGGCAGTGTCTAGGCGGATTTCCGCCTAGAGGGCCGCCTAGGCTTAAAAATTCCTAGGTCCCTTCCCACCTAGCGCCTAGGCACCGCCTAGGCGCGATTTTTGGAACACTGACAATATTAGGCCCATAAATTTTCCCTGTACCAGACCGATAAATAGTTAGGACTGCCACTGGGTGTGGTCAGTGACTTTCTCCCTCCATCAATTTATCTGTCTTTCTCTTCGAGTGTGGTTTTTAGGTATATAGTGTTGGCCGGTGGTGATTTCCATGAGGAACTGAAATCATGTATAAGTTGATAAGAACCTCTTGCTCGGTCGTGGATTATTTGCTTATAAATTTTATTGGTTAAGCATAGGTGTTAACTCTGAAGCATGGTAATATATAGTATAAGAACTATGCTGATCCTAAGTATGAGCTTTCAATGCACCAAACCTTGATATGTGTAACTCACACTAGTGCAACTCTCTGGATTGTTGATTTATGTGGACCAAGCTTTATACCTTGGAAAAGACCCGTCTTTTTTTTATGTGTGTGAGTTGTGAACAACCTTATAGTTCATTTAGTCGGATTTTGGAGTTGTGCAACATTTATCTTTTGCAGTTTGCCTGTAAATAAAAACTTATGAATCTTGCAATCCATAATTCATAGAGCCTATAGTGAATTTATCCCGTCATTAAGAAGTTTGAGCCTTCTGGTATAAGCAACTATCATATGCAGCTTAGTATGATATCGATGTAATGTTATATTAGATCACATAAATAAGTCAAAAATATTTGCAAACTTTATGCTTCGCGACAATTTAGATTCCATATTATCACAATTTGCTTCTTGTATATGGGTGCCACATCTTTGTTCCACTATATATATAGGGTCGGGTTCAGGTGAGAAGAGGTGAACCGGTGAGAAGGAAAGAAGTAATCTGATTGGTCCACGTGTCCAAAAATAAATGAAAAATACGAGACATGCGTATTCCCCAATTAATTAGTAACACCCACCCAAATTAATTAGTAACACCCCCAATGTACGTACATATGAAAAGTGTTTACATGGACTTTTAAAAATTATTTTTTGGCATTTTCACTTATTAAAAAAATATAAAAAATATATTTTTGGGTGTATTTTAATTTTATCTACACATAGACACCCACTTTGTATATGTTTTGTTGAAAAAAAAAATGTGGTTCACAAGCTATAAAGAAGTGGTTCATGAAGTTACTAAGAAGTGGTTCAGCCATTTTACTCTTAGTGGTTCAGCCCTTTTATTCATAGGGGTTCAGCCCTTTTTACTCAGTGGTTCAGCCCTTTTACTCTCACTGAACCAAAATCTATTTAGTCACTGAACCACTCTCTAGTTAGTCACTGAACCAATCTCTATTTAGTCACTGAACCACTCTCTATGTAGTCACTGAACCACTCTCTATTTAGTCAATGAACCACTCTCTATTTAGTCTCTGAACCACTCTATATTTAGTCATTGAACCACTCTCTATTTAGTCACTGAACCAATCTCTATTAAGTCACTGAACCACTCTCTATTTAGTCACTGAACCACTCTCTATTTAGTCACTGAACCACTCTCTATTTAGTCAATGAACCACTCTCTATTTAGTCTCTGAACCACTCTATATTTAGTCAATTTAGTCTCTGAACCACTCTCTATTTAGTCTCTGAACCACTCTCTATTTAGTCACTGAACCACTCTCTATTTAGTCACTGAACCACTCTCTATTTAGTCACTGAACCAATCTCTATTTAGTCACTGAACCACTATCTATTTAGTCACTGAACCAATCTCTATTTAGTCACTGAACCACTCTCTATTTAGTCACTGAACCACTCTCTATTTAGTCACTGAACCACTCTCTATTTAGTCTCTGAACTACTCTCTATTTAGTCACTGAACCAATCACTATTTAGTCACTGAACCACTCTCTATTTAGTCACTGAACCAGTCTCTATTTTAATAAATTAGTATTGTTCTGTTTATTGGAGCTTCCATATTTTTAACTGTTGTGGATAATTTGTCTCCATCATGCACGATTGTCCAAGTTTTATTAATTACTCACATGAGCACAACGTATATATATATGTTTTATACAGTAGTACGTAGCTAGCGAGCTATCCATGTAACCAAGTAGTACGCACTACCATATAAATTATTCAATTCGATCTCATATGATTATCCAAACGTACAAATAAATTGAAAGAAAATAAGCTAGCAGGTAAGGTAGTACATGACATTCAATTCAATTCAATTCATGTACAGGTGTTCGAAATCACAGCCTAAAGAAGTGATTTGATTTCATCAGCGATGAGCTGCGCATCCATTGCAACTCCGTAAAATATGACAACGTAATCATGTAAGATTATTAATTTATAAATCCCACAAGAAAACTTGTGATACTGTAACGAAGCAAACCATAAAAAAAAAAAGTCAGTTAATCCATGCTGTAAATATGAAATTCTCATGGTGGAGGGAGGAGTTGAAGGAGAAGGGTGAAAAAGCATAAACCCCAGATTGAGTATAGAAGAGAAAGCGTGTGAGGGTATTAAAAATCTAGATCTGTTTAAGCCAATCAAAATGCTTCTTTCCTTCTTATCAGACAGAGTACTTCTTACCGGAACTCAATCCTCTATATATATATATATATATATATGTGTGTGTGTGTGTGTGTGTTGTGTAAGATGTTAGTAACCCGTTCAATATGCAAGAGAATTACGTGACATTGGATATTTTGGACTTGCACTTTCATTTCTTTTGTTGGTTTCGGTTTTTTGCACATTGATTTTTGGTTTAGCTGCTTGCTTAATAAAAACTTATTTTAACTTGTTTGATTCTAATGACCTTATACAATGACTAGTTTCACTTCCATATGTGCATTGGATATTTAATTTTCTATTTTCATTAATAACAATTGGTTCCTTGCTCTTTGTTTATTGCTTGCTAGCTAGTTGATAACATGTTTTTAACTTCGCTTGTGTTTTGATACACAATCGGTCCAAGCCCCGAAAAAAGAGGAGGGGAGACATGTTATGTGTTATTAGATTCTTAAATGTCATCACTATCAATAAAAATGTCATTATTTTATACTCGTATGTTATCAATTGTATAAAAATGTTATCAATAAAAATGTCATCAATAAACAATGTCATCACAAATGATTGAGATCAATGAGGTTTAATCACATCAACGAACAATGTCATCACAAATGATTGATGTAATTACAAATTTCATTAATGAATAAAAGTCATCATTAAAAGATGTCGTCAATGAAGTATAATCACATTTTTTGCCATTGTGTCATCAATTGTATAAAAATGTCACCACAAATGATTGCATCAATGAAGTGTACTCACACAGTAGAATTAATGAAAATATATCGATATACAATTGATTAAAGGGCAAATTGTGAAAAATAGCATGAACTTTAGGGGTAGTTGCGTTTAATAGCATAAACTTTCAAAATTTTAAAAATAATCACCAACTTTGGTTCTGGTTGCAATAAGTGGCACATCTATTGTTTTTTTTGAACTATCACCTCTTATTAACATTCTTTGTAAAAAAAATCATCCTATTTTCAATTTTAAAAAAAATGCCCATATTTCATTTTAAAAAACAATCCATTTTCATTTTTAATTTTAAAAAATATAATTTATTTTATAAAACACTACTTTTTCCCTTTTTTCTTAAAAGAATACACTCATTATTTACACCCAGTTAAAAAAAGAACTAATTTTATTTTCTCCATAAACTCAGTTTTTTTCAAAAAATTAAATAATAAGTAATGTATTTAAAATGAAAAATGAGTGTCTTAAAAAGATATCAATTAATATCACAATTATATTTTTAAAAAAAATGATTTTTTTTGAAAAATTGAAATTGACTTTATAAACATGAATTTTTTAAAAAAAAAAGAAGAAATTTTTTAGTGGGTTTAAAAAAACAATGGAAAACGGTTATTTTTTTGTAAACAAAATGTTAATAAGGGGTGCACTTTTCAAATAAAATGGTTGTGCTACTAACCACAACCATCATTCAAAGTTGGTGATTATTATAGAATTTTTGAAAGTTGGTGCCACCTAAGGCAACCACCCCTAAAGTTCGTGTTATTTTTTGCAATTTGCCCTTGATTAAATTAAAAAAGTGGCATCAAATGATCTGATTAAAAAAGTGACATCAAATAATTACATCAGAACAATGACAACAGTGTTTTGAAAAAGTGGCATCATATTAAAGAAAAAAATGTCATTAAAAATGAAATCAAAACACTACTTTAAAAAAATGGCATTACGGTAAAAAAAAGGGGAAATTACAAAAAATAGCCTAACCTTTAGGGGTTTTTGCGTTTAATAGTTTGAACTATCAAAAATGTAGAAAATAGCCTCAAGTATTTACTTGGTTGCAGAAAATAGCCTCATGCTACATTCAAATTTAAATAATTACCTTCAAATTCAAATTAATTACAAAAAAAAGCCTTAGGTAGCATTTAAATTCAAATTAATTACAAAACCTCTCCAAAATAATTTTTATTTAAAAAATCATCACTTCTAATAAAAAAAATGTTACAATTAATTGTTTTTATCTAAACTCATACTTGAATTAATTATAAAAATTATCTCAAACCATATAAATATAACTTGAATTTAATATTTTAAAAAATTAATTAGATTATTTACATTTTATTAAAAGTGAATAAATACTTAAGTTTGTACTCGCAATTGATTTAATAAGCAATTTAGGGCGATCTTCTGAGCAAAACTAGCACAAAAAAGCAATTAAGCATGCATTATATATTGCTTTAAACCTAACAATTAGTGTAGTTTGTTATCTATTGAAGAAAAAAAGTGTGCATACGTTATTCACCCAACAATGGTTTTTATTTGAGCATTGAATAAATTGTGGGATGAAGATAAATTAATTTTTTGTTAAGAAAAATAAAGATCTTGTGATATTTTTTAGTAGCTTTTTTTTTAAAATTATTTATTTACAAAATTTATATGGTATAAGGTAGTTTTTATAATTAATTCAATGATGAATTTAGCTAATAATGACTTTGATAAAAAAAAAAACTATGAGAAGTGGTAGATTTTGAGAATAAAAATTATTTAGGCTATTTTTTATATAAGAAGTGATGCTTATTTTTAAATAAAAATTGTTTTGGAGAGGTTTTTTAATTAATTTGAATTTAAAGGTAGCCTAAGGCTATTTTTTAAAAATTATTTGAATTGGAATGTAGCATGATGCTATTTTTTATTTTCTGGATTTTTTATAGTTTAGGCTATTAAGCGCAACAACCCCTAAAGGAAGAGAAGGAAGGGGGAAAGTGAGAGGAATGAATGGGGAGGAAGTAGGGCTGATATTCAAGCCGAGTAGCTCGGGCTCGGCTCGAGCTTGGCTCGAAAAAAAACTCGACTTGAGCTCGTTCGTATTTGAAAACGAGCCGAGTTCGAGCTCACTTTCGAGCTCGTCACGAGCTCGAGCTTTTAACGAGCTGCTTGTATTGCTCGTTTTTTTAATGAATTTACAGTTTTAGCCCTAGGGTTTTTTTAGTAGATCCCTCCCCTCTCTTATGCCCAATATCCCAGATCTCCCATTCCTGGCTTCCCAAAAATCCCAAAGCGCCTTTCCTCCTCTTCCAGATTTGGATCTCAGTCCCTTCTCCTCTCTTCCTCCCTCTCCTTCCGTCAGACCGTCACTCCCAATGACGCCTCTCCTCTTATTCTAGATCTGAATCTCAGTCCCCTCGTCCTCCCTTCGTCCCTCTCTTTTCGTCGTCATCTCTCGCTCGTCGTCATCGGTCATCAGCGGCGGACCGACGGCGCACTTTGATTTCAGGTTTGTAGATCCCTTCTTTCCCTCACTCTCAGGTTTGGTTGCCGCTGTCTTTCGATCTCAGTCCCCTAATTGAAGTTCTTGTTTCTAATTTTTTATAGGAGTTTTGCTTTATTCTCTCACCGGCCGCCTCCAATCTCATATCTAGATCTCGTCGGACAACGGTTTCGCCCTCCGTCGCCTCTCATCACGCCTCGTCATCCTCCCTCACGCCTCGCCATCCTCTCATCGCGTCTCGTCGTCCTCGGATCTGGGTCTTGCCCTTGCTCGCTTCCTCTCGCATGCTATCCCGCCCTCGCTCGCCGCCTCCGTCGCCCACACTTGATCTATCCCAGCCTCGCTCGACGACTTGCCCTCTGTCACACCTCATCGTCCTCCCTCGCTCAGTCGCTCCTAGATCTGGGTCTGTGCACATGTTGACAGCAATGTTGAAGGCGTTTTGATACTTATTGTCATTGTTGATGCTTTTAGTTATGCACTTCCTGATGCATGAGTTGCTTCTTTCAATTGAACATTTGTTTTAATCTTGATTCTCATAAAGTTCCTATTCTCCTTTTATCAATGATTTTTTCCCCTCATTTTATATTTATGTACACAGGCACACAACTTTCTATTTCCATCTCCTTGCATTTTTCTGTTTATTCATTATTTTCTTCTTCAAAGCGGGTTAAAGCAAAATAAAATGGTGAAAAGCATCACTTAACGAGCTAACGAGCTCGAGCTCAGCTCGAGTGTAAGCGAGCTCACAAGCTCGAGCTCGAGCTCGACTCGAGTGTAAGCGAGCTCACGAGCTCGAGCTCGAGCCCCCTTCCTAGCTCGCGAGCCGAGCTCGAGTACGTGCTTGGCCTCGTTTCCATATGGAGCTCGAGCTCGAGCTCGGCTCGTTTGTAAACGAGCCGAGCTTGAACACCGGGTACTCGAGCTCGTATATCACCCCTATGAGGAAGGGAAGGAAAGAGAGCATATGATACACACAATCTTTTTAAAAAAAAAAATTATTTTGATACAATTAACTAATTAGGTTTTCCTAAATGCATTATGTTTATAATACAAAATGATAAGGCGGTGTTTGGTTAACATAATTTTTAAGGTGATTAAATTATGGTATTTTTGGATTCCATGATATATTAATTATAATGCAATTATTTTATCTCGATTTATGTGATTATTTGATTAAATTACAGTTTTACCTTAGTTTTTACGAGATTTTTATTTTTACAAACAAACACTCACATAAAACCAAGTAAAATAATTACATTATAATTAAAATGCAATGGAATCCAAACACGCCCTAAATCACCTCATCTAAGCAATCGTGAAACTGCCAGAAAAGGTAACTAATCTGTAGCTCTTCTGACTTTATTTTTGTGGCTCAAGTTAACAAATTTAGATATTTTATTTGTCAAACCGCATAATATAATGAAAAGGATTTTACATGCACCCATTATGATCATCGATCACGTTCAATTTTTAATAGTTGGATGAATTCAGAAATACTCACTCCTCGGAAATATAAGTTTATTGATTTTTTAACACGTTTTTTAAGGAGTTAAAAACTACTCCCTCCGTTAATTAAAATTTGACGTTTTACTATTCACGCACGCTTTTTGAGATGTTAAAAACTATATAAAATATTAACTTTTTTAACATATTTTTTAAATAATTTCATACTTTTTACTATTAATTATGAATTTATAAAAACAAATTTAAAAAAATGTTAATATTTCATATAGTTTTTATCATTCTAAAAAAGCGTGCATGAATTGTAAACGATAAGTTTTAATTAACAGAGGGAGTATATAAAATAATATTTTTATTGATTTTTTTACGTAGTCTTATACAGTATATTACTAATAAGTATATAGTTATGTAAAAAATTTAACTAAAAATATTATTTTATATAGTTTTTAACTCCTTAAAAAACGTGTCAAAAAATCAATGGACTTATATTTTTGAACGGATGATTATTGATTTCCATTGACCAATATATATTATTATATACTTTTTTTAAGATATCGATCACTACCTTGTTATTATTTTAATAAAAAAAACGTGTGATATTAACTATCAGTGACTTGTCATTACGAAATAGTGAAGTCAAGATTGTCCGATTGGAATTATACGTGTAACCGGCCAATCAATTAAATGAAACTAAAATTGAGATGATATTCTTCATGGTCTATAATTTATGTACGACCAAAACATTATTTTTCATCTGTATTTCTACAAATAGCAATAAAATAAACGAATTTTCAAATCTCATCCTCTATTTATATATACACACACAAAAACAAAATCCCACAACAACACATCAACGTCCACACCCTCACAAAAATGGAAATCATAAATCTCTTTCCCACACTTGCTTTATTAATATCTCAATTTCTTCTCCTCACCACCGCCTTAACACCACCATCTCAGCCACCATCGGCCAGCCAGTTCGTCAGCTGCCTCAAGACCCAATTCCCAAACCCGTCCCACCCGATCTCGAAAGTAATATTCACCCCTAAAAATCCGTCCTTCACCTCCACCCTCCAAGCCTACATCCAAAATAGCCGCTTTAACCGCTCCACCACGCCCAAGCCGATTGCCATCATAACCGCCACCAACTACTCTCATGTCCAATCCGCCGTCCTGTGTGCCAAGAGCTCCGGAATACAGCTCAGGATCCGGAGCGGGGGCCATGACTTCGAGGGTTTGTCGTACGTGTCATCCGTCCCTTTTGCCCTCCTTGACATGTTCAATCTTAGAGAGGTGAAAATCGACGTTGTGAAGGAGGTCGCGTGGGTGCAAGCAGGAGCCATACTCGGAGAAGTTTACTATAATGTTGCGAAAAAGAGCAACAACACCCTCGCCTTCCCCGCCGGAATTTGTCTTACTCTTGGCGCCGGCGGTCATATAAGTGGCGGAGGGTACGGTACGTTGCTAAGGAAGTATGGGTTATCGGTTGACAATATACTCGATGCTCAGGTCAGTCCACTAAAAATGGATATATGATATCTAGTTATAGATTTTGTAGCTAATATTATATGCTCTTATTAAGTATGTCAACTTTAAAAATATTTCATTAAATTTACAAATTTAGAAAAAAAATTTCAATAGTTTTTTAGAATTTAGGGTTCACCAATTTCTATTTAGTATTTTATTTCTTAATTAAGTATGTTTAACCAATTAATGCCTCCAAAGCAAACTGATCTTGTTAATAAACTCGAGTTTACTCATCTAAATATGCACTTGAGGTTAACTTTTATGAAAATCTCCCGCTGCAATTTCCGTATGTCATGTTAATTAAATATTGCTCAAACAAAAAAAATGTCAATTAAATATTTATGCTTTTAACAATTTTACAATTTTACACATCGCCCTATAATCGTGTGGACGGATCGGGTCAATCCGAGTGTGTTATTTTGGATAAGAAATTAAATCTCGAATAGGTTCATATTTCGATTATGAGTTTTCACTTATCTAGATTTTGCTCAATTATTTTGGATGATCAGTTTCAATAATTTTAAAATAGAAAATCGAGGCTCCTAGCTAGTATTTTGAACGTCCAATTTGCAACTATGTAAGAGTTTTAATCAATTTTGGAGTTTGGGGATAGATGATCGAGTCATCTACGCGGTACCCGTGGTTTCCGCCAAAATTCAACATCTTGCGTTGTACTATAAGCAATATTTAATTTTAGTTTGACCCGTACGTTAACAACTTAAATCATGATTAATAAACTTTAATTACAGCAAATTGAAAAATAAAATAAAAATAAAAATAAAAAATAATGCAGGTAGTGGATGCAAGAGGCAGGATATTGAACCGAGCCAGCATGGGAGAAGACTTCTTCTGGGCAATCCGAGGAGGAGGAGCAGCCAGCTTCGGGGTGGTCCTTGCGTGGAAGCTCCGGCTGGTGAGGGTCCCACAGACGGTGACGGTGTTCGATGTAACGAGGACGCTGGAGCAAGGGGCAACCGACATCATCGACCAGTGGCAGCGAGTGGCACACACGATGGACCCTGGGGTGTTTATAAGGGCACAGCCGCAGGCGATAGCGGCGTCGGGAGGGACCAAGAGCACCGTCGGAGTCTCCTTCATTGCGTTCTACATGGGAGGGGCAAAGGAGTTGGTCAATTTGGTTAACAAGGCATTTCCTTTGCTAGGTTTGGAGTTAAACGACTGTGTTGAGATGAGTTGGGCTCAATCCACTCTCTTTTGGTATTCAGGTGCTCCTAAAGGTATATCACTTACTTCTAACTTAACTTGCATTCATTCATCTTTCACCCTCTTGCATATTAAAACATATATATTATTATTAAAACGATTTTTCTATCTTATGCCTCAAGGAGTCCAAATTTAAAATTATGTTTCAAAATTTAATTAATTTAGCTTTTCTTTTAACTAATTAGATTCTTATGGTCGATAATTTTTTTATTAGAAAATCTTTTTCAATTTAGGTTCTTATCCTATTATCTTTATAACATATAATAGAAAAACTGTTATTAAAACAATAAAACTCTATCCAAACAAAGAAAAGCTTAGAAATCATCCCGCAAGATTTCTTACTCGAATTCTTACTTAATAAAAAAAAATACTAACTCAGTCCTAATGGCCATGTTCTGTTATGCATACGTTTCCATATTTTTTCTCTAACACCATTTTCCGATCAAAATAATTGATAATAAACAAATCGAATGTACGTATACAGATAGCTCGATCTAGTTGACTCGTATCAAATTTGACCATATCTTTAACTATTAATTTTAGTCTAACTAAAATTGGAACATCATCCATCCAATTATTTAATTAATTAGTTGGTTTATGATACTTATTTATTTAATTTGCAATTAAAATTAATTAATTAATATAGGTACTCCGCTTGAGCAAATGTTGGTAAGGTCAGCCTCACCTAATAGCTACGGCAAGCACAAATCAGACTACGTCAAGAAACCCATCCCTAAGGAGGGTTGGGAGGCGATTTGGAAGAAGATGATCGAGTTGGGTCCGAACGTGCTCATGCAATATAACCCCTACGGTGGAAGGATGGACGAGATCGCATCAGATGCCACCCCGTTCCCTCACCGAGCAGGCAACCTCTTCAAGATGCAATACATCGCATTTTGGAGCGATGCAAGTCTTGCGACGGATGCAAAGTACGTAGAGGCGACACGAGAGCTTCATGACACATTTACCCCCTATGTTTCTAAGGATCCTAGAGAGGCGTTCTTGAACTACAGGGACATTGATGTTGGGACGAATGCAAATGGAGGATTAGGGTTCGCGGATGATTTCTTCAAGGGGAATGTGGCGAGGTTGTTGAAGGTTAAGGCTGAGGTTGATCCCGATAATTTTTTTAGGTATGAACAAAGCATTCCTCTCTAAGAAATGAATCTCAGAGACCACTCTACACTTTTCCATGTTTTTGTGTATAGAATAAATTATATATCACAATAAAGTGTTATGTTCTTAATTAATTATTAAACTCGTTTGATCTTGATGTAAAACTACAAACTATTGTACAAAACTTTTCACATTTTATTTCAACTTTTGTCGAAATCGCACTGTAATTAATTAGCCTCGAAATGTCTACCCTCAACCCTGGCATTGAAGCAAATTCGAGGCTAGTTCGAGACCATTGGGGATTAATTTAGCTTTGAATTTCAAGTTGCCCCACCTCAATCCAATTGTCGAGGCAATTTAGTGTCAGAAAACGTTGCCGATGCTAAATTTTCGAGGCTTAGAAACCTCTGGGCCTCAAATTTCAATTCGAGGCCAATTACAGAGGTATTTTCGAAGGCCAATTTTAAGGCTAAATTGGAGGTGAATTTCCTTATTAACTTAGTAGCTATAAGGCTGATTTTTTTTTTAGTAGTGACTAGTGATGTACTTTTATATTGATGATATTTGTAACTAAATCGCTAAAAAAATGATACACATGTAATGATTTTGATCAATAAGTGTTAAACAACAGCAATGTACCACAAATTGCAAATTTAAGAATGGATTTTCTTTCGAATGGATCGGGTTTACAGTAATGAATTTCAATATAATAATTATGGAATCTTGCTATCTTTACGTACGTAGACCACTCCACTCGATCGTGTATGTAAGAGGAACACGTGGTTTCTGCATTGAATTTAACTCTTGGTCGGGTTGTTGCGAACACATACAATATCGGTAAAATAAGTCCCCTTTCCCTTATAAATACAAGGTACTCACCGCAACTTTCACATGCTTTTTCTCCCCAAAACCCTAGCCTCCCTTCCGAAATCGAAGTCAGTAGCACCGTCGAGAGGTTTTAAAACTGCCGAATTTGAAATTACCGCGTGGTTTGTGACTCCTAAGTGATTCTAATAACAATAACGATGGCAAGAGGAGAAGATCGGACCCCTGTGCTCAAGCAATTGCCGTCGTAAATTAAAATTTTGTATTTGTGGTAAATTTAATAATTGAATTTTATTGAATGAAATTTAGGTTGAAATTTGATAATTTGTAGTTAAAGATCAAAATTATGGACTCGAAATGTCAAGGTTGAAATTCCTTGAACGAAATTTATTTTGAAATTAGAGATTTTATAGTCGAAGATGGAAATTAGGGATTAGAAATGTCATGTTTGAAATTTCTTAAAAGAAATTCAATTATGTTGAAATTATAGATTTTGTGGTTGAAGATTGAGATTAGGGATATTAGAAATGTCGAGGTTGATATTTCTTGAATGAAATTAATGTTGACATTAGATTTTATAGTTGAAGATGGAAATTAGGGATTATAAATGTCGAGGCTAAAATTTCTTGAATGAAATTTATGTTGATATTAGAGATTTTGTAGTTGAAAATGGAAATTAGGGATTAGAAATGTCGAGGTTGAAATTTCTTAAATGAAATTTATGTTCAAATTAGAGATTTTGTAGTTGAAGATAGAAATTAGGGATTATAAATGTTGAAGTTGAAATTTTTTGAATAAAATTTATGTTTAAATTAGAGATCTTATAGTCAAGAATGTGCAAATTGAAGTTAGGAATGTGTAGGTTGAAATTTAATTAGAGGGCCTTATAGTCGATGTTTGTATGACTCTCATCTTTGGTCAATCAATTATGAGAAGTGCGGGTGACAAGACAGAAGTCGTTGGTTTCTATTAAAGTAAATCCCAAACTCGGTAGATAGCATAGTCGGTAAGTCCGAGGTCAAATCCGCAGTGAGATCTACCTGTTCGCAATGTGTTTTGCGTGCTAACAAGTGACAAAAGCAGGAATTTAGATGTAAGAGTAAGAACAATAATAAAGCATGAATTTTGATAATGTGTAAACAATGAAGAGAAAGACGGTTTCATCTAAAAATTCTCAACGTTGGTTGATTTACTTGATCATTTAATCTCCTTCTAGTTATATAATTCTCCATCGAGTACTCTTATCTTGGTTTGAATAGATTATTATTAGCCCTATGAGTTCTGACAATTTCTTACACTCCTAATGCAACCCTAACATGGTTAAGATTTAGCAAAAGAATAACACAAAGTCCTAAGATTTATAAGCATGTAAGTAACATAAAAGAATCAATATTTAACTTGTATGTCAATTTCCTACACGTTCGGTTTGAATAGATTATTTTTAGCCCTATGAGTTCTAACAATTCCTTACACTCCTAATGCAATCCTAACACGGTTCAGATTTAGTAAAGGAATAGCACAAAGCTCTAACATTTATAAGCATGTAAGTAACATACAAGAATCAATATTTAACTTGTATGTTAATTTCCTACATGTTCATGATTCATAATGAATTTCACAAGAACATGTTTGCTACGATAGATAATGCTTCATATACGAATGAATCAAAACCCTAGCATGATGCAATATATTCTAGCAAGGTGGCTGATCAAGATAGAATCAACAACATAATCAATTTAAGCACAAGGAAATTAAAGCAAATGATAGGAAATAACTAGAATTCAAAACTCACAATTCAACCAACCAAGTCTCAAATTATAGGCAAAACTAAAGGAGTTTAGTTGCTCATATTGTACACCACATTTTTTTTTTCTTAGCATTAACCCCTCTAGGGTTTGTACTTCCATTGTCCTAGGGTTTACCTTTGGTGATAGCAGTGATAAAGGTGGTAATAGTTACTCGTAAAAAAAAATCTAAAAACAAAGTTGTCACCTAAAAAAAGTTGTCGCCACATGTGTCACCAACAGTGTCACCACTAATAAGGGTGGTGATAGTGACCTTGTAAAAAAACACTGTAAAAATAAAGTTATCACAAAACAAAAAAGTTTTCACCACATGTGTCACCCAATATCACAACGAATAAGGTGGTGACAGTGACCCCGTAAAAAACCCTCTAAAAATAAAGTTGTCACCAAAAAAAAGTTGTCACCACATATATCACGACTAATAAGGGTGGTGACAGTGACCTCATAAAAAATCTCTAAAAAAAATTGTCACCACATGTGTCAAAAAATAGTGTCATCACCACTAATAAAAGTGGTGAGAGTGACCTTGTAAACAAAACTCTAAAAAAAATTGTCACGAAAAACAAAGGTGCCATAAAAAAGTTGTCATGCATGTGTTACCATTGATAAGGATGGTGACGATGACCTCCTAAAAAAACAAAGTTGTCACCAAAAAAGTTGTCATTACATGTATTACCAACAGTGTCACCACTGATAAAAAGTGGTGACAGTGATCTCGTAAAAAAAATAAAAACAAAACTCTAAAAACAAAGTTGTCACAAAAAAAAAATTGTCACTACTGATAAAGGTGGTGACATTAATCTCGTAAAAAAATAAAAAAAGTTGTCAGTAAAATTTTTTTTGGCACCATACATGTGTCACCAAAAGCATTGACCTTAATCGGCCAATGATCAAATTAAAAATTGGGAAGAAAGAAAAATGGTTAAATTAAAAATGAGAAGGAATGGTAAAAATATCAATTTAGGACAATTACTTAAATGACTTGTTAAAATAAACATTTACTAAAAAAGGGTATCTCAAATGGACATTTAGCAAATTTAGCCTATTATATGTAGTAGATAACTAGACTAAATAAAATATTTTAAAAAAATTTAAATTATACATATACTGGATAACCATGAATCCATGATAACCATAGTATTCCACATATGCTTACCATTAACGTATCAATTTACAGTGGTTGCCAAAACGATTGTAACCACCATCGTCGATTATCACTTACCATTACAGTTGTAACCAACACATTTTGGTACGATTGATAGGGTAATTTTCTTACCATTTACTAGCCGTAGGTGTCGTTATCATATTTCAATTGTTTTAAAAATAAAAATAAATTTTGTAATTGAATCTATATAAACTCTTAATTTAGAAGAGTTTAGAATGATGTGTCAACCTTAGAGGCATATCACCAATCATTTTTTATTTGCCATTTTTCTTTTATTTTCTTTAATTCTCCTTTTTTCTTCTTTTTTCCTTTAATTCTATTTTTTCTTTAATTTTACTAACTATCTATATATAAATCTATATCTATATAAACTCTTAATTTAGAAGAGTTTAGCATGATGTGTCAACCTTAGAGGCATTTTAGGAGTTTTCACCAATCATTTTTTATTTGCCATTTTTCTTTTATTTTCTTTAATTCTCCTTTTTTTCTTCTTTTTCCTTTAATTCTATTTTTTCTTTAATATTACTAACTATCTATATATAAATAAACTCTTAATTTAGAAGAGTTTAGAATGATGTGTCAACCATAGAGGCATTTTAGGAGTTTTCACCAATCATTTTTTATTTGCCATTTTTCTTTTATTTTCTTTAATTCTCCTTTTTTCTTCTTTGTCCTTTAATTCTATTTTTTCTTTAATTTTACTAACTATTGGGCTTAATTCGAAATATTGAATTCAATCTAATATAACTATTGGACTTAACTCAAATTTATTTACTAACTATCTATATAAACTCTTAATTTAGAAGAGTTTAGAATGATGTGTCAACCTTAGAGGCATTTTAGGAGTTTTCACCAATCATTTTTTATTTGCCATTTTTCTTTTATTTTCTTTAATTCTCCTTTTTTCTTCTTTTTCCTTTAATTCTATTTTTTCTTTAATTTTACTAACTATCTATATATAAATAAACTCTTAATTTAGAAGAGTTTAGAATGATGTGTCAACCATAGAGGCATTTTAGGAGTTTTCACCAATCATTTTTTATTTGCCATTTTTCTTTTATTTTCTTTAATTCTCCTTTTTTCTTCTTTTTCCTTTAATTCTATTTTTTCTTTAATTTTACTAACTATTGGGCTTAATTCGAAATATTGAATTCAATCTAATATAACTATCTATATAAACTCTTAATTTAGAAGAGTTTAGAATGATGTGTCAACCTTAGAGGCATTTTAGGAGTTTTCACCAATCATTTTTTATTTGCCATTTTTCTTTTATTTTCTTTAATTCTCCTTTTTTCTTCTTTTTCCTTTAATTATATTTTTTCTTTAATTTTACTAACTATCTATATATAAATAAACTCTTAATTTAGAAGAGTTTAGAATGATGTGTCAACCATAGAGGCATTTTAGGAGTTTTCACCAATCATTTTTTATTTGCCATTTTTCTTTTATTTTCTTTAATTCTCCTTTTTCTTCTTTTTCCTTTAATTCTATTTTTTCTTTAATTTTACTAACTATTGGGCTTAATTCGAAATATTGAATTCAATCTAATATAACTATTGGACTTAACTCAAATTTATTTACTAACTATTGAGCTTAATTCAAAACATTGAATATAACTATTGTTTAAAATATCTATATTTATGTACTATACTTTACATAAGATTTTTAAAAAATAATTTTCTGAGATAATTATAAGATACATTTATTGTAAAGTTTTTTTATTTTTATCTTAACATTTATTAATATTTTATAATATTTTAGTTTAAAAAAAATGCGTCATGACGCGGGAATCGTACTAGTTTTGGATTAAATGTGTGGTTATGGAGAATTTGGGTTGTCATGAAGGAGTCTTTTTCCCTTTCATAGAATTTTTGGCTAATTGTGGAATGAGTGAATATGAAAAGAAACGGCAAACAACAAAGATGTGATTTGGACTTCAATTAATCAATTTGTTGTAGTGAAGTTGTTCACGTTCTCTACAAAACCATGGCCCACTACAGTAGCCCTTCAATTTCAGTGTATTTTGTTGCCCAATTATGGATTATGGATATGCAAACTGTTCCGCCACTGCCGGGTTTGGGAGGATTGAGGCTCCTTTAGATTTTCTTTTATTGTGAATTTTTTTGATAATGTTTTATTAATTTTAGGAATAAAAGAGTGTAAAAAGAGTAAAGAATCACAAAAATAACTTAGCTTAGTGTGAGACAAGCTACTCGAGTTCGACTCGGACTCGACTCTTATAAAACTCGGTTCGGACTCGTTTATATTTGAAAACGAACGACTATGAGCAAAATTTAAAGCTCGTCACGAATTCGAGTCCAATTTGAGCTTTAAACAAGCTGCTCATATTGCACAATTTTTAATGCATTTACTATTTTACCCCTTTCTATTTTTACTATACTCCTAGGTGTGTTTGGCAACAAAGGGGTTTGTTGGAACTTGGAAGGTAGAGGTTTTTTTTGAGGTGGAGGGGTTTTGTTTTTTTAGATTACAGAGATGTGGAAGGTGGAGATTTTTTTTTTGTAAAAAATCTAAATAGTGTTTGATGTTTATAAGGTTTAGAATGTGTTTTTGTGGTGAAAAAAAAAACCAAAATTAGAGGATAGAAGATTTGAAATCGCAATATTGGCCCCAATTTCCAACACTATCCCCTCCATCTCTCCATGGTGTGGAACCCCCCCTAAAATTCCATCCCTTCATAGTGCATATTTTGTATACGCATTCTAAGTAGTTTTCAGTTCCATTGTATACGTTTTTTTATCTAATTCGCATCTTTACCATTTTACAATCAAAGTTCGGAATCTACGCTTTTATGGTTAATTATGTAGATTCACGAATTCGGACTCGAGAGATGGTTTAAGAAGGCGATGTTGGAGCCCTAAAGCTGCTGGAGCAATTAGGATGGCCTAAAGAAGAAGAGAAGAAGGGTTAAGAAGAAGCAAGGATGAGGTTGCCGAAGAAAAGAGGAAGAAAAGCGGTATGCGATGTTGTCGATGACCCAGCGGCATCCGCCATTACAGAAACCATTATAGAAACCAACACATCTTACAAGAATGGGTCGAAAATAACCAACACATAGTAACGAACACATCTTACAAGAATGGGTCAAAAATCCTGATGTTGTAGGAGAATTAACGGATAAAGATTGTCGCTTTGAGTGAAAGCGATGTCTAGGTTGACAACCAGATACAAAGTCAACGAGACGGGAGAGATGATGTATGTGCTAGAGCGAGGGACTTCGTGCTACTCGCCCCCATGCTAGAGTTTACGGAGTTAGATGTTGATCGGCAAGTTCAACCTATCTAATTTTGTGTTTAACCGACCCTAGAAGTAATCAACATTACCAATTTGCATTAGAATAACAACTCAATGATCATGGAATCACTATTCTTGCGAATGTGAGTGAAATATATTCATCATTATTATTCTCTACAATAAACATTGCTACTTGTGTTACTTATTGCTTTGTTTACTTGCTTGTAATCACATTTATAAATCGCACATGCTCTTTTTGCGATCGACCGCTCACTTGTTCACTATAATGAGTTAATAGGTTTGAGATTTACTTTTAGGAGAGGTAAACCATGATATTTACCCTGTAGCCACCGATCTACCTCCCTCCTTCCATCCCCTTCACCCTTAACGAAACAGCTCAAAACGGATTCCCCTAAAAGATATCCACCTCTCCTACCCTCTCCACCCCCAATCAAACACACCCTAAACTCCTTGCGATAGAGGATCGCAAATGTAAATGTTCTTTAAGGTATCGGGGGATTATTTTCAAATTAATGAAAACTATATAATTCACAATTATATTTTTAAAAATATAATTTCAAAGAATTTAATGTTCATTTTTTTAATTATGAGAAGTAATTTGGTACACTAGACATATCTAAATGTATTAAGATACCAAATAAGCCGGTGGTGGGGAATTTGAACAATAAAAACCAAAATTGTTTTCAATGACATGAATGTGATTAAGGAATAAGGCTGGAAAAAATATATACGCCACCAATTGACTACTTGGGAAAGCATAAAAAGAATTATTGATGAGGACCATGAATGGGCATAACTAGAACAAAACCACAACCAAGAAAAAAGAGGAACATAAAATGAGAATCTCCACCTAAAAGAACTTTTAAAATCAATTTTGCTGGACCACATTTGTTATTCGAAACCATTGTGGTCTAGTGATTGCTTGTGATGCTTTCCCATGTAGGAATGTTTCCGGTATTGAAGCTGAGGCTCACGCCCTCCATGCTGGAGTTGTTGCTGCTAAGTCCTTGGGGGCTGGGGCTATGTCATGTCAAGGTGAAAGGGGATAATCTTACTATCACCAACGCCGCAATTGGATGTTGAAGATGCCCCTAGGGATAAAGATTTTGATCTATGACATCCTTCTTTAGCTCCATTCCTTTGAGACGGTGGATTTTTGCCATATCTTTCGATAGATCAATGTAGCGGCGGACTGTTTAGTGTGGCTTCGTCACATGGTGGATCCTGATAGACTGACAACTCATTCATAGTTTCAAACTCTCGTCTTACTAGACGCTATTGAGTGACGGATGAATCGTAAATGATGTCACCCAAATCTTTGCTTTATTCAAAATAAGTCGGTAAAACTACAACAAACAAGATGTAGGCGCCTTAAATTTCAACTAACCGGTAAAAAATTTCAACTGAGGAGAATGTCCAAATAGAGCTCGTGGGAAAAAGATGTAGACACCATTTAAGGACTCGATCGAGTGCTCGATCACCAATTTTTGCATTCAATCTAACGAGAATTATTTTAACCAATTTGATGGAAAAAAACAGAAGTGGGTGTCCATCTTCCTTGGCTGGTCAAACTGGGTCGGTATTGTGGCCCTTCATAATACAATACTTAGGTTTGGAGAGATAATCGTAGATGGGCCGTGTTGTGATCAATTAACCATATGGGCCTTTGGATAACCAAATCAGGCCCACGAGTATCATATATTGTAGTTTCATCCTTTCCCCAGTCTAACCAAGTTTTTTTTTTTTTTTTTTTTGCCGTGAGGGTGATAAATGAGCCAAACAAAGCATGAAATATATGGGGGAAAAACACTAATTGAACAACTTGGAAAGAGGACGAAGCTCCAATGAAGCGCATGATAAATGGTTCGAAGTTTGCATCCCCTTGAAAACATAGAGTCGCTTGTGAGTGGGAGGGTCAACCCTTTAAATGGGTCATACAATTAGGGGTGGGCATTCAATTAATTGAATTAATTGAAATGTAATTGAAAATCTCACTCCTTACTATTTTTACTATTGTCACCCCCTTCCCTAACCATAATCCCTAAAATGGAATGTCTTCTCCTACATTAAAATTATATTTCAATTATTTCAATTAATTGAATGCCCACCCCTACATACAATAGCTAATCCAGATATAGAACAACTGAGTCGATTGAACTAGATTACAAAGAGAGAACACATTGATTGAACTAGACTACAAAGAGAGAGAACACATTGATACTAAGAGACGAAAGACAATGATAGAGCAATCCACCACCAAACATGATTGAAGAAAGGAGGTCAATGCCACTAAACTGAATAGAGAACTATCGATTAGACATTGTTGGTAAGATAACAAAAGTTTAGTCTTAGGCGGGAAAATGCACAATTTGCAAGACAAAATAATTACTCCCTCCGTTCGGAAATAAATGATGTTTGACTTTTATGCACGTAGTTTTAGGAGCTAAAAACTATATACGTAAAATCTTTTTATTTTAATTAATTTTTTTTCACAATTTAATACTTATTACTAATAGATATTAAACTATGAAAAAAAATTAATTAAAATAAATAAGATTTTATATAGTTTTTAACTCCTAAAACTACGTGCATAAAAGTCAAACATCATTTATTTCCGAACGGATGGAGTATATATTAGGGGTGGGCATGGGACGGGACGGGACGGGATTGGGGTAATCCCGCGTCCCGTCCCGCGTATTTTTTACGGGACGGGATCGGGACGGGATTGAAATATTTTTTTTGAATCCCACCGGGTCTTATCCCTCGCGGGACGGGACGGGATCGGGACGGGACGGGACTTGTCCCTCGTAAAAAAAAAATCCAAAATAATCCAATAAAAAGGGCTTTTTATCTTTTGAAAGAAATCAAATTTATTACCTAAATAAATTATGGTGTAGTCCTAAAGCAGAATTGAACAAATTCAATACGGAGTAGCATATACATATATACAATAGGTTTTTTTTATCAATCAAATACAGTAGCTTTTGTATGTATTTGTAGGTTTTGTATAAATATACTGCTATATATATACGTACACTTACTCATCAGGTGAGACTGAGTATATCAAATACAGTAGGTTTTGTATAAATATATACAACAGATTTAATATATATATATATATATATATATATATATATATATATATATATATATATATATATATATATATATATATATATATATATATATATATATATATATATAAACCTATAAATATATACAACAGATTTTATATATATGAGTGAAACTAATTAAAATCAACATTATGTATGGTTAGTGTTAGTATTTTTTAGTATAAAATATATATGCGGGACAGGACGGGATTTGCGGGACAAGAACTTTTCGTCCTGCGTCCCGTCCCTCGTATTTTTTACGGGACGGGATCAGGACGGGATTGAATTTTTTTTTTCAAAATCTCACCGGGATCGGGACGGGATCGGGACGGGATTTGCGGGATTTGTGCCCACCCCTAGTATGTATAAGTGGAAAACACATGCAAACCAACTAGTTTGCACAGAAAAATCACCACCCTCTAGTTTTTCTAGAGAGGATTTTAAATTTGTCTATTTTGTTTCTCTTATTTTTCTTTTACTAAAAATATCTAATTAAATAACAAATTTAATTTTTTCTTCAATATATTTAAACAAAAACATTATGTCCTATATATAAAAATATAAAAAAATATTGTTTTATAATTTTTGTTTTTCCTACAAAAATTGACTATTTAAATTACAAATTTAAGATTTTTTCTAATATATTTATATAAAAAAAATATTTTTCATATATATATATATATATACATATATGTGACAAAAATTTTCTCAATTTTTTTTAACCCCTCCACTTAGAAAAATTTCTAGATCCGCCACTGAGTACGCTTGCACCAGTTTCACAGAAATACTCATACCTTCACATTTTTTTCTTGGCCTCTTTTCTAGTTGACACAAAGATCACTTTCTCATGTATCTTCTCTATATCTCACTTAAACCTATTCCATCTCTACAACACACATATAAACACCCAAAACTTGTTATCATCAAAACACCCAAGGTACTTGAATAACTCAAGTTATTCTAGTAGACACTTATAAAGTCATAAGATATTTATAAGAAATCAACACATCATTTCAAACAAATCAATTCAAATTAGATGTAATAAAATAACGTATTGAAGCTTTTTGAAAAAAAAAAAAATAGGGATATATATATGGATATGATCAATGCATTTGGATGGGCTTTCTAAATGGAGATGGCCCAAGATAGTCTATAAAGCTCAAAATAAAATTAGAAAAAAACAAAGCATATGATTAAAGCTTGTTGATAGACTAATGAAAGTGGGGAAGCTAGCTAGCTAGTGATGCTTATGATTAAAGATGTGAAGGTGAAAGCATGGTCCCAAGATAATGCACCCCTTGCTAATTGCATGCTTTGGCTGTCACACTTTGTTCAACCGGTCATACCTATAAGCTACACATATATATAGGTGGGTTTAAAAGGCTCAATTCAAATTCACACCTACCTTTTAATTGTCCATATTAACATTAATGCACTTTTGTCAATATTCCATTTTAGCAACAAAATGTTCATTAATCCTTTTGGATTGTGTACATTAATTTCCACGTTTGGTCTAAACACTAAACCCTCCTTATTAGGTATATTTGATGCAAAATAGATCATCACTGATCAAATTAATTCATGCTAATTGATTAGTCAATGTTAAATTTGAGTTGTTATATATATAGAGTATAGACCTAACCAGGGACGGAGCCAAAAATTTTTTAGCGGGGCACAATTGTATATATATACGGTGTCGTTTTAAATTAAAATAGCATAACGATTTCTATATAATATGATAATTATAAATTAAATGATGTTATTTTAAGATACCATAACTTCGATTTATGATAAAACTCAATTTTTTCTCCATTAAAAATATAAATAAATAAATAAATTACATAGTCGAAGAAAAGAAAACTCAAAATAAGGATATAAAACGTAATAAATAAACATTGAATCAATATTTAACTTGTTGTATTCTTAACATGTAATAGTGTATAACTACATATAAAAAATTAAAACTTGTGTAACTTGTTACAAAATTATCAAAATAAGTGATATAACCTATGGTTTCGAAGCTCTCGAGATGATTTATAATACGTGAATGTCAAATTAAGTAAAATATAAAAGTATTATAGTCTATTGAAAT
Organism: Persicaria maculosa; assembly: GCA_963922045.1. Taxonomy (NCBI): domain Eukaryota; kingdom Viridiplantae; phylum Streptophyta; class Magnoliopsida; order Caryophyllales; family Polygonaceae; genus Persicaria; species Persicaria maculosa. The sequence goes on along the minus strand of OY998269.1, from coordinate 35,331,386 downwards.
AAAATTAAAGTGATTAATATCCTTACAATTTTCAAACATTCATAACTTTTTACTCAGATGTCGGATTAAGGCGTATTATATATCAAAATGAAGCTGGCAACGAGGAGAATACACCTAGGTAATTTGTCGGATGAGGGGAGGGGCACGTGCTCCCCCATGCCCCCCTTGGCTGCGCCTCTGGCCTAACTAAGCTAATGGTGTGTATATATATATATATATATATATATGGGGCGATTTGGGGGTATATATCTTAGTTATTATATATCCGTGCATACATTGTTTTGTTAGTAATTATGTATGCACATGAAATATAAAAAATCGGTTCAATAATTATTGATAGAGATCGATCGATCAAAGATGTGATTAATCAGTGGCGGACTCAGACCCCCTCTGAATTTTGGAAAAAAAATGTGTATATATATCTGTTTGATTTTTGTAATATTTTTATGTAGAGGGAATAAAGTATTACAAGTTCTCTTTAGCCTAGATGGTAATTGGGAAGGGAGGGAGCCATCATAAAGGTTGGGGTTTTTAATCTCATCCGCCCCTTGCTTTCTTTTTTTTTAAACCCCAAACTCCCAAAGGTATACCAACACAAGTAATGCTACCTTTTATTTATTTTTAATTCTTTTCTCTTTTAAACACCCACTTACCTTTTAATTGTTTTGTGAAATGATTAGGGTATATGATTTTGAGAATCAATTTGTAAATTTGTTAATTGCAGTTGTGATTTGGAGATTATTTTATTTTTATAGGAATATATAATATGAATTGAAAAGGTTAGTGTTTCATACTTATAATTTGTACTTTGTTAATTTGTGTTATAAATTTTAATTCGAGATTCAATTTATATGTAGAAGAATATGAGAATTTATGGTTTTGAAAACCAATTTTATGAAATTTCGTGAATTCGTAAATAGAATTTGTGATTTGTGAATCGAATATTTGACTTGGGGATATATAATATGAATCAACAAATTTGTTATTCGCTTTAAATCCTCTATTCCTACTATTGGATAATCCTTCAATCAGTCCATCTCGAAATGTTGAACTAGTTGGAAGTGGAGATGGTGTTATTAGTATTCACAAAGATAATGTAAGGAGTAAAAAAAACTCGATATATTGGGAAAACAATGGGTGATTACTAGTGATTCGGGACTACGAAAACATATTCAGAAATGTTATCGTTCCTTATAGTTTTCAGCCCCCTCTGGCGAAAATTCTGGATCTGCCACTATGATTCAACCTCTACATATAACTCTAGTTACACAAAAACAATGTTTAAACGTCTCCTGAATTATCCTCCGATGCTCAAATCTATGGTTTTTTTTAATGGAAATATTCTCTCTCTAATCTCCTATTTTAGGATTGAAATTATAGGGTTTCAATTTTTATTTTATTTTTTGGTGAGAAATTATGGGGTTTCATGCCCTGACCTTAATTTAATAAACCTTATTTTTTATTTATTTATTTATTTATTTATTTATTTTTGGCAACGTTATGATTGCGGTGGGTTACGTTGACATTTGACAATTTTAAAGGGAGGGGGGAAATTAATAGGCAGAAATATATACAGTATATGTGAATTAAATCACTGCGTTTCCATGTAAAGTATTCTCTGTTACAGTACTATTTAGGATTTAGGATTATATGTGGTTCACGTAAAAGACAATTGATGGGTCAAAGGGTTAAAAACATACAACACGATAGGTCGATCGATGACAAATTAATTAATTTTACTTTGAAATCAGTCAAACTTTTAATTGGTCGTCAAAATATATCAAAGAATGAGACAATATGATTAATCGTTGGTCCGATCTTCCAACTGGGTTGCACGTGTGCCTATCTGTAATCGTTACATTACAAAAGGGTCCATCGACTCGATCCTAACATTTTATAGACATCCAGTGAAATACGGAGTAAATATTAAAGGCAAAAAAGGAATTATATAGTATCATTAAAAAAGTTATATACATTAAAATTGTTTACTACAGTAATATATGCATGATTATTTTATCAAACAAAATGGATGACCGACTGAAGGTTTTTTTAAGTGAAAAACTCAATTTTTTAGGAAATGTAATTTTTCATATTTTTAGCTTTTATTTTTAGTAATTGTATTTTTTTAGGGTGAATTCTACCTATATACTCTTAAAATAAAATTTTATCCTTTTAAAATTTTTAAAAGTAAATAGATATAGATAAAATTATTTACAATGTATGAAAATACAAACGAAGCAACAATAAACAACCAATATATTTATATCGATTTTTCTATCCTATACCCTTGGGGCATAGGATAAGACCCTAAATTGGGAAATGTTTTTTAAATTTTAATTAATTTAGCTTTTCTTTTAATTTAGATTCCTAGGGTCGCTTGCCTTTTTGGTAGGGAATCTTTCCCAATTTAGGGTCTTATCCTATGCCCTTAGGGCATAGGATAGAAAAACCGTATTTATATATATCAACTTTGAACGAGAATGAATACAAAAATGGTAGGCCTCAACTGGAACGCTCAAGAACGCAAGGTGAAAAACAAGAAAGGCAAAGAGAAACTAAGTCTCTGCGTTTAAGAAGACAGCCAGTAGAGATCCAACTAGGGCATAAGCAAAACATCCAATGATGTTTTGCGCCAACGATTTCCTATGAAAACGTCTTGGAATCTCAGTGTCTTAGGCTCTTTTGCATTGATCGGGAGCTCTTTCAAGAGGCTCTGTCAAGGCATCTCACCCAGAGGCAAGGAAACCACAAATAGTCGCCAAAGAGACAGAGCAAGAGGGAGAGCAAAACCCTAGAATCAACCTGAAAAAGAGCCGTAACCCTAGCAAAGAGACGTCACTTAGTTTATAAGGCAGGAAGCAAGAGGGCTAGCCGTTGCCTTCAGGGATTTGGGCTCATTTGGCCCAAATCTGATTGCAACACAATAAAGCCCAATCACCTAAGCCCAAACATTTAAGACAACCCAGAAACTTAAGGATTATACAACATGTGACTATGGTCTCTACAATTTGCCCTTCTAATTCTTAAGTTCACTAGTGTGAATCTGCCTTGCATAAGGTGTTCTTGAGTCTTATAGCCTTCTCTATCATTGGCCTATTTGTTACAACATCTCCTTGGCGTGTCTTGAGATCCTTGATGTGCAGGAAATCCCTGCAGAAAACAAACTTGTCAATTGTCACAATTTTATTTCCAAAATCAGTAGGATTTTTCTTTCCATCAATTTTCTTAATCAAGAACACTCGTAGTTTCCATGCCAGGTATACATATAGGAGGTTGTAGATTTTCTATTGTCTTTGTTGCTGGCAAAGTCAGAGTCAACATAACCGAGGAGGTCAGGTTTGGAAGAATGCTTACCATAGACAAGACCATAATCAGAAGTACCTGAAACATATCTCAACAAATATTTCATTGCAAGCCAATGCTTTTCACAAGGATTAGACATGTATCTACTCAGGACACTAATAGCAAAAGCTAGATCAGGTCTAGTACAAATCATGGCATACATAAGTGAACCAACAACAACATCATAAGGTACAGACTTCATGCTTAGCTCCTCATCCTTAGAGAGTGGCATCTTAGTCTTTGTGAGATCAAGATGCCCTCCTAAAGGAATGGGGGAGGCTTTAACATTTAAAGTCTTAAACCTCTCAAGGACTTTTAGCAGATAGTCCTTTTGGGATAAAAATATCAAATGTTTAGCTCGATCCTTGATAATTCTCATGCCAAGAATAACCTGGGCAGCACTCGGGTCCTTCATGTCAAAGAACTTTATGAGAGAGCACTTAACAGATGATATTTTTGCCCTTAATTTGCAGATAATCAAAATATCATCCACATATAGCAACACATACATAGGGAAAATGGTATTGACATCTTTCAAATAAAGACAAGGATCATATTTGCTAACAACAAAACCAATCTTTTTCATGCTGCAATCAAATTTCAGATTCCATTGCCTAAGGGATTGTTTAAGGCCATAAATAAACCTTTTAAGCAAACAAACATGATCAGGTCTATTTTTGTCAATAAACCCCTTAGGCTGCTTCATATAAATTTTTTAATCCAATTCACCATGTAAGAAAGCAGTTTTAACATCCATTTGTTCTATCTCTAAATCATACACAGCAGACATGGAGAGCAGCAATCTCATGGTTTTGAATTTAACAACAGGTGCAAATACATCATTATAGTCAATTTCTTCTCTTTGAGTGAAGCCCTAAGCAACCAACCTAGCTTTGAATCTAGGTTGATCAACAGGGCCTGCACCATCTTTGAGTTTATAGACCCACTTGCAGTCAATAGTGCTTGCCTTTTCAGGCTTGGGAACAAGTTCCCAGGTCTTATTGATCTGTAGTGAGTCCATTTCCTCTTTCATAGCAGCAATCCAAGACTTAGCATGAGAGCATTTAAAAAGCATGTTCATAAAGCTCAGGTGTATAAGCATAAAGCACTTCAGTAACCATAACACAGAACTCAATCTCATTAGCATATTTCCTATTAGGTTTCATCACACGAGGAGACCTATCTCTAGTAAGCTGATAATGAGTTAAATCAGGAGTTTCAACAACAGTATCATCAACATCATCAGAGGAAGCATCAACATCAGAGGCAGAGAACTCAAGAAACTCATCATTATCAGCATGAGAAGAGGAGGAAGAAGATGAATGAGAGGAGGAGGAGTCAGAGTTAGAATCACTTACTGTCCCACCTGAATGGTGGGGGTGCATGTTTGGGTGCTCTTCAGTACTTGAATTTGGACTGCTTTGCCCTTCTTAGGATGAAGCTCCAGAGTTGTTAGGTGGTGTGTGACCAATGTCAAACTCATCATCTCCTTCATCTCCAGAGCTGTTGTCATCTTCACCAGGCATGTAGAACTGATTTCCAGCTTGTTCATGGGTACCTGCACTCTCAACAGTGGATGTTAGCACATGTTTAAAATGGAAATCATTCTCATTAAATGTTACATTTCTACTGGTTATAACTTTGTAACCTCCAGGTTGTATAACCAATAGTTTATAACCTTTTACACCCTCTGGATAACCCAACATAACACACTTAAGAGCCCTTGGATTCAGTTTGCCATCACTCACGTGGGCAAATGTAGTGCATCCAAAGGGCCTCAAATGTGCTAGTCCAGGTTTCCTACCACACCATAGTTCCTGTGGAGTTTTAAAACCAATAGCTGCAGAGGGTGATCTGTTTATCAAGTATGAGGCAGTTGTAACTGCCTCACCTCAAATGGAGTGTTTCATCTCAGCACTAATGAGCATACACCTTGCCTTTTCAAGCAGTGTCTGTTCATCCTCTCAGTAGTGCCATTTTGCTGAGGGGTGCCTAGCACAGTGAGGTGCCTTTTGATCCCATTCTGCTGACAGAAGGTATCAAAATCATGGTTACAAAACTCAAGGCCATTATCAGTTCTAATACATTTAAGCTTAAAATCACACTCACCTTCAACTTTAGATTTCCAGAGCTTAAAGGAATCAAAAGTTTCACTCTTGGCCCTCATGAGGTACACCCAGACCTTCCTGGAATAGTGGTCTATAAGTGATAGAAAATACTTCCTACCACCTATAGTGTCCACTTGGGCAGGTCCCCATAGGTCTTCGTGTAGATACTCTAGTTGCCTAAGAGCTACATACTTAGATTTCGTAAAGCTAGTTCTGGATTTCTTCCCAAACACACAATTTTCACACAAAGGCAAATCAGAAGGTTTATGATTCAATGAGCCATGCTTGAACAGATAATGAAGACCTCTATTGCCTATATGACCTAATCTAGCATGCTATAATTTAGTATCACTCAGATTCATGCAGGCATTGATCTCAGGAGACAGGTTATAGGCATGAAAGACATGTTCACCAAGCACATAATAAAGGCCACCTTTATTAACACCTTTCAAAACAACTTTACCATTTTTAGACACTGATTTAATGCCATTTCTAGTGTTAATGTTATAACCAAGATCATCAAACATGCTGACAGACAACAGATTTCTCCTAAGGCCAGGCACCCACCTGACCTTTTGGAGTACCCTAACCTTCCCATCATGCATCTTAAAAGAAACATTACCAATGCCCTTAATGGATAACATGGAATGATCACCCAATTTAACAGTACCATCATCAGACAGATGCAAATGATCAAAATGATGCTTAAAAGGGGTAACATGCATTGTGCAACCAGAATCCAGTATCCATGCATCAGAATCAGATATATCAGATACATCAGTAATAGCACACATGAGAAGCTCATCAGGGTAAAAAGACTGAGACTCTAAGACAACAGTCGTACCATTATTGTTTTTAGCATTTCCTTCATCCTTTTTCTTTTTAAAGCACTCAGAAATGTAATGACCAAGTCTACCACAGTAATGGCATTTAACATTGCTTTTATCAACCTTAGGTTTGGTCTCATTAGTCTTAGTCTCAGCAGGGTTTGAGTTTGAACCAGAATTAGAATTAGAATTAGAAGAATCCCATTTCTTCTTATTCTTCTGATTCTTACTCTTGCCCTTAGTGAATAAAATGTCAAATTTGTTATCCTCATCACCTTTACCTTTGAACACTTTCATGACCTCATTTTCTGTATTAAGGCCTCAATAATCCTCTTTTTAGTTAATTCCTCTGTTCCAAATTGTATCACATCTTTAAAATTATCAAATTGAGATGGCAAAGAGTTCAACAATATAACAGCTTGATGAGTATCAACAATTTTATCATCACACCTTTCTAACTCTTGAGTCATACGAAGATACCTATCCAGATTATCATTCAGAGACACAGAGACATCCATTTTGAAATTAAAGATGCGACAGAGAAGACTTATCCTAGATGGTAAAGACTTAACTTGAAACAAATCAATTAGACCTTTCCACAGAGACTTAGCAGTGGTAAAATTTATCACTTGCCTAGCAACTTCATTAGACAACCGAATAATAATCTCAGAGTGGGAAATCTGATCCATTTCAGTTTTAGCCAAATCATCAAAACTAGCAGGATAAGATTCATTAACAGCAGACCAACACTTTTCTTTAATAAGCACAACTTTCATTTTTAATTGCCACATAGCAAAATTAGAGTTCCCATCAAAGGGCTTAATTCTAACAGAGGATTCAGACATCACAATAGCAGAAAAGCAAGCAATATCAGAGAGGCAAAAAAAATACCAACAAAGCAGAGATAACACGAAAGTAACACAAGAAACAAAGGTAAGAAAACTAAAAGGGGTTCATAGCAAAGGATATGCGAAAGGATATGTAAGGTCTATGAATGCTTGAGCCTTCACAGATCTCCCTTTTCTTTGTGTACCTGCAAGAACAAAACAACTCAAATTAGTAATGCAGGATATGAACAAGTAAAAAATGACTTAGGGTTTCTTTTTAGATAAAAGAATCCCGAGTCACCCAAAACCATAAACTTTAGATCTTGTTTAAGATCCAAGCTTAAGAGCCTAAGTCTTCTAGATCCAAGACCAAATGAGTCTTCTAGATCTTAATAAATAGGCAATGGCAATGTAGGTTTCCCCAGAAACTGAAGAGATAGGTTTTGAGACTTTAGATTTCAAACAGATCGTAGCTCAAAGGTCCTTATCCTTTGGATCTAGGATAGAGAATCCCAGATCTAAGGAAAAAACAAAGCGTCAAAACTTTAGATCTGAGTTTTTCGACACAGAGTGATGTCGGAAACTCAAATTGTAGTTTGAAAAACTCGACACAGCTCTGATACCAGTTTGAAAACACAAACGAAGCAACAATAAACAACCAAAGCAACAATATATTTATATATATCAACTTTGAACAAGAATGAATACAAAAATGGTAGGCCTCAACTGGAACGCTCAAGAACGCAAGGTGAAAAACAAGAAAGGCAAATAGAAACTAAGTCTCTATGCGTTTAAGGAGACAGCCAGTAGAGATCCAACTAGGGCATAAGCAAAACATCCAATGATGTTTTGCGCCAACGATTTCCTATGAAAACGTCTTGAAATCTCAGTGTCTCAGGCTCTTTTGGATTGATCGGGAGCTCTTTCAAGAGGCCCTGTCAAGGCATCTCACCCAGAGGCTAGGAAACCACAAATGGTCGCCAAAGAGACATAGCAAGAGGGAGAGAAAAAACCCTAGAATCAACCTGAAGAAGAGCCGTAACCCTAGCAAAGAGACGTCACTTAGTTTATAATTAAGGCAGGAAGCAAGAGGGCTAGCCGTTGCCTTTCGGGATTTAGGCTCACTTGGCCCAAATCTGGTTGCAACACAATAAAGCCAAATCACCTAAGCCCAAACATTTAAAACAACCCAGAAACTTAAGGATTATACAACATGAGACTATGGTCTCTACAATGTAGATAAGATTGTTGACAAGATTTATTTACGTTTTCAAAAGGGAAATTATTGGGATTACTGATTTGCACAAACGCTACTTCTTTAATCGGAGGTTCAATTAGTCATCTCATGATCGAATTGTCTAGGGTTACGTACCCCGAATCTGTTCTCTCAAACCAACAAAAATATATGGAAGAACTTTATACGAAATCAGATACTTGCTCTACTTTCTATTGCGGTTTGTATGTTCTTAACCACTAGGTTTGCGATTAGCTTGAACGACATGACAAAACATCACTTGCAATCTTATAGTGTGGCCAAGTGCTAGTGAAAAGGGCATCCTCAAGTTAGAAAAATTCACTCAAGTCATATGTGCCACAATTATTTCTCAAGTCACCACCACTACAAAAATGAAATTAGTGTAAATTGCTGTGTTAAGTCACAGAGACATGGGAAAATCGAGAAAATTTCAGCTGAGATTAAAGTAATTAAACCTATTGTAACCCTAGATTATTATAACTATAACTACAATCAACACAATCACATTATTGTAACCCTACAAGAAAGTACACCTAAGGCAACAAAAGGGTTCGTCGCCTAAAGCCTTTTTTCGTCGCCCAAAATATTCAATGACCACTGAAGATTTGTCACAGGGTTGTCGCCCCCAGTGCGTCGCCAAAAGGTTTGGGCATCGATAGTCGGTTTCGTGCCCTAGACCCCAATCCGTGACGGAAGAATTATTCGTCGCCCCTGATATTTTTCATGAAAAAGGTGTATGTTTGTCCCCTATAGGCATCGGTGACAAAAAGAATTGTTTTGTCGCCCCAACACTTGGGTGACTAATGTTGGGATGCGTTGCCAAATATTTGCAGTGAGAAAAGGGTTGATTCGTCGTCGAAAACCTTGGGTGACAAAGTTTTATTTTTGCAGTGCTAGTATGTTCATCACCAAGTTATTCAGGTGACCAATAATATTCTCAATATTCGTTGCCTGAATCAATTTTGAGATTTTTTTTTAAATTCAAGCAATTATTATATATTATGTTCGTCGCCTGAGTAAATTTTATAATAAATGTTTATATACTAATTGTTTATAGTACTGTAATGACCGACTTACAACTTAGCTTGCACTTTCAATTAAGATCAAACTAGTCAACCTTTTAATTAATTTGGGGACTAGCTAGGTTTTAGAAGTCTGTTGCCAAAAATTCTAGAGTATGTTTTGCCAGAGAGAATTGGAATGTAGTTGGACAACACATCTAAATTTGAGAGGTCACCATGATAGGAAGAAGATGAGGGATGCGAATGTGATACACTACATGTGATGATCTGCGTGTTGAGAGAATGGTGAATGTGGGACTCTTTTTGGTCTCTTTTTAGCTAGTCAAGGATCGAGAGTCGGGTCATTTGGCTTTTCCGCTCTGATAATAGCCTAAAACATAAGCCGAGCGGGGTTCTATCCTAAAACCAATTGGCATTAGGAGGAGTAGCCCACTAGGTTATATACTTACGCTTCTTTGTTCATATTATCAATGTGGGACTCTTTTTAGTCTCTTCACATTGCAGAGAGCGCGCGTTAGGGAGGAGATCGATAAACAAGTGTACATCGGTGAGACGATAATTTGACGATCCCAAACAAGTCTAGCCAACATGGTAACGAGCTCCAAACTTCTTTACCTACAATTTCTCTATTTCAATGTAAAACATCTAATCCCATGTATTCCAAAATCAAATCAATTTTCGAATCTAAGGTTTCGATTGTACACGACATGACGTATAACACAAATTCAAGATCGAAATTCAAAGATGAAATCGAATGCTGGCAATACAATTGAACTACCACGACACCACGCATATGAAACACATCAATCAACCAAGCAATCAATCATCAATTAATTTGATTCAAAAAAAATCTCTCATATCTATACTTCAAAATTTGTAAATATGTTTTAAAATGAAAAATGACTTATTAGCAATTTACTCACATTTATCTTTTTAATAGACATTTATCATCTTGCTAATAGATTTTGTTTATCTTAGATTCCTTCTATACTTAAATTAATAACAAATTTAATGTTTTCTTTAATATATTTAAACAAAAACATTCTTTTTCATATATACAGATAAAAATTCTATTTTTTTGATAATTTTTTCTTAATTTTTTTGTAATAAAAATGACTATTTAAATCATAAATTTAAGGTTTTTCCCAACATATTTAAAAAAATTAATATATATATGCAAAAAGAATTTACTTTGAAAAAAATATTTAGCCTCCCCTCTCTCCTAAATTTTTTTTCTGGATTCACCACTAGCATCAACAATTGTGAGTTGTGACCCACAAGTGGTGATTAAGTTGTGACCACTAGCATATTTTTTTCACCACTAGCATCAACAATTGTGAGTTGTGACCCACGAGTGGTGATTAAGTTGACCTATCCTAAGCTAAAAGCATATCGTTTCATACCTATAAATGAATCCATATAAATGTTTCCCCTCTAGTCAGCCACTAGCAGAAATATTTCTTGCAATGACATCTTTGTATATAATATAGGGTTCCCATTCATGATATCGCATTGTGGACACTTGAAAAAAATTCCAATAGACCTTGACGCTTATAAAGAAGTAAGGAGCACACAAAAGCCTTTTATACTTTTCCAAAGAACATGATTACTGATCTCTCTAGGTATGTCAGAAAAGATGAGAAGTGCGAGAGCAACGTCTCCATCAACTGCGCCAAGCAGAGAAAATGTTGATGGACATTCACCACATTACCATCTTACCTTGCTGGCCTTGATGGAATAAATGGTAAGATCGTGGATTTTGTAACACCCTGCCCCACATCGTATATAATAAGGATGTTCGGAGTGATTTTTAAGTGATTTAAACCCTACTCATGTCACATGAGTACTTTCTTTTCAGGTTCCAAGTGAGGACAATGAACACGAAAGTGATAGGTGGCATAGGCTCATGTCTCTTAAGATCCCTGGTCTTACCAATGGTATCAAAGCCGACTCCGAATTCGGAGGTACTCTAACAATATACTCGGGTACGCTTCTCCCATGAGCAGTCTCATAGGTCTAACGGGGTTATCCATTCTTTAAGTGTGGGATATTGTAACAACCCCTCTCACATCGAATTATAATAAGGATACTCAGAGTGTGAACAACATACTTAAAAGAGGTAGGTGACATGAGATGTCATCTCTTAAGACCCCGAGTTTTACAAATGCATTGCATCCAACCATCTTCATCAAAACCAAATAAGAATAATAACCACTTAGCTGGTTTTTATGAATACAAACTAGAATCTTTTTGTGAATATAAACTATAATCTTTATTATGTTGTTAACCATCAAATAAAATTTCGGAGAAATTTAACCACCATTTGATAGATGTTGAAATGTTTATCAAATTTCACTGGATATATATACCTGACTACTATCTTAACCTTTGAATCCCCTAATGTATATGATTCTATGACTTAAAGTGGGGACTCTTTCACAACACTCAATCAATTGTGTGAAATTGAAATACTAATCATATTGTACTATAGGTAACAAAGAATATGAATGATGACAATACTACTATCAAAATAGGCAAAAACATGCCAGATTTCATCTGAGCAAATATGATGCTTGTAATAACCTGTTATGCCTTGGAATTTAAAATAAGACATAGTATCTACCATACTTGAAACCAGTGTTCTAAAAGCTCTAGGCGGATCCTAGGCGGTGAGGGGCCGTCTAGCGCCTAGGCGGCGCCCAGGCGGTCAAGACGGACGCCTAGGCGTGCTTAGGCGGCCATTTAGCTCTAGGCGGAGGGGGGTCGCCTAGCGCCTAGGCGGTGCCCAGGCGGCGCCTAGGCGCGATTTTTAGAACAGTGCTTGAAACTAAAATTTTTCCCCCCAATAAATTAGTTGCGTTTTTTAAGTAGGGGATGTTGTAACACTATATCCAACATTTGATATAATAAGAATGTTTGGAGTGATTTATAAGTGATTTAAGCCTTACTCATGCAAGATGAACTCTTTCTTTTTCAAGCTTCAAGTGAGGACAACGGGTCTGAGAGGGCTAAGTGGTATGTGCTAGTGCTTCTTAATACCCTAGGTCTTATAGATACACGACATCCAACCATCTTTACCAAAAACCAAATGAGAATAATAACCACTTAGCTGGTTTTCGTGAATACAAACTAGAATCTTGATGTGAATACAAACTAAAATCTTTATTATGTTTTCAACCATCAAATTAAAATTTGGAGGAATTTGACTAGTTGTCGAAATATTTGTTAAATTTCACTATAACTTAGCCTCTGAATCTCTTGTTGTATATCCCTTCACGACTTGAAGTAAGGACTCTTTTACAAAACTCAATCAACAGTGTAAGAAATCAAAAGATCAATCATATTTTACTGTAGCTCCTAAAGAATACAAATGATGACCATAACAAAATAGGCAAAACACATGCCAAACTTCATCTATGCATATATGATGCATGTAACACCCCGTTATGTCTTGGAATTTAAAATACGATAGTATTCTCCATATTTTCTCTAATAAATCACTTTATGTTCTTTAAGTGGGGCAGATTGTAAGACCCCATCCCACATCAAATATAATAAGAATGTTCGGAGTGATTTAAGCCCTAACCATGTCATATGAGCTCTTTCTTTTTAGGCTCCAAATGAGGACAACATATATAAGAGGACTAGGTGGCATGAGTTGACGTCTATTAAGACACCGAGTCTTACAGATGCACTACATCCAACCATCTTCACCAAAACCAAATAAGAATAATAACCACTTTCTTGGTTTTTGTGAATACAAACTAGAATCTTTATTATGTCTTCAACTATCAAATTAAATTTTGGAGGAATTTGACAACCATTTAATTATCTGCTGAAATGTTTGTTAAATTTCGATGGATACAAGTATCTGACTGCTAACTTAGTCTCTGAATCCCTGTTGTATATCTCGTCATGACTTAAAGTGGAGACTCTATCACAAAACTCAATCAACTGTATGAAATCGAAAGACCAATCATATTGTACTATAGCTACCAAAGAATATGAATAATGGCCATCGTACTGATGAAAATAGGCAAAAAAACATGAAGGATTTCATTTGAACATATATAATGCCTGTAACACCCTGTTATGTCTTGGAATTTAAAATTAAATTTGTAATGTTTTTCTTAAAATCTGATTTTTGTAGAAATAAAATTTGGTTTGAAGAAACCAATTCTGTATTGAGTTATAGATATAACTTATAGCATATGGTATATGATTGCTCATGGACATGGCCCACATGGGGTAAGTGCATGGTGGGACAAAGAGAGATGAAAAGAGATGGGAGAGAAAGAGAGAGAACGGAGTGGAAGAAGCTTTTGCATGGTCTCCGAGGAATGGAATGCAATTGGGATATTGGAGAATGGAGCTCAGCTTGTTATGATTATCAAATCCGTTTCATACCTTCAAAAACCTCCTATTTCTTGCTTGTTTCCACATTAATACTCCAAAAATCTCATGCGATGTGTTTACTAGCCGGTAAAATTTGACCCGATCCGACTATCAATCTGAACACGAACGCAATCGAAATCCGAAAATCTAGTGTCATGTACAATCCGAACCTGAGCTCGACTCATTTTGACCGAATTCCCGAATAGAGACGAATTAACATGGACAAACCCGACTCAACCCATATATACTCGACTCGTCCGTGACCCGATCCGAACATGACCCGACTCATCCTTATAATTACTTATTTTTTTTAAGCACTCAAATAACATGAATTACATATAATGAGACCTAATATAACTAGATAAATGAAGTTTAATAGTCAATAATTAAGATAAATAAAAAAATCATTATTATTTTATAATAAAACTAATGTGACCCGACTTGACCCAACCCGAAATCCATTTGACACGAATTCACCCAACCCGAATACATACTCGACCCGATCCGAATCCGACCGATGATACAATATACCAGCCGACATATAATCAAACCCGAATAGATATATCCGAACCCAACCCAAACAGCGCGATTGCCAGCTCTAGTCTTTACTATGTTCTAAGTTGTATAATGTTTCTAATCTGTCATTGCTCATCCGAACCAGTATCAAACTTCCACTCGCTTGTTTTGTATTTCTCACTTGTTTTTACTTACCGTTTTTCTGTCTCTCGATTTGTCAGGCATATAGATCACTTTTCTTTTCTTTTTAAATTTGAAAAAGCCTGCCATTACACACTTTCTCTACCTTATATATGTTGCCAACAAACGCTTAGCTGTTGCTCCTGCTGCTTATGATTACAACAGTAGAAGCTCTTTCTTCTTTAGTAGCAGCTATAGAGATGGCTTTTTCTTGTTTGATTTTACATGTTTAGACTCATCTTTAATGGTGGAATCTTCTATCTGTTAACTCCTCGGAGAGTGGCCTCATCATCTCTTCATCCCCACTTCGATTGATCATATTAATCCCCATGCATTTTTATTTTCCATATATATGTCCGCTTTTCTTGAATATATATGCAAAGGGAACATTTGTCATCATTGCTATAGAGATAATAATTTGACTTCTATTATTAGAGTACTACTGGAGGATCGAATCATCAAGAAAGGAATCATATATATATATATATAGATGAAGGAATTTAAAAAGTATGTTCTTTAAGGTTATTATATATACATAAAAGAGAAGCATTTTTTTGGGGGGGACATATATGACTAATCAAACAAATACGAATTAATTAACCAAAACATGCATTTTTTCATTTTAGATTTACATTTAACTCATTAGGAATTTATGTTCAATTCTTCAATTAGGACATCACTCTCTGATTGGGAGGACTAGTAGTCCAACTAGACATCCTTATTTGTCAAGAATAAACTTAACTTGATATCTTTTGAGTGTATTTGATCAGTTTCCAGGGCTTGTGTTAATTTACAAGTTTAATTTGTGGGTACGTTTAATGCATGGTTGGGGTTACGTAATAGTAGACCTATTCGAAATCTAGACCTATTCGAAATCTGTCTCAAGGAAATTAAAAAAGGGAGATCATCGATAGTTTTCATTTAGCGCAACTTGTGGTATGTTAGAGAATTTCCATCTTTACTTTATCCACATAATATATTTTAAAACTATATCTAACAACTTTTTTAAAATTTCTCCAAATGGGAAATCAAATGACACATTTTCTAAATTATTTTTGTTTCACCTCCAATAACTTTCTCATTTTGAAGATTTGAAAAAGCAGATGCTATAGATTTAGAAAAGACACTATATTTATGCTACTTCTCTACTTTGGAAAATAACATGACAAAATTTTTAGACAAAAAATGCTTAAATTTTTTCAAAAACTCTCAGTTGGAGAATTTATTAGAAATGCTCACTAATCACTATCGGCTATTGCAAGCCTTTGAGATTCAACAGATCATATAACCCAACCTGACTTTAAAATCCAACTCTGTTATAAATTAAATATCCTTCTCTGTGAGTGAGATTATATAATCACTCAACTAGGAAAGTTAGAGGGTCATTTTTATAATTAGGACAAATAAGGTGACTCCCGGTTTTGAGTAATAAAAGAGGCGGGAGAGTTTGTTTTGGTTCGTAACAAACAGTTGACAGATTTGACAAACCCTCAAATGGAGGTTTTCCAGTTTTTTCCTTTCTTCATTATGTTTTATTTCCACATTTGATCATCAATTTTAGTTTCTTCAAATGGTATCAGAGCCACTACGTTGCGATCGTCTTGTTCAATTGTCTCTGTTTTGAGATCGAGGTGTTCGATCTGTGATTTTGCGTTTTCTACAAGTTTTGCTGAGGTTCTGTCGTCGTTTTCTTCGTCCTCGTTGTTCAATCATGGTTGGAAGAGGTGCTAAGAACCGGCAGGGGCAAGGATCTGGTGTTGGAGGTGACACCAGTGGTAATGGAAGGGGCAATTTCGTCTCTGTCACACCTCCTGGACCAGGTGCTAGTGCTGGTTGGGGTTGGAATTTTGCGAATCCAGGGATTCAGTTTGGTGACATGATGTAAGGTATGACAAATACTCATGGTAATCCTTTGTTCTTGTCGAATTCAGATCATCCGGGAATGGTGCTTGTATCTACTCCATTTAATGGCTCTAATTTTACGATTTGGAGTAGATCTATTAAAATGGCTTTAGGTGCGAAGGTTAAGCTTGGATTTATTACTGGTAGTTGTGTGAAGCCATTAGAAGGTTGTGACGACTATGAAAAATGGACGAGAGTCGATTCAATGGTTATGTGTTGGTTGATAAATTTCATGACAAGTGAAGTGGTTGAAAGTTTTATGTATGTAGAGTCTGCAAAAGAGTTATGGGACGAAATTAAAGAAAGATTTTATGAGTCCAATGATCTGTTAGGTTATCAATTAAGAAGGGATTTGGCTAATCTCAAACAAGAAAATCTATCATATTTTGGGAAATTAAAGAAGATTTGGGATGAGCTTCAACAGCTAGATGCAGTTCCTGGATGTAACTGTGGAGGAATCAACCACTGTGCTTGTGGTTTATTGAAAAGAATCCTTGAGAGGGAAGAGAAAGCAAATGTTATGCAGTTCATGTCACAAAATTCTCTTTACAACATCACTCAAACAACATATCACAAAATAGTCACATATTGACACCCCTACAAAATATCCAATGTTAATTTGTGAAACCGACCCTTTTTTTTTTGGCCTTTATTAGGGGAGTGTCCACCAAACTTAACAAATTAGGCTTTTGTCCACCTCTCCCAAGACCTACCCGCGCGTGCCCCCCTTAACCAAAATCACAGATCCCACGACTCCTGCTCCTCCTTGTTGGAATCACGGTTGTCGCTTCCTCCTCCTTGTTGGAATCACTCCCTCCGCCGCCTCCTCCTTCTTGTTGGAATTTGGCGATTGGAATCACGGCCGCCTCCGAATCGCCGTTCATGGAGTCTGCAAGCATATTGACAAGAACATGCGCGGTTGTATGTCAGGTTTCTTCAACATCTTCGAATCTGATCTGGTTTGGGCGGTTGTTTCCAGTCTAGTGAATCTCCATCCGGATCTGTCTCCTCCGTCGGATCTCCGATGGTGTCGAGGGAGTTTGAGAGACCAAATTGCCACAGATCTCTGGTTTGGGTGCCTGCGATGATGAGAGCGAGAGGCAGAGACGGTCGCCGAGTGTCGTGGCGAGGCTGATGGGACTGGAGCGGTTGCCTTCTTCCGAATCTGACAGCAGCGATTTGCCGGAGAAGAAGGTGGAGCTGCGGAGGTCTGCGTCCGAGTCCAGATCAAGGGATCTCCTGCCTTGCCGTTTCATATGTCTATTGTGTATTGGCAATTTCAGCAAATTTTTTTTGTCTTGTTGAAACTTTTAAAGAGCTTATTAGCTTCTTGATTTTTTTATGTGAAATGATGAAATTAATTCTTATTAGTAAAATTTGTTAGGCTGAAATGCTGAAATTAATTCTTATAAAATTGTATGAGCTACTATATCTTACACAAAAGCATGTTCAACAACACGGTTTCAACAATTCTGGTTTCAGCAAAAAAAAATAGCAACTCCGGTTTCAGCAACACGCTTTCAGCAACTCCGGTGTTGAAGTGGTGACGCGAAAAATAAAAGAAAAAAAGAAAAAAAAAGCAACTCCGGTTTCAGCAACCCCGGTTTCAGCAATTGCTGAAATGCGGACTACAATGAATTTTGATGTTCGTTGCTTTAAATCTCCTTTAAAAGCCTTATAGCTCAATGGTAGAGCGATGTACTTTTACGCAAATACGTGGGTACGAATCCCGCATAGACTAAATTTTATATCCCGCAACACGGTTTCAGCAACTCTGGTTTCAACAACCCCGGTGTCGAATTGGTGACGCGAAAAAAAAAAAAGAAAAAAAGAAAAAAAAAAGCAACTCCAATTTCAGCAACACGATTTCAGCAACTCTGGTTTCAGCAACTCCGATGTCGAAGCACTCACGCGAAAAAAAACTAGTTTTAGCAATTACATCAACAATTTCAGCAACTTCGGTTTTAGCAACTCCGATGTCGAAGCGCTGACGCGAAAAAAAACTGCTGAAACAGGGGTTGCTGAAACCGAAGGTGCTGAAACAGGAGGGGGGCACGGGGGTGTGCGTGGGGGCACAGGGGCAAAGGGGGCAAGGGAAGGGAGGTGAACATTTTGCCAATTTGAAAGGATGAGTGGACATTTTCCTAATAAATGCCCTAATTATAACCTATTGCTCAATTGATCCTATGTTTTTTTATAATTAAAAACACAATATACATACAAGATTTTGAAAAGTATTATATCACAAAATAGGAATACAATGATCGGTCTAACCTGCACCAAAACTAGGTAATTACCTCTTTCGAGAGGATATGGCGTTTTAGTTTGTATATACTTGATCGATTTTTTGTGTTGGAACGATGACACAAAATTCTTTAATTTAATTTATATGAATATATAGGATCGAAAGCAAAGCAAAAATAAAAGTGAACTAAAAAAAGAAAAAAGGGGTCGGGTTTAATTGGAAAAAGGAGGGTGAAAAGCTTTGACATATCCCCAATTCTCAGATTATGCACAGGAACCATGTCTCTCAACATGCACAAAAGGGAAGGTGTTGAGCATGTGACAATAAACAAATTAAAACCCACTATATATATATATGAAGGTCATGGGATAGATAGAGAACAACAGTTAATACACTAATATCTGCTAATTAAGCCTTTGTGTACAGAGCAAAAGACAAAGCACCAAGGAGATCTAAAGTGACAGTGTTAAGATCTGAAGTGATAGTTTCCACCGGTACATAATTGTTCTTTTTTGTGTGCTTTTTCCACCTAAACTATTTTAGCAGCACTAACACACCTCAAATAACATCTCGATCTCCATTCACCAACATTAACATACTCAATATAAAGCAACATTAAGAAACCAAATCAAGTAGGAGCAATTGCATAATCAAAGTAGTGGACCAGGTAAACTAACAAAGCATACAACAGAGAAACCAAAAATATAAAATTTCATGATGAATCAAAACAAAATAGGTGGTAAATATCAATAACCGGGGCGGATCCTGGATTGGCTTCCCAAGAAGGATGCTTCAAAGTAAATTTTTCATTATTTCGGGGAAAAACTAATTAAAATACCATCATCTTTAGAGGTATGGTGAAAATATATCCTCAACTTTCAAATGTAATAAAAATATCCCGACCTTTTAGGGTACTGGTAATATATTACAACGGGTTTTGTCACGGATTAAAAATGCTAACAAGGCATCTTAATTACGTAGTTTTTTTACAAGGATTTTCTTAAACAGTTTCCTTAGGAAAAAATATATAAAGAGTTGGACCAGTTCATACCCAACCCTTTTCCTCCCTCCTATCTCCTTCCGTGGTCGTCTCTTGAACTGTCTTCCAAGTCTTCCAGGTAGCTCATATTTCCTCTTCAATGGTAGTCTTCCTCCCTCGTGGTTTCCTATCTTGAGATATCTCTCTCACATGTTCTTCTTCCTCTTTGATTCGTTCACGGACTTGGCCAAGTAAGTTTTGTTTTTCCCCTCTTTGTTGTTGATGTTGTTGTCGGGTTGGTGTTAGGAATAGTCGTGTTGTGTTAATTTGAGGCAATTTTGACCCGATTAGTTGCTTGATTGTATCAATTTCATTTTTCGAGTAAAATTTTGTTGTCGGTTTATTTTTTACGAAGGAAATTGTTCAAGAAAACTCAATTTCAGTGCTAATTTTAAAAAAGGCTTCCATACAGGCTGCCTTGTTAAAAAAAAATCCACGTTGACTGCCTTATCAACATTTTTGACCCGTGAAAAAACCTATGGTAATATATTACCACTACCCTCAAAGGTCGGGATATTTTTATTACATTTGAAAGTTGAGGCTATATTTTTACCATACCCCCAAAGGTGGGGGTATTTTAATTAGTTTTCCCTTATTTCGGGATACTTAAGGGTGTGTGTGTGTGTATATATATAATAGATCGACAATAGATCAAATGTACACCGTTATTATTGTGCATCATGTTAACAAATCTGAGCCACTGAATTAAAAAGATCAACGGATGAGATTAAAAGTAAGTTCTGATTATTCGTCAGTATTGGGAGATTATTCAGTGGAATGAAATTATCCGGTGGCCGCGGTATTGGACGATTATTTGTTAGAACAAAATTTACATTTTTCTACATTTTTTTATAGATGAATGATTATGTGAAAACAGACGAATAATCATGAACAAATAGACGAATAATTTCTGAGTACATGATACATGATATGGGTTATGTACACCGGAACTAACCTCTATATATATGATCATATGTAAACAACCCTTATTGAAATAAGAAATCCAAATGATGAGATTAAAAGCAACTTGTGATTATTTGGTGGTATTGAATAATTATTCGTTAGAATGAAATTTATACTTTTTTACACTTTTTGTATGAATAATTCTATTGTTATGGACGCATAATCTTGTGCAAACAGACGAATAAGCATGAGAAAATAGATGAGTCATTTCTGCGTACATGATAAGACATATGTACTATAAGGGTTGTGAATATCGAAAACAATGGAATCTATATCTATATACATATACATATATTAAACTCGATGTATAACATGGCGACATATGGTTAATTATAGGGAAAAAGTTTCCCACCAAAATTTTTTATTAAAATAATATATTGTCATGATTTATACAAAGTTATCATAAGTCACAATCTATCTATCTATCTATATATATAAGTTAACTGATAAAAATATAAATCAAAACTATTTGACAGTCATACCTACCAAAATAATAGATTGATAAATATTTTATAGGTTTTATTTTATTTATATCTAAATTATTTTTTTGTGGTAAGAATTATTTATGTGAAAATTAATTATTTGATTGTTGTAATTTTATTTATATCTATATTTTTTTATAGAATGAATTATTTATATCTAGATTAATTTTTATATTATATTTCCCGTACTCTTTGATCGTTATTTGTTTAATTCTCACTTTGTAATTCAAATGCATTGTTATTATCATATTTTTAATAGATTTATTTGATAGATAATATATATAATTTTAGAATATTAGTGTGTGTAGTTATATATATAGGGGTTGGATCCCGTGTAAGCAGCCCTTACGGTGTAATTTGTGAGCAGAGAAATTATTCATAGGTACCAAGTGATTATTCGTGTGTAATAATATAATTATCCGTATGTACGAACAAATGCAATCATTCATATGTAACAAAATATTATTCATATGTATGTACGTACAAATAATCACATGGTACCTACGAATAATGTCATTATTCATAAGTTACTTTTAATCTCAACCGTTCGATCTTCTTTATCTGACGTTCCAGATTTGCTCACAAATTACACAGTAAGACTTGCTTATACAGGATCTATCCTCTATATATATATATATATATATATATATATATATATATATATATATATATATATATATATATATATATATATATATATAAAGAGACAAGAACAATGGAAAAAGGTGAGAAAAAAGGGAGGGCGTGGAGCATATGATTAAGGCAGAAGGTTGAAGCGTTGGACCATTTACAAAACTATAATGATGCACTACTAGTGGTGTAAACTTATAAAGTCTAGCTACTAGAAGACAAGCACGTACAACCACATGAACTATTTAGCATCTCCAATGTGCTATTCATTTCACTGCTATAAATTACAATATGTTACATTAAGGGCTCCTTTGTTTTTAAAAGAGAATAGAAAGAAAATGAGTTAAAATTTACATATAGGAGGAAGTGACGAAAATGGTTAGAGCATTATAAGATAAATAGCTATATCATCTCTAAAATTAGGGAATGAAATGTGAAAAATGTAACAAAAATAGGAAGGAGGATAATGGTAATTAATTAAAATAGTGGTAAAATGTTAAATTAAATATGAACTATATTCATAAAGGTAAATTATTATCTTTCTCTACCAAAAATAAATTGTGGGGGTAAAAGTGCATGGCTGAATACGTACTACTTGTAACTTACTCGTTCTTTTGCTAATACGAAGGGCTACCTACTTAATTAATGAGTGCAAATCATGTGTTGCATAATGTGTTTCCATTATGTTATGTCGATGAAAATAATTTTGTTTTTAGTTAACTAGTAAATATATTAGCAAATCACAATTAAAGTGTACTAAAATTAGAAAAGAGTATGAAATCGGTGATCTTCCTGGTATTTAACTAGTAAATATATTAGCAAATGATAGAGTGAATAACCAAACGTTTGTAGAAGTGGTCAATAACTCTCGAACTCAACTATCCAAATGAAAAGATAATTCATTATCCCAAGAGGTAAGATGTACCTTAATTAGAACCAATCTGGCTGCAAAATTTATCCTACATGCAATGTTTTATACTACCAACAAAGATCCACAACGAATTAGATAGAATAAATAGGAGCTTCCTTTGGAACAAAGAACCGAAATACAAACTACTCTGGTATGAAGTATGTAAAACTTGGAAAAATGGGGGCTTAGGAATAAGGAACACAAAAGATATAATATGGCACTTTAAATGAAGTTAATATGGAAAATCTTAGCTGAACTAGGAAATTCTTGATTTAAAATCATTACTGAAAAATATCTGAAAAATCAACAATTACTACAATATAAAAGATATGGAAGTTCATCTTGGCAATGGGAACGGCTCACAAAATTACTTGATACCTTAAAAAAGGGGCTTAGATGGTCGGTTGGAAATGGAGAATTTATTCACTGTATGAGTGTACGATGTATGGATTGGTAATAGGCCATTGGCAGAGTTGGCCAAAGATCGAAATAGAATTAACCCAAATCTAACAGTTGGTCACTTCATTGACGAGAACAAAAAATGGGACAAATAAAAACTAACTCAATTCATCAATGACCAACACATAACGGATATAATTAACATCCCAATATCTAGAAGTAACATTAAGGACATACTCCGTATTATCACTACGCCAGACAGACACTCAGGAGACGGACAATGGTCGTCGCCTGAGAGCAGAAACCGTCGCTAGAACATTGAAGCGACGGACGTCCGTCTCCTGAAGGGTTGTCTCATCAGCACCGTCCCTTCAGTTAAATGGCGACGGAATGGTTAAGTTCGTCGCTTCAGTTACATCCAAGCGACGAACTATTGTCGTCTCCTTGACATAACATTGACCTTTTGGGACGTGACCAAGCGACAACCTCTTCCGTCGCTTCAGTTCTTCTCAAGCGACAAACAAATGGTCCGTCTCTTGGATGTTATTTGTAAATTTTGGTTTTTGCTGACGCAACGAATTTATCTTTCTCCGTCCCTTGAATGACTTTCCTTTATAAGCCTAAAATAGAATCTATTATTCCCACCTGTACACACACCCTGCTCATTCATACAACACAACCAATACATAACATTCACAACACACAACCTGCACTTTACATTCACAACACACAACCTGCACTTTACACAACACATTTAAAAGCCTGCACTTAGCAATTGTTGCACAAAAACCTGCATACCATTTAAATAACGGGTGGTATACCACTCACGATAAACAACACTCACCAGCTAATTTACGATAGATTTGGAAGTTAAACACATATATACTATAAGATTAAGGCTTTCCTTTGGAAAGTTGTAAAGAATATTGTCTACCGACAGCGGCAAAGCTAGTGGAACAAAGGATCGGGATACCGACTACATGCCAATTGTGCGATCAATGTTATGAGGACACTTACCACCTATTTTTTTTTTTTTTGAGAAAAACCACCTACTTATTGATTGTGAAGTAACTAAAGGAATTTAAAAAAAAAATAGACGAAAAGATAGCAATTGAGAAGTTTACAAACTATCCAACAAAGCACTACGAACCTAACAAATATCTTAGAAGTTAGAACAAACAAAGCAAGATATAGGAATGACAGAAATGGCAAGGCTTGCTACCCATTTGGTGGAGTATCTGGTACTTTAGGAACAAAAAGGTATTTGAGAATATGATAATACATATTTTAGATAGACATTATAGATATAGTTTTAGATGCATTTAAGATGGGTTATTGCATGTTTTATAGTTATTTTGCATTATTACTCATTTAGGTATTCGAGTTCGGAATCTACACTATTTTGTGTTTATTCTGCAGTTTTACAATCCGAGCTTAAAGATGGGCTAAAAATGGCTGGAAAATAATGATTTTGCATGTGCTTAAGAGAGGCAAGGAATTGAAGAAGTATAAGAGGACCTAAGAAGAAGAGAATCGAGAACAAAAGAAGAAAAGGAAAACACAGAGGAACGACGCTTGTTGGTTTGACAGTACGTTCATTAAAACGTCGAGTTTATCCGATCAGTTTTATTATTATTATTATTATTATTATTATTATTATTATTATTATTATTATTATTATTATTATTATTATTATTATTATTATTATTACTACTTATACTTTCTAGAGTTTAGAGAGGCCGACAAACACACCGGCGTTCGTCTCCTTACTTCGGAGTACACTTTCAGTGACGGATTAAGAAAAAGTTGGTTGCCTGAATATCAGAGGCTGGACTCCAAATCACATTTGGCAACCAACTGAAAAATTTGTCGCCTCATTTGCCCTCAGGCGACGGACTAAGTTTAGGCGGTGAACAATGGTAGACATACGGTCCCCTTAACAGAGATCACAACCATATATGTGAGAAGTACTCTGTCAGGCGACGACATAAACATAACAGTCCGTCGCCTGAATGTGTACTCGTTAAATGACCAGTTCAGGTGACGAAAACTTTTTGAATTTCTGTCGCTTAAGTGGGGAAAAGAAGGGCATAAATTGCCATAATTAATACTATGTAATTAGGTGATCACTTTAATTAAAACCTAAGTTCGTCGTCTGAATGTGTTATTTAGGTCGACTTGTCCAGCGACGTACATTATATAAAAGCTCGTTGCATGAAAGAGTGCAAAAAAGCACAACCAACTTATTTAATGTTGTGACTTGAGATGACGAATATGTTACTAAATTCGTTGCCTAACATAGTTCCAAAGAAGTGTAGCGGTCTATTTAATACCGTGTCATTCACATCTTCACCTCTTCACCATATTTCCGCATAATTTCATTAAAAACACTAACACACCCTCAAGAATATATACTTGCATATCTTCTTTCTTGGTTTGTGGTACAATTAGCATTGTTTATTTCTTCCACAAAATATGACCGGTTATTTGATGAGCTATATGACTAATGCTTTATGTATAAAAACCCCATGCCATGATCATGCTATCGATAGTTGAAAACAGAAGAGAAAATGGGGGTAACGCTGGTGGGACAGTTACTTTTGCGGATTGCATGTAACTTTCATACATACTTTTGACCTACTTTTACCTCTAAGCCATGCTTCTTCATAGTCTATATATGCTCTTTTTATATATACATATAATTCATCCAGTTGATCGAGTAAGCTGAAAACGAGATGCATGTGATATACCTGTACTGCCCCCTCCATCCTATTCCTATTCCTGACCCGCCCCTGTTTCATTGTACACCTGCAGCTTCAATTGTGTCATCTCCTTTCATACATTTATATATATCAAACTAGCAATTATATATATATATATATATATATATATATATATATATATATATATATATATATATATTACTATTATCTTAATTACTCGGACCATGTCCATTTACCATACACTATTTTGTTATGCAATTTTCATCCATCCCATATATTGTTGAGCACCTGCTAAAAAATCAAGCCTCTTTTACAACATTGCTTTTTAATTATACACGGTGTCTATATATTTCTCACGAAACTCGATCTTATATACAATATTTAGGTTAATTTACAATAAATAGATCAATACAACAAGATGGAATATATATTGGAATGTGCCAATAAAACTCCAAGGGATGGAAAACGCAACAAGATATATAATTATTAATCTAGTATATATCGATCTACAAACTTTTCATCGATTCAAAAAAATCTCATCAGATTTTACATGTATATGCAGCAAAACATATATTCAATTCAAGTACTGGTTGTTGACACACTCAATCAAAAAAACTTGTACTTCGATCAAGCCCAAAAAAAAAAAAAAAAAAAGTGGCAAAAAGCAAACTCAAAACCTAATTAACAAAATTAAGCAAGCAAATAATTAATAATCAATACCAAGAGCTAAATTCACTAATTAGCACTAACAATAAGAAAGCTCAAACCCTAAAACACATGAACTTGCCCTAATAATACACTCTATGCTCTTAACCACATCCAACGAGCTAGGCCTCACATTAGGCTCCTCTGCAGTGCACTGGAGCGCCAAGCTCATCATCTCCACCATCTGCCTCCGGTCGCTCGTCCTCGGACCCTTTATCGACGGATCGATCCATGCATCGAGATGGCAGTCCGAGTAGCAATGCCGGGCCCACTCCACAATTCCCCGACGGGCCCCACCATGCTCCACGTCAGACGGGGATTTCCCAGTCAGCAGCTCGATCAGCATTATGCCGAATCCATAGATGTCATTCTTGTCCGTCGCCAATTTGGTCTCCCTTGTTTCTGTTACAAATTAATGAATTTGTACTGATTGAACTACGTTGCATGAAGCTATCTATAGATAGTGCAATGATTATATATGCTACACTTATATTGTTACAAGTCTAAAGATTTATAACATCCTTAAAATTAAAGATTCCAGTAATGATTAGTTTTTATAATTTGTACCAAAGTTATAATGTTATACATGGTGTGATACCTGGAGCAATGTACGGTGAGGAAGCGAACCATTTAGGCTCCATGGATCCCATCATCGCCATCGTCGAGAGGCTGAGGCGGAGCTGAGCTTCACCGGCTCCATCTACCAAAACTCTCTCCGACGACAGCTCACCGGCCAACATGGGTGAGGAGAAGCCACGGTGCAGGTACCTCATAGCTCTGGCCACCCCAACCGCGGCCTTCTTCCGCCTCTCCCAGCTCAGCCCATGGAGAGTCTCGCATAGCCTCCTGGCGCCGCCAGTCACCCCTTCGTAGACCAAGAACAACCCACCATGCTTCTCCGCTCGACACACTCCAACGACCCTCGACACATTCCGGTGTCGGAGCTTACCTAGTCGGAAAATAAGCTCATCATCATCTTCGTCCCCATCCTTTACACTACTCCTCATCGGTTGTCTCTCGACAACAAACCCAGCCACCACGGTTGTTTGAGTGTCGTTGTCGAGAGACGATAGAAGATCGGGGATTGAGATCGACCTCGAGGCCTTGGAGTTGAAGAACCCAACCTCCCAGATGGACCCATCCGCCTTCCTTTCGAACTTGATTAGGCTCAAAGAGGAGGTTGGGAAGGGGTTTTGGGTAGTTTGCCACCTTTTCTTGAATATGAAGATTGCAAGGCTAGTGATGGCTATGAATGCAAGAAGGCATGCAGCCACCAAAAACCACCAAGCATTAATGGTGCCTTGTTTTCTTGGTGTTGTTTGGTTGCATGGAAGTAGGCCACTTGCAACATCCCCACCACACAACTTGTTGCCTAAGAAACCATAATATTTGTAAGACTAAATGAAACAAAGCAAATTAAACATAATTATATCGATAAGACCGATCGAACTGGAATAAGAATAATTGATTACCGGCTATGGCGGTGAAGTTGATTGCGAGGAAGGCTCCGGTGGAGGGAAGAGCGCCATAGAGGTGGTTGAAAGAAAGGTTGACCTGAGTGAGCGAGTAGGCGCTGCCAAGGTTTGCCGGAATCTGGCCGGAGAGATCATTTTGGGACAAGTCGAGCTGGCCGAGGACGGGAAGGGCGGCAAGGCTAGTCGGAATTTGGCCGGCGAGGTGGTTATGATTGAGATCTAAGGTTACTAGCTTCTTGCACGATGCTAACTCTGTCGGAATGATGCCGGAGATGGAGTTTTGACTGACCTTGAGCACCATCAGCTCCGATAGCCTGCCGTAGGAGGGAGGGATCTCGCCGGAGAAGCTGTTCTCTGATAGGTCCAGATTCTCCAACTGGCCGGCGCTGGAGGAGAAATCAGGTAGTGGACCGGAGAAGCGGTTACTCGCCAGATTCAGCATCTGGAGCTCCGGCATGGACCATTTGATCTTTCCGACGTCACCGGAAAGTTGGTTGCCGGAGACCTCGAGGAAGTAAACAAGTGGCAGAGCGGTGAATCCCAGCGGTAATTCGCCGGACAGTCGATTGTTATGGAGACGGACGCGCTTTAAGCTTCGGCACTGGCCTAAGCTCTTCGGTATTGAACCTTCTAGAAGGTTCGAGAAGAGGATGAGTTTGAACAGCCTCCCTGAACGGCAAATTCCTTCTGGAATCTTCCCGAAGAGCGAATTCGTTGACAGGTCAACGACAGTCAAATTGTTCCGCTCCCCGAGATCGTCAGGAATCTCGCCGGAGAAATTGTTGGACCAGAGCTGGAGAAACTGAAGCTTCGGGAGGGAAGAAATTCCCGCCGGAATCTTCCCTGTCAGGTTATTACCAAAAAGATGCAACACCTCCAGATCCCGGAGATTCGAAACGCTCTCAGAAATCTCGCCGGAGAGATAATTTTCGCTGAGATCGAGCGATTTCAAGCCCGTGATTGAAAAAATCGATTCCGGAATCGAGCCGCTCAGCGTGTTTCCGTACAAGAACAGGTTCTGGAGATTCGTAAGGTTTCCTAATTCCACCGGAATCACGCCGTGCAGCTTGTTGTAGACGAGATCGAGGTGTTCGAGGGAGGTCAAAAGCCCTAAATCCGCCGGGATTTCGCCGGAGAGGTTGTTGTAACCGAGGTAAACCAGCCGCAGGTTCCGTAACCGCCCAAGCCCGCGCGGGATCTCTCCGGAAATCTGGTTTGACGCCACCGTCAGAAACTCCAACTCCGTCAAGTTCGTAACGGAAACCGGGATCGTCCCCGTGAGCTCGTTGCCGCCGACGTCAAAGTGGGTTAACGCCGTTAGGTTGCCGACGTCAGCAGGGATTTCGCCCGAAATCATGTTGTTGGAGAGGTCTAAGGTCTGGATAACGGGCCGGGCCGGGTATGGCCCGGGCGGGACCCGGCCCGTGAGGTTGTTGGCGCTGAGGTTGAGCGATAGGAGGGAGGGGGAGGAGAGGGCGGCGGCGGGGACGGTGCCGGAGAGCTGGTTGCCTGAGAGGTCAAGGGAAAGGAGGTTTGGGAGGAGGAGGAAGAGGGATGGAGGAAGTTGGCCGGAAATGTTACGGCCGGGTAGGGCGACGGCGGTAATGTTGCGGCCGGCAGCGTCGCAGGTGACGCCGGTCCATGAGCAGAGTGGAGTGGAGGTGTTCCAGTTGGAGAGGGTGTGGAGCGGGTCGTGGAGGACCGAGGATTTGAAGGCGAGGAGTGCTTGACGCTCGTCGTTAATGGCTATCGAGAAGTTGAAGAAGAAGAGGAGGAGAAAGTATTTGAGCTTGAGCATGGTGATCAAAGGCTAGGGTTCATTGGTGGTTTGTAGTTTCTCTTCACCTCATGATCAAGAAAGAGGAAGAAATTTTCTTGTGTTATATATACACACTCCACTAAAGAAGTGGTAACAAGATTGAAGGAATTTTTTTAAAAATAATAATCAAGACTCAAAGGGAATAATGTGCAAGTGTTGTTTGGTAAATGTCACGAGTTTGATATGGTTTTAAGTGATTAAAATCTTCATATTTGTTACACAATTTGTATAACACTTCGTTTACACTGTTTATTGTACTCAATTTTATTTATTAAAGGATAAAATTTTACTCTTAAAAAACGATAAAAACCAATCACAAGTTGGTGTAGTCGTTATGAGGCTACATCCTGCCAAGTGGTTCGAAACTCGAATCTCTTTGCAAAAATGGAGTCGCTTGTAAGTGGGAGGGTCAACCCATTAAATTGGTCACTCGGTACCCGATTCAGATTTAGAGCAAATGAGTCGATCGTACTAGACTAGGATATAAAAAAATCATTGTTTAATTCAAAAATTATCAATCAATCACAAATGCATATCATATGAAGGGCTATAAATATTGTAACACATTATCTCAGTTTATGTAACATAATAATATATATAGTTATTGTCAAGTGCTACTTGTACGTGTATGTTATATATACTATAACTTGTTTGACGCACCAAACATTTGTAACAAAAACTCAATTTAAAACGTTTCTAGGGGTGGGCATTTCCATCTTTTCAATTAATTGAAACTTAATTCCAATGCAGAAGTGGCTATATCTTAGCATTTGTACCTTTTAAATTAACAAGTGATTTATCTCTTTGTTAGAAGCTTAATTCTTTGAAATTAAAATTGAGAATGTCCACCCCTGACCCTAATAATTTTTTATCGCATGATACAGAATTGTTGAAGTGTCACTAGAATAAAAGAGGAGAGAGTTGCATGAGAGGAGTGGCAATATTATATATATGCAAATGATTTTTTGTTCAAAGAATGAAATCAATTTATCTCTATCCATATTTTTTTAGGGTTTGGAAATTTTGAATGGGAATTGAAAACGGAAACTAACTTTCAATTTGGACGGACATAGTTAGGGGAAAAAAGCCTCTTTTCCTCTATTCATGATGCCACCACAAAGAAGCAGAAACATAAAAAAAAAAAAGAATGAAAATGGAAAAAGGGAAATTAAAGAAAATCTGTCTTTTTGACTGCAACTTTAGGACTTGAAATTGATCCACCATTGTTAAAGGTGTCTGGAGGTAATAATTGTAACAGTGATGGCTGTTAATAAGCAAATTTTCAATTCCTGCAGTAATAAATTATGTAGCATCTGAAAGCTTATATAGAGAACAAAGATTAAAGTGTTAAAAAGAGATAAAAAGATAGGTTCATAAAACTTACCTGCCCAGAACAAATTTAACATTGCATATGGATCAGATCAACCCCATCTTTAATTTGTACTTTGGTTTTACCAAGATGCAGACAAAGGGAATAAAAGCAAACACCCAAAAGTGTAACTTCTTTTATTTCTATTGGCTCTAATTCTAAGATTCTGTATTTATATGTCTTTTTATTTGCTCGCTCTTTGTTGCATATTCCATACAAATTGATTTTCATAATTTGGTATCTCTAAACTATACCATAACTACTGAATTTTCTTAACATTTATGGGAACTAACAAGGAGGTAGATCATGTAATTTCATACTCCATTGTTTGTAAATAAGTGACACTGTTTCTTAGAACAGTAAGACAATAAATAAGTGACTTTTTTAATAGAGTTTTTTAGGATGGTAAAAACTATATAAAATATTAATTTTTTAGCTATTTTTTTCAAATAATATTATACTTTTTAATAATAAATATAATTTTATTTTAAAAATAATTAAAAAATAATATTTTATATAATTTTTACCATTCTTAAAAAACGTGCACAACTTAAAGAGTTACTTATATACAAATAGAAAAAACGTGCACAACTTAAAGAGTTACTTATATACAAATAGAGGGAGTATAAAATATCAAAATTTTGATTAGTTTTTCTAAATAATATCGATATTATTTTAAAAAATTAATTAAAATTTATAAATTTATATAATTTTTACAATCCTAAAAAAACATGTATATATGACTTTAAAATCACTTATTTATAAACGGCAAATGGAGAGATTACTTAGTTGGTAGTCGTCCACGTTGAGTCGAATCAATCTAACTAACAAAAAAGAATAAATTAAAATGTTTTCTTACAAATTTTAAACATATTATTGTATTTCAAATGAATTTGTATCTTTACTTAAGAGAGACAAATCCTTACCAAAAATAAATCCCAAATTGGTAAAGAAAGTCTAAGTCTATATTGCGTCCTAATTAATTACTAAATTTTTCTAAAGGGGAAAAAAGTTAATTAAGGTAAATTTTACTCCCTCTGTTCTATAATTCATGAGTTTTTAGCTATTGACACATAAAACATTTCACTTTTTAAAAAACATCATCATTTGACTAACTTTTTCATAAAATTTATTATATTTTAATACCCTCTATATATTTTAACCAATTAAAATCTCTTAAAAAGTAAACAACACACAAATCAATATAAATTATTACCATTCCCTACCGAAAAACATAAAAATCATCTATTTTGAAACAAAAAACATCCTCTAAAAGCTAATGTATTATGAAACTAAGGAGTACAAATTTGTAAGAAATATTGAGCTTGAACTTGCTATAATTATCATGAACTCTTGGAGTTGAATTTAGATAGACTTGACCCTAAACATGATTTGAATTTTTATTGTACTAGTAAAATTTACAAACATGATTTGAATTTTTATTGTACTTATTCATACTTTCAAGACGATTCAATGATGTTGTAGATCAAGTTTGAAGGAATAAAGCTTTTTCGGCCAATTCATTTACTTTACAAAGTACCAATTAATGATGATCTTTAAGGTAATCAATAATAATTAAAATTCACATAATCATGACATTCTTAAGCTTTTACGGAGTATGACCTAATAAATTTTCAATTCCACACATGTGTGGAAGTCATTAATATGCTGTTGGGTACATTAACACACTTGGACCAAATTATGAAGCGTTGTTTCACACCACTATTTGGTTTTCAAAGTAACGGTCACAAAAAGAAAAGGAACATAAATTAACATAGTTATATTTTTATTTTTATTTTTACAATCTCGATCAACAATAAAGAAGGTTTGTTGAGATTATCAATTAGCACAATATATACTCCGTATATGATTTTCTTTTTAAAGATTTGGATGGGGCTAATTTCTATTAGATCAAAAGTATCCTCGCGGATGAAAACATAGAGGTGTCAATCTACCCGAACCTTTGGGGAGGCGTCAGAGTGGAAGAAGCGAGAGATGTGGTCAGCACATCTGTTAATCTCCCGAAAGCAATGCGACAGACTAACATGCTCAAAGGACCAAAGCAACAAGAGAATGTCAGTGATGAGCATCTCGATTTCTCATGAGCAAGAGCATCCCTTGATTGTGTTGATCACAGTAAGGTTGTCGACGATCACCTTTAATGTGAATGCTAGACAAATTAACTCAACTCATTCTTCATTTAGATGCCCAACAGAAGTCCCATTGATTCAGTCATGAGCGACGACCTGAGCACAAATTGCCTACCTCCACAACCAAATAACGAACCCATGTGGTCGCGAATAGGGATGGCAACGGGGCAAGTTTGGGGAGTACCCTCCCCGTCCCCATCCCCGTTGACCAAAACTCCCACCGTCCCTGTCCCTGTTCGGGGATTGAAAATTGTCCTCGTCTCCGTCCCTGCCAGGTCCCGTCCCCGTCGGGGAATCCCCCTACGTCTCCATTTAATGTCCTCCCATTTAGTTTCCCCGCGGGTTTCCTTACGGATTTCCCCATCAAATTCCCCGATATAAGCTTCACATTAGTTTAATATATAAGTTTATGCCTACCTCAAAACATATTAAACTTTAAAAATAAAAAAATATAATATAGATAGGTTAATTGATAACAAATAATAATTAAAAATATTAAAATAATACTTGTACAAACCTTTTAAAGGTATTTAACGGGGTCCCCATCGGGGATCCCCGCAGGTTTCCTCATCGGGTGGCGAGGCAGGGTGGGGACTATCATTCCTGTCCCTGTCCCTATCCCCATCCTCGTGCGAGGAATTGTTTTTGACTCTGTCCCCGTCCCCATCCCTATTTATTTTCCTTATCCCCGTCCCCATATCAAGGATTCCCCACGGGGATCGGGGAATCCCCGGCTCATTGTCATCCCTAGTCGCAAATGATGAAACCTGCACTAGAAGTACCAGAGTAGTTGTTACTACCATCGAAATTTATTTTGAATGTTCATTCAAGTAGTTTATTCCATCGTAGGTGTCGTTTCTTTCGGATTTCTATACTCCTTATGATCTATATTATCAATCATAATTTTCTAAGTAAATATAAAAACCCTTTTAAAAATCAATTTGGCAAATCAAAACTTTGTAAAATATTAATCTCTCCATCTCACAATTTAAGTCATTTTTTATTTTTCCACATAGTTTTAAGAGTGAATGGCACAAACTAACCCTAAAATCGGATTGCTTTGCACCCATAACCCACTATCCAAATAATTTGCAAAGGCTAACCCTCCCCCTTTAAAAATTTGCAACCCAGCCGGTAAACTTACCTGGAGTAATCGGTGGAGAAATTAGGTAATCCCTCTCTGCCTCTTCTTTCCTTCGCTTCTCTCTTGCCCCAAATCTCTCTCTCAGTCTCGAGTGTAGTCCACAAGAATGGTATCGGAGGCGGGGAGAAAAGTCTTCGACTCTAGGCTGGAGGGTTCGGCGTTGGAAGAGTGCGGATTGGAGAGAGATGAGGAAGGAGGAGCAGATCTGAGTTTCTCTTCGCCTTTTTTTTTAACAAAGTGTTGGGTTGGGAGACAGTACAATGAACTGGGCATGGAGGTGTGCCTTATCTACACCGCTCTGTGCCACACCGACGCCTACACTTGGGGCGGCAAGGTCTTATTACTTCTCCTACTACTTGTCGTATTAGTATTCCTTATCCGTAAATAAGCAGCGCAGTGATTGGATTGATGACGTCGCTTACTAATGTTGTTTCGTCTGATTGTGTTTGTGCATTGAATGACTTACTGAAATCGAAATTTGATTACATTAGGTTTTGGCTTAATTTGATTGGCGAAGTGGTATCACTACAAAAAAAAAACATATTAGCAACGGTTTGATCCCGTGGCACAAAGTGAATTTGCTGTGGCCAAAAGTGGCTAGCAACGGCTGTAGCCACGGCAACTGAGGCGTAACCAAACCCGCGGTGGCAAAAAGTTAGGGGCCACGGCAACAGCCGTGGGGAACGTCCTAGCCACGGTTAAGCGACGGGTGTCTGTAGCTCAACTATAGCCCTGATGCGAGCGACGGTGCATGGCCGTGGCAAACATTTATTATGGCGCCAAAAGAGCTAGAGTTCCCACCATAATTTGGCGCCAATTTTACGACGGACGCTGCCGTGGCAAAAAAGTTGAAGTCGCCAGGGAACGAAATTTCCCACCAAAATTTCGCGCCATATATTGCGACGGTCAATGCCGTGGCTAAAAGATATTCAGAGCCGAAATGTTCCACCATGTTTTGGCGCATTTATTTCAACATTTGCCACGGCTAGGTGCCGTGGCTAACCTATTCGCTGGACGATCTTCCGAAATCTATATGCATCCCCCCAATTGCGACGGCTAGGTGCCGTTGCCATGGGTTCTGGCTTTTTATCCCCGTTTTCCTATTTCAATATTCATCCCACGCAGGTGTAAGGAAAGCAATACATGGGCTACAATCATTTCCCAAACATATCAACGCCAAGCAAAAATACATACCATACGCATACGCCAAACAAAAGTCTAAACCCCATTTTCATAACAAAGCATAACAAGTTGTTACATGTAGCAATCCAAAGCTAGTAGAGCACCTGACCATGTCATTCAGTAGCAAAACAAAAGTCTAACATGTAGCAAAACAAAGCATAACAAGTTGTTTTTCATAGTTTGATTTCGATAGCTAGTAGAGCACCTGACCATATCATCAAGAAGAGTGTTCTTCATCTCCATCCATGATTGTGGGTGACCCGTTCTGATGATCATCACCAGTAGGAGATAAGTCAAGTTCTTCATCTCCATCCTTGAATGTGGCTGGCCCGTTATGATGATCATCACCAGTAGGAGATAAGTCAAGTTCTTCATCTCCTATGGACTCCTTTAGATGAACACTTGTTGTCTACAATCCAAAAAACACATAATTGGGATAAGTTTCGAAAGGAATGGTTCAAGACTTCAAAATAGTAACACATAAAATTAGTACGTAGATGAAAACTTATTGTCTATAATAGAGTAGGAGCTGATAAGTCTTTGTTCTTATTATTCTGAGTGAGAGTGAGGCAAATCCCTAAAAAAAATTGATTATATTCAGTTCCAAGATACTTAATTCCACTAAAATGCTAACAAACCTATATTTGATTCAACATGGTATAAGCCGACATGATCTAGCAGCATCTAGCAAAGTTATTTGTTCAAGCATGGCTGCAATATATATAAAAAAATGATAGAAATGAGGATGATATATAAGAACTAACCGGCACTTCTGATTGTGCAGTGACCCTATCAGTGGTCCCCATAGCCAGCATAATTTCATCTCTAAGAGCATCGAGTTTCTTGTCAAAAGTGTCTGCAGTCTCAGCTAACTTATCGACGAGCTTTTGGATCATGTTGTCATTGCTAGCAGGGGTGCTTGATGATCCAGTATGAACCAGCCGAGGAGGGGCACTGCAGCCATAAGTCCGACAATACCCATGACCATCCTCTCCAATAATGTCATGGAATATCTTGTCCTTGACTGCTACAAGTTCTCGCTGATCCTCAGGTTCCTTACTCAAGAGGTCGTTGTAGTCTTTCTACAATAACAAAACACACACATGAAATTATAGAGCTCTTGATGGGTACTACATTAGGTCATATTGGGCATTCATATCCCATTTGTTCATTCACAAAAGCATATATAGAAACTAGAAAGAAAGGACAAATGCATACAAATGCAGGATCATTGCAAAGCAAGAAACACATCATACTTTAAAAGAGATCGAAAAAGGACAAAGAAGAGAAACTGAGACAAAAACAAGGAAGGAAGGGATGTGTACAGCTAGAAAGGTTGAACTTACGATGGCTGCAATAACATCTGGGTCATCTGTTTTGCGAGATTTGATCCACACACTCATTTTATCAACGGGTTGGCCACTTTTTTGAAGCTACTCAGGAAAACAACAACAAGTTACAAGTGCAAGTGAATTATGAAGAGGGAAACAACAACCAAGGGACAAATACATACGTACCTCATATTTTACTTCGGCAAACGACTTTCGTCCAGTCACATGTGATGGTCCATGCCTATCTCGATTCTTGGAGTTTTGCTTTGCTTGTGCCTATATATATAAAGGGTAATAATAGAGATTAGAACACCAGCATAGAACAAGGCGATGGTAATAATAGAGGTTAGAACACCAGACAAATAAAAAGGGCGATAACATAATGTAACTGATCGAAATACATTTTGGTAAGAAAAGCAAACCTCATCCTCAGCAGTACGCCAATATCCAATAAGCGAAACCCACTGCTCTGGTAGAACATTCGGAGGGTGCTTCGAGGCGAGGTTTGGATCATCTTTAAACGGGGTGAAGAAGTTTTTCTTCGTTTTTGACTTGAAATCCTTCCACATGCTGTTGCAAGTTCTCAAGCAAACCTCTTTGTAGCCTTCCGGGACATTCAATACATTTTGCTACAAGATCATAACAAAATTATGCATAAAAGCTACTGTAAAAATATCTTCAGATGCAGAAATTTAAGCTACTGTACAAATTAAGGGTTTGTAAGAAAAATAAACGAAGACAAATATAAAAAATCATTTAGGAATAACAAACCCTTTTAAGAGGAATCACGTAAGAGAATTCTATAAATTAAGGTGTCACCTGAACTTCTTCCCATATGCGTTCTTTGATAGACTTATCAACAAAGGACCACTCCAGATTAGTCAATGGAAGCTTATGACCATCGCGCACTATAATCCCTAGCTGAGACTTCAACAGTTTCGCATTTTCTCCTACTGGCTGGAACATCTCATTGAATTCCACTGCAAATTTACCTCCGGTGTTCCACCCGGGTAGACCCTTATTGTGGCCTCTAACGTTGCCTTGTTGTTGGTCACCTTCAAACATAGAAATTATGAATGTTTGTAAGGAATGCAAGGGAATAATAGAGGTTAGCTTTCCATCCTATCAAATCTGATAGCATGGTCAGCATTTACAGAAATACCTCACTTGGATATGATGATTAAGAATAATATCTGGTAAAGTAGGAACCTATCATCTATAATCTAAACTACATGTTCAGTTTATCATCAAAACACTTAATGTAATGAAACATACTTGATTCCAAAGGACTCCCAGACTGAGTCATTGATGCTTGCAATTGTTGTGGAGGAACAGGAGCTAGAGCTAGATTTGTAACACTACCGGCAACTGAGCTATGAGCAGCAGATGAGGCAGAGCTATGAACAGGAGCTTGTGAGGACTGCGAAGAGGAAGAGCTATGAGCAGCAGATGAGCTAGAAGCAAGTAAGAACTCAGACATTGTTCGCGGTCTACCGGGTCCACCCTTTCGTTTCTTCATGGTCACCTATATGAAAAGGGAAATTAGTCTTGCTGAAATTTAGCAACAGAAAGAGGCATCAGTTTTATATAAATTAAAACAGGGGCATTTTTTGAATACTTGAAAATTGTTATGGTGAGAACTATAACCTCCTACTAAGCATCGCCATCTAACTCATCATCAACATCCACACCCTCCTCATCTAAGTAGGAGTACTCTTTGGATTCCACTTCTCCAACATTAAGCCAACCTTGTCCAGAAGGATCCGGGTTATACCACACTTGTCGTTCTTGAGATGCCAAGATAAAAGGCTCATCCCCAACCCGGTCATGAGGGTATAACAATCTTCGGAAGTTTACTAAAGTGAAGTTAAAGAGGTCCAACTTCACACCGGTTGAAGGATGTGCCCACTCACACCTAAATAGCACATAATTGATATCTACGGAGTATGTAACCTTGATAATATCAGTTAACTTCCCATAATATGATATATGATCGCCTTCTAAATACACCCCGGAGTTTTGCCTTGTTCTTTTGTTGTCCACACTTTTAACACGAAATACATAACCGTTGGATGTGTATGAGGTTAGCCTTGTTGCTGAAGGAGAAGGAGGGAAAGACAAAGCGATAATGTCCTTCGGTATGGCCACATCCCCTGCCTGTAATGCTCCTTGAACCTATAATATAAAGCTACAATGAGGACCAAGGTAGCTGAAATTATTCAATAAGTGTAGGTGTACACATATGATCTCCAACTACAACTCACATGTGTCTGGAACCAGTTCGGGAACTCATTGAAATGAGTTAATGCAGACTCCTCGGGCAAAGTAGGATTATGATGTTTGATGGATTTGAGATGTTCTCTTCACAAATCAAAAAAGAGAAAGGGTTAAGAAGATTGATTCTATGTGTACATAATCCAACTGAACAAATTCATTCTGAATTTGAGTACACTTACTCTATATATGGGGTGACCGCTTCTGTATGAAATAGCACCCATCGATGAATTTGAGAACGAGTCACCTCTGGAAGAATGAAGCCCTTTCCCCGCTTCTCATCATCAGATTTCCTTCTTGGAGGTCTATTGGACTTGGTCTCCACATCTCCCAAGTATTGAGCACAAAAATTCATGCATTCTTCCATCAAATAACCTTTTGCCAGCGATGTTTCGGGGCATGCTTGTTGCCTAACATAATTCTTCAAAGTCAGCAGAAACCTCTCTATTGGGTACATCCACCGAAACTGTACAGCCCCTCCGATTATAGCTTCCTCGGCAAGATGTATTGGCAAATGCTCCATGATATCAAGGAAAGAAGGTGGGAAGATTCTCTCAATATCACAAAGAGTTGCGATGATTTGGGAACGTGCTTCCTCCAACTGTACACGCGAATTAGTTTTGCAGCACAACACTTTGAAGAACTTCGCTACATCAACCAACACAGAAACGACGTTGACTGGCAAGGAGCTCCGTACACACAATGGAATGAGTTGTTGTATAAGAGTATGATAATCATGGCTTTTCAAACCTCCAATGGAGCGATCCTTCAAATTAACCTTCCGTGCAATATTTGAACATGAACCATCCGGCATTCTTGCTTGTGATAAACCTAACAAGAACTTGTCTTTCCCATCATTGTCCATCTCAAACTCAGCTCTCTCGTAATACTCATTACCAGCCTCTGTCTTCTTCACATGGTAGTCCTTCCTAATTCCTAATTCTTCAAGGTCACGACGAGCAGAGACATTGTCCTTAGTTTTACCTTTAACTCCCATTATGGTATGGAGAACATTTTCAGCAAAATTCTTCTCGACATACATGGCGTCTATGCTATGGGGTATCAGGTTGTCTTTCCAATAAGGTAGCTCGAAGAAGATGCTTTTTTTCTTCCAATTATGCTGTTTTTT
This sequence comes from Persicaria maculosa, assembly GCA_963922045.1. Lineage (NCBI taxonomy): Eukaryota > Viridiplantae > Streptophyta > Magnoliopsida > Caryophyllales > Polygonaceae > Persicaria > Persicaria maculosa. Next base: position 35,291,043 of record OY998269.1, on the reverse strand, counting down.
TTTTGGGATCCTTTTCTGGTTTCTCGGGCCCCATGAGTTGTCTCAAGATGATGTCCTCCCTTTTGTATTGAGTAATGACATTGAAAGAGTCAAGCTGTGCAAGAACTTCATCCCCACTCATTCTAGGAGGGGCAACAGCAGGTTCACGTCCAGTATAGAAGGACCTCGCATCTCTCCTGTGCTTGTGATCATAAGGCAAATACCTCCTACTCTTTCCATAAGACCACTTGTGGCTTGCTTTTAAATATGTTGCCCCTGGCCTTATGTTGCAATTCGGACACCCATATTCACCTTTAGTACTCCATCCAGATAAATTTGCATATGCTGGGAAGTCATTGATAGTCCACAACAATGCAACACGCATGTGAAACATTTGATTGGTGGAAGCATCAAATGTTTGTACACCCACTTCCCACAACTCCTTCAACTCTTCAATTAAGGGTTCCAAATACACATCTATCTTATCACCAGGTCCTTTTGGTCCGTCAATAAGCACAGATAGATACATGTATGGTTGCTTCAAGATGTACATTGGAGGCAAATTATATGGAACTATGATAACCGGCCATGTACTATGAGCAACATTTTGATTTCCAAATGGATTAAATCCATCGGAGGCAATACCTAGTCGTACATTACGAGGATCAGCAGCAAAACTCGGGTGTTTCACATCAAGATGCTTCCATGCAGGAGAGTCCGCTGGATGCCTATACACACCATCATCTACACGATTCAAGTCATGCCATTTCATGAAGGTAGCTGAGCGTGCTGTTGCAAATAGCCTTTGTAAACATGGTTTGAGCGGGAAGTATCTAGCTTGCTTTGCAGCTCTGCGTGACCCAGATTCAGCCCCTCCAACTGTTTTCCTCCAGCGAGATGTCTTGCACACTAGACATTCGTCAAGGTCTGCATCTTCCTTTCGAAATAGCATACAACTATTGGGGCAAGCATCCATGGTTGTGTATGTGAATCCTAAATCAGTCACCAACTTTTGCGCTTGGTAATACGATTTAGGAAGGTTGACCCCATCAGGCAATGTCTCTTCGAAGATCTCCAACAACTCTTTGAAAGAGTTGTCTGTCCATCCATGTAAACTTTTTGCTTGCAACAGTCGAACAGCAAAAGACAAGATGGTGTGCTTCTTAGAATTAGGGTATAAAGGTAGATTTGCACCTTCCATCAACTTCAAAAACTCCTTAGTCGCCTCAGTTGCTCCAGCAGTAGCACCCTCCCTCTCTTCATCGCCACTTAGATGTCGTATTGTAGGTGTAGATGTCACTCCAATTGCATCTTCAACTAATCTAACCATATCCACGTCCATGAATCCATCTGATTGTGGTAGCACTTCATCCGGCCGCACTGGTTCCTGAATCAGATCAACAACGGTCTCACCATGCTTAGTCCATAACTTATAGCTAACCCAAAATCCGTGGTCTTGAAGATGCTTCCGCACAACATCTCTAACATACAATGCCCTATTTTTGCACTTTCTACATGGGCAATAGATGCTGGAACCAACTTGCTTGTTAGCATAAGCGAAGTCTAAAAATTCGTCTAACTTTGCAAAATAGGGGATGGACACTCGAGTTCCCCAGTCAATCCATGACTTATCAATAGGCATTGTAGTGTTAACACTACTTATTGACACCTATTGCCAAAACAAATATATAGCCAATTCATTAGTATGCATCGAAGCAGACAAATCAAAGGCTTATAGTAGCAACTAACATTTACAGCTGATGGTTATAAGCTACTTATGGTAGTTCCAATTTTCAAATAGAAGGATATTTGCATAAAAGCTAATAACATATATTCGTCACATGTGAAATAATGTTATAAGGAATGCCATAAACATAAATGGAAACAAGAAGTACACAAAAACAGTGGGCACATGTTTTATTCTGGATATATGTAGAAAAACTAATGTTTTTTTTTGTCTTTGTGTCTACTCAATTAGGAATAATAAATATTCGTCACATGTGAAATAATGTTATAAGGAATGCCATAAACATAAATGGAAACAAGAAGTACACAAAAACAGTGGGCACATGTTTTATTCTGGATATATGTAGAAAAACTAATGTTTTTTTTTGTCTTTGTGTCTACTCAATTAGGAATAATAAATATTCGTCACATGTGAAATAATCTTATAAGGAATGCCATAAACATAAATGGAAACAAGAAGTAAACAAAAACAGTGGGCACATGTTTTATTCTGGATATATGCAGAAAAACTAATGTTTTTTTTTTGTCTTTGTGTCTACTCAATTAGGAATAATAAATATTCGTCACATGTGAAATAATCTTATAAGGAATGCCACATGATGGGAGCTTTAATGGTGTACATTACTTGATTTGAAAAGGAGCTGTAATGGTATAAAACAGTGGAGGGGGACAACTTATGAAGTGATAATATTAGGCTTTTAACTGTTTTTGGTCTTTCTTCCTTTATTTCTAAGAATTATTTATAACTTTTTTTAACAAGTGATATTGTTATGCCTTTTTTTAACGAGTGATATTGTTGTGCATTTAAGAAGAAAAGGATTATTATCTAAGTATTACTTAGAGTTACTTAGCTTATGCTTTTCATAAATTATATTCAAGATTTTCTAATAATCATTTATAATATATTTGTGCTACAAAATGTCTACAAGTTCCATTGAAACTGTAATTGTATATGTACACTTTCACCTTGACACTACTGTACAAAATAAAAGAACAACACATAAGATGACAATTGTCACAGAAAGCAGCAGCTATTGGTGTCCACACTTTGTGTCATTTTTCCACATAAGCATCAGCTATAAGTAACTTTGATTTTCCCAGAAAATAGGCAAGGTTGCTACTGTTTTGGGCATGTCTGAATTTTTCAGAAAACCATCAGCAAAAAAGACAAAAGACAATTTTCTTTCATTATTTCCATAATATTAGATGGTTCCTTCTGCTTTTTGATCTTGGAGGTCATTTTTCAACAAAAGCATCACATAAAAAGCATAAGTGTTAAGTGGTAGAGAATCTATGTCAGTAAAGTAAAAGACAAGGTTGCATAAAAGCAATCCAATTTTCCAGAAATAGACAAGTTCCCATAACAGCATGCGTTTTTCACTCTTACAGCAACTGTCTTTCTTCCTTTATTCACTGTTTTTGGTCTTTCTTTCTTTATTTCTAAGAATCATTTATAATATGACACTTGTCACAGAAAGTAGCAGCTATTGGGGTCCACACTTTGTGTCATTTTTCCACATAGGCATCAGCTAAAAGTAACTTTGATTTTCCCAGAAAAAACCCAATGTTGCTACTGTTTTTGGCAGGTCTGAATTTTCCACAAAACAATCAGCAAAAAAGACAAGAGACAAGTTTCTTTCATTATTTCCAAAAACCATCAGTGTTACAGCAACTGGCCGGGAGCCTTTATTCACTGATTTTGGTCTTTTTTTCATTATTTCCAAAAAAATTTGAGTGTCACAGTAAATGAGACAATTTTCCAAAAAAGTGAAGATCACATGTTGAATAGTGGGATGAATTCAACATAGAAACCCCTTATATATGCTACCCCTTCAGAATATATATCTATCCATCCATTATCTTCCATCCTTACCATTATATTCTCTCCCTCAAACAAATGGCATCATCATCTCGCCGCCCTCCCCGCTGTGAACCCATCATTATCAATTCAGATAGCTCTGACGACGGCTCAGAAAATCCAAGTGAGCCACTTAATTTTTTTTTGTTGAGCCATATTTTGCAATGTGTGTGATTATATTAATGTGTTTATTGATTTCATGTAGGACCACAGCCACTCCCAACATACAATCCAGGTGCCTAGGTGGAGATAATTGGTGCAGAAAATGGGTTGTTGGGGTCGTTTTATGAGGCCACTATTACCCGTCGAGTGGATCTCACCCACTACGAAGTGGAATTCATAACCCTCCAAGACAACAAGGGTCGAGGACCTCTAATGGAAGTAGTGCAGGTTGGTCGAATCCGTCCTCGTCCACCTCATGTGGCCTACGAAGCCTACCAGAGGGGGGACCGAGTGGATTGTAGAGCCCTTGATGGGTATTGGTCTGGTCGGGTGACAGATGTGGTCTGGGAAGGAGGCGACAGAAGTCTCGAGGTTCACTTCCCACTGACCGGGGATACTCATATGTATCGTACCTTCGAAATGCGCCCACACTTGGACTGGATTGACGGCAGATGGTCTACTCAGCCGCACTTCCGCTTCATGCTACGTTAAACTTCTATTTAAGCCTTGTTTGTTATGGTTCTTTGTGTGTTTGGTTTGATCTTATTATGTTGTTTGGACAATTTTAATGTGTGTTGTATTGGTTTTATCGTACTATGTTTTATGGGCTACAATGTTTCCTCGGCAATCTTCATCCATTGTGTAACCGGGTGAAGTTCATTTCAGTAAGATATGTAATGGCAGGTGGCACTTGAGTGGGATGCACAATCAAGAAAAAAAACAAGGTCTAAAGGAGGAAGATTTGAGAAGAAAAAGACGATTTAGAGGTTGCAGAAAAAGGTGAAGAAGCTTCAGGCCTTTCAATGAAGAGACTGAATGTGGTGCTATATTGACTCCCAAGGTTCCAAGGTTTAAAGGTTTCTACAGTAGAAGTTTGGAATCAATTAGCCTTTAGCTTTTGGTGAGTCATTGACATTTTATTTTGTTAAAAGAAAGGTTATACAGCCCTTGAGTTTGTCTACGAAAACCTTTAGTTGCCTTGTATTTTGAAACTTCTTGGGTATGTGTGTCCTACAAGCCCTTGTTCTGTTGGATGCTAATGTGTTTTATTGTAATGTTTTAAATGTTTCTATGATTGTTGTGTACTCCTAATTTCTCCTGGTAGGACTGTTTCCCTGACATCACAGCTTCTTATTTCTTCTTATTTTGCTTTTAATCATAGGATTCCTAAGGTCTTGCCTAGTCTAGATTTGGTAATCAGTTTATGCTTCCTTTAATGCTTGGTGTTGTATGGGTTCTCCCATGATTTGGCTTCCTCAGTTTCATTGTTTATTTGTTTTTCTAATAATTTATGTTATGTTTGGGTAGTAGGTAATGGAACCCACTAATTTATGATGGCTACACATTACAGTCAAGAAGAAGGTTTTTATGGAACCCATTAACTTTGTTTGCTGAAATTAATCTACTTCACACCAGTTACACACCCTCGATTCTTTTTAATTGTTTTATTGATTGTTTAGAATAGTTCAAAAGTGCATAACATATATAACACTTGCATTTTCTGTACATAAATTATTTATTTAGAATACAATAGAATCAATCATGAAGCAGGTCAATTTGCAAATATATTTACATAAAGGGAAATCAAATAATAAGTTTAATATCAAAGATATAGTTTTTGGAGATATATATGAAATCCTAAATATAGCCAAGAAGTATTGATTGTTGTTGTGCAGGGGAAAATGATAGGTATATCATCCCCACACCTTGTCCATCCTCCCTCCAACTTGCTTTTCCTAATTTCTTTATTTATAACTGTTCAAAAAATTAAATAAAATGATTTCAAGTTCTATTAATTTATTTATTCGGTTTATTTAGCTTAAGCATCCAAATTAAAAAATTATTTCTCTAAATACAATTACATGAACCTAATAAAATATTCAAAAGAAGGTTAAATCATTGTATTTACAGGAATCTTTTCCAAATCAAAATATTTATATATCTACTGTCTTGGTTACAAAATCTATTACAAAGTATTTATTTATTTATTTGTATACTCCATAGTTGTTTTTTTATAATAAATGAAAACTAGGCAAAGGATTGATGATCCAGAGTTTTTCAGTGAGCCAACTTGCAGCAAATGTGAAGTTTTTTCAGTGAGCCAACTTGGAGACTGGCAGAATAAACAACTTCAGCACATATAAAAGAAGAGGTGGGAGAGAAATGTTGCATGAGTAACAAGTATGTACAAATTATTCATCTAAATCTCAGAAATCTCAGACACCCAAATTTCATAAACAGAATAGCATTTTACCCACACAACCCAGCAATTATTCATCTAAATCTCATAAATCCAAACTCATAAAACAGATTAGCAATTATTCATCTATATCTCAGAAATACAAATCTCATAAAACAGAATATCAATTATTCATTTACATCTCAGAAATCTCAGAACACAGAATAGCAATTAACAACACAAACATGCAATCCCCTTTACTCAAAAAAACAGAATAGCAATTAAGAACAAGGCACCAAGCGAAACGAAATTTAGAGAGAAATGAGATTAACCCGAATACGAGGGCTGAAAACGAAGTTGTTGGAAGCTGCAATCGAAACCTACTCTCCACTACAGACCGCTCTCCTCTTTGTAGCCTTCAATACTGTTTCGGGAACAAAACCTCATGAAAAAAAAAATTCCAATCAGTAACATAGCACCAATCGAAAGCAAATCAACAGAAAAAAGGGATTGAGACAAACCTTGGTGCGAAAAAGAAGTTCGTAGAAGATGCAATCCAAACCTACTCTCCACTACAACGACCGCTCTCCACTTTGTAGCCTTCGAAGCTGTTTGGGGAACGAAATTAAATCGCTAACAAACCCCAAAACGAAAGGAAATCGAAAGGAAAGAGTGATTGAGACGAACCTTAGGCGACCAAGAAGTTCCTGGAAGATGCAATCGAAACCCTATGGCTCAATCACCGCTTCTTGGAGCTGCATTCGAAACCCTTGGAAGCTTCTTTGGGAGTGAGAGGGAGTCGAAGTGAGCCCCCCACCACCGGTGTCTGCACGGCTGAGCCCCGGCGTCCGTCTGCAATCGAAACCCTTCGACCCTCTTTGGGAGTGAGAACGCGGGAGGGAGCGGGAGGGAGATGACGAGGGAGGGAGAGGAGGAGTCTTTACCCTTCCAACCTTTTTAGGATTTTATTTTATTTTTTTTTAAGTTGGTTTACCCTAGCTACGAGGCCGTCGGGCCGAGGCAAATTTGGTGCATCCACAACATTTTTTGCCACGGCACCGGTATACCGTGGCCAATAGGGTGTTGGAATCGCTAGCTACCATGAGGCTATAGCCCAACAGCCACGGCTAACCCTTGCCGTTGCTATGCTATAGCCAATTTCAACCCAACAGCCACGGCTAACCCTTGCCGTTGCTATGCTATAGCCAAGTTCTATCCAACAGCCACGCCAAACCCTTTGCCGTTGCTACGAAGAGTGGCTAATATGTTTTTTTTTTGTAGTGTATGGATTGTGTGAATAGAGCGGATTATATGTGATTTTAAAGTGTAGAGGCATGTGACTTATTTTCGATTGGAATTACTTCATGTTTCTTATAATATACTCCCTTGTATTTTTAAGAGGATGAGATATTAAGGGGATAAGGATTATCAAAAGAAGACCAGCAATTTATCAAAAGATTACATTAGGTTTTGGCTTAATTTGATTGGCGAAGTGGTCTGGATTGTGTGAATAGAGCGGATTATATGTGATTTTAAAGTGTAGAGGCATGTGACTTGTTTTCGATTGGAATTACTTCATGTTTCTTATAATATACTCCCCTGTATTTTTAAGAGGATGAGATATTAAGGGGATAAGGATTATCAAAAGAAGATCAGCAATTTATCAAAAGATTACAGCAGATATCCATCCACATATATCTGGCTTCACATGCCTTCTTTTTTAATAAAGTTCAGACAGGACATAATGCATAGAAATTTAGACTAGGGAAAAAAAGAACCTTGTTGAAAGCAGACATGTAATCGGATTGTGCATTAGGCCATTTCTTGGCATCAAGCTCCATGTTTGATATTATTACTGTTGAAAAGTTTATGGCTTTAATTATATGTTACTGCCTTTCATAAAAAAAATGTAGCTTTGATAGGTTATTTGGAAAGTATTTAACAAAAGGAATTGCATGATTAATGTTTCAACTTTCAAGTTCAGCTCCTATGGTGTGAATTCTATAATCGACAACCAATTGTTTTCTACTTTTCGTATGAAAGTGAGTTGCTGCAAAGTGATTTCCTTACCGAACCAAGAGATGAGATAAAGGAACGTGAAGCAGCAATAGAGCTCGGAGAGAGGATAGAAGAACATGAGTTGTTTCTAGAGTTCTTAGGTTCAATATGCGAGACTAAGCAGGAAGTTGCTAGTAAGTTGCAAGATACAATCTCGCTTTTGTCTTCTGATATTGAAGAAGTTATGAATAAGCAAAGAGCTTTTAGGCGAAAGGGGGGTTTTCCATCAAAAGAGGAGGAGACTTGCCTCCTGTATTCATATCACCCAATGCTACAGACGGTTGGACCTGAGGAGGCAACTAGCCAGAGCCTAAGAAAAAGAGGGAGAGTAGGACTAGAGATTATTGAGCATGATTCCCATACTAGTGAGAACTATGCGTCGGAGAGGAGCTTGGAGAATCAAGAAAGCCTTCTTTGTAAGAAGGCTCGGTTGGTTAAATTAGTATTATGGTTGGATGTGGCCTTTATTTATTGCTGCGATGGAATCTTGTCTTTTCGATACAATGTAATCAATTGTGTCTGTAATTGGTGAAATCAGTATTATGGTTGAATGTGGTTAGCAAAGTATGCGGTTATCAAAGCTATGTTTTGAATGACATGTTAATATAATTTTATGTCATGTATGCAGGATTTGAATGACATGTTAATATAAGTTCATGTCATGTATGCAGGATTTCCTTTGATCGATCTGATGTACCAAAGCTATGTTTTGATGTGTACAAACTATGCTGCGTTTTATTGTAATGGCTGTCAATTAGAATATGGTATACCTTTTACATTGTTTGACTAATTGATGGTGGGATGGATTTGATTTCATTGTCTTTTCTTATCTTATATTATGGTATACCTTTTTCACTGTCTTTTCTTATCTTATATTGTGGTCGTTTCAGGCAAACCAAGCATGAGTGACATAAAAATTCAGTTGTGTGCTCTCCATTTTAGTCATTACTATGGCGTGTAATAGCACTCAATCAATAATAACAACTCAAATGAGATGTTCTCTATGCTTTCTATATGTACGTGTGGTACTTTATCCATCTTGTAACCTGTTTTGTCAGTAGATATGTTCAAGCTTGAGCAATTCGGTTTTTGAGCATGATAAATTCGCTTTTGACACTCAGACGAGTATGAAACCCAACTAAAATATCATAGTTAGATCTCTCAATCGGGTTGCACAAGTCGAGTTTATGTTAACCATGATGCTCCTCATGGATTCATCTCCAGGATCTGAAAACATATATTGGACAGAAATGTATCAGATTCAGTGTCATAGTTTATTAACATGTCATTTAAAGATGATGTACATGACATGAACTGCTATTAACATGTCATTCAAATACGATGTACATGACACGAGAAAAGCGCTAGGGAGAGGAGCGCTCGGTCTTCATCGCCACTTGTTAATGTCAGTATAAGAACTCGGAGATTTTGATCAAATTAGAAGGGAGAAAGAAGATTTTGAGTTTTCGTAAATGAAGCTCTTTATAGTCATTGAATAAAAAGGAGTTAGTTTTTAATTAATTATTAATAAAACATCATTCAACAAGTGTTAAGTAGTAACAAATAGAGAGAACGAGGTCACATAACAAGGAAAAAAACTGAACAACACGTAAGACAAGAATCAACCAAAATAAGTCCAGTAAACAACAATAGGGTGTCCAGTAGGGAATTGCAGGTGGGCAGTTGATTTTTACTGCTGTCATGTTAGGTCAATCTCATATAAATCAAATTTACTCACCACCCATCTATTTCATCATTCCAGCCTGACACCCTCAGCGTTTGTACATGACACCAGTTAATATTTACATGACGTGTCATGTAAAACAATTCACGTGTCAAGTAAAACAATTCACCTGTCAAGTAAACGATTCACGTGTTGAATAAAACAATTCACGTGAAAATACCTTATGTGTCATGTAAATCCGGTATGGGTGACATGTAAATTCAGTATGGGTGACGGGTAATTATATGATGATCAATCAGTTAAACTTGTGAATTGTTTTACTTAACACATGAATTATTTACTTGACAGGTAAATTGTTTTACATGACAGGTGAATTTTTTTACATGACATCTGTGAGATTTACCCAGTTCCATTAGATATCGATATTTTTTTTACAAAATTTTACCCATGGGTGTAAACTATGGATATATGATATTATATTTCTTTTATTTGTAGTCAATTAAGTATATCATTCGCGTGCATTTTCCCCTTGTTTATTGTTCTAGTTCAAAAATTTATACCTTGTAATTGAAGTTCTGCTTTGAAGACAAGCAAATAAGTTGCAATGAGACAAAATGCAAAAAACCCACAATGGTTTGTGACAGAAGAAGACATTAAGAGCTTACCGTGTTTTCTGGTTTGTTCTTTTTCGATATATTCTGTTTCTGATTTTCAGGGTTCCACCATGGTTTCCGACGAGGTTCAATTCTCTTTCTCCGGTAACCGATAGCACACCCCCGTCCCTAGTTCATTTTCATGTCCCCGGAACCAGCACTTTGTTAAAAAAAGAGAAGAGATTGGATGCTTCTCTCTTTTTACCTACCACCCGTCTATGTTCTAAAAAACGCTCGGCGGATGCTTGAAGCAATTGGATGAGATGGAAGTGATTGTCGGGTTTATGCAAGCTGCTGAGAGACTGAAAACGTCACAACTTTAACTGAACGATCATATATAATTACCTGTCAACCATACTGAATTTACATATCACCCATACCGGTTTTACATGACACATACTGTATTTTACTTGACACATGCATGAATTGTTTTACTTGACACGTGAATTGTTTTATTTGACACATGTCACCCATACCGGATTTACATGACACATAATGTATTTTACTTGACACATGAATTGTTTTACTTGACACATGACATATATAATTACCCGTCAACCATACTGAATTGTTTTACCGTCAAGATGGTTGTAAGTTTCCAACAATTTTCGTCTCACCCTTCTAAATGATACCATTTTAACTGTGAAGTACACACTTTATGACAATCTATAACGTGAAGAGATGACAATTTTATTTAAAAAATTGTCTTCACCTCTCTCTTAAACCCCTTTTCCCTCTCCTTCTCTTCACCTCTCTCCATTGAAGAGCTCTATTAAAGAGCTTCTTTCTTCTCTGATTTCTTTGTCTTCTATCTCTCTTCTTCCTTCAATTTTCTTCTGTCGAACATATGAGATTATTAGTATTGCATCCTATCCTCTTGAAATAACGACTTGTCTTGGTTGAACTAGAAGTAAGCGTCATGTAAAACTAAAGTAAGCGTCATGTAAAACTAAAGTAAGTGTCATGTAAAACTAAAGTAAGCGTCATGTAGAAAGAACACTTGGAAGTAGAAACCAAATTTCTAATGTGGTCTGTTGTCCCGTGATCAGGACATCAGCTCTAGTCTTGCTGCTTTAGTATAAATGATCAAAATTCATTTTTATTACCAACGTTGATATCATAGTTTCATATGCATATAAGGTTAATTCAATATTGTAATATCAACTCTATTCATTTTGTGATCCACCACCACCATTTCCCTTCCCTTCTACTTTCCCTCTCTCCTCCTTTCCCACTCTCTCATTTTTTCTAGTTCCATATTTATTTTCTTTTAATCTATAAATCATTTTGTACTTTTCTTTCTCTCATTCTTTTCCTCTCTCCTCATTTTTCTCTCTCCCAATTAATTCTCCCTCTCCTTCTCTCTATTCCTTTCCCTCTCTCCTCTTATTAATTACTCCTTTGACTTTTCCACCTTTTTCTTATCTTTTATCCTCTCAGTACACGCACACTCTCTCTCTCAAGTACTTTATCAACATTTTTTTATCTGAAGTCGATGGTGAATCTGTTTCTCCGATAATTCTTGTCCAGTCAATTCCAATAGGTGACATGTCGTTTTGCTTTGGGTGTCCAGGTAAAACTAACTCCTTACATGTCAACCTGCAAATAGACCCTCCGCCCACTTGTTGTTGCTTTTTCCCTCCTCTCTCTCCTCTGCACCTTTACTTCTGCTTTTTTCCATCATCTCTCTCCTTTGCAACTTTACTGTTGCTTTTCCCTCTGTCTCTGTCTCTCTCTCTCACCTGTCCAGCTGTCAATCACAGAATGTCCAGTCTCCCCCCTCATTACCTGCAACCGGTTGAAAGTGGAACCCAGATAACCGGTTTTGTGCAATTTTTTTCCGGATTGGGTTAACCTTGCAAACTTTCCCAAAAGTGGGTTAGTTTAGCAAATGCCCCTAGTTTTAATAAAACATTTCACTTTTTAAAAATATCAACTATTAAATTATCAACGTTTATTATATTTATTATAATTTCATATTTATTAGTAGTAGATATGAAATTATAAAAATAAGAAAAACGTTCTAAATAATAAATGACTTAAATTTTAAGACGGAGAGTGTACAAATTTATGCACATGAAATTTGATGGTAAAAAATGAAAATTAATAATATTTTTTTGGGGCAATTCAAATATCTTGTCAAATAAAATTTAATTATCATATTTACTTTAATTACTGTATTATATATATTTGTTATATAAATTTTTGTTTTTTATTTAGTTTGAAATTTTATTATGAAATCACTCACATAAAATAATGTATGGCATCAAACATTTGGAGTGAGATCCAGTACAGTAACTTGATCTTAAATTTTATGGATAATTTTTTAATAAAAAGAAATTAAGCCATTTATATGAAATTGTGTGAATTTGAAAAGATCACAACTATTTAATTAAAATATGTAAGTAGTTGTATTTTGGACTGTAAAATAAAATCCAAGAAATAGGAGAAGGCGAAGTCGGGAGCACTCTTGAATCTTGGCAGGCCTGCCGTTGTCGAAGAGAGGGGTCCAGCCACTGTCTTGGTCCAAGGAATGAAGGAATATACAGCTCTTTTAGCCCCTCTCTCTTTTTTTAAAAATCCTTTCTACTTTTATTTTTCATTTCATTTTATGGGTTTCCTTTTTTTTTTGGTGAATTGGTAATTTGGCTTTTTTTGAAAGGGATGAAGGTGAATTATCCGAGATCAGATAATGAAACAGAGTATATTGACTTAAAGTTTTAACATTTATGTGAAGAGAATGGCATTCAAAGATATTTTATAGTCCAAAAGACACCATAATAAAATGGTGTTTCAGAGAGGATGAATCATTATGTTACAAAGAATGCTTGTTGCATAAGATTGCAAGCAACGCTTGAAAGAGTTTCTGGACAAAAGCAACGAGCATAGCAATCTATTTGATAAATAGATCACCATGGATTTCTCTAGACGGGAAGGTCTCTAAGGAGTGTTGTACAGGTTAATATTTAGATTTGTCGAATCTGAAGATCTTTGATACTCCAACATATGTTTTAATTCCAAATAATGAGAGAACAAAGCTGGATGCAAAGTGTAATAACTGCATCTTTTTGGGCTATGAGGTGTAAAGGGTTTCAATATATTTTTGGGACCTTGTTGCAAAGAAATGGGTAATCAGTCGAGATGTTGTATTTAATAGGCAGTATTAATTTGCTTCAACATGCCAAAGAAGGTATGTGGTTATAGGGGCTGATTATAATACGGTGGAGGTGGAGCTTGGTGAAAAGTCTGACAAATGAGACATCAATTCTCCTATAAGAGCAAGAAGTGAGCAACAACAACAACAGGTGGAGATTCTTGTTTCTTGAAGGACTAAGCACATGACATGAACTCCAATAAAATTTGGTTTTGAAGAGATGGTTAACTATACTTATTATTGGCAAAGATGATCCACCTAACTTTCAAGAGGTTATTTAGAGTCATGCGAAAGAAGGATTGGTAAGTGTTATGGCAAGAGAGATTGAGTCTCTTAATAAGAATCTAACATGGAAGCTAGTTAGTCTTCCGATATAGAAGAAAGTTGTAGAGTACGTGCAAATGGGTGTTCAAAAAGAAACAAGATATCTCAAACAAAGAAGGGGCGATGCATGCTTAGTAGCAAATGACTAGTCACATAAACAGGAAACTAATAAGGATGAAATATTTTCCCCTATGTCCGACACACTTCCATTAAATTGATATTGGCACTGATAGCTAGTTGGGATCTACATCTTAAGTAAGTAGATGTGAAGACTTCTTTCCTTCATGGTGATTTAAAGGAAGAGATTTATATGGAGCAACCAAAGGTTTTTGTCCAACCTAGAAAGGAACAACATGTATGCAGTTTGAGAAAGTCATTGTATGGCTTGAAGCAGGCTCCTAGGCAATGTTACAAGAGGTTTGACACCTATATGCTTCAGATTGGCCACCAAAGATGTGACTATGATTGTTGCAGTTATGTGAGATATCTTGATGATGGTTCCCCCTTTTCTTTTTCTACTATATGTTGATGATATGCTCATTGTTGGGAAAAAAACATTGACAATATTGTTGAGATGAAAGACTTGTTAGGAAAAGAGTTTAATATAAACGATCTTATTCGCAGGGAGAAAAATTCTGAGATATTTTGGCCATCTCAAAAGAATTACATTGAGAAACTAATTGGCATGTTTGATATGGCAAAATGCAAACCTGTTAGAACTCTTTTGGTGAACCACTTCAAACTCTCTTTAACATAATGTACAAAGTCTGCCGACTTCGCCGGCCTATTGAGGTGTCTGGTCTGTCCGACCCTTGAATTATTTCCGAATAAAAAAAAATAATGTCCAAAGTCTGATGAAGAAATTAGAGATATGTCCAAAGTTCATTATGTTAGTGTAGTTGGTTGTTTGATGTATGCTATGGTGTGCACAAGATCTGATTTAGCCCAACCTATTAGGCAAGTCAGAAAGTACATGTCCAATCTTATAAGAGAACATTGGAATGAATGTAAGTGGATTCTCAAGTATTTGAGAGATACTGCAGACCATGGGATCATGTTTGTTGGCGAGAAAGGTGGTCTTTCAACCAGAAGGCGTGTTGATTAAGACTATGCTGGTGATCTTGATAATCGGAGGTTCACTATGGGGTATGTCTTTGCTCTTATTGGGGTGGGGGGGGTTATTTGTTGGGGATCTGATTTGGAGTAAGTTGTAGCCCTTTCTAGTATTGAGGCAGAGTACATGCCTTTAGCAGGAGAGGCAGCCAATTCAAGGAGGCACAATGAGTCAACTATAATACATATAAACATATAATATATTTGTGTTAAGTCGGTTGGGCCTGATGGGGTCAAGACAAGCTGGAAGAAGATTGTGTGTGGGCCCATCTATGAAAGATATGAACAACACATTAACTCAATGAGTTTCCATCTCAAATCTCAATATTTTCTATTGCACTTACCGCATGTGCTGCGGCTCTGATACCATTTTAAAGTTGATTGGGCCTGATGGAGTCAAGACAAAGCTGGAGGAAGGTCATGTGCGGGCTCGTGAGTACGAAAGACATGGACAACACCTAATTCCAACGTGGTTCCATCTCAAAACCAGTTGATAATGAAAGGAGTAGCCCGTCAACCTTATATATCGTTTAATCAATCTCAATATTCCCGATGTGAAACAACCGCATTCCAACAATTTGAGTTTTTATTAATAATTACTACATAAATTACACAAAAAAAAATTACTACATAAAATTATACAAGGATACGCATATAATGGTGTACAGTATAATATAATGCACTCAATTAAATTGGATTGCGAATTTTATCATGCAATTATATAGTACATTTATAATGCATATAAACATGTAATATATTTGAGTTCGTTTTTAGTAGTAATAATTACTACGTACATAAAACTATATAAGGATACGCATATAATGGTTTTTTACTTTTGTGGGTATACTTTATGATAACTACAACAAGTGTTTAACCCCATTTGTCATCATCCTCCATCACAAGAGAATCACATTAATTAATTTATTGATGTTTGCCTTTGATCTTCACGATACATTCTCATTAATTATTACTAGGATTAATTGTACACTTAAAGCACATACATTGACTTGTCCTCCCCTTAAATCTTGCATAATATGTTAATTTTGCTGGGGCTTTATTCATGGTATCTATATAGCTTGTTGACGAAATTTTTTTTTTCAGGATTCCTTTTTTGTTTTATCTTAGTACAGTTCGATCGACTCAATCGCTCTACATCTAGATCGGGTACTGTGTGACCCATTTAAGGAGTTGGCTCTCCCACTCACAGACGACTTCAAGAGAAAAGGATTCTTTTTTTCTATTTTATTAATTAGTGTACAACTATTCACACGCATATAAATGCATACACATACATATATATAGACAATAAATCATATATACCCAACCCTTATTGTGTATCATGTTAATAAATCTGGGCCATTGAATTAATAAGATCAATGGATGAGATTAAAAAAAACTTTTGATTATTCGTTGGTTTTGGGAGATTGTTCATCGGAATGAAATTATACGGTGGTATTAATTGGGCGATTATTCGTTATAACAAAATTTATATTTTTTACACTATTTGTACAAACGAACAATTACATATAATTACAGATGAATAATCATGTGAAAACAGACGAATAATTTCTGCGTACACTATAATTAAGACATGTATAATTTATAAGGGTTGTGTATACGGAAACCAAAAAGTTATATATATATTACTCCCTCCGTTAATTAAAACTTGACGTTTTACTATTCACGCACGCTTTTTGAGGTGTTAAAAACTATATAAAATATTAACTTTTTTAACATATTTTTTAAATAATTTCATACTTGTTATTATTAATTATGAATTTATAAAAACAAATTTAAAAAAATATTAATATTTCATATGATTTTTATCATTTTAAAAAAACGTGCATGAATAGTAAACGACAAATTTTAATTAATAGAGGGAGTATTGATTATCAATACACTCCTCATATTTGATTACTTTAGCTAAAGCGGTTTGTGTAGTCTCTTGATGAGTTGTATTAATTAGTTACTCTATGGTAATAATAAGTGGAATTAGGCCACATTAGGAAACCCTCTTAATTAAGGTGTGCAATTAGGACATATAAGTCTGATCAGGGTTCCCAGCAAAACCAATTTAAATTAGGTAGAGTAAATCTGTGAGATTGAAAGATTGATGTAAAATCTTCCTTAGGGTTTTCATTCATTGATAAACATATATATATAGGTTACAAAGGTATTGGGCCTTATTGGGCACACTATACATGAGAAGACCTATGTAATCTATCAAACCCCCGCAGTCGAAACTGGAGGGGGTCGTACAGTGAGACTGGAGCGAAAATCAATGAACAACTGTCGAGGTAAACCCTTGGTGAATATATCAGCGTACTGATAGGAGGACGGGACATGTAGAACACGGACATGTCCAATGGCAACCTTGTCCCTGACGAAGTGGAGATCGAGCTCAATGTGCTTCGTGCGTTGATGCTGGACTGGGTTGCTAGCTAGATAGATGGCGGAGACGTTATCAGTGTAGACCAGAGTGGCCTTCTGAAGAGGGCAATGGAGCTCAAGAAGGAGATTGCGGAGCCAAGAGCACTCGGAGACAACGTTGACCACACCTCTGTATTCTGCCTCAGCGCTGGAGCGAGACACGACAAACTGACGCTTTGCCAACCACGACACAAGGGTGTCGTTGAGGAAGACATAGTAACCAGACGTGGAGCGACGTGTGTCAGGACAACCACCCCAATCCGCATCAGTGTAAGCAACAAGCTCAAGCTTAGAGGAAGGAGTGATCGTGGTGCCTAGCTCGAGGGTGCCGCTGATGTACCGAATGATCCGCTTCAAGGCCTGAAAGTGGGGTTCCCTGGGTGCATGCATAAACAAGCAGATCTGCTGAACGGCGTAACTCATATCAGGCTTAGTGAAGGTGAGATACTGAAGAGCACCAGCGAGGCTCCTGTACAATGTCGGATCATCAACCAAAGGACCAGAATGAGCACTAAACTTGTTAGATGTATCGACCAGGGTGGCGACAGGATTACAGTTAACCATCTTAGCCCGAGCAACAATCTCAGCAGCATACTTACTCTGTGAGAGAAACAGACCAGACGTATGACGCTGAACAACAAGCCCCAAGAAGTAGGATAACTGACCCAGATTGGACATGGCGAACTCTGCACTCAACTGCGAAATAATCGACGTCCGAAGAGCATCAGAAGAGGCGGTGAGAATGATGTCATCGACATACAGTAAGAGAAAGGCCATGTCTGAGCCTCTGCGATAGATGAACAGAGACGAATCCGAGCGGCTGCCAATGAAGCCTAGGCGTAGCAAATGAGAAGCAAAGCGCTGGAACCAAGCCCGTGGAGCCTGTTTCAGCCCATACAGAGATCGCTTTAGGAGACAGACGTGCTGGGGATGATCAGCATCAACAAACCCCGGCGTCTGAAACATGTAAACTGTCTCATTCAGATGACCATGAAGAAAAGCATTCTTGACATCCAACTGATGAATGGCCCAGGTGCGTGACAATGCTAAGCTCAACACCACTCGGATAGTGGCAGGCTTGACGACGGGGCTGAAGGTCTCATCACAATCAATACCTACCTACTGAGAACGACCGTTGACCACAAGACGGGCTTTGTAGCGCTCCAATGTCCCATCAGAGCGGAACTTGTGACGGAAGAGCCACATACATCGGATGACGTTCGCTTCAGGAGGGCGAGGGACCAGAACCCAAGTACCATTCCTTGTAAGGGCCCTGTATTCGTCGAGCATAGCCGCCTGCCAATTCGGGTCGAGAAGGGCTGTTTTGTGGGAGGTGGGTATGGGGGAGAGTGAGGTCGGGGAGGAGGCAGGGGGGGACTGTGAGGCGGCGGGATGTGCGACGGGCGCAGCAATAGGCTACGGCCGCGGCATGGGGGCGGCGGCCGCGGCCGCGGTCGCGGCAGCGGGGTGGGGCGAGGGTGGAGGGTGGGCTGCAGGAGGTGGCATGGCTGCGGCCGTAGCATCTTGCTGCGGCCGCGACATCACAACTGCATGAGGGGATGACGGCGAGTGTGTGTGGGAAGGAGAGGTGGGGCGATGGGTGGTGGTCATGGAGACTATCTGACGGGGTCGGAAGACACCGGAGACGCTGCGGGTGTGTGGTCTGGTGGTAGGGGGTGTTGGAGGTGGTGTAGGGGGGGAGGCAGGAGCACCGGTAGAGCCCTGGGGGAGAAGAAAGTGAGGGAACGATGACTCTGACTCAGACTGAGACACAGGAGGTGTAGAAGAGGGGATGAGAGGAGAAGCAAAGGGGAAGCGAGACTTATCAAAGGTGACATGTCGAGACACAATGAGCTTATGGGTCTTGATATCGAGGCAGAGGTAACCGCGATGATCAGACGGATAGCCGAGGAAGACACAAGGAGTGGAGCGCGGGTGAAGCTTGTGCGGGGCGGTGGAGGACTGGTTTGGGAAGCACAAGCACCCGAAGGTACGAAGGTGATCATACGTAGGCAAAGTGCAATAGAGGGTCTGACCTGGCGAGCGATGGTGAAGGGTGGTAGATGGGAGAATGTTGAGGAGATAACAGGTGGTGGATAAGGCGTAAGGCCAATAGGTGAGGGGAATAGATGCGTGAAAGAGGAGAGAGCGCATCATGTTGGTTATGGTTTTGATGATTCGTTCGGCCTTGCCATTCTGCTGGGAGGTGTAGGGGCAAGACAACCGATAGGAGATCCCATTTGCGGCGAAGAAAGAGTGAAAATCTTTGTTGTCAAATTCACGGCCATTGTCACATTGGAAGCATTTGATGGATGTGTGAAACTGTGTTTGGATGTAGGCATGGAATTTGGCAAAGACAGGAAACACTTGGGACTTGAAATGCAATGGGAAGACCCATAAGAAATGAGTGTAATCATCTAGTAACAAGAGGTAGTACTTGTGACCCTCCTTGCTAGGCACAGGAGAGGTCCATATGTCACTATGAATGATGTCAAAAGGAGCAAGGGTAGAGTTCAGGGACCGTTGAAACGGTAGTCGGACATGTTTGCCTAACTGACAGGACGAACATAGACTAGAGCGTAGGTCTTTAGGACAGGTGACAAGACTCTGAGAACAGAGGACATCTAGAACGGCAGCACTGGGATGACCCAGGCGTGCATGCCAGAGGCTGGACGATGATGCCGAGAGGGCGATCGGGCACGACTGACTGGACACAGGAGGTGGTGTGACAGGGTAGAGCTCCCCGGTGCTGTTACATCTCATGCGAGTAACCCCCGTAGTAAGATCGTTCACAGAGAAACCAAAGGGATCAAACGTAAGAGAAACGTTATTGTCAGTAGTGAACCAACGGACAGAGATAAGGTTTTTGACAATCTTTGGGGCAATGAGGACATTGTTAAGGTGTAGTGGGTGGGTTGGGGTCTGTAATTTGGCGTGGCCAATCCCTGAAGTAGCAAGACGACCACCATTGCCGACGATAATAGAGTGTGCAGGACCCTTAAAGGAAATAGATGAGAGGTTACCTGAGGAGTTCGTCATGTGGGAGGTGGCACCAGTGTCCATGTACCACGAAGAGTCGAGAGATGTCGGCTGCATAGAGGAGAAGGTGTGATGCGTAGCAGGAGCAGGCGGAGCATAGGCGTGATCTGACGATGTCAGATAGGCCTGAGGATCGGCATGTTGCAGGGTAGGAGAGCCGGAGTGTATCCAATGGGTGTTGAAGCCAGGTACCGGGGACCGTCGAGGGGCGGCGTTCCAAGAACGAGGGTCATGAGGCCACGAGTGCAGAGGCCGCTGCGTTGAGCCGCGTGCGCTGCAGATTTATGTGTTGCGGCCACTGCATATGCCGCGGCCGCAGCTAGAATCGGTGCTGGACATTTTTTTTTTGAGGGCGGCGCCGAAACCCTAAGCGTGGGTAGGAGGTAGGGTTTCGTAGAGCGGAGAGAGATATGAGGGAGGTGTGTTGGAAGAGAGGGGGCGAGAGAGAGGAAGGGAGGGAGGAGGAGGCCGGTGAGGGAGGCCGAGAGGGAGAGAGAGAGGCCGGTGAGGGAGGCCGAGAAGGAGAGAGAAAGTGCGGCGGCGAGGTGACGATGTCGGCGGCAGGAAGAGGAGGGGTGGGGCGGGAGGATCAAAGTAGGGTTCCGTGAGGAAGAAAATGTTGTGATACCATGTGAGATTGCAAGATTGATGTAAAATCCTCCTTAGGGTTTCCATTCATTGATAAACATATATATATATATATAGGTTATAAAGGTATTGGGCCTTATTGGGCCCACTATACATGAGAAGACCTATGTAATCTATCAAAATCTACCAACTATATATTAGCTTACGTTTCATGTCTTTTCATTGTGGTACACAGTTGTAATGCCTAAATAATCTAGATGCATGTAAACTAGGATCACATGGATACAAGTGCAATAGATGAAGTAGGATCTAGGATCTAGGTCTCTGGTGGCTCGAGGAAAGCTCGAGTCAAAGAACCGAAGGCTAAGGATCTTGGCGCCATTTCCTGAATGTGTTGAAGACAAAGCTTTAGCTCTTGTCTTCGGCCTATTACCGTACATGGCCCAATCCATCTCCCTTCCTCCGGCCCATGCTTCTGAAGACGCTCCAACGGCTCCTTTACTGAGTTGAAACACAGCGTTTTGCTTAATGGGGGCTCGACTATATAACCTCATCTTCAGAAACCCTAAAGCCGAGCCGGCTTCACTTTTGCTTCCGCTCACAAGAGAGAGAGAGAGAGAGAGAGAGAGAGAGTCCAAAAGCCCTATAAGGCGATTCTACAACGATCTGGTTTCCATCCTTGGTGAGCTTGAATCTCAAGTTTCTCACGAGATTCAAGGGGATCTTGCTCGAAGTAGGAAGAAGACGCTGCCTTTGTGCCCATAAGCCAGCTCTTCATCAACCTCCATTTGTCTTCATCCTCAGATGGAGTGAAAGGGAGTATATGTTCCTATTTTTTGTGTTTCTCCTTAATTGCTTTTGACTCGAGCCACTAGATTTGGAATAGTTTTTAGTTTATCTTTTCATATGTATCCATGATCTGTATTCGATTATACATAGTGGATTATTGGGTTTGAGTCTCTCCCTCTTGAGGCTCCGCAGAGTAGGGAAACCGAACTGTATCACCAAATCATGTCTATTCTCGCTTTCTCTTGTCTATATCATCATTTGTGATTCATCTCTGTGCTAGGGTTTAGAATGTTTTTACAACAATTTATTGTTTTACATATGAGAAATAAATGTGAGCTATTCCACACTAAAAATGAACAACATAATTAAAGACTACGGAACTAATATTTGTCATTATCAATTGATTTTGGGTTAAAATATCTCTAAATTTAGACATACAAGTTATTGAGCCATCAAACTTTGACATAATTTGAGACGGAAAATACTTATGTATTCCATACTTATTGGGGAATTGCCGTCATATTAATTACCTCACTATATCAAACTGTTATTAGTGAGTGGGTATTCAAGGCCACGAAGTTGTGCAATTTAAGGAACATTGTACCCACATATATCTGGACTCTCTGATAAATCAAAAGTTGGAAATTTTGTCATTAAAAAGTTGAAGATCGAGGAGGAAGATGTGTCTATTGCTAGTTTGATACGAGTCTAAATCAAGCATTTTTTTAACTAGTGAAGACCAAGTAAAGACCAATCGAGCTGGTGATTTGAGGCAAACAGGCCCCAAATCTGCATTAATCAACTAAAGGATAAAAAAAGATGGAATTTTGAGTGGAAAACATCCCTTTCAAAGTAACAATGATCCATCTTTCGGAGATGATGTTTGATAAGGAATTCATCACATTCATGGAACTTGTTTAACTGATCCATCTCAGATCTGGATCCTTGGAGTTTCTGTGGTTCATTTTTATCCCATTTCAAATTAAATTTATCTTAAATTTTAGGGTCAAACAAAGCATCAGTAAGATTTCGACACCTTCGAATGTGGTGGGGATTAACCCTAAAAAGTTTTGTTCATTCCTTCAACTGAATTGAGAAGTTTACCTTCTCATGCGCGCCCACTCTATCAGTGCGGTTTTAGACCCTTTTTTCAGGTCGTGTTCGTGTCTATTAGGGATAACGAGCACGTGGTGGAAGCCAGAGTCTGCCATGGGCATAGGCAGTGATGGAGCCAGAAACTTATTGGGGGCGGAATTTTGTTCAAGTTGTTCAGTCTCTCTTTGATAGATTTTTTCTTTAGTGGTTTAGCGAAACAAAACTATGATATTTTAGTTTAAACAACGATGTACGTTGTAGTTCAAAACAATGATTTTTTAGTTCAAAATAGCGAGATTTTCATTTAAAATAACAATGTTTTAGTTCAAAATAACACCATTTTTTGTTTATAACTATGTCATTGATTATTGTATATTTTTTCTCTTTAAACAAAAAAAATGATGTCGTTTTAGTCTATAACAACATTATTTTTGTCTAAAAAAAATTGTTTGAAACTTAACAGTTCAATATGTAACTTGTTGTTATCTTAGTATGCAATATGTGTAACAAGATATAAAAAAAAATTTAAGTTGCATAATTTCTTATCTAATTGTTGACTTAATTTAGTAATATAGCCTCTTGTTTTCAAGCTCTTGGGTTAAAATATATTATCAAAATATAAAGTTAAATAAAATAAAAAAGTATTATGGTATATTAAAAAGACATATTCAAATAATTAATCTATGTTTAATTATCAAACATTCATAACTTTTTACTCGAGTATCAGATTAAGTTATAATATATCAAAATGAAGCTATCGATGAGTAAAACGTATATAGGTTAACTGTCAGGTGAAAGGAGGGGTGAATGCTACCCCTTGCCCCTCCCCATCTCTGCCTATGGCCATGGGGATAGGCCTTTAAAGGTTGTTGCCTCGGACCCCGGTTCACTTAGAGCTTCGTAAATATGTGTGTGTGTCAGGGGTGGAAATGGGTCGGGTGATGGATGGGTGGACCCATTTTTTGACCCGACCCATCACAAAAAAAAAAAATTCACTCGGCCCATCACCCACCTGTCTAATGTTTCACCCATCACCCGACCCATCGGGTGAATCGGGTGGGTCGGGTGGTTAATCGGGTGAAAGAAATTTAAAGAAAATGAGTCACAAGATATACTCAAAAAATCATTCATATTCGATAATTTTATAAACCATGTCCACGAATGAATCTTACTAAATGAATAAAAGACTTATTCATACATTATATCACTATCCTTAACTTACAAAATTAGTATTAGAAGTTTAATATATATCAAACTAAATGAGATGAATTTAACTCGGTTACTAGATTTAAAATAAATCAAAAAAGTATAGAAAAACTATGTCCTTAGAAATCATAATCACGTGTCATTTCTTTAATATCTTTGCATAAAGAGGATTATTGTTATAAATCTCATGACAAATTGGTAAAATACGATTTCGTTAATCATAAATTAATACAGTAAATGCTAACAAAGTCGTTGGAAAGACCCAAATTGCTTACATTCTATCAGTATATGCAATACAAATAAAAGAAATTTTAAAAAGACATGGAGTTAAATAATGCAGGTTTATATATATATATATATATATATATAGGGTTGGGTTCGGGTGAGAAGGAGTGGTCCGGTAAGAAGGAAAGAAGCAATCTCATTGGTCCACATCTATTAAATTAATTCGAAAAAATACTTACCAGCGTACATGGCTAACTCCCTAGCATGCGCGCCTAGCTTCCCCCACTTGCATGTGGCGATTGCACACACGCGCCTCATTTATTTCATTCCGCTTGCAATTGCAGCAAAAATGGTGATGGGTTTGGGAATTGAACCGAAAACCTGTAGCTTCCCTTGCCACACACTAACCATTTTGGGAACTTGACTTTGTTAACTTTATTTTGTATTTATATTATTTTCCTCTATTTGTTAAAGGGTTTTATTTACCTAAACATTAAATCACCGCTTATAATATTTTTTTTCCTAATTGTAAATAAAATATTATCATCTAATTTAATTATTTTCATTTTTTATTTATTTTCTTTTAATGTTTATTTTTTATTTATTTATTTGTTTGTTTTTAAAATAAAATGTTTCATGAACCAATACTTTTTATTTGATAAACCACTATTCTTTATTTGATGAACCACTACTCTATATTTCATGAACCACTAGAATTTATTTCATGAACCACTTTTATTTACTTCCTGAATCACTTCTATTTATATGTGTTGAACCGCTTGGTTTAAACCCCTGAACCATTTGGTATTAAAACCCTGAACCACTTGATTTAAAACCCTGAACCACTTGGTTTATTTTATTTGTCAACTTTGCCTTTTAAAATAATTGTAATTAAATATCTTCATTCTTATTTTCTTTTTCTTTTAATTTATTTATTTCTTTGCAAAATGCTCATTCTTCTTTATTTTCTTTTAATGTTTATTTCTTAATTATTTATTTATTTTTAATTATTTATTTAATGAACCAATACCAATCTCTACTTACTCACTGAACCACTCTCTATTTAGTCACTGAACAAATCTCTATTTAGTAACTGAATCAATCTCTATTTAGTCACCGAACCACTCTTTATTTAGTGCTGAATCAATCTCTATTTAGTCACTGAACCACTCTCTATTTAGTCACTGAACCAATCTCTATTTAGTCACTGAACCAATCTCTATTTAGTCACCGAATCACTCTCTATTTAGTCATTGAAAGAATCTCTATTTAGTCACTGAACCAATCTCTATTTAGTCACTGAACCAATCTCTATTTAGTCACCGAATCACTCTTTATTTAGTACTGAACCACTCTCCATTTAGTCACTGAACCAATCTCTATTTAGTCACCGAACCACTCTTTATTTAGTACTAAACCAATCTCTATTTAGTCACTGAACCACTCTCTATTTAGTCACTGAACCAATCTCTATTTAGTCACTGAACCAATCTCTATTAAGTCACTGAACCACTCTCTATTTAGTCACTGAACCAATCTCTATTTAGTCACTGAACCACTCTGTATTTAGTTACTGAACCACTCTCTATTTAGTCACCGAACCACTCTTTATTTAGTACTGAACCAATCTTTAGTCACTGAACCAATCTCTATTTAGTCACTGAACCACTCTCTATTTAGTCACTGAACCACTCTCTAGTTAGTCACTGAACCAATCTCTATTTAGTCACTGAACCACTCTCTATTTAGTCACTGAACCAATCTCTATTTAGTACTGAACCAATCTCTATTAAGTCACTGAACCACTCTTTATTTAGTCACTGAACCACTTGGTATTAAAACACTGAACCACTTGATATAAACCTCTGAACCACTTGGTATAAACCTCTGAACCAATTAATATAAGATTCTCTATCTATGGATGCTTTGAAGGCTCGTAGTGAGTGATGGTTCAACTATAAAAAGGACTAAATCCATTGCAATAAAAGAAATTAAACATGTGGAACAAATATGAAATCATAATGGATGATGCATTTTAACATTAACACACTTATATTTCTCATGTATATCAGATGTTTTGGAAGCCTACCTGGCCGCCATTAAAGCTACAGCTATTCCAAGCAACTATTACTCATGACAAGCAACAAATTGACCCGGATTGAAAGCTTAATTGTACCTCTTCATCGTCATTATCACCGGAATCATCATCCACTTCATCGTCCTCGTCCATATCCCTGGTAATCTTCCTCTTCTTCACAACCCTACTTTCATCCTCCTCTTCTTCATCCTCTTCGTCCCCTTCACCTTCAGAGTCGGATCCCCTAGTGCGAACAACTGAATCGAAGCCGCCATTACTTCGAACCGGTCGACCCCTGCTGGAGCAATTCGGAAGCTTGAGCACAAACTTGAGCTTCTTCTCTCTCTTCCGGCCGCCGTCCTCCGCGTCGGTATTGTCATCTTCGTCGAACTCGAACTCGTCATCGTCGTCATCTAAGTAGTCTTCATCGTCGTAGTCGATAAGGTCGTACCTGACAAAACTCCGTCGCCGGAGGCTCCGACGAGCTTCTCGCCGCTCCTCCTCCTCTGTATCCGGCCGATGATGGCTTCGGTGGCCGGAGTTCGACTCAGCCGCCGCCCTAGCTGACAGATCTGCCTTCGACGGCCTGCCTTTCTTCTTCCTAACGATTTGACCCATCTTCTTTCTCTCTCACAGCCACTCTCTTTTGTTCATCAGATCTAGAATCCGAATCCGAGTTGTCTCGGGATGAAATTAAAGGAGGTGAAGGGGGATTACAAAGAGGTTGAAGATTGAAGAACAAGCGAGAGAGAGAGGGGTTGAAACAAAGATGAGATTAGAACGGGATGAGAAAGGCGCGTGTGACTTTATTTTTTAAATAAAAAATCAGATCCGTTTCTACCAATTAGATCACTTCTTTCCTTCTCACCGGACCGGGTACTTCTCACTTGAACTCTCCCCTATATATATATATATATATATATATATTAGACCTTTTTGGACAAGAACACTTGAAAAATGGAGAAACTAAAGGTAGAAAATGAGAAATACATTAGTTATGTTAAATTATACTCCCTCCGTCTCAAAATTTAAGTCGTTTTAGGATTTTGCACACGTTTTAATAAAACACTCACCCCTCAATCAGCATTATCATTCCACTAACTTTTTCATAAATTTTATTATTTTTTAACACCCACTATATTTTCTAACCAATCAAAATCTTTGAAAAAGTCAACAACACACAAATCGATACAAATCATTACTATCCCCTACCTAGAAAACCTAAAACGAGACCTAAATTTTGATACAAGAATTAAAGGCTAAACAACCTAAATTTTGAGACGGAGGGAGTATTATTTATACATATTAGAATATATGTGTATTATATATATTATGTAAATTAGATAGCTTATGTGGCAAGCCAAGATGTAACCTATATATTGATAGAATGAATACAAAGGAGGCAAGGGAGAATTATCCAAATTTCACATGGTATTTGAGCTTCTCTAGGGTTTTCTCTTTTTTTTCCCTTACCGCCGCCGGCCTACCCCGCCATCTGCCTCTCTCTCACCGCCGATCTCCCTCGGCTCTTCCCGTCAACATGGCCGACAACCCCAACCCCAATCCTAACCCTAAATCTCCCTTCCATACCGCCCTCACCGTATCCAACATCAAGAACTCCATCCCCCTCGTCCTTGATGCCGATTCCGACAAGTACAACTCCTGGGTCGCGCTCTTCCGCGTCACTGCCAGGGCTCACAAGGTACTCTGTCATATCGATCCTAAGGTTCCTCGCCCTACCACGGTTGATGATGAACTCTGGGATCAACTTGATGCCACAATCCTCCAATGGATATATGGCACCATATCGCAGGATCTCCTCTTAACCATTCTGAAACCTACCTCCATCGCACAGTAGGCATGGGATGCTCTTGAGAGCATATTTCATGAAAACAAGAGCACTCGTGTTGTCCGTCTCGAGCATGAATTCACCAACTGCCGCCTTGAAGCTTTTCCCGATGTTACGTCCTATTGTCGCAAGATGAAGAACATCTGCGATCAATTGGAGAGCGTCGGTTCTGCCGTCTCTAAGAATCGTATGCTTCTTCAACTCGTTGTTGGCCTCTCATTGGAATTCAAGCCTGTCGGCACCCATATTCAACACTCCGACCCTCTTCCGTCGTTCTCCAAGGCAAGGTCGCAACTTCTCCTTGAGGAGGCTTCCCTTGCTGCACCCAAGACTCCCCCGCCGGCTACGGGTCTCTCAACCATGACTGACAAGCCGGCAGAGGAGAAATAGCCCAACCCTCCACCCTCGGAGCCCGCCACCGGACGTGGGAAAGGCAGGGGCCGCGGGCGCGGCGGCCGTGGTCGCGGCGATCTCACTCTTCACCGCACCCCCATCGGCTGGATCCCGGTTCAGGGAAATTTTCCGTCGACCTGGAATCAGCCCTCTTGGCCTCCCGCGCAATGGACCCCCTCCGTGCCCGTATCCCACCGCCCCGCAGGCCGGCCTCCTCAGCCCTGGCCCTCGCCCTCAGCAACCTCAGGCGCAGTATGCCTACTCGGATCAGCAGCTTGGCATTCCTATGGAGATTGCCCAGTCGTTCTCCTCCATGACACTGCACCCTCCAGATCAGTCTTGGTATATGGACTCTGGCGCCTCATCGCACATGACCAACAACCCAGGTAATCTCTCTGCTATTACTTCTAAGAGCAATTCCCCTTCGATAATTGTTGGCAACGGTGAGCGCCTGTCTACATCGGGTTCTGATAATGCCCTTTTACCCTCTCCACACCCTCCCTTCACCCTTCAAAACGTGCTCATTGCTCCACATATTGTTAAAAATCTTGAGTCTGTGCGTCAGTTTACTAAACAAAATAATGCTTCCGTTGAGTTTGACCCATATGGTTTCTATGTGAAGGATCTTCAAACGAGAACAACCAAACTTCGATGCGATAGTACGGGAGACCTCTACCCCATTACCGCCCCTCCAGCCGCTCTCGTGTCGTCGTCGGCCTCGTCGTCTTCTCTCTGGCATGCTCGCCTTGGGCATCCTAGTGCCACCGTCTTAAACAATGTCAACCAGTCTTTTAGTTCACCGCTCAATAAGAAGTTGCACTCCCGTGTTTGTCATTCTTGTCAATTAGGGAAACATTCCCGCTTGCCTTTTGTTTCATCTCAGACGCCTACATTGGCTCCTTTTCATATTGTTCACAGTGACTTATGGACATCTCCTATTGTTGATCATTTGGGACATCGTTATTATTTACTTCTATTGGATGACTTTACTCACTTCTTATGGGTGTTTCCTTTAAAGTATAAGTCTCAAGTGTTCGACATATTCAGCAAATTTCACAACTTTGTCAAAACACAATTTCAACTCTCAATCAAATCGTTTCAATGTGACAATGGCAAAGAGTTTGACAATCATGTCTTTCACTCCTTTTTCTCCTCCAATGGAATCTCCTTTCGCTTCTCATATCCCCATACCTCTCCTCAAAATGGTAAAGCCGAACGAACCATTCGCACCATCAACAACACCATTCGGACATTGTTGATTCATGCGTCGATGCCTACATCTATGTGGTCTCACGCATTAGCAGTGGCTTGTTATCTATTCAACATCTTACCCACCAAAACACTCCAAAATTGCTCTCCCACTCAAGCCCTCTACCGCACCACCCCCTCCTATGATCACCTTCGGGTGTTCGGGTGCTTGTGCTATCCGAATCAAACCGCCACTACACACCACAAACTCCAACCACGGTCAGTCGCCTAAGTCTTCATCGGCTACCCTTCCCAACATCGTGGCTACATGTGCCTCGACCCTGTTTCAAACAAGGTTTTCATCTCCCGACATGTGGTCTTCGATGAACATGTTTTCCCATTCTCCAGACTGTCATCACCGTCTCGCTCTTATGATGCCTTCGGCTCTGATGACCCGGTGTCCC
Organism: Persicaria maculosa; assembly: GCA_963922045.1. Taxonomy (NCBI): domain Eukaryota; kingdom Viridiplantae; phylum Streptophyta; class Magnoliopsida; order Caryophyllales; family Polygonaceae; genus Persicaria; species Persicaria maculosa. The sequence continues at coordinate 35,260,790 of OY998269.1, read as the reverse complement.
CACAATTTCTGCACCCCATCCCTGAGTCTCCGACACCGCCCCCACCCATCCTCTCGCCGCCGGCACCTCCCACTGCGCCACCCCCGCACACCATTCAGACTAGGAGCCACATCGGCATTGTCTGCCCTAAGGTCATCTTCGACCTAAACACCTCTAGCTTCACAAAACCAGCACTCTCCCCCATCCCAACATCCCACAAATCAGCCATCCAGGATCCGAATTGGGCAGCCGCTATGCATGACGAATATCGTGCTCTTATTAGTAATAACACTTGGGTTTTGGTCCCTCGCCCTCCCTGGGCAAACATTGTGTGTTTTGCTTGGCTTTTCAGGCATAAGTTCCGCTCTGATGGATCTCTCGAGCGCTAGAAGGATCGCCTCTTTGCTAATGGGCGCTCTCAATAGGTTGGCATAGACTGTGATGAGACTTTCAGCCCGGTTGTGAATCCGGCTACTATTCGCACCGTCCTCACCCTTGCTGTTACTCGTTCTTGGCCCATTCGTCAGCTGGATGTGAAGAACGCATTTCTGCATGGGAACTTACATGAGACAGTCTATATGTTCCAACCCCCTAGGTTTGTCGATGAGACCCGTCGTGATCATGTTTGCCTGTTGAAGCGGTCCCTTTATGGCCTCAAACAGGCCCCTAGGGTCTGGTATCAGCGGTTTGCCAGCTACCTTCTTCGCATTGGTTTCGTCATCAGCAAGTCGAACACCTCTTTGTTCATCTACAAAAAGGGACCTGCAGTTGCTTATCTCCTCCTTTATGTCGATGATATTGTGTTGACCGCCTCGTCTGATTCCGTCTGTCAGACCATCATCGCTCAGTTGAGCTCTGAGTTCTCTATGACTGATCTTGGCCCGCTCTCTTATTTTCTGGGCGTCTCTGCAACCCGGTCGGCATCTGGCATCTTCTTGACTCATGACAAGTATGCTCGTGAGATTGTTGATCGTGCAGGCATGTCAAACTGCAAGCCTGCACAGACTCCTGCAGACACGGACACCAAGCTCAGCGCCTCTTCAGGCCCTCCCATCACCGACCTCACCTTATACAGGAGTCTCGCCGGGGCCCTACAGTACCTTACCTTCATTCGCCCTGACATCAGCTATGCTGTTCAGCAGGTATGTTTGTTCATGCATGATCCGCGAGAGCCCCACTTTCAAGCTCTCAAACGAATCATTCGTTACATCCATGGCACAGCCAATCTTGGCATCACCATTCAACCAGCCACTGATATCGGATTGGTGGCCTACACTGATGCCGATTGGGCCGGCTGTCCGGACACGAGGCGCTCCACGTCTGGATATTGTGTCTTCCTCAACGACACCCTCATATCCTGGTCCTCCAAGCGTCAGCAGCTATGCTCTCGTTCCAGTGCAGAGGCTGAGTACAAGGATGTCGCTAATGTCGTGGCTGAGTGCTCCTGGCTCCGAAATCTGCTGCTTGAACTTCATTGCCCTTTGTGGACTGCCAGCCTGGTCTATACGAACAATGTCTCCGCCACCTATCTCGCGACCAATCCAGTGCAGCATCAGCGCACCAAGCACATTGAGATCGATATTCACTTTGTGCGCGATAAGGTTGCGCTTGGCCATGTCAAGGTTCTTCACGTACCCTCCTCCTATCAGTATGCCGACATCTTCAGCAAGGGCTTGTCGCGTCAACTATTCTTAGACTTTAGAGACAGTCTCACTGTTCGTCCTCCTCCCGTCTCGACTGCGGGGGAGTATTAGAATATATGTGTATTATATATATTATGTAAATTAGATAGCTTCTGTGGCAAGCCAAGATGTAACCTATATATTGATAGAATGAATACAAAGAAGGCAAGGGAGAATTATCCAAATTTCACAATACACTAGCCTCTTTTTTATAATAATCGGGTGGGCTAACGGGTGGTTAAGGGGGTTGGGTAATGGGTTAGGTGATGGGTCGAGTAATGGGTGGAAACTATATCACCCATCACCCGACCCATCACCCATTTCACCCGACCCATCACCCATCCATCACCCGGTTTTTTTCGGGTTTTCACCCTAATAATCAGGTCGGGTGAATCGGTCACCCACGGGTGATTTCCAGCCCTATGTGTGTATGTGCGTGTGTCTGTGTGTGTCTGTGTGTGATGTATATATATACATAATGTATAAGGTATTATGCATATAACTATTTATATGTATAACTAAAAAAACTCATTAATGTTAAGGTATAAACAAAAACACATTTGTCACATTAATTGTTAATTTGTGTAACCATCAATCAATGGAATGATAGTTTGAGATGGCCTTATCTTTTGCTAAAAAATTATTGTTTTGAACTACAACATCGTCGTTTAAACTAAAATATCATAGTTTTGGTTCGCTAAACTAAAGAAATTTGGTAGCGAACCAAAACTATGATATTCAAATAAAGATCTTAAAGGGGCATGAGGTGGCTCAAGACTCCTAGCTAAGAGGAAAATGTAAAAAAAAAGTATTTTTTGTAATTTTTAATAACATAAGGTTTAAAAAGAGTATTAAATTAAAAAGTGTACTTAGCTTAGTTAGAATGGGGTGGGAATTGGATTACAAGGTTTTAAGCAGGGGTGATATACGAGTCGAACGAGCCGAGCTTGACATGTTCAAGTTTGGCTCGAACGGTAAACGAGCCGAGCCGAGCTCGAGCCTAAAATCTATTAGAGCTTTTTTTTTGCGCTCAAGCTCGGATCGCGAGCCTAGGGTAAAGCTCGAGCTCGGCTTGTTAAGGCTCGACCAAGCCGAACGAACGAGCTTAGGCTTGTTCGAGCTCGTCATTTGGGCTCGTTCGGCTCGTTCAAGCTCGGTTCCAAGCTGAGCTTAAATGAAATTACAACGATTTTATACAGTAGTTGTGCAAGCAAAAAAGGGGTTAAACAATACAAGTTTAATGGATATCAAACCATTAGAAACCAAACAACTCGGAATACAACATAAGTTCAATGACCAAATACATAATACAAACCTAAGTTCAATGTCTCAAGGTCCACAACAACTTCGAAATAAACACTCACAAGTACACTACAAACAGAAAAATAAAAGTAGAAGCTTGTCGGAGTTGAATTGCTTCTTGCCTTGCTTCCTCCATAACCTAAATAGAAATATAAAATGAGTTCAAATGAGGTTGTGTTATAAAATGTATACAAACAATGAAGAGAGTATATTAATATAGTTACATCAATCGTTGTACTGAACTCGAAACCAATTCGATGCACAAAGAAGTCCTTCAACCATGTCATCCCCCAATGAACAACGATCATCCCCAATAACTCTACGGCCGGCACTGAACGCTGACTCAGAAGGTACAGTGGTTATCGGAATAGACAGAATATCCTGAGCCATCCTAGATAAGATAAGGAACTTCAAAAGGCTTAACCTCTACCATCTCAAGACATCAAAGTCATCGGCTTCCCCGGTCAACACACCTTCTTCATCAAGATAAACGTCAAGCTCCCTTCTACTTGGCTTTTCTGAAGCACTTACTTTTACCCATGATTCGAATCCTAACCTCCAGTCATTGGAACGTTTCTCACTTTCTCCACCCGAGCTAGTCAGCATATTGTCACTAGGAGAAAAATTATCCTCCTTGGATGCATAGTTGTCATACGAAGTTTTCATTTTATCCCTAATGTTAAATATCCTATCTCCAACTTCCCCCGGTGGATATAGGCTTCTAAAAATGTACCTAATCGCCTGAATCTTGTTTCGAGGATCTAACACACATGCAACTATCATCAAAAGAGATGACTCCTTCCAATACTTGTCAAACTTTAGTTTTATGCTTTCAACCATAACTTTCATGAATTCCCTTGGGTCACTGGTCATCTCATCCAAGAATTCTTATTTGTGGGCAATCCTATATTATTGACAAACTCATTCCACTTGTGAAGGCGTGAGGGACTCAAAAGTATAAACTTCACACTCTCACGGACATTTTAAATAACGCTCTTCAAAGGAATCAATCCATCTTGGACCAATAAATTCAAGATATGCACACAACACCTAACGCGGAAGATCTTCTTTCCAAAGAACAATGCATCTCTTGCCTCAAATTGTTCTTGCAAATATGTGATGGCGGCATCATTTGAAGTAGCATTATCTAATGTGATGGTAGAGATCTTTTTTTCTAATCCACATTCAGACAAACACTTAAACATCTTGTACACAATAGCAATACCCGTGTGCGGTGGAGGCAACAAACAAAAATTCAAAATGCGATTTTGCAACTTCCAATTTGAATCTACAAAATGCCCAGTGATGCACATGTATCCTTTCATTTGGTTAGATGTCCACAAGTCCGATGTTAAGCTAACCCTTCCAACTTTTGTAAACATCGCCTTCATTGTTGCCTTCTCTTCCATATATAACTTAATTGCACAGTCTTTAATAGCAAGATGACAAACCGGCTCAAACTTCGGGTTAAGCATTTGACTATAAGCCCTAAACAACTTATGCTCAACCATCATGAACGGGTATTCATGCACCATAATCATCTTCGCCATCACGTTCAAAATTGCCTCCTTATCATACTTGTAAGAAACAAGTGAACCACTTCCACTAGAATCAAAACTTAGGAGTTGTTGCATTCCACCGGCACCTTTTCCCGAAAGCTTACTTTTCCGAATCACGCAAAGGTCAATGTGCCTTTTGTAGGTAGTTGTTGGCCCTCCCTTGGTTTTTGTCATTTTCACATCACATTGGTTGCATTTCACATAAGCTACACCATCTTCCTCAACTTCGGTAACATCGTTCCAAACAGCAGAAACTTTCCTTTTTTTCTTTTTCTCACCCTCAATGTCAACCGTAGTTCACTCTTCACTAGCAGACGGAGCTACTGTCTCAGCCGTTTGCTCTTCACCACTCGGTTGTGTAACAGGTTGAGTGGTAGAAGCTCCTAAGTTGATGGAGTCACTCGGTTGTGCAACCGACATAATCTAATAAATAAGAGATCAATCAAAGTTAAACAATGAACAAATTGACAAAACAAGAGAGTTCATTCATATTTTAGAAAACTAAATTCCATATGTAAACAAGATTTTAAACACAAATACAGTAAATCATTCATACAAAAAGAGAGTTCATATTCCATATTTGGCCTTCGATTTTAAACAAAATTCCATATTCGGACTAGTATAACAACATTCACATTCAGAAAAATCAGAAGATTCAGTTAATTCAAAGGATCCATAGTGTTTACCAGTTAATTCAAAGGATCCACAATTAATTTGAAGGATTTAGTTAACATCGAAGTGTTTTAAACACAACAGACGGAGCTACTGTCGTTTCTTCCTTGTTCCACCTTCTTCATCTGCGCAGCCCATGCTCCCATAGCCATAGTGTTTAAGAAGATTCAGAAGATGGAATGAATTTCAGAAGATTCAGAAGGCAATGAATTTCAGAAGGTAATGAATTTCAGAAGGCAATGAATTTCGAAGTATTTTAAACACTACTGGGTCTACTGTCGAAGGCAATGAATTTCAGAAGATTCACCTGTGTCACTCGAGGTCAAAGACAGCCCAACAACGATAGAAGAGGACAAAATGTTCACCGGCGCCGGCGTCGCCGCCTGAGCCGAGCTCGGAATGAAGACGACTCACAGGAGAGTCCGAGGAAGAGGATAACTTCAGAGCGTCGAGCCACCTCTCAACTTTAGATCTGAGTTTCTCACTTGCTCAGAGCGCCGACTGCACCAACCCACCAAACCCTAAACCCCTCCTTTCATAACCCCAGAGGCATTTTGGTAATTTCAAGCATCGAGCTTCCGAGCTCGGCTCAGGCTCGGGCTCGGGCTCGGTTCGAGCCCAAAACTATGTTCAAGCTCGGCTTGTTTACCCTCCACGAACGAGCCCGAGCTGAGCTTTCTCGAGTCGAGCCCGAGCCGAGCTTTCTCGAGTCGAGCCCGAGTCGAGCCCGAGCTATTCGGCTCAAATAACAACCCTAGTTTTAAGTTCCAAATCCTTATGGCTTTATTTTCCGGTTTTGAGTCCCTCTCGATTTTTTCCTAGCTTCGTCCCTGAGTGCAACTGATAGGAGGATCGTTATGTTCGTTTCAAACAAGACAAGAGCGAATATGATCGACGAACATAGCAGACAAAGGAACCAAGAACACACGAGTATTACGAGGTTCGGATACAAAGATCCTACATCCTCGGGGCCTCAAGAGTCGGCCCTAATCCACTATGATAATCGAGCAGTACAATTGGTTTGGCAAAGCCAAAGATAAAAGCATACAAGTCTGAGTAAAACGAAAATAACTACCACACAAGACAAAAGAAGAAGAACTCCCTTTTGTCGTTCTCAGATCTGGAGATACAGATCCAGATCTTCGAAAGGTAACCCTTGGAGGAGACGGCGTCGATCACTGGAGGAGCCTGCAATCTAGCACCACCCTTAGGAACACCGAGGAAGATGAACTTCAACGGCAGGAGAAGGAAAGGGATCGAGGAGCGAAACCCTAACCCTAGCTCTCTCTTCTCTCTCTCTTTTCTGGAGCTTGAGGAGGAACAGTAAAGTGAACAACAAGAGCAAGCAGAGCACCTATGCTTATATAGAGCTCAAATGCCAACCCTAGTTGAAACGCAACGCTTTGGATGCAAACTTCAACTCCAGTAATCAGCTTTGACGTCTCCAAGGGTTTGTGCAATGGGCTTCCGAGAGTAAGACCTAGCATTGGGCTTGTGTTGTGGTTAGGAGATCAAGCCCAAAGGCTCAATTCAATTCAATCCACAATACTTAGCTCAAGACATCTCTAAACCATATTACACAAGTAAACACCTATGGTATATTGTTTACTTACAAACCGTATAATAAAAACATTATATACAACTTAGACAAATATACATGTTTCTCCACAGCAACCTATCTTTTTATTTAGTTTACACATATTTAGGCCTTACTGGTTGTCTGTGTTATTCCAATTTTGTATTCAAATCGAGCTTGTTATACAATCTATATCATATTTGTTTCCCATTATATATATTATTCATGACAACTAGTAGAATTTTGTATGACGCGTGAAAATGCATTAAAAAATTCATTACAAGTAGTCATTATGATCATTAAATATCTAATGGCTGACCCGACCCAAGTGACAAATAGATCAACACAATGACATTGCTCGAGTGATGAGAAAGGCCATTGATCTATAATCATCATCTGATTCATTGTCATCCCGATTTTTTACAGACTAAATGCCTAAGCATGCACCCAAATATCTACTTTCAAAGCATTCAGGTTTTTGCAGTTTATGTCATTTGCCTCAACACACCTCTCATGAGTCATGGCTATAAGATATTTGAACGACTTAAATCGTATCGGAACCAACTCATATCGATCGAACCAACACATTTCTGACTTCTAATGTAGACGACATAATATGCATATCAATATATCATAACCGCATCGGCTGATACATGGTACAGGTACAAGATCACGCCGCATCAATAAGTTAAAACCTAGACAAAGGAGAGTAAATCGAACGTCGTAAAATAGGAATTTGGCTAAGCAAAATGTAGTGTCTTGATAGTTTTAGCTAAAGAAGAAAGTCCTCAAGGTTTCCTCTGCACAAGACCATGAGATGGAAAAAAAAAACACAAGTGTTTGTTGTCTAAGAGATTGCAGATACGATATTTGGTCATACGAACGACCAGTTTATGAACATGAAACACATGGACTGAGCGTCATTCGCATCGTTCAACACTTTCCAAGCGACTGCTCTCTCGTATGACACAGACCTTCCCATGCTCGACGCGCACATGCCCCCCTGGAGGCAAACAAAGCCCTGTCGAAAAACAAAGCCACCAACAAGGTAAGTTCGAATGTAAGAGCATATCCTTTTGCTTGGGAGTTTGCTAGGAGTTGATAATCTTACCTGCTGCATTATCTGTGGCAGCTCAGAGAAGAGGGCCCTTTTGCTGTTTTCGTCAAAGATGTTTTCCAGAGTGATATCCTGCAGCGCAACCATGGTTGTCTCGAGCATGTCTAGTCCAGCCTGGTTAGCGAACGTGAAGACTGGCATCGCCTGCATTGTTCACAAGAATAGTATGTTATGAACATATCTTTTGTCTTGCAATCTATCAACTTGTTCGCGAATAAGCGGAAATAATCTCTGAATAGATTAAAAAAACAGGCTCCGTACCTTTAGCGAGCAGCACAAGATGGCATCCGAATGCAGCCAGAGAGTTTTAAGCAACGATTCTTCCCCTTCGCTTGGGAGTTTAAGTAGATCAGCACCCAAATAGCACCTGTTGATACACATTCATCATTAGTCATTACTATAAGACGCTCAACAAAGAACTCGCCAACTCGGTAACATGTCCAAGTGGATAACCGACGAAGAATCCTAGTACGTATTGTGTTGATCAAGTGCTTAACTGTTTTTATGAAACTCGTGCTTAAATGTTTCACGACTTTGATTTCAAGGTAAAAAGATGAACAAATGACTTGATTAGATGATAACAAAATTTGGGAATGCGACAAACCTATAGCTTTGGCAGATCCATCGAGCAAGGGTCTGGGCCTCGGGAGTTGCTGGTGACTTCAGCGAACCAGGGATAGAGCTGAGGTGGGCGGGAGAAAGCGCAGAAGCCACCCTCTGAACCGAAGATATGATACTCCTAACGTACTGTCGGGCCATCGTAGCAACGCCCTCGTGAAGATGGGGTTCAAAAGCAAATTGGAAAGCGATAGTCATGACAGACTTGGGGTTCCCTCCGTTCCCAGAGTTGTCTAAAGACTTGCTTCCAGGAGGGCCACCCTCGAGAGCGGAAGCAAGGTCTAGTGTGCATTTTGGACTCGAGACATCCTACATATGCATGATCAATTTTAGTAAGATGGTAAATAACAAAACAAAAAGATTGAATCACTTTATCTTGTTGAAATATAAGCTGGATATACACCTTTGAAGAATCAATTGGGATGATGCGGAAACCAGAAGGTAGGAGGGGTGCATCATCGGAGAAGGATGCGTCTATGGGAGCAAAGATGAGTTCTGCACAAGCTCCTGAAGCATTCTCGTCTACTCCATTGCAAAGCTAAATGACGAGACAAAACAAGATATCAGTAGAATTCAATGATGACAAACAACTCGTTCTAGACGTAGCACTCACTTGCAGCATAAATATGTCCCCCGTTGCATACATATCCTCTCGGTAGCCAATATTTTCAAGACGAACTACTTCCATAAACTGCGATAAGCAACGGAAACAAGATTAGAGCATATCTGAAACAAGAAGCCACATGAATCACTCAGGAAATTTGTTTACCTCTTCATTCTCTATCGTGTGAGCTAGTGGAAGGATAATCTGACCACCAATGCTTCCAGTACGAATGCCCGGCAAGCTACATGGGGCAGCCTTGATGGCTGCAGCCGCATAGGCGTCAAAGCTGCTGTCTGCCCACTCTGACCGATGCTCCCTCAAGAAGCGGAGGAGTATTGCAGGTGGCACATTCTGTTGAAACATTATACATTAGGAAATTCAAACACATCACACACAAAGAATGTATATGAAGAAACTTGCAAGAACTCAAAAAGAGTATCAATAGATTATCAAAGTCACAGAATATTCTTTGATGGCAGAAATACTATTCAGTAAGCACACCTGTAATAGCATGGAGGCTCTAGCACACAGCACTCCACTAGTCATTGGTGCAAAGCCATTAACATAGCAGTTATTTGCGCCCAAAATTTTCATTGGAGACGAGTTAACCAAAATGGTAACATCGTCAACACCATCGCTTTCCATGATAGACCATCCTTCATCCGCAAATCCATTGACAGCTTCATTAAAACCCCTGCGATAAATAGAGAGTTATTTTTTATCCATTAATGGTTGATTGCTTGTTTATAAAATCTGCTGTCAAGAAACCTACTTGCTCAATCTCTGGCCAAGTGCTCGTAAGGCTGCTGGCCTTCTTCCCCACCCGGAGACGTTGGGCTGTGTGATCTCCAAAGAAATCTGCCTCAACTGCCGCAGTGCCTGGTAAGGAAATTCCATGATTTGTTAAATTCTTACTATTATTGAATTGGAAATGTAGACGTGACATAACTATAAATTCAGTGCTAGCTGAAGTCTTACAGCCATTGTTGTTCGCTGGGCAAGCAAGGTCGATGACTCATAAAGTGGACGTAAGACTTCAGGGACGCTCCATGGCTGTCTCATGTGAATAAACAGAATGTTAGGCAAAGCTCCGAATGTATTATAAGAAAACTTAAAATACGCTACCGATACAATCAATATACCTCAAGGTCCAAATGATCGACAATGTGGATGATGGATCCACCCTCTTCACAAGGCCTTATTAGATATCCACTCGGCAGCATTTCTGCTCTCACAAAATTGTGAACTGGTGGTATACTTGGACCATTCTGTGTGTTGTTTAGAGATCTCTCACAAATCTAACACATTAAAAAAAACAATATAAAGCCATGAATTAGGCCAGAAACGATCATATTTAGCGCAAGCTGCAATGTCATTCAGATAAGAGAGTTTTCCAACAATGCAGGTCATGTCTCGTCAAAAGTTTTGAAATTATAAAGCAGCAGTTTAGCCTAAGCTACAAGTCCAAGAATTCACTTACCACGATACTACCATCCTCCAAGACAGAAGTATAGCGCATTAACCAGAAATCACGCGGTGATGCCAAGGTTGTAAGTGCATAGAGCTAAAGAACAATGGAAAACACACAAAAACTCAGCGGTTGCTGATCATCAGTTGAAATTTGAAAAGGAATAAAATTCTGCTCATGGTCTACCTGCATGTAAAGTAGCTCAATAGTTCCACCATTTCCGGTGGACAGAACATTCACAACCTCCACGGCTCGGCAATCACGATACCAAGATGGCCAATCTTTTAGGATTTCAGCAATCTGAAAAAGAATGGCATCACCTAAATGTTAACTGATAAAACAATGGTAATCAATCACATGATTGGAATGAACTATGAAGCCACACTTACCCTTGCAGGTTCTAGGCTCACAAGGCCGCAAGCACGAGCTGCTATCCCAGTGCAGCCATGAGAAATAGCAATGATTCCAATGGAATCCGGACCAGGCTGTTGCAAACAAAACAGTGATACTTAGATATCCATTAAAATCAATCATAACCTTCGATTCCGTTACATTTTTACTTCCAATGCAATAAATAAATGGATAGTCAAAATAAAGTTCACCTTCATCCCAGACATTTGGATCCACTCTACAGCGGTTCCAGTTGCCTTTGATAGAAACTCTGCTAAAGTTTCCTCTGCAATGGACATAAGCCTGTAAAAAAAGCAAGAAGCAAAACTTATGGGTTAGACCTTAGGAAACAACACACATTCAAGGCTTCAAGCCTGTATGAGACCCCCAAAAGTGAGTAAAATTTTCATGTTTTCACCAACCCTGCAGGGCTAGCATCCCTTGGTGGACGCTGAGAAGTTGAATTCTGCTGACCACTCGTCACCACAGATTCACAACTTGTGTCCGTGGTGGCTAGAGCCGTGACCTACAAGAACAAAAAAACACCATCTTCAATTAAAGATCATATGACAGTTTTTCTTATTGGCCTTTTACCTAAACACATTGTTTCACATTTTATAGTTGCCAAATTAAGGCATCAATAAAGGCAGTTAGGCAGATAATATAATTCATCTCAGTCAGTATATGTTTCTTCTTAAGAATAAGATATATCACACAAGCAAACGTGAAAGGAATTACGAAATGGTACTATGTGTCTAAGAGAGCTTGTCTGTAGTTTCATATTCTCACATTTTGCGTTTGTTGACGAAAATAACTGTTCTCATAAACCAGGTGTGCCACTTGCTTCTGTAATCTATCATTCTCCTCCATTAGGAGTTTATTCATCGCAGTCAACTTCTTATTCACAGCTTGAAGCCGTCCTGACTCCTTTCTCTGCTTCTCCCGGCATCTGAAAAGTGATTGTCATAAAATATCGCATTAATAGATAAATCATTTGCATAAAAACATTTAAGAGTACTGGGACATTGAGGTTTCAAAGCATGAAGAGTCCTTGTCCTGACAAGGGAAGCAGTAAATTTGCAATCCAAATTCAATGAATTCCCAATTACAATTACAATTACAATTACATTATTCAATCCACTTGGACAAATAATCCCCTCCCTAAAAGAACAGTGCTTGTGAAGATCTGAAAATTTGTACTATATTTCCATGTATCACTGTGTAAGTTACTATTTCTCCAAAGGCTTTTTTTTTTTCTGAAAAATGGAATATTTCTCCTAACTGTTCTTCCACCCACAATCTTACTCTTCTCCATTCAAATTCAACCTAGTACACCCAACAAGGCAAGGCAACAACCCACCAAGTTTGAAGTGTAAACATCATTTTCCATCTCCCCATTCGATATTAAATTTGGTTGGTAAAAAATTTCCATTTCCATTAAGACAATAAGGAAGCCCCTTCAAATCTGATACTTTGTCTACTTTTCCCACTCACAAAAATTCCAAGTCTAACCAAATCAGGAACCAGATCCAGCCCTCAAACCAACTACCAACAGTCATTATAAAGGAAAATAAATTCCCTTCAAATCAAATAAGGAAAATCTGCACAGAAAATCAATCTTAGCTTTCTTTTGCATCTAGAAATCATTGTCCTTATTTTTGGAAACCAATTTTTTATTTGCTAAAAAAAACAGAAAATTAAAACAAGGGGAAGGGATAGTTAAGTTATAAGAACAAGAATAGGAAATTGGAACAGAAATTAGAGGAAGAAGAGACCTCCTATTTTGAAACCAAACTTTGATCTGTTTCGGTTCAATGTTGGAGAGAATAGGGCATTCCCTAATAAGCTGTTGCCGGCGAAGAGAACTTGGTTTTGGGCACTCATTGTACAGCCTCTCCAGAGCTTCCACTTGCTCCGGCGTGTACCTCACATATTTGCCGGAATCGGCACCGGCGCCACCACTGCTACCGCCGCTCAATCTGCTACCGCCGCTCATATCTTTGCAGGAAGAGGATACGGCCATCATCCCTTCAATTTCTTGGCCTCCTGAGCTTTTCCCCTCTTTTTCTTTCCTTCAACACCTTTATAGATTCTTCAATTCACAGTTTCCTGATATTCCAAAGGCAAAATATTAACAGGTGGCCGAATGTGCCTGACCCAGATTTAACAGCTAGTGCGAATTGAAAATCTAACGGGTACCCAGATCAGATTTGACAAAACCCACAAAAAATTTACAATCTTTTCACAAAATCAGGAAGTGGGTAGGTTGTTTATAATACCTTGAAAAGCTTGAGTGTGTTGCTGAACATGTTAGGAAACAAGAAGCTTCAATCTGAGGGGTGGAGGGATGGAAATGGTGGAGGGAATAAAAGGGGGAGAGAAAAAGTGAAGAAATGTCTGGAAAAGCTCTGGAGGTATATAGAATAAGCACAGCAACAAGAGTGGGAGGGAGGGGATCAAAAACCAAGGATTATCTAATCCAAACGTCTGATGAGGAAGTAGGAAACCGTTTCAGAGGCGTGCAATTGCTCATATGTCAGAAAGAGAGAGAAATGAGAGGCCTTTTTAAAATAGGAGACAGATAGAAAGCAATTCCATGGAGATGCTGCTGCTGAAATGGCAAGGGCGCTGAGAGAGAGGGAGTGGAAGATGGTGTGAGTTGTGCTTTTACCTTTTCTTTTTATTTTATTTCTTTTTTTTTTTAATTTCTAATGGCTTTTTCTTTAGTGGCCTGTGCCTGTGGCACTGTGCTACAGTGGGCTCCACTGTGTGAACATTGAATATCTTTTGGTTCTACATTACATGGCATCACATATCACACCATTTATGTTCTAAATTCTGTAGGTAAATTTCCACCAAAAGGAAGTTTATAAGTGAATTGCATTTAAAGGGTAAAGTATTTAGTGGGTCTGTAAATATTTTTAACCATCAGTCTCAAATGGGAAATCACTCATCAACCCATTCAGTGATTTATAAAAATCTCTATGATTAACAAGTAGTTTATGCACAGTATTTTTTTTTGGCGTATTTTATATTACTCTTTCCTATCAAAATTATAAACCATTTGATTTTTCATCTCTTATTTATTTTAAAGATCTAAAAACTAGTTAAAATATTATTTTTTTAGAAATTAATACTTATTACTAATAAATATTAAATTATAAAACAAATAAGTTGATATTTTATAATATAGTTTTTAATTTCTTAAAATACATGCTGAAAACTCAAGTGTCTTATATTTTCTATCGAAGGGAGTAAAAAGGTAAAATTTTGGGGGGTTTTTGTAAAATAAAAATAATTAAAGGTGGTTGTATGAAAATCTATATCTATATATATATAATATATTAAAACAGAGACATGAAGTCTCATCTGGTGCAATTTGTCTATATGTCATTTTGTTGTGCAATCTCAATCTGACTTGGGTTTTTGATAAGTCAATTAATATGATGATCCAATATATTTAAGTTACGTTAGACAATTATCCACGTGTCATCCTATGTGTTCATCTCATATCTTAAGTGGTTACAAACTCTATCATTTTACCATGACTTGTTTTATAAATATTGTACCTTGAATTATTTTATCTTTAGTCATCAAGAGTGATTATTTTAGTTCATTATATCTAATAATAAGATTTCATCATTAATTAATTTATTAATTAAACAATAAAATCTTATCATCAAAATATTTATATTAATTCTCAACCTCGTATCTTAAATTGTTACGTATAAAGCCTATTATTTTGATCACATTTAAAATTATTTTGCTTTAAGTTATTTTGCGTGATCTTTTTATACTTAATATTTAATTTAAGAATCTTACCAATATTTTTTTACGGTAGGCAAACATTAGTAGGGCTTCACTAAAAGCGTAAATCACCTCCTTGATCATCTGACAGATGATGTTACAAAGTTTTCTATTATAAGGGAGAGTAGAAGTATTACAATTATCCCCATTTCTTGAAATATAATCAACAGCCGTATTTGCTTCTCTGAAACAATGCATGAGTTTGACTTGGTCGAAGGACGCCACCCTTAATTTGATCTTCTCTACTTGGAGCATAATCTCCCATTTCAAGCTACTGCTATCTTTGATTGCCCTTATGACTTCCCGATTGTCTCCTTCGATGATAACCTTTTGTAAATCGTTCCTTATCGCTTCCTGCATTCCTACACATGCGGTTGTAGCCTCTGTTTGGAGAATTGTTTCTTTGCAGGTCTCCTAATGAAATACATCTATAACATAGTCATCAGAGCCCTTGTATTTGATATAATATAAATAATAATCATATGTTACATCAATGTGAACTTGAACTGCGCTAAAACCAAAATGACTCAATCCAACTCATCGATTACTATCTTTAGTCATTTCAACAACATTCACAACCAGATTACATAGACAATCTTCACCAAAAAAATTGTACATCATTTTTCTGCAGAGAGTTATTTCCCCTTATTCCTCACAATTATTACCTAAATAAATTGTATATGTGGTTGCCTTCTTTTTTGCTCTTTACAATTAAAATCGCTATTTTTGAATTTGAATTCTGTGTGCCCCTTCACACATCCAAGATATAACCTATATAATAAATATTTTAAAAATCAATTAATTCAAATAGTTTGAGATTTCAATAACCCAATCATGTAAGGAAGGTAGTTGATAATAAATTCAAATTTCATAATCTATGTGATGGCCTAACTAATATATTGACTCGAATATGCATATACTGATCTCTAAATATATATCATGATTGTTTATTATGTTGATATTCTTTTTTATTTTTCTAAAAAATATATTGTCCTTCATACATAATTAAAATATGAGACAGGTCATGTCTTATTATGTTAAACTAATTGCTATGAATTCACATGACTTGTCTAAAAATATTTTATTGATAGTGCATAAAAATAATAGCATGAATTTTATATTATATTAATATTAATATATATATATAAAGAAACACAAAAAATACATTAAAGATCAAATCAAATATATAAACATACGTGTTTCATAGGTTAAATATATAAGCAAGCACAAAACTAATATTTTTCTTATTAACAAACAAAAAAAATTTCATTCATAAAATATTTAAAAATAATAATATCCTATCATTTAATGTATTTCAAATAAAAAATAAAAATAAAAATGTGCCAATATGAACATGTCAACAACAAAATTAGACAAATATTTAGCATGAAATATTTTTTTATACAAATTCTTTTATTAAAATATGTTATTTTTCAATATGGAATAAATAAGTTTAGATCGGGAAAATCGTACGGTTTTATGAACCCATGTAATAATAATAATAATAATAATAATAATAATAATAATAATAATAATAATAATAATAATAATAATAAGTTATGTGACAATCATTTAAAAAATTGTCTAATTTAGGATATATGTAGTATGTGTACACAAACTTACTAAAGTAAATGTAAATATGTGGTTAAATATGTGACATTATTTATTGATATGGCAAAAGCTAATTGGGTAAATATTTAGGAGGGAAAATTTTTAACCATAAGATGACATGTGGCAAAGAACATATTATTTTAGTATTGTATAGGATAGGATATTGTATCATTGAGAGCATTTAGCCCTCCAATAGTTTCTCCACAATTTCTCTATCACAGAAAGTAAAATTCTATGTTAGAAATAAAAAATCCAACTAATTCTCTAATTTTAATATAATTCTAAAATTTTCTATAAAAAAGGGGGTGTTTAGTGAAATATTCATATTTGTGCCCTAATTTGCATTCGGTCAACCCTCTTGATTTAATTGGCAAAATTCTACCCACTTGTGCCCCATCTGCCGCCGCGTGCGCCCCTGTGCTCCCCACTGTGCCCCCCTCATATGTCATTTTTTTTGCGTCAACGCTTTTTTAAAAAAAATCACGTCAACACTTTTTTTTAAAAAAAAAAATTTGTGTCCGCGCTTTTTTTTTCGCACCAACACTTTTTTTTCTTTTTTTTCCCTTACGTCAGCAATTTTATCTGTTTTTGCCGATACCAAAAAAGTTGATGATACGAAAGTTATTGACGCCAAAGTTGTTGACATGGTTATTTCGATAATGTTGACAATGCTAACGTCGAGAACATTGCTAAAGCTCTCACCAATAACATGCACGAAAAGACGCGGACAACAATAGAAAAGCCCAAAAATGATGCGGACAATAATTATGCGAACAACAAATTCACCAAATAGAACAACCCGAAACTGCACTAAAAAGATGCGAACGACAATATAAATACATAAAGTTTGGACTATAAACATAAATTAAAATTTTATTCATTAATCCAAAAATGAAATTTGATTCATAATCCCAATTATTTCTATTGATGCGAATGTAATACCCCCGTCCCACATCGGATATCATAAGGATGTTGGGAGTGATTTATAAGTGATTCAAGCCCTACCCATGTTACAAGAGCTCTTCCTTTTCAGGCTCCAAGTGAGGACAACGGACCTGAGAGGGCTAGGTGGCATGGGCTGGCGCCTCTTAAGACCCCGGGTCTTACAGATGGTATCAGAGCCGACTCTGGGCTCGGAGGTGCGCCGACAGTATGCTCGGGTATGCTCCTCCCGGAGGGCAGTCCCTTGGGCCTGACGGGGTCGTCAGTGCTTTAAGTGGGGGAGATTGTAATACCCCCGTCCCACATCGGATATCATAAGGATGTTGGGAGTGATTTATAAGTGATTCAAGCCCTACCCATGTTACAAGAGCTCTTCCTTTTCAGGCTCCAAGTGAGGACAACGGACCTGAGAGGGCTAAGTGGCATGGGCTGGCGCCTCTTGAGACCCCGGGTCTTACAGCGAACACACAAGCCAACCCCAATATTCAATTAAGAAAATTAAGTAGTAGAGTTGCAACGTTGCAATGAGTAACTTAGTTGCAAATTAATTAATGAATACAGGCTTGTTCCAGAGACATTATACTTGGTAGTGGACTATATAGATCGACATCTTTCTGGCAACTCTGTCAACATCTGTATAGAACAAAATCAATGTCTGCATCTTCTTCGGAGCCTTTTCAGTTATCGAGGGCGAGGGGAGTCATGGGAGGGAAACCGGGTGAGCAACACCGCTTAAAACTAAAGATCATCAATACAAATCCTTAATTCAGAGGATCAATTTGATCAGGTTTCGAATTGAAAAACGTACAATTGAACAACAAGTCATCAAATCTGAAATTTCGGAGGAGACCGACGCTAGAAGAAGGCGGAATTGGGAACGGGAGGATGCTATAACAGGGAAAATGTCGTGGTTGCAGGGCTTCGATTACTTGGACTCACTCGATCTGTGGCCGCATCAATGCTCGCTCAAAGAAGAGCCTCAATGCCACTGAGTAACGAAATTCCCGTTACAGATGCAGAAACGGCGGCGACGATGGCGAGAGAGGAAGAGAACGAAGGCTGAAGGCTTCAGTGTGGCAGGAAGAAGACATTGATCTCTTGTTGCAGATTTGAGATCGAAAATTAAGACATGGATGAAGACATCGAAATATTTACCGTAATAAGTCAAACACAGTTCATCAGAGATCGGAGAGAGTGATGGATCCGTGTCCATTCGCCTCCTCGGTCACCGTAGCTTCGCCAAGGTCTGTCACCTCCTTTATCTTTGATTCCGACGCCTCCATAAAAACCACCGTCCTCGGCAAATACAACTCTATCGCCTCCTCGGTCTTTGCAGCTTCACCAAGGTCTTCATCGCCCGCTCCCTCAAGGACGAAGACAGTGCGCTGATGGTCAAAGAGAGGAGGAGCAGCCATGGGAGAGAGTTTGAGAGGGACACAATTTTTGGATCTGAGATTTGGAAGGAGATCGGAATCTGAGATTAGGGTACAAAAAATAAGATTGACAGTTTGCTAATTAATTTAAAAGTGTGGATAATTTATTAATTTCAACATTCCAATGCGCCTCGCCTCCCAACCACACTTTCTCAAAAAAAAAGGAAAATGCTAGATTTTGTGAATTTTACTTACTCTTTCGTCAAATTCTCCATTTTAGAGAAAACAATAGAGAATCTATTATGATAAAATATCTAAAATTTTCTCAAATTGAATATTTTCAATAGCTTTTCTAAGCTATTGAAGATGCTCGAATTAGAGATTCAAAAGATTATACGTTTTGCACTTTGGTACCCAAAGTACTACTAAGGAGTAACAAATTTTAAAATAGGTGAGTTGCAAAAATGAACAAAAATTACATTGCTATATTTCGGTGGTTTTGGATGTCCTTCCTTTTTCTTCCTAACGGGTTGTTTGGCTTTTCTTTTTTTTTTTTTCTTTTTGGTCCCGCCGACTTCCGACAATTTGGACCAATCCTCTCCCCTCTCATTTTTGTTGGGAGTTCTTAATTACTACGGAGTAACAATATTTCGATCAAAAACTAGTTCAATAAAAAAAACAAAAACTAGTTCGATAAATTAAAAAAAAAATAGTCCAATACCCGTACTTTGTGCAATCTTTTATTTCTATTATTAATGTATTTGATGTGAAAAGGACGTATAAAATTATTTATAATTTAAACCCTAAATACTAACCACTGCATACTATTGTTTTTTTTTTTACAGTAGGTAAATATCAGGAAGACTTTGCTAAAAAAAAACAAAGGCATTTTCTTGATCATCCTACTGGATGATGTTATAAAGATCCCTATTAAAAGGGAGAGTGGACAAATTACAATTTTCTCTACTTCTGGCGATGTAATCTGCTACCTTATTTGTTTCCCTATAACAATGTCTGAACTAAATATGATCAAAGGAACCTGAGAGTAAGTTGATCTTCTCCACATGACGCATAATTTTCCACTTGATATTACTGCTCTCTCTTATCGTCTTTATAACTTCCAAGTTTTTCCCTTCAATGATGACTTTTCGAAATCCTGTAGAGATAGCTTGCTACATTCCTACATAAGCCTCTGTTTGGATAACTGAACCTTGTCTTGTCTCCTGATGAATCTTGTCCAATGTTTAGCTAATTATCATTCGTAAGGTTGGTGTCAAAATTTTGGAAAAAATGTTTTTTATATATTATTTCAATTTTTCAAAATTTCAATAAATTTTGTATTAACACCCATTAAATTAATTAATTCATTTTAATATTCGTTAATTATTTTTTTACATTAATCTAAATATGACAATCAAAGAACAAGAAATCAATTTATATATATTGTTTCAGTTTTTTGAAGTTAAATAAATTGGTATTCAATCTATAAATTACAATTTAGTTATGAAATTTATATTCTTTCTGAATTTATGGATTTCAATTTAGAATAATATAAATTCCACTTAGTGTTCGAAAGTTTATAATTTATACATTATTGACCCATAAAAATATGGGAGAAATTTAAAATGATAGTATAGTTTTAGAGGGTTCAATTTGGTGAATGTCCATTTTAGATGTGAATATTAAGTAAATGTCCATTTTTTTACAAAATTAAGTAAATGTCCATTTTTTCCAAAAATACCCCTCCTTCTCATCCCTAACCCTTCCTTCTTCCCCCTTGACCATTTTTAATTTTAACATTGACTGGTCAACATTGACCATTTCGGCCAACGCCTGCATTTGGTGACAGTTTTTTGGTGACAATTTTTTGGTGACAACTGACTTTTTTGGTGACATTTTATTTTTTTTCTAGTAACATTTAACAGAATTTGTTTTCTCGTACTAGTAAACACTGTCACCAACCTAGTGTCATCAATTACATAACATTGTCACCAACTTTTTGTCAACTATTATAAAATATTTGACCACTAATTTTCACTAACTACATACTATCACCAACTGCAAAATATTGTCACCAAACTATTGTCAACAACTACGAAACACTGTCATCAAATTATTTTCACCAACTTATTGTCACCAAACAGTGACATTTTTTTTCTGGTGATAGTTGGAGAAATTTTTTCTGGTGACAATTGATTTTTTTTCCTAGTGACAATTGTTGGTGACATATATTTTTTTGGTGACAGATAATTTTCTTCTGGTGACAGTTGCTTGTAACACTTTTTCCCAGTGACAAATGATTTTTTTTTCTAATAACAGATGATTTTCTTGGTGACAACGGTTAGTGATGAGGTTGATGACAATCTAGACAACAATGCTCTTCTCTGGATCTTTCAGGTCGACTTTGTGGTTTTTTGGCACAGATTTTGCTACTGCATCTATGATTTTTATCCTATCAATACCGGTGTTTGCTCGGGCATCATATTGGATAGCAAACTGAAAGGAGGAAAAAAAAAGTTTCAGTCCCTTGAAATGATTTCAACTTCTGCAAGCGAACAACAACATAGTATTCTATTTAGGCCAAGAAAAAAAGTGCTAGAATTCAAACAGTGAAGTATTGCCCCCAAAAATACAAAGTAAACCTATTTGCAGACTCTTATCAACGGGCGAAACTTCCTCAGTAGGATCGGAACAATCTCGGCAATACCGGTGGCGGCCTCGTCCGGAGACTTAATGGAAGCTCTCGATTTGACAGCATCAAGCATACGCTTACTAATCTCCTTGGAGTACATCAGCAGGATCTCGATGCCGTCATCAATAGAGGCGGAATCGGCGTCGGGTCCACCGACGGCACTGAACGCCTCCTCCTCAATTGAGCGCGCGGTGACGGAGGCTTCCTTCGGATCTAGCGATTCGTAGCGCTTAGAGAGAACCGAGGGAGTCGAGAGGGTCTCGACGAGGCAGTTGATTACAGCGTCGCGCGTGCATTGAGACGGTGGCCAGATGTTGAAGGCGGATGAAATATTGCCATGGATCTGCAGAAAACGGGGGAAAGGGGTGGGTTAAGGGGAGAAAATTAAATTAGGGGTATTTTGGTATTATCAAATTATTATGGACACTTCCTTAATTATCAAACAAAAATGGACATTTACCTAATTACACTTTGTAAATGGATATTTCATCAAATTTTTTCGTTTTAGAGTGGGTAAATTATTATACTCCGTAGTGAATATTCAATAAGAATAATATAAATTTTAATTTAGTTTTGGAAAATTTTATTAGTTATACACTATTTATTGATTAAATTTGTAAATATGAAAAAAAGATATTACCTTTTTAGTTTTTTATTATTAGAATTTATATTAAAAACAACATAATTATTTTCATAGTTGACTAGGATCCGCTATAAAAAAATGACAGAAAATTTATAAAAATAAATTATAGATTATGGATAAAATTGGATCAAAAATTGAAAAGTTATCAAAAAAAAGTATTATCTTAAGATATACTACATATTAATTAAGTGCATGGGGGGAATTTTTTATATATAATTATTGTCGAGATCTTACAAAATTTGATAAAATCTTTCAAAAATATATTCATATCTAGAAAAATTGAAAAAAAACTATTATCTTAAAATTGATTAAGGTTGGAAGAATTTTTTTCTTATTTAGTTAATATTACTACGATTAGGAAGATAAAAATTTTTAATTGGTTAATATTACTACGATTAAGGAGAATATGACATGTGTCATAGACAGTTTATCTTTTATTGTATATAGTAATAGATTTCAAATTTGGTAACTATTTTTTCTAAAGTAAATAGATATACACCTCATAAATGATTTTTGAAAATTACTAAACAAGTAAATCTCAATATTTTTTTTCAAATTTAGAATTCTTAACCAACAATTAATTTTAAATATTGGTTAGAAAAAAAATATTCTATAACTTGGATAATTGAAAGTAGTAATTAGACTAAAAACTTTTATATATCATTTGATATATCAACTTATATCACTTGGTGGAATAATCCACTAGAGGAAAAAATTGTTTATAATTATAATTCACTTCCGCACACTTTCTTTAATTGTCATCTCCCTCTTTGTTGTTCCAATGTGAAGAATAAATTTTATTTCGATTTGTCATTAGGTTTATTATGTTAAGAATAATGGAGCATTGATGATAAGCACAATATATAGAATATTGTAAAAAATGTTAGTCGAACATTATATTATAAATAAAATTCATTTTGAAATCCAAACACACCCTTAAATGGCCTCCTGCTTCTCCTCAAATAAGGTACTAGAAATTGATAACAAAGGTTAGAGGCAGGGGCGAATCCTTTTGAGGGCCAGAGGTGACAGTCGCCCCCCAAATCAAAAATAAAATTTAATATACATATTCCTCTCATCGATAGCTTCGATTTGATGTATTATAAGCTCAAATCCGATACCTGAGTAAAAAGTTATAAACGTTTCAAAACTGAAGCGATATAAATGATTTTTCACATCATTTACCAATTAATATACTTCTATCATACTTATCATTTATTAAACTTCACAACTTAATACTATAATTAAACTCGAAAACTTTAAATATTGATGATTTTTTTGAAAAAAAAATAGAGGTCAATTTTCCGCCCCTCAACTAACAGCTTCAGGATCCGCCACTGGTTAGAGGTGTTATTCGAGCCGAACGAGTCGAGTGTGACATGTTCAAGTTTGGTTCATTTGTTAAACGAACTCGAGCCGAGCCGAACTCAAATTTTAAACGAGCTTTTTTTCTTGATCAAGCTTGACTTGTTTAGGAAATGAACGAGTTCAAGCCGATCCTTTTTCAAGTTTTAAACAGTTGTAGCTACTTGATCCTAACATATTAACTTAAAGAAAATTTTATAAATTCTATAAAGTTCGATCTGTTCAAGCTTTAAATCGAACAAGTCGAGCTTTCTGCCAAGGTTAAAATTCTATTTAGACTCGGCTTGTTTAGATAAGTGAACGAGTTTAAGTCGAGCTTTTTTCGAGCCATCTTAAACCAAGCTCAATCCTAACGAAGGTGGAGTGTTAAAAAAAAGGGGGACAAGTAAAGAAGTTGACTTTGATTAAGAATTACTACACCTACTTTATAATAAAATGATGATATGTGGAGTTAAAAAGATGAAATAGTAGAGTAATTAATAATATGGACCACTTTAATGTAATGTAATATATATATATATAGTATTATTTAAGAAGGGTAATTTGGTGTGGGCATTATAAATAAATTAATAAGTGGAAAGCTAAAGTTTGTCATGCGGATGAGTTGGTGTTTGTGGGGGGAAGAAAAGTGTGGAACCCTCCACTTCCTCACTGTCCATTTCTTTTCAGATTATAATATTTTTGGGGTAAAAGTGTAAATACGGCATTTTATGGAATCTGTCGACTCGAGAGAGCATCGAAATTGGAAAACAATAAAAACTCATGGGTTTGTTTGGTGGAACACAACACGACAAAATTATTCACTTTCTTTGCATGCGTCTCTCACAAATCTTCTTCTGTCTATACACCTCTTTGTTTTTTTTCGACCCAAAAAATACCCCCTCTTTTTTTCGAATGACAAATTTACCCAGATCCATTTGCTTTATACTCGACACAATTTTTACATCTAATTAAGTTTTTTTTTTTATAAAAAAATGGTCTTAATAGTGTAAGTATAAGGCTTATAGCTTATAAGGCTAATGATGTATTAATATCCCCTTCTTACATACACCATTAATCTTAGTTTGGAAAAATAAGTACTCCGTGTATAATTAATCCACTAATGTTTGAAAAATAGTCCAAATTTAACCATTAATTGTTCAATTATTTAAGCATGTATTTGAACCAATTACGGAGTAATTAACTTTGTTGTTTTAGTTACTTGGGTTATTTATCGAGTATACATATACGAATAAAAAACCATTTGGATTAGATGGAGTACTATATGAAGATTAACTAATTAATGCGTCTTTATTAGATAATTTTTTTAATGACAAGAAAACCCACGGTTTGGTGACAAATTCCATGCATGCGACCCAACTGACAAGAGTCACGCACTAGGTAAATCGACTTGTGTCAACCGGTTCAACTCACTGGTAAGAAGCAAGACCAACCTTGGATTTTCACCAAGAAAAAAAGCAAAGGAAGGGATCGAACAGGACCTCCTAACTCCCATTCCTCCACACCACTAGGTCATCCCGTCAGGGGCTTTATTAGCCAGATTTGATTTAAGTGAAAAAGGGTCCTTAATTTGTTGAATGACAATTTTGGCAATGGCATATTAATTTTAAAAGTAAAAAAATGAATCTTAAAAAAATATTTAAAAATTAAATAAATTAGTGAATTTAATTAAATATTTTGCAAATTGAGCATAGATTAAAAAAATCTGTATTAATTAGTAAAGAACTAAAACTTGAATTGAGACCATCATGAATGAAAAATCCTGAAAATATGTCGATCTTTTGACAATGAGAAGATCGTGTACAATAAAGAGAAAAAAAAAGAAGAAGATACCTTTGAGGAATTAAGGCTTAAAGGGCAAGTCATGACTGAAAGAGCTTGTTGTATGGAAATGCAATATATATGTTTGATTTAAAAAGGTGTGATAAAAGGGACTATCTTTAAGTGTACTTTAAGCATTTGCAAGAAAAAGACCCTTTCGAGCGACTTTGGTTTTGTCATTCTTATACAAAACCAAACCCGGCCTATATATCTCTATTTGATACGTTGTGCCTGCTCATACACAGACACTCCATCTTTGTTTCGTTTTCAACACATGAACCACCATATACATAAACAAATTACACAAGTTTCTATAAATTTTTATATCATTCATCCATTAGCTAGCATAATTACCAAACAATTACTAAACTCTTAAAGCATACTAGTATATATATATATACTAATTGTACTCACATGTAAAGCTTGTTAATTAGTACAAATATTGAATAACATGTAAGATTTTGATGAAACTACTTTTATTTTTAATTATTTTCAAAATAATAAAAATAATTTTAGACTTGTCGCATATATGTGATCCTTTTAGATGTCGTTTGGTACTGATATCTAATATCTAGTATTTGATATGGGTAGATATTGACATCAAGTGATATCTTTGATCGATATACTCCTCTTTCTTTTTGGCTCAAGTGATATATATACTGATTTGAGGGGCGGTATCAGTTGATATCTCTAGCAATCAACTCTTCTCTGCGTTATTATCTTTCTTTGTTTAATTTATATGTGCTCTCTCTTCTTTGTGTTCTATTTTCTTTTGCTTAATCTCTGATTTGCGAGACGCATATGGTTGTAATCTCCCTTCAATTAATTCGGAATCTGATTAGGGTTTTTTGCTTTACAATTTGTTTTTACATTAGGGTTTTTTTTTTCTCCTGGAAAAAATAATTGTTCATATAATAAGACCTAATTAATTAAATGTTCATTATCCAAACTTTATTAATTAAATGTCCAACGGACACCCTAACTATTGTCCATATCTCTTAGCTATATTTCTTGTGCAGCAAGCTCCTCTCCAGTTTCACTCACGAATTTCCGCTCCTAATTTTTGCTCCCAATTTCACTCATGTATTTTTCAACATATGTAACAATTACTATAATTCACTTGTATATCAGCATATAGAAACATACAATTATTTATTAGCATAATTCACTTGTATATCGTTTATATACGTAATTTCGATTGTATTTCAATTGTATTTATCATCATATATTAGACTTTATTTATATACAAGTATTTATCAGCACATATTTTCTGATAAATTCGTTTGTCAATATATCACCAATGAATAATATATGTTATTAGCATAAAAATTCATTTGTCAGCATATATATATATGTTTGTTTGTCAGTATATTTCTTTCAAAGCATATGTGAAATCAGTTGTCAGCATATATTATAACACGGTTATTAGCGTAGAGTTACGTTTATCAGCATATATTTGCTGATAAATTCGTTTGTCGGCATATAGACTTCGTGTTCAATACAACTGTAATTATCAGCACATATTTGCTGATAAATCCATTTGTCAGTATATTTCTTTGAAAGCATATGTGAATCTAGTGCAATTGTCAGCATGGGTAATTCATTTCTCAGCATATTTCTCTGATTGTTCTTTTGGTAGTTCAAGCAGTAAAGTCAACCCACATTATTACAGTTGTGTATGGTATAGGGGAGAGTGGATGATTATTGATAACATGCTATCATTCATTGGTGAAACAAGAGCACCATCAGCTGCCAAAGAATGATCGGTAGCTGACAAAAAATGACAAAGAGCTAATAGAAATCAACATACAAATTAACACATATAAACTAATGTGTTCATTACAAATTAACACAAAACAACACCCACAACCAGATGTTTTTAAGCTACAACAACCACAAGTAGATGTTTTCAAAACAGATACTAAAATTTGAAGCTCTAGTTCTTCTTCAATGAACACATGAGTTCACGATAACAATACAGTTTCTCTTGAATAAAGTTATTGATATCATCAATTAATACAAGGGCTTCAATCGCCTTGATAGTAAAGATACCACAACAACACCTGCAAGCCACATGAATAAAATAGGTAAGTGCATATATATGTTGACAACTATAACTAAGAAAGTCAACAAAAGATACGACTTCATTAAAAATATACATACCTATTCATAACATTAGGGACCTTCTTATATGGTGAATTCCGGTGTTCCTTCAAAGTTGTTGTACGTTGAAGTTTTCCACAAATGATGAGGCAACCACACAGCTAAGCCCCATAAACATTCCTTTAGCTTCTCATTGTTAGCAACGTACTTGTTACATTAATCATAGACCAGAACCTTCCTTTCTTCAATGTTAGTTCTAGAGCCAACCAATGCTTCTTTTTAATATTGAAGGGTGTATATATCCTCTTTGCATTACTCCACTCCTTACCAAAATCAACAGGATGCAACCCAATAAAATATTTTGCTATAAGGATATCCACATCATCATCGGATAATAAAGACTTTGAAGGACTGTATTTTAGAACTTTGCCCTTCTTGCCATTTTCATAGGGGCTCAAACAAAAAATTCTAGCTTTAGGTATACGCTTTGATCGCCTTAATTCTTCGATTTCAGCATGAACTTGAAGATGTGCTTCTTTTGACACATCAAAACAATCAAAGTGTTCACCAGTACCATCAGAATATTTACCACTAAGCACTATGACACCTGCATCAACATCAATATCCCTTAAAGCAATGTCAGCCTATTCTGATGGAAAGTCATCTGCTTTAGTATCAATGTCGACATCACTTGAAACAATGTCAACCTTCACTACAAACTTCCCTTCATCAATTTCAACATTGCATACAGTTATAGAAATGACAATCTTCACTACAAAATCGCCTTCATTGAGAGGAGCCTTGGGATCATGGACGATTCAGCATCCTTTAAAACTTCATCAACACTCTGAACCTCAACACTCTCTAAAACGCCATCAACCTTATTTACATATTTCCCTTCAATATTAGCATGAATGTCAGCTGTTCCAAAGGGTCTGAGTTACGAGCAAGATCAATTGAAGAAAGCACATAAGCAGACTCAATGACCTTTTGACCCTCAACAAGTGTGACATCAATTTCAGCTTCAACTAAAGTTCCCTCACCTTTGAATGAACTTGGAAAACTTGCCTCAATTTAGCTTATTTTCCCTCTTCTTTTTTCTCTTTAGCTTCATGAGCTATATCCATAGCAACTTTCAACCCATACAACATATCAACAACAATCTTTTCTGAAAAATCATCAGCAAGAATACCTCTTGAATCCTGAAAATTTGGACGCATGGACTAAAAAAAGGTAAACTTGCTTTCAACGCAAGTAACCCTACCATTAATATCACCAATCAAGAGTAACCCTACGGTCCCTACCATTGTTAAACTTCAACAATAACTTTCTCTGACATTAAAATCTTGCTTATCAACTTCAGTGCCCAATCAAGAGTACGCACTAAAGTATCCAACTTCAGTGACAATTCTTTTGCCCATTGGAGCATATCTCGTTTATGACCACTATTATCAGCACCTTTAAAATCTTTCCCTAGCTCTTCATTGCCAGCTACATCATTGTCTGAATCCGCACCAAACTCAACCCCTTCATTGTTGCAATAATTCATGTCATCGTCACCACCAACCTTACCCCCTCCATTGTTTGCATCCCAATTATATTTATCTTTTTCAACATCTTTCCCAAACCCTTTGTCAGCTACATTAACAACTTTGTCAACTCTATCCATCATTGTGTACGCACCCTTCAAACCTCTCTCCATCCCTTTTTCAGCACCCTCCACTCCTTTCCCAACTCTCTTCCACTCCTTGTTAGCTACTTCCATCCCTTTATCAGCTCCCTCCACACCCTTTTTAGCACCCTCCCCCCATTGTCAGCTACCTCCTTCCCTTTTTCAGTTCCCTCCAACACTATATCAGCTACATCCAACCCTTTCTCAATCACTTCTTCAACCCCATCCAATAAAATTCCATCTTCAATACACAACAACTGCTCACTATCAACCTTTTCAACCTTTTTACTCTTCTATATTTTAAATTTCAAACCTAAAACCTCATTTACTTTACTATCTTTAACAACAACAAAACCAAATGCTCCCTCCAACTTACTAGACCGGCTCCTCCTCCCAATAACGTATTGATTTTCCTTCCTCTTTTGCCTCTTCTTGCTTTTCCTATGAACATCAAATCAGTAGCCTTTCATTTCAACCTTGCCAATGGGATTTCATCTTTAGCTGCAGAAGTGATTGCAGGCACAAAATAAGTAGAAGGAAGTGCAGAAAGCACAACACCAAAATCACCAAACTTCATCATATAAAAATGCTTCTTTATACGCCTAACATTACAATTAGAACTTTGTTTAGTCCGATAAAATATTGGTTTAGTAATATAATAAAAAAACATTATCATCCACTTCATCTTGAAACTCCTTCCCATATTTCCTTGCAAACTCCCCATAGGTTGGGTTGAGAGCCTATTGTACAAATATAAGAATCCAAGCAATGAATGAAAGGTACAAATGTTGACAAATAATTCATACATAAAAGAATGCTAACAATCAATGAAAGGTACAAATAAAAAGCTTACCATTTCTTCATCAAATAATGTAGATGCTTGCTCATATTTATTTTCACATTACATACCAAATGTAAAGAGGTTGGGTCGTTGTTAACATACTTAAAGGTGCATTCAATTTTATCAGCAATGGAAGGAAAAGCTTCCAATATCCAAGCTTGTTAGATACATGCAAAAACAAAGCTGATTTTAAAAAATGCTGACATATTTAAATAGTTAGTGATAGACAAAAGGGGATAAAAATATCTCATGAAATGCTAGAGGATATAAAAAAAGCTCATAGTTTCCCCTATAATTAAAGCCCTTCTCAATATAAGACACCCTTCTCAAACCTTTAAACAACCTACATTAACATTCTCACCCTAGTGATATCTTTCAAACTTCTCAGGATCATAAGCAAGAGATAAATGTGTCAAGCTGACAACCTCAAACCGTTTAAACAACAATACCTTCCCAATAATCAAAAGTTTGTCATGACCAACTTCCTTAGAGATTTCAAAATCTCAAATATATCATCATACGAGAGCTTGCGCTTGCCAAAAAAACTCCTTAAATGTAACAACCTTTAAAGGTAGATGATCATATGCAATAATTGAAAGACCAGTTATGACATGGAACTCCATAAAATAAAATCGAGCAATCAAGCCATCAACCTTGTACCACATTTCCATATCTTTTTTTGTTACTACCTTGATCATGCAATACCATTTGATGTATTAATTGACAATTCAAACGCATTTTTAAACCTTGTACTGAAACTAACCCTAAACAACTATTCTTCAACTGTTGATAATCAAATACGGACAAACCCTTCTTAATAACTTCACATACTTCGGGGTAGTAGTAGAAATTACATCGAGCATAAAATCTTTCCTCAACACGCAACCAATAGCCTATTTTCTACAAAACACAAACATGCACACATAAACACATAATACAAATGAGAAATATAAAAAACAGTGGACAAACAATCAAAAGCAAATACTCACATCAAACTGACATTTGTATGATTTCAGGTCAGAAACAGTGGCCACTACACATATTAGAAGACATTACAAAGGATGAAAACTAGGTTAAAGTCGAGTTCAACAGTAAAATGAAGACAATTAATAAAACAAACAAAACTACAGAGGGGGGGGGGGGAGGGAAGCGTCATGCAAGTACACTAACCTTCACATGTTGTGCTTGAGAAATCCATTGTAAGTTTAAACTACGATCGAGAGCGAGGGGGGAGACGATGATCAACTCTAGGAAGACAATGATCGAGAGTAAGAAGGAAGACGTTGAAATAGAGAGAAAGGGAAGCGAGTAGACGTAAACAATAAAAAGTAAAAAACTGACCGGTGGACATATAACTAATTTGGGTTGTCAAAGAGACAATGGACATATAACTAATTTGGGCTGCCGGCCCGATTTCCTCTTTTTGTCATGCGTCTTTTTATGTGGACATTGAGCGAGTATGTGAAAAAATATTGTAGGCTTTCTTGCTGTTCTTTTAGAATTTTAGGTGCTTTTTTTTGCATTTGTTGAAAAATTGTGTTATTTTGCATTTCTCTTGCTTCACATTTTCTAAAACTTGTGTTACTTTTTATTTTTATTTTTGCTGCTGTTTTTCTAGTATTTTTATGTGATTTGTTTTGAATCTCCCTAAAACTTAAAGTTCAATACTTTGGAGAGCAACTAGGCTATTCACGTGTCGGGTTGTGGAGTTTTTTTTTTTCCAATTTTATCCCCTTCCTTCCTTTGTAATTATTATAGAGAACCTGTTTTTTTTTCTTCTATTCCTGCCCCTCTCTCCTTCCCTGCTCAATAGACCCACATTCTTTGTCACGATCTCCATTCTCCATCTCCTCTCCAACTCCCTCTCAATCACCAGAGAAGACCGAGGGGTTCAAAACCAGATCTGACGCGAGGAGGGATGTAGATCTAACTTGAAACCTTATGGATTTGAGAGATTGGTGGTGGGTAGGCCAAAGGAGGTGGTGGCACCTCCGGTGGAGCATCGACGGCCCTTAGTCTCGCGAAGCTTGATTTGGAGGAGAAGCTGGTTTCCGTATCAAATCGAGGGGTTAGATTCAAATACTCTTAGTAGGGGGTGAGCCAAAGACATTCCAACCGAAGGTGCCTCCAAGTAAGTACGTTCTAGGTTTTTTTTTTAAATGCGAATTCCATCCCCAAATTTCATGTTTAATCCATTTTTAGGTGATTCTTGTTTAGGGCAAAATTTGTCTAAGTGGTTTCTGTTCCTCAATAGCCGCTTTCCAGTTTGGGGAAGAGGAAGTCCTCGGTGGATTACCTACCTCTGAAGTCGGTAGGAGTCTGAGTTCGAAGTCGTTGTTGCTCGAAGGGAGTAGAGATAGGTGGACATCGGAGCAACGGTGGAAATCTATGCAATCTGGATGACAATGGCTTCTTTCTTTTCTCATCCTCATGCATCTTTAAGGTATTATATTCTTCTAAGCTTGATTGAAGTTGGGGTACCACTTCTAGTTGACATTCCTTTATTCATCTGTCATTCAATCTAATTTCTAAATTTGATGTTCTTTCAAAGATTTGGTTTCAATTTAATAAATTTCTAGCCGATAATAAATTCAATTTGGTTTCAATTTGGTTGTTTCAGCCTGCTTTACCACCGATGAAAATTTTTATAGACATTGTTTATCACGGTTAGTAGCTTGTAACCGCCACTCCCCAGTACCATCCCCACTTATCACTCTACCATTGATGATAAGACAACCCAAATATTTTTCCAACCGGTTTTAGTATGTAATGGTCATGATGTATTATTAAATGAAACCCTTTGTTTATTTACTACGTATTTCTTTAATTTCATTGTTTACATGCGCATTTTGTTTAAAGAGGGGGGAAGAAGGGAATTTCATTGTTTACTTAGTTCTAGGTGAAGGCAGAGGGTAGCATAGCATGTAATTCTGAACATAATTAAGGCCGGAAAATATTCGAATGTGTGGATATTTTATGAAAATTCCCTGTGGTGATTATGAATTTTTATAAATTAAGCCTTTCTATCCTATCTATGCCCCTTTGGAGTATAAGATAAAAACCTTAATTGAAAAAGATTCTCTATTAACCATAACATTAATCCTAGAAAATCAATTTTCAAAAAAACTAAAATAATTTAATTTAGAAAAATCTTTTCCAATCAAACTCCTTATCCTATGGATTCACATCCTCTGTCTCATCTCCTTGTTCTTGTTCGCTCACAAACATTTATTAATTAAAATGAAAAAGAAAATAAAAAATAGATTAAAATAATAAAAAATAAAGGGAGTTTGTGAGAGGGGACAGTAAAAGGGAAAACTTGATGACAGGATTTGCACTCCTTATCCTATGCCCTTGGGACATAGGATAGCAAAATCGTTATAAATTTTATGTGATAATTACGAAATTTCGTAAAGTTTTTATGGAAACTATAAGGTTTTAATAAATTAGATTAAATCAATATATCTTACTTTTTTATTATTATGCATTATTATAATAATAACTAGTTCATTACCCGCAGTGTGTGTGATTTTTTCAATTTATTATTATGCATTATTAAATTTTGGAACCTTGGTTTCCACGTAAAAATTTGGCCGGAAAATTGGTCAAAATTTATCCCATAGTAAAAATTGTTTAATTTGGAATATGTAGTAGTTTGTTTACATTTTAATAATTTTTAAAGTCTTTCTTAATGTGAGTTAACTTATCACACAAATTTTTGCAAAATTTCATCGTTACCGTGTGGAATTTGTCAAAAAAAAAGAATTGTTTATCACATTCAATTTGCAAAAGTTTGTGATTATCCTAATGAATTTCCCAATATTCTATTACTACACTCTTAGTGGGAAATTATTTTTCATTTAATAAAAAATCAACAAACTATCAAAGGGATAGAATGGACTTTTGCAAAAGTAAACCCATTATCCATTAGCTAGTAGTAATACTTAATTTAGAACTCCAATAGTTTGGGTTAGTTTAATTAGTGGTAATGACCTCATTAGTCACTACCCCTAATTGAGCTCATAAACACAGTAACTTGTTAGCAAAAAAGCCTACATTTACGTTGTAAGCTTACCGCAAAGCCTAGTAGACTGCGAAGCATGCTCCGCCTCTATGTGTCATTAGTTTTCATAATGTGTGTTTATATTCACATTTAGTGGTGAAAATTACCGACGGGTAATCGCACCATTCACATCATCCACACCAATTTTAAGGATGAAAACCTGTATTAAAGTGAGTGACGAATGGTACGAGTGAAGTGGGCAATGGAAAGGTTGTGGATGAAGATTTTTTGTCCAAAACACATCTCACTAACTCGCCTCACAACCCACGCCACTCACTCGCACATTTAGTGACAATTTTTTTAAAAATATTACAGTATTTTTTTTTGTATTTTTTAAGTAAAAATAATATTATTGTTTTGTGATTTTAATATGTTTTTGGATTTTATGCTTGGTTAGTTGGATTTGTTTTTGTATGTTTAACAATGTAAAACTAAATTTATGTGGCGTTGATTAAGATTTTTTTTGCCATCCGTTTAAATTTTGTTTGGGTTTTTAGGATTCCATTAATCAAAACCCACTAATCACCCACATCATTCATGCGGAATGGATGAGACTACCACCATGTTTGGAAGATGGGATTTGGTGGGATTTTTAGGAAGGGAAATGAGGGGAAAATAAAATTGGTGTTTGGGTGGACAATCAGGATGAATGGAAGGGATTACAAAGGTAAGTAACTGCTCAATTTGGTGGGATTTTACACCCCATCAAAACGGTGGAATTTGATGGGAAAGTGAAATTCCTCCCCTTCCCTCCCCTTCCTTTCTCTTTTCCAATTTGCCACCCTTTTCTTCCCCTAAAAAAACCAGGTGCCAAACACAGTGTAAAAGTTCTTGTGGGTGATGGGTGGTACGGGTGGAGCAATTGACTCCAATAGACGCCGTCAATAAAGTTTTTTTAATCATTTAATATTTTTAGGACAATTCATCCTTTAATATTTTTTCCCAACAATAACACTTCTTCACAAATATTTATTTGTATATTTTATATTGATTGATAATATACGTTTTGCGTTTATAAAAATTTCACATTTATTTTCCCCTCTAAAACAAAGCGAGAACTTGGGTGGTGTCAAACAAAGCAAGAACTTAATTATAATATATGCTTCGGGTTTATAAAAATTTCACTTTTTCCCCTTTAAAACAAAGTAAGAACTTGAGTGGTGTCAAACCTTACTGACCCATCACTCATTAGCATCTTTTTTGCCAAAATCCAAGAGCTTTATAATAATTCCACGTGATGTTTATACAAAAGTATTGAGTTTGATCGATAAAATTTACATGATATATTTTGATGAAAAATAAGGTGTATAATGATAGATAATTTCATATAAAATATTTTATAAATCTCAAAAATTACACCCATATACTAGACTAATTATCATGAAAATCAAGACTTCATCTGTTTTAAATTTATAATATAATTTAATTATAAACTTTATACAAAAGTCTATCATCAAAATCCTGTGATGGAAGGGGGATATTAATAATTGTTTCTATAATATTTATTAGCAATACTTCACATAGTTTATCCATATTTCATGTCTTGTTTGGTAGTAAGTAGTTTTCAACTTTTTCTTGGTCATCTATGCTAAGAGTGAGTCGATGGTCCTCAAGCTTTCTGTCGTCATTTAGCCGGTTGTCCTTCCAAAACATTAGCGTTTTTTCGTTTCCAATCTGTTAGATGAGACCTAATTAGAATTCATCTTTTAATTCAATTAATTTGACTCATTGGCACGACAGGTTTTTCTTCTTCTTATAGTCCCAAATTGTGTCATCTTTCAAGTATTTTTCTCTTACTATCCTAACCCATTGGTTGTAGGGTTCCGCAAGAATTTTCTATAACAGTTTCATTTGCATGACTTTGTTCATGTCCTTTGTTTTATGGAGTCCCAAACATCCTAGTTTTTTTTTTTGCAAATATTATCCCATCCTAGTAATGGTTTGTAATTGGGGTCCTTATTTCATAAAAAAAATCTATTTAGTTTATCAAAGTCGTTATGGACATTTGTTGGGAACATGAAGTTTTGCATATAGGTTCGCTTTTATGAGAACTGTCCTTCCTTGTTGGGACAACGAATTCACTTTCCATTTTGTCAATTGCATTTTCGTTTTTCCTATTACGTCTTCAAAAGTTTCTTTGTTGACCTTACCATTTATGATAGGACAACCAAGTTATTTGGTTCATTATTAGGAGAGTATTTTGGATCCGTTGTCTTTGTTGGAAGAAACTCTTTTTTTTACTTGGAACGCAGATTTTATAAAGTTCATCTTTTGTCCCGAAATCTGCAAATATTCATCAATTTTTTTTTTAATTTGTACACACGATTCTTGAGATTGCTTTAGCAAAAATCATAATGTCATATGCGAAAAAAATGAATGAGATTCGTGTTCTGTTTGAGGTCATCT
Source organism: Persicaria maculosa (assembly GCA_963922045.1). NCBI lineage: Eukaryota > Viridiplantae > Streptophyta > Magnoliopsida > Caryophyllales > Polygonaceae > Persicaria > Persicaria maculosa. The sequence goes on along the minus strand of OY998269.1, from coordinate 35,224,484 downwards.
TAATGTCTATTGAATTTGTTGTTTTATTGGACTGTTATTATAGTTTTAGTCCTCTTTGTGATTGAAAGGTCTCAATAGGTTCATTATTATTGACTAACAATTTTATCGTACCCAATACAGGAGGACCTAACTATAACCGTCGGTGAAAATATTAGGTAAAGACGAAATGAGTCCAACAACGGTGAAATAGAGCCGGTTGCGTTTGACTGACGGGGGGAGCAGGGTGGCCGGAGGGGCCAACCCACGGTGGCCCCTGCAACAAATCTTTTCCGTCTTTACAGCAGGCCAAGTGGGGCCTACAACCACCCACCTCCTCAGTGTAGGCTACGTGTCACTTGATCTCTAAATCGTTACTCCTACTTAAAAAAAGGTTGATTTAATTAATTAAGGGATAAATAAATCATACTCCGTCCACTCACTCTTTAAGTGTATTTAGTTTTTTTTTTTCCAAAAAATAAAATAAGTGTATTTAGTTACCCTATTATCATTATCAAACTAACCACAGTAGTACTTTCTATATACTCCGTATCTGGAACTATACTTTGTAGGAGTATTGTTTATCTCTACTATTTATTTGAAAATCACGGGATATTGTTATTCACAGAATTTTCTTTAATTGACAAAAACAGATACTCCGTAACAGATTAATATTTAAACAAAAGGGTGAATTCATAGTTTTGCCAAGCCCCTTTTGAATTCATAAAGTACACATTTATTTTGTTATTCATGTTGATTTTTTTTTTAATACTAAACTTGTAATTATTTTTATTATTTTTTAAAAAAAGAGGAGTATAAATAAATGAGTCGGCTAATGGGTTTGAGTGGACCGGACAGGCGGCTTCAGCGAGACAGCGTGAGCCGAAAGAGTGTTAAAAAAAAAAAGAAAAAAAAAAGAAGAAGAAGGGGGGAACCGGGCCCAGCAAAAGCAGCGACAAAATAGTGGTGGGGACCACCTCCACATCTAGATGGGACCGGGCTTGATGACTATGGTTGGCACATTCTTGATTTGACATTATTCTCCTCTTTTGTCAAAGTTTGATGGTATCCCCACCCCACCCCACCCCACCCCTTCTCTTCTTCTTCTTCTTCTTCTCTTTTTGTTTATTTGTTTCCAAAATTTCAACTTAGTTACCTCAACTATGGCCAACACTGACATTGATATCCTAACTGCCTCTTTCTTTCATCAAACTATATCTCTTCTTCTTCTTCTTCTTCTTCGTCTCAAAATACTTGATGTTTTACCTATACGTATCCTCGTCTTTTATGAGATAGTCCGGCGAAGTGAGTATATATGTATATTCCTAAGTATGCAAGGGCTTTGTCCATCTTCTTGAAATTTGTATGCATATATATTAACGGAGAAGTAAAACTAACAATCCTTTGTGGTACTAGCATCGCTTACTTTCTTAAAAATTAAAACTAACAATCTAATAATAATTGCAATGGCAACATTGTATACAGCAAAATATCTAAAATGATACTATCTCCGTCTAATAATAATATTTTACTGCATTTTTATGTGTTGCTTTACATTCAGAATTCACATTTATCTTTGTAAAGGCTCAAAATCCTTTGTGGTACTAACATCGCTTCAAATAAGATTGATTTAAAAAAAAAAAAGTGGAAAGTTTGTGGAGGGGACAAGGGATGGAATAGGAGAGGGGATAGAAGATTTGGAGCTACTAAACATGGGCTATATTTTACTGCACAATTAATATTTTGACAATCTTTAATTAACTTACCAATTAAAATTAAAATAAATATATATATATATATATATATATATATATATATATATATATATATATATATATATATATATATATACGACTATATATCATCTTGAAAACAGAGAAATCGAGAATCACAAGTGTATATAATTAGGAGTACAAGTACAAACATAAATTATGTGATTTTTTTTTGTGGGTTTACTTGCATACTTGATTTATTTCACATATATGTGACAAATTGTATAAAGATGAAAATGGCCTCCCATGGATCCAATCCAGGCCCATCTGAAAGACTTGGGATTCATGGTTACTGAAAACACCAAACTTATCCTCACCACACCTATCCTTGCAACTGGAGATGGCCTAAAGTACTACCGGTTATCAATGTCAATCACTTGTGGAGTGCTACCGAACCATTTCCACTAGAACCACAAGATGTATATATACATCTTTGGGCATGCCTAACGACTCAAGCCTGAAGACATACTCCTAGTCCTAGCGTCGACGCAAAGCTATCTATGCCCATATGCACCCAATGGCTGATGCTCATTTTCCTCAACCCGTTTCAGGTTCAGGAACCTGTATACTGCCCTAGCAAATAGCAATCGGCGCTTAAGGTAAATTCTAAATCGCTATCAAATCCCTATAGCAGCATACTAGGAAACAATGTTACAGTTTGAAGCAAAACGCAATCTCAGACCCTTGGGAAAAATCTTAACATTCACTTCACCTTTTGCAGCAATAAAAGAAGTTCATTGATAAATAAAAACAACTTACAACTGCACTTCAACTGCAGGAAATCAACAGGGCTGTCCCATAGAGAATCAAACACTTGCAATTTGCAAAGGAAAGGGTAAAATCCTTCCATGTTCTAGCAAGGAGCTTCAGCCAGAATATGCTAAAGAAGAATTTATAGGAAGTCCTGTGTAGACAAAAAAAGAGGGGGAGATTGCCATCAAATCAGGAGGATTCGATCTCATCTGCCCAGATTGAATCGAATTGCTTCCTTTTGCATTTCTTGAGTCTCTTTATCGGGGAACACTAAGCCCTAGCTCTAAAAAACAAGTTCCACAACAAAATGATATAAGCAATTAACCATTTAAATGAAGGCTTTTCAACAGTATTAGACACAGGGCAAAAAAATGCTTATCACAACAATCAGTTCAAGATCAAGCATAACTGTTGACAAAATCGTAACTTTTGGGTGATGCAAAAGGGAAATTATCTTACTATCCCCCATCCAAAGTTCCCCAAAAGATAAATCACCGATTAACAATAAGAACCAAGATTTCTTTTTTTTCCCCCCCGATAACAAGCACATATGAAAGTTCCATTCAAATATGGTCCTTTTCTAAACCCAACTTTGGACTCTAATCGCACTGTGCCACACAACAAACATGCATAAACGATTACTGTAATTGCACTGTGGCACAAAACAAACATGTATAAACGGCTATTTTTCTGCTATATATGTTTTTGTAGAAACAAATCAGCCATAACCCACATTGTCAAAAGAGAACTGATTCTTCTGAAATTTTTGAAAAGAGGTAATTCCCTAATCCACTCAAGCAAACACTCATCAACAAACAAGAATTTTCCCAATATAGAAAGCAACATTCACCAAAAACAGTGCTCTTTTGATCATCTAACAGCCCAAATGAGTGAAATGCACCCCCAAAACTTGAATTGTAGATACTGTGACAGCTATATGAATCCCTAATTAGCCTCTTTACTAGATAAGTCATCACAAACTGAAGGCAAGAAGACCAAAGCAATGATTTTTAAAGCAATAGCCAAGTAAGGATGAAGAAGGAACACAGGTTAAGCAATAAAGATCAAGTTTCTTACTGATAGACAAACAAATAGGGTTTTTTAATTTCTTATTGGGGAAAATCAGACTCCTGGATTGGCACTGCAGAGCATACCCTGAGACAGCGATCTGGAGCTCGTCGAATCGATTCCAAGGCACGAAGTCAGCCGAGCTGAAGAAACAGCTGAGTGAAGCGGAAGAAGAGACTGAAGGGCTCCCAACTGAGCGAAATTCCTGGATTTTTTTCCCAATAAATGCAGAATAAGGTATTGTAATGAACAGAAAGAAATCTAGTCCTACATCAAGCAATAATCGAAGCCGCACAAGATCAGAGATGTGAAATTCGGTGCAGAATGGGAGAACGACTTACCGGAGAGACGAAGGGGAAGCGAGAGAAATGCGGGGAGAAGAGGAGATTTTGGGGGAGGATTTGGGAGAAACTGTGGATTTCAGAAGGTTGAAGGCGGGTCTTGAGAGGCAACGGTAGCGAGACGCCATTGGAGCGCGATTTGACCTCGGAGACACAGAAGCAAGCAAGGGTTTTGGATTGGGGATCCAACAAGGGCTTTTAGTACATAAGGGTTTGTTTGGTTTATTACTACAAGGAGTACATAATACAGTATTACATTATAATATACAGTAATAAATTGTATTATAATGTAACACCATGTATTATAATTTATAAATCATTATACTCCGTATATGATAGTTAAAAAACTAAGGATTCGCCGTAGGAGTGATGAGCATACGGGATAAGTTGTGTGATGCAAGGCGTCGATGGTTAAGTCATGTGTAGAGGATGAATTAAGTGTGCAGGTGCGATAATCTTACTATTGAGAGAGTGTTCGATGCAAGAGAGGACGATCAAAAAAGAGTTGAAAGAAAGTGATTCGACGGAATATTGACATTAGGTAGTATTAGTAGTATGTGTTATAAGCTATGATAATGATAAAATGGTGGAGTGTTATCCGTGTTGAGGAGGACTAGTGTGGTAAATTAGGGGTACTAAGAGGGAATATTCTTGCTCTTTTTTCTCACTTGATTTGATGTGGTTTTCTGAGACTTTTTCGTGTGATGTTGGACCTTGGGTGTGCCCTCTCGACAATTGGGGAAATGTCGTATACATTTTAATCCACATGCTCTGCTACCAGCGTGATAAACTGAGTTTGTTGTTATTATTGTAATACTTCATTCATCTACAAAAATGTCATTTTAGCTTCAAGCATAAATTTTAAAAAAACGAACAAATATATTATTATATTCTTGTTATATATTTGTGGAATTTGTGATCAATTAGAAGCTTCTAATTACTTGAATCTATTCAATCTGATGAATTTTACATTGAGTGCACAACCCTATTTGTAGGGGAAGATGAATACATTCAACTCATTACATGATAAGTAAGCGGGAAATCCAATGAGGGAATTCAAAATGTGACTTATTCACCTTGTCAAAGCCATACATAACACTTTCATTTGAATAATCACCTTCTGTCGTGACTCTTAGGAGTTTGACATGAAATTTGCCTATGTCATACACATTGGTAATGTTGTCTCATTAAAAATTTTGTAGAAAAAAAAGCCAATGGGGTGAAAACCTGTTCGAAGAGGATTCTTTTCCTGAGTGTGACACGCTTAATGAGCTTCTCGAAGGAGACACATTCCGATTTTGCATACAAGTTGCTTGAACCTTTTAGGTGATAAGGACTTTGTGAACAAGTCAGTGAGGTTCTAATCTGACTGGATTTGTTGGACTTCATTTTTTCATTTCTTCTCAAGTTTATGAAGAATTTTTACGATATGTGCTTATTCCAATCCCCTTTGATATAACCTTCCTTTTACTTGAGCAACACAAGCAGAGTTGTCTTCGTATAGCACATTTGTCCTGCCTTAGATGGACTTGATTCCAGACCCCCTCTTTATGTATTTTATCACCTTTATGAGCACATAATTCTCTACATGCTTCATATAATGCTATCAATTTGGCATGTTTTGACAATATCACAGTCATAGTCTGCTTTGCGGATCTCCATGATATGGTTGTATCTCCAAAACGAAGACTTATTCGCTTTGGAATTTAGCCTTGTGTGGGCCTAATAGGTATCTTGTATCTGCATAGCCAATAAAAGTTACATTTGGATAGTTTTAATAACACAAACTAAGGTCATGTGTGCCTATAAGGTAACAGAATAAATTTTTGATTCCGTTCAAATGCCTCCTTGTAGGAGGTGTATCTCAATAATAAATTTACAGTGAAGGCGATGTCATACCTTGTATTATTGGTTAGGTACATCAAGACACTAATAACACTTAAATATGGTGTTTCTGGGCCAAATAATTCTTCTTCATCTTCTCAGGGTAGGATTGGGTCATCGTGTACATTAAAAGAATGAATGACCATGGGGTAGTTCAAAGGATGAGCTTTGTCCATGTGAAATCTTTTTAGAATTTTCTCGGTATAATTAAACCGATGAACAAAGATTCCATCTTTTATGTGTTCAATTTGCAAATCGAGACAAAGCTTAGTTTTTCCAAGATCCTTTGTCTCAAATTCTTTCATCAATTACCTAGTTTAGATCATCAACTTATAATGTTTAGATCATCAACTTATAATGCAATGATGACAAACCCCGATTCATAACTTTTGATAAAGATGCATGGACATCTCGAGTCGTTCTTGTATCCTTCTTTCAAAGGGTATTTGCTAAGACGATTGTACCACATTTGCCCAGATTGTTTTAATCCATATAATGATCTCCTCAACTTGATGGAGAACATTTCTCGAAGCTTTAATTTGCAAGATTCATACAACTTTAATCCTTCAAAGACTTTCATATAGATATCAATGTAAAGTGGCTCATACAGATATGCAGTCACGACATCCATTAAGAGCATCTATAGCTTTTCAGCCACTGTCAGGCTAATTAAAAATTTCAAGGTAGTTGCATCAACTACCAGTGAGTATGTATTTTCATAATCAATTCTTGGCATTTGTGAAAAAACTTGCACTACAAGCTCTGGCTTATATCTTGCTATCTCATTTTTCTCATTTCTTTTTTTCCAAAAGACCCACTTATAGCTAGGGATGACAATTTCACCCACACTCGATGGATATCTGTATCATCTGTTACTGAATAGCACTAAAAGTTGGAGCCTCTGATTGCTTGAATCTATTCAGTAGCACATGTGCATACACAAAGTCTTAGGGGTATTTTCGGAGTTGTACGAAATTGGTCTTATGGGATGCAACTACCTTCCTACCCCTAAAGTTTGAGCACAAAAGTCCTTGTAATGGTCGTCGTCCGCAGCTCGGATGCAACTTATTCACGATTACAACTTCACTTGATTCACGTAGTCAAGGATTAACTCAGTGCGCGGTGTGCACCAAAGAATAACATCTGATGCACATTTGAACATATTTGCGAGTTTCTAAACACTATCAAAGGGAAAATAACAGAAACCAAACTTCAAGTGTTATAATCACCCTAAAACCGAAGGTCGAATCATTAGACTAAACCATACTTTTACATGAAGCCCCAATAGCCAGATTATGACAGTTTTGATGCAGTACAACTGTTGTAGAAACTAGCAGCCACGGTTTTTGACAGCAAATCAGCTGCATAAGAATGTGATGCAATTCTTCTAGTCCTGGATCAGTTCGGACCAAACCCATCCGAGATTCCATCAATCAGATTAAAGCAGGCGCTGTTTACCAGTCACCGAATCCAGAGACGTCTTTCTTCCTGCACAAAAAAAAAGGCAAGGGAAAACAAGTTTGGCTTCATAAAGAGGTGAGTGTACTAGAGAGCACAGACAAACTTCACAAAAAGGCTGAATTCAAGTATGCAGAAACAAAGCTCCTCATCTCCCATTTTCCTTTCCTAATAAAGGAGTCTATTGCAATCCAGGAAGATCTTTCACAGCTCAAAGAACTTATGCATGAAACAGATGCATTGAGCGCATATTAGAGCTTGTTTGGACAACAAACTGAGTTGAGAGACTAAGCTTAAATGTCTGGATTGATTTTTCGTTGGACATACAAAATAATCTCCTTAGAAACCCACAATCTCCAGTTTCAGTTTTTTGTAGCACAAATGCCGGTGATTTGGAGAGAGTCCGCAGAAGACGTTGAATGGGATGAGAATGCAGCACGAGGACTTGACAGGGGCAAGTACATGAAAAAAAAATTCAATGGTGTGGAAAAAAGAAACATACCAGGGCCAATCGCAAGCACAGTCTTTGAACCAGATGCAACCTATGAGAGTAAAAATGAAAGAAACCGGGAAATATAAGAACCTGAAGACTCTAGTGACTAAAATGAAAAAGGTGCCAAGGACATGTAGCAAGCCATAAGTTATGAAATAGAGAGACAACGAAAACACCTGTGTGCGTCCTGCATCAGCAACAACAAAAGTTGGAAGGCCAATGCTTTCAGCTGCATTTTGCAGCTTATTCCTAATATACTGAAAAGTGTCAATGATATTCAAAAAGAGAGCATGGTTAAATCTAACTCGTTATCAAATCGTCTTCTTACATTTCTTGTTGATTCTTGCAAGTCACAACTATTTTGGGCTGCCCACAACACTCCCACTGTCTCACAAGTGACCGGTGGCTGCCATAAAAACAATTCATATCATTGCTCATGGTTAATATTTAATACATTGAATGATCCAAAGGGAAAGAATTGATAGCGAGTAATAACTTCAAGGAAGGAAGACATCAGGTTTGGCACATTTCTAGCCATGTCAAAAGCTTGGCATGATAGGAATCAAGGATTTATTTTTGTGTTCATTTTGATAAAATTTCTCCAAATTCAAATGTTTTTTATTATCAATGTACATATCAATGCCAATGGATCCTGCCCAGACTCTAGGGACCCATCTTTCCACTGTTTTCAAGCCAGGTGATCAAGCCATAAAACCAAAAACACCATGGAATTATATTACATGGAGGACAGTGTATGTACAATGATAATTTTATTTGTCACAATCATGTTACTAGGCCTTCCTCATCTAAGAATCAAGTTTCCAGGCACTAGTTTTTGACCGTTGTCAGCTTGGTCTTCAATGCTTCACTTAAAAAGATAATAACAATCAAAGGATTTTGCAAGGAGCATGCAAGCTATCGGATATTAACAGATTTGTCTAAACAAACTTACCTTTGCATCAACTCTTGGTACATGCCAGTGGCAGCATCTGCATGTTTGATAACATACATTGTGAATGTGGGTCACCATCACTAGCTGAAAGAAGCGTGTGAGATGGATCAGAAATAACTTACGAGCACATTGAGATGCAATCTTCCCTGTTCCCATCTTTAGGTCTTGCCGAACTACTAAAACCTGTATTTGACATTTTTTTCAAAAAAATATGAACAATGTCAATTATCCAAGTGAAACTAGCACACATCCTTACTGTTTTGTCTGAACAAACACATTTCACTTGAAAATATTGCTACTAAAAAGTATAGAAAAGAGAATGTAAATCATTTCACAAAATCACTCAAACCAACATAATGAACAATCTGAAAGAAACACTTGGAAATTCTTACTAAATGAAATATGCAAGAAAAATAGCATTTCCTGAAAACCAGATAGAGAAGTGGAAGTTGCAAGTTGCAAGCTTCCATGTGAGACAGTCCCTCAAAAGTCAAAACAAATGGATTGTTTTAACTTTAAAAAACAAAGCCCTTTCATGGAAGGCAGAGGCAAAAACTTACAATAAAAGATAATAAGAAGATAATCATTGCAGACAAGCAGATATCCAACTATCACAAAGAAAATTTCAAAATTGCACTCAATCTTAGATTCATGGCCAGAAGGATTAGAAGCAAGTATTCATACAATTTCCCAAATTTAGCTTCACTGTATAAAAAGATTCTGAATGAGTTTGCTGAAATAAAGACAAAGAGAACATCAATTCCAAATGTAATGAAGGGGATTGTGAGTGTTCAATGGCCAGCAAAAATGACGACTGTATGATAGCCAGAAAGAAAGGCAAACAATTTCAAGACAAAAACACAAAAAAGGGCAGTGGAAGTAGGGCAAAATACCATTTTCAGCTCCTCATCAGGGTCCCCAACAGAGGAGGCATCAGAGAGCTTACGGGGTTTTCCCACGAAGGAACCCGCATGACCAGTATTACTCGAATTCCTCCTGGGTGAGGTTTTGGAAGGATTGAATAAATCGAAGAGCAGCCCACATACGAACCCGATTACAAGACCCGGGATGAAGTTCTCGGGTCTGAAACTCTCGCCCAGACTTTGTTCCTCCCGTTTCCGCTGCTTCTGCTGGCAACAGTGCACAACACAAACTGACAATCAGGAACAACAACAACGACACCAACAACAAACACAAAAGAAGATACCTTTTTCCACTAAGGTTCTAGAAAAAGAGGATAATACCTTCGCTGAAGCATGAGAATTCCGAACGGAGCCGAACATCTGGTCTCTGAATGCTACCTGCGCGGATTCCACTTACAAAAAAGGGATAACGCAATCAGAAACCAACATTTTTATAGCTTTATAAGATTTCAGATATCAATATTCCGTTGTAGTCTAGTTGGTCAGGATACTCGGCTCTCACCCGAGAGACCCGGGTTCAAGTCCCGGCAACGGAATTTTTATTTTTCATGCCCAAATGTGGTAACACTTGAAAATACAACGATGTATTTTGGAAATGCTGAATGGGATTAAATTGCATTACAAACAATAGAAAACATACCCTATATGGATTATGATACAAGTAAATGAATTCCAGTACATCAAAACAACCCCATTAAAAGAATTGAACTAAACACCACAGCTGCAGCAAGCCAAGCTCTAAAAAATGACGACACACGTGTAAATCGACAAATAATATTATGGCATCCTGGTGCTTCAAGCTTGGAGACCACTCAACCAAGCTCTACGTATAATCATCTGCCTCTGCCTCAACATGAATTTGTACAACCATCATAAATCAGGCGCCTGTTGAGAAGGAGGAACTCCTGTGGCTCGAAGGCCAAAGGGATTCCTCTACAAGGCATTGCCCACAAAGGTTATGGCTTATGATGTTATTTGTGACCATTTCAGAGTTTCTTGGGCAGGTTGTAAGTCTTCTTCAGAAACTTTGATGCAGCGTCATCATTTCGGTAGCATAAGACGCGCAGCAATGTGTTGGGTTCGGTTGGGTTCCACTGGCCTGAGGTTGGGGGTAAAGGAAGTCTGGATTTGGCAGAAGAGCCGTAATTCTCCAAGGTGCTGCGCCTGAACCTTTCGATGAGGCTCTCTGTTTCTGTTCGGAAGAGGGGAAGGACTTCTCTAGCTGTGGTTGAATATTTGTTAATCAAATCGGTTGGCAGACCGTCCCCATTTGCCCAGAAGAGATCTTTCAGAGATTTGAAATCATCCTCGATTATTTGAGAATCCTGCCGAGTGAAGGCTCGTGATGGGCCACCAGCTAGCAATACCAGCAGGAATCCATCAAAGGAGGCCTTCATGATGTCTGTGATCACCCGTGTACGGATTCTTTCGTTCACGGTGTCTGATATGATCAGCAGGCTCTGCTCTAGCTCCTGAATGAAAGGCTCAATCCGTGAAGATGAAACTTCTCCGACATACAGCCCATCCCAGAGAGCATGGCTTAGATCATGGAAGACAGTTCTGTATGCCAGTGCCTCTGACAATTGTTGAATCCCTTCTACACAAGCTGTTGGTGTAACGTCAAAATTTTTGGCTAAACCATTTGAAAAGTCTTCCTCAGTAGCAGTCTCAGAATTTCTCAAGTGAGTGATTATCCTTTTCTCCAAGACTTCCAACTCAGCCCTGATCTTCTGCAGGGTATTTATGCGTAAACAGATCTGTGGTGCACTAAAGGTACTATCTCCATTTGTAGCAACCTGGGAAGTCCTCTTTTGTGAGTTTAGCGACTTCTCTTTTTTCTTAAACATGCCCAACTTCTTTCCATTCTCACATCTTGTCAGCGCTGGCATACTTGGTACAAATGTATTCCGTGATCCTGCAAGGGAATATTTTGCATCTATCAAGATTCAGAAGACCAAGGATGGATCTTAATATCAAGCTTTGAATGCACTTACCACATCCAGATCTGGCCTTGGTCGCATAATATTGTAGACATCGATCAAGGCCAGTAATCAGTTCCGGAAGCTGTGCTGGGTGAATAGGTATAGGCAGCTGGAAGTATGCATCCAAAGTTTCATTAATAAGACGAAGAGCTTCCACTGCAGATGTAGCCAGTCCCTCCTGACTATTGCGTGGATTCCAAACCTTCAGAAGAAAACCCAAGTCATTTACATCATTCAACACCGTAATACCTTTCAGTATGAAAGAACTCTATCTCTAAATCAGCATGCACATGCACAACTATGTCAAAAAGCATATCCAGAGATTTTTTTTTTCCGTTGTTGTCAGGTTAGCAGGAAAAGACATCTGGGAGCATTCAGGTAAATATTTTCAGCAAGGGGAGTGTTTTATTAGGACAATAAAATAAGCCCAAAAAAGTTACTCATTCCATAACATTTTCAGCCATTATGTTGGCAACAGAAAAGCTGTCAATATCATCAATTAGTAATAAACTTGTCATTTCATTTTGAGGTCAGATTTTAGCAGGGCATACCTCTTGTTGAAGAGCAACGTCAACCGAGGCCTTCAGATTATCCACCCTTGTCTTAATCCATATTTTCACCAGATTGCCTATTACTGTTTCAGCCTCATAAGGAGGCATTTCACGGATAATTCCTTTTCCACCATCTTCACTGTCCACTGAATCCTCAACTGCTGTCTGCACGAGATCTTTCTCCAACTTATCAGCTGCTCTCAACACACGTACAGCATCTGGTGTCAATTCCGATATACCTGAAATGAATTGCTTCAGTTCATTCCCATAGCAAGCATGGAGAGTAGCAACAGCCACACCAGCAGCCAATGGATGCCATCTCTTCAAAATAGGACTGAAAACTTTCTTCTCTTGAGTTGCTAATTCACCAACATCCTTCGCAAGAATTGCAAGCACTGGAAGAGGATTGGGTTGGTTCTTAGTTGCCCTTCTACTTGAATCTGCCTTTTCCATCCTCTGCATATCAACAACCAAGTTGTTTGATAAGACACCCATAACAACATAATCAGATGTCAGGAAATTGAACAATACAAAGACTAACAGTCATGTTTATTTTTTATTCTTAAATAGAGAAGGTTCACATCATGTTATTATAAATTTTTTGGTCCTTTCAGTTTTCAGTGCCCTGTGTGACTGCTTCTTAACGAAAAGTCAGAAGCTATCACTTCACGGTACATGGAACAATCCTATCCTCGTTGTTTCAAGCCAGAGCAAATGTCTCATCCAATTTCAGAATCCAATATCACTTTGGAACGATGGTATGACACAGCCTAATGAAAAAAGTGTTTACTATTATGAGAGTTCATCAATCAAAATGTTAAGAATATCGTGTCCTCCAGGTCTCATAAGATAAGGAAAATCTTCTCTCTTCTAAGGTGGAAAATGCAATTAAAAAATCAGAACTTGCCTGAGCAAATGCCGTGCGCAGAGATGACCGGATATAAGTATCGATTCTGCTCCGAGCAACATCAACTTCACCTTTTCTCTTCCTGCGATATTCATGAGATATATCTTCAACCAACACTTTTGCTGCCGAAACCCCAAGGGAGACTATATTAGGCATTGTTCCAATGTTTGCACTATCAAATGTGTCATGATATGCAAGAAGTCTTTTCTCTACCCAACCCAATATTGAAGTTAATGTTGTACTCAAAAGTTTGGAATACATCGGATCTTTTGATGCTTTGGCATCTTTTGCAACCTCTTCTAGCTGACCTTCAGCAGCTGAAAGGAGGTCATTGTCAGTTTGTCCAGTTGCAACAAAACGGTTAAATAAAACCCACGAGAAACACAGGTTGTGATACATTTGGTTAATTCCAAGTATCCCCCATGTCTTCTTCATAAGATCCATAAGTTCGTCAACTTCTTCAATGATGGACGATTCGTCATTGATATCAAAGCAAGCTTCTAACATAATTTCATAGAGACGGAGATTCAAAGGAGGCCCATCTGCCCAATGGCTTGAGTCTGCGAGAGATCCATCCACCGACCTGCCAGCAAGGGACATTACAGCAGTACGAAGAACCTGCATCGATTCATTATTCTTCCCTGTCTCCATGGATCTCTCTAGAGCCCCACGAATAAGCTGTTTTAGCCGTTGTTGTGCAGCATTGTCCGCCTTACCTATTGGCTGACAAGGATGTAGGATAAGTCCAGCTTCAAGAACCTTAAAGCTTCTCTTTTTCCAGGCTTCATACTCCTGATGATCAGGAAAATCTGACTGCTTCAGCTGCTGTAGAAGCTCCAGTGGCAGAACCAAAGACTCAATGCGCTTGCCAAGCTGCAAACAAGCACATGAAAAGGAAGGGATCTCAGATCACTGAGTTGCACGAAACTACAATTGAGTTGTAGCTAAGTTAACCATAAACCAGAAGCTTATGATCTAATATATCCATTTCAACAGATGTTGCAAATAATTGGCAAGGTGGTGGAAACCTTGAGTCAAGCAATTCAAGCCATATTTTGTTTCAAACACTATGCAAATGTCCAAGGCAAATTTACTTCCACAAAATTTTCTGAAAAGCAATCAATTGCCTATGTTCAGCTCCTCACAGTAATGGATGAATTGATTTTGTAAAATGCTGAGAAGGACAGCAAAACTCCAAAACAAATCCATCAAAACCCGTCGAAAGGGAATTTCCTTGTCAAATTCCACCATTCCAAATCAGTTTCTAATGAAATATTTATAGATTGCAGCGGAATTGAAACAATAAATCGCAAGTAAAGATCCCTCCACCAGAACTGATAACCAATTTTCAAGCAATTTGGAAATTGAGGTAAATTTCAGCAATTCGTGAAATTTGTGTCAATATGAATCCAAGATCTGCATGTATTCTAGCCAGAATTTCTCAAAAAGGAGGAGAGATCTAACCTGACTAGCTGCGACTCGTAAGAAGGCCTTCCTAATTCTCGAATCGAGGATCTCAGAAACCCTCATCTGAACTCTCAAGAGCTCCCCGACCGTCAACGGCTTACTAATCGGACTCCCATCGGCCTTCGGACTGCTCCCCCCTCTCTTCACCCCCAAGCTCGAGGTCGAAGATCTAAGCCCCAACGCCTTCTTCATCTTGCTCGCGGCCGCAGACGTCAGCGACCTCTGGAGAGGCGGCGTACCACCACCTGCCGACGACGGCGACGAGGAGTGAGACGACGGAGAATTCGCCACCGCGCCATTGGAAATGCTGGCGAGCGGCTTACCGGAGGACGTTCGGCAAGCGGCGACCAGGATCTCGTAGGCGGTGTCGCGGAGATCGGAGGGGGAGAGTGTGGGGGTGAGGTCGGCGGAGAAAGGGGAGGGGAGGGCGGCGAGGGAGGCTGAGGTCGGCGGAGGAGGAGTGGTGTCTCTCTTGGAGCCTCCCAGTGAGGATCTGTTACTGAAGAGGCTCGCCATTGGAGGAGGAGGAGAAGGTGAAGAAGTGAGAGAGAGCAAGAAAATGGCAGTGGGGGAGAAACGGAGAGAGATGTAGGGTAGCTGGGTAGGAGACAACCCTGTATTGCTTTTTCGCATTTTTTTATTATTATTTTTTATTATTTTTAAATTTTATTCCAGCTTTATTTCCCCGAAATTTGTTTTTATTCCAGCTGGAAAAATAATACGGAGTACAATCCATTATCAAAGTTTCTGTACACAGTGACACACTGGAATTATATGGAGTACAAAAGTAACGATGGCACGATTCCTGCCAAGATTATTATATTTGGAAAAAAAATATCCTAAATATAATAATTTAATTATTTTTAAAATAATTATTTTATAAAATTTAAACATTACTTCGCATCCTCTGTCTATATACTACTTTAACTCATTCTATTTATCTCCACATGTCATCGTATTATGCTTAAATATTTTAGATATTGTTTTTCAAATTTTCAATCTATATATATTACATGACCTTACCATATGCAAATATATTTTTATTCAATTATTTTCAATTTATTACATGCTCTATTTTTTAATAAATGAGTTCAATTTAGAACATTGAATTAATATTAAAATTAATATATAATTTAAATAAAAAATTAATTTAGATATGGTGGCAATGTTGCATCATCACATTAATTATAGTTTTTTCTTTAATATATTCTACATTTTCTAACCATCATGTTTAATTCAAAATATTAAATTAATATATAATCTATATCTAGATACAAATCTTTATATATAAAAGGGCAATTTTACAGAAAACTACCCTATATATATGGGTGTTTTCACTAAACCACCTCTTATATAGTAAAAATTACAACAAACCACCCTTAACACTCCCTCAATCAACAAAATACCACATTCACCCCTATTTTGTCTAAGTTGCTGTTAAAAGAAAGAAAAGACACAATTGCCCCTCTTACTCTCCATCTCCAACTTTAGATTGAAGACCTTGGCTAACTTTCTATTGAAATTGTGAACATTTGGCAATTTGGAGACTCAAACTGAACTTCTTCCAGCAATTTGGAGAGAGGATTGCATATTCGTGAAAAATTCTTGCAATGAGCATGTGTGACTTGCATGGAAAAGCAAAGGATGCTACACAAATTCAGGTAATTTGGGATTTGGGGTGTTTAGGATTTGTATTTTTTTAACGTCGATCTAATTTGGGTGTTTAGGTTTTTAGGGTGTTGTTTTTCTTCAAATTATAAGCTTATGTCTATAGAATTTGGATATTTAGGTGTTTTGAGTTCCACATTTCTTTAATTAAGAGATAAAATCGATAAAATTTGGGTGTGTAGGGATTCTGCAGATTTGTGTTTAATTGATTTGGGCACTTATTATTGGTGCTCTGGTGAAAAAATATTTGTAAAGTGAAAAGGGATGCAAGCTATGGACTCATCTCAAGAAGGGATTAGAACAGGGAACCGACGTATACAAAGGTCCACATTCATTAAGAAATGGAACGATTTGGCAAAAAGCAAAAGGTTGCTTAAGTCTAAGTGTGGAGTTCAATGCAATTACTATACATCTTTGACGAATGAGAATCCTAGCAGAAGATTCGTAAGATGTGAAAATCACAAGGTGAGTTCAACGCTATTTCATTCCTTATTCAAATATGGCATTATTAAGCTATATGGTTGTAAAGGCACCGGTTTTCAAATCATGATTTTCGGATAAAGGAAATTAAAACGGATTAAAATCGGATATTTCAAAGAAAACTCGTCCTCAAACCTAACAACTCAATTTTCAAGTCATGGAACGGATTTCCGACCTAAACTAAAATTTTAGAAACTAACTTAACATGGCGACCTTCTTCCTCGGAATTTCAAAAATACTAATTGGTCGAGAGAGCGGGAAATTGGGAACACTAACATCGGAAACTAATATCGGGATTCAAAATAACAACGTCGGATTGAAGATTAGCCGAGATTCTCCCACACCAAGCCCTAGCCAATTTCCCACCAAAACTTGGAGCCATAAGACAATTTGAAATATGGTCAAAGATGTCATTTTTCCAAAATGGTGAAAAACCCCCATCTAGGGGTGGGCAACTGGTCTGGACCAGACCGAAAATTTCGATCCGGTCCAAGACTGGTGGACTGGAAATTTTAAAACCTTGGACCGGGACCGTATATTACGGTCCCGGGTTTTCTGGTCCACGGACCGGTTGGACCGGTTTGAAAATTAAATTGATTAAAAAATAATTTATAATATATTTTAAAGTTATTTATTAAATATAAACATAGACTTAATTAAAATATTCTTACTAATTTTTGAATAAAAAATAATTTATATTTTTTTTATTTGGCCCTTTTAATTTTATTTTTAAAAAATATATATACACGCACAAATATATATGGACACACATATTTCGATCCAATCGGTCTTGGACCGAAAATTCCGGCCCGATCCCGGTCTTGGGCCAGAAACTAGAATTTTAATTTTTATGGACCGTGGACCGGACCGTTATATTTTCGGTCTGGTCCAAGACCGTAAATTCCGGTCCGATCCAAATTTTGCCCAACACTACCCCATCCTCCTTTTCATCTCCCCTTCCTTGCACCCCCTCATTTTGGAAGGAGACAAATCCCATTCTTATCCACCCACACCATCAAATCAGCCCCATCCCAATAAAAATATGATTTTAGCTCCTCATCAATACACAAAAACCTTATCTTGAAACTTGAGAAACACAAACCCTAAAACACATTTCACTCCCATCTCTCTCTCCCTCTCTTCCCTTTCCGCCACCACCGGCCCCACCTTCGACCACCCCTCTAGCCACCTCCACCAACACTCCACCACACCAACACCGTCACTCTCTCTCTCTCTCTTTCTCCCTCTTGCCGCAAGCTACCACCACCAACCCCTTTGATCAAGTGCATGAGATAAATTATTTTTTTATATAATTATTATCTAAATATTATAAAATTGGATAAAATCTTTCTAAAATATATCTATATCTAAAAAATTGAAAAATATATTATTTTAAGATTGACTAAGGCGAGTAGAGAATTTTTTTTATTATATATAATAGAAGATTATGCTCAGTTGAAGGCATATTAACAACAATGTACATAGTGAAAGGGACACCTTAAATTGACATAGTGAAAGAACTAATTAGGAATTGATTGAAAGAACACTTATATCATGCCCCCGGACCCCGGTATTGTAACGGCCCGGATATAAATATCCGAGTTACGTTTCGAAGGTTGGGTACCTTCGTTCAGATCTTGCAATTCAGATACGGGTCGAGGTTTCAAACCTCTAAAAGATCAGTATTTAAAAGCGTGGATTTCGAACCCCAAAACAGTCGAAGAGTTGTTGGGTTCCCTTAACCTGCCCTAAAAGCCTAAGTCGTGAAAATTCATTTGAAGAAAAACGAAAAAGGAAAGTAGAGTACAACTTGCCACGGCGAGGCCGGGTCAAAACCATGGCAGTAGAACACAAGTCGGAAAGTACTTAGCCAAGTTAGTGGGTGAGTCCGGTTCTTCGCAATCATCCGGGAGGATTCCCACGCCATAGAAACATAGAGCAAGCAAACCTAAAAATAATTTGTGCGAGCGGGGTCCGACCGAGTCCCCCCAACGCACTCTGTCCCGCAATCAAGCATACACATACGCTATACCTATAATAAAGATGCTCTAATGCAGTACGGAAATTTAAATCACACTAGCATGCTCCTAGTTGAAAGAATATGCAGAACAACTGTAAAGGCGCCCAAAGAATGCCAAGTGGCATATCCCTCTCCTACCTCTGCACCCCTTCTCGTTAGTGCAGAGACTGGCCAGTTCGATGCTATAGCATATCATATATCATCATCATATCATATATCATGCTCATGCCCGATGGTGCTGGGCTATCTCATCATCATGCTCGTATATCGATAATACTGACTCAGGGTACCCGATGAAGCTGGGCTACCCTATGACCCTAGCAAAGACTCTAGGACTCACAGATAACGGTCGTTCTGTTCTCAAACACATAGAGTATCCGAATGCTCAATCACAAGTGCAATCCTAGCATGATACTGCATGACATGCTTTAAATGCATATGAAGCACCTAGTATGTCATATGATCACAAGCAGGAGATTTCTCTTTCGAATCTGAGTAAGCCCATAAAGGAACTTACCTGGACAAGCGCGGAATCCAAGAAATAATCAGCAATAGCAAGCAATCTAATCATGTCACAAATCACCTAGCATATAATATAAGATGTACATAAGTCTACGTCTAAGTCACACAAGGCGCCCCTCTAACTATCACATATAACTTCACATATTTCATGTAACTCCCCGTAATATCTTCCATACCATCATCATTATTCAACTCGTCATAACTCATCACCTCATCTCAATATCTAATATCTCTTAATCTCAACATTTGATCATTTCAACTCATTATTATATCATATACCCATCATTTAGAAATCATGCACCATTATTATATATATAAGTCATATTCATACTCTAATTAATCATCATATAACATATCCATAATCATGCTTATTAACCATATAATATAACATCACACTTTAATATAATATCACATCATAGTCTCACATCATAATTCACATATTATAATTCATATTCACACAAGTTATCAAGTTATTTATCAAGTTAGACAAGTAATTCACTTTCCCAAGATTTCCCCAAAACTCTTAAATCTCAAGTTAAATCAATCTTTATTCAAAACATTTTCCAATTCATACTTGACCCAAAAAATCCATTTATAAAACATTACCCTTTAAATCAGCTTATTTTATTGTTTTATCAAAATAAATCCGACAAGGATAGGTCATTTCCAAAATCATCTTTTAATTTTATTAAATCCATTTTCATTTATCAAAACAATTTCCAACTTTTACAACCTTTTCTGATTTCAAGTCCAATTAATATATTTTTAAATCCTAATCATAATATAATATAATATTTTATATTCCACAATTTTAAAAGACATAATTTTATAATATATTAAATCCCATCATCATCTAATATTCTGACATTTAAATAATATATATGTCTATATATATGCGTGTGTATAAGTCTTAATATTAACAATGTAAACAATATAACCCATAATTTTGGCCCAAACCTCAACCAAATAGGCCCAACCTCCGATACATAACCCAGCCCACAACCAAACCCGGACCCGGATCCAAATTCCTTTTAAAACAAAATCCGGATCCAACTTCCCAAACTCCTAAAAGTGAACCGGTTCTATATAAATAAACCCATGAACCGGCTCAAGTAAAAAAAAAAGAACCAGACCCTGCCCATTGTTCATTTCCCCTTCCAGTGCTGCTGCGTACGAACAGAGAAGGAGAAAGAGGTCACCGGAGACCTTGCTCTGACCCGACCTCGCTCAACCTTTCCGAAGCCCCATCCCGAAACCCATGGACACGGAAACAGACAAAGAAAAAGGAGAGAGAGAGGAAGAGGTTCTCACCGAGCGGTTCCGAGTGTGAGGGCTCGCCGGAGGCTCGTTAGAGTCGATTGGGCTGCGTCGGCGCAGGAGTTTGAAGAAGAGAGCCTAGGAAGAGTGGGATGGAGTAAATGTTTTGCCTTTATGCAGTTTAAGGACAAAAGGGAGGTGAAAGCGAATCCTTACCAACTTGAAACCGGGAAACAGAGGAGGGAGGAAGAAAGGTTGCGGTCGGGTGGCTCCGGGCTCCCCTGGGAGGCTCCCTTGGCTCGTCGGCGTCGAGGGAGGTGTGGGGGACGCTTGTTCTGCTTCTCGTCGGAAAGGAAAGGGGAACGAAGCGGTTGTGGTTCGGCTGGCTCTCGAACACGATAACGGGGAGGAGCGGTAGAGCTTTGGTGGCGCTCGGCCGGCGCTTGCTGGTGGCGCTTACGAGAGGTGGAGCTGGAGGTGTGGTGGCGGGGCTGGTGGACAGGAGGTGGGAGGTGGCTCATGGATTCAACATAAGAAATAAGTGTTTGAAGGGGAAGAGGCATAATGGACGAAACAGAGGAGGTTAGGCTTGTGTTTGAAAGGGGTAAAAGAAACAAGGAGAAGGAAGAGAGGGGACTGTGTGTTAAGAGTGTTTGTAGGGCTATTGAGGGCAAAAGGAGGGGCTGCTGCAGGCCAGAACAGATAAAGGGGGAAAGAGTTTGGTGGTGTCGAGTGCAAAGGGAGTAATGTTGTTTTGTGAGGCATGCTGGTGCTACTGTCATTCAGATAGAAGGAGACAAAAAAAAAATGTGAGGGAGAAAGGGCAAATGATCACAAGAAAAAAGGGGAGGGAGAATCAAGGAGTGTCGTCCCCAAAAAATGAAATTCACATACCCGCTATTAAATCCCAAAAACCCGCTCTCTCGACCTTATCCGATCCAATTCAAAATGATTTTCAAAAATTTCCAAACCCGAATTAAATAATGACATCCGAACATTATTTTCAAATTCTCGGTGTAAGAAAGCGGAAAAGACATATTTTAAAATTTACATCAAATAATGTCGGGACTCGCCGTTTCGGAAGATTTAAATAAATATATTGCTCGAGGAGAAATATTCAAAATTTTCTGAAGTTTAGAATTTAACCCGATCATAAATCAATATTTTAATAAAATAATAATTTAAAATTCCCGGTCGTTACAGGTATATATATACCTTCGGGATTAGAGCTTCCTTAGTCTCTGAAGCGTTAAATTATATTTTTGCAAAATAAAAAAGTATGCTAATACGATTAGATTGAACACCTACAACTCAAAAAAGTTTAACCAATTTATAT
This sequence comes from Persicaria maculosa, assembly GCA_963922045.1. Taxonomy (NCBI): domain Eukaryota; kingdom Viridiplantae; phylum Streptophyta; class Magnoliopsida; order Caryophyllales; family Polygonaceae; genus Persicaria; species Persicaria maculosa. Next base: position 35,202,674 of record OY998269.1, on the reverse strand, counting down.
AGATGTATATAACTACATTGATTAAAGAGCTAGAGAAGAAATACGTAAAAAAAATATTAAAAAGAAGAAGAGAAAAAAAATATAGTGGTTGAATTGAATGTAAATTAGGTGATATTTATAGGGTTAAAAGTTGAGATAGGGTTTTTGAAAAAAAAAAACCTCGTAGCATCTTTATATTTTTTTACATGATAATTTGTAAATATAGGCATCTATATCTATAAGATAAAGTCAAATAACATGATAGTTAATTAGTAAATATTTTAATTAAGGGGAGTTTGATAAAAATAAAAAAAAATTGGTGAAAAAATTGTGATTGATTCATACGACTAATATCCATATCTAATGAAATTGGGTCAAATTTTATCTTATGCATATATAGATATATTGATTAAAAAGAGTTAAAATAAAATTTTATCTTATGCATATATTGATTATTTCAAAAAAAAATTGTGATTGGTTCATACGACTAAGATTAAGCAGAAGTCGCCATGTGTCTCAGCTGACTTCTACTTTATTATATATAATAGATTTATCTCCATGTGTCATCGTATTATGTTTAAATATTTTAGATATTGTTTTTCAAATTTTCATTCTATATATATATTACATGACCTTACCATATGCAAATATATTTTTAGTCAATTATTTTCAATTTATTACATGCTCTATTTTTTAATAAATGAGTTCAATTTAGACAATTGAATTAATATTAAAATTAATATATAATTTAAATAAAAAAATTTGATATGGTGGCATCATCACATTAATTATAGTTTTTTTTCTTTAATACTCCCTCCGTCCCAAAATGTTTGTCTTTAACTATTTATGCACGTTTTCTTAAGAAGCTAAAAACTATATAAAATATCAACATTTTATTAAATATTTTTAAATAATATCATACATATTACTAATAAGTATAGAATTATTTTAAAAAATTAATTAAAAAATGAATATTTTATATAGTTTTTAGCTTCTTAAAAAGCGTGCATAAATAGTCCAAAGACAATTATTGTGGGATGGAGGGAGTATATTCTACATTTTCTAACCAGCATGTTTAATTCAAAATATTAAATTAATATATAATCTGTATCTAGATGCAAATCTATATATATATATATATTAAGGGCAATTTTACAGAAAACCACCCCTTATATATGGGTGTTTTCACTAAACCACCTCTTATATTAAAAATTACAACAAACCACCCCTAATACTCCCTCGATCAACAAAATACCATCTTCACCCCTATTTTGTCTAAGTTGTTGTTAAAAGCAAGAAAAGACATAATTGCCCCTGTTACTCTCCATCTCCAACTTTAGATTGAAGACTTCGGCTGGTTTCGATTGAAATTGTGAACTTTTGGCGATTTGGAGACTCAAACTGAACTTCTTCTAACGATTTGGAGAGAGGATTGCATATTCGTGAAAAATTCTTGCAATGAGCATGTGTGAGTTGCATGGAAAAGCAAGGGATGCTACACAACTTCAGGTAATTTGGAATTTTGGGTGTTTAGGGTTTGTATTTTTTTCAAAATTGATCTAATTTGGGGTGTTTAGGTATTTAGGGTGTTGTTTTTCTTCAAATTATGAGCTTATGTCTATAGAATTTGGATATTTAGGTATTTTGAGTTCTACATTTCTTCAATTAAGAGATAAAATCGATAAAATTTGGGTGTGTAGGGATTCTGCCGATTTGTGTTTAATTGATTTGAGCACTTATTATTGGTGTTTTGGTGAAAAAATGTTTGTAAGGTGAAAAGGGATGCAAGCTATGGACTCATCTCAAGAAGGGATTAGAACAGGGAACCGACGAATACAAAAGGTCCACATTCATTAAGAAATGGAACGATTTGGCAAAAAGCAAAAGGTTTCTTAAGTCTAAGTGTGGAGTTCAGTGCAATTACTATACATATTTGACGAATGAGAATCCTAGCAGAAGATTCGTAAGATGTGAAAATCACAAGGTGAGTTCAACACTATTTCATTCTTTATTCAAATATGGCATTATTAAGCTTTATGGTTGTAAAGACATGGGTTTTCAAATCATGATTTTCGGATAAATTAAGTAAATTAAAACAAATTAAATTCTGATATTTCAAAGAAAACTCATCCTCAAACCTAACAACTCGACTTTGAAGTCATGGAACGGATTTCCGACCTAAACTAAAATTTTGGAAACTAACTTAACATTGCGACATTCTTTCTCAGATTTTCAAAAATACTAATTGGTCGAGAGAGCGGGAAATTGGGAATACTAACAGCGGAAACTAATATCGGGATTCGAACTAACAACGTCGGATTGCAGATTAGCTGAGATTCTCCCACACCAAGCCCTAGCCAATTTCCCACAAAAACTTGGAGCCATAAGACAATTTGAAATATGGTCAAAGATGTCATATTCCCCAAATGGTGAAACACCCCCATCTAGGGGTGGGCAACCGATCTTGGACCGGACCAGAAATTTTAAAACCTTGGACCGTGGATCGGACCAGAACCGTAATATACGGTCCCGGGTTTTCCGGTCCACGGACCGGTTGGACCGGATGGACCAGTTTAAAAATTAAATTGATTAAAAAATAATTTATAAAATATTTTAAAGTTATTTATTAAATGTAAACATAGACTTAATTAAAATATTCTTACTAATATATGAATAAAAAATAATTTATATTATTTTTTTATTTGGCCACATTAATTTTATTTTTAAAAAATATATATATACACACACAAATATATACACACACATATTCCGGTCCAACCAGTCTTGGACCGAAAATTCCGGTCCAATCCCGATCTTGGATCGGAAACCATAATTTTAATTTTTATGGACCGTGGACCAGACCGTTATATTTCTGGTATGATCCCGGTCAGATTCCGGTCCGATCCAAATTTTTCCCAACACTACCGACATCCTCCTTTTCATCTCCCTTTCCTTGCACCCCGTCATTTTGGAATGAGACAAATCCCATCTTATCCACTCACACCATCAAATCAGCCCCATCCCAATAAAAATCTGATTTTGGCATACTCTCTCCTCATCAAAACACAAAAACCTTATCTTGAAACTTGAGAAACACAAACCCTAAAAGACACTTCACTCCCATCTCTCTCTCCCTCTCTTCCCTTCCCTTGCCGCCACCACCAACCACCACCAGCCCCACCTTTGACCACCCCTCTGGCCACCTCCACCACCACTCCACCACACCACCACCATCACTCTCTCTCTCTCTCTCTCTCTCTCTCTCTCTTGTCGCAAGCTACCACCACCACCCATCTCCTCCTCTTTCACCCTCCTTGCAAACAAAGACTTCCAGCAGCTCCCTCATCCTCTCTCGGAGTCCACAAGGTCCACTGGAGCCACCCAACAACCCCGAAAGATCAAGAACGAAGCCCCGAAGTCTCTTTCGTCCATTTTCGGTTATAGAAGGGTAAGATCTCTTCCTTTTCCTTTTATCTCCAAAGTTTTCTCCAAACCCCTCTACTAACTTCCCAGCCACGCCAACGAGAAGATCCAAGAACAAGCCCAAAAATCACCTCCCGAGCCAACCCGAAGAAGAAAGAAGAAGTTTAGGTGAGCGATCCCTCTTACTCTCATTTCTCACGTGTCAAAAGGTGTTTAATACATGTCTGTGGGTTAGGGTAAGATTCGGGGAAAGTGGGAAAGGCTAACAACAACAATCAAGGCCTAAACGAGGCTTAAAACTTGGATATGAGCCCAGACTCGCCGCCGTGAGTAAGAACTTGCGGTCGCAAGTCAGAACAGAGCCCTAAGGGTTCTTTCTCGCCGCGGCGAGTGACCCCTTTCGCTGCGGCGAGTGGGATCTCAGGGGAGACCCTTGAGGCTCCCCAGCTTCATGTACGGCCATGGAAGTAGCTTCCGCGGGCGCGAGGCCTTTCGCGGGGGCAAAACTCCCCTCTCGCGGTCGCGGAGCCTTCGCTGGGGCGAGTGCCTAGCTCACGGCCGCGACAACCCCGTGCTTCACGGAGTGCTCGCTGGGCATGTCTTGTGGCGGCGAAAACCCTTTTCGCCGCGGCGAAACACCCCTTGGCCGAGGGCTTTGACTTGTTAACTTGGGGACTTTGCCAAATGTTTTCAAAAGTCGGATTTGACGTCTTGGTAGGGCTGTTATGTGAGCCGAATAGCTCGAGCTCGGCTCGGGCTCGGCTCGAAAAAGCTCGACTCGAGCTCGTTCGGATACACAAAACAAGCCGAGCTTGAACACTTTTTTAAGCTCGAACCGAGCCCGAGCCGAGCTCGGAAGCTCGATTGTGTTAATTTCCAAAATTACCCCTAGGGTAATGTCAGTTATGACCGCGTGTGATATGAGGAAGACGCCTCTCTTGCTTCCCTCTTTGAACCTCTTTCAGTCTCTCTCCTGGCTTTGTTCGAGCGGCAAACTGTCCTCTTCCCCTTTCTCCCTCCTTCCGGCAGCAAACCATGGATTCCGGCGGCGAACTTCCTTTTTCCGGCCTGTTTGTGGCTCATAGTTGTACCCCTTACTCCCTCCTCGACGTCCTCGTGGCTTGTAGTCTTGTATGTCCTCGGGCGGGCGATGTCTCCTGGATTCAGTCGAGTTAAGTACCACGCCTTCCAGTCGAGCCCGTGACGATTTGTTGCAGCAGCACCCCGAGTCCCCAACCAGGTGTGTTGTACTGCAGCAGCACCCCTTGGTCCCTCCTTCTTGTATGTGAATTAGGGGATGTGACGATTTGCAACAACACCCCTTTGTTCAATTGTTTGAAATTAGGGGATGTGTAAATTCAATTGTTTGTTCAATTGGTGAAAATTAAATTTAGATCTACAAATTCAGTTTTTGCTGGTTGTTATGCACTGCACCTACTGTAATTACATACTCCGTATATTACATTCATCTTGTTTGTAATTAGGGATGTGTAAATTCAATTGTTTGTTCAATTTGTGAAAATTCAATTTAGATTCCAAAATTCTATTTAGATCTACAATTCAATTTATGTTGGTTGTGCACCTCCTGCGTACAATACAATCAGCTTATTGGCAAATTAATTTATGTAAATCTGTAATTGCTTTTAGGTACAAACCGAGCTCGAACGAGCCTAAGCTCGTTCGTTTGGCTTGACCGAGCCTACCAAGCCGAGCTCGAGTTTAAGGTTGGGTTCGCGAGCCGAGCTTGAGCGCCAAAATAAGCTCGAATAATTTTTGGGTTCGAGCTCGGCTCGTCTCCCGTTCGAGCCAAGCTTGAACATGTCAAGCTCGGCTCGTTCGGCTCGAATATCACCCCTACGTCTTGGGATTCAAATGACTGACTTGATGACCTAACCTTGGGTTTTGGAAAATGAACTAAGTGGGTATTTTCAATGGTCGGAAGACCTAACTATTTAACTCGTATTTCGAAACGGTTTCCAAGACTAACTTGGGAAATACACTTGATCGGTGACTAACTAGCATGATGTATGATTGGTTGACTAATGGCATGTATGTATGACTAATGGCATGTGTGAATGACTAATGACATGATGAAGTAGTAGTATGCTATAATATGAGCAGTGTCTTGCGGAATACCATACCTATTGAGATGTTATGTTGAATACGCTCATATGAGCATGCGAATATGACTAAGTATGTTATGAAAGTTATTATTACCTAATGGGTTGACAAGTGATGCTATGATGCGATGGTTGATCATGATGAATTGGAAAGTGTGAACGATGCGAGTTGGTTATCTATCTTCTTGTGTGATTTGTTTGATACATGTGTGGTAAAATAACTATAGAAGTAGAATCATTATATATTTGTTATGCATCTAGGTGATACTCTCTGATTGTGATTGTTGTGTACCTGGTCCACTATTTTGCTGCTCTGCTAGTCAGGTAAGTTTCTTTGGAGCTTACTCAGATTGATCAGAAAACCTCCCTGCTTATATGTGCATGATATACTAGGTGTTGCATATCATAATAGCATGCCATGTAGTATCATACTAGGATTGCACGAATGACTGAGCATCCTTATTTTGAATGCGTATGTAAATAGAACGGTTGTTATCTATGAAGTCATCTAGAGTCGTTGCGGGTCATAGGACGACCCAGTCCCATCGGGTTTCGTCCCGAGTAATTCAAGTCAGATGGTAACACTTTTACTTATATTTCGAGCATGATTATTATGAACATGGTTACAGGTTGAGCGTGCGGGCTTAATTCAATTATATAAATGGAATGCATTCTTGAGCTCGTCAGTCTCCATCCTCAGGAAGAAGGGTGGTGGTAGGAGAGGGACATACCACTTGGTATTCTATGCTAGGGCCCTATTTAACGTCTTCCACGCACGCGCACACACACACACATATAACTGCGAGCATGTTTGTGTGTTAATATTCTTGTCCTGCATTAGAAACATGATATTAGGTCTAGCGTATATGTGTGCTTATATGTGGGGACCAGCCAAGTGCGGGCCTCGATCTGATCCTATGCCCCCTTAATATTTGTAGGCATGTGATATGTGTGTGTGATGATGATTAACTCTATGATCGCGGGACATTTTACATGACGGAGAGAGAGAGAGTTCTGAGACTCTGACTTCACCCGACTATGATCACTTTTGAGATTTACTATACTTAGATTTCGTTTTGACCCAGCTCTGCCGTGACACCCTTATGTATTTGGTTTTAGACTACGTGGTTTGAATGCTAAAATGGGTTTCACGACTTAGGTCATAGGACATGTACAAGGATTTTACCCTGGGTCTCCAACGGATCTCAGGAGATTTGGGTATGAATCCCGCTTTAAAAATACTAATCCTTTGGGTTTCAAACTTCAACCTATACTTGGAAAGCAAGATCCCACGAGGGGTTTCATCCCTCAAAACGTAACTCGGGCACCATAAGCCCGGGCCATTACAATGGTATTGTGTTACATGATTATAGGCATGCAAGTGTGGATATTGACAACGGTATGATCCTTCATTGTGCAACACTGCAACTGAATTTATTCCAGTGATGAGGGACAAGTTATAACGATTGATGAATACATACATACGTTAGAGGTAAAGGAGACTGCTGAGAATGAAATTAGAAGGCTTTTGAGAAGAGGTTGTACAACTTAGAAGTGTGGTTTGCTCAGGACAAAGACAATTTGACCAACACCTCAAATGGTGGTAGTGTAGTTGGTGTAAGGTGCTCACATCCATTCAAAGTTTCCATGAAAGTTGTTTGTATTGTCGGACTTGTTATTTGGATGATTAGGTTTAGTACACAGTATATGTCTAACTAGAGGGCGGGATTAGCTTAACAATGCATTGTAATGTACCAATAAAAAATGGTATTGGCAGGCCGTAACAAAGTAGGTAATTTGCTATCTAATGTATATTGTAGGCATTACATCTTATATATAATTATGTATACATGCAAAGTTTATTCGCTTTCTATAGTCATGATGTATATATTTTGTCAATCATCTAGAGTGTAATCTATTCCATGGAGAAGTTTTATGACAACGTTAGACCTCTATAGTTGTGCCTAATCATCACTCAAATGCACAACTGCAAGGGGATGAGAGACCTGAATGAGGCTATGAAAACTGGCGTTTGATAGAAAAATATATAGAAATTACTTGATCAAAGTGGAATACATCCAAAATGTATAGCTTCCAACTGCTAGAGCGGAGCAAAATTAATGGTGCACTAAAGCGTATAGTTTTATGCACCAAAAAAATTCATTGAACACAAGTAATTTCTATTGAGTCACACCGTCCCACACAATCAAGCATCCAATGACTTTGATCACTATAGTGTCAATGGATCTTGAGCACTTGCTTTTGTATTCGAAAGGTAAATGACATTTTCTAATGGAGTCTTAGATATAAAAACATCTTTCTTAGCTGGAGGAATTGGGAACTATGTGCCTTGTAGTTTCAAATTCATGGTTATGTCTTCAAGAGTGAAAATTGAAAAATGTGAGATAACTTTCAGTTGCAGTTTGTATGATCATAATTTTTAGTTAAGTTTGGCTTACTTGTGTGTATGATTTATTAGTAAATGATACTTGTGTGCCCATAAAGCTTTCAGGTTGAGATTGTGCAAGATAAGGAGCCATAATTGAATTACTTGAACTCTGTTTATGAAAAGAAGTGGTGATTCTTGTCAATAATCATTATACATTATGAGTACGTAGGAGTAACATAATCAGTAGGAGTCATATTAATTATTGTGTCATGTTGGATCGGGGGCAATTGTTGTCCATAATCAGCAAGAGTAACAATTGGCTGCACTGGTTGATTTCCATCAAATGCCTAAAACATAAATGGAACATAATGATGATAAGATAAGTAAGTATTCATGCACTTTATCATAAATAGTAGGAGTAAAAGCTAGCTTCACTTGTCCATAATCAGTAGGAGCAACAACTTCAGTAATTTATCTATCAAAGGAAACAATTATAAGTAAGTATTCCTACGTGTTTTAGGACTTATTAATTGATCTATGATCTATCATATATACCTTACGAGCTCTTTTTCTTGAAGTACTTCCAACTGTCAAAGTGATGGGATTCTTCGGTCTACCACCTTTGTTGGGTGCATTAGGAGGCTGTGGTACCCTTGCAAGATTAGTACACTTTGTTCTGTAATGCCATTCCATTCCATAATGTGAGCACTTATTTTTCCTTGTTCTATGCCTTATTTGCTTTGTCGACTGACTTTCTCATCCTTCTCTATTCGGCCTACCAGGTTGAATCACAAGCTTCCGCGGGGGGGGGGGGGGGGGGGGGGTGGGGTGGGGGATCAGGTGGATGCATGTGACTACTCTCTCATTGGTCATCACTAGGGACATGCTCTATGTTGATTGGGTAAGCCTTCCATCATGTACATGTCAGTGTAGTATTCGTGCACTAAGTCATGAGGTTGTAGCCTTCTCCTCGGTATACAAGTCCCATTTTTTGAAGCTGCAACTCTTAGAGCTTAAATCAACAACATAAGTTTTTCCAAAATGTTTGACCTCGAACCTATGCAAGTAGACAAATATTGAAGCTTAGCCTTCTCTAGCCTTTTTGAAATCTTTTGAGTTAGATTTCCTAGTGTCGTGTACCTTCTCATTTTTTTCTCTCTTGGCAACCATTATCTTCATCAATGTCTCCGACCATTCTCTTCATCAATTGTGTCCCAATCCAGTCATACATGTTTAAAATTGGCTTGTCCCTAACTTTTAGAACATTATTGTTGAATGTTTCACACACATTATTCAGTCACATATTCGACTTAGATGTGTGATTATATCCATGTTGTGACCAAGTGCTTGGGTTTGCATCAATACTTTTGAGCAGCTTGATCTAACTTAGGAATGACGTCCATTGCAACATCAAAATCTGACTTGGTACTAGCTTTTACAGCAACCCATAATGCATCTTTGAATGCTTTTCCTGGCCACCCAGCTTTGAAGTCATTGTACAAGTGCCTCACACAAACTCTTGTCTCTACCATTGGAATGACGAGGCTTAATGCTTGTTGTAACCCATACAAACAAGGAGAAAAACAAGATAGCGAGTTCAAGTAAAAGGGATTTCATTAATGATAACACATGATAATGAGTTCCATTCAACAATAGGAAAGAGTTTACGCCATGATTACCTTTTGTATATTTGACATAAAAGTGAATATGCCCTCACCAAGTTCATGCAACAATAACTCTAGATACCAAGTCCAAATATGAGGTTTCTACAATACTTTCTCATGGATACCCTGCGTCGCCTCTACCAACGAACGGAAGATAAGCCGCACACTGATCCTGTTTTACCATTGTTCATCTACACTGGTGTTATCTTATCGCTTATAGTTTTACTCGGTGTTTCTTTTTTACCCATGTGTTTAGTTTCTCATGCGTTGTATGTTTGCTTTTTATGATGATATTTATCGCCAATCTTATTGGTCACATCGAATTCCTTTCCTTTTCCCAAATAAAAAAAGAAAAAAAGAAAGGAAATGAGAGAAAAATCGTAACTTATCGGTCCGTATACCAGATAGGCCGACAAAGTCGGCAGACGGCGAACCGTCAAACATAAAACCTAAAAAAAAACAGAATACAGACAACAAACAAAATGAAACAAGTAGAAATAAACTTTACAATCAAAACGACTCTAGAAGACCGACTCCCAAAAAAGCTCGAGGCCAGATAATGTCTATTCTATTCTAGTCTTTGAATGACTCAAAAAGGAAAAAGTTTTATGCAAGTTAAGTTGGATAAGGGCGCAGTTTTGATAGCAGACGCCTGACGCCAAAACCAACCCTAGCTAAAATCTCTCCCCCACATCTCGTCAATTCGCCATTAACGATCCTTTCGCGGCGGCCATGGTGGAGCTCAGCGACGACGAGCTTGGTGTGATATTTAGGTCCATTACTCACCCCATAGACCGCTCCTCCCTCTCCCTCGTCTGCAAGCAGTGGCTAAGGGTGGAAGGCCTCACGCGAACCTCCCTCCGCACTCTCGCTCCCGATCTCCTCCCCACGCTCCTCTCAAGGTTCCCCAACCTCACCGCCTTCGAGTCTCCGGCGCCCATCGACGACGCCAAGGTCCTCTTCCTCGCCAGCCACTGTCCCAAAATCGAAACCCTAAACCTCGATTTCGACGGGGTTGGAGGCGAGCTCGATGAAGACTTGGCTTCCGAAGACGTTAGTGATGTCGGATTGTACGCGATCGCCAAGTGGTGCAAGAATCTGTCGAGTCTCTCGGTGAGGAATCGGAAGAGGATCGGGGATGTTGGGGTCTTCTCCTTCGTGAGATTCTCTAGCAAGATTAGCAGCCTGGATCTATCGTTCTGTACAGCGCTGACGGATCAGGCGTTGTTAGCGGTTGGATTGATGGGATCGATCCGGAGCCTGAGCTTGCAGGGGTGTACTCTGATCACCGACAAAGGTCTAGCAATGCTCTCATTTGAACCTCTGTTGAAGAATCTGAGGAAACTGGTGCTTTGTGGATGCAATAGAATCACTGATTTGGGGGTTGTTTCCCTGTCTAAGATGGTTTCGTTGGAGGAGCTGAATTTGGCTGGGTGTGGCCCGGAGATTACTGAGCTTGGAGGATTAGCCATTTCCAGGATCCAGTCTCTCAAAAGATTGAATCTGTCAGGGTTGAATGTTGCTGATCTGACCCTGATTGTGGTTGCTGAAGGGTGCCGCAACCTGCTGGAGTTGAAGATCAGTGGGTGTAGAAACATAAAGGGTCATGGACTTGTTGCTTTTGCCGAGCACAACTCACTGGAGGTGTTTGTGATGGGTTCTTGTGAGTGGGTTCCAGTGGAGTGTGTAAAACAGCTGGTTTGTAGGTGCCCGTCTTTGCAGTACATTTTTCTGGACAGTAGGATGATGTCCCTGTTTCCATTGCAGGATTTGAGCAATCTTTATGACTTGGTTTGGATTTGGATGTGATATGACCCATTGCACTCTCTAATTGCCATCTAGTTGCTTGCTGTCCTCTGTAGGGGCTGACCAAATTGCGAAACTGGTGGCCTTGGGATTTTCATTTTCATTGTCTTACTTCACAAAGCTGCTTTGTTTGGTTGAATCCAGTTTGGGCCGGGGCTAAAGCTTTGTAGTTCTCCTTGTTTCCGTGTCTCGGGCAATCCGAATACGGGGTTCATTTGTACATAGCTTGTGAAAATTAACTGTGTATGCTGTTCATTGGCAATACAAAATGTGGGTTCTTTTGAATTCTTGGTTGTGCTCCAGCATTTTACAATCTAGGTTTAGAGTGCTGGAATTCTCCTCTTTGATTGGCTTGTGCAGTTTGTGCATGATTTATGACTTCCAACTTCAGAAACAGTACTGCAACACTGATGGCATATCAACAATCAATGGTCTGAGACTCTGAGGGGGATACAGATCGAAACGCAGAGATTCTCTTTGCATGGGTAGGCAGGTTGCGTATGAAAGGTAAGCATTTTCCTCGCCAGAATAGTTCTGTGAAACCTGAATGAATCATTTGCACACAAACTCTTTGATGAAATTGTTATACGTGCATTCCCTTTAATGATAAATCGTTGTTGTGGCTATTAAGGAGTTAAGATTGGGAAATATGTGATGTCAAGTATGCAGAGGTTTCTATGAGGTGCATTTCACACTTGAAAATTTTTAGGCTCTGATTAGAGCGAATTATTCTAACATATCCCTGTATAATCTCATGCTTAAAACAAGTTGAGCTGTGGATGAAAGCTGTTTTTTCGTCCTTCACAGATTTAGTTTTGATTGTTAGTGTAAGATCCACTCACTGCATTAATTCAACCTTTGTTTTGTTCCCACATAAACCTATTGTTGTTGAAATTGTTCTGCTTTCGTTGTAACTCGTTATTTCTGTTTGCTTAATTTGCTTGTGAACGCAAAGTTGTTTAAGACCTAGTACACTTTTGTCTGGGGTGCAGTTATGTTCTCTCTTAATAATTGAATGTCTTGAAAATGATGTTGCATTTTCAGTTCTGAACATTGAGATTATAGGGTCCAAGACCTAGCATAGTTGTACTGGATACTATAGTCGGAAAGGAAGTACTGTCTTCGTAGGTTCATAATCATATCTATTGAGCTGGATGTGGATCATAGAGAATAGTTTGTTATTCTTGTTTATGGATGAGACTGATGAATAGCTTCGCTCTGATGGCATTGATGAATAGTTCGCCCCAATTCATTATTCTTTCCTTTTTTCGGACGAGTTATTCTCTTCTGTGCTTAGATGTTCGAACAGTCTCTTATGTGAATCTCCTTAAATTCATTTTTTTCCCCATGATACAAGGCAAGATTTTGGGTGGCGTCAACCCCTATTGTACCACTTGCGGACGAGAGCGAGCTCAGTATGAATCTCCTTAATTCTTTGTTGACCCTGATAACAGATAAGACAAAATTTGAGCTTAAATTTCCTTTTGTAAGAAAGGAGGCCCAGATTGTTTTTCAAATCCAACTATCCCTACTGTGTGACTGAGAATACAAAGGAGCTTAGGGTGCCCAAATAAATTATTGAGGGCAACATTAAGAAAGCTGCTGAAAAAGGACAGGAGGCTCAATTAGAGAAATTTCATGCAGCATATTGTAAATTCATGTGCAGGACTGGGTTATCTTGCTTACTTTTCCTATGAGTTCACCTCCAAACCTCCATTTTGATACCTTGAATAATTTATACGTGATCCATGTTGATTATTGTTGCTGCCATTTGGTCCCTGATGGTATGCAAGCTATTTTCTTTCAGACATTTTGGGGTATGGTTAGTAGAGGTGTGATGAGATCTGTTATTGTCTTGGGGCTGTGGAGGGGTTAGTCTCCAGTTCTCCATGAAATCAATTCTACCCTTATTTTCCTTATTCCGAATGTGCCAGTTTCTACTTTGGTAACTGAATTCCTACCCATCAGTTTATGCAATGTGATTCACAGAATCATGTATCAGGTGTTGGTGAACTGGTTAAAACTTGAAACCTTTGCACCAACTCTGATTTTTTATTAGTATAGTGTTTCTGTGGCTGATAGACATGTCACTGATAATGAATTAATTGCATTGAAGGCTTTTCAATACATTAAGCATAAGCAAACCAGGATTAAGTGTTTTTATCGTATATAGCCTTGAAAACGGACCATATCAAAGCAGAAGTACATTTCCAGTGGAGCTTCCCAGATCGGGTTATGTAGAAGCTCAGTTTTTCTTATTTTTGGCGAGATAAGGTGATGCGATGTGTTAACTGTGTACAAGTTGATGATACGTGTTAACCGTGCATCGTGCTTCTTTAAGATTATATAAGTCAGTACATGGCCGGGATGTTCCATCAAGAGGCTTAAAGGCAAGGGGATGACATGTCTCTTCTCATTCATTATAGTGGCGGATGTGTTCCTGGATCTGATCTCCAGGTCAGTGAGTAGCAGTTGATTCATGGGATTTACTTTGTGTGTCAGGAAGATTTCTTTTAGTAGAAATGCGGTGGTGCATTGGTCAGAAGCCCTTTTTGGTTGGCAATCTCGGCAAAATATGGCCGTTGCTGTGGGAAAAACCCTGCTCGACGCCTTAACAATTCAAGTGTATGGTTAGAGCTTGATGCCTCACAGGTCTATAGCTTTATTAATGATAGTTCTAAGAAGTCTCTCTCTTATGATAAAAGTATTTTGTGAATATAATTCAAGTGTTGCATTGGTTTTTGATGCTCGTCATGAGGGTAATGCAGCACCTCATCTATGGCTAGAGTTACACCTCCTAGCGATGATTTGTATGTATTTGATGTGATCTGCAAGTCATTTTGGAACTATGAATGATTGACTTGCCGTTTAAAAAGGAAAGAAAATGAAAAAGAAGTTGTTACCATTTATGCTCAGGTCTGTGGATTTGAAAGTGTAGTTGAGGTATTGGCCGATAAGGGAACAGATTAGTGGCAGCCATTAGAGAGGCGGTCAGGTAGTGTGAAGGTCATTGATGCTGACAAAGACCATCTTGTTGGCATTGCAGTGGGTGGGTGATAGATCACAGTTTGTAATTGAGCCCTCAGAGAACGAGGATGATTCCAAAGAAGATACACCAGAGGTACAACAGAAGATGCTATTTTCTCTTAACTGCTTTTATTTTTCGTTAGAATTCACTTCAATGTATGGTATCATAACATCAGAGGCTGCATAAACTCCATAAAGTTTAGCTACATGATCTTGTTTCATAACCTTTATGATGGAAAATGATTTCTTTCTTGAATCGACTTGATACGCTTGTTTGCAACAGATATTACAATGCTGCATGAAAGACGATTGAGCTCTGAACCTGATAATGAGATTCAAACTGCTTCCATCGACTCCAGCTGAGGTACCATCCTTGCACATCAAAGTTTCTTTTCATTTTCCAAGTGTGTAGTCTTCATTAGTCATATACTCATATTCAGGCCTTGTTACTATAAACTCCATGACAGATAAGAACTCAGTTAGAAAACCTGGTTGTGGATGATGTTTCTGACAAATCAAGCTTCTGCATTGATTATTAAGGAGTTGATCTGAACAAATGCTTCACTCACATGAACGATCGGCTTTTATTTTTCAAAGAACTGGTAATGATGCGCATCGAAGCAAAATATGACCCATGAAACTCCTTTGGGTGGTGTTTTCTTTGCACCTTTTGTTTGTTCTATCATATAGAGCTGACAAATGGGCTGATTGGGTCGGGTTCGGGTCAGGCTTATTCGGGTCGAGTCAGTTCGGGTAAAATGTGTGGTCGGGTATCGGTTGGCTCAGGTTCGGTCAAAATGAATTTTAGATTGGTGGTGTTTTGGGTTAAATCGGATCATGCCCATTTGGGTTTGGGTCAAAGTGGGTCGGGCTCGTTCGGGTTTCGGGTCAAGAGACGAGTCGGTCTGATTCGGGTTTTGAATTAAAGTGGGTATAGTTTGTTTGAGTTTTTTGTTGAATCATATTCGGCCCGTTTGGATAATTAGCTATTTAGGTTGATTTTGATTCGGTTGAATATTCAATTTAAGTAAAATAAATGATAAACGTAAATTCTGTTTAGCGCAAAGTGAAATTGCTGTTTAGCGCATGATTGGTCTTCATTAAGTATTTTTCAAGTAAAATAAATGATTCGGGTAATTTAGATGATAAATAAAATAAATGATTTTAATTTTTAAAGAAGAATAGAAAATACTCCCTCTGTTGCAAAATATAAGTCCCTAGTTAATATAATATGTATAATACTATGTAAAAAATTGATAAAAAATTAATATTTCATAGAGATTTTAGCTCATTAAAAAACGTGTCAAATAGTAAAAGACCTTATATTTTGCAACGGATGGAGTATTAGAGTATTGGGTTGGACCCAAAAACTAAAAAGAATCTAGCTCATCCCATTTGTTTTTATTTTTTGGATCCCAAAAGTCCATAACAACAAGGCCTATTCGACCCATTTGTTTTTCGGTTTTTCATTACTTTTTAACAAGGCCCATGGGTTGTAATTACTAATCAAGCCTAGCTACCTTTGATGAGTTGACCCATATGGCCCAATGGCCCATATATGATTTACGGTTTTTTTTTAAAAATAAATTTTTTATTTAAATAATCATTTACAATGGGAAAAATTAATCTAGATATAAATAATTCATTCTACCAAAACATAATATGGATATAAATAAAATAACAACTATAAAATCATTGATTTTGATATAAATAATTATTTCCACCAAAAAAATAATAATATATCATCATTCATACAAATTATAGAATATGGACAATGAATTTTTAGATAGAAAAAACCCTCAAATAGGCAAACTTATGAAAACTAATATAATTATTAACACTTGCTTAGTTGCTTACATAATAGTTTTAATAGAACTATTAGATTTGAAATATAATTTCATAGTTATATACTTGTATCTATAAAAAAAAATCCATTTATAAAAAACGAAAGTTGAAAGTAAACAAACAATTGATTATAAATGAAAACTAAAAACAAAGTAATATATGGAAATTGTAGTTATATTATTTACTTATAGTTCTATACTTGTATCTTTGCCAACAACGTAAACAAACAATTGGCCACATGAAAACGAAAAACAAGATAACCTTAATCCTTCTATTCATCTTCGCTTATTTGGTACATTTTTCATTATGACATTACATCATCGATGGATTCAATACATTTAAAGTTTTCCGAATCTTCCCTAATTTAATTTTTAAAAGTAAAACCATAAGCATTCAACCCAAGCATTTTAACATAAACATTTCAAGTAGGGTTTTGTCATATTTAGGTCGGGTTGAAAGTCGGGTCGGGTTTATCTGTATTCGGGTCTATTTTGAGTCAGGTCAGGTTTAGTCTTAGGTTCAAGTTACGAAAGACTCTAGATTTTCGGGTTCGGTTGGGTCTGAGTGAGTCGGTCGGATTTCTCGGATCGGGTCAGATTTTGCTAGCTCTACTTCAATATGAAATTGTAGCATAAGGATATAGTGTATAGTACTATGGCCAATGTGATATGGATTATGCGAATGAATGAAGAATCTTAGGAATGCTCAGGAGGATTGACCGCTCTTGATTTCGTATTAGTTCAATATTTGATCGCCCCATTTTAATGGCGCTCATTCTGTAGCCGAGATGCTGTTTACATAGACGAAAAACGAACGACATCCGACAAGGGACAGGCAAACCTACATATATATTCCCAGTACTTTGTTTAGGTTTCATAGGTAGGAGGTGGGGGAACAAGTAAGTGTTCATTGGTAAGCTTAATTAATGTTACTCCGTACAAGATTAGCAGTGATTAATCACTAGTGGATTAGGTTAATTAAATAGCAACATCAATCAATTTCAAGCTTAAGAACAAAAAATAATCATGTGGTTAGTGTAAATCTCGAGGAATTGTTGGTCATTATCATGATATTGTCTGAGAAATTTAGAAATAGATTAAAAACGTGTGTATCTAATCAAAAAGGATTAGTGTCTTAGGAAAGTGATAGCCTTGACAGATTGTCATTTCAAAGTGGAGACGTTTTCAACGGATTAAGACACTCTTTGAAGCGATTAGGATTAAGCGGTGCGGATTACAGTATTAGTGAGCCAGACAATGCGACAGCCGACAATGGATATACGAACGCCAACTTGTCGAGAGAATGGGGTGAAGTGATTAAAAGAGTCTCACATTGATGAATAAAAAAGCCTTAGTATATAACCTAATGGGTTACCTCACCTATTGTCAATTGATTTTAGAATGGAACACCGCTCGGTTTATGTGCTAGGATATTAGCGCATGAGTGCACGTGTGCACACGACCCACGACCCCCGATCTTGAGTCCCAACGGATTTCAGTACAACTTACCTTACAATCACGTCAATAGTTAATTAAGCACCTAAATTACATCTTATCATCCATTTTTCACAACCTTGTTAAATAGGATTTCACTAAGGTCTAAGCTTATTAAATTAATAGGCTTTTAGCATTTGAATAATTAATCTAGTGTTAACACCGGGGTACATGAAAATTATAACATAGGTGATCTTTTTTATGAAAATCTATATAAAAAAATACTCCCTCTGTCCGATAATACACGTCTTTTTAGACTTTGATATTTTGTAAAAAATACATGGGTTTTTAGGGTAATTATTACCCCTAAAAGTAGTACAAGCTACTAAGCTATTGACTTTTATAGATCTCCTTAATTAACGTGAAATGAGCTAAAAGACTATGTATTATCAAACGGAGGGAGTACAATTTTTTAGTGTTTTTAGATAGATTAAGTAAAATCTTGATTGGTACAGCAAATTTCATAGTTGTTTAATTTCTAAAGTTGTTTATTTGTAAGTTGTGAAATGCTCTTCTAGAAGAGCTTTTCAAACATGTCTTCTAAGTGTTTTTTTTTTGTCATAATTTGTTTTATAAGTTGGACATATATGGTTACTACCGTCCATGGGGTAAGCCATGTCATGCATCTAATTCAAAACTATAGATGATTTATAGAGATACTTATAAATCGCCACTTCTACATCATTCACACATGATGATAACAATAATCACACGCACAACCTTCTAAGGAAAAGTGACCATTAATCAACTACGGAACCAGAAAATAAAATTTGGATATGTTAAATGGACTAAATTTTTCATATATTTTTAATTTTCATTAAAAAAAACTTTTATTATAATAAAAAATACATATTTTTTTTTAAAAAAAAGGGACGAGCTGAAGCGGACGTCAGCCTGCCCCTAGTTACGTCTGTGTCATTAATCTTATTATCTAACATCCCTCAAATAAGCTACATGTTGTGATTTTTACTCTACCCTTATTAATCAACATTTTCTCATTCTAAACTATGTATACCATCAACTAGAAAGAAAAGCCGAGCTAAAGACCTGCTGGAACAATTTGTTGGTTAATCGATCAATAGTTGGGCTACAATGATTCAAGAAAAAATGACCAAAAATAATACGAATTATCAGCGGTGAACCAAAAATAATACGAACTTTAGAAATCACCAATTCATGTACAAACTATACCATATTAAACCAATATTGATACAAAGTCTGAAATTTACAAACTAAAAATTAATTGGGACTTAAAATGCAATTAATGAAAAGTTGGGTAAATTTTATACATTAATGAGATGATTTACCTTTACCAAATTAAAAAGAAAAAGGATGATGTTGTTCATCACCATCAACCTCCTGAGAATGGAGCAGTCGTACAGGAAAGCAAATTAAAGCAAATTTGGCTCAACCGGTGTAGCTCGACTTGGGGTCCATCTATTCGCCAAGATCTGTTTGTCACCATTTGAGATTGTGAGCAGGAAAGCACTAATTTACCTAGACCGATTTCGATCGTGAGCGATTTCGATTGTGAGTGAGAGACCGATTCAGATCCACTTATGCAAGTTCTGAACATTAACTTGATATTGAGCGATTTACTTTGACCGATTTCGATTGTGAGCGATTTCGACTTGGGGTCCATCTATTTGCCAAGATCTATTAGTCAATCACGGAACTCACATGCATAAAACTAGTTTGTTTATTTTAAATTGATAACAAATCAACGTAGCAGAAGGTTGCCCAGATCTACATCAGTTAATGTTCAGACCGATTGAGATTGTGAGCAGGAAAGCAAGATTTATTTGTCACTGTTGCCCAGATCGATTGAGCTCGGTCTTGAAAATGAGGAGGAAGATGAATGATTAATTTCCAGGATTAATTTTACAATTCTGTACCCCAAATCTTTGCTTAATTGTATTTTAAGTCTTAAATAAATTTTAGTTTGTAAATTTCAGACTTTGTATCAATATTGATTTAATATGGTATAGTTTGTACATGAATTGGTGATTTTTAAAGTTCGTATTATTTTTATTTCACCGCTGATAGTTCGTATTATTTTTGGTCATTTTTCCATGATTCAATAATCACATCAAATAAGAATTTATTTTTAAAAATAATTAATAAAAAAAATATTTTAATATATTTTTTAGCTTATTAAAATCATAGAAATCGTAAAAACGTATGATTAATTGACTTCATGGACTCCTAAGTCCTACTCTAGCCACTTGATCATTATGCAAATCCAACTTTTTTAATACCCTTTTAACAGTGAGATTAAGTATAAAATAGCTCACTCAAATTGCCATCATAACGCAATATTATGAAAAAACAGTACTTTGAAAAGTAACGATGAGTGTTCAATGAAGAATCAAGTGGTGAAAAACAAATTAAATGATCTAGTCAAAGATCCATTTCCTCCCAAATTCATTTCTTTTCAAAGGCTCAATTAATCAAAAGTCTATTAATGATATAAGATCTATGAACATATATATGAAATAGATTAGCCTAGCTTCATAGAGACTCTTGATATCGTAGCTGGATTACCACAAACAATTAAAAGAAAAAAAAAGATTCTTATATTATTAATTTTTTGCCAATTGCTATGAAGGATATGCTTAATTAATTTTTTTTTGGTCCAGTAGGATATGCTTAATTAATTAATTTAGCTAAATACTCCTTGGAAGTATGTAAGTTGAAATGTTGAATCCCTAGCTCTCCGTATTAAAATATTGGACGTTTACTATTCACTATGTTTTTTAAAGAATATAAAAAATATTTTACATCTTAAAATAATTGATATATATGGAAAATCTAAAGAAAATCACCCTTTAAATATAGACTTTTACACTTAACCACCCATTAAATACAAAATTACAGAAAACCACCCATTAAATGATTTTTGTTAACAAATCACCGTCCGTTGTCTAAATATATTAGAGTTTTGTCATATATATATATATATGATATTATAATATTTTAAGCTTTATATTTAAATTAGAATCTCAAATAGATTTAAAATTATATTTTACTAAATTTTTAAACAATATTTTTTTAAAATGATTTATATATGTACAAATCTCCTATTTTATTCCAAAAATGGTTATAAATTTTAAATTTATAGACTATTTTTTAATCAAATTTAAAATAAGTTTACAAGTCATTAGAGCATTTTATAAATTTAATAATATTTTTTACACTAATAATTAGTGTCTCATTTTCTTTCATTTGTAAATACCTACACTATCTACTAAAAATGAAAAAAAAATTATCTAAATATTTTTTAAAAAATATTTTCTAGTCTCAAAAGTATTTTTATTAAAAATATATTTATTAAAGTTTGCTTAAATTATTAAATAAAATTCAATAACATTTTCCACATTTAGAACATCTTCCCTCCAAATAAATATAGAATTTAAAATTTTTACACATTTTTTGCCCATAATATATTAATATAATTTTTGATCCCTACCATTCATATAATTTAAATATATTCAAGTTTAAATTTTAAATTTTAAGTATAAAATATTAAAATATACTATATTTAATGGAATTCTAATAAAAATATGTGGTGGGTGATGATGTGTTAACAAAAATTATTTAATGGGTGATTTTCTGTAAATTTTCATACATACATACATACATACATACATACATACATACATACATACATACATACATACATACATACATACATACATACATACATACATACATACATACATACATACATACATACATACATACATACATACATACATACATACATACATACATACATACATACATATATTGTAAGGTTCTGATGAAACGAAAGATATGTGAAACGATTGTGTCATATTCATATGAATTATTATATTATATTCAAATGAATACATGAATACGATAGTTTGTTTGAATATGAATATAATCTAAATATAAGTATATAAATATGCTATTATTTATTCTTACACAACATAAAATAAATAACGTCATATTCACACACAACAATATGCATATATTCATATCCACATACATAATATTCACACTAGTGTTACATAGTATTCATGCGTTTCACCGTTGCACCGTATTTTTTGTTTCACTAGAATTTCGACAAGAGTTCTAGTGAAACGAAAAATATGGTGTATGTAACGGCCCAGATTATAAATCCGGGTTACGTTTAGAGGGAAGAATTATCCCTCTGTCAGATCTTGCAATCCAAGTACGAGCTGCTTATTTATCAACTTCAAGTTATAACCCTGTTTATGTCTTAAGAATTTAATAAAGAAAAAAGGAATTTCAAACTCTCAAAACAGTCAAATAATCCAAACATATTTTGTGCTTTCGCATGAGAATCTGTCCTATTTCAACTAGTCAAAACTCAAATATAAACAAACGAGTTTAATTTGAAGTAAATACAATTTGTTTCAAGGTGACCCATTCAACCAAAACATTTGTGAAAACAAGGTTGTAAAGGAGCGAAGTCTTCTTATCACTCTCGTCCTATGTGAAAACCCCGCCATAGAAACAGATCAGCAAGCAAAAGGAAGCGGGTACCTGAAACTATACCACAAGTCAAGGTCGAGCCACTCATGCGGGACCGGAAGTCCTCGCTGAAGCCATATAATACGCCTATACCTAGAATAAAGGATGTTCTAATGCAATACTGGAATTTAAATCACACAAGCATGCTGACAGTTTATATAATGCAGAAAGCGATAAATTGGATCCACACAGAATGCCAAGTGGCATATCCCTCTCCTACCTCTGCACCCCTTCCCGTTAGTGTATAGACTGGCCAGTTCGATGCTATAGCATATTATATCTCATCATAGCATATCATATCTCATCATATCTCATCATCATAACGCGTGTCATGCTCATGCCCGATGGTGCTGGGCTATCATCTCATCATGCTCATGCCCGATGGTGCTGGACTATCATCTCATATAACGACACGACTGACTCAGGACAACCCGATGGGATTGGGCTATCCTATGACCCTAGCAAAGACTCTAGAACTCACAGATAACGACCGTTCTGTTTCAAACGCATAAAGAATAGGGATGCTCATTCATAAGTGCAAGTCCTAAGCATGATACTACATGGCATGCTTTTATGCATATGCAACACCTACATACTATATGACACATCAAGCATGAGGTCCAATCACTTGAGCAAGCCCCGGAGGACTTACCTGGAGTCTTCACATCCCATTAGCCAGCAAACAAGCCACTCAAAGAATCATCCATCAGCAAACAAGCCACCAGAGAATCATCCAATCACACTAGCAGGTAATAAGCAAGGAATAATTCATCAATACATATTTAATCAACACACAAGCAGACTTCCAAGTCAACACAAGACTAGGTACTATTTTATTCAGGTAAACTGACATTCTCCTTAAAACCGAATAATATCACCAGTATTTTCATATCCCACTTAATTAAGAGTTATAGAGATAACACTATTATTCTAAGGATCACAATTTAAACACTACTCTTATACCTTCCTTTACCCCAAAACCTTAACAGAACTCAAGCAAGATCTCATTTATCGATTCACTTCTCAAGGATTCATTCATAGTCAGAGAGCAACCAAAATAAGTTTACTTATAGAAAAACCACTTCAGTGAGGTCCAACTAATAAGGCACCACAATCAAGTTCATCATTGTAACAAATCCAATGATGGGAGTAAGACAAGTTGGCATCTAAGATATCATTTATAAATTCATGTTGAAATAGAAACTCTAAAACGTTCATACTTAAAACGAAGCTCGAGATTCTTAATCATTTACTCAAGTTAAACCATAAACTCTAAGAATCTGAAAGAGAGTCAACAAGGTCTCTTTTATCAAGTTGCTTCTTCAAGGATCACATATTCTTCCGTATTCGAATGTAAACAAGGATAAATCAACATTCTTGAACACTCTTTATAAGGTCAATTATAACTAAACCATTCAGACAAAGTCAAACTGATAAGGTACCACAATACTTGTAAGATAATAAGTTCTCAAGACATATCTCATATCCTTTTAATAATTTGTAGTCAATCTTACTAACATCTATACAACAAATCCTATATCCCTTTCATCTTAGTAACTTAGGCAAAATCACCTAAACAAGTTAGTTATACTACTCCGTATAAAGTTTTCCTAATCAATCTAGTAATATAAGTCAAAGTTACAAGTTTCTATCTCCGGGTAGTAACTGTAAAGAACCAAAATTTTAAAATATTATTTTATGTATTTTTCTTGAAATTATTGGGATAAATATTGTTATTTATTGGGTGGGAAATTTTACAAAACCCATTGTTCACATCTCATCTCCCCGATTTCAGATCTGAGCCGCTATTCATCTCCTTCTTCAACCCCGCTCCTTCCTCTATTTCTCCCTCCTCTCTCGTTGTCTCAATCTCCTTCAAAGCCGCCGACGTAGCCTCTGGGCAATGAAGAAGACAGGGCCACCGCACTGGAGCCGGAGAATGTCGTCGCTAGCCCTCCCTCCTTGTCTCGTTGAACCTCCCAAGCTGCTAACACCCGTGAGCCGACGCCAAGCCAGGAGCCCCTACCAAAGCCAGGAGCGCCTGATTCGACTCCAACGACCCCAAGTGACTCCGATGCTGCAGCCGACCCTTGAATGAGCCTAGGAATCGATGCGATTTGGGGTATAACTCCTTGATCTTGACCCTACCTTGCCTGATTGAATTGATAGACATTGAGCTTGGTTGGGTTGTTGAAACTGAAGTTTTGAAGGTTATTGGTTTTTGTTCTAGTCTTGACTGTTTCACTGTTACTGGTTTTGCTCACTTAATTGTTTCACTGTTAGGCTTGATTTCTTAAAATAAATTTAAGGAGAATTCTTATAACTCCTTTTAAAACGTTTCAGAAAAAAAAGAGTAACATGTTTTCTAAATTAAAAAGGTCAACTAGGAGATTTATCTTCTCTTAACGACCTTTTATTTGGAAGTTAAATTGAGTGGTTAATAAAAGAATATAAGTAATGCTATATAAGTTGAATTTGATAAATGGCTAAATGAACCAGTTTGCTAAACTCCCCCTAAACTTTGCAATCATCCATACTAAGCAACTTACTTTATGTTCTAAACGAGATGTATGTAGTAGTATGAAAATATTTATCATATTTGACATTAAGTATAGGAGTGATAAGATAGCCACATTGGTGTATTCATTAAGTGAATTGATCTACGACAATAAGAGGGAGATGAGTGGTAACTTTTCTTATAGAAACTGACTCGAAAATATGTGATGTATTGTGTTAAATGTTGTTTGATAAATGGATTGCGTAAGTAAACCTATAAGAGTAGTTAATTAAGATATAGTTAACGTGTCTAAGATGATTAAAAGATGTCTTGAGAAGTCTTGTGACCTTGTTAAATGGATAAATTAGCTATGTTCGAAGTGGTTGAACTATTGGTTATTATCGTTGATTATGTGCTTATTTAGAAAACCCACTTGTGTGAGGTCGTATTGAGGCAACAATTATGGAATGAATCTAATGTGGCTAATTAGCTTGACATGTGGTGACGAGTTACTCCTCTTAGAAATGATAGTTAGAAATGATAACTAATGGACTTAATTAATTCTAATTCGAGTCGAGCGAGTTATTGTCGAGTGTCTTAAGATAATATGAGGTAGGATCCTTCTTATAGAAACCTAAACTTTAAGTGCGAGTATCTTATTTGAATGTTTTATGACTAATGTGCTTGAAGAGCAAAATCTTATAAGAGTAGCTAAGATTTGGTCAAATGTATAAGGTTATGTAACATATATCTTGAAAACTTGTTATACTTGTGAGCTTGTTGTGATACTTATGGAGTTATGAAATTAGGTACCAAGGCTATATAAAAAGATGTTTGTACAAATTATTGTGCTTGTGTGCTTTAAGCTTGGATGTAGTTCTTTGATGTTGAGTAGTTCTTATATGTAAGATTATAAGTGATCCTTGAATTATCAGTTTACCTTGGTTTGCTCATGGAGCATGATTTATTATGCGAGTATTGATAAATAAGATTTGGTGATCCATAGTTTTGAGAACTTATGGTTTTATTGAGTATGCGAGTATTTGATAATTGATGGTTACTTGAGAAAATAGTTAAGTAAAACATGAACTTGATATGAAGTAAGATGTTTTGAGTGATGGTATTGGTAAGAATTTGAGATAAGTTTCATACTTGATGAGAACAAGGTTAATTGAGGATGATGGTTATGATGAGAATGCGAGGTTGCTTGAATAAAATATTGTTAGTCTTGTGTTGACTTGAAAGCATGCTTGTGCGTTGAGTAAATGTGTATTGATGAGCTGTTCCTTGCTTATTACTTGCTAGTGTGATTGGATGGTTCTCTGAGTGACTTGTTGTTGATGGATGATTATCTGAGTGGCTCGTTTACCGGCTAATTGGATGTGAAGACTCTAGGTAAGTTTCCTACGGTAGCTTACTCAGTAACCAAGACCTCATGTCTGATGTGTCATATAATATGTAGGTGTTGCATCTGCATAAAAGCATGTCATGTAGTATCATGCTTAGGACTTGCACTTATGAATGAGCATCCCTATTCTTTATGCGTTTGAAAAGAGAACGGCTGTTATCTTTGAGTCCTTAGAGTCGTTGCTAGGGTCATTGGGGCATTCGTGTTTCATATCGATTCGGTCCCAGTCGATTCTTATATTATGATATGGGTGCGGCGGTGACCAAGCGTCCTACCTCGGAGTTGGGTACGGACATATGATGGCTGCGGCACCGATCGAGCGTCCTACCTCGGAGTTGGGTACGGACATGTATGACCCCGGAGTGGGCACAGATTGGGAGATTGGGGATATGCCACTTGACATTCTGTGTGGATCCATTTAATTGTTTTCTGCATATATATATATATATATATATATATATATATATATATATATATATATATATATATATATATATATATATATATATAAACTGTCAGCATGCTTGTGTGATTTAAATTTCGTACTGCACTAGAACATCCTTTATTTTAGGTATAGGCGTATTATATGTCCTCACCGAGGTCTTTAGAGCCCGCATGCGTCTCTTGGCCTGACTTCGTGGATAGTTTCAGGTACCCGCTTCCTTTTGCTTGCTGATCTGCTTCTATGGCGGGGTTTTATCACGGGACGAGAGTGTTAAGACGATTTCGTAACTCTTACAACTTGGTTTTTTTAAATGTTTTGGTTTAGTTGGACATTTAGAAGTAATGTATATTTATCTTGATTTAAACTCGTTTTGTCTCTTTCGATCTTTGACTAGTCGAATTAGGACAGGTTTCCGCGCGAATACATAAGGTCATGTTTGGATTATTTGACTATTATGAGGGTTTGAAATCCTTTTTGTTTCTTCAACTACATCATTAAGTTCTTAAGACTTAAACAGAGTTATAACTTGAAGAGAACAAACATACAGCTCGTACTTGGATTGCTAAGATCTGGCAGAGGGATATTTCTTCCCTCTAAACGTAACCCAGATTTCACAATCTGGGCCGTTACAGTAACTCGGTAATCACTTATTTATAATCAACCGACACATCGCCTAATGTCCAAATACTACACAAAATATATACTATTAAGTAGTTTCTTAAGAATAAATAAATTCTATTTATTTTAAGAAATCCTTAAAAACCTCCTAGGGATTTAATAAAGACTACCGTTTTCGAGTCAACTATAGAGAATCATAAAAGCATTCACATCCAAAGGGAAAAGGACAAGTGTATATTCATAGCCAATGATTCCTATTTAACCTCTTCACTAAAAATCACCTATACTAAACCAATCTTATTTATTTTATTTGATTAACCTTTTAATGGAATACAACTAAGGAGAATAAACATAATGAACATAACAACCAAGCAACTCTTTCATTCTTTCCAAAACAGTTTCACAACATGTAATCAACTCATTTGAACCCAAATCCAAACTCAAATTAAGATCAACCAAGGTACCCAACCAAGAATCAAAGCTTAAGAGATTATACCCTTGCCGACATGGATCGATCGAGAGGAGGTTTTCGTGGTGTGGGGTGGAAACAGGGCTCGCAGCGGGTTAAGGAGGTGTTCCTGCGGGGCTCGGAGCGGCTTCGGAGGTTGGGGCTGTTGAGCGGAGTCTGAATAAAGGAGGAGAGGGCTGTTCATCCCGCCCGATCGACTCTCGATGGTCTGGTCCATCCGACGCCAGCGACTAGGAGGGGTGCAGATTCATGGGCTCTGGCGTCAGATTTCCTAGCTCCGGTGAGGGAGGGGAGTCTCCCTCTGGTTTCATCGGCGCAAACGGCTCCCATGAGGTGACAGTGATGGCAGCATTAGCGGCCTTCTTCAGTCTGAAGTGAGAGAAGGAAGAGAGCGCCAGGTCGAGTGAATTCGGTGCTTCTAGGTCCGCAACAACGGGGTGGTTCACCATGAACGAGAGGGAGGATATGAGCTCGGGCTGACCTTCAATGGCAGTTGCGAGAACGAGACAACAGAGAGAGGGAGAATGGATGGGCGAGAGCGACAAAAAGCAAGGAGGAGGAAGAAGGCAGCCATGGAAATGGAGTTTGAAAGCTCGGGTTCGAGTGAGCAGGAGGAGGGAGTAGGAGTGAGCTTAGATCCACGAATGAAGAAGGTGAACGTCGGCTCTTCACAAATTTGAAAGTGGACAGGGGATGGGGGCGGATATGGAGTTTATATATCCGGACAATTAGGGTTTAGCTTTATGTTAAGGAAATTACAAAACTATCCCGATATTTCTAGGTTTTGGAAATATTAGCACAATAATTAATAAAATTCAACTCAATCAATTTTATTCAATTTAAATATGCCATAAAATTTATCATATTTACCTTGACAAGTTCAAAACAATATTTATTTCTTTGAGGTCGGATATAAGCCGGAATTTGATTTGAATAAAATAGAAATCATGTTGATCGAGGACGGAGATTTTCAAAATTTTCGAAATCTCAGAAATTTAATATTTAATTTTAATCATAAGTCATAAACTAATATTTTAAAATTTCGGGTCTTTACAGTGTAAAAGTGAAATAAATGAATATTATGATATATTATTATAAATACGGCATTATGTGAATATAAATATGCGAATATTATGGTGTCTGAATATGAATATGGTGTTATTCATTTTATGTTATTTAAATATAAATAATATCAGATATTTATATACCCATATTTACATTATATTTATATTCACATAATATAATGAATCAATATTCATATTTATATAATATAATTTTTATATAAATACGACATAATATTTATTCATTTAACTGGTTTCACTATTTAACTTTTACTCATATGTATGTATGTATGTATTAAGTTGATGTACAAAATAAATACTCCGTAGCCATTCTTGTGGGGAAAGTAGGAAACAGAACGGCTTTATTTTTTATTTTATTTTTTTTGGAATAGGCCAACTTCTTTAATTTTGTCTTTTCGTGCTTTTTCTTTACCCATCTATGTATTAATTAAAACCAAAGTACCTATGCCACGTGTCGTCCCCTCACGCAAAGTTATTTTTGTAAGGTATTATTTACACAATATCATTTAATTTTGGTAATTAAACTATCTAATATTATTTACACATTATTAACATAATATCATCTCATAATATATTTTTAACCAATGGGATTAATTCAAAAAAATTTTTTAGTAAAGGTAATATTAACTATATGAACTATATAGTATTATTTCATTATATATTTATTACATGATATATATTATAGTAATTAAAATATCTAATATTTTTTTTGAATGCAATATAATGCCTACTATTAATGTATATGTAAATCTTTATATCTATACCTATATCTATATATTTATTCTTAAAACATAAGAGTTTTAGCCTATGTTATCCTTGCCTTTTTTTTAATTAGCTATTTAAACCAATCAAATATTTTTTCCTTTAATTATTTCTTCTTCTTTCATTTATCTCTTTAAATTAATTTTTTTCTTTTATTTTTAACACATTTACTAACTATCCATATATATTCTTAATACCAAATTTACAATGATATTATTTTTTTTAAAAATTGTGGATAGATTAATCTTGTTTGGTATGACAACTTACGTAGAGTTTTGTAAAACTATTTTTTCAAAAACCGTAAAAAGTTTTATCACAACTCTTTGAAAAACTCCAATAAGTTTTTAAAAAATAAATATAGGAGTTTCTTTTATGTGAGTATCTAAGACAACTTTCCTAGTTTAACTTATCTTTTTATAGATTTGAACACTAATTTACAAAGTACTCAATATGAAAAAGCCAATGATATCGACAAGGTTCGATTTCAAATAGAAAATCGACCGCTCAAAACCAGTAAAATCAAAAGGTTTTTTTTTTAGATTTGCTAGTTTTTTTTCTTAATGACGTGACCCAACTGACAAGAGTTACATATCGGGTAAGTCGACTTGACTCACTAGTAGGTAGCAAGAGACAAACTTTGAATTTTCATCAAAGAATAAAGAAAAGGGCGGAGGCAGGATCGAGTCTGAAACCTCCTTACCAACCCTTTACTCCACACCATTTGACTATCCCGACTGGGACAAAATAGGAACCAGGTTCCCTCCCCTTAAAGTTTCAAGAAAAAAATAACGGATTTTTTGCCTAGTAATCCTAAGGTATTGCATATTTCGCGCAGTACCCGACTTTTTTGCATATTTTGCCAAATAACCTTGAGGTTTCGCATTTTTTCACCAAATAACCCTAAGATTTCATATCTTTCGCCAAATAACCTTCTCTCCCAAATTAATTTTTTTTGTTTTTTTAGTAATTCCTCAATTTGTACTAAAATTCTTGGGTGGTGGTGTTTGTTTTAGTTGTAGTTCTTGTTGCACTTGTTAGACTTAGTTGGTGATTTTAGCTTATGTTTTGGTTGTATCAGATGTGCCCACTTTGCAAAAAGAGGAATTTTACATCCATCAAATTTCAAAACCTACAATTTCTATGTGTTTTCATTCAATGAAGCAACTAGTACAGTACCCGCACCATAACACGTATTTTTCTTTTTAAAAAATAAAAATAAAAATTTTTTAAGTACAAAAAATTACCACTATAAAATAAAATAAACTATTACCGTATGTTAACATAAAATTACCACTATGATATTGCATAGTTAATATTAACTTTATTAAAAAAAATAAGTTTTGAATTAATAAAAAAATAGATTTAAATGATATTGTGTAATTAATGCAGAATGAAATAATATTGTATAGTTAATATTAACTTTATTAAAAAAAGTTTTGAATTAATCTCATTGGTAAAAAATGTAGTATGAAATGATATTGTGTAATTAATATAAAATGGAACAATATTGTGTAGTTGATATTAACTTTATTTAAAAAATAAGTTTTGAATTAATCTCATTGGTTAAATGTCGGACAATATTTAGTAGGAAATCCAGACAACCAAATCAAAAGAAGGCAATCCAAACTAGCCTTTACATAAGAACCACACCCATGATACGAACAACGACTATTGACTTTTCGGATTCCATGGGGCTAAAATCACCAACTAAGTCTAACAAGTGTAACAAGAACTACAAAAGAACTACAACTAAAACAAACACCACCACCCAAGAATTTTAGTACAAATTCAAGAGGAATTACTTAAAAAAAACAAAAAAAACGTTAATTTGGGAGAGAAGGTTATTTGGTGAAAATATGAAATCTCAGGGTTATTTGGCGAAAAATATGAAACATCAGGGTTATTTGGCGAAATATGTAAAAAAAGTTGGGTACTACGCGAAATATGCAAGACCTTAGGCTTACTAGGCGAAAAATCCGAAAAAAATAAATATAGTACTCCCTCCGTCCCACAATAGTTATCTTTAACTATTCATGCACGTTTTCTTAAGAAGCTAAAAACTATATAAATATCAACATTTTATTAAATATTTTTAAATAATATCATACATATTACTAATAAAGTAATAAGTATAGAATTATTTTAAAAAATTAATTAAAAAATGGATATTTTATATAGTTTTTAGCTCCTTAAAAAACGTGTATAAATAGTTCAAAGACAACCATTGTGGAACGGAGAGAGTATGTAACAAACCTACTAAATCAAGCTAGCTAGCTAGCGCAATAAACACACTAAATATAGTTAATGTGTTGCGTAAGACTGTGAAGGATACCTTAGAGTCATTGTTAATTAAGGTGCATTTTGAACTTGTCCAATTTATCTACTATATATATATATATATATATATATATATATATATATATATATATATATATATATATATATATATATATATATATATATATATATATATATATATATATATATATATATATATATATATATATGAAAGATTCTTCTTTGGAAGAGAAAAAATAAATAAATTATGTTACCATTTGAGTCCTTTGACAAAGATAGCAACGTCATTTTTTTCGTTTGTCCACTAAAAAGAAAGCACTAAAAATCCGACCAATTTGCTTGAAAGGGAAAGACAATCATTTTTCTTAATACTTAATTACAAGTGTTTACTAATTTATATATATTCCTCCCCAAGATTAAAAGCAAGGTGATTATTCCAGATAGTGTTAACCCTCACAAGTGGATTACAAACTTATTATTAATAAGATTGTAATAACATTACTTTTTTTAAAAAATTATTACTGTACTTCATATTAGTTTTTATCTCCTAAAAAATATGTCAAAAAGAAAAAAAAATATATATATTTCTAAACAGAGATAAGTATATGTTATTTATTTTATTCACACATATCGCAATATTCATATAATATATTTTTCCTTTTCAGTCTTAAACATTTGCAAAAATATTCATAACCTAGAAACGTTTTCAAAAAGAAAAATCAAATGTTTGGATGAGGTATAATTTTTCGTGATTTTTAGATAGTTTCTATGAACATAATATATTTATGTCAAAATTGAAAGTAATTAATATATATATACACACACTCTCTTTCTCTCTATTTTTATATCTACAAAGGTGTATTGATCAAGTTGATATGAGATTTTATCCTTAAATAGATATTAAAATTCATATCCGAAAAACTATGCATTTTATTATTCATTTAATTAAGAATCCAATTTTCAGAAAAGATTTTGGAGATTGAGTTACTTGGCATAATTTATTTTTTACCATATGATGTATTCAATAGGACAATAGTAATTTTCAAATCTATATTCTTAAGTATGTTTCAGAAAGGCCGTGTAACACCCCCCACACCGGGCCGTCCCGATGATTTCGAAGACCCGGTGCAAGATAAAAATTAGGCCCTATCATTTTTTCACATTTTTAATATAATCATAAATTCATATTTATATTTATAAACTAGATGCTTATATTTATAAACTAGATGCATTTTTTTATTATAAAAAATATGAAGTGCAAAGGATGAAGAACGCAACAAAAATCAAGGATTTTGTAAAAAATTGTTTAAAGACAAGATGTTTTAAAATGATACATAATTATATATTGTGTTGAAATTTTCTTTTAATCATAACACATCTTTTAATTAAAAAATATTTAATTCTTTGGATCAAAAAAAAATTTAATTCTTCTTTAATTTATAGAACAAAAAATGTCATTAGGATAAATTAAATTTGACATATAAAAATAAGGTGATAAATCACCATTTTATGATTTATCCAAAATTAAAAGAAAATAAATTTTAGAAAGAATATTGGAAAGAGAAATTTAGGTGGGAGTAGGAAAATGAGAGACTAAAAAAATAGAATGAAAAAGTGGACTCCAAAATTTAAAAAAAAAATAGAAGGAAAAGGTGGGCCCGAAAAAAAAAATAATAAAGGTGAAAGTAAGAAAGAGAGAAATAAGAGAAGCTGATGGGAATCGAACCAAGTCCCAAAATACCCACAAATGAATTTAGAGAACCACCAGTTACCACCAGGCTACCATCTTTGTATGTGTTTTTATGGAAGCTTAATAATCATATACTAGTAAAAAATTATATTGGGCCCCTAAAATATTTGGGCCCTGTGCAAACAGGCCGGTTGCACCGCCCTTCCACCGGGCCTGCCCCCACACACACATATATATATATATATATATAGACACACACGGAGTGGAGTATCATTTAATGACTGTTTATTGCTTCAAAGAACTATCGATCAGATACTTGATATAAACAAATAACTAATGAGCTACACATATTTAATTCACAATTAATGTTGTTTAAAATTTTAGGAAATATATGAGATTGGTCTTTTTATCATGTGCCTAATGTTATAAGATAAGTTTATAATTGGGAAAGATATATCATACAAAAAATAAACGACTATAGATTAAAAAAGTAGCATCACAGTAAAAAAAACATATAATCAAGGTTTAAAAAAATGGTATTAAAAAGGTGACATCAAACCATTATATCAGAAAAAGGTATTAAAGTAAAAAAAATGTCATTATTGGTCAACATTTACCATTGACTGGTCAGTGACAAACATTGATCATTGACTTTAGAGCATGCACAGCAGAGGGCCCGAGACTCGACCCTTAACTTACTTTTCCTCTGCCACATCAGTTTAAGGGCCCCATTCTATCTTTTTATTATTTGCATCCTCATTCGAGAGCCCCACTCTCGGGCCCTTAAGTTACTTTTTATTATTTACCTTTTTCAATTACTAATTATTATTATTATTATTATTGTTGTTGTTGTTGTTGTTGTTATTATTATTAAATTGTGAAATGGAGAAATAATTAACAAAATATAGCATTCAACTTGAAATAAAAGGGTGAAAAGTTAGTTTTTTATGTGCTAAAAATAATAGTGTATGGGTATTATTGTTTTTTTTTTCAAATAAAACATATGCAAAATGGGTGTCTATTGATAGATAAAATGAAGGGGAATTGTGCTACAGGCCATAATTAGGGTCTTTATTAGGAAAATGTCCACCCTTCCCTTCCAAATTGGCAAAATGTCCACCTTCCTTCTCTTGCCCCCTTTGCCCCCACGCGCGCCTCTTGTGCCCCCCTCCTGTTTCAGCACATTTGGTTTCAGCAACCCCTATTTCAACGTTTTTTTTTTGTTTTTTTTTTCGCGTTGCTGAAACCGAAGATGCTGAAATTGTTGAAATTAATTTTTTTTCTTTTTTTTTTCGTGCGTTGCTGAAACCTAAGTTGCTGAAATCGGAGTTGCTGAAACCAGGGTTGCTGAAACCGGAGTTGCTTAAATTGTTGTTGCAATTGCTGAAATTAGTTTTTTATTTTTTTGCGTCAGCGCTTCGACATCGGAGTTGCTGAAACCGTGTTGCTGAAACCGGAGTTGCTTTTTTTTCTTTTTTTTTCGCGTCACCACTTCGACATGGGGTTTGCTGAAATCGGAGTTGCTGAAACCGTGTTGCGGGATATAAAATTTAGCCTATGCGGTATTCGAACCCACGTATTTGCACATAAGCACATTGCTCTACCATTGAGCTAAAAGGCTTTTAAAGGAGATTTAAAGCAAGGAACATCAAAATTCATGTTGAAACCGTGTTGCTGAACATGCTTGTGTGTAAGATATAGTAGCTCATACAATTGTATAATAATTAATTTCAGCATTTCAGCATAACGAATTTTGCTAATAAGAATTAATTTCAGCATTTCAGCATAACGAAGGTTGGTTACAAAATGCAAACTTTTCCCATTCAAGTAGTATATATGCATTCTTAAATATATATATATATATATATATATATATATATATATATATATATATATATATATATATATATATATATATATATATATATATATATATATATATATATATATATATATATATATATATATATATATATATATGTATATACATATATACACACTCCATCTATAATTAAGTAAAGGCTAACATATATTCATACAGTAGCTTTATAAATATAGGTAGATATGGAGCATATATTAGGAGCATTTAGCAAATATACATATGTATATAAAAAAAAGACTACCACTGACCCACCCAACTAAGGTAAGTAGCTAACTACACAGCCCAAAAGTCCCCTCAACAACATCATTTTTTATCATTTCAGCGATGACACCCTTTGCTGTCAATACCATTTTCAGCTCCCATTACTCTCATACAATTAGCTATAATAGTTGCCCCTAGCTGTCACACTCTTTGCACCCTTATCTCCATAAATGGTTTTTATTTTTCCTTACATATTGTCATTTATACAATTTTACAGTAGCTCATACAATTTTATAAAAATGCTGAAATGCTAAACATCCCAATTCATGACCAAAAACCTATTGATTCCACTCATAAAAAGCAGCACCAAGAACATCAACATGAAAATATGCATAAATATGCAAGCAGAGCAATTCAAAGAAAAGCAATAAACCAAAACACTGCCTCATCTAGCAAACAGGGAAAACCAAAACACTTACTGGTATTACTTTTATTCCCTTTTTGCTGCTATTAAGGCTATAGAGGCTATAGAGGCGGTTGCTGTGAACTCTGTCCTCGGTGGCGGGAGCTTCGTCGCTGCTATTAAAGCTATAGAGGTGGATGCGAGTCTCTCCGAGCAGGAAAAGGCGTGGAGACGTCAGGATCTTTTGAGTGGAAGCCAATGAGCGAAAATTTCGGGTTTAGGAATTAGGGCTTATCATTGAAATTTACCAGCGCGAGCGAAAATTTCGGGTTTGGGGCGCCAGATACCCAATTGCTTGAAAATTTCTAACAAAGGGAGGAGGGAGAGAGAGAGAAGCCAGAGCGAAGATTCAGCGCAGAAAGTGTGAGCGAACGAGCGAGATGAAGCACAAAATCAGTGAAGGGAGTAGCTTATTCAGATCTTCAACGCCGTCGGCACTTCTCCGGCCTCACTCGATTCCCGGAAATGGAAGCGATGCCGGGAAATCGCAGCTGACGGAGGCCGATCCCTTGCGTTGTGAAGCCGCGAAAGAAGTCGGTCGAGGAGCGGAGGCCTTCCTCCCGCTGGAGATGCAGGTGGATTGGGGGGGGGGGAGCCAGTGAGGTTGTTGAAGGACAAATCGAGAGTCCGGAGGCGGTGAAGGGAGAAGATGGAGGGCGGGAGGGCGCCGGAGAAGGAGTTTCTAGAGGAAGAAGAGCTTGGTGAGAGAAAGTAGGGGCACTTAATTTGGAAGATGGACGTTTTGCAAATAAAATAAATGGGTGGACAGTATTTTAATTAGAGTCCAAAAAGTGGCCTGTTGGACAAATTTATTCTAAAATTAAATCACACTTGAATATAATTTTTATTTTATTTTTTAATCACATAATATGACGAAAATTACATTTGTATAATCAGATTTTAAAGCACGACTCTATTCCGCGTGCATTAGGACCTCTATTCCTGGACTCATATATAAGAGACTCATTTTTGGGCCCTTACATGTTTTTTTTAAATGCTGATTTGGCATTGTTTAACGGCCTCTTGGCCCTCTAATAATCATGCTCTTAGTTGAGTAGTAGAGGTTTGTGAGTTATAATTAGCTAATTAGGCATTTTAAAAGGTATAATTATCATATTCATCTTTTTTTTTCTAATGCGTCTAACTTGTTTATTGTTATTTTACTGACTTAGCTAAATTATTCTACGCTATAATTAGTTAATTATGTATTTCAAAATGTAAAATTATCATATTCACCAAGACATCACACTATTCCCTTGGCTCTCGATATTCACAATCTATCTCTGGGTCTCATTGACTTCCATGCTGGTTAGGCTAGTCGTTATTGTGATTGATTGGGGGCGGGTCCCTCTTTTCTTGGCTCAATTGTATCATGACAGTTAGTCTGCCTGATCCACCAGACTCGTCTAGTGCGTCGAATTATTTTCGTTTAAAAAAATTTACTCATATTCACCTATTTTAAATATATCTAACTTGTTTATTGTTATTCTTACTAACGTATCTAAATCACTCTGAGGTAGAGCTGGCAAAATCCGACCCGAACCCGAAAACTCAATCCGGTCGACCCGGAACCGATTGTTCTGAACACCGAACCATTTTGGACCCGAAATCTGAATAACCGATAACCGAAACTCACCCAAATCCGAATGAATCGAACCCGATTCAACCGAAACCCATTAAGACCCGAACCCGTTATAACCGAAACTCAAAATATCCCGAACTTGAAGATACATTCTAGTAAATTTTTTAAAATGAATATTGAAATAATGAAAACTTGAGACAATCCAAACCCGAAATAACTGAAACCCGAGACAACCGAAATCCGAAATTACCGAAACCCAAGACAATCGAAACCCGAATAACCGAAACCCGATACAACCGAAACTCGAAACCAACCCGACCGAATGAACAAATTATTAGACATTACCCGAAACCCAAATGACCCGAAATCCGATCCCGACCTGATCCGACCCGTCCGATTGCCACCTCAGTCTGAGCTACTCCTTAGATATTTCAAAAGGTATAATTATCATATTCACCTTTTTAAAAAAATTCGTATAATTAGTTTATTGTTGTTTTATTGACATACGGAGTACGGAGTATCTAATAATCTTATGACACATGTACCGTCGTTAAAATAAAAATAAAAAGTCATTTGCGTCTGAAACAGTAGACATGGACTGGAATGGGACGTTATGCTGAAAACGACTGTCGGCACCCGCAGATTCCGACACGTGTCTCGTTAAGATGGACGGTGGACACGTGTCTCTTTTACCCACTCACGAAGACAGGTAAAGTATACCACCGTTAAATGTGTGGTTTTTCTTTACCCACTCGATAAATGGCAACCAAAAATTATAAAAGCTCTCTTATAGTCTTAATAGATACGACTATACGAGTACTCCGGTAAGTTTCATCAACCAAATGAGATTACACAAAATAATTGAAAAGCTATATTACTCGCGATTTAACTTTAACTGGTATGAGATTCACATCTTATTTTTGGACCAGTTAAACTAGTATTTGTTATTCACGTTTTTACATATTTTGTTAATAAAATATATACGGATAATTTTTTAGTAAATTTTTTGTGAAGATTAAAATGGTTTATTTGAAATTTTAAATAAAAATTTTCAAGTAATCATAAAAATAATAGGTTTTGTAATTACTTAAGATATGAGGTTGATAATTAATATAAATATTTTGATGATAAAATTTTATTTTTCAATAGATTATTACGAGTAATTAATAATAAAATTTTATCATTAGATATAATGAACTAAAATAATCAATCTTGATGACTAAAGATAAAATAATTCAAGGTCCAATATTTATAAAATAACCCATGGTAAAATGATAGATTTTGTAACCACTTAACATATGATATGGACACAAATGAATTGCGTCAGAGAAGAGTTCAATCTCTGTTTTCGTATATAATATATATATATATATACACACACACACACATATATACACACACAGAGAGAGAAATAGATAGATAGATTTATCAATTTAAATTCGACAATATGGATTTATTAGTAATAATTTTAACCGCATATTATAGATTATAAATTAGGAGATATAAAAATGAATGAAAAGTAAAAATAACAAAATGAAGAGATAAATATAAATAAAACAATTAGAAAATGATTTTAAAAAAATAATATTTATATATAATTTTATACTTGAGTAGTAAAGTTAGTAGGATGGTTAGTCGGTGTGTGGTGGTTACAATAACAAATTGACAGTTATAATTAATAATATAGATTATTTAGTCGATTTACTCGCATCCGCATTCGCGAACGGGCTTGGACACGGCTTCCAACCCGTTAAGCGGGCTTAGTCCGGCCCGCGCCCGCAACAACGGGATAAAATCTCGGGTAAAGCCCGTCCTAAGCCCGGCCCGCGCCCAAGTTTGCCCGGATCTACTTGCAAGTTGCAACTTGATCTCAGATGAGATTTGTCATGGTATCAGAGCGCTTAGGGCGATCTCTATTTGGTGATCAATTGGTTTGATCATATTGCTTCCACTTTGTCGCCTCAAAGTTTTGGTTTGAGTTATTTTCTGGTTTTTTTTTTCCGATCTTGCGTTGAGATCTCGATTTCTTTCATAAAATCTTCTTGTTAGTGTTCTACAATGGCTGATTCGTTGGGTGGTGATTTCGCTAGTCGAAATTTGGATGAGAATTCTCAGATAAGTGAGAATGATCCTTTGGCGTTGTCAAATTCGGACAATCCAGGGACGCAGTTGATTTCATTTCAGTTTGTAGGCTCCAATTACCTTTGTTGGAGTCGTGGGGTGCGTCTTGCACTCGGAGCGAAGAATAAATTGAGTTTCGTGGATGGTTCTTGCATAAAAGCTTCCGTCGAGAACGAGGGCGGATTATATGGTGAGGTGTTGGTTACTAAATTCAATGGTTAATACAATTTCAGAAAAGCTTCTTGTATGTTAAATCAACTAAATAGTTATAGGATGAGTTAGCTGATCGAGCGCTAGGGTCACACAAATCTTCCTTTGATTTTCCAATTGTAAAGGTAGATTGGTTCGATTGTGAAAGGGCCTAGTTTAGTTGTTGAGTATTTTAACAAACTAAAAAAAGTCCGGGATGAGTTAGAGTGTATTGAAGGTCTTCCTGAGTGTACCCGTGGAGCCATGTCTAGGTGTACTTGCTTGCAATTTGGTGAAAAAGGTTGTAGAAATAGAGGATAGGAATCGGGTGATGCAGTTCTTGGTAGGTCTTGGAGATGAGTTTGAGGCTGTGAGGAACAACATCTTAGTGATGGATCCATTCCCGACTATCAACAAAGCTTATTACATGGTTCAACAGGGTGAAGATTCAAAAGGTGTTACCGGTAATTCATCTACGCAGAGTCTGTCTAAGAACACAACTTTGGTGGTGTTGAAGAAATTTACACAATATGAGAAGAAAGAGTTTACGAAGTGATACAATCCGGGAAATGTCAAATTGGCCAACAACGAGGCAGCTGAGATTTATTCAAGGATTTGAAGTGATGAAGATTAAGGATCCATGATTGTATTATATTTTTATTGTTTAGTTAATTTTCATCTATCCTATTATTTAATAAAGTTTGAATATTTAATATGTATTAGTTTTTACATTATTTAAGTTTTATTATATTGTTGACGGGCATTAGGAATTTGTTAGAAAAGCCCATTAGGGTTTTTAAGCCATTAGGTTTTTATGTTTTGCTATTTAAGTACTTTTATGATTAATGAAAGAGGAGGCTCAATTATTATTATTTCCCCAAACCAAGTTTCTTGAGAAACCCTAACGAACGTGAGCAACGTTCATCTTCTTCGTGAGATTTGAAGAAATAAGGACCGTGAGAAGCGGCGTTGAGGGATTAATTTGTTTGTGAGATTCAAGCAAGTTGAAAACTCATTGGTCTAAAAGAGGATTCGTGTGATTTGAGTTCTTTCGCAGATCCAATTCGACTACCTATTCGAAGCGATCGGGCACCCTTAAACATGAGATTCGCCAACAAGAAGGACAAGAAAGATAGATTTCGTACTCATTGCAAAATGAAGGGCCATCAAGTTGAAAGTTGTTTCAAGTTACATGGGATTCCAGATTGGTTTAAAGAAAGAAGTTATAAGGATGGTAAGCCTACAAGGAGAGCTAATAATGCAAATGGAAGTATTGAGGTATTAGAGAGTCCTATTATGGATTTTGTTGATAAAATTCAAGCTAGTAGAAGCAAGATCGATCCAGCTCTTGTGAATTCAATGTACCAAGAAGTGATTAAAGCTATACAAGGCCAATCACAAGCAAATTACACGGCTTCTGCCAGTATTACAGGTACACCTTATGGTTTTGCGATTGCTTTGAATTCTGATGCTGGTAGTGATAAAAATTGGATTTTGGATATGGGTGCTACTGACCATATGATAGCTTATGAGCATTTACTTGTCAATAAACAGTCTCTTAGCAAACCTATTCACATTGGATTACCTGATGGTAGTCTATCTATAATGCATATGATGGGTGATTTACATTTAACTGATGATGTTATATTGCTTCATGTATTGTTAGTTCCAGTTTTTAAGCATAATCTGTTATCCATTGGCAAGTTAGTTGAGATTCAAATTTTGCTGCTATTTTTATTACTAAAAATTGGTATTTATAGAACCTTGGAACTAATACGATCATTAGAGCATGGTGATGTGACAGTTTCTACTCAACCATTGCAGTTTCAATTGTCTTCTCTTTGCAATAAACATTCTGTTCCTTTGTCTAATGCTGTTGTTCAGAATGACGTACTTTTACATTCTAAATTGGGTCACACTTCCATGAGTAAGATGACTCATTTAGATTTTGTTAAACCCAAGCAATTACCTCATTGTGAAACTTGTATTTTGGCTAAGATGCATCGTTTACCCTTTCCTGTAAGCACTTCTGTCTCTAATGCATGTTTTGAGCTTGTGCATCTTGATATTTGGGGTTCTTATAGGACTAAGAGCTTGAGTGATGCTTCTTATTTCTTGACCATTGTGAATGATAAGGGTAGAATTACTTGGACTTGTCTCATAAAGTTTAAATATGAAGTTTTCAATATCTTATCATCATTTCTGGCTTATGTATCTACTCAGTTTCAATCTAATGTCAAGACTTTTAGAAGTGATGATGGAGCTGAATTTATTTAGTCAGCTTATGTTACTTTGTTTGCTTCTAAAGGTATTGTACATCAGAAGAGTGCTCCTTATACTCCCCAACAAAATGAGAGAGTAGAAAGGAAACACATGCATCTTATTGAAACAACACGTGCTATAAAGCTCCATGTTGGTCTGCCTGAGTATTTTTGGGCTGATTGTGTGTTGGCTGCCACACACATTTTGAACAAAGTACCCTCTTCTGTGCTTAAGTGGAAGACTCTCTTTGAAGTCTTGTTTGGTAAACCAACTTATGATGAGTTAAGAATTGTTGGATGCTTATGTTATGCATTGGTGCCTAGAAGTAAACTTGACAAGTTTGGTGCCGAAGCCAGACCTTGTGTGTTTATTTGATACCCTTTTAGCCAAAAAGTATACAAGTTATATGATACTTATTTTAGGAAATTCATTATTAGTAGAGATGTGCATTTCATAGAGGATAAATTTCCTTTCAAAGACGGCATCAATGCGTTATCTCCTGCCGTACATGAAAATTATTTGCCTCTTGTTAATCCTGCTGACACTACAAATATAGAGATATCCATACCTTTTGTTATTCCTTCCTTGTCTGGTGACAATGGAAATATTGGTTTTAATGACATGCCAATACCTGCTATCTCCCAAGTGATTGATTCTGATATGCATTTAGAAGGACAAATTGGTGACAATAGTTCTCCATCCATCTCATCACCCAATCTATCTTAGTCTATTACTCATATTTCTATCATATATAACTGACATCCAGCACAGAAGGTCATCAAGAAGTCATGTTCCATCCAGCAAGTTCAAGGATTTTATTTGTTCTACTCTTAAGAAGGCTGAATCTCAATCTGTGTCTTTTTTATCTAAAGTTCTTAGCAACGCATATTTATTATCTGTAAATTTTGTCAGCTCCTTTGTCAATATGGTGCAAATTCCCAAGTCTCATTCTTATCATCAAGCAAATAAAGATCATAACTAGATTGAAGCAATGTGTAAGGAGTTAACAACACTTGAGCAAAATAACATTTGGGTTCTAACTTCTTTGCCTGAAGGAAAAGCAGGAATTGGGTCAAAGTGGGTATTCAAGATTAAGCATAAGCCTGATGGGTCTACTGAAAGGTACAAAGCTAGGCTGATGGCTAAGGGATACAATCAGATTAAGAAAAAAAGACTACAAGCATACATTTTCCCCTGTGGCTAAGTTCACAACAGTTAGAGCTCTCTTGGCTTTAGCCACTGCTAAAGGTTGGCCAATTCATCAGTTAGACATCACCAATGCATTTTTACATGGATATTTGGATGAGAATATCTACATGTTACCTCCAGATGGATATACTAAAGCTCAGCCTAGTCAAGTTTGTCATTTGAAAAGGAT
Source organism: Persicaria maculosa (assembly GCA_963922045.1). Classification (NCBI taxonomy): domain Eukaryota; kingdom Viridiplantae; phylum Streptophyta; class Magnoliopsida; order Caryophyllales; family Polygonaceae; genus Persicaria; species Persicaria maculosa. The sequence continues at coordinate 35,159,060 of OY998269.1, read as the reverse complement.
CCTATATGGCCTTAAACAAGTAAGTCACCAGTAGAATGTTGAACTTACAAAATTCTTGACTTCATGAATTGGATTTGTACAATCAAGACAAGATTATTCCATGTTTATCAAGCATGTATGTAATGGCATTATGACAACTTTGGTCTATGTTGACGATCTCTTATTGACTGGTGATGATGAAAAAGTGATCATAGAGACTAAGTAACTGCTACACAAAGCCTTTACTATTAAAGATTTGGGGCTGACAAGATATTTTCTTGGGCTGGAAATTGCAAAGTCCCATGCAGGGAGGACAATCCACCAAAGGAAATATATTTTGGATTTATTAAGAGACACAACTTGTCTTGATTGCAAGCTTGTGACTTTTTCTTTACCCGGGGGTCTTAAGTTATCTTTGGATGAAGGAGAACCATATTCTGATCCAGAGAGTTATAGGAGGATTGTTGGTCGACTCTTATCCTATATCTTACAAGACCAGATCTTTCATATGTTATGCAACATTTATCCCAATTTATAAATGCTTCTAAGGTGCCATATTTTCAAGCTATGATGCATGTTTTAAAGTAACTAAAAGGCACCATTGAAGCTGAATTGTTTTATTTAGCTAAATATGAGTTACATCTATTTGCATTCACGGATTCACGAATGCAGACTGGGCTGCCTGTCAATTCTCAACAAGGTTTTTCCGGGATATTGTGTTCTACTTGGTGATTCTCTTATTTCTTGGAAGACGAAGAAGCAAGCCACAACCTCAAAGTCATTTGCGGAATCTGAATACAAGGCTATGTCATACACTTCCAGTAAGATAGTGTGGTTGGAAGGACTATTTCGATATCTTCAAGTTCAGATTCCATTACCTATTCCATTACATTATGCCAACAAAGCTGCTTAACATCTCGCAACAAATCCAGTCTTCCATGAGCGTACAAAACATCTTCGTATAGACTGCCATTTTGTTCGTGAGAAACAACAAGAGGGTTGTTTGCACACATATCATGTTCCTACATCCCTTTAGCTTGCAGACATTATGACTAAACCGCTTGGAGAATAGTCACACAAGAGTTTATCTCTCAAGATGGGATTGGTTTTTGCAAACTCATATCCAACTTGGGGGGGGGGGGAGTATTGGGATATATAGATAGAGGGATATATTGTATAAAATAGAGGAATTTAGGCTTCTAACTGTAAATATAAAGAAGTCTATACCGACCTCTATATATACAGTATTGTTATAGATTTTGGACACAATTTGGAAAATACAATAAGTTGAATACATATCATCTTCTTCCTCTCTTGCAGCTTAATTCCAGCTGAGATTTGTCAAATAATAAGGCGATTAGTTGGATAATAGGGTGATAAAGCAAGATAGTGGGTGATGTGGCGAACGACGATAACAACAACAACATTACAACAACAATACCAATCCCAACATGTTTTGCTACACATGGGGTCTAGTGGGATAAGTTGTATGCACCCTTTTTTCAACTATGTTGAGAATGTATTTTGGAAAGACCTAGAGTAAAGAAAAAATCTAGATATAGGTACACCTAAAGATTAGAATAATCTTGGCTATTACGGAGTAATAACCAAGATTAGATTGTAACGGCCCGGATATAAATATCTGGGACACGTTTCGAAGGTCGGATACCTTCGTTCGGATGTTGCAATTCAGGTACGGGTCGAGGTTTCAAACCTCTAATCAGTCGAAGTCGCAGAAATACAATTTAAACGAAAATAAAGCGGAAGTACGGTTTAGATACAAAAGCCACGACAGGGCCGGGTCAAAACCAAAAACAAAGTGGGTGATTGCCATTTGTCAAGTTAGAATATATTAGCCGGATTCTTCGATTCGCCAAATGATTTCCCCGTCACAGAAGCATGGAGCAACAAGAGCGGTACCAAACACTATCCACGAAGTCAGGCCTGGTGATCGCCTGCGGGTCCTCTGACCGCGCTGAGCCCACATAACATGCCTATGCCTAAATAAAAGATGACTAATGCAGTACAAGATTTAAATCACACTATCATGCCCCTAGTATATATAATATGCGGAAAATAACTGTAAAGGGCCCAAGACAATGCCAAGTGGCATATCCCTCTCCTACCTCTGCACCCCTTCCCGTTAGTGCAGAGACTGGCCAGTTCGTTGCTATAACATAGCATATCCTCGTGGTCGTGCACTCACCCACGGTATCATCATCATAACATAAATTAAATATAAATTAAACATGCCCGATGGTGCTGGGCTATCATCATGCTCATATCGACTCGATAGACTCAGGGCACCCGATGGGGCTGGGCTACCCTATGACCCTAGCAAAGACTCTAGGACTATCACAGATAACGACAGTTCTGTTTCAAACACACAAAGTAAACACATGCTCAGTTCAATGCAATCCTAGCATGATACTACATGGCATGCTTTAATATGCAACAAAACTACACATTACATGACACATCAGGCAGGAGGTCCAGGTTACTGAGTAAGTCCCGTAGGATACTTACCTGTTGATGCAGAACAGCAAGATAACGCAAGCAAGGGCCTAAATGCAAGTCCAAACCAATCCAATAAGCAATATACACCTATCATCAAGCCATTTCCATAAGCTACCAGACTAACATTCATACACACGAATCCCAAGTTCTCAACATCATCAAACCAACCGTTAGTAAAGCCGTTTTCCAAAACCTTAAATCCAAAATTAAGTCAATTCATATTCAAAATAATTCTCAAATCATACTTGGCCAGATCCGACATTAAACATTTAAACCTTAAAACCAATTTCCCCAAAATCATATAATAGAAATCGTTCCGACATGTTTCTTATTTCAAAAACATTATATAAATAAACTCCAATATTAAATCATCAAAATAATTTCTATGCTCACAAATAATATTCATAAATCAAAACCAACAATTCACTTTAAAATTCCTAACTCACATATTTAAATCCTCATAAAAGCATCATATATATAAATAATCCACTTAATACTATTTTGAAATAATAAACAATATCTAATGATTAATTTTTCCAGAATTATAACCAATCCCAAAATAATAATATTCAAATAATTCAACACTTGTTATCCATAAAATCTCAAAACAATCCATAATATATTTATATCTCCATACCAATTAATATTACTTTTAAAACCTTTTAAAAATAGAAATATTAATAATTCCAGAATATATATAAATATATATATATATATAATCATAAAATCAGAATAATACTCAATACAACATATAAGTATATATGTATATATATATATATATATAAACATAACATATATAATTATGCATAACATAAAAACCAACCCTTTTAGGAAAACCCACACAAAACCAGCCCAATGCCCAACCCGAATCCGAGCCCAAAACCCATGCCATACCCGGAATCAAACCCAGCCCACCTGAAGAAAAGGTAAGAACCCAGAAAGAGAAAAGAAGGGGATCCGAACCCAAAAATAAGGAGCCAATCCGACCCGGATCCAGAGAAGGAAAGGAAGGCAGGGGAGGCCCAGAAATTAGGCCCACATGTCTTTCCTCTTCCCCCGTAACGACAGAAGAAGACGGAACAGAGCTCTGCTGGGTGTCGGAGGAAACCGGGAAAAAGGGAGACGGATCCCAGGCTCTCCGGCGACTCTCTTCCCTCCCAGACCCTCTCCACCTAACCAGCGTGCAATTCCGACCACCCCAATCACATAAAGAAGGAAGCGAGAGAAAGAGGGAAGGGAGGAGGGAGAGATTACCGAAAGGATCTGTTGCGCCGGAACGTGGCTCGGAACTTCGGTGTGGCTTTGTCGACGGGGAAGGAGTGTCGGAACAGACCTAGGGAGGAGATAGGAGGCTTAAAGGCGCACCTTTACAAGGTCTAAAAGTAAAAGGAAGCAAAGGGACCTTACCAAGCTTGAAATCGAAAGCAGAGGAGGAGGGACGAGGGTGTTCGGCAGTTGGTGGCTCCTGGGCTCGGGATTCTCGGCTCCTTCTTTGGACGTCGGGGAGGAGAAGGTGAAGCTCGGGTCACTGGCCGCTTCAACGGAAGAGGAGGGGATGTAGTGTGGTGTTGCTGGGTAAGCTCTCTCGGCAAACAGAGCTCGTAGCTCGGGGCCACAAGTTCAATGGTGTTCGGCGATGGCGGCCGAAGAGGGGAGGTGGTGGGAAGGTGTTGTTCAGACGAGAAAGGAGGAGAAATTATGGCTGCGTGGTGGTGGCTCGGCTGATGGACCGAGGGGCTTGGGGCGCCAGAGCAGCGTGATGGTGGTGGTGTGGGTGGTTTGGTGGTCTGAAGAAACAGACAAGAGGGAGAGGAGGTCACGGTGGTGGTTTTGGGGGCTCCAATGGAGGGGTTCTATGGAGAGGTGAAAGAGAGAAAAGGAAATGGGGAAGCAGAGGGAGTGAAGGAGTGAGGCAGGCCTCCTGGGTGCTGCAGTAATGGGAGAGAGGAGGTGAGGAGGGGACCATTGCCTAATCCAACATATCGAGAGAGAGGGGGGGGGGGGGGAGAGAGAGAGAGAATAGAGAAAAAAAAAGAAAAGGAATTATAAAAGAGTGGTCCTTACACAAATTGAAAAGATTCCCGGAAATTCAAAACTCGAACCCGCTAATCCCGACGCTCGATCCCAACAATCGAAAATTTAATCGAAATTTCTAATCCGAATTGATAAACCTCGTTGATCAATAAAATAATCGAATAGAACTTCGGAAAATATCTTCAAGTCTCGAACTAAAATTAGCGAAATAAAATCCGTTTTTTTAAATCTAATTTGAATTTATGCCGGAATTCGCTTCGAAAGATTTAGAATAAAATATATTGCTCAAGGACGGAATTTTCAAAAATTTTCCGAATTATAGAAATTAAAATAATACTAATATGATATCTAAAATATATTTGGTCTTTACATAGATAGTAAGTATTAATGCCTAAAGAACCCTAAACATAACATTGTAAGGGAGAAAGTGTAAGGGAGAAAGAAGGAAGCATAGGTAAAATATACTGGTGAATAGGGTGAAGTTTTTCTAAAAACAAAATAATCTTAAAAAATATTGGGTGAATAGAGTCAACTTTGCTCCGATGATTATTCATCTAGATTTGACAATATTACATGATCCACATTTACATTAAGTGTCACTATTTTCATTTGTGATTTTTTTCAATAGTCAAATATAATTTCTATCCCATATCTTTCATGCTATGCAGTGGCGGAGTCCGGATTTATATGAGGGGGTGCTAAAAAAATTTCGTGAAATATTTTTTTGGTGTAGAGTTATTAAGAAGATTTTTTCAAAAAAAATATATTGAAAAAAACTAAAATTGTGATTTGTGTAATGATTTTTTTGTATTTAAATAGTTGAGAGTAGCCAAAAAAATAGACGAGAAACAAAAAAATATAGAAAAAAATCACAAAAAATTACTTTTAAAGCAATATTGAAAGAAAAAAGGTTAAATGTATAATTTAAACATAAATATGACATTTTTGAACGAAATAGTTGATAGAAAAAAATATAGAGAGAAATGAACAAGGATTAATTATATAGGAAAACAAATAAAAGATGATGAAGTTAGGATTTGAACTGAAGACCTTTTGATTCTCCTTCCTCCCTTTCTTCCTTCCCTTACCACTTGGGTTAAATAACACTCTTATTTCAATAGTCATTTAACGATGTTATATTATCTTAAAAATAATAAATATATGCAATTTTTTTTTCTGGTCAGGGGTGCTCGAGCACCCCCGAACACCCCTGGCTCCGCCACTATGCTATGTCGATCTCCAAAACATCCATCTTTTTCTCCGATTTATCAGTATATATCTTTCTTTGATTAGAATGCTTCTTTGTTTTATTTGATTTTTCATTAAATGTAACCGTGGGCTGATATTTCCGATTTGCATGATAATTAGTTAGTTTGCATGATATTTCCGATTGTCACCCGTTATCTAGTCTGGTTTGTCGTTGCCATGGCTTCATCAATCAGAGTTGGGAGATCCAACTATTGTAACGGCCCGGATATAAATACCCGGGTTACGTTTCGAAGGTTCGGATGTTGCAATTCAGATACGGGTTGAGGTTTCAAACCTCTAAAGATCAGTATTTAAAGCGGGGATTTCGAACCCCAAGCAATCGGAGTCACGGAAATCCGTTTGAACGAAAATGCGAAAGCGAAATTAAAGTACAACTTGCCACGGCAGAGCCGGGTCAAAACCAAAACATAGTGGGTGATTGCCATTTTATCAAGTTAGAATATTAGTCGGATTCTTCGGTTCGCCAAGAGATTCCCCGTCACAGAAGCAAGGAGCAAACAAGAGCGGTACCTAACACTATCCATGAAGTCAGGCCCTGTAATCGCATGCGGGTCCTCTGACCGCGCTGAGGCCACATAACATGCCTATACCTAAATAAAGGATGACTAATGCAGTACAAGATTTAAATCACATAAGCATGCTTGACAGTTATAATATGCGGAAAAACTGTAATGGGCCCAAGACAATGCCAAGTGGCATATCCCTCTCCTACCTCTGCACCCCTTCCCGTTAGTACAGAGACTGGCCAGTTCGGTGCTATAGCATAGCAATTTCCTCGTGGTGGTGCACAAACCACGACATCATCATATCATATCATATCATCTCATCGCTTGTCCGATGGTGCTGTGCTATCATATCATGCTCATATTGACTCGATTGACTTAGGGCAACCCGATGGGGCTGGGCTACCCTATGACCCTAGCAAAGACTCTAGGACTATCACAGATAACATCCGTTCTGTATTCAAACACACATAGTAACCACATGCTCAGTTCAATGCAATCCTAGCATGATACTACATGGCATGCTTTAATATGCAACACCTACACATCATATGACACATCAGGCAGGAGGTCCAGGTTACTGAGTAAGTCCCATAGGATACTTACATGAAGATGCATAACAACAAGATAACACAAGCAAGGGCCCAAATGCAAGTCCAAGGCAATCCAAAAACAATACACACCTATCATCAAGCCATTTCCATAAGCTACCGGACTGACATTCATACACACGAAACCCAAGTTCTCAACATCCTCAAAATCAACCGATAGTAAAACCGTTTTTCAAAACCTTTCCGATACGATCAAATCGACCAAAATTATTCCTCCAATCAAACCCATTTCCAAACTCTTAAATCCCAATTTAAGTCAACTCATATTCAAAATAATTTCTCAAATCATACTTGGCCGAATTCAGACATTAAATATTTAAACCTTAAAACCAATCTCTCAAAATCACATTATAGAAATGATTCCGACATTTTAATTTCAAGATAAATCCATCTTCTCAAACCTTATTTATAAATCAAAATCAACAACATTTAACAAATAAAACTTGAAAACATCCCATTTTTAAGAAACCACCTCTTTAGATTTACATTAATAAAACACTTTAACTTTTCCTAAAACACATATAAGATCATATATTAATATATCCCAAATCATATTATTTCCAAATACTTTTATAATAAATACTAATATTTTCGAAAGTTATAAACACCACAATCATAATAATACACATCTATAGGATAACATTTCTCAATTAATATTGCTTTTAAAACCATTTAAAATAATATATTAATATTTTCAGAATATATATATATATTCCTAAAATAAGAAATAACATATAATATAACATATATATATATAACTTAACACATAACATATAATAACACATACTAAAAAATAACCAATTTATAACCCAGCCCATACCCGAAAATTAGGCCCAACAAACCCGGACCAAAGAATTGAATGGAGGAAGGGGATCCGGAAAAGGTGTAGTGGATCCGGCCCAAACCCGAGCCCAGCAAAACCAAAGAAAAGAAAGAGGATCCGGTCCAGTTTCTTCCCCAACCCAGGATACCCGTTATGAGGTATTCGGGTCAGGCCCAACCCGAAGAATTAGGCCCAACCCTATTCCTGTCATCACCTACCTTAGAGCTAGAGCTCTGTTCTGACGAGGGACGACGGAAGAGGAGGGAGGGGAACCTCCGGCCAGGGGGCTCCGTTCGGCTCGACCTTCTACCCCGGTGATCGGAATGAAATTCCGACCAGACCCGACCCAGAAGAACTGAAATGAGGGTGAAGGAGAGGGAGAATAAAGAGATTACTGAGGTCAATGCGTTCGCCAGAACGGGGTCCGATCGGCTTGCTTTGGCTTTGTTGGAGTCGGGAATCAAACGAGCTTAGCCTAGGACGATGAAATATTGTTAAAGCTGGATTTTTATGGCTGTTATGAGTGAAAGGAGGGCAAGAGGAGTCTTACCGAACTTAGACACGAAAAACAGGGGAAGAAACGAGGAAGTGGGGGTGCTGCGGCTTCGGTGGCAACTCCTGGGTGGCTCCGTGGGCTCGCCGGTGTCGAGGGAGGTGGTGCTGGTGTCACTTGCTGCTGCTGTTCATCCGGAGAGAAGGATGAGGTGAAGGCCGCGGGTGGTGGTGGTTGCCGGCAGAACAGGGAGGCTGAAAGGAGGAGAACGGAGGTGTGGTGTTTGCTGGTTGCTCGACGGTGGGCAAAAGACGAGCTTGTAGCTGCTGCTTGATAGAAGATAAGGAGGCGAAGATGGAGGTGAAGCTGGTTGTGGGTGGTGGCTGGTCAGATGGTGAGGTTGGGGCAAGAATGGAAATAGAGAGAGAATGGAGAGAGAGAAGAGTGGTGTTTGTGTGAATGGTTGAAGAAGGAGTGAGGCATGGGGGGTGTGTGAGCTGTATAGGGGAAGAAGACAAGGAGAGGGAGGGGACCAATTCACAATTTGACAGAATCCGAGAGAGAGAGAGGGAGAGGGAGAGGGAGAGAGAGAGAAAAATAAAAGAAAAGGAGAATGAAAATAAATGAAATTGGTCCACAAAAGAATTCAAATTAGCGGAATAGACTCGAAACCCGCTCGCCCGATCGAATCCCGACTAAATCAAATTTAAATCATATTTCAATTCAATTTCAAGATAAACGGAATTAAATAAATTTTATCAAAACTCGGAGCTTGAAGGCGGAATTAAAATCCGCTAGAATCTAAATTCTCAAAACGATGCCGGAATGACTTTAAAATCAAAACTTACGCTCGAGGATGGATTTTCTCCCATTTTTACCGATTGAATAAAATAATAACTTATTTATTTAAAACAATCATAATATATAAAATATACTCGGTCTTTACATTTATCAACCTCTAAAAACAAGTCTCGTCCCCGAGACTAAAAGCATTTTAAAGAAATGGGAAGAAGTTTGAAATTGGTGAGTCCGAGGACCATGTCCAAGGATCTTGTAATCATCTCGGTTGCGTCTTCCGGGATTCTCACAACATCCTAGTCACGGTCGTGACATCTCCAATTGGTCTTGACAAGTGTGTAATAAGCGCCCGTATCACATCCTTGCTCCGACTTTTCGGAAGTACCACAACTCTAAGGTATTATAGCGTCCCGACTAGGTCTTAGCAAGCAATCTATAAGCGCCCCTATAAAATGCTTGTATCCACTTCGTGAGACGTCATAATGTAAATCCAGTTCGTATAACCTCAAATCGTTTTGTAAATGGAATGATTTTCATCTAAATCATTGAAACTTTAGACTTCTTAAACCCCAAGTTGGTCCTTTTCAAAACTGCTCAAAATCTTCAAATTCGACGTTTAATCCGGCAGCTTTACACCAAAACAAGTGAAATCCTTTCAAATCAAGATTTCGTCAAAATTTTCCAACAACCACATCAGTTTCTCGCATATCAGTCAATTAAATTCAGAAGGTAGGAGGTGGAATCATCCACCTCTAAGGGCTAATCCCATATTCTCTTCCTAGTTTCCAGAATCGAATCAATCTATCAGTCTCAATTCAAGCAAGATGCATAAGCCATAAGAAATGCCTAACTATATAACCCACCAAATCTCCAACCAATACATCATACGGCAAGTCTCAACATATACCAACATAGTGCCACAAGGTCACATCAACATCTCCACATCATACTAGAGGTCATAATATACATCTCAACAATATGCCAAAATCATAACACACGGCCCGATATCACACCAAAAGTCATAAAAGATATCTCACTATCGCATATCGCCACCGCAATCATAGTAGAGTCAGTCACAACAAGGGATCTCATTTAAAGCATAAATTCACATAGTCATCCTATCCAATTTCTATCCAGCATTATCATAACATATTTATCACGTCAATCATTGGTACTTGCAAGGTTAGCCATAGCGAAATTTCATCATAAGTCAACGAAACACAACTACTTATCAACACATCAATACAAACAAAGTCATGCTATTAAGATTCAATCAAAAGGGGAGATCAAGCAGTATATCAACATCAAAATGTCAACATGCTCTCCAAACATCATTTTAACTCATCACAATGCCATATAACGATCATTAGCAGTCATGCACCATCATCTCATATATACACATAAGTCATATTCATGCTCCAAGTCATATTCATCAGTTACCTATTCATAATCATGCTTGCCAACCATAGAATACAACATCATGTTTACTACCACATAATATAACATTATGCTCTCACACCATAACACATCATTATCTCACATATTATATCACAACACCTCCTAGCATGCTTCTAAAACAACATCGCAAAGCATCAATATATCATGATAACACTTGTCACTGTCAACTAGATTTCAATATTGCACGTCAACATGTAATATCATGCCATATCAGGTTTATCATGGTTACTATCTAACATCATGCCAGTTCATAATCACATAATCAAGAAAGTTTTGCACATTATACCAGTCACATTAAAACGCAACCCCCGCTCGCTCGTCTCCAACTCTCAAACCAAGACCAATCTTCATCTATACTCACCAACTCGGTTAATTTCCCATCGAAGAAGTCCTAATTCATTATGACACTCCAATCTCATACCTCCTCCCACCAAGCACTCTCACTAACAATCCACCTCTAAGAATCCAACCCCTATCTCTATTTTCACATCTGAGCACCCCTGCATACTATGTTCTCAATACTCACAAGAGCCATTCCCTACACTGTCCATATTACCTAAAATATCACAAGCATAGAACCCTTCTAACCACATGTCTTCTATAAGAACACCCCGATCACCACCTAGCCGGCCTATTCTAACCATACCCCCACCTAAGATTCATCTAGAAGCTCATCGGAACCCACTAAGCATCACCTCTTATAGCTCTCAAAACTCACTCGTTCCTACTTAAGCCAAACCCCTCTCCTGTGACTTACCTCATACCACCATCGATCATTCTAACCGCTCAAATTCCCTCACCAGCCTCCGACCATTCTTCAAGAGAATCTCACCCACAAGTTCAAATATGAAGCAATCATGGACATTATTACACATAAAGATTACATCATATCAACTAGCATGTATAACAATAGCATCATTAGTTCATCATCAAACAGTGCAACTATGTCAAAAAGTCTTAATTTACCGTCATGCTCAAAATTATTGCAAAACACCATATATGAATATAGTCAATTCGAACTAGCAAGTTTCATCATAACCTTATCAAATAAACAATTCAGGTTTCACACATTTGCAGTTCACATTTATAGGCAAGAAATTTAGATCATGCTTAGCAACTCAGCATAGCATCACATCAAGTCATCATGGCACATTAGGATTGTAAGGCATCGAATCATATATATCATCATAGACAATGGATAATCAAGCAATAATCATTATCACGTCAGCACATCAAACATGTTAATTTCGACGTCAGGTAAGTGCAATATCATCATCAATATATTCAGAAGGGATTAACAATTCGAACGGAGGACACTCTTGCTTGCAAGTCATATCGTACTCAATAATCGGAATCCTCGAAGCAAGCTTGTTCCGGCGACATCATCGATCCTGAGGCCCGTGGGTTATGTGCCCACGCTTCTGCTGCGCTGCTCTATCGCTATCTAACTTCCCGTCCCCTCTTTTATGCGGTCGCTCATCCAGTGCATCGCGTAGGAGACTAAGTTAGCGGAGATAGGGGAGTGACAAGAGAGGACAACCCAATGTTTCTTTCGGAGACAAAAATGGACCAAAACTAAAGATGACATGACTAGAGACAAGAATCCGACCCGGGAATAGTAACGATGCCCTTATGGAAGTCTATTAGGTTACAATTGTGACAATCAAACGCGAATTCATCATGGAGGATATCAATCACACTAATCCACACTAACATGTACCTATTCAAGGAGAACGACATACATATTCATTCCAAAGATATAATTGAGTCCTACACTGATGTGCGTGAGACAAGCTAGTAGTATATTATTCCATGGATGCAGGTATGTCTAGCAACCTAGGCAAGTTATGCGGAGCCAATATTGGTCATGTGGAGTCCAAGGTCATGCGGGATTGTACGAGGATGACAAGTATCATGTATATGAACAATGTAAGAGCATGGTATACACATCAACAAATGAGTTCAAATATATCATGGCAAGGTATATTATAACAATCAGACGAAGCGTCATACGAGAATACATAAGAGCAGCATAGTAACTATCACATCTGACAAGGATCATATAATAGGTTAAGAATGGCACGTAATCATATAACAGGATACATTTAGAGAGCACAGATCCATCATGATGCTAGTGATACATGATCAGGCATGGCATAGTCAAGAGTCATTAAATGAGTTCAATATGATGTACATGAAAGCAAAAGGATCACCACAGAGTAAACAAGATAACATCATGGGCGACAGATTATAATCATGCTAGGAATGAACCGTCATAGGGCACATAAAACGATACAACAACTATCACATTACAGTACAAGCATGTTCACGTAATAGGTCAAGTAAGACAGGTCACCATTTCACGAGTCATATTGGAAATCATAAGTTCTATAGGATACTAGTAACACATATTGAATATGAATACCATCAAGGTAATTCGACTAGATTCATTCTAACATTTATGTGTCACGCGTATGCCAAATCATGATATAACGTGGTGTGTGATCATGCGAGGGGTCAAGTCATATGTTCATGCAAGCACGAGAAGATATCATAAAGTAATAGAGGGATACCACCGAGCGAGAACATGTAAGCATGCTAGAATTAACCATCACGGAAAGCAAAACGATCTTGAATTCAACATTAATCTAGTCAGGATGAGTGAAACATATTAAGAGAACAGAAAGAGGGGAGAACCACATTATCAGGGACCTAGCTCAAGAGAGAATCAACAATAGTGTAGACAAGGTAGAATTCGCACAAGTCGCAACCAAGGGTTCTACATGTTACTAATAGCTCAACCTAACATATGATACATACATGTATTTAATTGATTAACATGACAATATGCAAGAATTCAATCAACCACATCCCAATGATATAGTAGCATGAGAGGAAGTGTAACGATGTATAATGCAAGTCTAAGTAAGGGGGTAACATGACTAGAATATGGGGACATGAGTCCAATTCAATGTATACTGGGAGGAAACATGTGTTTGTCAAGACCCATTCACACTAACATATCCTCAATTTAGCACAATTAACACACAACAATATTAATTGTAGAATAATCAACAATAGTTAATATGAGGAATACAAAATAGATGGGCATGCTATAGATTCTTGTCACAAGACGAATGATAAGCATCGAGGCATCATCGGCTAGCATGTTAAAGAGCACATCTTATGAGGCATTCATATAAAGAAGAGATGATCACACTACCATGTACCTAACTCAGGAGAAAGCAATAGCCATATAGATCCATATCATGTAGTTCATGCTTCTAACCAACCATTAATGCGATCAATACAAAGGGGTCAGGTAGACATGCTATGACAACATATAATCATGATAGAAAGCAAGGTACAATAAGAGATATGAGCAAGGTAACTAATCATAGATGTAATGACATGAGTAGCTGTTTTCGAAGGTCAGTCGCAAGATATAAGTCGGAGATCACAAATAATGCTATGTCATGCAATTTCATAGAGAGTCACCATTACAACCGAACAGATATCCCTAAGGGCAACCATTGAGTCATTGACTCCTCCCAACTGACTCATCACCCCTCTTTCCCGTGGAATTCTGGTACGACTCTTCGTGGCAAGAAGACACTGATTGATCGTCATAAGAATCGAGAAAGACAACCTCAGAAACACCTTACTTGCTAACTCGGAATTACATCAAGAGTTAACTTCCAATACTCTCCCAAGCAACCCTCATATTCAACCATGATTCCCGAAACAATGGGTTTATCAACCCGATTTCCCGTGGAGGAGACCGATTTCGAAGGGAGGACTCGATTGAACTATCAAAAGGGTTCATAAGGGAAGGGGCGGTTCCACAAAAGCTGAGCTTAACCATATAGGAATGAGGATACTCCTGCTATCCCGTTAGCACAATCATTTCAAATATGTTTCATAGTCAGGCACAACAATCAGATATTCAGTATGACAATAATTAAAGCGGAATCAGTCATCAACAGTTTGCATAAACACAACCAAGCTACCTAACTCGCCACTCCCACCATCACAGCGCGATTCCTTGGAGTCTTCTACGCCCACCTGTAAAGATCAAGCTATGTTTCGCCTACCCGTTCCCAACTACATCAAATAGGGATGGTCTATCGCCGAAACTACCCTCTCGATCCCCTTAGTTGGTTCCAATATATTTAATAAGCCAAGTTCATATTTAGTCCAATTGAGTTAGGCATATTAAATACATTTTTCCCCTTTAAAACATCTTTGAATCTTTTGAAATTCATGGGCAATTTTCCAAAACATACACCCGACCCTTGCGTACCCGAATTGCACAACCTGGCTCTGATACCAACTTTGTAACGGCCCGGATATAAATATCCGGGTTACTTTTCGAAGGTTGGATACCTTCGTTCGGATGTTGCAATTCAGGTACGGGTCGAGGTTTTAAACCTCTAAAGATCAGTATTTAAAGCGGGGATTTCGAACCCCAAGCAATCGGAGTCGCGAAAATCCGTTTGAACGAAAATGCGAAAGCGAAATTAAAGTACAACTTGCCACGGTGGAGCCGGGTCAAAACCAAAACATAGTGGGTGATTGCCATTTTATCAAGTTAGAATATTAGCCGGATTCTTCGGTTCGCCAAGAGATTCCCCGTCACAGAAGCAAGAAGCAAACAAAAGTGGTACCCAACACTATCCACGAATTTAGGCCCGGTAATCGCATTCGGGTCCTTTGACCGCGCTGAGGCCACATAACATGCCTATACCTAAATAAAGGATGACTAATGCAGTACAAGATTTAAATCACATAAGCATGCTTGACAGTTATAATATGCGGAAAAACTGTAAAGGGCCCAAGACAATGCCAAGTGGCATATCCCTCTCCTACCTCTGCACCCCTTCCCGTTAGTGCAGAGACTGGCCAGTTCGGTGCTATAGCATAGCAATTTCCTCGTGGTGGCGCACAAAACACGGCATCATCATATCATATCATATCATCTCATCGCTTGCCCGATGGTGCTGGGCTATCATATCATGTTCATATCGACTTGATTGACTCAGGGCAACCCGATGGGGCTGGGCTACCCTACGACCCTAGCAAAGACTCTAGGACTATCACAGATAACGATCGTTCTGTATTCAAACACACATAGTAACCACATGCTCAGTTCAATGCAATCCTAGCATGATACTACATGGCATGCTTTAATATGCAACACCTACACATCATATGACACATCAGGCAGAAGGTCTAGGTTACTGAGTAAGTCTCGTAGGATACTTATCTGAAGATGCAGAACAACAAGATAACACAAGCAAGAGCCCTAATGCAAGTCCAAGGCAATCCAAAAGCAATACACACCTATCATCAAGCCATTTACATAAGCTACCGGACCGACATTCATACACACGAAACCCAAGTTCTCAACGTCCTCAAAACCAACCGATAGTAAAACCGTTTTCCAAAACCTTTCCGATACGATCAAATCGACCAAAATCATTCCTCCAATCAAACCCATTGATAAAATCATACCAACCATATTTTCCAAACTCTTAAATCCCAATTTAAGTCAACTCATATTCAAAATAATTTCTCAAATCATACTTCGCCAAATTCCGACATTAAACATTTAAACCTTAAAACCAATCTCTCAAAATCACATTATAGAAATGATTCCGGCATTTTAATTTCAAGATAAATCCATCTTCTCAAACCTTATTTATAAATCAAAATCAACAACATTTAACAAATAAAACTTGAAAACATCCCATTTTTAAGAAACCACATCTTTATATTTACATTAATAAAACACTTAACTTTTCTCAAAACACATTTAAGATCATATATTAATATATCCCAAATCATATTATTTCCAAATACTTTTATAATAAATACTAATATTTTCGAAAGTTATAAACACAACAATCATAATAATACACATCTATAGGATAACATTTCTCAATTAATATTGCTTTTAAAACCATTTAAAATAATATATTAATATTTTCAGAATATATATATATATATATATTCCTAAAATTAGAAATAACATATAATATAACATATATATATATATAACCTAACACATAACATATAATAACACATACTAAAAAATAACCAATTTATAACCCAGCCCATACCCGAAAATTAGGCACAACAAACCCGGACCAAAGAATTGAATGGAGGAAGGGGATCCGGAAAAGGTATGGTGGATCCGGCCTAAACCCGAGCCCAGCAAAACCAAAGAAAAGAAAGAGGATATGGGTCCAGTTTCTTCCCCAACCCAGGATACCCGTTAGGAGGTATTCGGGTCAGGCCCAACCCGAAGAATTAGGCCTAACCCTATTCCTGTCATCACCTACCTCAGAGCCAGAGCTCTGTTTTGATGAAGGACGACAGAAGAGGAGGGAGGGGAACCTTCGGCCAGGGGGCTCCGTTCGGCTCGACCTTCTACCCCGGTGATCGGAATGAAATTCCAACCAGACCCAACCCAGAAGAACTGAAACGAGGGTGAAGGATAGGGAGAATAAAGAGATTACCGAGGTCGATGCGTTCGCCGTAACGGGGTCCGATTGGCTTGCTTCGGCTTCGTCGGAGTCCGGAATCAAACGAGCTTAGCCTAGGATGATGAAATATTGTTAAAGCTAGATTTTTATGGCTGTTATGAGTGAAAGGAGGGCAAGAGGAGTCTTACCGAGCTTAGACACGAAAAGCAGGGGAAGAGACGAGGAAGTGGGGGTGCTGCGGCTTCGGTGGCAACTCCTGGGTGGCTCCGTGGGCTCGCCGGTGTCAAGGGAGGTGGTGCTGGTGTCACCTGCTGCTGCTGTTCATCCAGAGAGAAGGATGAGGTGAAGGCCGTGGGTGGTGGTGGTTGCCGGCAGAACAGGGAGGCAGAAAGGAGGAGAATGGAGGTGTGGTGTTTGCTGGTTGCTCGATGGTGAGCGAAAGACAAGCTTGTAGCTGCTGCTTGATAGAAGATAAGGAGGTGAAGATGGAGGTGAAGCTGGTTGTGGGTGGTGGCTGCTCAGATGGTGAGGTTAGGGCAAGAATGGAAATAGAGAGAGAATGGAGAGAGAAGAGTGGTGTTTGTGTGAATGGGTGAAGAAGGAGTGAGGCAGGAGGGGTGTGTGAGCTGTATAGGAGAAGAAGACAAGGAGAGGGAGGGGACCAATTCACAATTTGACAGAATCCGAGAGAGAGAGAGAGGGAGGGAGGGAGAGAGAGAGAAAAAAATAAAAGAAAAGGGGAATGAAAATAAATGAAATTGGTCCACAAAAGAATTCAAATTAGCGGAATAGACTCGAAACCCGCTCGCCCGATCGAATTCCGACAAATCAAATTTCAATACAATTTCAAGATAAACGGAATTAAATAAATTTTATCAAAACTCGGAGCTTGAAGGCGAAATTAAAATCCACTAGAATCTAAATTCTCAAAACGATGCCGGAATGACTTTAAAATCAAAACTTACGCTCGAGGACGGGTTTTCTCCCATTTTTACCGATTGAATAAAATAATAACTTATTTAATTAAAATAATCATAATATATAAAATATACTCGGTCTTTACAACTACGACATGTTTTTAGGGAAGTGAATCAAGTCGCAGAATCTTACTAATGCAGCTAGACATTTTCCGTTAGGTGTCCATCAGGGCCGGTTAGAAGGGCGGTTCACAAGGTCTGACCGCACCGATCCTGAAAATTTTAGGGGCCTTATAATTTTAAAACTAGCATATAACTATGTAAGAATCTTTATTCCAGTGATTGTAAGAACATTGTATTTTCTTCCCTCCTAGGCTCGATTCCCCTTATCAACAACTTTTTTCACATTTTTTCAACTTAATTATACATTTGGGCCCTAAAACCCTTAAAATTTTATTTATTTATTTTTGCTTCAAAAATTTGTTATGTACTTTTGATCGAAAATTTGAATTGATGCCTCCCACAAAATTAATACGTAGTCCATAAAACTAATTTGGATAACTAACTAAAACCAATTATAACATGAGAGCCCAAAAATTAACTTAAAACCAATGATTCATTAAATTAATCAACCTAAAACCAATTTCGACATAAAGGCCAAAAAAATTTCATTGCACAGGGCCCCTAAAATCCCCGGAACAGCCTTGGTGTCCATATTATTGCGGAGCCATCTGTGGACTCTATTATGCTTATCGATGAGGATTTTAGGGAAAGGCTACCTCCGTTTCATTTATATGTAGTCCGAGTATGGTTCAATTTTCCAAGTTCTCGGTTTGTCGACCAAAAAAAAACAATCTTTAGCCTCTCAAAACATTAGGCACACGTGGTGAATCGAATTTAACAAAAAAAGGATAACACCCTGAGTGTTAACTGAAGTCTGAAGACATTGTGACATTAATTTGGGGGTTGTTATTCGCACGACTATTTTCTTGCCATCGGCACGGTGCCGGAGCCGAGTTGCTAAGTCGGGAAGGAAAATGTCGATGCCGAATCTCCAGGTCGGCAAGGAGAATGCAAGATTTTTGGCTCGCCTGAAAATATGTTGTCCCGTCGACTAAACCGTGCTCCCGTCACCTATGCCGCCGCCGATTCCCTGGGTCGGCATATCCCAACGTCTGCAAGCAGAGAATCCGATAGCCTCAGGCAGAGTCACGGCCAGATTGAATGTCGACTTAGGAAGTAGGCATCTGCATCCAGCTTGCCGACCCAGAAATTCGACAGCGATACCGTACATTTGGCGAGATAGAGCCGTGCGAATAGCATAACCGTTAATTTGCCACAAGGTCATAAATCAGCTATGAGTGTGTAGCTATGACGTTTAACTCATTTATATATATGTTTAACAAATTCAAACAGAAATAGATCATAAAACATTGTTGTTCCATATCTATTATAATTAATTATGGGTTGTTATTTACACTAAATTTTTTTACTATTTACACCCAAAATCAAAGTTTTTGATTTTTTTTTAAATAAACCTTACACCGAGGCAGGGTATGTATATAGAAAAAAAATAGTTGCGCCTCTTAAGTCACACACCTATAACTCAAGAGGCGTAGGGTTTATTTAAAAAAAATAAAAATTTTGATTTTGGGGTCAAGATAGTAAAATTTTGGGTGTAAATAACAACCCCTCAATTATCTATAAAACATAACTTTAAAGTATACAAATTGTTTAGCTATTATATATTTTTATTTATTTCAAAAGCCTTTTGTTGAATACCAACTCCCCGTCTCAAGTCTCAACAACTAAACAACTACATCGTGATATTCACATTACAATTTCTCAGTTTACTTGGGATTACAATAACAGAAAATACAACCAGCTACTTAAAAATACTCTTTTGTGGGTTGTAAGTCGATGGTGAGCCTAGCCCTCTCTTGGTGGGCTATTTGGTTTTTTAGGAACCAGCTGGTCTTCGACCACCAAAGTGCTATTTCTGGTAAGGAAATTTACCTTTTTTACCAAACAATGACCCATATATACGTGGCCGATTCAAAATTGCTCCTCCGTAACGGAGTACAGGGAACCGGTGCTACCGCATCTGTTTCAAACCAAAACTCTCGCACTATGGGACCTCAGTCTGCTTGTCGTGACCGTGCTGAACCGTGGAAGAAACCACCACCTGGATTCCTAAAATTAAACTTCGATGGGTCTTTCTATGCGTCGGGAGATGCCGCTTATTGGTTCGTGATCCGTGACTCGGATGGATCTGTACAATCGTTAGGAAATGGAATTTGCAATAATAGCTCCGTCCTTTATGCAGAGGCTTTGGGCCTGCGGATGGGGGTTCTCAAAGCAAAACAACTTCAACTAGACAACCTCCTTATCGAGGGTGATTGTCTAGTGGTTGTAAAAGCTCTTCTAGGTGACTGGAATTGTCCCTGGAATATCGAGCTTCTACAATCTAATACACTCTTAGATCTCTCTTCTTTTTCTAATGTTGTTATTCGTCATATTTTCAGGGACTCAAATTATGTGGCTGACGGGATCGCTCGTCTGGCCTACAGTTGCCCTGTCGATGATAGCTGGGAGACTGATTCATAACTACGTGTTCTCGTCCGCCTAGACGCTCTAGAAAAGAGGCCTGCTTGCAGACGTCTCTCCTAATTATTATCCTGCTTCCAAAAAAATGGAACTATGGTGTAATAATAATTATCTAATTATTAAATTGATGAATGGATGTCATTTTCAATTTATTCCTTTTATTTAGCTCTTTCCAAAACCTGAAACACATTGGTTCGGGTGTACTCACCCCTTAGGATATATCTTGTACCTAAACAGAGGCGGAGTTAGGGGGTCCTGGGGGGTTACGTGACCCTCCCCTCAATCCGACAAATTACCTAGGTGTATGCATCGACATCAACAATTATGATCAAAACAAAGTTTGTAAAGAATTACAGAAATAAATCAATAGATTAGGATCCGAGAAGATGTTTAGAACGACAATTCAAAGAATACGAAGTATTATAGCAAGCGATCCGAGGAGATGGTTGCGAATGTTCTATTTGTCAGCCCTTTTTTTTTTCCATGTAGTGAATTGTTTGCTAATATGTACGTACACATTAGTGGACAACTTGCTAATAAGGTAATTAAATATGGACATTTGGATAAACGCCCCAAATTATATAAAACAGCCTATATATAATAAATCTTTAATCATAAACTTTTGCGCCGCCCTAAAAGTATTTAAGTTCATAAGCAACGAAAGCATGTTTTTTTTCTTTCGAAAAAACCCATCTCGATCTAACTAACTAACTAACAATCATTGAGATGAAATATTAAAAAAAATCATTGTGCTAATTGTAGTTTAATGATTTAATATCACAGTTGTGTTAAGAATATTATCCGGTTTAATATTATATGCATGAATCTATCTTTTATTAATATTAAAAAAAAATCAATTTGATATTTTTACGGTTACAAAATCCTTAACGACACTTGTTTCTCTAGTCGGCAAAGGGTAAAAAAAAATAAAAAATGTCTACTTTTCAAGTTTTTTTTTTATTTTTTTTTACAGTAGGCAAAGTTTAGGATACTTCTAAGTATCCTTGATCATCAAGCATGATGATGTTCTGGAATTCACAGCTATAGTATAAGATAGAATTACAGTTCAGTCGAGATTTAGCAATAAAGTCTGCTGCTTTATTCGCCTCTCTGTAGCAGTGTTGAAATCTGATAAATTCAAAGTCTTTGCTTAGAGTTTGAATTTCTCTAACTATTTGTGAAATCTCCCATGGTGAGTTGTTTTCTTGGTTGATGGCATTGATAATGATTGTACAGTCACCTTCGATGATCGTCCTTTGTATTCCTAGTTCTGCTGCCAGTCTTATACCTGCAAGTATTGCAAAGCATTCTGTTTGGATGACAGAATAGGTTTTACCATTACATTTATGTATTTGAATTATTTGTCCTTGATTATTTCTGATAACGCATCCAATTTGAGAATGTATCCCGTTTTTGACAGAGGTATCTACATTTATTTTTACAATATTTTTAGGCGGGTGTTTCCAGTTTAGATTCTGGCGAGGTCTAGTTTGTTTAGGAGAGTTATTTATCGATTCCTCATTTTTCAAACATAGAATTTTATCAATAGTTTGAGTAAGAGTGTAAGCTATACTGTTGTTACAATTTTTCTGGAAGATAATTTTATTTCGAAGTTCCCAGATTGAGTGCCATAAGTGGCAGAGGTCTGTGAAGTCTATGTTTTGGCTTTTAGTGTTTAAAATATTTTCAGAAATGTCGTTTGTTAGGTTAGGAATATTAAAAGATTTATGTAAATCTCAAATTTTGGATAAGTGATCTGGTGATTTGACATTTAAAAAATAAGTGATTTGAATTCTCTGGTTCACAGTTGCAAAGAGAGCAGGTACTGGGAACTCTATTTATGTATCTGTTTAAGCGCTCCGTCGTGGGTAAGATATCTGATATAGTTTTCCAAATGAAGTTTTTTATATTTGGTGCAATATTTAGTTTCCAGATCCAATCTCCAGAAGTATTATTGTTGTTTCTTGTGTTAAAGAGAGAAGAAGTAGATTTAACCGTAAATGTTCCATTTTTATTGTAGATCCAAATTAGTCTATCTGCAACATCAATTCTGGGGATGTAGATGTTTGATATCATTTGGGCAATGTGAGGTGGGAACATATTATTTAGTTTCTTAGTGTCCCAAGTGTTGGAGTTTGTAAATAGATCACATACTTTTAGGTTAGGATTGTGGTCATTTCTGAAGCTTTCAAGTTTATGTGCATTTATCCAGATATCAGACCAGACATTAATTGTTTTTCCGTTGCCAACTAGCCAGAGTAATCCTTTTGAGAAGGTGTCTCTAATGTTTAAGAGTCGTCCAAATTGCCAGGAAGTTTTATTTTTGCTTCTTTCCATTAATGTTTCTTTTGACAGATATTTTTCAATGATAATCTTTAACCAAATGTTTTTAGGATTCGCTATTATTCTCCAAAGAAGTTTCATTTGCATGCTTAAGTTAATTTGTTCGGCTGTTTTGAATCCTAGGCCACCTTCTTTTTTAGGGGTACATAGACGTTCCCAGCTTATTAAGGGGTGATAATTATCAGATTGGAGTTTGTTCCAGAAAAATTTTTTGTTGATTTGGTCAATTTTATCAAGAATTCCTTTTGGAAGAAGGAAGGATTGCATAAGATAGTTTGTTTTAGAATTAAGGTTAGCTTGAATGAGGACAAATCTTCCAGCTTGAGAGAGGGTATTTGATTTCCACTTGGATAGTTGTTTTTTTAGGCTTATAATTGCCTCATTAAATATATTATTGTTTACTCTACCACTAATGAGTGGTATTCCCAGATATTTTTCTAGGGTTTTGGTAACTGGAATATTTAATTGTTGAGCAAGGCTTTGGGCTTTTTGAAGGGAGATGTTCTTAGAGACCTGTAGAGAACTCTTATTATAATTTATAGAGAGACCTGATATGTTACAAAAGTTGTTTAAAAGGTTTTTAATCGTGTGAAGACTTAGCTCATCTGCGTTTCCAAAGATGAGTGTATCGTTTGCAAAGGAGAGAAATGGGATCGGATCGCTGTTATTTGTCAGTTTGATTCTAATTAGCGGATCAATTTCTGATGATTCTTGTTGTATCATATATTTTGGTGATATTTTGATGAATAGTAACTATATATAATCAATGCGAAAACAGTTGGCTTTTAATGTTTGAAGAGTAACTATACGTAATTAAAGCTTATTAAATATAATGAATAATAAATTACGCAAAGTCGTTATAAGTCACTTCTTTAGTGGAAAATCACGCGATTAATAATATTAATATTTTTTCTTTAAATGATTAATATGTGGTATATTTTAACAGATTGATGAATATTATTCTGACCCAACCTAACATCATATATGTGTTTCTTTTCATATCTATCGGAGTATTAAGTATTTTATTAACGGTTTTTCTATTTTATCCCTAATGGTATATGATAACACTCTAAATTGAAAAAGATTTCATACAAAAAAAGTAAGCGATCCTAAGAATATATTTTTTTTAAAAGCTAAACTAATTAAAATTTAAAAATTATTTCCAAATTAGTACTATTAACCACCGTTTTGAACAAAAAACATTGTGTTTTGAACAAAAAACATTGTCTCAAACTAAAATATCATTTTTTAATCTAAAATATCATAATATTGGTTCAATAAACTATAAAAAAATCTATCGAATTAACAATTTACACAAAACTTCGTCCTCCTTTAATAAGTTTCTGACTCTGTCACTCGTTATAAACTTTGTTTTCTCGATAAATAGTTTACTTGCTATGACCCTTGGACATAATTTTTTTTTTATTGCTATGACCCTTGTACATACTACGTAATTTTTTTATTTCTATCAAGCTTCGTTAATGGTGATAATTAGTGTTCGATCTCTAGATTAACACAAGCGTACAAAAAAAAAAAACACACTACACACAAAAGTCAAGACTTTAACAATTTATAGTGTGTTTGGATTAGCATAATTTGTAATGCTAAATATTAGGAGTACAATTTAATATAGTATAATATTGTACTCTTCGTATCTAAATAATTGGTCTTTTAGGTACTTTTTATTTGAACAAAATAATTAATCCTTTAGACATCATTAAATTATGAATCTTTCCACTTTTGGTAACTTATTTAAATTTATTGACCCTTAAAATTTAATTTGTAGCAGAAAAATACATGTAATGATGGCATTAAATGGTTAATTTTTTTTATTTTATTTTTAATACCCTTAAAAAGTGTAAAAATGTCAAAAAAAAAATCAATTATTCAAAATACGGAAAGAGTATATTATAAGTCATAAGAAATAGTTATCCAAACATACTCCTAAAACTTTTTTGGACCAGTGAAACCGTGTAATTAGTTTTTATATATTTTTCTCTTTAAACGAAAAAAACGATACGTGATACGTTTTAATCTATAACAATATTTTTTTTATATAAAAATATATCGTTCGAAACCTACAAAGTCAATTTGGTTAGCATTTGACATATCTAAAGGATGATCAGAAGAAAGTTTTATATGATTGAAAATAGAATACTCAATCTTTCTTCCATCAAACTCCATTGTTAAAGAACCTTAACATCAAATCAATTTTGGTCCTTGCAGTTCTTGAGAATGGTCTTTCTAAGATGATTGGTGTTTCTGGTGCTCCCTGTTTCATATCTAAGACAAAGAAATCTGCAGGAAATATTAAATCATCTATCATAACCAAAACATCTTCAACAATGTCTCTTGGCTTAATTTGTGAACAATCAACGAGTTGCACTGTTATTCCTGTTTCTATCAAAACATTTAGTCGTAAAAACTTATAGAGATTGTATGATATAACATAAATGGAAGCCTCTAGATCCAATATAGCTTGTTTAAATCTAGTGTTTCCAATTGTGCATGGAATTGTAAATGTACTTGGATCTCCACACTTTTCAGGTAATCGCTTTTGGAGAATAGCTGAGATTTGCTCACTTAAATTTACCTGTTCTTTAGTTTTCATCCGCTACTTTTCTCTTAATAGTGCACAGTTTCTTAAAAAATTTAGGATATCGAGGTACATACTTGATTAAATTCAAGAGTGAAAGGTTTACCTCATATTTAGCAAATGTGTCGAATAGATCTTTCTCACTTTCCCACTTCATGTGTTCTTTCAGAGCCTCTGGAAAGGGTGGTTCAGGTTTATAATCATCAAATGACCACTCCTTTGGTAATTCCCATTGAATTGGATTCATGAGGAACGACGAATTCAAGTTCAACAAAGGGTGGCGAGCCCCGCTTTTTTACAACGGTGGGCGTTAGTTGCTTTGGTTGAGCCAGCAGCGAGCGCCGATTTTGGAAAGCAGCGGGCGCCGGTTGCTCAGACGGCCATTCTTCTCGCTTTTCACCTTGTTCGTCCAATTGTGCAGTGGCTTTAGACTCTTCTGCTATGCTTCTTAATGGACCCTTAACTTCTTTTCCTCCTCTAAGGATCATGACACTCACATTCTACAACTTTGAGGCTAGCTTGCCTGAATCCTTAGCTTTAAGTTCTTCTATCTCTTGAGCCATTTGACTCAGCAACTTCTCTTGAACATTCATCTTGTCTAGCAATATTCTCAGAGTCTCTACCCTATCTGAATCGTCCTGGGGAGGATTCCTTTGGTGATACTCAAATTGGCCCCGTCCTTGATAAGGCATTGGTTGCTGCTGCTGATTCATTTTGCCATTGAAACCATTTTGATAATTTAAATTGTAAAAATTGTTACCAAAGTTTCAGCGAGGTCCATAGTCCATAACATTAACATCGACAACTTTTTCTTGAATGAGCGGGCAACGATCATTGGGATAGGTTGAGTCTCTGCAGACTCCACAGGGTCTAGGCTGTTATGTCTGATTCATTTGTAGAGTCATATTCTTGACAATTTCAGCGAGTTTGTCAAGTTCACTGCTGCTACTACTTCTAGATTTTCCCAATATGTGGACTCCTCTAATGCCTTGATGTTTCCCATATTGCTGCGAAGCATTGGCTAAGTCTTCAAAAATTTGCATTGTTTCCTCATGTGTCTTGTTTAAGACATCTCCTTCACTTGCAGCATTGACCACACTGCGCTCGCGATCAAGTAACCGATGCTGCGGGCAAGGGAGTTCCTCTTGCTTTCCTTTAGGGTTTTGTTGAGTGTTTATGTAGATTGTATGCTTGCTTGTGATTGTGTGCCTCTACTAGTTGCCCTCGCTTGTAATTTCTGATTATCTAGTGGATTTGGGCCTGACTCTTGAGGTCCCGCAGATGTAGGTCTTTGACAGAACTGCGTAAACAAATCACTGCGTTCTTTACTTTCTGCAAAACTAGCTCGCTTAGATCTTTTACATTGCTTGACTCCGAAATAGCCATCGACCTTGCTCTTTGAGTCTTCCACTCTAAATCGATCCTATCGCTACACACCCCAAGAGGATTCTTGTGCGCATCTCTTGTTTGTTACTTTGCTGTGTCCTTTTGGTCTCTCCTTGTAGTTCGGCCCTACTTAACTTGAGATGTAATCAACTTCTATTTTTGTTGTCTTTTTTTATACTTTTTTTATGTTTGTTTCGTAATAGATGATTTTACCATTTGCCGACTTGTTCGGTTTCTCGGTTTCTTCCGGCTTGTCTAGAGATCCGAATCATTTCTCGATTGCAAATAAAAAACCGAAAAAAAAAATATTTTTGTTTATATATATTGGAGAAAATTTTAAATTTTAAATTTAATTAGTCATTTTTAGTAGAAGAAAATCTAGAATAAAAATGACTTGACACTAGTGATATATAGCTAAAGAGGTTTGAACTCATGACTTCAAAGTAATAACTACTTCCCTTTATCAACCAAACTAAGTTGTCTTGTAAAATAAAAATAGAGCAGTGAAAGAACTCACTCAAAGGAGACGTGTGGTGTGGCTATAAAAAAAACAAAAAACATAAACAAGAAGATTTGGGTGTCCCAGTTTCCGACATAATCAAGATAACTTGATAAGGTATCTGCTTAATTTAGATTTTTTTTTTCTTTTTTTTGTACGTTCTACCGCACAACATTGCATTATTTATAGAAACTTCGACATACATCACTAGCTAGTGCTAATTAATCAAAAGATGACTAGATGAGGTTAGGTAAAATGAGATGATTCAATGTGTTTTTTTTCTTCTTCTTGCAATTGGTTAGCTATTGATCGAGTTTTTCTTTTCTTTTTTTCCTTTTTTTTCTTTTTTTTGATAAGGTAATAATTCGAAGGTCAGACAAGCCTGACTCATCGAGATGCCGACAAAGTCGGCAGACGGCGAACCGTCAAACATACAATTCTAAAAAGACAGAAATACAGACAACAAGCGAAATGAAACAAACAGAAATAAACTCTACAACGAGACGACCCAAGAAGACCAACTCCCAAGAAAGTTGAGAAAGCCGGCGAAGAACGAAGCCAAACACCACCGAACAGTAGCACCGCGGGCCAGCGATACAGCGGGAAACTAACTCCTGTGGGTAGTGCAGACGAGCTCCAAGGAAGATCAATCCCGGATACGGAGTCGCCCTCAGCGCACCACCATGACCCCAGCCAGTCCCGACTCCAGACTCCACGCCCCCCAACCAAGCAGAAGACCTCCTAGAAACATCGGAAGTAGAGCCGCACGCTGCTCGAACAAAATGCCTATAAGAATTTAGTCAAGCCCTTGCGGGATTTGGTCAAACCCTTTCGGGTAGGTTATATAAATCTAACCATATAGACATATGTAATCAGGAATTATATATATATAATTAAAAGCAGAGAGCTGGTGTCCACTTAATGATTTGCACTTTAATATTTTTTAATTGACTCTAATTTGCATTGATTTTTACGGACATAGGCGTGGGCAGCAAGCCAAGCCACATCCCACACGCAAAAGAAGATGGCGTGTACAGAAACAGAGCTTGCACGCCAAGGCAAACCCCCGTAGCAGGCCAGGCGGAGAGCCAAAAGCAACAGCGAGGACGGCGCCGGCGAGGCCCATCGGAGACCGGAGGAGAGCACCGACAAGCGAACAAGAACGAGATTAAAGTGGAAGGAGGACACCAAGCCCAACAAACAGCCAGCCAAGAAGGAAGCGGTGGCCAAGGGCAAGGTGCGGGCTATTTCGACACTAGAGAACTTCAATATGGGGACCAGGGCGACCCGAAACAACCAGTTCAGCCAGATCGGACACCACTAGAAAGACTAGAAAACACAACGATTAGGGAACTTAATTGAAATGGGCACCAAAACGAAAAGGGGACCTAATAGTCACAAGCAAAAGAAATCACAACGATTTGGGGACCTCATCGCCAAAAAAACACCAGAATCGGGAGAGGAGACCACCCAAACCCAAACCCAAACAGTGAAATCGAAGACGAAAAAGGGGCTGCAAGTGAGAGACGGGTTGAGGCTAAGAGCGGAGACGCGACCAAGATTGAGGGCGGCCGAAGCCGGGATGAAAAGGTCAAAGCCGGATTTCAGCGACCGAAGTCGGATTTGGACGACCGAAGTCGGGGATTGAGACTCTCCCTCTCCCTAGAAATCTAGAGAGAGGAGAGAGCGTTATACCGAGTATGATCGAGTTTTTCTTTATATAAGGGGAAATTTACATAAAACCACCCCTTAAACAGAGGGTTTTCAATTAACCCCACCTTGAATTCAAAATTATAGAAAACTACCTCTTAAATGACCTCTATTAATAAATTGCCACTCTCCATCTATTTTCGTTAAGCTATCATTAAATATTTTAAATATTTTTAAAATCGAATTTGATTATAAATATATTTAAATTATGAATATAAGGTCTAGATTATATTTAGGGATCATTTTTTATGGGTGTTGCTATATACACCACAAATCCGGATTAAGGATTTGCAAGGACGTGCAAGTCTGGGACTGTAAATCCCCTTGCAGGCTGTAAACCCCCTGAAGGCTGTAAACCCCCTTGCACGTCCTTAAGGACGTGCAAGCACGTCTTTAACGTCCTTAAGGACGTGCATGCACGTCTTTAAGGACGTGGGGATTTACGGTGTATATAGTCATTTAAAAAATAATAACAACCTTTTTTGACACAAGGCCCCTCTTTGATTAAGTGGGAACCATTTTTTTTTTAAATAGAAAATCTGCCTTCAACAATTGCTTAAGACTCCCACTCATATAATGCAAGGCTTGGAGGCAAGCTACCAACTATCGGCTGAGAACTAGGGTTGGCTTGGTTAGTAGTGCCCGCTTATTCCGTAGAATTATTATTCTGATTGGAGTTTGAAAATATTTATAAATTTTCAAAATATTATGTTAATTGCTCTTTTTAGTTATAATAAGATAAGAAATCATAATTTCTACTTATAATGTCAAAAATAATTTTAAAATTATTATTTATTTGCAGTTTAAATATTTTTGCATTCAATAATTAACCTTTCATAAAAATTCAAAATCATCTATAATTATATTTAAGTTATACCATTAATTGATAAACTAATTTTCTAAAAATTTACAGATATTTTAAGGTAAAGGGCAACAAATTTTTCATATATAATTTTTTTACATATAAAAAGGTTATTCTTGAGAAATAAAATGGATCAAACCTATATTTTAAGTTGAAAATATTATAATATAATATATTTAACAGGTTAACGAAAATAGGTGAAGGGTGGTGATTTGTTAATGAACACTATTTAAGGTGGCTTTATCTTGTAATTTTAGATTTAAAGAGTGAATAATTGAAAATCTTATATTTAAGAGGTGATTTTATGTAATTTTTTCATATAAAAAGTACATGTAGTCTTATAAGAGATGTAAGAAAGAAATAGATAAACAAATAAAATTAAAATTAACACAAATATTTATTATGATTTTACTAAAATTGACTATATTTATAATAAAGCCTAAAAGTTCCTTGGCTATTGGCACCCCAAGATCGAATGCTTTGATACTCAAGGACTATTTTCTTCCCCACCCCCCCCCCCCCCACCCCGCGCGCAAGGAACAAGTCTATAAACCTTAACGGTAGGGTGTGTTAGTGTTACTAACTAGGTTAGGCAAAACAAAAAAAATACGGATGGTAAAAACCCATAAATTATACATAGATAGTGCAT
Organism: Persicaria maculosa; assembly: GCA_963922045.1. NCBI lineage: Eukaryota > Viridiplantae > Streptophyta > Magnoliopsida > Caryophyllales > Polygonaceae > Persicaria > Persicaria maculosa. The sequence goes on along the minus strand of OY998269.1, from coordinate 35,128,518 downwards.
CTAGTTAGACAAAACAAAAAAAAGTACGGATGGTGAAAATCCATAAATTATACATAGATAGTGCAGGATGAAAATAACCACATCTTTTTACCTGGAGGAGGATTTAGAATATGTATACTTTTATTATTATATGGAAAAACTAAGGCCCGCTAATACAAACCCATATATTAACATACTGATTGTTAACCTTTAACAAGAGATCAAAGTAATCTATTAATGACCTACAACGTAGAACTAACCTAGTGTTTATTTTATCTTCTTTCTTTAGATAAAAATACATAGAGTATATATTTTATCTCAAACGGGAGTTGTGTCGGGTTTATGTTATTTTTTTTAGTTATAATGTCGTGATCCACCACTTTACACAAAAGCTTAAGTCATTCCCCACCCTTATATTTTGTGGTATTTTAGTGGGAGAAGTCCTACACAATGGGGGTTTAAGCTTTTGTGTAGGGGCTTCTCCCACCCTTATATTTTGTGGTATTTTATCACCCACAATCAACGTGGGATGACATTTTATCCCAACATCATCCAAATCAACTCAACTTTCAAAATTTTTTGCTTTCCTTATCTTCTTGGAATATCATAGTTGTGCTTCCTTTCCCTTTCTAAACAAGGTCTTGTGACCTCCAATCATTGCTTCTCTTCACTCTTTATTTTTCTACATATGTACTCGACACATATCTAGTACACAAAAAGTTTGTCCTTGACAACCAAAGGATATGAAGGCCACATGCCTCCAACAATTTTCCCTTTTGTCAAGGGCAAACCATTCATAACAAAGCAAAATCACAACCTCATTTCCCCTAAGAGGGATAACCCTTCACAAGATCAACAAGACCAACATACATGATCAACCGTTCAAAGCATAAGTAACTTCATATCATCAGGGAAAATGGTCAAAACATGGAAAGGGTCCTCAAGACACAATTAAAGTTCTTAATGATAATGGTCAATATCATAGTAAATAATCATGGGCGAAAGTAAAGAAAAACGAGTTTACACAAGTCAAAATATGACCAAAACCATAGAAAATTTCAACCAAATATTCAGACTCCTAGGGTAAATAAGGAGAGGGAGAGAGATCAACCATGGTGAGCACTTAGTCCAAGCTTCTTTTATCATCCGAATCTAACGCTGGGGATTCATCCTTGGAAGAACCATCAACAACTATCGAAGAAGGTCTTATGTCCCCTCGCTAGATCTGGGGTATGAAATCCCCTCTTTCAAAACACTAACTTTTGAGGTTTGAAACCTCGACCCCTACTTGGATTGCAAGATCCGAACGAAGGTATCCAACCTTCGAAATATAACCTGAATAATTATATTCGGGCCGTTACACCTTGCATGGGTACAAATTTGGAGATTGCAGAGGCGGTACTATTCTTTGCATCATGGATTAGGGAAAAAGATTAATATTTTAGTTTTTTGTTTTTTTTCATTGTTATCAATTATTATGTCCAAAATCCTAGTCATTAAATACTTTTTATGTCCAGTCAGCAAATTTCGGTTGCCATGTCACCGTCTTCACCGGATTTTTGGTTGGAAAGTGTTTGGTATTGTTATTACTTATTGGTAAATAGTTTGATAGTTGTTATTTGTTGAAATTCATATCTTAATAATAATTATACCCGATAACTTCAAATTAGGAGGTTATATTGAAATATTTAAAAATCATGAATGCATAATTTATATGTTTATTCTAGTTATACATTATTTATATTTTTATTCGAGTTAAACATTCATAATATTGATGATTTAAAAAAAAAGAGATTTAATTTTACAAATAATTTTTTATGGTAAATTTTCGCCCCTCAACTAACACTTTCAAGATCTACCACTGTTCACTTATAATGTGATCGAGACTCTTTAAACCTCTTCACATCTCATTGCCTAACCCATTTATTGAATTTACTTGATTCAGTGGAGATGGACTAAATCTCGAGGGAAGTTTTAAAGTATGGTTGTGTATGGACCTAGCTAGCTCACTAGGGTTTTTATTTGGTGACCACTCTATAGTTGAAATGTTACTACTCAATAATTGAAGGAAACTTAATTTGAAGTAGATCGACTACGGGTACAATTCGATTATACATTTATAAGTTATATATATAGGGATTGGATCAAATGTAAAATTGTCATAGAGTGTAAAATGTTTAAGGTGTAAAATTCTCTTAATGGGCCTAATTTTTGTAGGTAAATTGCTAATGGGCCTAATTTATAAGTAAATAGGCCTAATTTAATTAGTAAAAATGTCAACCTCATGTGCCTCCCTTGCCCCATGTGTGTGCCCCCTTGCCCCTGTGCCCCCACTGTGCCCCCCTTCTCGGGTAAGTTTTTTTTTTTACACTGCAGGATTTTTTTTTCGTGTCAACACTTTCTGTTGTGCAAATATAACTTGATGTTGTGCACATATAATATTATGTTGTGCAAATATAACTTGATGTTATGCAGACATAATAATTTCTTATAGGTAAATGGGTCTATTTCAATTATAAAAATTTATAATTGAAATATGCTTAATTTATGGGTAAATGAGCCTAATTTTATGGGTAAATGCACTTTTTTTTTTCCGTTTTCAACACTTTTTGTTGTGCAAATATAAAGTGTACAAATAACATGATAAAGTGCAAAAATAAAATGACGATGTGTATGAATAATAATATGAAGTGCACAATTAAGATTATTGTTAATGTGTCTTGAATCATTTTTCACCGGCGTCGCATCGGGGGGTCTGGGGGCTCTGCCCCTCGGCGGTGGTTAGGGGGGGCAGCGCCACCCCGCCTTTACGGTATACAATGTTTATTTTAAATGGATCTATTGTCTATCTGTTTTTTTTACGTATAATAACTTCAAATTAAAGTGCATAATTAAGATTAAAAAGTGCATAATTAAGGTTAAAAAGTGCATAACTTAGATTATAATGTGCATCATTAACAATTTGAGATTGTTAAATTCTTGTCTATTATATAACCTATGTGGGATTCGAACCCACATCTATGTGCATATGCACATCGCTCTACCAATTGAGCTAATAGACCAAAAATATTATATCACAGTTGTAAGAATGAAGAAAAAACATTAATCTAAGAGTTTGACATATAAAACTTCCAACTGAAGTCCAGGGCACATCACAGTCTGTCATATGAAAGTTCCACATGAACTTGCTAAAACATAAATCTGAAAGGTAGGTCTAAACCAGTGTAAACATATATAAATTACTGGTGACCTGAAATTACCAACACTATAAACCCCAAATGTGAACCAGCTCGGATTTTAAACTATCAAAACCTTGTCAAACCCACAACTCTAACACAATTTAGAACTTTAGGGTTCAGACAGTGCAAGCCCCTAACTAGAAACCACACAACATAATAAAAGTGCAAGCCTCTAATTTGGATAAGGCATCAGCAAAATATCCAAGATCAATTTGTATTGAGATGCTTGCCTTTGAGAGATCAACACTTTGTGTCAGATTAGTCAATAACCTTATTCACAACAATAAAAGTTTGATTAGGCATCAGAAGCTGATAATGAGAGCATGAATTGAGAATTGAGACATATAATGAACTGGATGTCACCAATATAACAAGGTCAATGAGTCCTAGCATACTCACTCATAAGAATAAACGCTGGAGACCCGAGAAACATGGAGCAAATGTGATAACCAAATCAAAATGAACATCATGAAAAATTCATTCCTTATGAAATTAGGTTGAATATGAAAATAGGCAATCCAAAAGCTAAACGCAAAGCAGTGCAAAAGCACAGAATTAAACGACCTTAAACGAGAAGGAAATCGAAATCAATTGCAGACCTACAATTGCAGACCTCCAATTGCAGAAAATCGAAATCCTGGATGCAGACCTCCAATTGCAGCATACATACACATGAAATTCTGGATGCAGACCTCCAATTGTAGGAAATCGAAATCAATTGCAGGATGAATTCAAACCAAGGATAAGGATGATAAACAAGAAGGAAACGAATCAAACAAAAATTCAACAAATCAAGAAAAAATTCAACCAAATTCAGATCAAACGAAACCTATTGAAAGCAAAAATTCAACCAAATTCAATACAACAAAACACAGAAAATAACTCAAAGTTCACTATAAAGTGCAAACCATACAGAAGGCAGCAGAGGGTAGAGATCCGGGAGGAGACGGAGTCAAGCCTGGCCTCGAGGGCAGAGGAGGAGTAAAGGGAGACGGAGTGAGCGGAGGAGGTGGAGGAGTGGAGGAAGAAGGCAGCAGAGGCGATGACGAATAAACCTGTCGAAGAAGCTAACAAACTCCGAGGAGGTGAGGCAAGGCAAGCTCCAGGTCGTCGGCGAGGCGAGGCGAGACGAGGCAAGCTCCAGGCGAGAGAAGCTTCAGATCTGAAGCGAGAACGAGGGAGAGGGAAGAAGAATGAAAGAAACGCTAAACCCAGTTCACTTTTTTTTTAAAAAAAAACCAGACCCGTGTGTTCGGTTTCCACTAAATGTCAAAATTTTACACTTTAAGGATTTTACACCCTATGACAATATAATTTTACATTTTAACTCTTCCCTATATATATATATATAAAATTTACAAATAAAATATCAAAACGTAAATTAATTTACAAATTTTCACATTATATAATTAACTTGTTATATGATCGAGATTCAGAATAACAGCGGCCATATCCAATCAATCAAAAAAACCCAAAATGGGACAGAAGAATGCGCTGAAAATCTTGTTCACGCGCCCCCATCTTTCTCCAACGAAACCCCCAACCCCGATTGCGCTTGAGATCCCCGGCGAGCCTCGGCCTGAATCAAGCCTCCAAACCCACCTCGATGTCAAATCGAGCCTCTATCTCGGCGTCCTCACGCCCCTGATTTTACCAATTTCTCCTCCAACTCTCTCTATCCGGGTGCTATGCTTGGTTGGTGAGTTCGGTAGTCGAAGCTCGGTTAGTAGTGAAATCGACAGTCGAAAGCTAGAGAAGGTGGTGGGAAACTTCATAAAAAGGAAAAAATTGGCTCGCCGGAAGGAGGGGTGGTGCGTCGTCAAGCTGGTGTGTGAGATGTGGGAGCGTGTCGGCGGTGGCTCTTCGATCTATGTTGGCGGGGGGATTAGAAAGATGATGTACTCCGGGGCTATGGTGGCTATGGGGTTGTTATTCAGTTCGGTTGGTGTTGAGTGGGGCGCGGTGGTCATTCTCTCCCGGTCTTGTGGTTGCAGTTGGGTGGCGGGGCCCTTTCCCGGCTTCTCCTGTGTTGTTCTGGGTAAGATTTTCACTCCCATCTCCACTCTTGTGGAGCTACAACATAAATACAGATCGATCTATATAATCTTTCTCCCGTTTTTAGTTATCTGCATTCGAATGTTTATGAAACGCACCACCTATTGGTGGTTGAAAAACTTGGTGCTAGAGGCATACGCCTTTACACCCCTACCCCCCGATTTTCGGGCCTCGACAAAACTTTGGTACTTGGGGATGTTATGGTCCCTTTACCTAGTTGGAATGAAGATATGATGCTCAATTATCCTTGCTTTGGTCTCATGGGGATTTTGCCTCCCTTCTTCGTTATTGAGGCTGAGAGGTTCTCGCACATGTTTGTGTTGAAACTTCGTATGTTGTCATTACTGTGTGATGGTTTTAATATGTCGATGGAACCCCTATTGTTGACATTTGATTTTATTTACTTGTTGTATTGGTGTTTGGAAAAAATCGTGCTTGAGGGGTACTCCTCTTCACGCCTTACCTCCCGAAAGGGCTACAACAACTCCCAAAAGGGTATTAACTCCCGAAAAGGCAACGACACAAGTGTCGAAAACTCGGATGCTGAGGGGGCCATGTCCCCCCGTGATGCATGGTACAGTCTCGTGAAAGCGGTTTTCACTTGGTGGATTGTTTACATTGCTGATGCCTCATTATCTCCTATGGCTTCGGGGTGTTTTGTTCCGTTGCTTATTCATAAAATCCCTAATGATGTGTATATGGGTCCGTATGTCTCGGTTTATCCTAAAAACTCTGTCTATGCAGCTGCTAATGATGCTTGTTTCGGGGACGAACCTGTGTTCACTGTGACTCCGATATGGTTGAATGGTTATGTTAGGCTTGACTCTAAGGTGCTATCCTCTGGCCCCTTTCAATCACCTGTTACGTTGCTACACTGCCTTGGCTTCATTGCTGTTTTCACTATGCTGTCTCTCACTTCCTTTGCTGCTCCTTGCGATTCACGGTCGGGTGTTCGCGAGTCTGAGCAACAGGTGGCTGGGATGTCACTGAAACCTGAAGCAGGTGTGTGCACAAGTAACTTAGGTAAAACCGTCTCGACATCGCCCATGCTGAAGGGAATGAAAAACAAACTGTCTTGTTGGAGTCTTCTTGCGGTTTGTGATAAATCAGTATGTACATCATATGTTGTTAGTAGATGGAAAGTGGAAAGTTAAAAAAAATACTATTGTCAAAGTTTTATATATACCTTATTATATTACTAAATGGAAATCTGGAGTTGTGTTCTTGGGTGTAAAAAACCCCCTCACAAAAATTATCTCCAAATCAGGTTTTCGCTACACTCTCTTGGTGTGAGGTCCCTTAAACCTGGGCCTCACACCCCTGATAGTTATTTATGAAAATCACTTACTGGAATTGCAGAGGTATTAAGAAAATAACTTTTTGGATGGAAATTGATAGCAAGTGCAAAAATGAACATATTCAAATAATGGCGTTAGCGGAAACTAAATCGGAAACCATCCCTGAAGACAAAATCTGGAAAACGGCTGGTTTTGACGAGGCTATTTGGTCACCTGCTTCCGGTCGTTTGGGTGGTCTCGGTATCCTTTGGAAGTCCTTCCAATTAACAAATGAAATCATTACAGTAGAAATTCAACTACCTCGAATTATAGGGCTTAGATACGAGAATATTAATGATAGATTCATGACTCTACTGCTGTTTGTATACGCGCCGCCGGGCCCTCAAGAGAAAGACTCGTTTTGGGAAACCTTAACATCCATCGTGAGGGATTCGTCCATTCCTTGCATTGTTCTGGGTGACTTGAATGAAATTCTATGTAGTGAAGACAAGTTGGGTGGTGCTAACATTCGTTCCGCTCGATTCACTAGACTCCTACAATTTAAAAATGACTGCGCTCTGTTGGATTTACCTACTTTCGGGAACCCATTCACTTGAAGAAAGAACCTAGATGACGAAAACACCATTCGCGAAAAACTTGACCGTGTGCTTGTTCATCACCAGATCATTTAAAAATTCCCTAACCTAATCACACATAACGGAGCCTTCTCATCGTCTGACCACTGCCCCATTTCAATTTCTCTTGAGTGGGGCTCGGCTTTCAAAGCGCCTCCGTTCAAGTTTGAGAATGCTTGGCTTCAGCGGAAGGATTTCAGAAACATAGTTAAACAATCTTGGCGAGCAAATTGTATGGGCTCGACTATGTATCAACTGATGTTCAAACATAGAATTCTAAAGAGAAAAGCTAAGGAATGGAATAAACGAACCTTCGGAAATATTTTTCGCCAATTAAATGAGGTGGAAACTGAACTTCTCAAGATTCAAGCTTCGTTTACGGGAGGTAACAATAGATTAACTAACAATAGAGAAAAACTTCTCATTACAAAAAAGGAAAAACTACTTCTTTACCAAAAAAACTTTTTGGAACCAAAGAGCCAAGACAAAGCATCTTAAACTCTCTGATTCGAACATAACTTATTTTAATCGGGTTGCTTCGGGTCAGAGACATAGGAAACAAATCCGCAATATAACTTCTGCTGAAGGAACCTTGATAATAGGAGAAGAAAATATTAGAAATGAAATTAAGAGTGATTTTGAAAAAAGATTCAAAAAGGAGCCGATTGATGATAGACTCCTACAAGAAATGTTAAATCTAATCCATCCTTCAATTACCCCTGATGAAAATAATTACCTTATTCGACGCCCATCTAATAATGAAATTAAGGCTGCTGTCTTCAACCTTGGCAACAACAAATCGCCGGGCCCAGATGGTTTTACAGCCGAATTCTGTAAGAAATACTGGGACATTGTTGGCTTATCTATCATTAGAGCTGTAAAAAGTTTTTTCCACTCTGGAAAAATTCTCAAACAAATAAACCATACATTCATATCACTACTGCCAAAGCGGGATAGCCCTACCAATACCAGTCACTATCGCCCAATCAGTTTATGTTCTATTTTATACAAAATCATTTCAAAAATTTTGACAGAAAGAATCAAAAAAATTATCGGTAAACTAATTCACCCACTACAAGGTGCCTTTGTGTCGGACAGGGCCATCCAAGACAATGTCCTAATAGCGCACGAAATCTTCCACTCTTTCAGATCGCGCAAGGGTCGGGAGGGATGGTTGGCAATAAAACTTGATATGGAGAAAGCGTACGATAGAGTTGATTGGAACTTCACAAGAAAGGTGTTAGAAAAATTTGGGTTCCACCCTACTTTCATTACGTGGATTATGGAATGCGTAACGACTGTGTCCTTCTCTGTACTAGTCAACAACGGTCCTACTGATATGTTCTTCCCCTCTCGTGGCCTGCGACAAGGGGATCCTCTATCTCCTTTCTTGTTTATCTTAGGGGCAGAAATTTTAGCTCGAAAACTCCCAGCAGAAACAAATGTGGAAAACAGTCCAATTGGATTTTTCTTCGGTAGGAGTGGACCTAGGGTCCCCTTCCTATCCTTTGCTGACGAAATCATTATTTTTACAAGAGACAGTGCTGCCACGAGACATAAAGTTAGGGATATAATTGATTCATACTGTAAAGTTTCTGGACAAAAAGTCAATTATCATAAATCTAGCTTCCAAGCCACAAAAGGCATTTCGAACTCTAGGATCTCAGAACTTAGTAGTTGCTTAAGTATTACACATGAAAACTCATTAGAAAAATACATTGGATGTCCGATTATTAACGGCAGAGTAAACAAACACACTTTTGAAGACATCATATGTAAATCTAAAGAGCAACTAAGTAAATGGGGAGCCAATGCTCTATCACAACAAGGACGTGCAATCCTCATTAATACAAACTTATCGGCCAAACCGCTGTATACAATGCAGAATTTTTTGTTACCCTCATCAATACATAAAGAGCTTGACCAGATTAACAGAATGCTCTTTTGGAATAAAGATCTACAACACCGCCCGCTTATTAGTTGGGATAAGATTTGCAGACCGAAAAAATATGGGGGAATTGGGCTTAGGAAATCGAAAGAGATGAATGAAGCCCTTCAAATGATACTACTTTGGAAAATATTGGCTGAACCAGATAATGTCTGGGTGTCTCTCATTAAACACAAGTATCTTCGTTCAGCTAACATCCTTGAATACGTGAAAAGTGGAGATTCTTCATGGCAATGGGCCAAACTGACAACTCTTATAGATAAATTTAAGATTGGCCTTATTTAGTCAGTAGGAAATGGTTCATCTATCAAATTTTGGACGGATAATTGGATTACAACAAGCTCTCTGCTTTCTAGGGATGATGGCCCCCAAATTAACAACATAGAAGAAACTGTCAGTGACTATATTTTAGGTGGTAGATGGTGGACGGAAAAACTTAGCAATACATTACCAAATGACGTAGTCAAAGAAATCCTGGACATTCCACTTCCCGTTTCCCCCTTTGAGGATCGCTTATACTGGTGGCTTGATAGGGCTGGTTGGTTCACCACGTCAAGCGCGTATAAGCTAATCACATCTCAATCCTCACTGAGCATAGACAATAACGCCTGGATATGGAATTTGGATATTCCGCCTAAGATCAAAAATTTTCTATGGAAAGTTTGTCAGAATGGCCTCCCTACTGCCTCTAGGCTAGCTCAACGTGGGACTTCTGTACCTTCCACCTGTCAACTGTGCAACTGTGCAGTTGAAGATGACGTTCACTTCTTACTAGAATGCCCATATGTGCGCCCTCTCTTTCGCTTACCTACACACGTAAACTCAACTATATCCAGTATGATAAATCATTCACGGGAGATAAAACCTATCTTTTCTTTCATCGGAAACAAGCTTACATCCGTTGCCAAGGTGGAGCTTGCCTTTTCTTGGTGGACGGCTTGGTACATTTGAAACCAATTTGTTTTTAGACAGGTCCCCATACCTCATAGAGAAAGTTCATTACGTATCATTAAAACCCATAAGGAAAATTGGAGTAAAACAGCTCACTTTGAGTATAACTTGGATGAGGACTTTCCCTTATGCACACGAATCTCCAAGCATCCAAGGACGAAAAGAAAGCATGGTAACATCACTTGGCGAAAATCCCCTAGGGGTACTTTCAAGTTAAATTTTGATGGATCCACAATTTCAAACAATGATAGCTCGGCTGGAGCCGTAATTCGGGACTGGGAAGGACATCCGATACAAATCTGTTATAAAAAACTTGGCAAACAAAGTCCTTTGAAAGCGGAAGCGCTTGCTCTTAAACTGGGAATCCAAAAGGCTCTACAACTCCGTATCAATAAACTCCACATTGAAGGAGACTCCATGATAATCATAAACCACCTAAATAAAACATCTACCTGTCCTTGGGAAATCGAACTGATTTTATCAGATGTTAAATTTCTACTATCGACTTTGAAAGAAGTTTCCTTCTTTCATGTTCCCCGATTAGGCAATAGAGTGGCTGATAAGGTTGCACACGTTTGCCACTCTGCCTGGAGTGTCGATATTAACAACGATTTTGGTCTTCTAGACCTCATCCGTAAGGATGCCATCGGGTAGAGCTCGCTCGCCCGAATTCTTTCCTAATAAAAAAAAAACTTGTTATATGATCGATGGGTGCTGCCCACTTTGGAAGAACTAGGAGAATGAAGTGTTAACAATCACCCAAGGATATACTCCATCCGTTCGGCAAAACATGTCATTTTAGCCTCTTTCACAAGTTTTAAGACAATTAACAAATGTACTAATTTACCCTCAATTATTACCCTCCTTTTTTACTTTATCGAAAACTACAACTAACAAACCATCAATCATGTCAAGGACATTCTTGTAAAGTGGAGTGCAAAATACCTATAATGACAAGTTTTTTTGAACAAAAATAACACTCTAAAATGACATGTTTTGCCTATATAACGACATTATATACCAACAAATATTTTATTATAAAGGTTTAGGTTGTACGTACTATAAAAGAAAAAGAAAATAAACTGAGGTATATGCATTCATCAAATAATATGCATACACTTACGTAGTGCAAAAATAATTGAGGTACGTGACACATCAAATCACAGCTTTTGTTTTCATTCCCCTTTTTTTCACAATTTTATCATATACTCCGTATTCTTCTTGAAAAAAACAAAAATAAGTAGTTAGTCTAAGTGGAATAATTTTAATTTACCGAATTTCAGAAATTAATGTTGTGGTGGAGCGCGCTAAGCTTATTGAAAAAAAAAAAGTTTGCAACTTTGCATCAAAACGGATAAAAAAAAACGGATAAAAAATTCGGTTTTGATGCAAAGTTGCAAAACTTTTTTATTTGTCAATACTGTCACATAGATTTATTTAATAATTAAAAAAATGACTAAGTGGTATATTCATACAAAAATTTAGTCGAATCCCTTATTAAAATCATCTAATATATGGGCGCAAGTAATTTAAGTGCATGTTTGGCAATTGGGGTTTTTTTTAGGGGTTGAGTATTTTTTAGGATGTGAAGTTTATTTCGTGTATTTTGGAAGTGTGAGAGGTGCATATTTTTTTAAAAAAAATAACATTGTAAAAAAGATTATTGATGTTTGGTGGGTATAAGGTTTGTAAGTGGGTATTGTGGATGAAAAGTAAAAAATACCCTTCAAATCCGAAAAGGGGGGAAAAGGAGCATGGAAAAAAGTGAACAGATTTCCATAACCTGATGAAATAACCTCCCGAAGCTCACCGCCCCAGCTTCCAAAATCGGTGGAAATAAGCTCCACCTCCAACTCCATAACCTATTGCCGAAGACGCTTCCAAACATGGAGGCTCAGAGCTTTTTTTTTTAAAACTCCATAACCTATTCGAAGACACTATCAAACACGGCCTAAGCGTGTGTATGGGAGGAGCTTATGGAGGTTATGGAGGTTCACAAAAAATTTTAGCTCTTGGCGGGTGTGTTTGGATGCAGTTGTGAGTGGAGTTCATGGAGTTGCAAGTGGAGGTTTTTTCCTCTGATTTCCAAAGCTGGGGGGGGGGGGAGCTTATGGAGTTTATTGATGGAGTTTATGAAAAATTGTTCATTTTTTCCCCTGATTTCCAAAGCTGGGCAGGGGGAGAAGAAATAAAAGTGAGGGCATTACAATCATTTTCCCCATAAATATATCTCCAACACCGGCCTTATACCCACCAAACACCAATTAGGTTTTACAAGGTTATTTTTTTTAAAAAAAATCTTCACCTCACACAACTCCATAATACACGAAATAAACTACACCTCCTAAAAAATACCCAACCCCTAAAAAACCTACTTTTACCAAACACCCCCCAAAACATTCCATGAGATTGCCTAAAAAATTCTAATAGACTAATCCCTTCAAAACCGTACCCTAACTCTCTTCTCAAGCTACATTCATTTTTTTAAATGTGTTTTAAGGGAGCTTAATTAAGTGGATGATTTATTTTGCAAGTTAGTTGAATATATAATTTACATATATTAAAAAAAGGTATAAATGGTTCAATTTGGGGACCAGATTGAAATGATCCCGGCCAGTCACGGTACATGAATTTCAGTTTTTGGATTGATGTTCTCCCATAATGTTGGATGTATGTACTACATATAATTGCATTTATTTATATGGGTTTTTAACTATTTAATTAGAATTTCAATTGGTTTTTCTTTTTTAGAATGGTTGATCGAGGTTTAGACGTTTAGTTATTGAATAATTTTTTAATATATATATATATATATATATATATATATATATATATATATATATATATATATATATATATATATATATATATACTAGTGTACCGTGTGCGGGGAGACTACATTAATATAATATTATAAATAATTTAGATAGATTCAAATAAAAAAATAATGATCTAAACATAAATCATTTTCCACCAAAAATTAATATAGATATAAATAAAATTAGTTCAACGGATTATAAAAAATCTAAATATCTTTTATTTAGATTCGCTCAAAATATAAATAAAATTCACATTTATAAGGCAAATTTTTTTTCTAATCTACAATTAATTGAATCTCATCTAATTTAATAGATAACTATTTTTAAAAAATATTTTATTATTGTTTTTTTATTAAATATATAATTATATATTTATTACGTTAGTTTACTAAAATATCTATCCACGGATAAATTGTGGCTACATAATATTTTGATAAATTATTTTAGTCTCAAAATATAATATAGATATAAATAAAATAACAATTATTAAATAATTAATTTTGATATAAATGATTCTTTCCACCAAAAAATAATCTAGATATAAATAAAATAACACTTATCAAATACTACATATTTATCTATTAATATTTTTGGTAAGTATAACTATGAAATATTTTTTATTTAGGGGGATTTGCTAAACTAACCCTATTATCCGGAATCTTTGCATGATTGACCCAATCCGAAAAAAATTTGCATAAAAGTGGATATCCGGTTGCAAGGTTCAGCCGTTTGTAGGTAACCCAATGGGGGACAACTGGACACGGATAGAAAAGCAGAAAAAGTGAGAGAGAGAGAGTGATCTACTGAAAAGCGAAGACAAGTCAGAAAGAGAGAGAGAGAGAGAGATGGAGGAGGGAAAAAGGGAAGAAAAGACAGAGAGAGGGAAAAAGCAACAGTAAAGTTGCAGATGAGAGAGAGGAGGGAAAAAGCAACAGTAAAGTTGTAGATGAGAGAGAGGAGGGAAAAAGCAACAGCAAGTGGGCGGGGGTCTATTTGCAGGTTGACATGTAAACAGTTAGTTTTACCTGGACACCCAAAGCAAAACGACATGTCACCTATTGGAATTGAATGGAAAAGAATTATCGGAGAAACAGATTCACCATCGACTTCAGATAAAAAAATATTGATAAAGTACTTGAGAGAGAGTATGTGTGTGCTGAGAGGATAAGAGATAGGAAAAAGGTGGAAAAGTCAAAGGGGTAATTAATAAGAGGAGAGAGGGAAAGGAAAAGAGAGAAAGAGATGGAGAATTAATTGGGAGAGAGAAAAAGGAGGAGAGAGGAAAAGAATGAGAGAAAGAAAAGTACAAAATGATTTATAGATTAAAAGAAAATAAATATGGAACCAGAAAAAATGAGAGAGTGGGAAAGGAGGAGAGAGGGAAAGTAGAATGGAAGGGAAATGGTGGTGGTGGATCACAAAATGAATAAAGTTGATATTACAATATTGAATGAACTTTATCTGCATATGAAACTATGATATCAACGTTGGTAATAAAAATGAATTTTGATCATTTATACTAAAGCAGCCAGACTAGAGCTGATGTCCTGATCACGGGACAACAGACCACATTAGAAATTTGGTTTCTACTTCCAAGTGTTCTTTCTACATGACGCTTACTTTAGTTTGACATGACACTTACTTTAGTTTTACATGACGCTTACTTTAGTTTTACATGACGCTTACTTCTAGTTCAACCAAGACAAGTCGTTATTTCAAGAGGATAAGATGCAATACTAATAATCTCATACGTTACAGTCTTACAGAAAAGCATGATATCCCATACGAACTGATATCTGGTACCATGACCAGCATTCATAATCATAGAATATCAAAAGCGTCCACAATCATAGAATACATCAACCTAAACAAAGAAAGCATGGCTAAGCTGAAATTTTTATAGAAAAAGCACTGGTGAATTTATGATAAAAAACGCAGCAAATACCTGAAATTTCTCAAAGTGAGAAGAGGTCTTCGTTAAATGTCGAGAAAACCTTCAAATTCTCTCAAAGTGAGAAAACCTTCAAATACCTGAAATTGCTCAAAGTGAGAAGTAATGTTACATAAGTATCTATTGAACTTACTACTAAAATTCAACTGAATCAACTACTAAGAAACAAGCACACAAATCAAAACTGTTGCATACACTTCAGCATAGCTGATACTTCCGGCTCTTAGATGGCATCAGTGGGGCCTCGACCAAGCCTTCGAATACTACACCTTTTCTGTCCCCTACAACCTAGATAGATTTCGGTAGGTACATTTTTTTTAATCATCTACAGTTACCTCAATTTGTACCTTTGGTTTACATGACAGACAATAAACTTGACATGACAGATAATGAATTTGACATGACAGATAGTTAACAATTGGTGTACTCTTTTTGGGTTTGTCTATAAATAACTAATATTCACGTTGCATCATTTTGAATGCTTGTGATATTTATAAAAGAGAGTACTTTCAGAAATCTCCAGATTTGCTATGCCAACCATTTTTAAGGAAAGTATTTTGCTTGAAACTTTTCAAAGAAATCGACGTCGAGTTAGGAACCGTGCAAAGAGGTGGTAAAGGGCATAGATAACTAATAGCGACGCAGGGACGATTGCAATCAGAACATAGAGCATTGACAGTCAAATTTGAATGTCACGACATTTTACTTCAATTCACCTGTCAAGTAAAACAATTCACGTGTCAAGTAAAACAATTCATGTGTCATGTAAAACAATTCACGTGTCAAGTAAAACAATTCACGTGTCATGTAAAACAATTCCCGTGTCAAGTAAAATAATTCACGTAATACTTTTGACAGGTAATACTTTTGACAGTATGTAGATATCTACATAACATGTAATACTTTTGACATGACAACTGATAGTTTTGACATGACAATATGTCATTTGTCTTTTGGTCGACTGTCAATGGTTGTTTTTCGGGAATTACATCGTACCATATTACCCTCATACATGACCTTCTTGACTTAAGTATGTGTTGAATTGTCACCAACTCCATAAGTTTTTATTTTTACATGTCATCCTAAGTTCGATTTTTATTTTTTGTTCTTCATTTGTGGTCATCCCTTGGTCCCTACATTTGTATTTATAGATGACAATCTCTATGTCTACTGAAATAGGGGATAAAACGTTGGTATGTACTCCATAATCCATATGTTCAAATTGAATTAAAAACAAACTCAAAAGGTGATTGCAACTCCAGATGATTTCCTATTGGACTGTTCGGACACTCTATGGTTTCCTACTGAACAACCTATGGTTGTCTACCGGACACAATTTCATCCCCTCCCTTCCCTCTTTCCTTTTTTGGGGGGCCACATTTATTCTTTTTTTTTTTTTACTTTTTCATCTCTCTTAATTAATTTCTTCTCTAATCATTTCTCTCTCTCCCATCATTAAATCTCTTCTTGACTTTTTCACTTTTTTCTCTCTCTCCTCCTTTTCCTCTCTCCCTTAATTAATTCTCCTATGTACTTTTTCAACATTTTTTTTCAATCCCCTCTCTCTGTACTGTTTTTTTCAATCATCTCTCTCTCAATTAATCTTATATATTTCTTTAAAAAATATAAATGACTACTTTTTCACTTAATTAAACAAAAAAATTAATGCACTTTTCAAGAAACATGACTCCAGCTATTTTTCATGTTCCAACAAAGAAATAGGTAATATATTATCCATTCATCAATAAAAAAAATTAAAGCATTAGGTAATACACTGTTCATTCATCTTTTTCACTTCACACAAGCTTCGATCAGCTGCACCGCCTCGTCTTCTTCGCCTCCTCCTCCAAGCACGGCGACGATCAAAGAGGACAAGCGGTTGGTGATGGTAGACTTCGTAGTTGGTGATGGTAGCGAATGACGAGACATCTTCGTACACCCACAACAGAAGATATAAATTACCACCAACGTTGGTACATGCCACCCTTCTATTTCATCATTATTCCAGTCTCTGCGTTTGTACATGACACCGGTTAATATATACATGACGCTATGTGGTTTCCTACGGGACACCCTATGGTTGTCTACTAGACACATTTTGGTTTTTTCCAGTCTACGCTCAACTATCTTGCTAGTTGGAGAAAGCCAACGCCGGAGTTGTCGTTGGAGAAAGCCATTGCCTACACTGCTGCATGAAGAACCGAGCCTAGACAGAGAAATCGAAGAATAAAGAAGAATCAAAGAAGGCGCCACTCTTGGGTTGACAGAAGAAATTCGAAGGAAGAAGAGAGATAGAAGACAAAGAAATCAAAGAAGAAAGAAGCTCTTCAATGGAGAGAGCTGGAGAGAGGGAGAGGGAAAGGGGGTTTAAGAGAGAGAGGTGAAGACAATTTTTTAAATAAAATTGTCATCTCTCTCTTCCTCTCTCCCAATCCCCACATCACTCTATTTCTCTCTCCTCATTTAATGCATTAGGTTTCCCCTTCTCTTTTAACCGGCTGTGGTGCAAATTTTTAAGGGGATAGGGTTAACCTTTGCAAATTGTTTGGATAGTGGGTTAGGTGTGCAAACCATTTCGGTTTTAGGGTTATATTGTACCATTCACTCTTTTATTTATATTTTTGTCAATTAACTAATATATATAGATAGATTATGGCTTATATAACTTTCTATAAACTATGATAATATATTTTTTTTATTAATTTTTTTCTAGAATCAACCACAACACGTCACATAGAATTTTTTTCCCCTTAGAATCAGCCACAACGCGCCACATAGAACGATATGCATCGATTTTAGTATATGTATATAGATAGATGCCTTGTTTGTACTAATTATGTTTATGACACCATATAGGGGATTAGGAATTAATGGCCGCAGGAGAGGCGTGGGTGGACGGTTGACTCCGGCTCCTCCATCGGGAAACCATAGTATTTTTAAAATTTTTTTTTTAAAAATTAAGGTAAAAACATTAATAATCGAGAAAATAATACAGTATAATTATTGTCTAGTTTGGGTTTTTACCTTTTTGTAATATTTTCCAATTCAAAATATCATATTTTATATTTTTCTTTTAATATTTTTCACAAAGATATTCATTATGCTACCATATACTTAAAAAAAATTCTATTAATTTTTACTCCTATCAATTTTTTAATTATAAATTCATATTTTAACCACAATTTAAGGAGTTTTTTGATTATTTTATATTTTTCAATCCCATTATTTTTTTAATATTTTATATTTTTCAATCCCATTATTTTTTTCCATTAAAAAATTACATGTTTTTAAACACACATGTATAAATCTATTAATTTTTATTTTATGAATTTCTGCACTAAAACTTTCATATTTAAAATACAACTTATGTTTTTTTCTTCCAATACTTTTTTAACAAAAATTCTTCATTATATATTTTTTCAAAAAAAAAAATCTACAAAACAAAGATTTCACCCCACACCTCTATAATTTTTTTTTAACAGGTAATAGTTCGGGTGGAATGATCCTACCCGAGAGCATCCTTACAGATGAGGTCTTGGAGATCTGAATCATGGCGAATGTCGAGGCCCATGGCAGAGCGGCAAAGGTGTGTAACCTTATAAGCGACTCTGTTGCCAATGCGGGGCACGTGAGAGAACGAGACTTCTCTCACAGTCGACAATAATGTTTTGAGATCGGACATGATTAATTCAATTTCCCACAAACATGTGGAATTTAGTTTTAAATTATTTATTATTATGAGAGAATCCCCTTCAATCTGTAACTTGTTTATACCGAGAGCTCAGGATTGGAGAAGTCCAAGCCTAAGAGCCAGACCTCTATAAAATTCTACAGCCTAACTTGTTTTAAGTTATTTCACCCCACACCTCTATAAAATCCTACAGCCACCACTAACAATTATACAATGCATATTCAATATATGAAATGAAATCATGTAGGTAATTAAAATTTTTTTTTTCAGATGTATGTAATTAAAATCGGTTGACCTAGCTAGCAGCCCTAAGAGTCTAATTTAAGACGCTATAAAATAGTTGTGCAGGGCTGCAAAACCGGGACCGAATTGGACCGAACCGGAATATCTGATTCGGTCCTAGATCGATGAACCGAATTTTTGAAAGTCTTGGATCGTGGACTGGAGACCGCAATATACGATCGTGGGTTTTCCGGTCCACGAACCGGTAGACCAGTTTAAAAATTAATGGATTAAAAAATAATTTTTAATATTTTTTAAAAGTGGTTTATTATGTATGAAAATAGACTTAATTGAATTAATCTTACTAATACATAAATGAAAAAAACTTATCATATTTTTCACTTGGTCATTTATTTTTATTTCTTAAAAAATACATATATGTACGTACACATTTCGGTTCATCGGTCTTGGACCGAAATTTCCTGTCTGGTTCCGACATGAACCGAAAACCAAAATTGTGATTTTTATGGATTGGAGACCGGATCACAATATTTCTAGCCTGATCTAAGATTGGGAATTCCATTTCGATCCCGATCTAATCCAAATATTGAGCAGCTGGATAATTCTAAATTAAATCATATTATATCAACCAGCTCTCTTATTTGTAATGACGTATCCAAGTTGATGCAATTGTCAACATGTGTCTGAATGGAATTGAAACTTTGGGACAATAAGCCCAACAAGATCGACATGAAAACGCAAGATGAACCTACTGATACCGATGTCAACATTGGTTAGACCTAATTGGTCATAAACTAGAAGAAGGTCGTGTGTGGCTCACATTAGACAACAAGCCTAAAATATTATAGGATAGCAAAATTTCATATTAGAATTAGAGGAAATTTCGTGAGGTACCCTCGTGGTATATCAATTTTCACCAGATATACAAAAGTTTGACAAATTTCGCGTTGTACCCCTAATATTTGAGTAGATTTCGCCTCGCACCCTTAAGGGTTAAATTTAACAAAGAAAGGTGTCACTGTTAGATTTGATTAAAAAAACAAAGAAAGAAAGAAAGGAAGGAAGGAAGGAAGGAAGAACGATTGTCTGAGCGAGGGAACTGAGAAGCGAGGGAACTGAGAAGCGAGCGAACGAAGGAGGACGAAGGCAGGAGGAGGATGAAGGGGCCGGTGTCTGCATCTTCTCGACGCCGGCGAACGCAGCCCTCTGACTGAGCATATGGGTGTCGAAGGTACTTCTCCCTCCTTACCTTCTTCGAAAATTAGGGTATAGTTCCTGTGTAGGTTTCTATGAATTGGGGCTTCGAGTTCCTGCGTAGGTTTCTTTGAATTGGAACATGTTTTCATGGGGAATCTTTCTTCATCGCTGGATGCAAGTGATGACTAATTTAGGATTCGGATTGGGGCTTCGATTGTATTGTTTATTAAGTTGTCAATGCAGATGATGTTCTTGTTTGTGGTTAAAATTCAAGAATTGAATTCGCAATTGTCTGGATTCAGCTGATGTTGTTGGTTAGTCATAGAGGAAAAAAATTGGTTTCTGCATGAGTTTATCTGCAATGAACCTTGTTTTGTGTATGAGTTTGAGTTTTTGTGCTTAAAAGGCTTGAGGGTTATCAATGGCAATCGAGAGTTATGTAAATTAATCATTTTATGGGTTCTTACCATCTTCTAGTTAATACTTTATATAGAATTTTATGTTGGCAGTATTTTTTCTTTTTTCTAACTATCTTCCACGATATGAAAATAGTTTCTATTCGTTAAAGGAACTCATTCAATTAATAGGGGAGCCATTTGAAACTGGAACTTGATTCTTTTCATGGACAAGCGATTGTACTAACTTTGATATCTATTTCACCAAAGTTATTTGGTTATCCAACTCGATATCTCTGTTCTGTAATAAGTCTCATGAATTGTTGTCATGCACAAGCTACTATACTATCGTGTTGTGGTGTAATATATAACCTTATCCATGTTCTAGACAAGATAACTCAGTGTGTATTAACCCCACTTGCTTTTTTCTTCCATAAACTTATTAGAAGATTAACCTGTTAAGCATGAGTATACTAATCTTTCCAGCTAAACTATGTCATTGCAATCAGTGTCAACTTGCAAACTATCTTTGTTTTATCTGCTAGGAGAAGATGTTTAATGCTCCTTCATTGTAAAAATTTCCAAACTTTCTGTTGAATATATGCATGAGATGGTCTCTTAACATTTTCTTATGATAAAGAAGAAGATATTGTTGGATTTGTTAGAGGCACAAAATGTTACTGTTTAAAGATGTACACATAATTTAGTCAGTGCCTGAGTTGCTTCTTAAGAAGGATAATATGATCATAAACATTAAGTTGTTGTTGCACTCGTTTGATTTTGGTATTGGAATTGATGATTTGGGAGATTTAGGAATGATTCTTTAATTCTCGACTAGTTGGGTGAGACCATGAGAGTTTGTTCATTGTTAACAAAAATAGGTTTATCTTTAGTCATCGGATATCTTTAGCCTATTAGGTTAAATGGGAGAGCAATGTGCTCATGCGCAAAGAAGTGGGTTTGAATCCCACATAGACTTATTGAATTGAATTCATGAACCATTTAAGTAATTTAAGACCATGTCCAAGTTGGATTTATTTAGTTAAATGCACATATGTACAACATGTATAAAAAAAAGCTAGCAAGCTAGGTTTGAACTATCAAATGTACGATTTTTGTAGTCTATGTGGGATTCGAACCCACATCAAAGTGTACACCACATTGCTCTACCATTTGAACTAATAGACTAATCATCTAATTGGCTAGTTCTATGGTACATATCACCTAAACATAGCCACACGAAAATTTCATATTGCATATCATCACAAATGAAGTGCACATAAATGCTTGTACCAAATAGAAAGTTGGACCTTCATTTCAATTTTCAAGTGAATGACCATTCACCAATCAGCATTATTCAAAGATAAGATGAAAAACATCACAAGAATATGCATGTACCAAATAGAAAATTTTATGCTTTATGCACAAAAGATTATCCAAACAAGCATGTACATCATTACATGGTTTAGAAAGACAAAAATGTCTCAGATTGCACTGCTAATTGTGCTTTACAAACTAGACATGTAGAATATGAGAAAGATAACAAGGTAAAACATGTTTTCAACTTACATAGCCACCAACAATTGCACTGTTAATTAGACATTTTCATAGTGTCGGTTTTAAAAACAAAACTAATAACTGCTGCTTTTTTCCTAATGTAACAAAATCAATAAAAAAAGTCACATTATATGTTGTGAAACATATAATGTGGGAGCCAAACACTAATCACAAACTCAAAACCTTCAAACACAAACTAAGTATTTCACATCACACAATTAAAAAAAATAAGCACAGAAACTCAATAATTCACACCCAATTTCAAACTCATAATTATCAACCCAAAACTTTAAATCCCCAAACCCTATATTAAAATGGGAGATACTCAAGAGTTCGAATCATCCATTGAATTTCAACAATTCGAATCCTCACCTCAAACCCCTAAATCCCCAAACCCTAGATTAAACTGAGAGATACTCACCTCCACAACCGCCACACTCAGTCACTAGCGCTCCTTCGTCTTCTCTCTCTCTCTCTCACCCTTCTTTCTTCGATACTCGTCTTCCCTCTCTCTCTCTCTCTCACATGCGAAATGCATTTGTCTTCGTTTTCTCTCTCACGACCTGCCTTGCCCTTCTCTGGTCGACCTTCGTTCGTCTTCTCTCTCTCTCTCACTTTCTTTCTTTTTGTCTTTCGTTCTTTTTTTTAATTGAGAAGTAACAGAGATGGAAGGCTTCATTAATTTTGACAAGCAAAGGGCACGAGGCGAAAAATACCAAAACCCTGGGGGCACCACACAAAATATGTAAAAGAGTTGTATATCCGACGAAAATTGCAATACCATAGGGGCACCCCATGAAATTTCCGTAGAATTAATGTGCAATGCAAGTAGAACCCGCCAAACTTATGTATGTGATATTTGGATAATTACCTCGTAGGGTTTCACCTTTTCTTATTATCAGGCATATATAACAATAATTATATCATGATCACTATTATGCCAATATATATATATATATATATATATATATATATATATATATATATATATATATATATATAATTTGGCGTAAACATATATACTATCATATCCCGCAATTGAAACGAGAGGTGAATGAATAGTGAGATTGGAAGAAAAATCTAAAAACAATTGACAAGAAAAACCAGTAGTGAAGATATTGGTTTACTGAAACATAGAGGGGTGAAGAAGAACTTGGATGTCACCGATGGAGACCTTCTCATGAACAAAGTGCCCAGCGGTTGGTGAAGGATTGGGTTTTTTGCTAGGTAGACGGCATTGAGGTTGTTGATGTAGACTACTGTAGCTTTAGAGAGAGGGCACATTAAAGCTCCAGTAGTAGATTCCCAAACCAAGTACATTCAGTAACCACATTGGACAACCCTCAATACTCAACCTTAGCACTAGAGAGAAATGACCTATTAGCATTTCAAGGACCAAGAGACCAAAGCGTCATTGATGAAGACACAATAGCTAGATGTTGAGCAACACGAATCAAGACAACCAGCCTAGCCATCATCAATATATGCACACCAAAGATGACAAATCTCAAGTAAGAATAATAGTGGTGTCTAGCAGGGCCGGGGGGGGAGGGGAGCATGATGTAGCTCGAGCCCCTCTCTGGCTTAGAGGAAAATGTAAAAAAGAATAAAAAAATATTTTTTTGTAATTTTGGATAATTTAAGGGTTAAAAAAAATTAAAAAGAGTAATAAACCAAAATGTGTGTTTAGTTTAGTTGGTATGGAGTGAGAATTTGAATCATGAGGTCTTGAGTTTAAATCCTTATAGCTTTATTTTATTGAATTTTTTCCCTCTTAGCTTTTTAAACTTAAAATACCTATTTAAATCACATATTTAATGTGTTTTCTACTATAGTCTTTACAAAAAATTATCTCATATATATATTTTAAAAAATTCTGACAACAAAGTTGAGCTTCTCGATTTTTTTGTGGCTTCGCCCCTGGTGCTTAGAGAATAAGTGCCCCGAAGATACATGATAATATGCTTGAGAGTGGCAAAATGAGACTCCTTGGGATCATGCAATTATAAACAAACCCGTTGAACTGCAAGGAGATGTGAGGCCTAATAAAGGTATATATGGTGGTGCAACTACAAGGCTATCGTACAATTTGAGGTCAAGCACTAGAGGTCGATTCTTGATGATGCATAGTCTGACATACATAATAGGCTGATTTTAGGCTCATTTTCATGGCATTATAGCCCTCATATTAGTTTTATCCATAGTTTATGCTTTATGTGGAAGAAGTCGAAATTTACGCGTTACTGTGTTTATTTGCGGGAAATAGATCTGAGCTTCAAATGGTGGAGGAATCATGGATCAAAAAGAGCTAAGGAGAGCTAGGAAAAAACATGAAAGACCCAAGGCAAGCCGAAGAACAACGGAGCAAGGAATCAAGGTTTAAGAGCATAAAACGACAGCGAGCCGCGAAAAGCTGTCTGCATTGCGAGCTGAATTTAAAACGCAATTTCTCGTGGCCTCGGATGTCCGATCGACTATTATGACCATGCGTTGGAAAGCTCTCGACGAGCTCTACATCACCATGAAGTCAAAAAGATCGGTGCCCACGAATGACCATCGGCACCCACCGATCAACAAGCACTCGTGGAAGATCTTTGGCACCCACTGGAGCGGCGCCCGCCGCTGATCATCGGCGCCCGCCGATCCTGGATTTCACAGATTCTGGGTGAAGCTTCTTCCGGCCCATCGGGGCTTGCTTGCACACTAAGGGACGCCGATTCTAAGGGTTTCGCACTATAAATAGGGCTCTCTTCTTAGTCATTCAAGACACAATTCACACAATCATTCTCTTGTCTCTCTTCGAGGGTCCCACCTCCCTCATGGAGCAGAAACCCTAGATTTTCACTTATTTCTAGTTTTGTATGAAGAATGCTATGCTAGGCTAATCTTTCTCTCATATCGTTTGTCAAGACATTGGTTTGGTTATCTATGTTATACCTATTAATATTATTTCTATTTCTTTTGGTTTTATATTGTTATTATATTAATTGTTGATTTGTCTTGATTGATCGTCTAGACTGAGTTGCATCTAGCTAGGGTTTCAACTACTTCCGCTTCTAGGGGTCGAACCTCTACAATAGAAAACACGTGTGGAGGAATAGGGTTTACCTACACATGGACATGTGAGAGGAGGCATTAGCAGGTTAGGAACAGTCAACTGCATAGTGTTGTGCCCCCGTCCCATTCAAAATTTTTAATATTGTACACGTATATTGTGCCCCCTTTAAAATTTTCAGCTGCCTCCGGCACTGGGTTAGTGGTGTAGTAGTCTGGAGGACTACATAAGTGAGTGGATAGGTTGGTGGTGTAGTAGCTAGTCCGTGCTAGACAAGTGAGCCTACTGCTTCCGAGGGATAGACTCGAGGAGGCCTGATAGATACTTCGTTTAATCATATTAGTCTAATTGTTTTAATCATTTGCGAAAAGATGATTGGCATTCAAATGCTAAATAGCTCCAATATAATTACATACTTCGTTCTACATGATAGATTACATAGATGTCATATTGTATAGTGGGCCAAAAGGCTCAATATCTTGTAACATATATATATGATTGTCTAATGAATGAAACCCTCGAGGAGGACTTTACATCAATTTCATGATTCTACATGGTATCACAGCCTAAACCCTAATTTTTTCTTCCCCACCCCGCTAGCCGCCGTCGGCGGCCCTTCCTCTCTCTCCCCACCGCCAATCTCTCTCTCCTCCCCTCGCCTCACCGGCCCGCCCCTCCCACTGCTGCCGGCCTCTCCCTCTCTCGGCCTCCCTCTCCCGGCTTTCCTCTCTCCCTCTAGCCCCACCGGTCTCTCCTTCCAATGGCTGACGTTCCCCCTACCAAGCTGCCCTTCCACTCCGCTCTCACGAAACCTATGCACCGCAGCAACGACCCGTCCGCGCAGCGAGGCGGCAGCCGCGACCGCGGCAAGGGCAATGGGCGGCGGCCGCAGCAGTGGTCGGATTCCCCTGGCCCCTCCTGGTCTCCCATCCCCGGCTTCACCCCTCCTTGGATGCCCTATGGCTACCCACCTTCGACATATCGCCCACCATGCCCGTATCCTAACAGTCAGCGGGCTTGTTGGGTCCAGCTCTTTGATCCGTCGGTCACCAGGCCTACCCGTCTTCGTCCGATCAGGGCTACGCTCCGACTGATGTGCATCACGCCTTCTCTTCTATGCAGCTGACACCTCCTAACTCCACTTGGTACATGGACACTGGCGCGACCTCCCATATGACGAACTCCTCAGGTACTCTTTCTTCTCTCTCTTTTAAGGGTCCTGCACACTCTATTATCGTCGGCAATGGTGGTCGCCTTGCTACTTCGGGTATTGGCCACGCCACATTACAGACCCCAACCAACCCTTTACACCTCAACAATGTCCTCATTGCCCCCAAACTAGTTAAAAACCTTATCTCTGTCCGTCGGTTCACCACTGACAATAATGTTTCCCTTGTGTTTGATCCGTTTGGTTTCTTTGTGAAGGATCTTACTACGGGGGTTACTCGCCTGAGATGTAACAGCACCGGTGAGCTCTATCCTGTGTCGTCGCCCTCACCATCCTGTCCGTCGTGTCCGGTCGCCCTCTCAGCATCGTCGTCCAGTCTGTGGCATGCACGTCTTGGCCATCCCAGTGCTGCCGTTTTGGATTTGCTTCGTTCTAAGAGTCTAGTCAAATGTAATAAAGAGTCTCGCTCTAGTTTATGTTCTTTCTGTCAGTTAGGCAAGCATGCCAGATTGTCATTTCAGCGGACTTTAAACACTACTTTTGCACCCTTTGATATAATTCATAGTGACATTTGGACCTCTCATGTGCCTAGCAAGGAGGGTCACAAGTACTACCTCTTGTTTCTGGATGATTATATTCATTTCTTATGGATTTTCCCGTTGCATTTCAAGTCTCAAGTGTTTCCTATCTTTGTCAAATTTCATGCTTACATCAAAACACAATTTTAATCATCCATCAAATGCTTCCAATGTGACAATGACCGTGAATTTGATAACAAAGACTTTCACACTTTCTTCACCACAAATGGGATTTCCTATCGGTTGTCTTGCCCCTATACTTCCCAGCAGAAAGGCAAGGCTGAACGAATCATTAGAACTATAACCAACATGATGCGCTCTCTTCTCTTTCACGCATCCATTCCCCTTGCCTATTGGCCTCATGC
Organism: Persicaria maculosa; assembly: GCA_963922045.1. NCBI lineage: Eukaryota > Viridiplantae > Streptophyta > Magnoliopsida > Caryophyllales > Polygonaceae > Persicaria > Persicaria maculosa. The sequence goes on along the minus strand of OY998269.1, from coordinate 35,101,415 downwards.
CTTATCAACCACATGTTATCTCCTAAACATCCTCCCATCTACTACCCTACAACATCGCTCGCCCACTCAGGCACTATATGGCACCCTACCTAGGTATGATCACCTTCGTACCTTCGGGTGCTTGTGCTTCCCAAACCAGTCCTCCACCGTCCCACACAAACTCCACCCGTGCTCCACTCCATGTGTCTTCATCGACTATCCGTCTGATCATCGCGGTTACCTTTGCCTCGATGTGCAAAGCCATAGGCTTATTGTGTCACGTCATGTCACTTTTGATGAGTCTCGCTTTCCCTTCTCTTCTCCTCCTCTCCCATCTCCTACACCTCCTATGTCCCAGTCTGAGTCAGAGTCTCCCTTCTCACACTTTCTCCTTCCCCAGAGCTCTACCGGTGCTCCTACCTCTCCCCCTACACCACCCCCACCGCCACCTCCTCCTCCTACCACCAGACCACACACCCGCAGCGTCTCCGGTGTATTCAGACCTCGTCAGATCGTCTCTATGCACGCCTCCGATCACCCCGCCAACACCTCCCCTGAGCCCTCCCGAACACACCTCCCGTCACACCAATTGCCGCTGCCGCAGCATCGTGCTGCGCCCGCGGCATACCCCCCTGCCGCGGCCGCCTTGTTGCGGCCGCATCATTGTGCCGCGCCTGACGTACAGAATAACCCCGCCCCCACCGTTTCCCAAGTCCCTCCTGCCTCAAACCCGGCCTCGCTCTCCCCCATCCCCACCTCCCACAAAACAGCCCTCCTCGACCCGAAGTGGCAGGCGGCTATGCTCGATGAATACAGGGCCCTTACAAGGAATGGTACCTGGGTTCTAGTTCCTCGCCCTCCCGAGGCGAACGTAATTCGCTGCATGTGGCTCTTCCGCCACAAGTTCTGCTCTGATGGGTCATTGGAACGCTACAAAGCTCGTCTTGTGGTTAATGGTCGATCTCAGCAGGCAGGTATTGATTGTGATGAGACATTCAGCCCCGTGGTCAAGCCTGCCACTATCCGAGTGGTGCTGAGCTTAGCGTTATCGCGACATTGGGCTATTCATCAGCTGGATGTCAAGAACGCCTTTCTGCATGGCCATTTGAATGAGACAGTTTACATATTTCAACTGCCGGGGTTCGTTGATACTGATCATCCCAAGCACGTTTGTCTCCTGAAGCGCTCTCTGTATGGTCTGAAACAGGCTCCGCGTGCCTGGTTCCAGCACTTTGCATCTCATCTGCTACGCTTGGGCTTCGTTGGCAGCCGCTCAAATTCGTCTCTGTTTATCTATCACAGAGGCACAGACATGGCCTTTCTGTTACTATATGTCGACGACATCATCCTCACCGCCTCTTCTGATGCTCTTCAGACGTCTATTATTTCCCAGTTGAGTGTCGAGTTCGCCATGTCAGATCTGGGTCTGTTGTCTTACTTCTTGGGCGTCGTCGTCCAACATCATGCGTCTGGGTTATTTCTCTCTTAGAGTAAGTATGCTGCCGAAATTGTTGCTCGGGCCAAGATGAGTAACTGCAAGCCAGTCGTCACCCCTGTGGATACCTCCAACAAGCTCAGTGCTCACTCTGGTCCTCTGTTTGATGATCCGACGTTGTATCGGAATCTCGCCGGTGCATTGCAGTATCTTACGTTTACTCGGCCAGACATCAGTTACGCCGTTCAGCAGATCTGCCTGTTTATGCATGTGCCCAGGGAACCGCACTTTCAGGCATTGAAGCGGATCATCCGGTATATCAGCGGTACCCTCGAGCTGGGCTCCACGATCACCCCTTCCTCTCGGTATGACCTCGTCGCTTACACTGACGCGGATTGGTGTGGTTGTCTTGACACACGTCGCTCCACGTCTGGCTATTGTGTCTTCCTCAACGACACTCTTGTGTCCTGGTCAGTGAAGTGTCAGTCTGTGGTGTCCCGCTCTAGCTCTGAGGCCGAGTACAGGGGCGTCGCCAACGTTGTCTCCGAGTGCTCATGGCTGCGCAATCTCCTCCTTGAGCTCCGCTGCCCTCTTCAGAAGGCCACCCTGGTCTATACCGACAACGTCTCCACCGTCTATCTGGCCAGCAACCCAGTCCAGCATCAGCGCACGAAGCACGTTGAGCTCGATCTCCACTTCGTTCGGGACAAGGTTGCTATTGGACATGTTCGTGTTCTTCATGTCCCGTCCTCCTATCAGTACGCCGATATCTTCACAAAGGGTCTACCTCGGCAGTTGTTCCTCGATTTTCGGTCCAGTCTCACTGTACGGGACCCTCCACTTTCGACTGCGGGGGTTTGATAGATTACATAGATATATATCATATTGTATAGTGGGTCAAAAGGCCCAATATCTTGTAACCTATATATATGAGTGTCTAATGAATGAAACCCTGTCTAATGAATGAAACCCTCAAAGAGGACTTTAATTCTACACTACAAACCATGTCATTTTAAAGTTTTAATTTTATTCAATCATTACTTTACAAAAAAACATCACTTTACAAAAATATCGTTACAATAATAAATAGATTGTCAATTGCGTTTTCAAGTATTGTATATATATTAACCCTAAATAAACTAATCTCTCCACATTGGAGGATTAAATAATTGATTAATCATCAAGTAGGATTTTCAATATTGGTTTGGAAGGATCGATCCATTGAATAGTTAATTAAGAAGATGAAAACTTGGCAGCTGGGGGAAATATAGGCATCTAATCTAGGTCAAACCAAACCAAATTAAGGCATAATTGTATGGCTGATCTTCCTTTATCCTACATTATATATATAAGCAAGCAACTTGACTATAGCTACTACTTTCTAGTGTCTTACGTCTATTTAATCGACAATATGCTTCTAATTATTTAATAATTTAAAGGGTCCAGTGGTTAGATTGAGTAGATCCATGAAGATATCATAAATTGAGTAATACTTACAGGTTACAACTTACATTCTATGATGAATTGTTTTCCTAATGCATATATAATGGGTACAATATTAATTTGTAAAACCTCGGTGATCCATTTAGAGCTGACCATTAACCCGTGACCCGCGGGTCAAACGGGTTGTGGATCCGATGGGTTCGAATCATGTCGGTCGAAGGCTTTGCGGGTTAATTAGGGTCAACTGAATTCGAACCCATCGATTCGTTGGATCAATCTAGACATGAAACTCCTTCCTCTTGGAACTGAAATCTCTCCCTCTTAAAGCCGAAATCCCTTCATTTGGGAGTCGTAACTCCTCTATTTGAGAGACGAAATCACTATTATTCATACCCTTTTCTACGGGACATGAAAGCAATATTACCTACCCCTCCCTTTAGGAGCTAAAATACCTCATCTAGGAGGCGAAACTTCCACCCCAAAGGGGGTGGATAGGAAAAATCGCTCCCAGTTAGGGATCGAAACTCCTCCCTCTTGGAGCCAAAAATCCTCTTTCTTGGAGACAGAAAACCTCCCTCTCCGAACAAAACTCACTAATACTCACATCTCTCCCTTCAAGATTTGTAACTTCAAAAAAAAATGCACCCCTACTTTTGCTCATGCACCCCCTACTACTCTATCTCGTATGATTTGTGATTTGAAATGTATTCATCAGGTTAGTAGGTTTGCAGTGTGCAATGCACTCAACGGGGTCGTGGGCTTCCACGGATCATGCACATATTGTTGTTCAAAATATAAAGAAAATCTTATCTACACTTATCACCTCTTTTTCGGGAGATTTGAATCACCCTGTGTGCTTTCTCCGTCCCTCCTCTTCGGCCACCATGCATGGCCACTGTTGGCTTTGATTTGGCATTCTCGTGCCTTCTTTGACCCTTGGTTACTCCTTGGTGTTTTTGATCGAGCAATGTGTGGCTCTACATCTAGTGTCTCTAGGTGTTCTTCTGCTTGGTTGGGGTCGTAGAGTCTAGAGTCAGGACTGGCTGGGGTATAGGTGGTGCGTTCAGGACGACTCGTATCTACAAAGCAAACATTGTGAAATTGGGAGAAGACTAAGACCTTGAACGAAAACCATTAGACTAGCATTAAAAGCCCAACTAGGACTAGAAAGAAAAATAAACTTGCGGTTGAACAAATCACCAATAAAAACTCATAAAATAAACTTTGGTGATAGAAGCAAAGATAGTGGAACTTCATTGGCAAGGTATATCATTCGCGACCATCAATGAGAACAGATAGATGTTGAAGGGGCACAAACTAGTTAGAAGAGTGCTTTGTTTGCGGAAGCATTGGGACTCAAGGCTAGATCTAGTTCTTCTACAAGTGAATATTGAGGGTGACAACCTTACCATCATCAACGTCCTAAAATGTTCCTAGTTATGTCCGTATGAGATCGAGATCCTGATTATCGATATTCTCATCATCCTTCGGCAGTTTAATGTGGCTGAGATCCACCATGTCTACAAAAAACTAAATAGGTGCACATATCATATTGTCGGGCTGTTCGAGACAACTGTTATGCCAGTGCCACTTCAGGATAATTAAAGAGCTTTGTGTTTTGGTGGTCGAGTAGGGGATAGTCACTCCCAGATTTTTACTAATATAAAAAAAACGTTTCATGCATAATAATACCTCCTTTCTCTTTCAAATATGGCTTGTATGTATAGATTTATAATGTTCTAAGAATACACACTAAAGATATATTGTGTACCTCATCAAAGATTAATTCGTCAATATTCTATCTTCATCACAGGTTTATTTTTCAGGGACAACTTCACTAAAACACTCTATCATTGTCATGATATCTTTCTCTACAAACCTTACCTTCTTCTTTCATAAGCTTTCTTGTGTCATTTCAGGCCCGTTTGAAAAGGGTATATGGGTATAAGATATAAGATATGGGTATAAGATATAGATATCAAGATATCGGTATTGGATATGGGTATGAGATTGATATCCAATATCTTATATTTGCTGTTTGGAAAGGGTATATGGATATCAAATTAAAAAAGAAATGAAATTCTAATAGAACAAACCCTAAAACCGAGAAAAGAACCCATCAATGTAGCACCCAACCCTCCAAATTCAACAAAAATAGCCCCAAAATTCAATCAATCCCATTCTTGATCAAAACCAACACTTCAACCTCCAAGTAATTTCTGTTCAATCACACAGTATTCTTTCAAATAAAAAGTAGAAAAGGAGAAGAAAGGAATCAGTTCAATCACACCCTATCTTGAGATTCTTGGGTGAAGAAACAACTGAAAATTGCTTGGCTTGGCTAAATCTAGGATTGGATTTGGGAAGAAGAGAGAGTAGAGATCAGAAAAGAGGAAGGGCTCAGAAGAGTTGTTTACAGTGCAACTGAAGAAGAAACGCTCAGAAAAGTGGAGGAGAAGAAGAAGTCTCTTTGATAGGATCAGTTTGATATACCCCAAATCGAAGAGATATCAAAAGTGCAAAAAGAGAGTCTAATTAGTATATGGGGATATCAAATTGATATCCATATACTAATTTACCAAACACTAGATATATATAGATATAGGAATTCTGTACTCATATCCTATATCTATATATACGTACCAAACGAGCCCTATGACTCAAAACATAGATTTGTCAAATATGGAGAGTTTACAACCAACAAAGCACCCAATTCAACGCAATTATCTTACAAATTAAACTTCATGGTCTTCCAACCCACTCGATTCAATTCGAACAATGAAATAAATGAACTTTGAACTACTCTTGTAAATTATTCGAAGCGTACCAATATTACCAATTTCCAGGTGTTATGGAATAGTATAAATTTGTAGGAATATGGAGCAAAAGCTTTGAAAATTTGTGCTAAAATTATACAGTAGTAGTAAATGCGAATGAATGAATGAATGAATGAATACGAAGGTCACTACTCACCAGCTGGCAAAGAAGCGAAAATGTCGTCTTCCGACTACAGTTTCTGATATTCCTAATTATTACGTCAGCGTATCTGTTCGCTTAATTAATGCCAAAGGTTTTTTTTTTACTGAATGTATACACACTTTAGTACTCCGTACCTACGTATATGCATACATACTACTGTAATTCTTTCATACACTTTCTCCCTCCGATCGAAAATAAACGATGTTCGATTTTCTACACGTAGTTTTAAGAGCTAAAAATTATATAAAATCTTATTTATTTTAATAAATTTTTTTTATAGTTTAATATTTATTAGTAATAAATATTAAATTGTGAAAAAAATTAATTAAAATAAATAAGATTTTATATAGTTTGTAGCTCCTAAAACTACATGCACAATAGTCAAACATCGTTTATTTCCGATCGGAGGGAGTAAAAGCGTATGAAAGAATTACAACAGTATAGAAAAGAATGTTTTTGTTTAAATATATTGGAGAGAATTTTAAATTTGTTATTTAATTAGTCATTTTTAATTGAAGAAAACTAAGAAAAACAAAAACTATAAAAAAATGTGATGCTAAAGGGATTTGAACCCATAACCTCAAGTTAATAAATATCCCTCCTTGTCAACTAAGATAAGCTATTTTTATAATTTTTTTTTTATCTTTTTATACTCTTTTATCTCTAAAATTAGTAAAAATTATCAAAAAATCCAAAATAAAAAAAAATCTGCCATTGAATCGGATCATAATGATCAATGACTCGATCTCATACCCTCGATCGGTTGGGCGTTGGTCTTTTCGGTTGATAATATATCACTGAGCTTATATACTGAAACTTGCTATTCCATGACAGAAGCCAAAGATAAGCAAAGGGTGTACGTTGTGGAATCAGAATCATCTTCCATATTCTAACTCTAATCATACATGTTTCCTGATATTTTTTCGATCCCATTTAGCTAGTCAATGATCACATTATCAAACAAAAATGATTCATTCTCTCTCTCAAAAAAAATAAAAAATAAAAACTTTGAACAGATAAATAGGGAAAAGAAAAGGAAGAAGAAGAAAATGAAACATGAAAAAAAAGACACAAGTAATTACGTAGTAGTACTAATGTAGATGATGACTGAGTTTCGGAGAGAGACAGTACTGTTGAAAGATAACAGTTTGGCTGTTACCTTTACCTCCTGTTTGGGGCAAAATAAAAGGTCCCCCATCACTCCATTCCTAATTTCCTATCCACCATTTAAAGGCTACCCATCACAATTTTTTCCCTTTTTTTTAATACATTATAAGTTTGGAGTATTTGCAAAATTTGTCCCAATCTTTACAAATTGCAATTCATTTTTTAGATGACCGGTGTTGGTGTGTCATATCACATGATCGGAGAAGAATAGTCTCGATCATTGGCTAGAAATAAATAAGGGAATGGTAATGTTCCTATACTCGCGAACTCGATTAAAATGTTACAATCTCAAGTTTATTGGACTGTCATACTCTAATATAAGGTATCAGAAAAAACAAATATAACTGTGTATAATTAAAAATGTTACAGTATTAGTTTTTGGTTGTCGGACTTTGACAATAACCACCCAAAAATTGGTGATTTTTTTCGGATTTTTAAATTAAATTATAGGGTTTACCTATTTTCTTTCAGGGTTTTCTTTTCCAATACAATATGTTTATCATATGCCCTTAGAACACACAATAGATAAACCGTTTTTTATTTTTTTTTCTTGTTCTAATTTTTCAACTTAAAAGCTATAAAATGTAACTAACCCTAAGTTGAGAATATATATATATATATATATATTCTATTTTTTCAAGAATAATTCCAAAAATTGTATTTTAAATGACAGATATTTAGGGACATAACCTGCAAGTCAAGCCAAAAAGACTAAGCTCTATTATGGAGAGAGTCAAATCTGAAAATATATTGGGTCCTGAATCCTCATGTGGAGAACCCAACAAGCTCTGGTTCATATAAAAAAGCTGAAATTTTTACCCTTCTCATTGTCTGGGTTTACAGTTTTTAGACATGAATTATTGGATTTTTATACTTTGCCCTTTAATTAACATCAATGTACTTTCCACCTCTCTGTCCTATATATATTTTCAGTCCATTTTTTTGGCTCTTTGTCTGTTGAATCTGCCGGGATGAGATGCAATTATGTGTTTTAAAAGTTTCCATCTATAATTACTTGGGCATAATTGTTTGGTAGTTAAATTTTTTTTCCCCGAATGGATGAAAACCACAGTAATTTTGTTGAGCACATACACGTGTACCCAATATGTTCCAAGGAAAAAACACTTTTAAAATTCAAGAAGTTTCGCCAAATTTACATGTTTTTTTTGTTAGCCTTTTTGTACAAGAAAATTGGTTGTGGTAAAATATGTTTTACATAGGTCTTATAAGTAAGTAAAATGTATTTTAAGGTATAATTCATTTATAGAATTCAAATTAATACAATATTTGATTAACAAATGAGAGTCTCGTCTAGTAAGCTTCCTATGGAGAACAACTCCATATTGGTATTAAGCTAGCGAGAGCCGAGAGATAATCTTGATCTTTGATATATTTGTTGTTCTAAAAATTTTAAGTAAAAAAATATTAGTAGATTTGTGATTTTTTTATAAATGGTTCCTTGTTCAGCCACCTTGCGAAGGTCAATGATTCAAATTCCATTCTTTATTTGTGTATTCAAATCCCACTCGTTGTTCTAGCTTTTTCGGTTCGAACTGAGCGCTTTACTGGTTAAGGCTCGGAACCATAAGAGAATTAGTCAATAACCTAAAAATAACCCCACATCATTATAAAAAAATATTTGTGATTTTTGTCAAAATTTTAAAGTTTAATTTCTTTGGATGCATAAAATGACCCTAATCTAGTGTGTGTGTGTTTGTTTGTTTGGTTCAATTTTGAGACCTTTAAGATTTTTCGTATGGTTTTGATAGTAGTTCCAATTTTAAAAAGAGGAGGTCTATTCTTGTAATTGTCCACTAATAATAACGTTTAGTGGTCATCATTGAGCTCAATCAATCAATTTTATTAATTTAATAGTCCAATTAGTAAAAGGACTCCCTTGATTTGATATGCCAAAAGGGACTTTCTTGATGGATTATAGGGTGAATTTAGTAATGTAATGATGATCATTTACCAAACACATAATCGACATGAAATCTACAATAATATGAGCAATTAACATTTAGTTGTTGGATTATACATTTGGTGATCATTTTTAACACTTTTTTTGTTTGTTAATGATAGGTAACTCTTTAAATTATACTACCTTCATTTGGAAATATAAGTCCGTTGACTTTTTAAAAAGTTTTTTAAGGAGTTAAAAACTATATAAAATAATATATTTTTTATTATTTTTTTTTACATAATTAGATATTTATTAGTAATATATATAAGATTATGTAAAACATTAATAAAAAAAATATACTCCCTCCGTTAAGCAAAACTTGTCATTTTAGCTTATTTCACAAGTTTTAAGGCAATTAACAAATGTACTAATTTACCCTCAATTATTACCCTCCTTTTTTTATTTTATCGAAAACTACAACTAATAAACCATCAATCATATCAAGGGCATTTTTGTAAAGTGAAGGGCAAAATACCTACAATGACAAGTTTTTTTGAACAAAAATAACACCCTAAAATGACAAGTTTTGCCGAACGGAGGGAGTATGATTTTATATAGTTTTTAACTCATTAAAAAATGTGCTAAAAAGACAATGGACTATATTTCCAAACGGAGGTAGTTATTTGTTGTTGTGCTTTTTCGCATTTTGTTGATAAATTATACTCTCTCTGGTCGGAAATAAACGTTGTTTGACTTTTATGCACGTAGTTTTAGGAGATAAAAACTATATAAAATCTTATTTATTTTAATTATTTTTCACAATTTAATACTTATTACTAATAAGTATTAAATTGTGGAAAAAATAATAAAAAAAAGATTTTATATAGTTTTTAGCTTCTAAAACTACGTGCACAAAACTCAAACATTGTTTATTTCCGACCAGATGGAGTATTTTATTATATTAACTATATGAAAATTTTATTAAATTATATGAGAAGATTAAAATAATTTATTTAAAAAATTTAATAAAAATAACTTAAAGTAAAATAATTTTAATTGTAAAAAAATAATAAATTTTGTAAAGACTTAAAATATGAGGTTAAGAATTAATGTAAATATTTTGATGACAATATTTTATTGATGAATGGATCATTAATTACTGATGCAATCTTATCATCATATAGATCTAATGAATTAAAATAATCAATCTTAATAACTAAATATAAAAATAATTCAAAGTACTCCCTCCAATCTATATTAATTGATGTTTTAGAGTTATGCACAAATATTAAGACATGTCACTTCCACCTCTAAATACCTCATAAAATACTGTAATTTTTACTCTCTCATCACATTTATTATACATGAATATAATTGGTTAAACAAAAAAAAGTACAAATTATATCGATACTAGTGCAAAAGTTAAAAAAAAAGTGTAATTATTATTATAAAATAATAAAATATTATTGATCAAATTTTATCTCATAAAACATCAAATAATATGATCAGAGGGAGTATAATATTTATGTTTTTTTTACAAATATATTTTATAAAATAATTCATGTTATATAAAATTGTAGATTTTATAATCACTTAAGATATGAGATAAAACATAATATATCACGTGGATAAAATAGATAAGATTATTGCATAACGTTACTTAATTATATTATATTATCATTAATTAATGTGTCAAAAAAAATTAAAACATATTGTATAGAAAATAAGACATAGTGTAGGAGACTTTAAATCTCTATTTTGATATTTTATATATATATATATATATATATATATATATATATATATATATCAAACAAACCAAACCAATAAAAAAGAAATTAAACCTTTTTTTATTTTGTTTCTTCGATCTCCACTGTTCAATTATTTCGTCTAATGATCCATCAATTTCGAAGTTCCATTTCCACACATGGCACCTAGATTAATTGATTTTCATAGCCTTTTTTTGGCCTTTACAAAAATTAATAAAGGGAACAAAATTTGCTTTTTTTAAAAATTATTCTTTACATAATTCACAATTGCACACAATTACATAATTAATTTTTTTAAAAAAAGACACACAAAAATAAAAGGATTCAGTTCCAGAGTAACAAATCCCCAAACTCACTCGGAGTCGATCCCAAAGCGCCGCCCACCGGCTCCGGCGGCTGATCTGAGAAGCACCTACCGTAGTCCTCCGCCGCCGGGTACAGCCAGCCGTCGACCGAGTCAAAGTAGACAAACTCGGTCCGCAACACGGACGAGTCGTAGCCCGCGTCGAGCCTCGGCAACTCGACGATCTCGCCCAGCTCGTCCTCCTCGTCCGAGCTCGCGGCAGAAGGTGACGTGGAAGATGACGTGGATGGGGTGGGCGGGCCAGGATCCGGGCCTATGTTATCCATAGCAGCGGCCTTGGCGGCCGCGGCCTGGACATCGCGGGGGGAGACCGAGACGGGCCGGGGCAGAAGCCCGGCGAGACCCGGAAAATTGAGGATGGCAGAGTCGCCCTTGATGCTTAGGGCCGCCACATCATGGGCCCGCGCCGCCATTTCCGGGTTGGGGAACGTCCCGAGCCAAATGCGGGACTTCTTTCTCGGCTCGCGGATCTCGGACACCCATTTCCCCCACGCCCGCATTCGGACCCCACGGTACACCGGATGCTTCGTGGAGGCTGCGGAAGACGTCGTCGTCTCCGACGCCTTCCGCACCTTTTTCTCCTTTCTAGTAGCGTCCGGATCGGGCGGGCTGCCCGTTTTGCTCTTGTGGGCCGTGGTTGGTGGCGCCGGCGACGGATCGGCGTTAGTTTGGGGTGAGGTGGCGATAGGCGTCATGACTTTAATGGGTTATTGGAAATGCGGTTTGGAGCACATAAGTTGAGAGAGAGCACAAAACTTATAAGGAGAGACCCTTTCGGGGGGACTGGGGGGAGGGGTGTGGGGCCCAATGGGTACAGTGGGGCCCGATTAATACGTACCACGCAATATGCGTACTCCCCCCACCCCCACCCCCTCCCTAGTCCCTCCATTGTAAAGCCTGCAAATCACATCCAACTACCCATTATTAAGTGAATTTGCATGAAACAGTCCATAAATTAACAAGATTTCCGTAAAAAGGAGTTGTAAAATACTACGGAGTACATTTTTCACGTTGTTAAAATCACCCACTTCTTTTAGCCCTTTTTAGGGCTTCTGTGGGTTAGGTGATGATTTGATGATAGAGAGTGATTTTTATGGGTAGTTTGTCATAATTTTTTGTCCAAGTGGGGATCATTTGCAAAATATCCCATTTACGGATATTTTCATATATTTTCTGTTTTTGGTATAATATGACCGTAAAAGTTACGTATAATCCTTCCTAATATCACAAGAATATATAGTTGTCTTTTTAGATTATTTAAAATATTTATTTTAATTTAATTACTCGTACTAAATTTGTCCTTATATCTATGATAAAAATTATTAGCAAAAGTTTTCAATAATTAAATAGTACTCCCTTCTTTCGGAAACATAAGTGCATTGATTTTTTTGCACGCTTTTTAAGGAATTAAAAAATTATATAAAATAATATTTTTCAATTAATTTTTTTACATAGTCTTATATATATTAATAATAAGTATATAGTTATTAAAAAATTTAATTAAAAAATTATTATTTTATATAGTTTTTAACTTTCTAAAAAGCGTGTCAAAAAGTCAATGAAATTATATTTCTGAACGGAAGGAGTAATAACTAAGAATATAATATAGTAATATATTTGATAATATCTTTTAAAAAAATCCACTATTAGGTCAATCGTGGAAACTGGAAAGATAACGATATAGACGGTGTTTGTTGGGAATAATATTGAGTTATCATATTAGTGATACTTGAATTCAAAATCAGTCGGATTTTTTTAATCTCATCTGTTAGAATGTTATCGAAAGAAAAATGTGTTGATCTTCGTTAACTAAATTCTTTCCTTACAAAAAAAACATAGAAGGAATATTTTATATTTACAAGTACGTACCTCCCATTTTGGTATTGTGCTATTTTCGGGGTCAGAATAAAATTTATACGTAGTCCGTCGTTTATATAGCATGACTATGACCGTACAAGTATTCTCCATTTGGTGGTATAATTAATTCCTTCAAAATTAAAATTGTCCTCTCCAATATATATATATATATATATATATATATATATATATATATATATATATATATATATATATATATATATATATATATACACACACTCCGTGTTTATTTATATAGAGTATGATCGAGTGTATATGACTATTAATTTGGCTACAATACACTATTCTAATTATATATATATGTAGATCGAGAGAGAGCGAGAGAGTGTAATTTTAAAATATTTTTAGTATATCTTTATCAATTTTTTTAATGAAAAATTCATTCATTCATCATTTACTGTAGCAGCCAAAATAAAACTAATGTTCACATACTAAATGTAAACTATTTGAAGAAATATGACTAAGAGCATCCCCAACAGATTCTCTATATTTTATTCAGAATGGGGAATCAAAATCCATTTTCTCCAAAAAAAATTTATGTCAATTCCAACAGGTTCTCCATTTTAAAGAATTAGAAATTAATAATTTTTTTAATTACAAATTATTATTTGGATTAAATTCCAGTTTCAAATTAACCATCAATCTCTAATTGAATTTCTGATGAAGAAATCAAGTTTGACATATTTATTAGATCAAAGGCTGATTGACAATAACTCAATTAAGTATATGGAAAAAAGGAGACAATGGCAGAATTATCATTTATCGACTGCATAAATTACTAATTAATTCAAAACACAAGTTCATATATAGGCTTTACATTGATGACTGCGGCATGAAACAATTTAAAGAGTTAATTAATACTTAATCATCAGATCGATTATTAATTTTAAATACCTAGCAATCAAAATAATCTTTGGAGTCCAATAAGACGACGAAGAGGAAGGCGGCAATTCCACTAGTTGCAAGCTACAATCTCTTGCACAACGGCTGCTCCGGAAGCCTTTTCTGGCAGCGAGGTTTCAACTGAGGCGACGGCGAAAGCCCGACGGAGAACCTTTGCTGCGAAAACTCGTCGATTTGGGAGCCCTCGTCGTTGAAATTGAGCACGTAGCTCATCGGATCGTAGCGGAACTCGAAGGTGTTGCTGGTCCTCCGGCTTGCCTGGCCGTCGATATTGAAGAAGAAGCTGGCGCACTTGATCTCCTCCGGTAGATCGTGGGTTATGGTGTGAAAGAACGTGGAAAAGGCTGCCTGCAAAAAATTTGGCGTTTGCTGCATATATAGGGAAGACAACCTAGTTTTTCTACTACATCCCTATTTTGGAGAATGGGTTGGAGAAGCTGTTGGGCTAAAAAAAAGCCCAATATTCCCCATATACCCAAAATTCTCTAAAATAGAGCACCTATTGGGAATGCTCTAATAGGTTGCTACAGAAAGTAAACCGCGAGATAATTAATGAGCAGTAGCTAGAATCGCCTTCACGTGTGTGTATCACTCGAAAGAATTTTCCTTAAGAGGGATACACTAGTGAAAATTTAGGAACCTACCATGTTGCCAACTCTGATGTGCTTTGTTCTCTCGTGAAAACGGGGTTAGCAGGCTTGACAGCTAGGTGTTGTGCAACCTTGTTGTCACACTGTAGTAGAATGGGAAGTGGAATTTAAACTCTTAAGATCTTGAAGCAAGCTCTCTAACCATACTAGTTCAGTAGTGGTTGTAGACACGATTATGTACTCGGACTCTGTAGAGGACTTGTTCCAAGAAATTAAGGATGGGCCAACCATGGCATAGCAACCTGAGACTGATCTTGCAAAGAAAACACAAAAAGCCCAATCTGCATACATGAAAACAGACAATTGAAAAGCTTAAGAAAAAGAATAAAAAAAAGTTTATACTGATAGTGCCACACAAATATCTTAAAACATGAAGTGCAGCTTGATAATGAGGAAGTTTTGGTGCACTCATGAACTGAGAGGTATTGTACTAAATAGGAGAGGTCATGTCTAGTTAGATTGAGGAATAAAAGTCTTCCAACCAACCTTTTGTATTGCTCTTGATCCTGCATAGGCTCTCCTTCATCTAGTGATAATTTCATACCTCGAGGTAAGGCTGGTTTACACTCTATCATCCGAGTATATTTGAGAAGGTCTAAAAGATACTTTCTTTGAGGAAGCATCATTCCAGCATCTAACCAAGAGCCTTCAATTCCCAGAATATATCTAACCAAGCCAAGATGCTTGATAGTGAAATATTTGTGTAAAAGATCATTCGCCTATTTGATTACTTCAATAAGTCATCAACATAAACTAATGCAACAACATTTCCTTTAGGCACAAGCCGCACAACTTTGACGAATAGAGAATAATCATGAAAGGATTTAATAAATATTGTCAATTCAATGTTCCCTTGTATACCAACTTGTTTCAAGCCATATAAAGACCTTTATAGAAGACAAACCTAACCAAGCAATGCTTTATCATGCCCATCTAGAGGTTGCATATAAATTTCCTCATCTAAAAATCCATGGAGAAAGGCATTGTTGATATCCAACCGATGCATATGTCGTGATTTGATTGTGGCTAATACAATAATACACCCGACAGTTGTAACCTTGGGCACAGGACAAAAGGTATGTTCATAGTCCTTTTCTTTGATTTGAGTACACCCTTTTGACCCAATATTACTTTATATACCTTTTAATAGTTCCATCTGGTTTATGTTTGAGTTTGAAGACCCGCTTAGAGCCAATAACTTGCTTTCTAGGAGGCAAAAAAGTTAATATCCAAGTGCAATTTCTTTCTAGATCTTGAATTTTGTAATCCATTGCAGCTATCCATTTGAAATCTTTTTCAACTTGATTGTATATGTGAGGCTCATGAACTTGAACCAAGTTTTCAAACGGTGATACAAAAGAGGAATAGAATAGAGCCTAATCACCTAAAACTTTTGTAAGAAATGATTAAGACATAGGCTGAGAAAAAGAAATGTAGGACAAATAAAGTCATGTAGCCTTGCAGGTTGAATATGATTTCTTGAAGATCTTCTGGATGTTATTGCAACCAGAGGAATCATGACTGATTGAGGTGTAAAACAAGAAGAAGATTCATCTCCAGTATTAGAAACCATTTCTAGAGTAAAGAATGTGATCCAATAGACACCCCAAGTAGATTATACTGTGATTGACTTTGCTGAGGAGAAATAACTCCTGCCTGTTCTTAGTGCAGAAAACAGAGATAATATCAATTATTTAAAATTTCGTATTGAATGCATACATCGGGGTGCTTGACCCCCAAGGTAAAGCGCAAAGATTTTATCATAAAATGAATAGCATATTATATATGTATGTATATATACACGTAAAAATTAACTTGAACCCTAGAATGCTCCAAGCAGTAAGCGCTTCAACGCGCCCCCCTGTCCATCTCCCTCAGGCCAATCAGCCGCTCAACACCATCCGACGCGACCTCCGCTCTGCTCACCTGCAATCGTCGAAGGCTGATCCCTCCTTAACACCCACGAGCCCTGCCCCAGCTCCACTCCTGCCCCTCTTGTCGAATTGGAAAATCTCAATCTGCCCTAGTTTTGCTTCTGTCTCTCTAAACCTGCGAAGGTTCTCGTTGGGGAGGAAGCACCTCCTGATTCGTGCTCATTTGGGCGAGATCTGTCTTTGGAGTGGATGTATCAGCCTCTGTACGGGCATTTATTGTGGGATGGGATCGGCCGGTGGTGTCCGGACGATTGCGGTCGCCTCTCGTGTTGGCTTGGGTGGCTATTTCGGTCACCTTTCTCAGCCTCTTGCTTGCTTCAGTCTCTTCGGCATCTAATCCGCTCTGTAAGTCCCCTCTCTCCTCCTAATCCTCACTCGAGTACCCTCTATGCCTACAAGCACTTCGGTTATTAAAGGCCTAAACAAGGCATTAGAGTTCACCGCTCCTTAACCCTACCTTCTGATTTTAAAATCCTTTTCGCAAAATTATGTAATTTCTACTCGTTCTGGCTTCTATTGTCATTGGCGTCTAAGTCTTTCCTGGATGATCTGTCTGAAACACATGCTGAGCCCTCTCAATCATCAACCCCGATCACTGTTACTCCGGCTCGTTTCATGTTCTGGCTTGTTAAGCCTATTGGTTTTCTCAACTATGTTTTATATAATATGTTTCTTCGACTTTATAAGTTTCTGGGTTTATGCCTTGCTTTTACCATTTACTGGCTGTTGGTTGTTTTCTTGCTTTGGTTGGAGGTGTTCTTGTTTTCCGGCACTTCGTCTCTGGTCACTGCTCTTCCGAACCTGGCCTTGTCTGATGCTCCTTTGTTTTTCGTTTGCGCTGCTAAGTCTGTTAAGTTTTTACCCGTTGTTTTCATCTCAAGTGTTCACTGGTTTCATAAGATGTTGAATGTCTTCCATTATTTTAGATTACCATCCTCTGCTGTCATCCACTTGGTTTGGGGGATGCCCTTGCTGTTTGTTTCTGCTTGCAGGTGGAGCTGCTGCTCGGATTACTCCGTTGGTGGCCTGTGTCATGCTTGTGGGTGTCTCTGGGAGGTGCGGTTTGCCTCTTCTGGCCACTCGCAGCTGCGGGCTTCGAGACGATCTTGTTTCTTAGCGCTGTCATGTACGATTTGCTACCAGCTAACTTGTATGGTGATTTGGAGTGTTTATGTGTATCTTAACGTTTGGTCTCAATTACAATTCCCCTCCAAGTGGGGTTTGTTTGATCCTTGTTACTTTTGTTATGGAGCTATTATAAAAGCTCATGAGGTTCACTACCTATTGTCCTTACCGGACCCTCTCATTCTTCACAAGTGTTCGAAATCCTTTGATTTCACCAAACTATCTATGTGGGTCTTACCAGACTGAACCACTCTTCCTCAGAGTTTCTTACTAATACAAGCGAGCCTTCTATTTCATCAATGGCCACTTCATTTTACAATTGCATTCTTACACAAGCTTAACTTTATTCGGATTTTGTCTTTCAAAATTCGTTTACTACAGTCGGATAATGACCGGTCTAGATTAGTACAAACAGATCGCCAAAAAAGGTTTTTATGAATATAAGTTCTTGGAATTCCCGAGGTATCCGGAGCCGTAACTTCTGGACAAACGTAGATATTTTCTATCAAAATAATAATATCAACGTTCTGGCGCTCCTAGACACAAAAACTAACAAAGTTCCTAGCGAAAGCATTATACGTAAATGCGGATTCACAAATGTTGCTTTCGATCCTGCAATAGGATTTTCTAGGGGTATCTGCTTGCTTTGGAAAGATATCCCGTCCTCCCAGGGTTCTATCGAATTAATCTTGGTTCAACACCGATTCATTCATTTCAATTACTCAGACTATGTCACAAAACGGTGCTTTGCTTTCATAGTGGCCGGTCTATGCCCCACCGGACGATCGGCGAAAAACAGTTTTCTGGGAAGCTATCTCTCTTTATATACATACACTCCTTATTCCCTTCTGTATTATGGGGGATTTAAACGAAATTGCTACTCCGACAGATAAACTTGGCGGAGCCTATCCTTCGCCTGCACGTTTCACGCGTTTAAATGATTTAAAGAATAACTTCTCCCTTCTCGAAGTACCATCGTATGGTGGTTAGTTTACCTGGCAACGGAAGTCGAACGATGTTGTTATATGTCTCGAAAAGCTTGATCGTCTACTAATCCACACGGACATGTTAACCATTTTTGACTCGCTTCGTACACAGATTCATCCATTTACAAGATCTGATTATGCACCGATCTCTACCGACTTTCGTCATAACATTCAGCCAAAGAACAGACCGTTGAAATTCGAGATGGCCTGGGCCTCCAGAGCTGATTACAGAAACTTGGTTTCGCAAGCCTGACGTGCGGACCCCCAAGGTTCCTTTATGTTCAAACTGGTTCAGAAGGCAAAAATGCTTAAAAAACTTTCCAAAACTTGGCACAAGAGTACTGTTCGCAACATTCACAACCAAATTCAAGTCACGGACCAGAAGCTGCTACATTTACAGACTTCGCTTATTAGCAATTACAATAACAAAGATATTCAAATACTTAAACAATTACTTAATAAGAGAGAACGAATGCTAGACTTTCACCGCCGCTACTGGAGCCAGAGGGCGAAAGTAAAGCATGCGAAACTAAATGACTCAAATACCAGTTATTTCCATAAGATTGCAACTGCCAAACGAGGCAGGAAACTGATCAAGTCTATTCTACTTTTAAACGGGGAGTCTACGACTGATTTCCATACAATCCAACAAGAATTTGTTCGAGATTTCAAATCTCGCTTCAGAGCCTCTACGACCAATGGTCCTAATATATCAGCAGACTTAGCGGTCATCCCGTCCTTAGTATCACAAGCGGATAATGCCATGCTCTCAGCTCCTGTCACCAACAACGAAATAAAAGCAGCAGTCTTTTCAATAAGCCCAGACAAGGCACCTGGGCCGGATGGATTTCCAGCTGGTTTCTACCAAAAGTTCTGGCCTACGATCGACCCTTCTGTAATTAAAGCAGTCAAGGCTTTCTTCTCCAGTGGCAGGCTATTGCGTCAGATTAACCATACGTTCATTACTCTACTACCAAAATCTGATGATCTGACTGCGGTTAAACACTACAGACCCATCAGTTTATGTTCTACAATTTATAAAATCATAGCAAAAGTTATTTCTGCAAGATTAACCAAAATATTTGACAAGCTAATACACCCTCTACAGGGAGCCTTTACTAAAGGGAGATCAATCCAGGATAATATCCTCATTGCTCATGAAGCTTTGCACTCGTTTCGGCTAAAGAAAGGCAAACCGGGTATGGTTGCTCTCAAGTTAGATTTGGAGAAGGCATACGACCGGATCGAATGGCCTTTTCTGTTCCAAGTACTATCAAAATTTGGGTTTGACGACCTCTTTATCAGCCGAATAAAGGAATGTGTTTCAACAGTTTCCTACTCGGTCCTCGTCAATGACGAACCGACCACAGTAATTGAACCGACTAGAGGTTTAAGACAAGGAGACCCGCTATCCCCTTTTCTATTCATTTTAGCTTCTGAGGTGCTAGCACGCACTTTACACCATCAAGGTTTGGCTAAGAAGGATTTGGGTATCACTTTCGGTCGGCCGAGTATCAAAATTTCGTTCCTTGCTTTTGCAGATGATATCCTTATCTTCTGTAAAGCATCACATTCAGCCTGTACTACTGTGCTTTCCATTTTAGACAGATACTGTCTCATTTCAGGACAAAATGTCAATCTTCACAAGTCAAGCTTCCAAGCCTCGCCTAACACGACTCCAACAGCCATTACGGCTACAACTGCTGTGCTTGGCATTCCACAAGCAAATAATTTTGACAAATATTTAGGCTGACCGGTTGTAAATGGTAAGACCAATAGGGACACATTCGCTGACGTGGTAATTAAGACAAAAAGTCAATTAACCAAATGGAAAGCTTCGAACCTTTCTGCTGAAGGGCGTCAGGTACTTATCAAAGAAAATCTCAGTGCCAAACCGATTTTTCTTATGCAAGCATTTTTACTTCCTTCGCATATTCTTCATGATCTAGAAAAAGTATATAGACAATTCTTTTGGAATAAAACCTCCAAAGCGCCTCCTCTTATCAGCTGGGACAAAATTTGCTCAGACACAATGAAAGGTGGGCTGGGAATCCATAAAGCGGAATCTATGAACATTGCGCTTCAGATGAAACTGCTTTGGAAAATCATATCTATACCAGACAACATCTGGGTCCGTGTAGTATCACAAAAATATCTTAAAGGGCACGATCTATTCAGTTACAGTAAAAAGGGGCAATCCTCTTGGCAGTGGTCTTGGCTTATGTCTATCAAACCTCAGTTTCTAACTGCTCTTCAGTGGAATGTCAGAAACGGTGAAACAATAGACTTTTGGAGCCACAACTAGGCCTTTCTAAAACCGTTGGATTCCAAAAATATCAGTCCGATTCCTGAATCACTCAAAGGGGTTAGGGTTGCTCACTTCATCAACAATGAACGTCAGTGGAATAGGCCTTTACTAAACGCCTCTTTAACAAATATTTTAACAAGGGAAGACATGGACCATATCATGGGGATAATTTTGCCTAACAATCCGATCACGGATCGTCTGTATTGGGGCCCTAGCAAGAATGGATGGTTTTTAACCGGTTCTGCTAACTCCTTTCTATCAGAACATGTTGGGATGATAGATTTCGATTGCGGTTGGATTTGGAATCTCGACGTGCCCCCTAAAGTTCGGCACTTTCTATGGAAAATCTCTCGCGATGGTCTTCTGACTAAACTACGACTGCAAAAGTCGCAGGTGGCAGTGCCTTCGGGTTGTGCTTACCGTGGTAACACTAACGAATCGGTACATCACCTTTTTCTTCACTGTCCCATGGCTAATGAACTTCTTCAAGCTTTACGGATTCGTCTTCCAAGGCATATAGTTGTAAACATTGGTATGGGTTAGGTGCTTCCACTTAATGAGATCAAACGAGCAATCGGAAACACTAAGTTTGCTGATCTAGCCTCAGCTTGGTGGGCATTGTGGTTCTTTAGAAACCAAATCATTTTCAACCACACGAACAAGGTAACTATTAACGAAATCCTTCTGTTCCACAGTACTAGTACCCATTGTTGGAAACAATCTAAGGTTCTGGAGGACTATCCTACTTGTACGTTTCCCTCTGCTCATCGTGCTGCTGGCAGTATAAACCACTCGGACCATAGGGCTGGTGTTATTCCAACCAGGTCTCACCATCGTTCTGGGAAGTGGGATAAACCACCTATAAATTGCTATAAGCTTAATTTTGATGGATCAGTTATCCCGGGTGGTTCAGCATCATACGGTTACGTCATCCATGACTCGGCTGGTGAGGTTGTTGCTCTTGGCCGGTCCACTTGTACAAACATCTCAGTGGTTTATGCCGAAAACCTTGGTCTCAAAATGGGTATTCTGCGTGCTAAGTCGTTAAAGATTTCAAACCTTCTGATCGAAGGGGACAACTTACTGGTTATAAAGGCTCTACTGGGGGATTGGAAATGCCCCTGGACAATCGAGATGCTACAAGCGGATATTTTGTCAGATATTTCGTCCTTTACTTATGTTGCTATTCGTCATATTTTCAAGGAATCTAATGCTGTGGCCGACTATCTTGCTCGTAGTGCCCAAGCATCCCCTGCCAACGTCAGCTGTGAGTATGATCTAGAACTGCATGTTCTCGTCCGGAAGTATGCGCTAAGAAGGGCCTCTGCTGTGGCCGACCCGACCTAATCTTTATCCAGCATAAAAAAAATATACACGTAATTGAATAGTGATATGGAAATAATATTGAAAATTTGAAAACAGTATCACCTTATGTTCTCAATTTGGCTTTTGGGCCATTATAGGTTTCTAGTTGTTGAGGGACTTCTTTGTAACGGCCCGGGATTATAATTCATGGGTTACGTTTCGAGGGATGAAAACCCTCGTTGGGATCGTGCGCCCCGAGTATAGGTTGAAGGTTTGAAAGCCTACTCTAATGTTTCCAAAGTGGGATTTCATACCCAAATTCGAAACGTATCGTTGAAATCCCCGGGGAAGTCCCCTGTACCTATCGTAAGTCTATGCGTGGAAAACCAGTAGTCATGCAAATAGTGAAATCAAGTATAATACAATAGGGTGCCACGACAGAGCCGGGTCAAAACGGAGTCTAAAAGTATAAATCCAAAACCATGGTCAGAGTTTGGTGAAGTAGATAACTCCAGCGCTCGCTCTCCGTCGAACAAAATGACCCGCGCAATATGCAAACAGCACCAATGGGATGAACATAAATAATGCCTAAAAATGGTAATGGTGAGCGGGATCAGAATGATTCCCACCTGCTGCATCCCGGCTCTAAGCACACATATACGCTATACCTTATAAATATGCTTCTAGATGCAAGGCATAATATTAACACACTAGCATGTCCCTAGATCAAGTGCTTATTAATAGATAGGGCCCCAGCAAAGAATACCAAATGGTATGTCCCTCTCCTACCTCCACCCCCTTCCGATAGGGCGGAGACTGGCCAGTTCATGAATGCATTCCTTTATCATCGGGCGGTCCGCAGACCCAACCTGTATCCACAATAAATAAAGCCCACATGCAGCTCATAATATAAGTAAAGGAAGTTCCATGACTCGATCGACTCAGGACGGAACCCGATGGACTGGGCCATCTTATGACCCTAGCAAAGACTCTAATTACTTCACAGATAACGGCCGTTCTGTTTACATACGCATAAAGAAATAGAATGCTCAACGGTCAATGCAACCTAGCATGATACTACATGGCATGCTGATCATGAATGCAAGCACCTAGTATATCATGCACATAAAGCAGGGAATATCTCTCTATCAATCTGAGTAAGCTCCGAAGAGACTTACCTAGTAAGCAGAACAACAAAATATAATCCCAGCTAGTAACACGAGCAGTCAGACGATATCGCCTAAATTCATATCAGAACATTCATATAAGTCTACATCTAACCACTCAATCATACAAGCATATATCATTTAATAGAATCAACCGCATCATAATCATCATTCCATCTACTCAATCAGTCATCATTTCACCACATTCCATAAGACTATATCCTTCTCATCATTTCATTCAACCACTTCCATATATCCGCAATAATACTCATATATTCGCATGATCGTATATCTTAAAAGTTCATCATGATAATTATCTCTTATTATATATATATATATATATATATATATATATCATCAAAGTCTGATATTTAATCTCGTCTAATAATCACCACAATATCATGCTATTAGTCAATTCAATCATACCGTTAATCAAACGATCAAATTATCATGCTAGTTATTCACCGAACAAGTAGAATTTTCCGGTTAGTTCCCAACCCGTTTCAAAATCCAAGTTTGTTCTTATCGGATCATAAGCCAAGTTATAGGTATACTTCATATCTGTATTTTACATGCTCTAAGGTTCGGTTATGCCATCATATATTTAACCATATTTGTAGCATTCCCTTAACCAGGTTTTTAATCGAGTCATTATAAACATTGTTTACTAAAATGATCATAACTCTTGATCCAACCATTGGATCGTCCTCATTTTTGGAGGGCAATTAGATAACTGATAGAGCATGATTAGATATGCATATTAGGATTCATTTAGCATAGTTTGGTTGTAAATAGTGCATATTTTAGTTACAATTACATGTTTACCAGTGGTATTGGAAGAGTCGGAATCTATGCAATTTTATGGTTAATTTCAGGTAGATGTGGATCCGACGAGGAATGAGGAGCCTCTTGGATGAAGGAAGATTCAAGTTGAAGAAGAAAAGTGAAGAGCACGGAAGCGAAGTCGAATTTTGAGAGCCTAAGTGAAGAACAAGTCAGTAGAAGTTGTCGCTAGACAAGCTGAAATTGTAATGCACTTTCTGGAGGCCTCGGTGGTCGGAATGCCTATTATAAGCATGCGTTGGAAAGCTCTTTCTAAGATCTACAACTTCTGTGCTGACATCGAGACCAAATTCGAAGAGGAAAAATCGTTGTGAACAGAATGGCCGCCCCGCGGCCGAGCTAGCCGCCCCGCGGCCCGAAGACTTGCCGAAGGATTTCGCTGATCGCCTGGCCGCCCTGTCGCTTGAGGTAGCCGCCCCGCGGCCTCAGCAGAACCGCCGATTCAGTTTTAGACTTTAATTAGGGTTTCTTTAGAATTATTTTGGCCGACTTTCTTAGGCTTATTTAAAGACTAATAGGGTTATTTTCTTAGGTATTGAACTAATAACCTTATGCACTTTTGAGAATTATTGAGAGCACGTAGAGCATGAGCAACTAAACTCTCGAAGGTTTCGCCTACAGTTTGGATCTTTGATTGTTGAATTGTGAGTTTCTTAATCTAGTTCTTATTCCTATTCGAATGTTTTGACTTCTTTGCGCTTAATTCCTTGAATGTGTTTTATTCTCTCTGGCCTGATCAACTAGTTAGAGTAGATTCATTCAATTTCTAGGGTTTTGTAGATTCCTCGTAGCGAACCTTAACCCAAGTGGCAATCATATCCCTTTAGGACTCGTGGGACTAATTGGATGTGTAGGAAGTTGAATATATGTTAAATATTGACTCGTAGCTTGATATTGCATATACCTTGGTTAATTCATAGTCTTAATGCTATCTCTAGGTTAAATCTTAACCGTGTTAGGGTTATTTAGAGATAAGGATTGCTAGGACTCGTAGGATTAGTAATTTACCTAAGATCTGGACAAGGACATTGATAGGAAAAGAAAAGAACTAGAGGCTGAAACAAGGATCAAATTCATCAATTGAAGTGACAAATTGTAGGTGAACCTAATTCTCTCCATTGCATCTTACAACCCACTTCAGTTTGTTTGTTTCTTTCTGCTTTGACAAAAGGCGGATATTTCCATCACCAAACTCTCTTTTGTTGTTAATTGCGATTAAATTGATACTTGAAGTTAATAGATTTCCCTGTGGATCGACCTCTTTCTTACCAACTATACTAGTTGTAGGTTTGAGTATTTCTTTGGCAGGAACAACGACAGGTTTTCCTCTTGTCAAATTTTGCGCCGTTGCCGGGGAATTCTTGAAATTTCTTGTTTTTTTTTTATCGCTAACCTTTGTATATATTTACATCTAACCCCGTCGTGGATCTATCTTATGGTTCGCGACACTTAATTGCTAATATTTCAAGATGTTGAAGTTATGGCAGTTTCAGGGAGAGTATTTTCACCATTACCTCACGAGATTGCAAAATTTAGTGGACATCCGTTATTCACGGGGTTTCGAAGATAGTTTGCGAAATATGGTGCTTTGCGTTATTCAGGGCATGACTCCTGAGACACGAGAACTTGCCAAGTCCATAAACAACGGAAGCTTTGCTGGTTTAGGAGTTTCGGGACTATGGGATCTTTTCTGCTACATGGGTGACCAATCGGCGGATGAAGAATCCTACACTTCGATGTTTCAACCAATGGAGTACTCCGACCCGTCCATGGAGGATTCAATCAGTGTCTTGATGGAGCAAATGGGGCAATTACGTGAGATGAATAATCGAAATGAGGAAGCAATTATACAACTCACTCAAACATTGAATGAGTTGGTAGTTGAGCGATGTTCTACTCCTCAAATTGATGAAAGCCAAGATGCAAGCAACGATGTATTCTCCGATAATGGAGAAGAGCATCTAGTGGTTATCGACACGAAATCTCAGGAGACGTCCCTAGAGATTGAGTATGTTTCGATGCTCCCTCCATTCGTAGATATCATCCCCAACTCGCCTATCAAGGAGCCAAGTCCGGAACCGATTTCTGTGGTTCCCGAACAAGAAACTAGTACTTTTTGCAAATTGGAAGATTTTGGTGAATATGTCGATCCATGGAGCCACTACTTCAACAAACCACCAGCGGAACTGTGTTGGTGGTCCTACATACCCTTGAGGGAGAATCAAGCTCGAATGAATAGTAAGCTGGTAACGGTTCTCATTGCTATATTTTTAATTACCAATTGTTTCATCTTTAGTGTGCATTCGAATATCGGTTGGGCACGACAATTTGATTTGCTCTTGAGGGCGCTGACAATGTCCGCTTGAGTCTTGAATGAGTGGATGAATAAACTGTCGAGCCAACGACAGTAAACAAAGGCGCTACTTGGGAGGCAACCCAAGGTAAGTATTCTATTTTCCTCTATGTCTTTTGTTTTATTAGATTAATTTTTGGTTCTATTCGGTTCTGGGGAGCTAACATTGCAGGGAGAAAAGGCGTTTAAGAGAAAGCACAGGCCGCGGGGCGGCCTGGAATGCCGCCCCGCGGCCTAGCATGGCTGCCCTGCGGCCTCTGACGGGACTGACGAGTTTCCCCTTCAATTCTCACCTTACCCACCACCACCGCAGTAACATGTTAGTTTTTTTTCTTTTTTTTCCTTCATATTTTTATCTTTTGTTTTCTTTTATGTCATTGAGGACAATGTCTGATTTAAGTGTGGGGGGAGAATTGCATGGCATAATAGGATTAGGATTGCATGTTTATTTTTAGTTGCACTTGCATAGTTGTTTTTAGTTTAGATTGCATGCATATCAACATGTTATTAAAAAAACCAAAAAATTAAAAAAATATTTATATTTATGTAATTATATTTATGCATTAGCTAGAATTAGGTCTTATTTTCCCATATGGATGTCACTTGTCCTCTAATTTATTTATTGAGAATTATGCCCCATGATGTGCTTGGATTGTTGAAAACCTTTGATATCTGATTTCCACACTATTTGGTGAGCATAATTGGTTAATGATTGAGCACATAAGATATTTGATTTTGGGTGATCTTGAAGTTCTAGACATGATCTGGTGAGCTATTTTGGCCTATATTTGGACAAAATATATTATGTCCTCTTGCTTGTTGAGTGTACTCTCTTTAATTGCTTCCTCTTTGGCTTGCATTTAGATATCTTATTCAAGGCTGCATATTATGATTTCTGCACATGACTTAAAGATGATTGAGGCACCTTTATTAGCCCTATTTGACTCTATTCCCACCTTGCATATTATTCTCTGCTTGAAGCCAATATTAAGCCTAACTGCCTTTTCTTTTGAGCTCCACAAGATTTTTCCATAGCCAATTATAGCCTGACCCATCCGGGAATTAGGAATAGTTGGTGAATATTCATATTGTGGATGGTGGTTTGAGTGATGGATTGTATGTTTGGAGTATCTTTATGAGATGTTTGATTCTTGCTAGTAGTTTACACATTACTTGGGACCTAAGGAGGATAAAATTCACTTAGGGGTAAAAGTCAAGGAAAATCATTTGATATAGCATGAAGAAGAGCATATGAAAAAAAAGAAAAAAAAAGAAAGAAAAAAAAAGAGAATAAGAGAATGAGTTGAGTATGGTTTGTGAAGTTTGATGCTTGAGATTGGAGTTGTATACATTGTAGAGTTATGGTATGATCTTGTGAGTGGTATTGTAATTTGGTTGCATCCTTAGTTCCCGGATTATGAGCACCACATGGCCTAAATTGTTCCATACCTTATGTTTTTTACCTTGGCCCCATTACAACCCAATTGAAAGACCTCATGATTTTTGTTGTGTGTAGAGTCACCAGCGGTGGAGAGCTAGAACACTGGTGCAAGATTATTGTAGCTAAGTTTTTAAAGATTGAGTTTTGAGCGTAAACATTTAACCCTAAACACTTGAGCGAGAGTGAAACACATATTCCTTGTGAGGTCTAGAATGGATATGGTTGCCTGATTTCATTGATTATTGCAATTATGTGCTATGATGTTGTTAATCTATTGTGTTTGCCAGTTTTCATGCACTTAAAGAATATTGGGGTTGATACATGAATTGCTATTCTGTGGGGCTGCAGAGTTGATTTTTCTATTTCTTGAGGACAAGCAAAGGTTCAAGTGTGGGGGAATTTGATAGAGCATGATTAGATATGCATATTAGGATTCATTTAGCATAGTTTGGTTGTAAATAGTGCATATTTTAGTTACAATTACATGTTTACCAGTGGTATTGGAACAGTCGGAATCTATGCAATTTTATGGTTAATTTCGGGTAGATGTGGATCCGACGAGGAATGAGGAGCCTCTTGGATGAAGGAAGATTCAAGTTGAAGAAGAAAAATGAAGAGCACGGAAGCGAAGTCGAATTTTGAGAGCCTAAGTGAAGAACAAGTCAGTAGAAGTTGTCGCCAGACAAGCTGAACTTGTAATGCACTTTCTGGAGGCCTCGGTGGTCGGAATGCCTATTATAAGCATGCGTTGGAAAGCTCTTTCTAAGATCTACAACTTCTGTGCTGACATCGAGACCAAATTCGAAGAGGAAAAATCGCTGTGAATAGAATGGCCGCCCCGTGGCCGAGCTAGCCGCCCCGCGGCCCGAAGACTTGCCGAAGGATTTCGCTGATCACCTGGCCGCCCCGTCGCTTGAGGTAGCCGCCCCGCGGCCTCAGCAGAACCATCGATTCAGTTTTAGACTTTAATTAGGGTTTCTTTAGAATTATTTTGGCCGACTTTCTTAGGCTTATTTAAAGACTAATAGGGTTATTTTCTTAGGTATTGAACTAATAACCTTATGCACTTTTGAGAATTATTGAGAGCACGTAGAGCATGAGCAACTAAACTCTCGAAGGTTTCGCCTACAGTTTGGATCTTTGATTGTTGAATTGTGAGTTTCTTAATCTAGTTCTTATTCCTATTCGAATGTTTTGACTTCTTTGCGCTTAATTCCTTGAATGTGTTTTATTCTCTCTGGCCTGATCAACTAGTTAGAGTAGATTCATTCAATTGCTAGGGTTTTGTAGATTCCTCGTAGCGAACCTTAACCCAAGTGGCAATCATATCCCTTTAGGACTCGTGGGACTAATTGGATGTGTAGGAAGTTGAATATATGTTAAATATTGACTCGTAGCTTGATATTGCATATACCTTGGTTAATTCATAGTCTTAATGCTATCTCTAGGTTAAATCTTAACCGTGTTAGGGTTATTTAGAGATAAGGATTGCTAGGACTCGTAGGACTAGTAATTTACCTAAGATCTGGACAAGGACATTGATAGGAAAAGAAAAGAACTAGAGGCTGAAACAAGGATCAAATTCATCAATTGAAGTGACAAATTGTAGGTGAACCTAATTCTCTCCATTGCATCTTACAACCCACTTCAGTTTGTTTGTTTCTTTCCGCTTTGACAAAAGGCGGATATTTCCATCATCAAACTCTCTTTTGTTGTTAACTGCGATTAAATTGATACTTGAAGTTAATAGATTTCCCTGTGGATCGACCTCTTTCTTACCAACTATACTAGTTGTAGGTTTGAGTATTTCTTTGGCAGGAACAACGACAGGTTTTCCTCTTGTCAATAACATCTCCATGAAAAATCCAAGCAGGGGACCGAGAGTTATAGGTAAAACAATATTCGATAATTTAAATGCTGAGATTAAGGTATTCGGTTTTGTGTCTTTTACACGTTTTGCTAGCTAAAACCGATTTAAACACATTATAGAATCCACTATCCTAAGACTTTTCACATCAACTCAAGCTATCCTAGAGAGAGGAAGGTGGAAGAGAGATTACCTAGGCAAATGGAACACAAATGGCTCGAAAATTCTCACTTCGGGGACCTTGGGGACACCTCCAAACACCTTGCAATATATTTTCCAAAACCCCAAGCAAAAGGGTCAGGACTTTGTTTAGAAATGAAGCAAAGAAGTCATATAAAAGGTTTAAACTCATTTTTGGAAGGAAATAATGGAGCTTACCAAGAAAACAACGCAAAACCTCAAGATCCTTCAAAAGACAGTTTCTGCAGCCTCAATGATGGACGATTTTGGATGGGAAAAAAGCTTGGATTTTGGATTATAATGTATGGTTGGAAAGGTGGTTTCAATACGGTTCTAAGGCCACCGAGTTTGCTCAATTCGGAGTAGTATTGAGGGAGATATGGCTTTTCTTGTGCAAGGTCACCAAAATGGACCTAAAATGGTGAAGGCTTCTTCTCTCTTTGGTTTTCTCTCAAAGTGACGGTGGGGCTCTTTGTGAATGAGTTCTAAACTGAGATTGGGTCAGTTATAAAGGAGAGAAAGGAGTGGTTCATGTGTTAAAGATGGGGAGTGATTAAATGGAAGGGATGGGAGTGGTTGGACACCTATCATCACAAGCAAGCCACAAGTCAAGTCAAGTCAAGTCAAGGAGTGGGTGGTGATCAATATTGGTCAAGTTAAGTATGGACGACTGGCCTTGTAAATCAAAGACGTAAATCCCGAGCCCGAGATGCGTTAAAATCCGTTAAGTTCATAAAAGCCGAGAAAAGGTGGCTCGGGAATGTGTTTCTATCATTAAATCAATGTAAAGCCGTGCATAAAAATTTTAAATTTTCCGAGTTTTCATAATCATAAGGGAGGATAATATTCGGATTATCCTAAGGATATTTTATAAATATTGATTAAATTCCGGTTTTTACATCATCCACCTCTAAAAACAAGTCTCGTCCCCGAGACTAAAATAAATTTGAAAACGGGGATGAAGTTTGAAATTTTTGAATCCAAGGATCATGCCCTTTATCCTGTCAGTACATCACAAGTGCCCCCATGAGGCCCTCACAGTATCATTGTCATGATCATAATATTCCCAATTGATCGTAGTAAGAATGTGATATGTGCACCTACCACATCCATACCCCGACTTCTCAGTCATATCATAACTTGAAAACATCACAACGTCCACTAGGTCTTAGCAAGCAATCTACGAGTGCCCCCGTAAAATACTTGTATCCATTTTGTGGGGTGTTCTAATGAAAGACTCGGGTTGTAAAAACTTACCTCAAAATCTAAGTTCCTTTTTAAGTCACCATTCAAAATTCTTTAAATTTCGACGTTAACAAGACATTCCTAACTTCCCAATCATCCTACCATCCACCTCTGAGAGCTAAACTCATATTCTCTTCCTAAGTTTCAAGTCAGAATCAGATTCTATCAATTCAGTTTCTATCATTATAACAATTCCAATTCAAGGCATCGTATAACATAGCAATCATGAAGCGCGTTCAAAAGCATGGCAAAGTCACATCGAAGATATTCGTACACCAGAACACATCTACTACAACGTCACACATATTAGGAGTCATCGCTTCATACTTGTGCTAACTATCAAGAATCATCATGTCAGAGTCATACAAGCACCGCCGCACACCAACATTCCATCAAGCTCAAGAAATATCTATGTTAGTACTAAAACCTCACTATTATCTATGACAATACATCAGAGAGTCAACATCATTTCTAGCATATAATTAGCACAACATTCGACCCCAAGTAACGCATAACCATAAGCCACATCCTCAAGAAAACCTGTCTATAACTACCAACCATAACAAGACATGACACTACTCATCATCTTTCGTATCAAGATTAACCTCACCTAGGTCTACCAACTCAAATACGATACTAGTTCTAACTACCCTTGTATTCTGCTTAGCATACAATATCTCTAGCCTCATAACCATCCGCAATTCAAGGCCTACTTCCCAAATCAATTCCTAGGTATCCCAACTCTTATGTCGTCAAGCCATCTAAGGATCGGTCTAATTCAATATCCAAATCTTAAGTCCTACCCTCCCACTCAACCATCTAAAACCCACATCCTGTAGTTCCCAATTGCCCAATTTTCCTATTCCACCAAGCTCAACATCTCGACCATCTACAAAGACTCCCTATCAAACACATCCTCGTCCTAGGGGTTTCCTACCAGTCCCATCACTACCCTTAAAGAGAAATCCCAAGTCACCTCAATACGCGAATCTTATTTCACTAGCTCAACTTAAGTCCTCAACTAAACCTCTATATCCTCGACATCTCCAACAAAGGCTTACCTCCTAAGCCACTCTCGTACCTCAAGCACCTTACCTCGCTAGAATCTACTCAACCGCCTGCTCTCGACAAACACTATCGCAGAAAACCATCTAGTGCTAACTCCCAACCACGAATCACCAAGTTCATCATCACCCGTGTCTATCCCAGGTAACCCACAACACATTCACCCTATCTAGCTCCTCAAGACCCAATCGATCCGAACCATAGCAATTCATTTCCCAAAAATATCATGATAATTCACTTGCCACCAGCCTAAATTCCCCATTCCAGACCTCATGAAACCTTAACCCATCGCGACTCCTCAAGCCGTCCTACTCTAGTTCCTCATCTCCTCAAATTCCTAATTTTCTCCAAGATATCATTTCTTACCAACATTGTAACTTTACCAAGCCTTCCATAATTCTCTAACCTATAGAATTTCCAACAACCGCTACCTGGACTAGCTCCCACATTTCTGTATCTTCCCAAATTGCCCCAGATCACGCCTCCTCGAACCTCAACATCTTACCGCCTCAAGCCCTCTTTTACCGATTATCATTTCCACAAAATCTCTATATCATCCTCACTCGAATTTCCCAAGTACCGTAATTTCCCCAACCTTCTAAAACTCAACTTCCCCTAGTGTTCCCAATACCTTCCGCTTTACCTAGTTCTCAAATCCATATTCAGCATTACCCTATATCGAACCTCAAGCAAACAGTCCTACTAGCAACCTCCACGACGTTCTCGCCTAGCTACTAGCCTTTCCTCAAATGTTCATCTTACATCCTCAATTACATCAATAGACACAGTAATCTCCACACATCAATCTCGATTCCTTCCCTATGTTAAAATC
The DNA here is from genome assembly GCA_963922045.1 of Persicaria maculosa. Taxonomy (NCBI): domain Eukaryota; kingdom Viridiplantae; phylum Streptophyta; class Magnoliopsida; order Caryophyllales; family Polygonaceae; genus Persicaria; species Persicaria maculosa. The sequence continues at coordinate 35,068,295 of OY998269.1, read as the reverse complement.
CTCCAGCAACGCATCTAAAAATCCTCCACATACGATCTCGCCAAGCATTCCCAATCTTACCTAAACGACCACCAATTACACATCTCACCTACAGTCCAGATATCGCACGAACAACCTAATCCCCAAGATCTATGATTTCCCAAGCAACCCTATACTACTCATCCTTAGCAATTCCTCAATCTTATCCTTTACCAAAATCGCTCCCAATCAACCTAGTCCCAAACTCTACGATTTCTCAAACATTCCTTAGTCGATCACCCTCAATGCAACCCACAACCCGCTCCAAGACTACCTAGACACTACCCTTAGCGCACTAACCCGTCTAACAATACTCCCCCTTACAAGGACTCCTCGATCAACTCCTAGCCTATATATCCACCTTTAGAACTATCCTAACTACCTATATCCACACCCACTCTTAAGATCATCCTAATGAACTAGCCTAGCCAACAACTAACTACCCTCCTATGCTGCCCGCCTATACTACCTCCACACTTAAGGCCTATCCGGAAGCTCAACTATACCCACTGACAACTATCTCTGACAAGTCCCAACTCACTCGACTCTTCCCAAGCTAACGCATCCTTCCTGCAATCCATCTCACACAACCAATGACCAAATCTGAGGACTTCAATCTACCTGCCGCTTTTCGACCTAACTTATCAAGGAATCTCACGACTCACGCACTAGAAGAAAACACCACCACACCTATACCCCATAGCCTACTTACCAACAAGTCAATATTTCAAAGCATCAAGGTACATTATCACAGGCACAAGTTAGCCAGACAATCATTCACTATCAACTCAGCATATTAGGCATTAACACATCGAATTAAGTCAGGTCTAGGCTCATCGTACTACGCCAATTCCAATTGGTATAGAAGAATCCACGATCCGAATGAAGAACACCCTTCCTTGAGCCATCTAGGAGGATCCTATTCATGACTACCATCTTTGAAGCATGTTCGCCCTTTTTGCCATCGGTGATGTCATTCCTGGATTCTAAGGGTCTTAAGACCCATCACACTTCCGTTGCGCCGCTCCAGTGCCAATTGACCGTTTGTTCTTTCTTCCATGTCGACGCTCATCAAGGGATCGCAATGGTTAGAAGTTATGGAGATAGGGGAGAGATGGGAGCAGACAACACGACTTACCTACGGATTCAGACACGGACCAAGACTAAAGACGACGAGACCAAAGATAGGATCCCAACCCGAGAGTTACAACGATGCTCTTAGGGTATTCCATGAAGTTATAATTGCGGCACGTAAACACATAATAATCACGAATATCATCACATAATTCCACACTAACATGCACCTATCTCGAGGAGTACCGATCTATGCATTCCTAACATACTTACATCATTAACTTTACACGTACGCAGAACAAGCTAGCAGTCTTTGATTTCATTCACCAATCATGCTTGACAGACTAAGAACATGTGTGCACAAACTGACATGGGACATGTGGCAGAAGTTGTACTAGTCCTAGCAACATCAAAGGACATCATGTTCATGACTTATGACTCAGTTCGATACACATAAGCAGGTCGAAATATCATGGGGTCAAGGCAAGCACGCTAAGAGGTACCTATCGCATCATATACATCCATATTCATATAGTAAGACAGAGATGACACATATTCATACGAGGGCCTATAAATGGGGAGACATATTTTCTACATGATACTAGAATTGCTTATTAAACAGGTATATAGTCAACAAGATCGAATTAATTCAGCACGCTAGGACAATCATCTCATACATTAAACACACCACGAGGGTTGACTACACTACCATGGACCTAATTCATGAGAAGACAATAATCATGGAAGTTCCCTACATGTGGCACATACATCTCCTTATAGGAGTAACCATGCAAGTTATCAGGCAAGTCATGTTGAAATACGTCGATGTACTATGTCATGAAATCATAAGAATGGCTACTATTATAACCGACAGAATTCTCTAAGGGCATTCACCGACTCATCACCCCGTTTCCCCGTGGGACGCTAGCATGACTCGCTTGGGAGGACACAAGGGTATTCACACCATTTTTGAGAGGTGAGGGTAGAACTCAGGCTTAGACTCTTGCGGAAGGAAGACATGGATGACCATTACGAAGATCAAAAGGGATGATTCCATGAGACAACTCACTCCTAACTCGAAACTAATTCAATCATCACTCCCCACTAACATACTCAGGTAACCCTCACATCCGACATGATTTCTGAAAGTAATTAGTTGACTACCCTAAATTTCCCGTGGAAGACGTTGACATTAGGTAAGAGGCTCCATAGGGCATAAATGGTTGGGATATGAATCAGGACACGAAACGAGGAGAGCAGGCCCCTCTCAACCTTTACTAACATGCTTAGATGTTTCGTGGAAAGGATGACAGAATCAGGATCACCAAGGAGGGTCGAACCGTGGAAGGACGACTTGACAATATGGGGAATTCGAGTACATAGGCACATGTTTTGCTCACACTATCCCGTTTGCACAGACATTCATTTCATGTTTCAAATTAGGGTATATCGATTAGTTCTCTAGTCTAGGCATAATATCACTCAGCACAGGAGCAATCAACGAGATAATATGATCCTCTTCGAGGAGGATGGCCGTCAGGCCCAATTAAATATATAAGCAAGGAGACGATCTATGCTGTCCTTCGAGGGACAGCCGACTGGAGGGGCAAATACCTCATGGCCTCCTAACCCAGCTTCTCCAACCTCCGTGGTGCAACCTCCTTAGTCTTCCAAGCCCACCGGTAAATAGAAACCTAGTATTTTGCCTACCATTCCCCGAGTTCTACATCCATAAGGGAGGTCTATCGCTTTGGTCTCTACCCACGAGATTGTTTCCCCTTAATTCATTTAAGTTTTAAGTCCAATTAAATTCATTTTGCCCTTTAAACATTTTCCAAAACCAATTGAAATGATTGGGCGATTTTCAAAACCATCTTCAACCTATTGTACTCGGATTACAAAGCCTGGCTCTGATACCACCTTTGTAACGGCCCGGGATTATAATTCCTGGGTTACGTTTCGAGGGATGAAAACCCTCGTTGGGATCGTGCGCCCCGAGTATAGGTTGAAGGTTTGAAAGCCTACTCTAATGTTTCCAAAGTGGGATTTCATACCCAAATTCGAAACGTATCGTTGAAATCCCCGGGGAAGTCCCCTGTACCTATCGTAAATCTATGCGTGGAAAACCAGTAGTCATGCAAATAGCGAAATCAAGTGTAATACAATAGGGTGCCACGGCAGAGCCGGGTCAAAACGGAGTCTAAAAGTATAAATCCAAAACCATGGTCAGAGTTTGGTCAAGTAGATAACTTCAGCGCTCGCTCTCCGCCGAACAAAATGACCCGCGCAATATGCAAACAACACCAATGGGATGAACATAAATAATGCCTAAAAATGGTAATGGTGAGCGGGATCAGAATGATGCCCACCTGCTGCATCCCGGCTCTAAGCACACATATACGCTATACCTTATAAATATGCTTCTAGATGCAAGGCATAATATTAACACACTAGCATGTCCCTAGATCAAGTGCTTATTAATAGATAGGGCCCCAGCAAAGAATACCAAATGGTATGTCCCTCTCCTACCTCCACCCCCTTCCGATAGGGCGGAGACTGGCCAGTTCATGAATGCATTCCTTTATCATCGGGCGGTCCGCAGACCCAACCCGTATCCACAATAAATAAAGCCCGCAGGCAGCTCATAATATAAGTAAAGGAAGTTCCATGACTCGATCGACTCAGGACGGAACCCGATGGACTGGGCCATCCTATGACCCTAGCAAAGACTCTAATTACTTCACAGATAACGACCGTTCTGTTTACATACGCATAAAGAAATAGAATGCTCAACGGTCAATGCAACCTAACATGATACTACATGGCATGCTGATCATGAATGCAAGCACCTAGTATATCATGCACATAAAGCAGGGAATATCTCTCTATCAATCTGAGTAATCTCCGAAGAGACTTACCTAGTAAGCAGAACAACAAAATATAATCCCAGCTAGTAACACGAGCAGTCAGACGATATCGCCTAAATTCATATCAGAACATTCATATAAGTCTACATCTAACCACTCAATCATACAAGCATATATCATTTAATAGAATCAACCGCATCATAATCATCATTCCATCTACTCAATCAGTCATCATTTCACCACATTCCATAAGACTATATCCTTCTCATCATTTCATTCAACCACTTCCATATATCCGCAATAATACTCATATATTCGCATGATCGTATATCTTAAAAGTTCATCATGATAATTATCTCTTATCATATATATATATATATATATATATATATATATATATATATATATATATATATATATATATATATATATATATATATATCATCAAAGTCTGATATTTAATCTCGTCTAATAATCACCACAATATCATGCTATTAGTCAATTCAATCATACCGTTAATCAAACGATCAAATTATCATGCTAGTTATTCACCGAACAAGTAGAATTTTCCGGTTAGTTCCCAACCCGTTTCAAAATCCAAGTTTATTCTTATCGGATCATAAGCCAAGTTATGGGTATACTTCATTTCTGTATTTTACATGCTCTAAGGTTCGGTTATGCCATCATATATTTAACCATATTTGTAGCATTCCCTTAACCAGGTTTTTAATCGAGTCATTATAAACATTGTTTACTAAAATTATCATAACTCTTGATCCAACCGTTGGATCGTCCTCATTTTTGGAGGGCAATTAGATAACATCTCCATGAAAAATCCAAGCAGGGGACCGAGAGTTATAGGTAAAACAATATTCGATAATTTAAATGCTGAGATTAAGGTATTCGGTTTTGTGTCTTTTACACGTTTTGCTAGCTAAAACCGATTTAAACACATTATAGGATCCACTATCCTAAGACTTTTCACATCAACTTAAGCTATCCTAGAGAGAGGAAGGAGGAAGAGAGATTACCTAGGCAAATGGAACACAAATGGCTCGAAAATTCTCACTTCGGGGACCTTGGGGACACCTCCAAACACCTTGCAATATATTTTCCAAAACCCCAAGCAAAAGGGTCAGGACTTTGTTTAGAAATGAAGCAAAGAATTCATATAAAAGGTTTAAACTCATTTTTGGAAGAAAATAATGGAGCTTACCAAGAAAACAACGCAAAACCTCAAGATCCTTCAAAAGACAGTTTCTGCAGCCTCAATGATGGACGATTTTGGATGGGAAAACGAGCTTGGATTTTGGATTATAATATATGTTTGGAAAGGTGGTTTCAATACGGTTCTAAGGCCACCGAGTTTGCTCAATTCGGAGTAGTATTGAGGGAGATATGGCTTTTCTTGTGCAAGGTCACTAAAATGGACCTAAAATGGTGAAGGCTTCTTCTCTCTTTGGTTTTCTCTCAAAGTGACGGTGAGCTCCTTGTGAATGAGTTCTAAACTGAGATTGGGTCAGTTATAAAGGAGAGAAAGGAGTGGTTCATGTGTTAAAGATGGGGAGTGATTAAATGGAAGGGATGGGAGTGGTTGGACACCTATCATCACAAGCAAGCCACAAGTCAAGTCAAGTCAAGGAGTGGGTGGTGATCAATATTGGTCAAGTTAAGTATGGACGACTGGCCTTGTAAATGAAAGACGTAAATCCCGAGCCCGAGATGCGTTAAAATCCGTTAAGTTCATAAAAGCCGAGAAAAGGTGGCTCGGGAATGTGTTTCTATCATTAAATCAATGTAAAGCCGTGCATAAAAATTTTAAATTTTCCGAGTTTTCATAATCATAGGGGAGGATAATATTCGGATTATCCTAAGGATATTTTATAAATATTGATTAAATTCCGGTCTTTACATTCTTCTCATTGGTTCGTAGTTAGTTCCGGATGGGGAGCATTCTTGCGGCCCTGTTTGATCGAATTGATCATGGTAGTGTATGTGATAACCGAAAATCCCTTATGGGGAGGGGGGTACACTTCCTCAATAGTCGTTCATTGCCTATTGAGGATTTCGGTTTTTTGTCTCCCCGATGGCGAGACATCATGTCATCGTCACTTTCCCATACATGTGCTCACTATCCACATTTTTTTCCCGAGTCTTCCTTTCTCGCTCAACCGGACTTCTATATAAATTTTTGAGAGCTGTTTTCTTCGTTTTGCATTGGTCATTTAATTAATAATAAATTGTGGATTGTTGTGTTTGTCAGTTGTATTTTAACGGTTTGTCTGTTTGATGCTCTTTGCGTCCTCTTGATTTACCGACTTATATGTGGTATCTTAAATTTTTATCAGATAAAAAAGAGAGAAAAAGTGTTGGATTAACAAAATTGATTGACTGGATATCATAAACATATATAGTGGGGAATATTATACGTGTGATGTCTAGTTGGCATTTTTCATGCTTTGGTGACTTTTTTTTTCCAAGTACTGCATCTCCGACAACATCTTTTTTCTTTTTCTTTTTTTTTTTAAAAAATTGTTTGCTAGGATAAATTACATAAAACTATCCATAAAAAAAAACATAAAACTATCCATAAAATAAATAATATTTTTACGGATAGTTTTATGTTTATGGAGTGTTATGTGTAAAAAAATGTTATAAGATGTTTTTTTATGGATAGTTTTATGTGTAAAAAAAAATGTTATAAAATGTCAAATTATCACTTTATTTATTAAATTAAACCTTATTGTATCATACAGTTATTATAATATTTATCAGTAGAGTGATAATTTATAATTTACTTAGCATTTTTTTTTCACGTAAAAGGGTACAGACTAGCGAGTAATTCTGTAAAATAAAACAATTATATGAGTTATTTTTTTTATAATTTCTAAATTCGGTTTTTGAAAACAACCCTTATTTAAGAATGATTGTCTATAATTTACCCTTATCTATCTATATCTATATCTATATCTATATCTATATCTATATCTATATATCTTCTATATCTATATCTATATCTATATAAAATACTAAAACAGAGGCCTGAAACGGGCTCTGGTGCGATCTCGCGTCCACGGAATTTTCTGGATTAAAGCGGGATTATTTTTGCTTACGTGGCATTTTCTGGATTAAAGTGGTATTATATTTCTGGCCCACATCAATTAATAAATGAATATAGTTAGTTAAAAACTTATCTTTTTAGATCAATAATCTATCCAATATAACTTGAATTAGTTGTTATAAATATTTATTATTTTCATGCTTTTGTTAATAAACTATATTATTTATTATTTTAAAAGATGAAGAAGGAATATTTGGTGCGTTATTCTACCTTTTAGATCAAATTGAATATAATATATTTATATATAGTTTTATTTTTGTGAGCCACGTCAATTTGATTTTATTTTTTTAAGCCACGTCAATTAATTATCTAATATAATATTTTAATATAATTAATATAATAAAATATAATTTATTAACAAAACGCGCAACCGCGCGGGTAACGAATACTAGTAAAATACTAAAACAGAGGCCAGAAACGGTATCTGGTGCGATCTCGCGTCCACGGAATTTTCTGGAATAAAGCGGGATTATTTTTGCTTACGTGACATTTTCTGAATTAAAGTGGTATTATATTTTGGGGCCATATCAATTAATAAACGAATATAGTTAGGTAAAAAACTTATCTTTTTAGATACATAATCTATTTAATATAACCTTGTATTTATAATATTAAAATTGTGATTTAAAATTCTCACGTGATGTTAATTTATTGTGAATGTTTTTTTTTGTGATAAATAAAAAGGATTCTTATAAGATTCTCACGTTTAACAATCCATATGTCAATATATAATCTATCTATCCACTACCATCTATGTAACGATTTTTTTTTGCCATATTGAAATTATTTTCAAAACCTTTACAACTTTTCTTAGATGTGGAGTATTTTATCCGTATATTTTGTTAATTAACTTGATTATATTTGCTCTCTTGAATCGGGGGTTTACAGTGGTTTTCTTTACGGCATACAGTTTAGTACTGTATAATGTATTTGTTAAATCAATATCTATATCTATATAAAATACTAAATCTATATAAAATACTAAAACATTTATATAAAATACTAAAACAGAGGTATGAAACGGGCTCTGGTACGATTCGCATACGTGACATTTTCTGGATTAAAATGGTGTTATTTTTGCATACATGTCATATTCTAGATTAAAATGGTATTATCTTTTTGAGCCACATCAATTAATAAGTCAATATAATTTTGTCATCTCAGTTAACGGTCCACTTATTTTAATAAATATCCAACCTTATATCTTAATTAGAATTTTGATAGTATAATTAGAAAACTTATCGTTTTATATAAAATAATATATCAAATATAATAAAATTAACAATGAATTTTGATAAACTAAAAAAATATTATAAATATATCATAAAAAACACTAAATTAAATTATATATATACACACAATTCATAACTAACTTCAATTTCCTATATCCAAAATAAATGAAATATCCCACTTTAAAATATTAAACCTTTCGAACTAATTACTAACTTTTAAAAATCTAATCTAATCTGATCTAATCTAATAAAATAATCTATCTATAATTCTATATAAAATAATCAAATTTTCAATCTAATATAATAAATTATTGTTATATATTAAAATATCCAAAGATTTCAACCAAACTATTATAACCTTCAAATTTAAGAAATAAAATATAAATTAAACATTATTTTATTTATTAAGAAACCGCACAACGGGCGGGTAAAGTATTACTAGTAAAATACTAAAGCAGAGACCAGAAACGGACTCTGGTGCGATTTCGCATCCATGGAATTTTCTGGATTAAAACGGGATTATTTTTGCTTACGTGTCATTTTCTGAATTAAAGTGGTATTATATTTTTGAGCCACATCAATTAATAAATGAATATAGTTAGGTAAAAAACTTATCTTTTTAGATACATAATCTATCCAATATAACCTTACTTAATTAGATAAATCTATCTAATAGACTAAAATATGAAAACAGCACATAAATTAAAAGCTTTTTGGAACATTGTGTACTATATAAATATTCTTACGGGAGATATGTAGATATATGTCATATAAATTTATTTAGTACAATGTAGGGAGAGAATTTATATATTTATCTTTTTTATAACATATAATAATGATAAGTTATAATTTATTTATCTAATATTATTTAGTACAATGTAGGGAGAGAACTTTTGACCTATACTAAATTAAAAGATAGGAATTATTAATTGACATAGTTAACACTTAATATAAAAAATACATAGTATAATTATAAGAAAACCGCACAACGGGCGGATAGTAAAACTAGTAAAATACTAAAGCAGAGGCCTGAAACGGCCTCTGGTGCGATCTCGCGTCCATGGAATTTTTTGGATTAAAGCGGGATTATTTTTGCTTACGTGTCATTTTCTGGATTAAAGTGGTATTATCTTTTCGGGGCACATTAATTAATAAGCTAATATAGTTAGGTGAAAAACTTATCTTTTTAGATCAAATAATCTATTCATTTTATTTGTTTTCAATAAATAATAATCAAAATGAATTTATTTGTTTTGAATAAAAAATTGGTTGGGATAGGTAAATCTTGGATATGGACATTATGTTAATATGTACCTGTAAAGGCCGAATATATTTTTATATTATTTTAATATTATTTTAATTAAATATACTATTATTTTATTCAATTTGTAAAAGTGGAATAAAACCCGTTCTCGAGCGTAAGTTTTGGATTTTAGTTATTCCGGCATAATTTAAATTTCGGATTTTGAGGGGATTCGATTTTCGCTTTCAAGATCAAGTATTAATAAAGATTAATATAAACTCCGAGTTTTGATTGAAATTAATTTAATTCCGATTATCTTGAAATTGAATTAAAATTTGATTAAATTTGAATTATTCGGGATTCGATCGGACGAGCGGGTTTTGAGTCTATTCCGCTAATTTGAATTGGTAATGTTGGGACCACATATATACTCATTTCTTTTCCTTTTTCTTTTCTTTCTCTCTCTCTCTCTCTCTCTCTCCCTCCCACCCCGGTTTCCTGTTACATTGCAGCTGTCCCCTCCCTTTGCCTCTTCTTCTTGTAATGTAGCAAGAGCTGGTCCCCTCCCCTCTATTTGCCTTCTTCCCTTTACTGTACTACACACCCAACCCATTTCACCTCTCTCTCCCTTCCTCTCTTCTGTTGATTCTGCAGAACCACACCACCCACACACCCTCCATCCGATTTCAGTGGCACCAAAGCCTCCCTCACCCCCCTTCACTTGCCTCCTGCAGCCTTCAGCAGCCGCAAGCCCTATCCCCTCCTCTCTTCCTTTGGATTCCAAACACCAAGACTCCCACTTCCAACAGGGCTCCCTCAAGCTACCCCCAGCAACCAGCCACCACCACCACGCCGTCGGTACCACCGAGAGCACACCGCAGCTCCAAACCCCCCTTGCTTCCCCTGTTTCCATCACCACACAGCCACCTCTCCCTCGTCACTCCTCCTCCGTCCAAGCCGGGACTCCACCCTCTCCCCCTCTGTTCCAGAACCAGCGACGCCGAGTGGAGCCACCCCCGAGCAGCCCCGATGTCGTCCACCCTCCACCTTCTTCCTCTGTTTTGGCCCGATTTCTACCCCTGGTAAGCTTCCTCTTCTTCTCTCGAGCAGAAACTCACAAAGGGGGCACCTTTATGACTGTTCTCCTCCGACCCAGGCCCCAGAAGCCCTCTCGCATCTCTGGAAAACCTGTATTGAACTCCGATGAAGCCCGACGACCGTGATCGAACCCCATCCCTCGGTGAGCTTCTCTTCCTCCTTTCTCTCTAATCTCGTTTCGGTTTTCTGGGTCGGTTGAGGTCGGAAAAGGGAGATGGTGAGGAGGAGAGTGGGTCGGGATTGATGGCCACCGGCGGGCCTGGGCTCAGCCCTCCTTCTTCTGCTTTCTTTCCGCCTGAGCTCTGCCCCTTTGATGTAGGAGAAGAAGCTCCAGAACCCGGTTCCCCTTCTTTTCTTTTCTTATTTTTCTGTCCGGTCTAGTCTTTCCTTTTCTTTTCCGGTTCACTAAAAGGGTGGGTTTTGGGTATCCGGGTGGGAGCTTGCGGGTCTGGGCTTGGGTTTTGGGCTAAGGATCCGGGTCTTGGGCTTCTAGTTAAGGCTAAGGGTGGGCTGGTGTGAGTTGTGTTTTTAATTGATTTTATTTCGGTAGTGTTATATATATATATACGTATATGTTCTATGTTTTAATATTTCTGTTTTTTTGGAAAATGATTATATATACATATATATATATATTTATAAATTCTGAAATTATTAATATTTATATTTAAAAGGTTTTAAAAGTAATATTAATTGATATGGAGTTATAAATATATTTATGGATTATTTTGGGATTATATGGATAGTAAGTGTTAAATATTTGAATATTATTATAGTTTTGGAATTTGGTTATAATTATAATATTCTGGAAATTTATCATTTTATATTGTGTTTGTTTTAAAATAATATTAATTGGATTATTTATATATGATGCTTTTATGAGGATTTAAATATGAGAGTTATGAATTTTAAAGTGAATTGTTGGTTTTGATTTATGAATATTATTTGTGAGCATAGAAATTATCTTGATGATTTAATATTGGAGTTTATTTATATAATGTTTTTGAAATAAGAAACATGCCGGAACGATCTCTATTATATGATTTTGGAAATGGGCCTTAAGGTTTAAATGTGTAATGTCGGGTTTTGACTAAGTACGATTTTAAAAGAATTATTTGATTTTCTAAGTTGAGTTCCTTGAGAGATTGTTTTGGAAATGATATGATGCGATGAGATGAACCTGAAATGATAAAATAAGACGGAATGATCTGAAACGAGATATGAGAAGAGATGTATGATAGTTAGGGGCGCCTTGTGTGAATTAGATAGACTTATGCATTTATATGTTATTAGGTGATTGTGATATGTGGACATTGCTTGCTATCGGTGATTCATTTCTTGGATTCTGCTCTGCCTTGTTCTCTGCTGTTCGGCTTATTCAGGTAAGTTCCTTTATGGGCTTACTCAGATTCGAAAGAGATTACCGGCTTGTGAATGTATGACATACTAGGTGTTGCATAAGAATTAAAGCATGCCATGTAGTATCATGCTAGGTTGCACTTGTGATCGAGCATTCTATTTCTTTACGCGTATGAAACAGTGTAAAGGCACGGATTTTTAAATCCTAATTTTATCGGAAAAAGGAAATTTAAAATTTAATTAAATCGGATTTAAAACTCGTTTAACAGACTCCGACCTGAATTTAAATATTTGACGACCGATACCGTCTTTTCGCCTCGAAATTCAAAATAAATTCGGATGGTGATATCCTTTTAAGTTTTAAAATCTAACTGATCGAGAAAGCGAGAGTCGGGGAAACTAACATTCGGCGATTAATTTCAGGGTTCGAAATTCGCGTATTCGGGATTTAATTCCGGGTATTGGTTACCCAAACCCACACTCAATATCTCACCCACTCCCCATACCCTTTCAAATCCATATCTTCCCTCCATTCCCATTGCCATCACCATATCACCATCGCCATCTTCGACATCACCATTCACGTTCACCATCGCCATCATTCGACTTCACCTTCCGCCACCTCCTTGCGCCGCCAGCCACCACCTTCGACGCCAGTGCCATCACCATCGTCGCCGGACCACCACCAGCACCACCCCAGCCCCACCGAGGCACCACCAGCAGCCCCAGCCTCCCTTGTCTCCCCTGTTTTCCTGAGCCCCTGTCGAGCCACCATCCCCTGTTTTGAGCCCAATCCGAGCTCCGTTCTTCCTCCTTCCTCGAGCCCGGCTGCTGCAGCACCATCCCGCCACCCCTTACGACGTTCACCGCCACCCCAACGCCACCCAGGAGCCGCCAAGCGCCGCCGACGAGCCACCAACGACCTCTTTGTTCTGTTTCGCGAAGCTAACTTCCGGTAAGTCGTTCTCCTTCGTTTTTGATCGAAGTCGCTTGCGGTCTTCGCCATCACACTCATCCATATGCGGTGTAGGACCGACAAGCCATCGCGAGCCACCGAAGACGCCCAGGACTCCGATCGACAGCTCCGAAGTCGCGAAAAAAAACCCCTCTCGGTGAGCTCCGAATTTATCCTCGTTTCGATTCATTTTTGAGTCTTTTTCGATGCTTAGGCTAGTCGGGAGTGAGCGTGGGCTGAGTGCGGGATGATCGGGTGAGGTCGAGAGCTCCGACGATCGTCGGAGCTCAGTCGGTCGGCGTGAGCGAGACCCGTGGGTGAGAACGAGAATGGATGTGAGGAGCCGGGGAAGGTGAGCGAGGAGCAGCCGGCGAGGCGGAGCCGGTGAGTCCGGGCGACGTCGAGCCAAGGCGGGAGCGAGGAGGTCGAGGCCTGCGTCGAGCTCACCGTGGCGCAGACGGGCAACCATGTCGGGAGGGCTCCGTTTGAATTGATGAAGAAGACCCTTGGGTCCCACGTACATATATATATATAATTATATTATATTATTATATTATATTAAATCGGTTCGGTTCGGTTCGGTTGGGTTTGGTTCGGTCGAGTTAATCGGTTATTTATTTAATTGGTTGCGGTCTTTAAAATACTATAATATTATTCGAGGATTTAAATATAAAATATTATTTTGGGGATTTTATAAAGAGATGGTTTATTAAATAATAAAGGGTAATTAAAATATCATATTATATTATTTGGGATTTTAAAATATATTATTTGGATTGAATAATTGAAAAAGGATTTTACCAAGTATTTTCAAGGTCGGAATTATTAACTGATTAATTCGGATTTTTAAACGGTTTTGGAACTAACTTGGGAATAAGACTTAGTCGATGACTAACTAGCATGATAATCTGATCGTTTGACTAACGGTATGATATGTGTGACTAATAGCATGATATTGCGGTGATTTTTAAAAGAGATTAAATATTCGATACTTATGAAGACGATGAATTGGAGAATTATATGGAATATGGTATGAGTTGTGAGATGATGGATTACGAGATAAAGTTAAGATGATGAAAATGATGATGTGACGGTTATTGTGTTAAGTTGTGTAGTTGTGTGTGTGATACTTTCATGCTTTGTGTGCCTTAGAGATAGACTCATTCATGTGCTTATACTTATTAGGTGACCATCTGTGACGTGTCGGATTTCATATTGCCTGGTTGATTGCCTTTTGCTGTTCTGCTTACCAGGTAAGTCTCTTCGGAGCTTACTCAGATTGATAGAGAGATATTCCCTGCTTTATGTGCACGATATACTAGGTGCTTGCATTCATGATCAGCATGTCATGTAGTATCTTGCTAGGTTGCATTGACCGTTGAGCATTCTATTTCTTTATGCGTATGTAAACAGAACGGCCGTTATCTGTGAAGTAATTAGAGTCTTTGCTAGGGTCATAGGATGGCCCAGTCCATCGGGTTCCGTCCTGAGTCGATCGAGTCATGGACCTTCCTTTACTTATATTATGAGCTGCCTGTGGGCTTTATTTATTGTGGATACGGGTTGAGTCTGCGGACCGCCCGATGATAAAGGAATGCATTCATGAACTGGCCAGTCTCCGCCCTATCGGAAGGGGGTGGAGGTAGGAGAGGGACATACCATTTGGTATTCTTTGCTGGGGCCCTATCTATTATTAAGCACATGATCTTAGGGACATGCTAGTGTGTTAATATTATGCCTTGCATCTAGAAGCATCTTTATAAGGTATAGCGTATATGTGTGCTTAGAGCCGGGATGCAGCAGGTGGGCATCATTCTGATCCCGCTCACCATTACCATTTTTAGGTATTATTTATGTTCATCCCATTGGTGCTGTTTATATGTTGCGCGGGTCATTTTGTTCGGCGGAGAGCGAGCCCTGGAGTTATCTACTTCACCAAACTCTGACCATGGTTTTGGATTTATACTTTTAGACTCCGTTTTGACCCGGCTCTGCCGTGGCACCCTATTGTATTACACTTGATTTCGCTATTTGCATGACTACTGGTTTTCCACGCATAGACTTACGATAGGTACAGGGGACTTCCCCGGGGATTTCAACGATACGTTTCGAATTTGGGTATGAAATCTCACTTTGGAAACATTAGATTAGGCTTTCAAACCTTCAACCTATACTCGGGGCGCACGATCCCAACGAGGGGTTTCATCCCTCGAAACGTAACCCAGGAATTATAATCCCGGGCCGTTACAAAGGTGGTATCAGAGCCTAGGTTGATTTTTCAAGCCGAGTACAAGGGTTGAAGTGATTTTTAAAATGTCCCAAGGTTTTTCAAACGGTTTCCAAATGTTTGCAAAATGGCAAAATGAATTTAATTGAACCCAACTCTAGATTGATCTATTAGGAAGGCAACCTCGTGGGGTAAAGACTAAGCGATAGGCATCCCTTAAGGATGTAGAATACGAAAAACGGTAGGCAAAATGCTAGCTTTCTCTTTACAGATGGGCCTGGAAGACTCCAAGGAGTTTGCACCGCGGAGGTTGGAGTAGCGTGGGTTAGGAGGCCATGAGGTATTTGCCCCTCCGGTCTGCCGTCCCTCGAAGGATGGTATAGATCGTCTCTATGCTTGTATTTTAATATTAAACTGGGCCCGAGGGCGATCTCCCTCGAAGGGGATCATCTTAATTTGTTGAGTGTTGGGTGCTTCTGTGCTGAGTGTTAAAATAATCGTTCTTGTAGCCATCATGGTCGATATTAGACGCGGTTCAGATGGGCGTGGGGGTAGGGCACGTCGTGGCAGGGGACGCCCCCGCCGAGTTGCTGTTGAGAGAGTCGAGGAGCTTGCCGCTAACGATCACGCCGAGGAGCGCACTGCTGACGACCATGCTGAGGAGCGAGCTTCGCCACCGCCAGCTGATGACCGAGTTCCAGTTTCCATAGAGACTAGGATTGGGCAGTTAGAGGTGACACTTCATGACATTCTGAGTGAGTTACGAGGAGGAGCTCGATCTACGGCACCGACGCCAGAGGTTCCAGCTCAGCAGCCAGCCGAGCCTGTGATTGATGCGCACCCCGAGAAGCGCATCGATTGGGTCAAGACGCTATCTCAGTGCCGCCCACCGACATTTGCTGGAGAGGCTGGAGAGGACGTTGAGAGGTGGTTCCGTGAGATGGAGGGATTGTTCGACCATGTTGCCATACCAGCTTCTGAGCGACAGAGGCTTGCAGCCGGTCAGCTGCGGAGGGATGCATTTGATAGATGGTTAGTATATAAGAAGGACCAGACAGAGTGGACCTATGATGCTTTTAGAGACCTGATGATGAGAGAGTACTGCCCTCTTGGGATTTAGACAACCCGAGAGGTATCTTTTCTGCGTGGCCGCTACGATAGATCAGCTTCTGTCTCTGCCATTGTCTGCCAGTTCAAGAAGGAGCTAGTCTACTATGCTCACTTGTGCCCTTCCGATGAGAGCCGTATTCGCATATTATCGATGAGGTTGCCGTCTCCCGTGCTTTTGCATGCGTCCAGTTTAGGAGCCGTTAGCTTTGACAGATTCCTTGAGGTCATTCTTCTTTACGACCAGTAGAGGATTTTGTCTGAGACCGCCTATTCCATGTCCCGCCCCGAGGCGAAGAGGGCGAGGCCAGCGGAGGTCCGAGGAGAGGACAGATTCCGGAGGAGTGGCTATGGAGGAGGATTTAGAGGAGGATTCAGAGGAGGGTACCATGGAGTTGCACGGAGGGTACCCCAGCCACTAGTTCCAGCTGCGTACGGAGGAGATGCGCGAGTGAGGAGTGTCACTTGCCATGGATATTACGAGAGTGGTCATTATGTTTCTTCTTGTCCAGATCGTTCGACGGTCTGCTACGCTTGCGGCACTATGGGACACAGAGCTGCTCGTTGTCCCCATAGTAGGAGAGCACCACTGTCTACACAGCCACTGAGACTTCCTGCGGCTCCTCAGCCGCCACTTTTGACATATCCCCAGGGACAGGGGCGAGGAGATACTTCTGGTAGAGGTCGAGGCGGAGGTAGAGGAGGTAGAGGTTTCGGACGAGGAGGTAGAGGACCATCTGGGTCAGGTCAGGGTGGAGGATCAGTTTCAGCGGGACCATCGGGGTCTGGGTATGATTGAGGCTAGAGTTCTGGAGGCCGAGGACCAGCATTACCCCCACCGCCCCGCGTGTTCCAGATGAGAGTTGATGACCGTACTGCCCCTACTTCCGCAGGTACTATACACTTCCATGATGAGTGCTTGTCTATATTGTTTGACACTGGTGCTACTCACTGCTTTATAGCAGAGGCGTGCGTTGCTAGGCTGAGCTTGAGCTGCACGAGTGGTTCACCCCTTACTATTGGTCTGGCGGACGGGGCAAAGGTTAGGTCGAGTCGGGAGATTTTAGGGTGCCCCATCCGTATAGGTGAGCGTGAGTGGCTAGCCGACCTTATTGTCATGCCGTTGAGGATGGAAGATCTCATTCTGGGTATGGATTTCATGGACCACTACGGAGCCATCATCAACCTTCGGACGAGGACGGTGTCCATCTTGGCAGACGACGGGACTGAGCACCAAGTTTGGGGTAGCGACCCCAAGAGGAACGGGGCGCTCATTAGCGCAGTCAGAACCGCCAGACTTCTCGATCAGGGCTGCATTGGATATTGGTGCTACGCTGTAGAGGTGGATCGTGCACACCCCAGTATATCAGATGTCCCCATTGTCAGAGACCTCGCCGACGTGTTTCCAGAGGAGCTGCCGGGACTTCCCCCACCGCGAGAGGTCGACTTTTCGATTGAGTTGGAGCCGGGCACTAGGCCCATTTCGCGAGTCCCTTATCGCATGGCGCCGACGGAGATGGCCGAGCTGAAGGCTCAGCTAGAGGAGTTAGCTGAGAAGGGTTACATCCGCCCTAGTGCATCACCTTGGGGAGCGCCAGTTTTGTTCGTCAAGAAGAAGGATGGGTCGCTGAGGCTTTGCATCGACTATCGGGAGCTGAATCGGGCGACGGTGAAGAACCGTTATCCTCTCCCCCGGATTGACGATCTGTTAGATCAGCTGCAGGGTGCCGTTGTCTTCTCGAAGATTGATCTGAGGTCGGGTTATCACCAGCTGCGGGTGAAGCCAGAGCATGTGCAGAAGACCGCTTTCCGGAATCGTTATGGACACTATGAGTTCGTGGTCATGCCGTTTGGGCTGACCAATGCGCCAGCTGCTTTCATGGAGCTCATGAACCGTGTGTTCATTGACTACCTCGACAGATTCGTCGTCGTTTTCATCGATGACATCTTAGTCTACTCGAGGAGTAGAGAGGAGAACGAGGAGCACTTGAGGATTGTGCTATAGACGCTGAGGAAGCATCAGCTGTATGGGAAATACAGCAAGTGTGAGTTCTGGCTCACAGAGGTGGCTTTCTTGGGCCACGTGATTTCAGCTGATGGAGTTGCCGTGGATCCGGCGAAGATTAACGCCATCGTTGCTTGGGAGGTGCCCAAGAACGTCAGAGACATCCGCTCGTTTCTGGGTTTGGCCAGTTACTACAGGAGGTTCGTACAGGGTTTCTCGAGTATCGCTAGACCGATGACACAGTTGCTGAGGAAGGACGTTCCCTTTGAGTGGAGTCCAGAGTGCTAGTCCAGTTTTGAGCTTCTAAAGCAGAAGCTGACGACCGCTCCAGTGTTAGCCTTGCCAGATGGGATTGAGGATTTCGTCGTTTATACAGACGCTTCGCGTTCCGGCTTGGGATGCGTTCTGCATCAGAGGGATCGAGTCATCGCTTATGCTTCGCGCCAGTTGAAGCCTGCAGAGGTGTCTTACCCCGTCCATGACTTGGAGTTAGCAGCGGTTGTCCATGCTCTGAAGATCTGGAGGCATTATCTGTACGGTACTTCATGCAAGGTGATGACAGATCACAACAGCTTGAAGTATATTTTCACGCAGAAGGAGCTCAACATGAGACAGAGGCGGTGGCTAGAGCTTCTGAAGGACTATGACTTGGACATAGTCTACCACCCAGGGAAGGCCAATGTAGTAGCAGATGCACTCAGTAGGAAGACTCACCAGGAGGCATCAGTGGCGAGGCTTACAGCTTAGAAGGATTTGCAGACGGATTTGATGAGGTGTTGTTTCGAGGTGTGGGTTCAGCGAGATAGTGGACAGTTGTCATTCTTAGAAGTGCAGTCAGAGCTGTTAGCAGAGATTCGGCAAGGTCAGACAGATTGTCCCGAGATCGCAGTTCTGAGGGAGCGGATGGCTCAGGGCAGATTCAGAGAGCTTGCAGAGAGAGCAGATGGGATGCTCACCTTTCAGGGCAGAGCTGTAGTTCCATCGACATTAGACCTGAGGCAGAGGATCATGCAGGAGGCTCATTCCACTCCTTATTCTGTCCATCCACGGACGAATAAGATGTATCAGGATTTGAGGAGGTATTATTGGTGGCAGAGGATGAGGGCGGACATCGTAGATTTTATAGCCAGATGCCAAGTTTGCCAGCAGGTTCGGATTGAGCACCAGAGACCGGGAGGACTTGTCAGATCGCTTCCAGTTCCTGAGTGGAAGTGGACGGACATATCTATGGATTTCGTCACCGGACTGAGGCGAGATGTTCGAGGTTTTGATGCCATTTGGGTTGTGGTCGATAGGTTGACCAAGTCAGCTCATTTCATTCCGATTCAGGAGACATGGCCAGCATCGCGGTTAGCTGAGGAGTTCATTCGCCAGATCGTGAGACTTCATGGAGTACCTAAGAGGATTGTATCTGACAGAGATGGACGGTTCACCTCGAGGTTTTGGCATCAGGTTCAGGAGAGCCTAGGGACCAGACTGCATTTCAGTACAACTTTTCATCCTCAGACAGACGGGCAGAGTGAGAGGACGATTCAGACCTTGGAGGACATGTTACGATCGTGTGTTTTGGAGTGGGGTCATCAGTGGGTTAGGTATCTGCCGCTAGTGGAGTTTTCGTACAACAACAGCTACCATGCATCGATCGAGATGGCTCCATATGAGGCCTTGTACGGGAGACGATGTAGGTCGCCAGTTTGTTGGGACGAGCCTGCAGATACAATGTTGTCGTTACCTGAGATAGTTAGAGAGACAGTTGATCAGGTGGGTCGCATTCGAGAGCATATGAGAATCGCTCAGGATCGTCAGAAGAAATATGCAGACAGGCGTAAAACAGAGATTGAGTTCAAGGTGGGTTCGCATGTGTGGCTTCGGGTTTCACCCACCAGGGGAGTTCGACGGTTTGGCATTAAGGGGAAGTTGAGTCCGAGGTTCATTGGCCCATTCGAGATCCTAGAGAGAGTCGGTGAGGTAGCTTACCGTTTGGCCTTACCTCCATCCTTGGTTGGCGTCCATGACATCTTTCATGTCTCCCAGCTCCGCCAGTATATTCCCGACCCTAGTCATGTCCTCGACCACTCAGACCTTCGCATCTAGCCTGACCATACCTTTGTAGAGCGTCCAGTGAGGGTCCTTGACCGTCGAGTCAAGCAGCTTAGGAACAGGGAGGTCCCTTTGCTTCTAGTTCAGTGGTCTAGGAGGAGTCCTGAGGAGGCCACCTGGGAGACCGAGGAGAGCATTCGGGCTAGCTATGGGGATGTCCTAGATGAGCTGTTTGCGTCTTATGTTGAGCCGAGCATAGACATTATCTTGACCTCTCGAGTGCGGTGAGTATGCCTAGTTGGTTGAATGGGATTGGTTAGTAGTGTTTCGTTGATTTACGTGCTTATGCTTGGTAGTTGTGTGCAGATCCTTGGTGATATGATGTGATGAGCCTCGATGATATGATGATGTGCTAGATATTATGGTATGTGACTGTCTTTAATGTGCTATGATTTGCTGTTTATCTCGAGATTATGATCATTCTTCTATATCCATGATGCATGACATTAGAAATGTTAGAGATTGAAATGTTGAATTATGATCTGACTCGGAACCTAGGAAGGTAATATGGGATTAGCCCTTAGAGGTGGATGTTAGTTGATTGGGAAGTTGGGGATGTCTTGTTTAACGTCGAGAATAAAGAATTTTGAACGGTGATTTAAAAGGAACTCAGATTTTTAAAGTAAGTTATTACAACCCGAGTTTTCATTATGACGCCCCACGAAGTGGATACAAGCATGTATGGGGGCACCTGTGGATCGCTTGCTAAGACCTAGCGGAGACGTCATGATGCTTTTTGAGTTATGGTATGCCCGAGAAGTCGGAGTGGGGATGTGGTAGAGGCCTCTACCACATTCTCGCCCGAGCGATTGGGAATATTATGATCATTGCGACGATATTGTGAGACCTTATGGGGGCACTTATGAGGTACTTAGGAGATCAATGACGTGATCTTTGGACTCACCAATTTCAAACTTCATCCCCTGTGTTAAAATGATTTTTGTCTCGGGGACGAGACTTGTTTTTAGAGGTGGATGATGTAAAGGCACGGATTTTTAAATCCTAATTTTATCGGAAAAAGGAAATTTAAAATTTAATTAAATCGGATTTAAAACTCGTTTAACATACTCCGACTTGAATTTAAATATTTGACGACCGATACCGTCTTTTCGCCTCGAAATTCAAAATAAATTCGGATGGTGATATCCTTTTAAGTTTTAAAATCTAACTGATCGAGAAAGCGAGAGTCGGGGAAACTAACATTCGGGGATTAATTTCAGGGTTCGAAATTTGTGTATTCGGGATTTAATTCCAGGTATTGGTTACGCAAACCCACACTCAATATCTCACCCACTCCCCATACCCTTTCAAATCCATATCTTCCCTCCATTCCCATTGCCATCACCATATCACCATCGCCATCTTCGACATCACCATTCACGTTCACCATCGCCATCATTCGACTTCACCTTCCGCCACCTCCTTGCGCCGCCAGCCACCACCTTCGACGCCAGTGCCATCACCATCGTCGCCGGACCACCACCAGCACCACCCCAGCCCCACCGAGGCGCCACCTGCAGCCCCAGCCTCCCTTGTCTCCCCTGTTTTCCTGAGCCCCTGTCGAGCCACCATCCCCTGTTTTGAGCCCAATCCGAGCTCCGTTCTTCCTCCTTTCTCGAGCCCGGAAGCTGCAGCACCATCCCGCCACCCCCTCCGACATTCACCGCCACCCCAACGCCACCCAGGAGCCGCCAAGCGCCGCCGACGAGCCACCAACGACCTCTTTGTTCTGTTTCGCGAAGCTAACTTCCGGTAAGTCGTTCTCCTTCGTTTTTGATCGAAGTCGCTTGCGGTCTTCGCCATCAAACTCATCCATATGCGGTGTAGGACCGACAAGCCATCACGAGCCACCAAAGACGCCCAGGACTCCAATCGATAGCTCCGAAGTCGCGAAAAAAAACCCATCTCGGTGAGCTCCGAATTTATCCTCGTTTCGATTCGTTTTTCGATGCTTAGGCTAGTCGGGAGTGAGCGTGGGCTGAGTGCGGGACGATCGGGTGAGGTCGAGAGCTCCGACGATCGTCGGAGCTCAGTCGGTCGGCGTGAGCGAGACCCGTGGGTGCGAACGAGAATGGATGTGAGGAGCCGGGGAAGGTGAGCGAGGAGCAGCCGGCGAGGCGGAGCCGGTGAGTCGGGGCGACGTCGAGCCAAGGCAGGAGCGAGGAGGTCGAGGCCGGCGTCGAGCTCACCGTGGCGCAGTCGGGCAACCATGGCGGGAGGGCTCCGTTTGAATTGATGAAGAAGACCCTTGGGTCCCACGTACACATATATATATATAATTATATTATATTATTATATTATATTAAATCGGTTCGGTTCGGTTTGGTTTGGTTCGGTTGGGTTTGGTTCGGTCGAGTTAATCGGTTATTTATTTAATTGGTTGCGGTCTTTAAAATACTATAATATTATTCGAGGATTTAAATATAAAATATTATTTTGGGGATTTTATAAAGAGATGGTTTATTAAATAATAAAGGGTAATTAAAATATCATATTATATTATTTGGGATTTTAAAATATATTATTTGGATTGAATAATTGAAAAAGGATTTTAGCAAGTATTTTCAAGGTCGGAATTCTTAACTGATTAATTCGGATTTTTAAACGGTTTTGGAACTAACTTGGGAATAAGACTTAGTCGATGACTAACTAGCATGATAATCTGATCGTTTGACTAACGGTATGATATGTGTGACTAATAGCATGATATTGCGGTGATTTTTAAAAGAGATTAAATATTCGATACTTATGAAGACGATGAATTGGAGAATTATATGGAATATGGTATGAGTTGTGAGATGATGGATTACGAGATAAAGTTAAGATGATGAAAATGATGATGTGACGGTTATTGTGTTAAGTTGTGTAGTTGTGTGTGTGATACTTTCATGCTTTGTGTGCCTTAGAGATAGACTCATTCATGTGCTTATACTTATTAGGTGACCATCTGTGACGTGTCGGATTTCATATTGCCTGGTTGATTGCCTTTTGCTGTTCTGCTTACCAGGTAAGTCTCTTCGGAGCTTACTCAGATTGATAGAGAGATATTCCCTGCTTTATGTGCACGATATACTAGGTGCTTGCATTCAAGATCAGCATGTCATGTAGTATCTTGCTAGGTTGCATTGACCGTTGAGCATTCTATTTCTTTATGCGTATGTAAACAGAACGGCCGTTATCTGTGAAGTAATTAGAGTCTTTGCTAGGGTTATAGGATGGCCCAGTCCATCGGGTTCCGTCCTGAGTCGATCGAGTCATGGAACTTCCTTTACTTATATTATGAGCTGCCTGCGGGCTTTATTTATTGTGGATACGGGTTGAGTCTGCGGACCGCCCGATGATAAAGGAATGCATTCATGAACTGGCCAGTCTACGCCCTATCGGAAGGGGGTGGAGGTAGGAGAGGGACATACCATTTGGTATTCTTTACTGGGGCCCTATCTATTATTAAGCACTTGATCTTAGGGACATGCTAGTGTGTTAATATTATGCCTTGCATCTAGAAGCATCTTTATAAGGTATAGCGTATATGTGCGCTTAGAGCCGGGATGCAGCAGGTGGGCATCATTCTAATCCCGCTCACCATTACCATTTTTAGGTATTATTTATGTTCATCCCATTGGTGCTGTTTATATATTGCGCGGGTCATTTTGTTCGGCGGAGAGCGAGCGCTGGAGTTATCTACTTCACCAAACTCTGACCATGGTTTTGGATTTATACTTTTAGACTCCGTTTTGACCCGGCTCTGCCGTGGCACCCTATTGTATTACACTTGATTTCGTTATTTGCATGACTACTGGTTTTCCACGCATAGACTTACGATATGTACAGGGGACTTCCCCGGGGATTTCAACGATACGTTTCGAATTTGGGTATGAAATCCCACTTTGGAAACATTAGATTAGGCTTTCAAACCTTCAACCTATACTCGGGGCGCACGATCCCAACGAGGGGTTTCATCCCTCGAAACGTAACCCAGGAATTATAATCCCGGGCCGTTACAAACAGAACGGTCGTATCTGTGATAGTCCTAGAGTCTTTGCTAGGGTCATAGGGTAGCCCAGCCCCATCGGGTGCCCTGAGTCTATCGAGTCGATATGAGCATGATGATAGTCCAGCACCATCGGGCATGATTTATTTATTTTAATTTATGTTATGATGATGTGATATGAGATGATGAGATATGACATGCTATAGCATCGAACCGGCAGGTCTCTGCACTAACGGAAAGGGGTGCAGAGGTAG
This sequence comes from Persicaria maculosa, assembly GCA_963922045.1. Classification (NCBI taxonomy): domain Eukaryota; kingdom Viridiplantae; phylum Streptophyta; class Magnoliopsida; order Caryophyllales; family Polygonaceae; genus Persicaria; species Persicaria maculosa. Next base: position 35,043,644 of record OY998269.1, on the reverse strand, counting down.
GAGAGGGACATGCCACTTGACATTCTTTGGGCGCCTTTATAGTTATTTCTCGCATATTGTAAATTAGGATCATGATAGTGTGATTTAATTTCCGCATCTACATCATCTTTATTATTAGCGTATGTGTATGTTCGCTTGCTTGACAGAGCGTGTTGGGGCCTCGGTCTGACCCCACTCGGACCCATTGTTTTTAGGTATGATTGCTCTCTGTTTATATGGCGTGGGAAAGTCCCTCGGCGATTGCAAAGAAATCTGTCTAACCCCGCTAATCTGGCTATCCGACTTTAGAATTATGTTTTGGTTTTGACCCGGCCTTGCCGTGGCTTTTGTATCTAAATCATATTTCCATTTCACTTTCGTTTAAACTGAATTTAGGAAACTTCGACTGATTAGAGGTTTGAAACCTCGACCCGTACCTGAATTGCAACATCCGAACGAAGGTATCCGACCTTCGAAACGTATCCCGGATATTTATATCCGGGCCGTTACAGTACCGTACTTTGTATTTGCAATATATCTTTTGAATTTTATATGAAGTACCGTACATTATATTTTATATGATATTTTTTCTAATTATTGCTTTTGAATATGTACTTTGTTTTTGCAATATATCTTTTGAATTTTATATGAAATATCGTAATCAATCTTGGATACATTATATTTTATACGATTTTTTCTAATTATTGCTTTTGAATTTTTATTCAAAATCGAAATTTCATAAAATATTTTTTTTAAAAAAAAATTGGTCGAAAATAATATTTTAACATTTTGCACATGTAATATTTTAGATTAAATTCAGGTGCAGTTCGCATACGTATCATATTCTGGATTAATATTGTATTATCTCTTTAAAATGTTAATTAATACAGTAAGTCAATATGATTTTGTCATCTTTGTTAATGGTCTCACTTATTTTTATAAATATTCAACATTATATCTTAATTACTTAGAAAACTTATCTTTTTATATCAAATAATCTATCCAATTTATTTATTTTCAATAAATATTAATCAGATTGAATTTATTTTTTTTAATAAAAATTGATTAGAATAGATAAAAAAACAACGCTAATCGAAGATGTGATATATAAGCTTTTTGACATGAATCACATGATATATATTGAAGTACTCAATCTCTTTGTTGGAACATATCAGAAGATGTGTACGTATATAAGCGGATGTATTGCACCCCATTCAAATCTAGGTTAATTAGTTAGAAAACTTATATTTTTAGGTCAAATAATCTATTCAATATTTAGTCACTTATTATACGTTTTAGATCAAATTAAATATAATATATAAAAACATGTACCATGCCGTCAAATTTTGGTCAATTATTCTACCTTTTAGATCAAATCGAATATAATATATTTAAACATAAATATTTACCATATTAATTTGATGATATGCTTTGAGAAGAGAATAAATTAACTGTATATCATATTAACAGTTAGGTTGTTTATTAAGATACATTTGATGTTAACATATATACATTTAAATAGTTTGATGAAAACATATGCTTCCCCTTTTACATCATCAATATATATAATAATTATATCAAAATAATATATCCGAACCTAATTTCACCATAAAACATCAATAGTTTCTCTTTTAAATTTTTTTAAAAGAGTAACTGTTGATTCAATATTAAAGAATATCAATTTTTTAAAAAGGCAATGAAGTCAAATTTCAACAATTACATATTTTTAAAATAATCTGTAATATAAGATGAAAGAAAGAAACTAAAATTTTGTATTATAAGATCTAAAAAACTAAATAAAATAAAATATTGTAATCTCTGATGTGATTCGTATACGTGTCATATTTTGAATTCAAAGATGTTTAATATAATAAAATTTATTAAAAAAACGCACAACGGACGAGTAATAAAACTAGTTATATTAATATAACAAATTCTTGTTGACTCAATCGATAAGTAAACAAGAATTACCCCTTTCAAAAAAATTGTATATTTGATTCTATACATACATATAAAATAATGTTGGCGTTCAAATTTATAAAGAGTCATTGGTTCCAATTCAAAGACATGCCTTAATCCCTTGGCATGATAACATGAATTACAATTATAAACCATTTAAACTTTTTCCCGACAAAATATAAAATTTTTTTTTTAGCATAAATATAAAACTTTTTTATGTACACACTATTTGCGAATAACTCTAATAATTAACTTCTTTAACTAAATGGAAGAAACCACCTGGAGGCATCTACTAATTAAATATAAATGACTCTGTTAAACCCTCTCATGATTGTATGATTGGAGGGCTAATTAAGGATAGCGATGGTCGGGTAGTTGATATTTTTCAGCATGAGACTCTAAAGGGTTCAGTATTGCAGACAGAAACAACTGCTTTATGCACCGGAATAAAGACTGCAATAAGAAAAAGGATCAAAAACCTCATTGTTGAAGGCGACAACCTTGGCGTGATCTCCACATACCATAATTAAACAAACACACATCTACTCTGTGGGAGATCCTTAGAACTATTGAAGAAATCCAGTAGCTAATGCATCTTTCACAATATATTAGAAGGAGCTTTCAACTATATTAGTTTTAAGCACTGCTACATAGAAGCGAATTGTACTGTTAATTTCATAACTAAAGCTAATTTCACTTGTAATATAGAGACCCTTTCATTATGTCAGAAGCTTTATAATATTATCCTCTTTCGAGATGATCAGGGTCGAGCTTTGCGTTGTCAAAGTCAACCAATGTTTGGCTGTTGAAAAAAAAAATAACTTCTTCAACTATGGAAAATTATGCAATTTAACTGTTTATTAATTGACAATATATGTTAATAAAAATGATTAATTAATTTAGAACCGCCAATAAATAAAAGTAAACTTTACAATAGATATGGTTTTTTGTCTTTGACTAGCTAGCTTTTGGAGTTACAAATATAAGATAGATCTTGAATTAGCTGGCAAGTAAAATCGTCAACGTACACGATTCGATATGTTGTATGGGAAAAGGGATATGTTGCTTAGCTGTCTACCGCGTTAAAAATTCTCCACCATTGAAATTTTATTATTTCTTCGCATTTTTTTGCAATTTTTTTTGGGGGTAAATTACTTCATCTAATTGTGTTTCTATCCTATTTTTTTTGGGTGAAAATTTTATTTCCAGTCGACTATAGTACGTAGTACAAGTGTACAACAGCTAGCTACAAGCTTTTCAAATTAATAATTAAAAGAAATTATTAAATAAACACATTCCTCAAATTCATAACAATTTATCTATCTCTATATATATAGATATACTAAAATCGATGCATAACGTCCTATATTGCGCGTTATGGTTGATCTTAGGGGAAAAAAATCATATGTGGCGCATTATGATTGATCCTAAAGAAAAAAATTAATAAAATAATATGTTGTCATAGTTTATAGAAAGTTATTCAAGTCACAATCTATCTATATATATTTTAGTTAATTGACAAAAATATAAATAAAATTATTTTATAGTTATACTTACGAAAAATATTAATAGATAAATATGTAGTACTCCCTCCGTTCGGAAATAAATGATGTTTGACTTTTGTGCACCTAGTTTTAGGAGCTAAAAACTATATAAAATCTTATTTATTTTAATTAATTTTTTTCATAGTTTAAAGTATCTATTAGTAATAAGTATTAAATTGTGAAAAAAATTAATTAAAATAAATTATTTATATTAAAATTAATTATTTAACCATTGTTATTTTATTTATATCTATATTATTTTTCGAGGCCAAAATAAATTGTTAAAATATTATGTAATCATAATATGTAGCCACAATCCATCCATGCATAAATATTTTAGTAAACTAACGTAATAAATATTACTACATATTTAATAAAAAAGAATATTAAAATATTTTTAAAAATCAACTATTTGCTATATTACATAATATTTTGATATAAAGAATTCTTTGTTTTAAATAATATTTTGATATAAATAATGAGATTTAATTAATGATAGATTAGAAAAAAAATTTATATATAATATGTCGAACGATTTTTATTTATATTTAGATTATTATTGTTTATTTATTAGAATTTATCTAGATTATTTATAATATTGTATTAATGTATTCTCCATGCATGGGACGTGACCTAAACTAGTAATTAATATAGATGGATCAAGGAAAAGGATTATATTCCCTCCATTTATCCATCAATATATTATTTTAGAATGTTAATTTAGTTAAAAACATATTATTTTAGATATTTTGAGTTTCTTACTTTACGAAAATGCACTTATAATAATTAGTGTTGTTAGTTTTAATATTTGATAAACTAAAAATGTAGTGTAATAAATAAGGGTAAGAGGAAACTGGGTCGGCATACCCAATTTCCTTCCCAAATTAACTCATTGTCCCACAGAGATAACCCAAATTAGTTATATGACCATCAGTCAATTTTTTGCTTTTTTGCTGTTTACGTCTACTCGCTTCCCTCTCTCTTTCTCTCTCTCTGTTTCAACGTCTTCCTTCTTGCTCTCGATCATCATCTTTCCAAAGTTGATCATCATCTTCTCTCTTGCTCTCGATCGTATTTTAAACTTACAACGGTTAAATCAAGCACAACATGTGAAGGTTAGTATACTTGCATGACGCTTCCCCCCCTCTCTCTCTGTGTTAGGGTTTCGTTCATTTTATTAATTATTTTTTTAATTGTTGAACTCGATTATAACTAGTTTTCATCATTTGTAATGTCTTCTAATATGTGTAGTTGCCACTATTTCTGACCTAGATTCATACAAATGCCAGTTCAATGTGAGTATTTGTTGTTGATTATTTGTCCTTTGTTTTTATATATCTCGTCTGTATTGTGTGTTTTATGTGTGCATGTTTGTGTTTTTGTAGAAAATAGACTAGTGGTTGCATGTTGAGGAAAGATTTCATGCTTGTTGATCTCTACTGCTACCCCGAAGTATGTGAAGTTATTAAGGAGAGGTTGTGAACATTTGATTAGCAGTAGTTGAAAAATAGTTGATTAGGGTTATTTTTAGTACAAGAATAAAAATTGCGTTTGAATTTTCAATTAACACATCAAATGATACTGCATGAGATAGTAACAAAAAAAAAAGTTATGGAAATGTGGTTCAAGGGTGATGGTTTGATTGCTCGATTTTCTTTATTGGAGTTTCATGTCATAACTGGTCTTCTAGTTATTGAATATGATCCTTTATCTTTAAAGGTTGTTACATGTAAGTAGTTTTTTTTTTGGCAAGCACAAGGTCTCAAATGCTGATATATTTGAGATTTTCAAATCTGAACCTAAGAAATCTCCAAGGAAGTTAGTCATGGCAAAACTTCTTATTATTGGGAAGGTATTAATGTTGTTTAAATGCTCTAAGATTATCAGCTTGATACATTTATCTCTTCCTTGTAATTCTGAGAAATTTGAAAGATATCACTGGGGGCGGGAATGCTATTGTATGTTGTTTAGAGATTTGATAAGGGTGTCTTCTATTGAGAAGGGATTCAATCCTAGGTGAACATTTGAGCTTTTTGGATATCTTCTTTCATTTCAGGTAATATTTTTATTCTCTTTTGTCTATCACTAACTATGTATGTATGTGTATATATATATATATATATATATATATATATGTATGTATATCAACATTTTTATAAAAATCATATTGTTTTTTTTTTTTGTGTAATTAACATGCTTGGATGTTAGAAGCTTTTCCTTTCATTGATGATAAAACTGAATGCACCTTTAAGTACGTTGACAATGACCCAACCTCTTTACATTTGGTATGTAATGTGAAAAATAATTATGAGCAAGCAACTTCATTATTCAATGAAGAAATGCTAAGCTTTTCATTTCTAACTTCATTGATTGTCAGAATTCTTTTATGTATGAATCATTTGTCAGCATTTGTACTTTTCATTGATTGTCTGCAATCTTATATTTGTAAAATAGACTCCCATGTTCCCAACCTATGGGGAGTTTGCAAGGAAACCTGGGATAGTGTTTCACGATGAAGTGCATGATGATGTTTTTGATTGTATTGGTGGACCAGTTTTTTCTCATACTCAACAAAGTTCTAAATGTCACGTTAGAAGTATAAGGAAGCATTTTTATATGATAAGGTTTGGTAATGTTGGTGTTGTGCTTTCTACACTTCCTTATTCTTCTTTTGTACCTACAATCACACCTTCAGCTAATGATAATGACTTTGAAATACCATTGGCGAGGTTGAAACAAAAGGCTACTGATTTTGATGCTTATAAAAAGAACAAAAAGAGGTAGAAGAGAAAGGCAAGCCAATACATCATTAGGAGAATGTGCCGTTCTAGTAGGTTGGAGAGAGAAACTGGTTTCGTTATTATTAACGACAGTAAAGTAGATGAGGTTTTAGGTTTGAAATTTAAAATTCAAAAGAGTAAAAGGCTGAAAAGGTTGATAGTGAGCAATTGTTGTGTATTGAAGGTGAAAGTGTATCGGAGGGGGCTGAAGAAGTGATTGCAAAAGGGTTGAATGTAGCTGACATAATGTTCGAGGGAACTGATAAAGGGATAAAGGTAGTTGACAAGGAGGGGGAGAGTGTTGAAAAAGGTGTGGAGGGAGCTGATAAAGGCATAGAGGTAGCTGACAAGGAGTGGGAGGGAGCTGGAAAAGGGGTGGAGGATGCTTTCAAAGGGGTGGAGAGAGGTTTTGAATGGTGCAAACATTAGGATGGATGGAGATGACAAAGTTGTTGATGGAGTTGACAAAGGATTTGGAAAAGAAGCTGAAAAAAAAAAGATAAAGATCATTGGGATGCAATGTAGACAATGGAGGGGGTAAGGTTGGTGGTGATGATGACATAAATTATTGCAACAATAAAGAGGTTGAGTTTGGTGCGAATTCAAACAATGAGGTAGCTGACAATGAAGAATTGGGGAAAATTTTTAAAGGCGCTGACAAGTGGTAATAAAGGAGAGATGCCTAAATGGGCAAAAGAATTGTCATTGAAGTTGGATACTTTAGTGGGTAATCCTGATTGGGCATTGAAGCTGACAAGCATGATTTTAATGTTAGAGAAAGCTATTATTGAACTTCAAAAGGAAGTTAGGGAAGTTGGCAATATTAGTGGTAGGTTTACTTGCATTAAGAACAAGTTTACCCTTTTTAGTACATGCGTCCAAATTTCCAGGATTCAAGACCTATTCCTGCTGATGATTTTTCAGAAAAGGTTGTTATTGTTGTGTTGTCTGGGTTGAAAGTTGTTGTGGATATACCTCATGAAGCTGAAGGAAAAAAGATGAGGTAAAAGAAGCTATAATTGCGGTAGGTTTTCAAAGTTCATTAAAAGGTGAGGGGAGTGTACAGTTGAAGTTGTAATTGATTTCACTCTTGTTGAGGGTCAAAAAGGTCCTGGAGTCTGATTATGTTCTTTCTTCAAGTGAAATTGCTCGTGACTTGGACCCTTTGGAACAAGTTGACATTAATGTCAATGTTGAAGAAAAATCTGTAGAGAAAGTTGATGAAGCTTTAGAGAATGTTAAGGGTTTGAAGGTTGATGAAGGTTTAGATGATGCTGAAATTAATTATCCATGATCCCAAGGCTTCTCTCAGTAACAATGTGGGTTAACATTACTGTTTGAGCTACCAAAAGAACAATAAGAGAAATATGATGAGAAATGAATTACCGGTGTTCATAATTATACTGGATTCACATATGCTTTCAAAGAAATATATTGACAAATGAATTTATTAGCAAATATGTGCTGATAAATGCAACTAGACGCTGATAATTGTGTTCTAATACATGTTGACAATTGATTTCAAAGAAATATACTAACAAATGAATATATATATATATATATATATATATATATATATATATATATATATATATATATATATATATATATATATATATATATATATATATATATATATATAGGCAAGAGTTCCAGTGAAACAAAGAATACGGTGAAACGGTGAAACGAATGAATATTGTGTTATATTAATATGAATATGACATTATGTGGATATGAATATGTGAATATTGTGGTGTGTGGATATGAATATGGTGTAATTCACTTTATATTATTTGAATATAAATAATAACATATTCATATACCCATATTTAAATCATATTCATATTCACACAACATAATATTCATATTTATATATTCATATAACATAATATTCATATGAATATGACCCAATATTCATTCGTTTCACCGTTACACCGTATTATCCGTTTCATATAACATAATATTCATATGAATATGACCCTATATATATATATATATGGATTGACTCCGGTGAAAACTTCAAATTGTGGTAAAAACCGTGAGTACTACTTTATAGCTTGGTTTATTTGAAACCCGTGCTAAAAACCTCAATTACATAGTGACTTTACAACTCAGTTCAACCTATAAACCGTGCTAAAAACTCCAGTTTTAAAATAACACATGACTTTATATCTCGGTTAAACCTAAAAACTGTGCTGAAAACTCATGTTTTAAAATTAAATTAGTGGCTTTACAACTCGGTTTTATTCAGAACCGGGTTAAAATATGTGACTTTATAGATCGGTTCTATTCAAAACCGGGCTATAAAGCTAGTGAACCGGGCTAAAAAGCCGGTTCTCACAGGTTTTTACCGCAATTTTGGTTTTCACCGGAGCGCACCCCTATATATATATATATATCACAAATTTCCACTCCTAAATTCTGCTCCCAATTTCGCTCACCAATTTCTCTCAGGTATTTTTCAGCATACGTAACAATTAGTATATCAGAATACTAGTATTCATACATGTCTTTATTAGCATAATTCACTTTTATATCGTTTATATACACAAAATATTCGATTGTATTTCAATTGTATTTATCAACCTATATTAGAATTCGTTTATATATATGGTATTTATCAGCACATTTTTTGATAAATTCATTTATCAGTATATCACCAATGAATTATATATTGTTATCAGCATATGCTGACAAACAAATTTTTATGTTGATAACAACATATTTTCTGATAAATTCGTTTGTCATTGGTTGCATTTGAAAATAAATTATACAATATAATTTTTAACCGTAAACATATAGTAAAAAAAATTATGACATTTATATGAGCAATGATATAGAAAATGACATATAGAAGGCCCCGGAATTTAAATGTGATGCCCATTTTGGTGACTTAAAGTAGCCTTATGGCCCTTATCTACGTATATTATTAGCTACTCTTTCCACATGTATTAATGTATACCAACTTCTAGAAAAAAAGAATACAACATGCACATATATAAATATAAAATTAGTACATGTGGGAAATACAATATTTCTCAATAAAATATATTATATTGAATTTCAAGGCCTTCAAGAAAAAGGTCACGTAGTTGTTACTTGTTATAAGAGTATATATATTTATGTAAATACATACAAAGAGTCAAATCGATCAATTCCATGGACTTTTGTTATGTACATTGCTATAATAATTTTTTTTTTCCTTTTCAAAATTCTCTTTTAGAAAAACTTTTATTGATGGAAAATATATTATTTTTCAATATTTTGTCAAAGTATATATATATATATATATATATATATATATATATATATATATATATATATATATATATATATATATATATATATATATATAGAAATTAATTAGTTGTATTTTCGCAACCAAGTATTTTGTGATAATATTCGTCAAATTATTATACAATACTTGATACCTCACCAATGGACAACCAGTGAAAAGAAAATGTAAAGGTTACTGTTATAAACATCTCTATGAGTTTGAGGGTCCTAAATCCTCTTAGGGGACATGGGGTATTTAAAAAGAATTAAAAAAAAAAGAATTATGGTGATAGAGGATAGGATTGGAGACAAAAGATTTAAATCGAATTGAAGTTTTAGAAGTCTTTGGCAGGAACTAATTTTTAATATTGGGTGGGAGTAGAAAAAAATTCATTTAGTTAAAAATAGGTCAAATAATAAATTTCAACTTGAGATCATTTACAAAATCAATACTCATCTAGTTTTTCTTTACCAACTAACCTAATAAATTTTATTATTCTTTTATAAATTTATTACAAATTATATCAACTTAACATATATAAATTTTTTATATAGAAAACAAATTTCCACTCATGAAGTGACAACTAGTACTTGAGGCCTGCCCCTTGTCTAAATAGAAAAAAAAATCTCGCTCAAACAAGGATAATTTAAAAAGAGTTAATAAACGTGATCAATGACAAAACCAGAAACTTATCGGGGGCGTAATTTTGTATAAGTTGTTGTGTCACTCTTTCATAGATTTTTTCTTTAGTTTAGAGGACCAAAAATATAATATTTTAGTTTAAACAACGGCATTTTAGTTCAAAACAATGTTTTTATAATTCAAAATAGTGGCGTTTTTGTTCAAAATAGTAGTGTTGTAGTTAAAAATAGTGGCGTTTTAGTTCAGAATAATGTCATTAGCTTTTAGGACCAATGACCCCTTGCTCTAGTGGTAAGGGAGAGGTACCTCTTACAAGAGATCAAAGATTCAAATCTCAGTCTTTACAGAATTGGTATAATTAGTGGGTGCCCAAGCCTTCATTGGTTTAGATGAGCCTATCTTGTGGCTTGTCGTCTGACTTACCGGTTTGCGTCCTTTGCAGGCTAGGGCTCGGACCCGTGGGGGATTAATCGACAACCTCGGAACCCCTACGTTACATAAAAAAATGTCATTAGCTTTTATATTTTTTTTTCTCTTTAAATGAACAAAACAATGTTGTTTTACTAGTATATAACAACATTGTTCTTGGCATGCAATTCAATAACGTGTAATAAGATATACAAACTTTAAACTTGCATAATATTTTATCTAATTATTGAATTTAGTAATATATAACTCCTTATTTCGAAGCTCTTAGGCTGAATCATATTACTAAAATATCAAATTAAATAAAATATAAAGGCATCGTAATTTATTAAAAGATATCTGAAATAATTAATCTATTTTTAACTTTTAAGTTTATAATTTTTATTCGAATATCATATTGACATTAAGCTTACAGTCTAATATATCAAAACAAAAATATCGATAAATAAAACAAATTATATAGGTGATTCCACGGCAAATGAGACAATCAGGAGGGGCCATTAGCTGGGGACACGGAGAGGTTTAAAGAGTGGATTGATTGGAATGGCCTTATTGATATGGGGTTTGTTGGTCCTACCTTCACTTGGTCCCGGGGTAGAACGACGGCGACCTATGTGGTGAAGAGGCTTGATCGGATGCTTTCAATGCAGCTGGTAGATTGGGTTGGCATGAAGCGTTGGTTCGTCACCTTCCTAATCATGAGTCGGATCACACTCCTCTTCTTCTGAAGATGGATGCTCCGATTAAGGCTAACAGGAAAAGACGGCCGTTTCGGTTCCAGGCAGCCTGGTTCTCGCATCCGGAGTTTAAAGATGTGGTGGAGGGGGCCTGGAAGGGGGATTGTGAAGCGAATATGGCCCTGAATCATTTGCGGGAGTGCTTTGTGAAGTGGAATAAAGAGGTTTTTGGTAATATTTTTGAGAAGAAAGCAAAGTTGGAAGCTGAGCTGGAGAGGATTAAAGGTCTGCTTGAGTAAAGAGCTGACGATCAGCTGATCAAGACTGAGATGAAAGTTCAGGGTGAGTTTTGGAGGAGACGCTTAAACAGGAGGAAACGTTGTGGCTTCAAAAGTCGAGGGAGAATTGGTTGAGAGCGGGCGATAGAAATACCTCGTTCTTCCATATGTCGACACTGATTCGCCATAAGAGGAACAGAATTCAGATGTTGAAGGGAGCCGAAGGAAGGGAGATTGTGGATGTCATGGCTATTGAGAATGTTGTCACATCCTTTTTTCGCGAGCTCTATACGTTACCGGAGGAGGAGCGATGGCCCAATTGCATTGGTGGTGGCGGATTCCCTCGTATCACTAATGCTCAGTGGGAGTCTTTTGACAAGCCGTTTACGGATGCTGATATCTACCAAGCGGTTAAAGAGATGGGAGCTTACAAGGCACCGGGGATTGATGGGTTTCAAGCTATATTCTTTCAGAGGTGCTGGAGTACCATAGGGCAGACTGTGGTGGATTTTGCTAAGAAATTCTTCTCCACGTCTAGACTTCTGGAAGGCACGAATGAGACGCTGATTGTGTTGTTGGCTAAGGTGGCCCGTCCGGAGGCGGTGTCTCAGTTCCGGCCGATAAGCTTGTGTAACATCCTTTAAAAAACCATAACTAAGGTCATGGCTAACCGTATACGCGAGTTGTTGCCGAGTCTCATTGGCCCTATGCAGGGAAGTTTTGTTCCGGGAAGACTCATTACTGATAATATAGTGATCATGCAGGAGATTGTCCACTCGATGAGGAATAAGAGAGATAGGAAGGGTTGGATGGTCTTGAAGATCGATATTAAGAAAGCTTACGATAGACTTCGGTGGGACTTTATAGAGGATACTTTGATCGAGGTGGGTTTCCCGATGAATTGGGTTAGATGGATCATCGAGTGTGTGAGCACTGTCAACACTCGGGTTCTCATGAATGGCGAAATGACAGATGCCTTCAGGCCGACTAGGGGAATTCGACAAGGAGACCCGATCAGCCCATATTTGTTTGTTTTGTGTGTTGAAAGGCTCAGTCAGCTGGTTAATAGTGCGGTTGAAAGGGGGGATTGGAAGCCTATCAGAATCTCTCATACTGGGCCCGATCTCTCTCATGTGATGTTTACGGATGATATTATCCTAACGGCTGAAGCTTCGGTTGAGCAACTGAGATGTGTGAAAAGAGTGTTGGATGGTTTTTGTAGGAGCTCTGGGCAACGGATTAATACTAGCAAGTCTAAGTTGTTTGTCTCGTCTAATATGGAGGAGAGTTTGGTTGCGGAGCTGCAGAATGAATGTGGGTTTGAAGTCACTAATAATCTAGGGAGCTATCTCGGAATGCCGGTCCTCCATAAGAGAGTGAATGCTGAAACTGTTGCACCGATCATTGATAAGATCAGTGGTAGATTAGCAGGATGGAAGGGCAAGCACTTGAGCTTTGCGGGGCGGGTGACTCTTACGAAGGCCGTGTGGTCGGCTATACCAGTTTATTCGATGGCCTCGATCGTGTTACCTAGTTCTGCTTGTGACAAGATTGACAGAATTTGTAGAAGCTTCATCTGGGGAGATACGGAAACACAACGTAAGGTTCATCTTGTGGGATGGGCAGACATGTGCAAGCTGAAGAGGATGGGGGGGGGGGGGGGGGGGGTTTGGGCATCAAGTCCATGAAGGACATGAATTTAGCCATTGTCGGAAAGCTTGCTTGGAGGTTTTTGAATAATGATATGGAGAGCCCTTGGTGTGCGGTGTTGCCTGCCAAATACACCCAGAGCGCTACGGGTAGTGCTCGGAATGGCTCTGCGATCTGGAGTGCTATTAGGAAGGGGTTGAATTGGGTCATTGTGCATGGAGTTAGATGGATTATTGGGGATGGCAATATGGCTCGGTTTTGGGAAGACTATTGGATTGGTGACACGAATCTGCTCGATTGCCCTGATAAGAATATTGGTGAGAATAATAGGGGGAGGAAGGTCCGGTCATACTGGGAGATCGGAAGAGGCTGGAAATGGGAGGAGTTTGCGGAGTTTCTCCCTACAGGGGTCTTGATGCAGCTGGCGATGTGTGTGGTGGAGGATGAGGAACGTCTGGATCGCCTATCCTGGAAGGGGAGTTCGGATGGGAACTATTCGGTTAAATCAGCCTATGAATTAATTACTATGGTTAACGATGCTTGTTGTGTAGATAGTGTGGTGTTTAACAGAGTATGGAAGCTGAAGGTCTTAGAGAGAGTGTGTTGTTTCTTATGGATGGTCTTACGTGGTGTGATCCTTACGTACGTGGAAAGGTGCCGAAGACACATGGCCCAAGACGCCGATTGTGCCGACTGTGTGGGAGTTCCGGAAACGCTCAATCACTTGTTCAGGGAGTGCCATCACACTTGTGATATTTGGAATTAGCTGCCTTTGCCTATAAGGAGTGATGATTTCTTTTGTGATTCATATGCAGGGTGGATCAGGGGGGATTTAATGTCAAGGAAGAAGGTCGAGGAAGAGCTGGAGTGGGCCTGTGTCTTCGCCAACGCGCTATGGTGGATATGGCGGTGGAGGAACAGCCGAGTCTTCAATGAGGAGGTGCAGTTGGAGAGCAAACCACGATTCATCATCAAACAAACCAAGGAGTACTTGGCGGCTTGGCATGATAGACCGGGGCAGTATGGACAGAGGCAAAGGACGGAGACCCTCGTGAGGTGGGAAAAGCCACCGACCGGTTGGGTGAAGGTGAACTCCGATGGGTCGGTGGACGAAGCCGGCATGGCCACAGTTGGGGGCATTATTCGTGGTGATCAAGGGGAATGAATGAGTGGCTTTGTTCAATTGATTGGGAGGGGCCCGATTATAATGGCAGAAATATGGGGCATCCTGGAGGGTTTAAGGTTGGCTTGGGACCTCGGCTTCCGGAAGGTCATTATCGAGTCGGATTCTCAGGGTGCACTCCAACTAATTCAAGGAAGGATTAACGACTATCACCCGTTATCTAGCCTGGTTCGTCGTTGCCATGGCTTTATCAATCGGAGTTGGGAGATCCAACTATGACATGTTTTTAGGGAAGCGAATCAAGTCGCGGACTCCCTTGCTAACGTCGCTAGACATTTTCCGTTAGGTGTTCATATTATTGAGGAGCTACCTGTGGACTCTATTATGTTTATTGATGAGGATATTAGGGGAAGGGCTACTCCCCGTTTTACTTATGTGTAGCCCGAGTTAGTTTTAATTTATCTATCGAGAGCCTGGCTCTCGTTTGTCGACCAAAAAAAAAAAAAACCAAACGAAACTGAACTGATTTGTGTACCAGACCTATCTCCTCAATCTCAATGCTTTAGGGCTTTCACTAATTTAGGGCACGATCCCAATTCGAACGAGTCAAAGTTTTCGGAAGTCCAAAATGGCAAGCAGTGAAAATCAAGCAAGCTTGATTTTGAGTAACGTTGCAACAATCAATTATACAATTATCATTTGATCGATCTTAATTAAGCACACCAAAATGTCCATTACTACAGTACATTTTACCACTTGAAATTTGAACATTTTTTTTAATTTCTTTGACACGTTTAAAATTAAGTCACACAAGTAAAATTATGGGCTGTTACCAGACATAAGTCAATGTACGTGTAAACACATACAGTATTCAATAGAGATATAAAGTACTGAATTATTGCAAGATCAATGCGGGCGGAACTAATTTTTATTATTTGTCGTAGTTTTTTAAATCACAAGTTACTATTTAAATCACATATAAATGTTTCTGATGTAGATTCTTTTAACTGGTTAAAATTTAAATATAAAACTTAAAATATTAAAAATAGAATGTAGATTCTTTTAATTATTTATATTTTTAAATGGAAATAAGTTGAAGAATCTATCACAAATTCGATATATACACGACGAAGGCTAGCTAGAGAGACCTGAATTCATATCCTCAACAAAACTTACATATATGAGAAATTAAACTTACGATGATACTACTAAAGACACGAAAAACACGACGAAGGCTAGCGTACATAAGTTCTTCAATTATCAGGATTCAGGATGCAGGAACTTACAGCTAAGAAGATGCCCCATACATTGACCAATGTATGGTACGGGGCAAATGATATCAAATCGTTTGATCCATCAATCTCTGGATAAGGCATCAAACCAATTAACACTTACAGCAATCAATTACTGTAATATATTGTTATAATTAGTACTCAATTACAGGGAATAGGTTGGGGTTGTACAACTAATTAACAGGGTGATGGGTCAATAAGGTACATAAGTAGATAGGAACTAGTTCGATCTTACCTTAATTCATTAATTATGTCCTCAAGATCGACACTTGTTAAGCATACACATAACGCCGGCCTAGCTATTATATACGCAGTACATTTCGATCACGACGTAAGTGAGAGCTAACAGGAACATGAATTCATGGCGATTGGGCGCCTATATATATATATATATATATATATATATATATGCACAATGCACTGATCATCTACCTAGCGCACTGCAAATGGCACGAGTAAGCAGGGCCTACCATGGAAACAACTCAAACAAGGGAGGCCATCACTGGATGGAACGGTCAATACTTGGATAGGGTTAGTACGGGACGAGTTTATAATCTAATTGAAGTTGAAAATATATATATATATGGTGTATGGATCATTTGTACACAGGCCTTAGGGTGTATTTTGTTCACAAATATTATTCGGTGAAATGTGAAACATTATTCGGCGAAATTTGAAGCATTATTCGGTGAAATATGAGTATTGTTTAAGGGAATGTGAAACATTATTTGGTGAAATTTGAAGCAGTATTCGTATAAATTGTAAGTATTGTTTAGGAAATTGAGATTTATTTTATTTGAAATAGATGAATAAAAAAACTAAACATTATTCGGTAGAATATTACAAATTATTAAGTGGAATTGGAACGATTTCATCTGAACTGAACGGAAAAAGAAAACATAACAGTATTCGGTAGAATGTTTCACATTTCACCGAATAATGCTTCAAATTTCACCGAATAATGTTTCACATTTCACCGAATAATATTTGTGAACAAGGTACACTTTAAGGGTGTGTACACTCGAACCAAACCCTATATATATATATATATATATATATATATATATATATATATATATATATATATATATATATATATATATATATATATATATATATATATATATATATATATATATATATATATATATATATATATATATATATATATATATATATATATATATATATACACGGATTGATTCTTGTGAAAACCTCAAATTCTGGTAAAAACCACGAGGACTACTTTATAGCTTGGTTTATTTGAAACATGTGCTAAAAACCTCAATTACACAGTGACTTTACAACTCAGTTCAACCTAAAAATCGTGCTAAAAAATCTAGTTTTAAAATAACACATGACTTTATATCTCGGTTAAACCTAAAAACCGTGCTGAAAACTCATGTTTTAAAATTACAATAGTGACTTTATAGCTTGGTTTTATTCAGAACTATGCTAAAATCTATGACTTTATAGATCTTGAACTGGGCTAAAAAGCCGGTCCTCACAGGTTTTTACCGCAATTTTGGTTTTTACCGGAGCGCACCCCTATATATATATATTTATTTATTTTGTGTGCGTCCTCCGTTGGCTGATTGATTCGTTTGTCATGGTGGTTTTGTTTTACGGTGTAGGATAACTTGCACGTTTATTTTATTTGAGCATTTTCTTTCTGTTATTTGCTTCGTGTTATTTCCTTTCTGTCATTTGCTTCTGTTATTTGATTTGATTGTACATGATAGTTAGTCCATCAACCGGCTTATCCGGTCTCTTGGTTTCTCTAGGCTTGTCTAGATAATTGAATTCTTATGCTGCTTAAAAAAATAGATATATATAGTTTTATTTTAAAATTTTAAAAGTTTTTGAAAGTGCCTTTTTTGGGGAATATAATTATATAAATAAACCCTAAAATAATTTGGGATTTATTTGCCTAATAAGGAGCCTAAATCAGGGTTAAAGTAAGATTCATCTACTTTGGGAACTTTATATATACATTTGTTTTGCATGATTATTACTCCCTCCGTTCGGCAAAATATGTCATTTTACTATTCACGCATGTTTTTTAGGGGATAAAAGCTATATAAATATTTAGTTTTTTAATAAATTTTTTTAACAATTTCGTAGTTATTATTAATAAGTAAAAACTTGTTAAAAAATTTATAAAAAAATAAATGTTTTATATAGTTTTTATCATTCTAAAAAAGCGTGCGTGAATAGTAAACTACATGTTTTGCCGAACGGAGGGAGTAGTAAATAACAATGTAATTAATTATTTATCTATATACAGACAAGTATAATTATTACTCCTTCCGTACTAAAATACATGGTCTTTTAGATCATTACACGTTAATTAAGGAAATCTATTTGTGTTTAAATCTCATTATTATTGTAGAGATGAAAACCATTTAATTTTACTCACTATGACATTTTTTAGGGGTAATAATTACCCTATAAACTTAAAAATCCATTTATTTTTTACAAAAGATTAAAACCTAAAAAACCATAATATTTTAGGACGAATGGAGTAGTATTTAACAAAATGATTATTTGTATGTATTCATACACAAATAATCACCAAGTACGTAATAAATGATAATTCCAATGTACACAAATTACTTTTCGATCACCTAATTAGTACGAACAAATAGTAACTTTGTTTGTTTGATCTTCTTTATTTAAGGGGGTTGTTAGATACACCGCTAATTTTTACTGGATACACCGCTAATCTCCACATCAAGCTGCGGAACTCGTTATGCAACATCGTGCGTACATCGGCGGGCGTCAGGCCAAACAGGGTGTTTGATACAGTGTTATTACGCAGAAGGTTGCGGAACTAGGGGGCACTGTTTAGAAGTCTGCCAAACAACGTCTTATGGTACCAGTGTTTCTCCGCAATCTGATGCGGACCTAAGGCAACAGTGTTTTGCCGTATGACAAGCATTGTACTCCTTATGCTTGGTATAATAACTTCAGTTATGTTAGTTAAAGAATAATTCGTTGACAACGTGACACATTCATAGAAAATCATAAATAATCCTCGGAATAAGTGTTTGTTTTGAAGTGTAGTTGTAATAAACAAAAGATAGTGACACAAGTAACACGTCGGAAAATCACAGGTAGAACAGGGGAGGTCCATCTCGAAGTCGGAAGGGACGATATTGGTTGATTTTTGCCATAAACGGTTGATCCCATCAAAAAACGCTCTGTTGTCGGTGCCGATACCACTCAGGGTATATGGGTGGGAGCAATGAGTCGTCACGCAACCATACCTGTGGAAAGAGTAAAATGAATACGTCAGTATTTGTGGCAGTGAAGTCGGAAAAAAATATGTCAGGTAATTGGTAGTTCACCGGCACCCAATGGGTTCTGTTGTTGATGATGCAGATTGCCAAGTTTGCTTTCTGTGGGGGAGGGTCGCGTGCATCGAGAGGGAGTAGAAGCATCGGATAGTTCCTGCTGAGGATGACCAAGGGCGTCTGGAATCTTGTGGCGAAGACGAAACCCATCACAGGACACTCCATCCAGTACTCTCGGTCAGCAATGGGGCCGGTGAAGGTACATTTATAAATGTAGTCGTCCAGTCGCGGTTCGTGGCTATAAACGTATCGATGCTCAATCATCTCCTGTGCGAGGGCGAGGCGAACTTGTTTCCACTCATTCTCGCCCAAACCAAGGAGCTCAGCAAAAGCTCGATATCCGCAATGGCCGTCAGAACCGACGTTCTTGACTCTGTCGATGAAGATTGGCATGAATGGGTCGATGTCATCATCTGCCCAGGGGAAATGGGTCTGCACTACCGGTACGGTAGGTGGGGCCTCCGCGTCGGCTATGTTGGAAGCCGCCTTTTCGTCGCGAAACACATCTGTGGAGTCGTTCTGGGCACGGCCGCGGCCACGCCCGCGACCTCTTCCGCGTGGACGCGGTGCCTGTGCCCGCTCCTGGCGGCGTCGTTCAGCCGATTGCGTTCTCTCCCATGCCAAGGGGTTAGTTTGACAGGGGTTACGGCGCCCTCGTCCCCGAGGTCTGCCCCTCGATAGCTTAGGGGGATTGGGTGGAACTAGGTTGGTGGTAGCAGGGAACTGGCCGTCCGCCAACGTAGTTGCCACTCTAGCCAACTCGTCCTGGGGCACTTCACCGCGTTGGTACCTTTGCAAGAAGTCGTTGATGGCGATCTGAGCCTCGGTCATGGGGACGGAGTCCAACGATGAGTCCTGTTGAATGCCCTTCCAATCCAACTGCTTCCAAAACGTGTGAATCTGGCTCGGCATAATAGGCGTACTATCTTGGATGCAACGATATATGTCATGAGTACATGGTATCCCGTACGTGACTCTCCAAAACTGGTCGGTGCATTCTTGGGTCGATGGAGTGTCTTTAACCTTCTAGTAAAGTGCGTTGAGGAGGTCGTAGCATCGCGTTGAGATCCTATCTCGGACCCTGCAAAAAATGTCAACGTTGTGCATGCCGGTGTACCACGTGTTGCGGCCCTTGTTTAGTGACGCTCTGACCTCTAAAATTTGATCCTTCATCACTAAGTCGATGGCTGCGAACAGGCAACCGAAGTCTCCTATGGGGGACTGCAACGCGTTTTTCAGTACTGAGTGTGCGGACTCGACCCTTAAAGGAAAATTTCCATTTTGTCCAGCTTAGCATAAAATATAGACATGAGCACGTAAAGGTATAGATTGAGGAGGGCAGTGGATGTAAAACCTGTTTGTGGTCCTCGTCCCTAAGTGAAGGCTGGTGTCCACTCAAGCTCTGACAATTTTGTTTCGGTGATGCAGTAGCCACGCAGAGGAGAGGTATTGCATTAATTCGGGGATGTGGTTCCACTTGGCATATATCCACCGGCGGCGACTATCGTATGACTCGAGGGATCTCGACTCGAACACAGCTCTACAGTCGTTCTTGAACTTTCGCGCTGTTTCTAAGTCGCGTGTCCGTTCAAAGGCCGCTTGCTCGCACCCCCGCAAAACGTGGACCCAACATAATATATGGTTGACAGTGGGGAAGGAAGCGGCAATCGCACTAATTAGACCAAGCTCCCTGTCAGTGACGATAGTCTCCGTTGTCTTGTCTCCGTACAGGAAGCGGAGATGGTTGAGGGCCCAAGCGTAAGACTCTGCGGTCTCATCGCAAAGGAAAGCGAATGTTATGCTGAAGTTCATCCCCGTGCATGTGAAGCCGATGAACTCAACCAAGGGCAGTTTGTACCTTAAGATATGGCAGCCAAATAAAAAGGTTAGGTGAAACTCAGGCGACAAATATTAGATGAAATTTAGAACAAATTGCAACAACAACAACAGTTAAAGGGAATGACATGAATACGTACTGGTTGGTTTTGTACGTATTGTCGATTTCGACGACATAAGAAAATAGTTTCAGCAAATGCAGGGAGTCTGGGTGGGTGAAAAAAAAGACCTCCTACCACGTCGGAGTTAGGCTTCCTCCTTACAACGTAGAAGTACCGTTTTGCCTTCATCTGGTGTAGTACATCTTGTGTGATGGTTCTGTCACCTCGAGCCTTGGACTTACGCTTGGCCTTGGCGTTATACAGTTGACGTCGTGATGTAACACATCCCTCTTCTGAGTGTAGCAACGAGTATATCAGCTTTGGCGGTGTCCCATGCGACGATAACATCTTCACGACCTCCAATGCCTGCGGGTGGATACGCCCACGGTAGGCATGACCTAGTAGAATATCTGGAAGGTCGTGGTTGTGCGTTCCAGATAAAACGTACATGTGCCACTTTCCGCGTTCGAATTCCTGACCCATTAAAGAGAATGGACAGTTTGTGAGTTTCGTGTTACCCTTCTTCGTTGCCTCGCCGCGCTCCCTACGTTCTCTCACCTTCTTTCTCGGTTCATAGATGTCGAATTTTTCACACGCGAGGAGTACGCTACCGAGGAGCCGTTCGGTTGACGGCCACGATCTCTTGATCACTAGCACCATTTTCAGATGGGTAGCTGCTGCTTCTTGGAATGTCCGAACCATCTCATCACGATTTGTCCACTCCCGGTTGGTTGTAAAAATATCTGTGAAATCTGGCAGTTCTACTGAGGCGTCGACATCTGCGTCCTATTGAATTTTTTTATTTGCGTGCATATGTGAGAGGGGGAATAACAAATATTTTATTGTAAATTAGACGAAAATGATAGGAGACGAAGCATACCTCATCGACGGAAAACTGTTCTATTGGTACGTCATCGACGGGATCGCCAGAAGAACTGGACATGGCGACGCAAAGCAAGAGGAGATGAGGGGGGAAAGAAATTAAGAGACGAGGAGGGAAAGGGTTCGAGGATGGGGGAACCAAGTGACGCTTACTATTTGTTGTTAGCTGTAATCGACAATTATAGAATGTGTCAGTGGGCCTAATTACTCCGCAACGTCTTGCGGAGAGGACCGACGCGTGATGAAGGGCCCACATGAGGGGACATGACCGTTGAAAGGCGCGTGTAGTTCCGCAACCCCTAGTGTAATTGTGGGAATGCAGTACGGAGCAGGTTGTGTAATATTACACGGGAAAGAGCGGATCCATGGATCCTCGCCGAGCCGTTACGCACCAACGGCCATTCTCCGCATGACGGTGCGGACGGAAGTCGACCGTTGCGAAAGCGCGTGCTGTAACGCATCATCATGCGTAACGAATTCGGCCGTTGTCGCTGGACAAATTTGAATTTTGAACGGCTAAAATGGTCCGCAACGTAGTGCGTCTGTACTATAGGAGGAATTTTCCATATGTGACACAGATACAACATGTTAATAATACCGGTGCAGATTGTCAATGGTGAATATCGATACGGCATTGGATACTGAATAACTAAAAACATTTGAGAAAATGTCCATAATTGATTAGTATTTTGTAATTGTTGTTTATTTTGTAGATATATGTTATTAAAGTGGGTCAATCATATTATGCAAAATAGTAGCCATATAATGGATAAACACTTAGATATGTTTTATATGTCATTCATACAGATGCGCCACATGGTAGTTCACAGGTATTCGTAATAGGGCGCAAACGAACAAAGTTTGTATCGTATACGGCGAGAGGGGTTGTGGTGGATGCAACGCAACCATGCAAGTAGAATTGATGATATTTGAACGAATAATCGGATATGTCATCAAAATATTCACCGATCTTTACTTAAATTCGTAGGAATTGTAACAAAAGATCGGTGAAACACTTTGATAATATATTGATATTCGACAACGTATACCCATTGTGGATTAACATTTTGAGTTCTATGAAAACCGCCGATAAAGTTGGTCAATTGGATAACCGGATAATCTATCAAAGTATTCCATGATCTTCGACTAATCTTCAAAGAGATTATATAAAGATCATGGAAGCACTTTGATAGTTTACGGGCATCCATAAACGACGCTTGAAAATAGAAATTAGTGAGAGAGAAAGCGGAGGGTGCAACGAAGTGAGGTGAGGAGTGGAAGTATTTATAGGGGACCGGGGGCGATAGCATGCGCTGTGTTCCGCGAGATACCGCGTGTGTGGGTAAATCCGCAATTCGAAGCAGATATATCCGCATGCTGACGCGTGTAGTTACGCGGGTGATCGCGGAATCCTCCGCAGTAAAATAGTAACTCATATATAGTGTAGTTACGCGTTCTCTGGGCTAGGTGAAGTGACGCGTTTGATTGCAGAACCGGGACAGTCTGATATTTACGCAGTACATTGCGTATATGTACGCATGTAGTCGCGGATATATGCAGATTCTGCTTCGCATACCGCCGCGTAGACGCATATAAATGGAATCTGCCACTTCTTCGTGGGTCTCTTATATCTATACAAATGCATCACCATTCATCCTGAGCATATGCTCTAACAGTCACTCACATGTACTGCACTGCTATATTCTCTCACCTTCTAAAGTCATACATACGAATGTAAAGATCATGGAAGCTCTTTGAGGTAGGGACGATGAAAATACATCGTCGGTTGTATAACTTCCAACTCGTGCCCTGTAGGGGTTGGGTCGACCGGTGGATGTGGTGGACTGTTCGGGTGCTGGAAGAAGCGAGATAGCCTGTTGGGCACTAACATGTGAGTGCGTACCGCTGGCGAATGGCTCTTCCTCCTACACAACTGGGGACACGTTGGAACAATGTGTCCCTAAATCTTGCGGAATAGCTGCGCAATTACATGCGTAACAGATACGCGTCCCCACGTGTAACTATTACGCATGTACGTGCATAACCTTTGTAGGGGCCTCGCATATCGTGTGACTCCGCACCTCCGAACCTTTCATAATAAACGTGTACACAACTTTCGTATTGCTATTGTATTAATTGTTCTTTCATGTACCATTTTATTTCCCCAAGTTTCACCATCATGATGTTACGAAGTTGTACCAAGTTATTTAACGATCGGTGAAGCACTGTGATTCTCATGCTAGATAAGAAAAATGGTCTCGCTTTGTGAGGAGTACGTATACTTAACCAAACCTACGGGGGTCGTCCATTCTCCGTTTGTTCATGTACTTGCAAGCACACTTCTGGGACGGAGAAGATGGAGGTACGCTACGTACGAGGTACGATCTGTGAGGAGTACATATTCTTACGCATAAACATGCCTACGTACGAGGTACGCTACGCAGCAGGATGCGGATATATACATGTTGCTCCGCACCGACGTGCGTAGAAAACTACGTATTTGGCTCCGCACCTATAGTCACGGGGATAGCTCCGCGACCAATTGCGCAACGGCATGCGTATATATACGGCCTAGAAAAACCTGAAGATTCTGCCCCAGGACACTGCATGCTTGCGTAAAAAGGGGGGCCACGACCTCTGTACACGTTACGCATCTACTTGCGTAACAAACCGACGGACAAAAACCTGAAGGTCCTGACCCGGGACACTGCAAGGTTGCAGTAAAAGGGGGGCGACGACCTCTGTATATGTTACGCATCTAAATGCGTATCAAAACGGCCTACACATACGTAACAAAACCGCCGACACATACAAGAAGGGAATGAGCCGGGACAGTGCCTACTCTCAATAGTTCGAAATCTCCCAACGACAATGTCACAAGGCTACAAGTAGCGACGACTCTCAATAGTTCGAAATCATGCGAACGATAGACACAACAATATTTCAAATACTACATACTTCAAAAGTAATTGTTGTAAAGGTATCCCGTACAATTTTATTTTGTATGCGGGATATCGCATAAAAATTGAAATAACATTGTCGTTGTCGATGCGGGACATGGAAGTTCAATACGGGCTGGTGTATCCAACAGAGCAGCTCCCGACTGACTCTTCTGGGGGCTTTGGGTAGATTTGAATTTGTATCTGTTGGAACGCGTACGTAGTCATCTCTTCTTGGGCGGGGCGTACTGCTAAATCAACTGCAAAAGATGTGACGTCTCGAATTCGAGAGACAGAAAGGTCGTTGTACAAAACGGCCAGCATATTCTTTATCTTCTTGTGGATAGATCGGAAGTAATTCGCAGGGTCGTCGTCACACTCCTTGCTGCCAAACATCAATGGCGTTGATGATGAAGACATCCGAACACCACGGATGGTCAGTAGGCTGCACCGGAAAAAATGGGCATATTGGTTGTGTTTGCAGTTGCATGCGCAATTTTCAGGTGGACGACGGTGTTTGTCCACCGTAACGATGAAACGGGTTCCATCGGTGAACTTGCCGTGTTTATCAACCGTGAGCGAGCTTCCAGGATACATATCTCACTACCTTGTTGGTGATGTGTATGTGTGGACCGTTGATGGCAATTTTATAGGGCGAATCCATGGTCCACGCCGCGACCTCCGCAACTAACTGCGTAGTTATTGGATCATTGGCATTCCGCACCTCCATGCGTAACCTAGCATTTGAACACGACGCTCTGGACATGGATAATGAATGCGTCGATTCGTGGATGTAATTTTTGGGTGCATGCATCGGGCGAGCTGTGGTGCATGCATCGATACGTGGCACGACAAACATTGTTCCGCATGCCGATGCGCAGTGTATCCATCGTCCGCGCACCGAGTTTCATGCATTACATTCAATTCTCATACACTCCGCAACCGGATGCGGAACTACGGTAGCACCTTCATTTGCCTATATAAAGACCCACATGTTGAGATAATGGAAGCACAAACTGTTGAGATAATGGAAGCACTTTGCACAACAAAGTTATTTGCTTTACTACATTATCTATTTACAAAACAACGTTTTCAACCGATTCGTATAACATTGTAACCACGCATTCACATCCATCGAAAGCATGACCACGGTTCAATTCCATTCAAAACCAACCACACGTATGTACGAAAGTTCAAACACTCCATGCAAACAGACATCCAACTACAGTTCTGTACAACCCCAATTCCGGAACAGATCAACACAAAAGTCAACACAGAACACAAGAAATGTACGCGTACACATACGTCACTGCGTCTGCACAAACGACGGATCAGCAGTGTAGTACCGCCCTAGAATGCGCATAATCTCCGCCCTCCATGTATCCTCCGGCTCCGACAGAAGACGGGTCAACTCAGCCCCCACAGCGTCATATCGAGCCGCCACATCAGAGGCACGGGGTGGAAGGATGACAGTCCCAGATGGGCCCTCCGCCGGAACGGGCTGCGCCTCCTCCGGAACGGGCGGCGGCCCCTTTGGAACAATCGGCTCCGGTTCTGGAGGGATGACGGACGAATGTAGGATGCAGACGTGTGACCTCGGACGAAACCACTCCAGGTACCCTTCCATCGACGCCCATGGACGCTCTGCAGCAGCCATCGGTGTGGCCTCAAGGTCAACCAAGTGCGCATGGCGGTCAGCCCAGTGGTTCGCCTCCCCCGGCATCACCAGCTCGTACGGGCGGTGTGGTCGCGCATCCTGTACCGCTCGCACAGGAATGAAGGGGTCCATCGGGATGCTCTGCATGCGGCCGAACTGTCGTACCACCCTATTAGGCATGTACGGCTCTACCCCCTCCGCCCATCTGATCGTCCCGCGGTAGGCCGACACTCTGTGGACCCCTTGAAGATCCAGGTCGTCCCCGTACGGCATCCAACATACCTGCGATCATAATGTATACATACAGGTTACACAATAACATTGTTACGACTCTCATAGTCAACGAT
The DNA here is from genome assembly GCA_963922045.1 of Persicaria maculosa. Taxonomy (NCBI): domain Eukaryota; kingdom Viridiplantae; phylum Streptophyta; class Magnoliopsida; order Caryophyllales; family Polygonaceae; genus Persicaria; species Persicaria maculosa. The sequence goes on along the minus strand of OY998269.1, from coordinate 35,016,899 downwards.
TATATATAATTCACACTCCAACATGCACATACCACTCGGGGTCCGCACTGGTTAATGTCCCGGCGTAGGGCTCTAATCCGCCCTTGCTCCCGCCTCGGGGTCGCAGTCGGGACGAACCGGGCCGCGTACCTCGCATCAACCCTCATCTCCATCGTCGGCGCAAATGTGCCTTGCTGAATAGGGAAATAGTTGTATATCCAGGCTTGCATGAAAACTCATTTTAATCAAAGTCAACCATTATCTAACATCTTACATTTCATTGTAAAGACACTTGATCCGTTACGATGATCATGTCCATTACCTGCAACAGGAGCGGGCAGCCGTCCATCCCTTTCGCCCTCCTTCGCGTTCCCTTCCCCATGGCTCTGTACTGGTACGCCAACGCCGCAGCCCCCCATGCATATCCCCCCGTCGCTGCAGGGTCTCTGCACATATAGATCAATGGCACACGTATCCTATCCTTCGACTTGTCGATCATCAACGTCGACGATAGAAGGTACGCCAACCACAACGTCACGACCCTCTGGCGGCCGACCCCATCCTCCGGGAAGCCTGCGTCGATGTACGCAGGTATCTTCGCCTTCAGCTGCGACTGTGGGATCCCACCCGTCGTCCTCCACTTGTTCACGCGAGGCAGCGGCCACCCAAAGCTCTCCGCCACCCACTGAGCGGCTCCCAACACGTCTACGTCCATCATCACCTGCGCACCCTCTATAGCCAGCCCAAACAACAATTGCACATCGTGTAGAGTAATCGTCATCTCACCCCACTCGAAGTGAAACGAGTTCGTCTCCGGCTACCACCGCTCCACGAAAATCTGACACAGCCCATGGTCAACGTGGCTCCAACTGAGATCCAACAACCCCACCAGCCCCCTCTGCGCGACTAAGGGAACCCATGTCTCCCTTCCGTGCTCCAAGGCCTCCCGCAACCAACTAATCGTCTTACCCCGCCTATGCACATCCAACAGTACCGGTGGGTCGTCTGGAGCCACCCAAATCCTCCGCGCCACATGAGCGCCAAAGCTCAACAACAACGACTTATCTTCCGGCCCCCCGCCAAACACCTCAACCACCGTCGCTGTCATGCTAATCCTGCGGGCCATCCGGCTCCTGGTGAGCATCCTGCTCATGGGGAGCACCCTGATCGTGGGGAGCATGGTCCTCCTCACCGACCGCACCCTCCCTCGCAACAGACGCAGACGTCCTCGCTTCTGTTGCGGATCCGCACACAGAACCCACTTCAGGGGACCTCTCCGCACTGTCGTCCCCGCCTCGCGGAAGGTCCCCCACATCCACCCAACCTTTTCCGCGCGCTCTCACCGAGTACGGCAGCCCCCATGGAGGAGGCTCTAACGGCAAAATCATCTCTAGATCTCATACAAGCCTGCAACTCTCCCACCAACTCTCCCACTCGTGCAGGGTCGGGCTGGTCGCCATCCGCATGCGACTCCGCTTCCACCATCTTCGACTCCACCACTGCAACAGCTGTCGTCATTGCAACAGCTCTCTTCAGCTTCTTCTCAAACTTCCCACGCGCTGAGGCTGAAACAATTCGTCCACTAGTCCGATCTCCTTCTCCGGCACCCTCAAGCCCACGCTTACGGCTTTCGTACAACTCCGCTACAAACTTGTCCCTCTCCTGTCATTTTAATCGTTTTTATTGTTTATAATTAATTTTTACTCTTCAAAGTTTTCTACTTATAATGTATATTTCACTCTGTTTACTATAACGTTTTCAAGAATTGTAATTTATGTATTTGTACTATCCATTTTGTCATAGAATTCTCTGCTTTCTGTTCCGCATATGTAATTACAGCTCAACTTTATATACTTACAATATATGTATCTCTAATTTCTAACGATTATTTTAATTCTCTATTTTCCGACCACTATATTTCCCATATTCTGCTCTTTCTTCCTCTATTTGGTACCTTAAGGTAAGACATACTAACATATTTTTTTCTCACATTACGTTTTACATAACACTCAAACTTAGGCATAATTGAAGAGTATTGAAAACTAAAAACAATCATCAACGTAATACTTACCTCCGCCAGTAATGCCTTTCTTGGTCTCGGACGCAACACTCTCTTCCCTTCTACCGCTGCCGCCCTCGCCACCTCCGTCCTCAATGCCTCCTTCGCTGAAACCCTTGCCGCCTCCGGTGCGGCCACCCTCGCTGTCTCCTCCGCTGCAACCATGTCCGCCTCCGCCACCGCCGCCGCCCTCGCTGCCTCCTCCGCCCTCGCTGAAACCCTATCCGCCTCCGCCGCAGCCGCCGCGGCCCTTTTCTCATCCACTACCCTCTCCCGAGCCCTTTCTTCCTCCGCCGCCCTATCCTCCTCCGCTGCCCGGTTAATATACGCATCTTCCTCCTCCTCCCGCTCCATCACCGCACACGCCGTCTCAATCGACACCTCCAGGACCCCCGGCCGAATCCCTTCTCCGGCCTCCCCACTCCGGCCCCCATCACCAACCAAATCCCCACCACCTAATTGTGTTAACAGCGCCGCCGCCTCCACCCCGTCCTCCCCCTCCGTCGCATCCACCAGCCTCTCGCCCTCAACCTCTATTTCCCCCGGCGACGTCGTCCTCCCCTGCTCCGCCGCCCTGGCCAACTCCACCGCCTCCATCACCCCCCTCTCCCCGTCTCTCCAGTCCAACGAAGCAAATAGTTCTTCCACCGTCGGCTCGTTACCGGCTACCAGCACCACCGGCGTACCGACCGGTGCTCCACCGCCGCCCTCGCCTCCTGTACCCCTCTCTCCGCCGCGCTTTTCACCCGCCATTTTCTTCTCCGCCGATCACTCTCTCTCGCACTCTTTGTCTGAATCACAAACCATCGTCGCTCTCGGAATCGGAGTTCGACAGTCGTAACACCGATTGCGGTTACTACGCGGTAATTCGTACACCCCCTTCTCCACACCCCGATGTGCAACTCGTTTTGAATTTTAAATACCCTATTACGCAACTCGATGCGGAGTCCTTTCGTATTCCTTATGCCGCGTTTGTTTTGATTCCCAGACATTCCGCATTCTTCCGCGTACCTCGCTTCACATTTCGTCGTGGAATATTTGGCGGGGGGTGGTTAGGGCGTGTTTGGGCTGATGCAAGGTGCGCTTCGCATCGTCTTGCGAAAATAGTTCCGCAGCCTGATGCGAAGATTAGCGGTGTATCCAGTAAAAATTAGCGGTGTATTTAGCTTTCCCGTTATTTAATGACCTAGATCTAATAATCCACGTTCTATATATTGTGATAAGGTCAAAAGAGGAGGTAGAGCCAATGGGGTGCATGGATGAGCATGTGACCCCTCTCATCTTACAAATGAATATATATATATATATATATATATAGGGTGTGGTTCGGGTGTACACAACCCTTAAAGTGTACCTTGTTCACAAATATTATTCGGTGAAATGTGAAACATTATTCGGTGAAATTTGAAGCATTATTCGGTGAAATGTGAAACATTATACCGAATATTGTTATGTTACAAATTATTCAGTGGAATTGGAATGTTTTCATCTGAACTGAACGGAAAAAGAAAACATAACAGTATTCGGTAGAATGTTTCAAATTTTACCGAATAATGCTTCAAATTTCACCGAATAATGTTTCACATTTCACCGAATAATATTTGTGAACAAGATACACTTTAAAGGCTGTGTACAAATGATCCATACACTATATATATATAGGCAAGGGTTTCAATTAAACAAAGAATACAGTGAAATGGTGAAACGAATGAATATTGCGTTATATTAATATGAATATGGCATTATGTGGATATGAATATGTGAATATTGTGGTGTGCGGATATGAATATGGTGTTATTCACTTTATATTATTTGAATATAAATAATAACATGTTCATATATCCATATTTAAATCATATTCATATTCACACAACATAATATTCATATTTATATATTCATATAACATAATATTCATATGAATATGACCCAATATTCATTCGTTTCACCGTTACACCATATTATCCATTTCATTAGAACATTTCCCTATATATATATATATGGATGAGCATGTGACCCCTCTCATCTTACAAATGACTATATATATATAGGATAGATCATATGTACTCAGCCCTTAACGTGTATCATGTACACAAATCTGGGTCGTTGATTAGTTGAGATGGAGGGTGGAGATTAATTAACCCATTTGTGGTAGATTGCCTGTATAGATGATTATTCGGTCGAGTATAAATGATTATGCACTAGTACATGAAGGATTATTCAGTCATATGAGTCTGTTTAGTAGGTTAGTCATTATTCGATCGTATTGACGGATTATACGATGGTAATATTTAGGTAAAAGTTAGTGGCGTTTTCATGGTGCTAGCTATTAGAAAAATCTATCGATACCATCGCATAATCCGTCAATACGATCGAATAATATTGTAACGCCATCGAATAATTAAGTTATACCATTGAATAATAAAGCAATACCATCACATAATCCGTCAATACGATCGAATAATATAGTGAAACCATCGAATAATCAAAATGACTAACTTACTAACAGACTCATACGACTGAATAATCCTTCATATACTAGTGCATAATCATTTATACTCGACCGAATAATCATATATGCATGCAATCAAACAAATGGGCTATTTAATCTCCACCCTCCATCTCAACTAATCAACGGCCCAGATTTGTGTACATGATACACGTTAAGGGTTTAGTACACCGGAACTAACCTATATATATATATATATATATATATATATATATATATATATATATATATATATATATATATATATTACTTTTGATATATTATAAGCCAATATGATAAGTAAAAAAATTATAAATGTTTAAAAATTGAATACAAACTCATCACTGGTCAAATGTATTTAAATAAACTATGATACTTTTATATTTTACTTATTTTGATACAATAACGTAGTTCAAAATTTTTAAAACGAGATGTTAGCTTACTCAATTTGACAATTAAGTAAGAAATTAACTACATGTGCATAAGTTTTTATACTTTTTATGCATTGTTACATGCTTAATTAAGATAATAACAAGTTAATTAATTACATATTGACTTATTAGGTTTCAAGTGATGCCTTTTTTAGCCAAAATAATGCCTAATAGACTAAAACGACCTCATTTTGTTTGATTAATGTCAAAATCTCGCTTTGATGCTAGATCTGAGCTCAACAAACACTCAGGATCAAACAACAAACATCAATTTGATGAAAATAGTAAGCTCATTCATGAGCAAAAGGAGGATTTAGAAATGGTTATTTAGGGTTTTCTGCAATAGCAGCCCTTCATTCTCTCTTACCAAGAAAATGGAAAAGTTCGGTTTAAATAGTGATAACAGACAAAAACTGTGACAGCTAGCTAGTGGTCTCGGAGGACATTATTTTGCAAAGAAATTAATAAGGGACATAAACTGTAAATATGCAAAAAGCTAGGATCTCAATATCCCTTCCTTAAGTTGGACTTGGGAGAGGATTGACAAGTCCTAACTTGCAAATGAACTGCTTAAGATGATCTTCTCCGAGGGGCTTTGTCATGATATCTGCAATCTGTAACTCAGTACGGATGTGAGGAATTCTTATAAATCCTTCAAGAACTTTCTCTCTGATGAAGTGGCAATCCACCTTGATGTGCTTAGTTCTCTGATGGAAAACAGGATTTTTTCCTATATGTATAGCTGCCCTGCTATCACAATGCAAGGGAATTGGCAATGGGACTTCTATAGACAAGTGATGTGCGCGCAAATTGCCATATTTTCTATGCACATAAAAGTCCATTTTATCGTCTTTTGCATGCATATTAATGGAAAAACATGGGATTAGTGTAGTTTATGCTTAAATGTCAAATATATGGGTCTACACGAGTTTCTATGTAATTTCGCAGAAAACAAGATAAAAATGGACAGATTTGGAAGAGCGGAAAAAGAACTTGAAGTCTTCTGAAGAGGTCGAAATCGACTGGGGACCTCGACATCGAGTACATCAGATACATAGGAATCGAGCAAGAAATAAAACAGAGCATGTCGACACAGAGAGGTCGATATCGACGTCTGGAGGTCGATATCGATGTTGCCAGATCGAGCTAAATGATAGAAGTCGAGTGCCAGTCCGAGTAGGAGAAGGAGAGCTCGACATAGAGTTTCACAGAGGTCGATATCGATGTTCAAGGTCGATATCGATGTTGTCCAGCAGAGGAATCCGACTCCGATTTTGATAGAATTCTATCCGAAGCTTGCACGTCTATCCGAAAGTCGAGATTTCTTATCTTCAATACCAGAGTTATCATATGAGCTGATTTACCGTATGAGTTTTAGTTTTTACTTTATTTAAGTTTTATCTTAGAGAATAAAGATAGAGTTTCGAGTCTTTGGATAGCAAAGTTCGACATCTATATATAGAGGCCATTAGGGCTGAGTTTAAGCATCAAAGAACATCCAATTACATACAATTCCAGTTTTACATAGAGTAGTAACGAGTTAGAGAGAGAGAGAGAGAGGAGGCCGAGTGAGTTGGAGAGAAGCGAGAGCGGAGTTTTGGCTTGTTCGGTTGTAATTTCTTTCAAAGTTTAATTCAAAGTAGTTTCCTTTCAACAATGATGATGATGTGCATGATGAGGAGCGAGTAGTCAACCCAGTTCTAGGGTCGGGGTGAGCCCGACGATAATGATGTAGGGTAAGTGCATCAAAGGTATGACTTTTATGCGATTCCGTCTTCTATCCCATACATGATCCTTTGCGAAAGTTAGGGAGATTCATTATTTGCATTATTGAAGCGAAAGCCACTCATATTGTGAACTTGAATTGCTGATGAATTGGATAGTAACTCTTAGGAACTATGTGAGAGCCTCTAATCACCTAAGTGTTGATAACGAAAGTTATTTGACGGAAAGACATTAAAATCATAACTTTAGCATAAAACTTGCATGGTTATCATTGTGGCATGAAACCCCGAATTTGGAAGCTTTTAATTAATTAAAATCAATATAAAAGTTTTAGTTTTGTTTCTGATCATCCTCCTTTCCCATTCTACTTTCTTTGGACTCTTTTCCGACAATTGGTTACGAAAACAGTTTCTGTGACAAACATCGGAATCGACTGTAAAGGTCGATATCGAGGTCTAACGTCGATATCGAGGTCTCTGCTCGATGTCGACTTTGCTGCTTTTGTCTTCTGCAGGAACTGTACTAGAGATCGACCAAAACTGAGGTCGATATCAACCAGACATATCGATATCGAGTGTCTTCTGAGGTCAAAAGCTTTGATCATGAGTACAACAAGGGAAGCGCTGACATACCTCCTCGTGGATTCGATCCTGAATTACCCTACTACTACAAGGGAGGGGATTCTTGTATTATTTGTTTGAGCTAGGGAGTAGTCTAGTCGTGAATTGTTTAATTTGAATTATTTGAATCCTTACACTCCTATCCCTCTTGCGAACAAATTGGCGCCGTTGCCGGGGAGGCAATCAATCGCCACCTGAGTTTAATCACGATCTTTTTTGAGCTTATTTTGGAGGTTTATGCGACGTTTTGATCGCGGACCTATCTTGGAACCAATCAACAAGCCTAAACGTTTCTACCATCTTCGCAACAAAGCAATTCACATCATGGCTGACAACGAGACGTATGCTGAAACTATAGAGCGGTTGAGGAAGGAGATCGAGGACCACAACGCTACAATCGCTGCTGAAAGGGCCGTCGCTGCTGCAGAGCGAGCCCGTGCTGATAGGGAGGAGGATGCGTGCAGACAAGCCCAAGAGCGGCTCAATCAATATCCACAAACGGCGATGCAATACATGCATCCGCCGCTTCATGTTCCTGAATCCGCTATTTTAATTCCTCACTCCAACTATGAAATAAAAATTAACTTCCTATCTGAGATAAAAAGAAATACTTTTGAAGGAAGACCTAATGAATGCCCCCTGCAACACATCTCTACTTTTATGGAATTATGTGAAACGGTTGCTGATGGAGTAAATTAAGAGTATGTGCGATTAAAATCTTTTCGATGGTCTTTGGCAGGGAAGGCATTACAATGGCTTGAAATTTTAGCTCCACGCTCGCTGAGGACATGGGCGGATGTGAAGGATGCATTCCTGAATAAGTTCTTTCCACCTTATAAAACAGCGATGCCGCGAATAAGGATCACGACTTTCAAACAAATGCCAGGTGAAACCCTAGCACATGCGTGGGAGCGATTTAAGGACTTGCTGAGGTCATGCCCAACGCATGGGCAACTTCCATATTCATCCATGAGATCTTCTACAACGCCCTTGATGCGCCGAATAAGGAGAGGATCAATTCATATACCTCCTATCAGTACATTAAGCTTACACCAACGGAGGCATGGGAGACCATTGAGAGGCTCGTGAACTTTGACAACACTTATGGGGTTGCTGCGGCCTATGATGCAAGGCCTGCCCCATCAATGCCACTATATGAGCCTCCAAGGGAGATAGATCCTGATGTGCGGCAACAATTCCATAACGATCAGACACGCCGCCTTCAAAAGCAAGTCAGGTTCCTGAGCAACAATCAAACTTGTCAGGAGTGTGGCTCAACAAGGCATAACACTAGTGCATGTCCACATACTGAGCAAGTATCCATGGCGGAACAACATAAGGAGGTCAAGTGGACGAGAGGCTCCTATGAAGGGGGCAATCAACAATATTGGGGTGATCAAAGGTTCTATCAACAAAGGGATCCCCCACCATATAGGGCACCAGGGCACCCTGAGCGGGAGACAAGGAAAGATGACCTGCAAATCATTCTTGATGAGATGCGGAGGAACCATGCTGAGTTCAAACAAGCCAACAACTCCATCCATACTCAGCTGCAGGGCATCAATTCTAGACTAGGGGAGATCGACGTTTGGAAAAGCAACATGGAGACTCAAATGAGTCAATTGGTGGAAGCAATACCCAAAGCGTCAGGATCATTCACTGGATCCACTGTGCCCAACCAAAAGGGCAAAACCACTGGTCATATTGCGGCGGTGAACCTAAGGAGTGGGCGTCAATTACAAACGCCCGAGCAAAAAGAGGAGGAGAAGGAGCCAGAACAGACGTCGATATCGACCCCCCTATCGATATCGACCAAGGTGACGTCGATGTCGACCTTCCAGTCGATGTCGATCCTGATGCTGTGTCACCACAGAAATTGACTCCTTCAGTCGATGTCGACCCTACTGATGTCAATGTCGACACAACTACAGCCGCAGGAAGGAAGAAGGTGTTGTCATTCCCAACTAGAAAGATGATTAAGGACCCAGCGGAAAAGAAGTTCCAGCGGTTCGTGAAGATGCTCCAAGGACTTAATGTCTCTATACCATTCACAGAGGCAGTTCACGAGATATCATCTTATGTAAGGTTCCTTAAAGACATCTTAGGTAAGAAGCTATCGCTCTCTGAGATCGCAGAGGAGTGCAACAGGTTGGACCTACCACAAAAGCGGGCAGACCCAGGTAAGTTTTCTATCGCTATAGGTCTAGGTCAATTCAAATTTAATGCTTTAGTTGACTTGGGCGCTAGCGTTAGCATGATGCCACTAACCATTTGGCACAAGGTAAAGATAGGTCCTCTGGAGCCCGTGGATGCAAGGCTATACATGGCTAACAATACGGTAGTTATTTCAACTGGGATAGTAACATATGTGCCAGTACAAGTAGGTAAATTCTTTGTCCCCGCTGATTTCTTAGTTGTTGATATAGCGGAGGACCCTGCTTGTCCCATTATTTTAGGTAGGTCATTCCTAGAAACCGTCGATGCGAACATCAGCGTGAAGAAAGGATTGCTCTCATTCACAATTAGTGATGAGGTGATAGAGTATGCCTTCAACAAGACGGTGAACAATCAAGGACCAATGGAGATAAAAGCCATCAATGGTGTCTACATTGCATGTGGAGAAGCCAAAGTAAGGAGTATGACACCGGAGGAGCTTGAGAAGAGGGCCATAGAAGCCCAAGTGGAGGAAGTTGTGGCAATCTTGAACGAAGGAGCCCAACAGAACATCGAAATTGACCCAAGTAAGTCGATATCGACTACTAATGTTCAAGATTCTGTGCCAGGTCATAAGTATGGGGTCGACGGAGGAGGAAAGGAAACATCAAAATCGGGTTCAAGGGTTGATATCGACCATACCCAGCCGAAATCGACCACCATCAGCGCTGAGAAGGGAGGAACGGAGACCTCGATATCGATCTCTGAGGGTCGAAATTGACCTAATCATATCGAGCAGAAACTCTCCAAATCTACTGATCCTCTAGGAGTACAACAGAGGTCGATATCGACCTCTGAACATCGACGTCGACCTGAACCACAAACTGAGAAGAAGGTAAGTCAAGGTACGGATTCCTCTTGTTTCATTTCAATTAAAGATTTATCATTATTTGGAAGAGGTGTGCCTTGGCATGTGCGCTTATGTAGGGTATCCGATGATGATTCGAGCCAATATGAGATATGAGACAAGGTCTATGTTGCCAAATCCAAGGACCATTGGTTCCCTACAAGATTTAAGGATAAGAATTTAGGACCATTCACGGTGAATCAGATCCAACCAGGCGGAATGCAGCTGCGTGACAAGAAGGGAGTCATATTTGAGGCTCAAGCCACATGGGCTCTGCAGATGCCGCCTTGAGAACCGCAAAGAAAGAAGTCGGCCTAGCGACTTAAAAATCTAGAGCTTGAAACAAAGACTTAGTTTTGATTTTGGACAGCTTTTACTTTGGTTTGAGACACTTTACTGTTTTGCATATTTTGTTTTGGTTTTATTATTTTTAACAAGTTGCAGGAAAGAGAAAAGCACACAGAAAAGACATCGAAATCGATATCCAAGATCGACATCGACCTTAAGGTCGACTTAGATGGGCTTGTGGTCGAGGCCGGATCACCCTGAAGCCTGAGCCAGAAATCGATGGGAAACATCGATATCGATGTTAAAGGTCGATATCGACCATGCCTGCTGTCTTCTTCGACTCCTAAAATTTGTGACGGTTTAGTAAGTCTTCTTCTTAACCCTAGTTCTAATATAGTGAGGACACTATAAATTTTAAGTATGGGGTGGGGGAAAGGCTTACTTGCATGTTCATACTTAGTTTAGATTTGCATATTTATCTTAATGTATATTTAGTTCTATTTTCGAAAAAAAAAAGGAAAAAAAATGACCCCCATCAAAAATTTGAAAAAAAAAAAGAAAGAGTCGTGGAAGTATAAAAAGGAGCTCTATGATGCAAAATTAGATTCATTAGAGATATAACATGAGATTGTCTAGTTAAGGGAAGTCCCTATGAAGTGCAAAAAGAAAAAAATAAAGGAGATGAAAAATTTGAAGTTGCTTTTGACATGTGCATGATAAGATGATGGAAGACTTTTTATGAAAATTCCATACAAGTGCATACATATACAAGTTCATATCCTAGCCTTACCTATGCATATTTGCAAAAGTCACAAGCCATATATGAGCCTTATATCATTATTGCTCCACATATATACATATTGCCCATTTTATACCTTATACCCTATCCGGGGACAAGTTTGAGAATGGATGTCAATTTTGGAGTTATATGGAGTTGTGCATTATTTATGAAGTTGTTGGCAGGAATTATGAAATATGAAAAATTTAATGAGCGAGAAAAAATCCGATCACCTCAGGAGATAAAGGTAGGTTGACCCTGCTCGTTGAGATGTTAGTTCAGCGAGGTGGGACACAAGGTGAGGAGTCCGAAGTACTAAGTATCCGGGGCCATTCATGACACCCATGTTTGCGACTCGTGAGAAGGCAGTGCTAAGGTTAGAGAGGTAAAAGCTTTATATTGAATAAAAGCATTTGAGCGATGAGTGAAAGGTGAGACATTATGAAGAAGGAATGTGGAATGTTTTGGAAAGAAAGTGTTTCCCCTGATTTAACACCACACGTCCAAAATATTAGCCCACCTTTAGCCTTTTACCAATCTACTTCTCACAAGCTTTCAAAAGTCCTCTTGATTATTAATGCTATGTCGCTAAAATTGTTTTTGCACATTACCTCCTTTTATGAGTATGAAATTGCTTTTATGCACAGGCATGGACTTGGTTGACATAAGTACCTTATTGAGGATGGCAATTGATTGTAGGGACATATGAAAAATGAATCTATGATGTTGAGGGTTTACTTTCTTCCCCTGAATGACCATTAAAGGAATTGCTTGGGGACAAGCAAGCTTAAGTATGAGGTGTTTGATGTGCGCGCAAATTTCCATATTTTCTATGCACATAAAAGTCCATTTTATCGTCTTTTGCATGCATATTAATGGGAAAACATGGGATTAGTGTATTTTATGCTTAAATGTCAAATATATGGGTCTGCACGAGTTTCTATGTAATTTCGCAAAAAACAGGATAAAAATGGACAGATTTGGAAGAGTAGAAAAAGAACTCGAAGTCTTCTCAAGAGGTTGAAATCGATTGGGGACCTCGACATCGAGTACATCAGAGACATAGGAATCGAGCAAGAAATGAAACAGAGCATGTCGACACAGAGAGGTCGATATCGACATCTGGAGGTCGATATCGATGTTGTCAGATCGAGATAAATGATAGAAGTCGAGTGCCAGTCCGAGTAGGAGGAGGAGAGCTCGAGATAGAGTTTCACAGAGGTCGATATCGATGTTCAAGGTCGATATCGATGTTGTCCAGCAGAGGAATCCGACTCCAATTTTGATAGAATTCTATCCGAAGCTTGCACGTCTATCCGAAAGTCGAGATTTCTTATCTTCAACACCAGAGTTATCATATGAGATGATTTACCGTAGGAGTTTTAGTTTTTACTTTATTTAAGTTTTATCTTAGAGAATAAAGATAGAGTTTCGAGTCTTTGGATATCAAAGTTCGACATCTATATATAGAGGCCATTAAGGCTGAGTTTAGGCATCCAAAAACATCCAATTACATACAATTCTAGTTTTACATAGAGTAGTAACGAGTTAGAGAGAGAGTGAGAGGAGGCCGAGTGAGTTGGAGAGAAGCAAGAGCGGAATTTTGGCTTGTTCGGTTGTAATTTCTTTCAAAGTTTAATTCAAAGTAGTTTCCTTTCAACAATGATGATGATGTACATGATGAGGAGCGAGTATTCAACCCATTTCTAGGGTCGGGGTGAGCCCGACGATAATGATGTAGGGTAAGTGCATCAAAGGTATGACTTTTATGCGATTCCATCTTCTATCCCATGCATGATCCTTTGAGAAAGTTAGGGAGACACATTATTTGCATTATTGAAGCGAAAGCCACTCATATTGTGAACTTGAATTGCTCATGAATTGGATAGTAACTCTTAGGAACTATGCGAGAGCCTCTAATCACCTAATTGTTGATAATGAAAGTTATTTGACGGAAAGACATTAAAATTCATAACTTTAGCATAAAACTTGCATGGTTATCGTTGTGGCATGAAACCCCGACTTTGGAAGCTTTTAATTAATTAAAATCAATATAAAAGTTTTAGTTTTGTTTCTGATCATCCTCCTTTCCCACTCTACTTTCTTCGGACTCTTTTCCGACAATTGGTTACGAAAACAGTTTCTGTGACAAACATCGGAATCGACTGTAAAGGTCGATATCGAGGTCTAACATCGATATCGAGGTCTCTGCTCGATGTCGACTTTGCTGCTTTTGTCTTCTGCAGGAACTGTACTTGAAATCGGCCAAAACTGAGGTCGATATAGACCAGACATATCGATATCGCGTGTCTTCTGAGGTCGAAAGCTTTGATCGTGAGTACAACAAGGGAAGCGCTGACTTACCTCCTCGTGGATTCGATCCTGAATTACCCTACTACTACAAGGGAGGGGATTCTTGTATTATTTGTTTGAGCCAGGGAGTAGTCTAGTCGTGAATTGTTTAATTTGAATTATTTGAATCCCTACACTCCTATCCCTCTTGCGAACAACAAGTCATGAAGTAGACCTTCAATCCACACGAGCTCACTGGCTGTCTTAGACATACGTAGGTATTCTGATTCAGATGAGGATTTTGAGACAGTTTGTTGTTTCTTGGTCTTCCACGAAACAAGTGAACTCTCAAGATAAATACAGTATCTAGATAGTGATCTAGCACTATAAGCACATGCTCCCTAGTCTGTATCACATTATCCTGTTACATTGAAATCTGTCTCCCTTCTGTAAAACAAACCCAATCCAATAGTGTGCGCCAAATATCTGATAACATGCATAGCTGCATCCATATGAGGTTCCCTGGGACTACTCATGAATTGACTCGGGTGTTGTATGGCATAGGATAGGTTAGGTCTTGTCAAATTGAGAAAAAAAAAAGCCTCCCTATCAATCTTCTGTATCTCTCAGAATCTAGGAGAGGTTTTCCAATCTTTGGAGACAATTTCAAACATTTAGGCATGGGAAATCCACTTGGCTTGCAACCTGTCATCCCACAATCTTCTATGATGTCAAGGATGTATTTCCTTTGATGAAGAGATATTCCTGCTGCTAATCTTGTGATCTCTAGCCCTAAAAAATACCTGGCTACACCAAGATCCTTGATAGTGTATGTCTGATGCAGAGCTGCTTTAATAGATTTTATCTCATCAATATCATCACCTGTAAGCAATAAATCATCCAGATACACTAGTGCCACAACTTGTTCCTTAGGAACCTGTTTGATGAATAAGGAGTAGTCATTCTTTGATTGCTCATAGCCAAGAGATACCATGAATTGAGACAATTCTGTATTCCACTATCTAGGTGCTTGGTTCAGACCATATAGTGACTTTCTCAATTTGCACACTTGGCCTGACTTAGCATCATACCCTTCTGGAGGAGTCATGTACACATCCTTCTCTAGGTTTCCATGTAAGAAAGCATTATTGACGTCCAGTTGGAAGACTGACCAATCCTTCTTTGCAGCTATTGAAAAAATTAATCTCACTGTGGCTAGCTTTGCCAATGGTGAAAAGGTATGTTTGTAGTCTTTCCCTTCCACTTGATTGTATCCTTTTACAACGAGTCTGGCCTTGTATCCCTCAACTGACCCATCTACTCTATATTTTATCTTGTAAACCCATTTGCACCCAATTGCCTTATGATCAAGCGGTAGCTCTATCATAATCCAGGTTTGGTTCCCTTCAAGAGTTGTTAGCTCTTTGTTCATGGCTTCTTGCCATAGGCTATCCCTCAAAACCTGTTTGTAAGTACTAGGTTAAGGAGTATTTGTCATATTTACAAAAGAGGTGATGAAGTCCTTGGAGTACTGGGACAAGTATTCTAAGACATTAGCAAGGAATGATAATGATAGTTGGCTAGAGTCTGATGTTATTATGGGACATATGAAATCTCTGAGTTTTGGTGGTTTTGTGTTTGGTCTAGATGATCTCCTCAAGGGAGGAAAGTCATCATGGTTCAAGATGGGGGCTTGGTTTATGCTTTCTGGTGTTAGTGATCTCCAAGGAGAGGGAGGCAGCAGGTTAAAGGAATCAGTTTGACTTGGAGTATGAACTGGATTATCATTCCTGGATTGAGCTCCCCACTCTTCATAATCATTTGCAGGAATAACAAGTGGTAAAATTGGATGGCTTTCTGAATTCACTTCATCATCTTCATTGACATCATCCTTAAAAGGGAATTTTCTTTCATGAAAGGCAACATCTTTGCTCACAAACATCTTTCCACTCTAACAATCAAGCAATCTGTATGCCTTTTATCCATGAGGATAACTTAAGAAGACACATTTTCTTCCCTTTGCAGCAAACTTATATCTGATCGTGTGCTCAGTAGGTGCAAAACATAGACACCCTACAACTCTCAGTTCATTATAAGATTGTTTCCTTCCAAAAAATACCTCAAATGGATTCTTCCATCCAAGTACTGCAGTAGGTAGTTTGTTGATCACATGAGTTGCTGCAAGTATGCATTCACTCCAATATTTCACAGGTAAGTTGGCATGGATCCTCGTTGCTCTGGCTGTTTCAACAAGGTGCTTATGCTTCCTTTCAACTATCCCGTTTTGCTAAGGAGTATAAGGAGCACTCCTCTAGTGAATCACCCCATTTTCTACAAACAACTCACTACATCCCTGATTTACAATTTCAGTCCCATTATCACTTCGAATGCATTTTACATTCCTTTCAAATTGTGTCTTCATATATGAGAGGAATGAACTGATAGTTCTGTATACCTTTGTCTTCTCCTTGAGAAGGTAGGTCCATGTAACCCTGTTGTGATCATCAACAACTGTCAAGAAGTATATCTTGCCCCTGTGGCACTTTGAACCTTATAAGGTCCCTATAAATCTATATGCACAAGATCAAAAAGGCCTTGGGCCATGAAATTACTTGATTCAAAAGGTAATTTATGGTGTTTAACCAAACTGCAGGTTTCACAAAACATATCATCCTTGACAAAATTCCTCAAAAACTCTACATGTTTCAGCTTAGATACAGAAGTGTGTCCAAGCCTAGCATGATGAATATGCAAATCTAGTTTAGTAGAAGCAAAAACGGAAGGAATGAACTTTAAAGCCTACTGATCCTCTTTATTCTCTTGTCTTCTTGAGAACAATTGTGGGATCTTGTAGAGTCCATCCTTCCTTCTCCCTCTCATGATCACTTATTCACATCCATGACCTTGAAAAGTGCAACCATGTGAATAAAAAATGGCTCTCAAACCAGTTCTGTCAACAATTGTCCCAACAGATAACAACTTGTGCTTGAAGCCTGGTACATATAGTACATTATAGAGCACCATCTGATCAGATAACTAGACTTTCCCTGATATGTTCACCATAACAATGTGACCATCGGGTAATCCAAAAAAGATAGGTATATTCAACCTTACTTTGTCATGCAATAATGACTCATCATCCACCATATGATCACTGGCCCCAGTATCAACAATCCATTCCATATTGCTCTCCATTTTATCCATAGAATTCATAGTAGATAAGAAGAACATACCTGCAAAATTAGAATTCGAGGATCCCTCTGATGTGGCTTTCCCTCTCATCATCTTGAAGACCTCATGACAGACAGCATTCACAAGATCTTTATCAACTCCTATATTAGCAGCTTTGCCCTGAGATCTATCGTCATCAATGGGACTCTCTTGCTCTTGCATCCCTGCTGAATTTGCAGATCCTTTGACAGGATCCCTGAGTCCTTGAAACCACTCTGGGTAACCATGAATCTTGAAGCACCCTTCAACCAAATGTTCTCTCTGATGACAGTAAGAACATTTTAGCATTCCCTTGATTTCCAGAGTAAGAAGAGTTCTGGTTGTATCCCTTCGAATATGGCCGATTCACTAGTCTATCGGCAGCCATAGCACTAAAATCCTGAGGATTCCCAGTGGTGCTTCCTCCTCCTTTTTGAGACTCAGCTTGAGTAATCAAGTAATAGGCCTTGTTGATGTTTGGTATGGGATCTATGGAGAGGATTTGACTTCTCACACCTTCATAGTACTCATTCAATCCCATCAGAAACCGCATAAGCTTGTTCCTTATCTCAACCTCATTCATCTTTCTCTATAACTCACATCTGCAGTGTGAGATTCCTCAACAAGTGCATACTAGAATGCTCTCCAGCACTTGAAGTTGATCCCATATCTTCTTCAACTTGTTGAAGTAGTCAGCAACAGACAAACCCTCCTGCATTATACCACTCAATTTCTTCTTCAAATGATAAATCAATGGCCCATTAGATTGACCATATCTCTCAAAGATTTCATCCCATAGCTGCTTAGCAGAGTCCACATAAATGAAACTTTCCTTTATTGAACTAGTCATAGAGTTGAGCAACCAACACCTGACCATGAAATCAGCTCTTATCCACCTCTGAGCCTCAACAGAATTATTACCATCTGGTTTCACACAAGTTCCGTCCATGAACCCAAGTTTGTTTTTAGCCTCCAATGCCATCATAACACCTCTCATTCATGGTAAATAATTCAAGCCATCAAAAGTACTTGTGATAAGCTATGACCCTGGATGGTCAGAGTTAGCTAAGATCAGAGGATCAGCAAAGTTACCTTGGTTTTCTTGATTCCCGAATTTGTTGTGCACTGGATTTTGATTAGCCATGACAGAAGCTTTCTCAAAGATTTTTTGGAATTGCCATAATTGGAAAATATTCTGTTAGCACATGATACCAAGCTCTTTGGAATTGCCATAATTGGCAAGGGAATGATGTTCTATTCTTCAAAGCCATTTGGAAGCTGCAAGTGAATGAAAGAATTCGGAGCTTCATTTGGTTGATGGCCAAAGGTGGTGTGCTCAGCAACATGGAAAGGGTTAGAAGGGGATTTGGTAACTCTACTCTTTGTCCCATTTGCAAAAGATTTGATGAATCCTTAGAACATCTCTTCCGTGATTGCAGTGCTGCTGATTTGTTTTGGTTGCAGGTGAAAGGTGACGGCTGTCCGGATAGCGACTGGGATGTGCCCTTTGCTGCGTGGATTAGGATTAATGTCCTGTCACCAAGGAATGACGTTGCTACAGGGCAATGGAGTGCGTTTTTTGCTGTTGTTGTGTGGAAGCTTTGGAAGAGAAAGAATGAGGCTATCTTCCAGAACCATGTTGTTCGTGCTTTCACCGTCAGTCGTTGCGTTGAAGTGGTCTAGGACTACAAGAGAGTTGTGAAAAAGGAGGTGGGAAGGGCTGACACCAAAGAGAGATCGGAGAGATACATAAGCTGGGAAAGGCCACTTTGCGAGTTGTTTAAAGTTAACATGGTTGGTGCTTGGAAGGAGGATGCTCGGGCAGCTGCTGGTGGTGCTATTAAAGACTCGGAGGCCAAGTGGGTTTGTTGCTTTGCTTACAACATTGGTTCGTGTTCAGTGCCTATGGTGGAGTACTGAGGCATTCTCAAAGGCTTGGAGATGGCCTGGGAGATGGGCCTTAAAATGGTTCTCATTGAGACGGACTCGGAGGTCGTTGTCAACCTTATGTCGAGGAAGATTAGAGCCTCGCATCCACGGTTCAACCTGGTTGAAAAATGCCATGGCTTCTTTCGTAGAGATTGGCGTGTCCAATTTTGTCATGTCTTTCGGGAGGCTAACGTAGTTGCGGACTTGCAACTTTTGCATTATCTTTGCCTGTGGGTTTTAATGTTTTGTCCGACCCACCCGACTGTGCTCTTTTACCTCTGCTGAACGATGACAGGGGTTGGTCGATGGGTCGGCTTGGCCCTGTGTAATCTTTCTTGTTTCTGTTTTTTCGTTAATTGAATTGGGGACTTGCTCCCCGTTTTTTCACCAAAAAAAAAAAGAAAACGGAAAAGTTCGGTTTAAATAGTGCTAACAGACAAAAACTATGACAGCTAGCTAGTGGTTTAGGAGGACATTATTTTGCAAAGAAATTAATAAGGAATATAAACTGTAAATTTGCAAAAAGCTAGGATCTCAATAATTAAAGATGTAAATATAAAACAACAAATACCGTCGTGTTAAACTTAAATTTCTATCTTTGTCACCGCTCATAATAATATTTTGAGAGAAAGTCCATTGATGGGGTTTAGCAAACACCCGAATATCGCTCCACATATACTTAACTATCGCTTCGCCTTTGAATCATATAGCTCCGAGTCTCATACAACACACATTGGTCGCGCAAGGATTCCCAAATCCAATGCAAGCGCTCGTCGATTTCAAGTCTAAAACCGCGGCCTTGTATAAGTTATTCGTTTGATCGACCTATCATTCATTCCTTACAAAGTTTGGTTCAAAATCAAACACGCACAAAATAAGTGTCGATCATCTACCTATACATGTTTTCGCTTTTTTGCTTTGAGTTTTGACAACGACGCAAGTGGCTATATTTTCTTGTATTTGCATATATACCAAATTGATCATTGGATTCTATTGGACACTTTGATTGTGTAGACTTTGTACTAGTTGCAAACGCCTAGGGGAGGGAGGGTGGTTGTTGGGGAGATCGATCAATCATTTAATTACACACGTTTTTTTGTTTTTAAAAAGATATATAAATTAAAAGCCGAACAAGTGCATAGTTAGAAAGTTATATATGTCTATAAATAGTAATTGGTAGGGTTATTTGGAATGTGACGCTGACCCGAAAACCGAAACGAAACCAAACCGAAAAATTCAGTTTCGGTTCAGTCTAACTAATAAACGGTTCAGACGATAGGCCTTATAAAATAAAATTTTGGTTTCAGTTTGAAAATTGGAACCGAACTGAAATTTTCGATTCCAGACTAAGTAACCGAATATTAGATTTTTATAAAAAAAATAATAACATATTAACACCAATTAGTCTATTACCTAGTCGACTCTTTTTTCCCAAAAGGTCTTGTATGACTCGGTTTTTTCGGGCCATTAACTGAAAACACCAAAAACCGAGTACACGGTTTTCGAGTCAGGCCTTGATCCATCCTTCCCAAAAAATCAGGTCGTCGGTTCTATCCCAAACTATTTGGGTCGATTCGATTTGAATCAGTTTGGTCTGTTTGCATCACCTTAGTAATTGGTGCCTATGGTTAATATAGATTGATTTATACATATATGTTATAGAGATATGGGTAGGAGTAGAATTGGTAGAATATCAATTAAGTTTTACCTATACCACATATCAAATTATAAATTGGTAATACTAAATCTTGTACCATTACCCACTATAAAAATCCTTGTACCAATTTAATTGATAACCTACAAAATTAGTTGATAATGATTGGTAGTGGTAAAATACTAAATTTTGATATCAATAATATTCATCTTAAAATTTAAAGTGAAAATTACGTACAAAAATTAGTAATAGTTAATACAATTTACTTGAAACTCTAACTTTAATTGTTCAAATATGATACAGTAAGCATGAATTACACAAAAGTACAAAATAAAAATTGAATGAAACTCTAAAACATCATAAACATGTTCATTTGGATCAAGCATAAGTTTATGACATTCATTCCATTATTGACATTTTATCACTCTTTTAATTTTCTAGACTTTAATTTTCAATATATATATACAATTGGTTGGTAATGGTAATACCAATATAATTTTATCAAATTAATTACTATTACTAACTAACTTTAAAAAATTGGTTCAATAATACTTTACTAATACAATTAATAATTATTTTACTGAGTACTTATTTAAATTAGTTCGGTTTAAATTAGTTCAGATTAATATACCAACCCTAGATATGAGCAAAAATATGTAGGCAGGAAATTAATGAATATATATGAGCTGCTAGCTGGTCCTAGCCAGCTATCTACCTCTCTTGTGTTCAACTAATTATATTTAATTTATGAAATTAAATTTGATAGGACGCCTACAGGCAGAAGGTCTTAACGGTATATTGTTGCAGTGATCTAAGTCTGGAATGATCGAGGTCGAAGTGGTATGTTCATCACATCTTTATTTTTTGCAAGACACTTTCTTAGATAATTGTCTTCACTACTCACAGGAGATTGAATCTTGATGGTGTCTTGATCCTCATCTGTTTCTTTAACTAGTTGATTTTCGCTTGACTTTGATTCTACTTGTAGTGTTATTGTTGAGAGTATTATGAAATGGGATAGTATCCCACATTGATAAAATGATGAATTCAAACCTTGTATATAAGTCGGTGGGCTACCCCACCTAACACCAATTAGTTTTAGAATGGAACCCCACTCGGCTTGTGTACTCGGCTTGTGTGCTCGGCTTGGTTGGCGCGTGTTGCGCTTGGACGTGTGCCCCACGTCATATGACCCATCGTTCTTTAACATGGTATCAGAGCTTGTGTGCTCGGCTTGGTTGGCGCTTGGACGTGCGTGCCCCCCACGTCGTATGACCCACCGTTATTTAACAGTTATGGATTTAGTCTGCTCAATGCGCTTTTTTTCTATTTCGTGTGTGACGGTTGTATTTCTTGTTGACGGTGTTTTCGTATGTCGCTTTTACCGGCCTCTCAATGTTTATAAAAAAAAATAAAGGTAAATTGTTCGACTTCAACCAAAGTGTATCGGTGGTACTATATAATTAGAGAAAAAAATTATACTACCTCCGATCTAAAATACATATTGTTATGACTTTTTATCATGTATTTTAAAGAGCTAAAAACTATATAGTAATATATTAACTTTTTTATTATTATTTTTTTACAATTTAATACTTATTACCAACAAATATTAAGTTGTAAAAAAATAATTTAAAAAAATTTGACATTTTATGTAGTTTTTAACTACGTGAAAAAAAATCAAATGACATGTATTTTAGATCTAGACCGTCTGCCCCCTCCCCTAAAAGGCTAAAACTCAGTACTGATAACTCCACCCCCTTGATGAAAATCGGAATAATTTTCAAAGGCCTTGACAGTCTGTTTGTGTCAAAGGTCTTGAAGCTTTAACAGTATTGATGAAACACAAAACCTGTTCTATATGATATTATGTTCGAATATTATTTTATGTTATTATATGCTTCCATTATATTATTATATATACACTAACCTTTCAGGAATTATTTTCGAATATTATTTCCTTCCTTATGTTGTAAATTGAGAAGATTCAAATCGGAAGATCATGGCCTCCGAAAGTTTCCAAAGATAGAAGATCCAGCTCAAGCCATGATCATCTCTAGCCGTTGGTGAAGATCCTTAGGCGCCGATTTGTTTCAATAAAAAGAAAAGGAAGAAGAAGACAGCTACACACCTGTTGAACACAAGCTTTCATACACTCAAGCCTTCAAGCGAGATCTGTCTTCTTCGTGTGCTCTCTTCTAGTCCTTAAGAGTCTGTTATTTCATTTCAAAGCATTTGAGAGTTACACTGTGAGCTTATAGGATATATTTCGAGAGAGTGTTATACTCAAGAGTTTGTAACTCGGGAAGTAGACACTAGGCGATTGATTCACTAAGTGTAAGAGGATTGTACTAGATAGCATAGAGAGGTGGGGCTCTTCTAGATTGGTCTAGGACTCCAAGGGAACGTGAGTTGACTAGATTGCAATTGTATAGGAGAGAGCCTTCTCGGTGAGCTACTAGGATCCTAAGTCTTGTGAATCAATAAAAGTCGGTTGAATCCTAGGGTTGTGGAAGAACCCTAGGCGGGGACGTAGGCCAAGTTCGTGCCGAACCTCGTAAACAACTCATCGAGTCCTTTACTTATTGCTTTACCTTATTTCCGCACTTGGTTCGACTGTTTAACTTTGTGATTCAGGTTTTCAGAGAAAAGACTAAGTCTAATCTCAAAGGATTTTGCACGAGCTTCAAAAGTCTTGTGAATCTGCGAAAAAACCGGCATACTCTTTTCAACCCCCCCTTCTAGAGTATTTCTATATTACTTTGTTTTACATTATCGAACCTTCAATTGGTATCAGAGTTTTACTCACTGCTTTTGATCTAACAATCTTGTGAGTTTTCGATCATATCTGGTGAAGCAAGCGGATGATTTGCACAAGGAAGGTCTACCAGCAGACCACCACTCTTTGTAGGAAACAACTTTGTCCACTAGAGATCATTAATGAAGATGTTCATCATAGACCAAGATCTGGAACTTTGGAACATTATAGAGAATGGGCCAAAGATTCCAGAGAAAGACGGACCAAATGGAACCAAAGTCGCAAAGGAGTCTGAATACATCCAAGCGGATCTTGAACTCGTCTTCAAAAACTACAGGGCTATTAACTTACTTTATTGTGGTCTTAGCACTGATGATTTTAACCGTATTTCATCTTGTATGACAGCTAAAGAGATTTGGGACAAGCTGGTCGTCACCTATGAGGGAACCAGCCAAGTGAAGGACACCAAGATCAGCATCTTCCTTCGAAAGTATGAACTTTTCAAGATGAAGCCTGATGAGTCTATCAAGGTCGTGTTCACACGATTCACAGAAATCACCAACCACCTTGACTCTCTCGACAAGAGTTTTACAAACGTTGAGAAAGTAAGGAAGATATTGAGGTGTCTCCCAAAAGAAAAGTGGGGTCCTAAAGTAACAGCTATAGAGGAAGCCCAAGACCTCACTACTCTGCCTCTTGACGACCTGCTTGGAAAACTGATCACGCATGAGATGATCCTTAATGAAGACGATGGAGAACTTCCAACAAGCACTAAGAATTTGGCGCTCAAATCTAAGAAGGATGACAACAAAGATGAATCTGATTCCGAAGATGAGGATGACGATGAGGATGATCCTTTTGCTCTTATCACAAGAGGCCTTGCTCGAATCCTCAAAATGAAGAAACAATTCAACAACAAGGATGGATCAGAGTCTTCTAAATTCCGAGGTAAGTCTCAATACAACAAAAAATGATAAGAAGACTAAACCGTTGTCTTGTTTTGAATATGGTGAAACAGATCATCTTGTGAAAGACTGCCCTCAAAAGATGAAGAGCCAGTCCAAGAAGGGTGATAGATGGAAAAAGAAAGCCATGGTGGCAACTTGGAGCGATTCTGACTCCGACTCCGACGATGAGAAGGCCAATGTCTGTCTTATGGCATCAGGAGATGAATCTCACGATGAGAAGCTTGAGGTAACCGTAAGAGAACTTATGGAAAGTCCAAAAGAGGTATTATCGGAATTCCTTTCTAATATGATTGCCAATGAAGAGAAACTTATTGCCCAAACTAACACTCTTATTAAGAGAATTGTGGACCAGGAAAGAACTATTGAGGATCTGTCTATGAGGGTCAAAAGTCTTGAAGCTTCTTATTCAGGTCTTGACATTAAAGTCAAGACTCTTGACTCAGAGAAATCTGAACTCAAGCAAGATCTCTCGTCTCTGAGAAGTGAACATCATGACTTAGAGAACGAGAAGATCTCCCTGAATAATAAGATTCAAGACCAACAGACAGCCCTCATAAGTTTTACCAAATCCAAAGGCACTCTTGATAGGATGTTGGGTGAGCAACAAAGTTCTCTAAACAAAAGTGGTATTGGTTACAATCCAAGGTTTTTAAAGAAGCAGCACATTACCACCTTTGTAAAGGCAAAAGGAAGCAGAACCTCTCCTATATGTCACCATTGTGCTCGAAAGGGACATGTAAAAGAGACCTGCCCCTATAGAAGAAATGATCCATATATCATTCGCAATACATTCCCTGTTCATTTGAGAAAAGAACGGATAACACAAGTTTGGGTCCCAAAAGGCACTATTTTACCAAATATGGTTTATCCCAATAATGGATCCAAATTTGCTTATTGGTCTAGCCACAAAGGTTGATGTTTGTTTTGCAGGAGATCACCAAGGTGAAGGAGCAAAAATGGATTATTGATAGTGGATGCTCGAGGCATATGAGTGGGAAGAGTTCTCTCTTTCATGATCTAAAGGAGCAATCCACAGGAACAATCACTCTTGGTGACAAAGAAAAGTGTGACATCGTTGGTATTGGTAGCGTTGGGAGTGATTCCAACCATAGTATTAAAAATGTCTATCTTCTGAATGGTTTAAAGTATAATTTGCTTAGTGTTTCTCAATTATGTGATAGTGGCAATAATGTCAGATTTAACAAGAAAAGATGTCTAGTGTGCAGAGAAGATACAGGTGAAGTTATACTAACTGCATATCGTTACAACAATATATACGCTGTGAATGCTGATCAAGTGGCACAAGGAAGCTTAACCTGTCTAAAAGCTTTGACGGACGATCCAAAGCTCTAGCACAGGAGACTCGGTCATGTGAGTCCACATACACTATAGAAGCTTGTGTCCAAAGGGCTTGTAAGAGGACTACCTGAGATGGACTTCAAAGGTATTGATATGTGCTATGCATGCACACGAGGTAAACAAACACGTAGCTCTTTCAAACCCAAAAAGGTTGTAAGTTCTTCTAGACCCCTTGAACTTTTACATATGGATTTATGTGGTCCTATGCGAGTCAAATCTCCCAATGGTAAAAAGTACATGCTTGTTGTTGTTGATGATTTTTCTAGATATACTTGGGTTGCATTTTTAAAAGAAAAATCAGAGGCCTTATTTGAGTTTTCAAAACTTTGTAAGGAGTTGCAAACTTTAAGAAACGAGCCCATAGTGTCAATTCGAAGTGATCATGGTAGGGAGTTTGATCAACTTCAGTTTGATTTGTTTTGTGCTAAATATGGCATCTCCCATAACTTTTCTGCTCCTAGGACACCTCAACAAAATGTGGTTGTGGAACGAAAGAACCGCACCCTAGAGGATATGGCCAGGACTATGCTTTTAGAAAATGCATTACCTAAAACCTATTGGGCTGAAGTTGTTAACACAGCTAACTATATTTTGAATCGTTGTCTTATTCGTTCAATCTTAAAGAAAACTCCTTATGAACTTTTCAAAGGCCGCAAACCACTTATATCTTATTTTAAACCCTTTGGCTGTACTTGCTTTGTTCATAACAATGGAAAAGATAACCTTGGGAAATTTGATGCGCGTAGTGATGAAGGTATATTTCTTGGCTACTCCACAAGTAGCAAAGCTTATAGAATCTTCAATAAAAGGACCCAGTTAGTTGAAGAAAGTATACGTGTTATATTTGATGAATGCAATGACGGTTCTTTGAGTGAAAGTGTTGCAGATATAGATCTTAACATCCATGCGGAGAACGAGGAAGGTGATGATGCTGCTACCAAGAACACAGAGAAGATGAACATGCAGGAACAGATTCTCAACACTGAAGAATTGGCCCAAGGTGTTGAAGATTCGTCCAAAGCCCTTGGTGTCCAATCCAACAGTGTTGAAATGTCAAAAACTGCTGAAACTGAACCTAACAGGACTATGGAGTCAGATGTACCACAAATCAATCCTGCTGGTATGACGAATCAAGGAGCTCAGACTAGCAAAAGAAAATTCAAATACTCCTCATCACACTCATTAAAGGATATCATTTCTGACCCTACTTCTAGTGTTCAAACTCGTTCTAAACTTAAAGATCTTTGTGCTTTTCACGCGTTTGTCTCTCTTATAGAACCCAAGAAGGTAGATGAGGCCCTTTAAGAGCCAGATTGGATCATTGCTATGCAAAGTGAGCTTAACGAATTTGAAAGGAACAAAGTCTGGACCTTGAAGCCTAGGCCAAAGCATCAATCAGTCATTGGCACACGATGGGTATTTCGAAACAAGCTAGATGAGAATGGTAAGATCGTAAGGAACAAGGCAAGGCTTGTTGCTAAAGGCTACAATCAAGAGGAAGGTATTGACTACGAGGAGACCTTTGTTCCCGTAGCCAGGCTTGAAGCCATTCGTATATTATTAGCATTTGCATCTTTTATGAGCATAAAGCTATATCAAATGGATCTCAAGTGTGCTTTTCTCAATGGTTTCTTAGAAGAAGAAGTTTATGTGGATCAACTCCCAAGTTTTGAAAGTTTGGAATTTCCTAATCATGTTTATAAACTTGACAAAGCACTTTATGGTTTGAAACAAGCCCCAAGAGCTTGGTATGAGCGCTTGTCAAAATATCTTTTAGAAAATGATTTTAAAAGGGGGTTGATCGACAAGACTCTTTTTATCAAGACCAAAGGAAAGGACATTTTGGTTATTCAAATTTATGTTGATGATATATTATTTGGTGCTACTAACACATCTTTGTGCAAGGAATTTTCTGACATCATGTGCAGCGAATTTGAGATGAACTTGATGGGTGAACTCAACTTCTTTTTGGGATTACAAGTTCATCAATCCAAGAAAGGGATCTTTGTCAACCAAAGCAAGTACACTAAGGATCTCTTGAAGAAGTTCAAGATGGATCAATCCAAAGCAGCCAAGACTCCCATGAGCTCAACATTATCCCTAGATCAAGACAAGACTAGGAAGAGTGTCAATCAAAAGGAGTATCGAGGAATGATTGGATCTTTACTATATCTTACAGCTAGTAGACCTGACATCATGTTTAGTGTTTGCATGTGTGCTAGGTTTCAAGCTGATCCTAAAGAATCTCACCTCGTGGCTGTGAAGAGGATCTTTCGATATCTCAATGGCACTAAGGAGCTTGGACTATGGTACCCAAAGCAAAATGATTTCACATTAATCGGGTATTCTGATGCAGATTTTGCAGGCTATAAGGTGGATAGGAAGAGCACATCAGGATGTTGCCAATTCTTAGGAGCATCTTTGATCAGTTGGCATTCTAAGAAACAAAACTCAGTTGCCCTATCCACTGCAGAAGCCGAATACATAGCAGCTGGAGCATGCTGCTCCCAAATCCTTTGGATAGCTCAACAAATGCGAGATCTTGGCATCAACCTCAAAGGCATTCCCATTAAGTGTGACAATACAAGTGCCATCTCCATTACAAAGAATCCTGTTCAGCATTCAAGGACCAAACATATTGATGTAAGGCATCATTTCATTAGAGACCACGTCGAAAAAGGTGATGTGTCCATTTCCTTTATTTCAACTGATTATCAATGGGCTGACATTTTTACTAAGCCTTTGGCAGAGGACAGGTTCACCTTCATTAGACGAGAGATCGGGATGCTTAACAAGGATGCACTTTCGTAGGGGGAGCTTTCCCTTTACGAAAGATAAATTCTACTCAGTGTCAAGACCCTGGAGTTTTATGTCAAGGTTTGTGAACTGAATGATAGAAAACAGATATCGGATCGTATATATTTGGTTAATATCTTTTTAGATATTTGATCAAGTATTATTTTCATCGGATTTCAAAATAATTTATTTATGTCACATATTTTATCCGTAGAGATATTTTTGGAACAAAATATTTTCGGTTATTTCCCTCCTATTCTAAAATGGTTAAGAGAAGATTTGATTTTTGAATTGAAATATTTTTCAAATTGGCAATGTTATCATTACTTACATTGGAACCCTAAACCCCGTCCCATCACTCAAATCTCTCCTATTTAAAACCCAAACCCCTCTCGATTACCTCATAACCTCAGAACTACCCAAAACTCTTCCAATTCTCCCTCTCCAATCTCTCAAACTATCCTGAAACCCTAGCCGAATACCTCCATGGCTCCCAAATCAAAGAAAGCTTCCACACCCAAAAGACTTGGCGCCACCCCCAAGGGACGCCAGGTCACTGCTACTTCTCCTACACCTGAACCCACTCCTCAAGCCATCGTCCCTGCTGTTGTCCAGAGCACCATCGCTAAGAGCACGACTACAGTAACCAAGGGCTCTTAAAAACGCTCTGCTAAGAAGCCTCTCAGTGCGAAGCAGAAAGGGAAAAAGAAGGTCATCGCTGAGGAGGTGGATGAGGAAGAAGAAGAGGAGGATCTTAATGCTATTCTGGAAAGGGATGCAGCCAAGGAAGCCGAAGAAGAAGCTTTAAGGAAGAAAAAGGTCGAGGAGGAGGCCGAGCTTGCAAGGAAGTTGGTCGAGGAGGAAGCTGAGAGAATCCGGAAGGAAGCCGAGGCGGAGGCTCTCAAGGAGGTTCCTTCTAAAAAGGAGCCTGAGGAAGAGGACGAGGAGCAAGACGAATCCGGAGAGGACGAGGATAC
Source organism: Persicaria maculosa (assembly GCA_963922045.1). NCBI lineage: Eukaryota > Viridiplantae > Streptophyta > Magnoliopsida > Caryophyllales > Polygonaceae > Persicaria > Persicaria maculosa. Next base: position 34,987,530 of record OY998269.1, on the reverse strand, counting down.
CGATGGAGACAACGTTGAAAGGTCCGGTGAGGACTCGGGGTGAGAGGAAGAAGAGGAAGAGGAGCCCGAGCATGCTCCCTCTCCTTCTTCTCCTCCTCCCCCGTCTCCAAAGAAGCGGAAAGCCTCTACAGCCAAGCCTCCTTCTCCCAAGCGCACCAGGAAGGGCACCCTCAGAAGCCTTGAGGCGCCTGCCAAGAGGTCTGCTGCAACATAGGCTAGAAGGAAGAACGCTGATCCTCCCGCTCTCATTCAGGTAAATCAATCCCTCCCCTCTTCATGGTTTGAAAATGCTGAAATGGCTGGTAAGTGGGTAGATGAGTTTCGAACTCGTAGGATCTACTGTTCTGATTTTTTAGATATTACGTTCTTTAAAGCTTTGAATTTACCATGCATTGCTATTCTTAAAAAATCCCCAGCCTGGACCCTTCTCAATCTTGAAACCGTCTATTATCCCCAACTCACCCGCCTGTTCTATATAAATCTCAAAGCCAAACACACTGACGATGGTTGGTTCTTGGAATCTGTCGTCAAGGGAGTTAGAATCTCTTTCAACTCCTTTGACTTCGCTGATTTCCTTGGCCTTCCTTGCCCTTGTCCACCCTCTCAAGAAAACCCCTCTAAAGAAGACTGCATTACCCTTGCCCGATCCAAATATCTTCTACCCGAGGCATCTACCAACACCTCAAAGCAGCTTACCCACTCATCCCTTACCCTAGAGGCAAAGATCATATTTAACATCATTGTGTGTTGCCTCTTACCCCGTCTAAACTCCGGCTCTCTCCTGACCGACAATGCCATGATCCTACTTTACCGAATCCTTAATGGCCTTGATCTTGATCTGGCCAACACCATTTTAGGATCCATGGCTCACACTAGAAAAGCCAGGAAAGGAACTCCCCTCCCCTTCGCTACCCTTTTGACCCAAATCTTCAAAGCTTCTGGAATCGATTTTAAAAATGAAGAACAGCAGCGTCATATGGGTAAGTTCGACTCCAAGAGCCTTGAAAAGATTGGCATCACTCGGTCCCCTCAAGGGACTTGGAGTCTTGCCTCTCCTTCAAAAGCTCTTCCCACTGCCTCAGCCGTTGATGAACGCATGGACAACCTGGAGTTGGGCTTGGAGGAAGTTCACCTGGATATCAAGGAGCTGCACAAGGAGTTTATGACGGAGATGAGCGGGGTAACCAAGCTGTTGCAAGGTCTGTAGTCGCGGCTCACTGATGATGTTCCGGACGATGAAGCTTAACCCTATCCTACCCTACCCTAACCCCAAATCTGAAACATTGCTAGTTTTTGGAAACTGTTTCAAGACTTTTGGTGACTGTTTTACCTCCTCCCTTTGTTGAAAGACAAAAAGGGGGAGATGATCTGTGGTGGTGTTAGACTTTTCTGTGGTGGTGTTAGACTAAAAAGGTCTTGGAAGACCTTGGTTTTATTTTCAGTTGGATGGTCTTCTTGCTTTAAAATTTTGATCCAACATTTGTCTAACCCATGTAGGTACTTAGTCCGATTTTACATATATTATATATGCTTGACTAAGTTGCAGGGATGCACAGGTTTTGTCTTTCATCAAGGGGGAGATTGATAACTCCACTCCCTTGATGAAAATCGGAATAAGTTTCAAAGGCCTTGACAGTCTGTTTGTGTCAAAGGTCTTGAAGCTTTAACAGTATTGATGAAACACAAAACCTGTTCTATATGATATTATGTTCGAATATTATTTTATGTTATTATATGCTTCCATTATATTATTATATATACACTAACCTTTCAGGAAGTATTTTCGAATATTATTTCCTTCCTTATGTTGTAAATTGAGAAGATTCAAATCGGAAGATCATGGCCTCCGAAAGTTTCCAAAGATAGAAGATCCAGCTCAAGCCATGATCCTCTCTAGCCGTTGGTGAAGATCCTTAGGCGCCGATTTGTTTCAATAAAAAGAAAAGGAAGAAGAAGACAGCTACACACCTGTTGAACACAACCTTTCATACACTCAAGCCTTCAAGCGAGATCTGTCTTCTTCGTGTGCTCTCTGCTAGTCCTTAAGAGTCTGTTATTTCATTTCAAAGCATTTGAGAGTTACACTGTGAGCTTATAGGATATATTTCGAGAGAGTGTTATACTCAAGAGTTTGTAACTCGGGAAGTAGACACTAGGCGATTGATTCACTAAGTGTAAGAGGATTGTACTAGATAGCATAGAGAGGTGGGGCTCTTCTAGATTGGTCTAGGACTCCAAGGGAACGTGAGTTGACTAGATTGCAATTGTATAGGAGAGAGCCTTCTCGGTGAGCTACTAGGATCCTAAGTCTTGTGAATCAATAAAAGCCGGTTGAATCCTAGGGTTGTGGAAGAACCCTAGGCGGGGACGTAGGCCAAGTTCGTGCCGAACCTCGTAAACAACTCATCGAGTCCTTTACTTATTGCTTTACCTTATTTCCGCACTTGGTTCGACTGTTTAACTTTGTGATTCAGGTTTTCAGAGAAAAGACTAAGTCTAATCTCAAAGGATTTTGCACGAGCTTCAAAAGTCTTGAGAATCTGCGAAAAACCGGCATACTCTATTCAACGCCTCCCCCCCCCCTTCTAGAGTATTTCTATATTACTTTGTTTTACATTATCGAACCTTCAAGTACCAATGACCTCTTGCCCTAATGGTAAGAGTGAGGTGCTTCCTTGTGCCTCACTACCATGAGGTCAAGGGTTCAAATCCCACTAGGAGCAATTTGTGCTATAGTGGGTACTCATGCCTTGGTTTACCTTGGCATGGGTGAGCCTGTCTTGCGGCTTGCCGCTTGGCTTACCCGGCTCGAGTGCTTTGCAGGCTAGTGCTCGGCCCGTAGAGGATTAGTCGATAACCTCGGAACCTCCACATCATCAAAAAAAAAAGGCTAAAACTCAGTATTTTGGTGTCGTTAAAAACTTTTTGAAGCACAAGCTAATTAATGTGTGCTTCGCTTTGCTTTCATCTATTGGTGACGATAGAGTCAGTTTTGATTCAATATCGTTTCGACACGAGATCTCTTGCTGTTGAGAAGATTGCGATTCGTATACACACATAACCCACCAATCTATCTAGGAGAGTTCGAGTGAGAACAACTCATTCCAGTGAGAACGAAAAAAGCATTCTAATTGGTTAAAAAATCGAATTAAAAAAATATATACAAAAATAAAATAAAAAATAAAAAAACACTATCAAGCGCTTCCTTCTTCTACCTCTAGTCGTTGATTCCCCAAAAACTCTCCTCCTACTCCTTCAGCAGTGTACTTAGTAGGATTAAGCTGTTGTTCTTGCAACGCCATAGGCGAGCCTCCAAGCCCTGTTTCTCCTCGAAGCCTCTTTTATTCGCTTCTGATGACGACAACGTCACAAAGGAGGCCGACGAAAAAAACGATGTCGTTTGCTCCTCCTGCTCATCGGAGGACGACTGGGACAATGCATACACATCTTCCTGTTATGAAAACTTTGGGGGATTCTATGAAGACTTCCGTGTCGCCGGCTCCGCGAATTTGTGCGGTCGTCTGGGAGAGAAGCGGAAATTCAGGATTCGTAGGCGGCGGGGTCTCACCAGCAACGCTTTCTCCTCCCTGGCTGAGCTCGTCAGCGGAAAAGGCATCATCAAGTTATGGGATGACCTAGGGTTAGAGTTCGACCTTGGCGACTCTGCTTCGATTTCCTCCAAAGATTCAATCTTGATTTTTGATCTCGACGGGAATGCGACCATCAGCTCGATCACGGGGCAAATTCCAACAATATCGGTGTCTCCGTCATCATCGAGGGTGATTTTCACGGTGTTCTACGGCGGCTTCACTTCTCTCCGAGCCATGGATGGACTTGAGGCATGAAACTTCCACTTCTCTCCCTTTGCTATCCATTACTCAATTTTTTTTTAAATCTATATTGTGTGGTTCAGACAATTTACACTTTGTGGTTCAAACATTATACATTGTGTGGTTCAGACTTTATACACTGTGTGGTTCAGAGATTTTTTTAGACATTTTTATGTGTACTAGAAATTTTATTTTCTAAGTGGTTCAGACAGTTACACTTTGTGTTTCAGACATTATACATTGTGTGGTTCAGGCATTTTTTTAAGAATAGTAGTGGTTCATGAAATAAATAGTAGAGGCTTATGAAATAGTAGTGGTTCATGAAATAATTATTTTAAAAATAAATAATTAAAAAATAAATATTAAAAGAGAATAAAATAATGATTGAACCATTACAAGTAAATGGTTGAACCACTATGAGTAAAATGGTTGAACCAATACGAGTAAAATGGTTGAACCACTTCTTGTTAACTTCATGAATCACTAAGAGTAAATGGTTGAACCACTACGAGTAAAATGATTGAATCACTAAGAGTAAATGGTTGAACCACTACGTGTAAAATGGTTAAACCACTACAAATAAAATTGTTGAACCATTACAAATAAAATGGTTGAACCATTACAAGTAAAATGACTGAACCACAACAAATAAAATGGTTGAACCACTTCTTGTTATCTTTACGAACCACTTCTTGTTAACTTCATGAACCACATGTTATACAGTCATGAATCACCTCATGTTAACTTCATGAACCTGAATCACTTCTTGTTAACTTTATGAACCACTTCTTATTAATTTTTTTCCACAAAACATATATAAATTGGGTGTCTATGTGTAGATAAAATTAAATTACACTCAAAAATATATTTTTTATATTTATTTAACAAGTGAAAATGCCAAAAATAAAATTTAAAAGTTCATGTAAGTATTTCTACATGTGTACATAGTGTTTCTAAAAATTAATTAGTATGGTGTGTGGTTGACGTGTGTAGGTGTGCAAGTGGGGTGTTACTAATTAATTTGTGTGGATGTTGGTAATTAATTTGCAAGGGCACACACATGCTGATTTGTCATTCACTTTTAGGCAGGTAGATCAATCAGATTGCTTCTTTCGTTCCCATCGATAGAATTATTCTCACCCGAACCATACCATATATAGATAGATAGATGGATGGATGGATGGATAGATAGGATCTGGTGTACTCACTTCTTAGGGTGTTAAATATTAGGAAATTTTGATCATTGACTGATAAAAATGGATGGTTGTGATTAATCATAAAATAAAAATCAAATTTTAATTAAATTCAATAGGACTCACTCCACAATTCTGATTCACTCTCCTTGCCGAGAGAGTGAGTTTCACTCTCTTTCACATTGAGATCCATTTGTAATTTTTTTAAATTTCAACGAGTTTTTTCATTTATAATTTTCAAAGTATATTTTCTATGAATAATGTATTATTCAACCGGTTACTAAGGTTTATTCGTCAATATATATTTAATTGTAATTATAATTTTTTAAAATATCTCACATATAAATGAATAATTCTTTATGTTTCAACGAATAACTTATCAATTGATCTTTTATGATGTGTTATTCAATCGATTACAAAGGTTTATTCGACGATATATATGTATATGTAATTTTAACTTTAAAAATATCTCACATAAAAGCGAATAATTCTTTGTAGTTCAATGAATAGTCCTTTTAGTTTCAACGAATAACGTATCAATTGACCTTTTATTATGTATGATTCAATCGATTACAAGGTTTATTCATCGATATAAGAAATTGTCATTTTAAAAAAATCTCACATATAGGGAATAATTCTACGTAATTCAACGAATAATTACTATTAACAAAAAAACCCTAGCACCTTCCTCGACCACCATAGCCTAAGCCAGGTTGCCCCGAAATCAAATTAGATTCGATCCTCAACTAAGACCAGCAAAATCATCTAATTTCATTGGAAAATCAAAGGATGAAGAAACATTACCAACCGCAAAATCCGAATAGAATAGGATTAATCAAGAGTCGGAAGAAATGAATCAAGAGTTGGAAGAGAAACATTACAAAGCAAAAGGATGAAGAAACAAAGGGAAATTGCCGCCACTGGACAACCACCTTTACAACTACAGAGGCGCTCGGATCGCCCACTGAAATCTATGGGTTCTTGCCCACTGTACATCGGCCAGACCCCTGCCCTCCGAGCTTTGAGTGGCAGCGTCACTACCTCAGGTGGTCTCACCATCACCACCTTCAATGGCCAGATCTGAAAGTTTCCTCTTCTTCTCTATCCATACTTTTTCAGATTTTGGCGCACAGATGGCTTACCCCTCCTTTCTCGAGTAGGTTGATATGGCGTCTTTCTTTCTTCTTGGATCTAGTAAGTGCTAGCGCGTTCTCTCTGTCATTCCAAATCTTTTTTTATTCGTCCTCCTCCTTCTTCTCTGGCGAGGCTAAGTGTCATTGGCTGCCCATGTCTCCTCTCCGTACACCCATACCTCCACCTTTCGACATTCCCACTTCCTCCGCCTCTTTCTTTCAGATCTGCTTTGAAGATCGTCTGTCTTCTCCCAACATTGCTTTCCCCCTCCATCCCATGTTTGGCCCTGTAGAGGTAAAGAGATACCTATAATCGAACTGATTAGGGTAAATGTAGAATTCAAGGGGATTGAAAGACACGCTCCAACAATTAAGAGTTATGTAATTTTTTGGTAGGTCCCATCTTAATTTATAAATTAATCAAATTGGACATCTTTTTGCCCAGTTTCCATGGAAAGAGCTAGTTGCCCACAACATGGCATCGCAGAGGATGATATAGTCATCTATCTCTACGAGGGTTTGCTAGACCAAGAGAATAATTTCATCAATGCTATAAGTGGAGAAGATGTTATAAAGGAAGCTTTAAAGATCATCTAGGGGCTTGCTAATTCTTCTCAACAGTACAGACAAACCCAAGGAGTGTGAGGAGTACACCATGTCAACATTACAATTCAAGCACAAGGTCGTACTGTCAGGATGAAATAGGAAGGCTCACACAAACGGTGAAGGGCCTATCCACTTAGGTTGCTCAATTTCAAGATAGATCGGGTTTCGAGAGATCCAACGCATCCTAATGATCTATTCCTTCAAGTCCAGGAAGGAATTATATATGGAGGTTAATTTCGTTGGAGACTATGGTCCCCAATGATTCGGTAACAATTTTTTCAATCCTAACTTCAATCTTAATTTCTATCAAGGTTTTCGCAACAAGATGAATGCTCAAGGATCATATCATGGGAGATGAAATTTCAAGGCTCATCCCAGAGTTCCAATGCAACCTAACCAGCCATAGCAAGATAAGGTTCATCACCTCATTCTAGATAAGTTCGCAGCTACAAAGAAGGTGGTTAGGAAAATGGCTCAGAAGATAGAAAAGATGGAGGCACGTAATGCAAGGAAGCTACCATCTCAGGTGGTAGTAAATCCAAAGGAGAAAGTTATAGAAGAGACCCACTGAGGGGTCATCACGTCGAGCTAATGACGTTTAACCAAAGGCGCTTCTCGGGAGGCAACCCAGAGTTTGTTTTAGTTTTGATTCATTGCATTTGTTTCAGCTCTCACTTCATGTTTATTTATGTTTTGCATTAGGTTAGTTATCTCATGAATAAACTCTAGTTTTTTTGGACGAATTGTGCTTTATGTGTTGTTTTGATCATCTATGGGTCATAGGCTAGGAGAAAAAGACGAAAAAAGAAGAAAAAGAAAGACGTCTGCAGATGCAGCACCCACCGCCCGAGGATCGACGCTCGCCGCCTGAACCTCAATGCCCACCGCTGCACCCTAGAGACATTGTTCATCATCGACGCCCATCGTAGGAACCTCGGCGCCCATCACTAACATAGATTCACTTAAGATCAAGTTTTGAGACAACGGATCTGATAAGGCCCACACCTTAATCCGATTTTGAGTTGATTTTGGATGTGGTAAGTCATTTACGCATAATTCTTATCTTTGGTAAGTGTACTTTATCTTCCTTTTGTGAATTATATCTTTCCATTTAAAATTTTATCTTCTATCCTCTTTAATTCTATCTAAAATTCATTATATATACTCTCATGCTCACAATTTTTTTTTTTGCATAATTTCTAACCCTAATTTCTGAGAATTCACAAAAGATCACAACTCCTTTTCGTGCTCAAAATTTCTATCTTTGAAGTGCATTCAATATTTCATCATTCAATCATCGGAATTCGATGAAATTTGAAGGCGACAGCGAAGAACATAGCATCGGCGCCCGCCGCACACCTTGTTGCGATGAGAGTTTTGACTTATGCTCAGCCAATCCTAGTTGCTTTGAAGGTTGAAACTAAAGTAGAAGAAAGAGATGAAGAAGTATAATGTAGGTATCAGCTATAATAGGGATCACCACAAATAAACACAAGCGGGAATTAATGAATAACACAAACATTCATGCTTTTATCACTCAACAAATAAATCAATCAACTTTCTTACAAAAGACCTACTTGTTTCTACCCTTTTCTTAACTATGATCTTTTAACTCGCATTAGAAAACCCTAATTACTATCCAAGTTCACAATTTTCTTTCTCAAGTGAATTGCAACGAGGAATTCCTTAGACTCGCATTCAAGGTTAAGCACATGGGTATAAAATGATAAAAACATCAAACAATCATAAATTCATCAACTCACACACATGTCTATTGTTGGGTTCACCCCAACCTTAGAAGAAAGAAGACTACTCACTAATAGCGAATAGAAACATGAATTGAAGAGAAGAAAACATAACTGAAATCGAAATTGAATAAAAACCTAGAAATCAACATTTAATCACAATAAACAATGCTCAAGCTCTCGCTCAAACGCTAAACAAAACCCTAAAAACCGTCACTGTCATGCTGTGAGAATTCAACGTGTAGATCATATAAAACTCAGCTCTAATGGCTTTATTTATAATAAAACTAAAACTTGATCCCTAAGGAAAATGAATTCTATCAAATTTTATTTAAGATCTATCCATTTAGAGTCTAAAAGTTTCAAGATAAAATATAATAAAACCGCCCAACATTGGCCCAAAATATTATCCAAAGGGAGTGTCGATACAGTGGGTATAAATTAAAATCACATTTTAAAATATAATTAAAAAATATTTTTGGTATAAATTTATATCTAAAAAAAATCACATTTTAAAAAAATAGATAAATAAAATATCGATTATTTTAGAAAATATATTTTTTATTTTTCTAAAATGTAATTTTTAAATATATAAATTTATAAACATATAAATATAAGGGTGTAGAATTTAAAGATATACTATGTATTTTTTTTAAAAAAATCATCTATATAAAATACTAAAGCAGAGGCCTGAAATGACCTCTGGTGCGATTTTGCGTCCATGGAATATTCTGGATTAAAACGGGATTATTTTTGCTTACGTGTCATATTCTCAATTAAAATGGTATTATCTTTTTTAACCACATCAATTAATAAGCCAATACGTATCCAACCTTATATCTTAATTAGTTTTTAAAAAAACTTATCGTGGAGTACATAAAATTATCAAAATTGTAAATCTTTTATAAATATATAACAAAATTCATTCATTTAAAAAAAGGTATTTTTTTTCAAACAACTTTAACGTGTTTTCATTTAAAAAAAAATCAAACTATTCTTTTTATCATGTATATTGATAAGATTTGAAACCTACATACTTCCCATAATCTGAAATTTAAAACTTATACTTTTAGTATATAATTTTTAAAAATCCATATAATGTTTTTTATCATTTATATATATATTAATAATTTTAGAAGTTAGATTTATTTTTTTAATCTATATTCCATAGATAAAATTGTTTTGGTCTCATATTGTACAACTAAATATATTATAGTAATGTTACTATATTGAATATTGGTTTGATTAATTAATTATTTAAAATAAACCTAATTGTGATTTTATTTGAAAAAAAACGTACATCTTATAAGATTATATTTTATCCCATAAGATTGATGTAAATGGGTAAAATAATAGTTATTTTTAAATATTTTAGAGTTAGATTTATTTTTTTAATCTATATTCCGTAGATAGAATTGCTTTGGTCACTTATCATATAACTAAATTTATATAATATACTAACTATATTGAATATTGATTAATTGATCATTTAAAAGAAACTGAATTGTATTCTTTATTTGAAAAAAAAACGTACACCTTATAAGATTATATTTTATCTCATAAGATCAAATGATCAATATAAATGGGTAAAATAGTAGTTATTAATTTAAATTATATATTTATATTTTGGTTGATAAAAATATATTAATTATATAACCAACTAACATATGGATGAGAAAATTGATCGATATTTGATGAGGTGGCTAAAAATGTGGTGGTAACATAAGATCGATGACATATAGATAAATAGATAAGGTCATTGTTGATGTGGTTTAAATATATTGGTTCATCATTAATTGACGTGTCAAAAAGAGTCGGATAAAAAAAAGGACCAATGATTGATTGTCGCCTAAATATTATTAATAAAAATCACATAATAATTTGACAGATATTCCCTACCGTTTCGGTCTCTGGTGCAATCTGGTAGAGTTATTTTGACACGTCAATTAATGAGTATCCAATAAATTTAAGCCATGTCCTACAACGACCTAATTCATTTATCTACTTGTCATCCTACGTGTTCATCTTAATCGATGACTAATTAATTTTTATTATTTAAGTTATTTTTGCATAAAAAAGTAACTTAAATTTAATATATATCTAGATATATAAATAAATAAATGGATATAGATCGATATATTTGACATGAATGTTAAGCATTGAAGACCAAATAACAAGTTTACCCAAAATTTAAAGATAAAAATCGTGGATAGCGGGTAAATATCAAACGAAAAAATAATTTAAATAATAAGATGTTATCGTATCTTCGCTGGTTATATGGTGATAACATTTTATACTTATACTTGAATATATATATATATATATATATATAAATGGTGTAATTATGTTGGTGTTAGTTTATATTGATTAAAATATTATATTAAAATTTAATATAAGTATTAAATCTCATATATTAAGTTGTTACAAAACCTATCATTAATAGAATATTTTATCTTAGGTTATTTTGTGTATCTTTTTATACTTCATATCTAAGAATATATATTTTTAAAAGATCCATAGATTTAACATATTGCCAATTTTTTATTCAAGATATTTTTAAAAATTGTTAGGCGTAAAATAAACATTATTATAAGGAAAACTAGAAAAGGATCCATGATTGATTGTCGCCTAAATATTATTAATAAAAACTACATAATAATTTGATAATTTGTTGATATTATTCTATGATTTTGTGTACTTTTTATTTTTATCTTAAAAAAATTCTAAGGTTTTGATTTATTTATTTAAGAAAAATTTTAGTATATGAATTTCAATCAAACATAATTTATTTATCTAATATGTTGTATATTGATCTGAACTAAACATACTCTTAATTTAATTTATTGTTATTAAAAGATCCATAGATTTCAACTAAACTATTATAATCTTCACATTCAAGAAAGAGAATATAAATTAAACATGATTTTGTTTATTAAGAAACCGCACAACGGACGGGTAGTAATCTTCTATATAAAATACTAAAACAGATGCCTGAAACGAGCTCTGGTGCGATCTCGCGTCCACGGAATTTTCTGGATTAAAACGGGATTATTTTTGCTTACGTGGCATTTTCTGGATTAAAGTGGTATTATATTTCTGGCCCACATCAATTAATAAATGAATATAGTTAGCTAAAAACTTATCTTTTTAGATCAATAATCTATCCAATATAACTTGAATTAGTTGTTATACATATTTATTATTTTCATGCTTTTGTTAATAAAATATATTATTTATTATTTTAAAAGATGAAGAAGGAATATTTGGTGCGTTATTCTACCTTTTAGATCAAATTGAATATAATATATTTATATATAATTTTATTTTTGTGAGCCACGTCAATTTGATTTTATTTTTTTAAGCCACGTCAATTAATTATCTAATATAATATTTTAATATAATAAAATATAATTTATTAACAAAACGCGCAACCGCGCGGGTAACGAATACTAGTACTAGTATAAATTTATAGCCAAAATAATTAAGTGAGGCACGGATAGGGATGGCAATGGGTCGGGTGGTGGGTGGATGGACCCCCATTTCACCCGACCCACCGTGGATGACCCATCAGCCCACCCATCCACCACCCATATCCACTTCACCCATATCCACTTTCACCCATATCCATCGGGTGAGCGGGTGAAATGGGTGAAATATGGATGACATAGGGTGATTTTTGCTAAATACACATCATTAAATTCCAATAAAACGTGTAGAGAAAACCGTGGCTAAAATAACATCATCTTGCACATTAAGTCTTAAATAAGTCATCCTAAGTTTAAATAACATTGTCTTAAACATATGATCATAAGTTGTAAACACAAACGAGAGTTTAAATAGCATTGTCTTAACAAAATTAGCCGTCTAGCAACATTAAGACAAGATTGGTAGAGGACGAAGAGGGCAAGGGATTTGCAAAACGAAGTGCCGATTAGAAAGTTGTCGTTTAGGAAATTAGAAAGTTTATATGTTTTTTATATAAAATATATAAATAATACTTTTATAATGTAGATGGATGGTGGATCGGGTCCGGTGGTGGATGATGGGTCGGGTGGTGGATCGGGTGTGGGTGAAAAAAATCTCACCCCACCCGACCCACCACCCATATCCACTTCACCCATATCCACTTCACCCATATCCACTTTTCACCCGCTTTTTTTCGGATTTTCACCCACTTTTTTGAGTCGGGTGATTCGGATTCGAGTCGGGTGCGGGTGAAATTGCCATCCCTAGGCACGGAGCAACAAACGAAGGGTGTAGATGATCCGAACTGCAATAGTGCAATCTGTGTACTTGACGTGTAAACCATGTCATGATAACGTAGTTGAATTATGCAAATGGGTCGCTCTCTTGAAGAGAACGAACGGGCCAGTCGACGTGGCACCTTAATTAATGATTGTAAACTCACTCTCCCAGCACAGCTCTGTGGGTTTAATTACACTGCCCCACAACGAAAACGACGTCATTTCAACACGGAATTACACACGCCCAAATAACCTATTCATCAACTACGTACACTATATATAAATACCTACATTACATATCTTAGTACAGTACACAAATTGAAATCTATATACTTACAAGCTCGACGATTGCTATATCAACTACGCTCTCGATCTCCATCGACATTGATTTCATCGCGTAATAGCGTCTTCGTTGCTCGTAGAGCGCCTATACCGCATTGCTAGTCGATCCGTCACAATCCGAGGGTGAGGGCCGGGTTAAACTTTTATACATATGATCGATCACCCTTTTTTGTGTTAGTATTAGACTTTTAGTATACAAACACGCTTATGGTGTGCAGGATATCAATCGACAGTATGCTACATGCGTTTAATTTCGATCACAGCCTGTCTTACCCCCGAGATTATATCAACCGACATATCTAGCTAAGCTAGGGCTCGATATATCTCAGTTACGAATAGCATCAAATGTTATCTGAAGTACTTGATTAAGAGTGTGTTTGGCATGGCTGAAAATCGACATCATAATCTTTGACATTTTCACCTTAATTAACACCTTTATGAACTATATCTTGACGACTTATTATAGGGGCGGAGCTAGGGAGGGTCTTGGGGGGTTACGTGCCCCTCCTCTCATACGACGAACTATCTAGGTGTATTCTTCTCGGCGATAGCTTCGTTTTGATATATAATACGCTCTAATCCGACATCTGAGTAAAAAGTTATGAATGTTTTAAAATTAAAGGTATATTAATCTCTTTAATTTTGTTTCAATATACTATAATGTTTTTATATTTATTTAAAGTAACATTCACATACTATAATTCATCTTGAGAGCTCCGAAATGAGAGGTTATACTAATCATTTCGACAAATAGATAAGAAGTTGCGCAAGTTTAAAAATTTTATATCTAGCTATGCATTATTATATGTTATGAGTGCAACAAGTTATATATTAACTATGGTTGTTATTCGAGCCAAACAAGTCTAGTATTGCTTGATTATATTTAGCTCGTTTAGAAACGAGTCGAGCTCGGGTCGAACCTATATCTGAACTTGAGCTCATACTCGGCTTGTTTAGTAAATGAACGAGCTTGAGTTGAGTTTTTTTTCCAAAAGTATTATGCAGCCTTGACATAGTAACTTAAAAGAAAATTTGTAAATTTCACAAAATTCGTGCTATTTGAGTTTCAATTGAGCCTAGCCGAGCTTGGAATCGAGCATAAAAATGTGCTCATAATAAGCTCATTTTGTAAATGATGCTCGAGTCGAGCTTTTATTGAGCAAAACTCTAGCCAAGTTCTAGCTATTCAGCTCATATAACAACCGTAATCTTCACTTAATGTTTATTATATTGCGTTTCCTATACTTATTTAGTTAAAAAAAATTTCCCGGATATTTCATTTATATATTTATATTTCTTTTTTTAGTTGCAAAAAAAATGATGGCGTTTTATCATAAACCGATGACATTTTATCTTAAAATAACATAATTTATTATCGTATTCCAATTTAATCCAAAACTATATCGCATGTACAATTGTTCCCCCTCCGAAATTTTTCTGGCTCCGCCACTGCTTATATAAAAGTCTTGAATTGCTTTTTTCATGAGCTTGAGTTGTGACTTATCCATGGCAAATTGAGAAGGAAATATAGTCGAGCCCACCCAAACTTTCTCGACCTAACCGGAAACAATTAAACCAGTCTGCGAAATAGTTTAACAGGCTGTTGTTCATCCATAGTAACCAGTGTCGGAAGCGTTTAGCTGTCGCTGTATAGTGACAACATACTCGGATTCCGCGTGTCTCTTAGCTTGTTAATTTTTCTTACGAGTGCCCTACACCATGTACGTTCGTAATAATGCAGCCAAACAACCATCATGTACAAGTGCAGTTGCTGTCTAAGCTAGGGGTCTTTTTACAAGCTACATTCAAGCAAGGAAAAATGCATGAGCTGAAAATCAAAATCATCATGGGGCCTTTCCTTTGAATATTCAACCAAACCCACAGTAATTCATATAACAAAATTTTGTTCAGGATTGTATTTTCCGATGATCTTCGTTCTGCGTTAAGTACTTGCTAATGTAATCAAAATGCAGCAGAAATATATATAACACCAGTGGATACATCTAAAATGGTGAGATTCGTTCTTTGTTTTCATTATTGATTTCCTATAAATTAGACAGTACATGGAATGATATTGTTACATACACACAAGTACAAACCTTTTTTTTATGTTTTGTTCCCCTTATTGCAGTTTAAGATTTTGAAGGTTGTACAAGTTTTTACAGTTCCTGTATGTAAGAGATAAGATAAGAGTGTCTTACCCTTTTCTTCTCTTGATACTCAGAATGGAGTCGTCGTCGTCATCTCTGTCATTGGCTATCCTTTTATTGGACTTTACCTCGCTGTTCTTTGCTGCCTGTGGGTGAGGATTCTTCGCTCCCTGTGGCTGACTCGCGGAACTCTCTGGTTTATTAGGCCGAGGGGGAGGCTTCGTGGGAATTCCCATCTTAAGTTGTTTCTGCCTCCTTTGCTTCTTCTCATGAGCCCTTTTTGATCTTTCTGAGGATAACAAGCCATGCTCCATCAGCCTGCAATGCACCAAAATATGTACTATTAGACCATTTAGATGTTTGATTTCGGAAACAAAACAGATCCATTTCAGTATGTTCGGCTACTCTACGACACATCCATTCTTCTGCAAGATCCCGTGCACACGATTAGCCATCCCTTGATCTTGAACTAGTGACCTTCGGTACCTGTCTTTTTGACAGTTTTATCCTGAAAACCGACTATTACTAACACTTTATTACCAAGTTACACCGGCATCTTCACACGAGCTATTTGTTTCGTCTAATAAGTCAAGATCATTTATTTTCTATCCAGGACCACAAAGATAACATCAAAATGCATGAAAGTCACATTTAAAGTAAAGATGACATTTCTAGTAGGGTTTAAGAAAGATGACAACTGCACTGAAAACAGAAATTGGGGCTGTTTAAGCTTCGGTTGATCACTTTCTTGTACATTAATGGCATTCAAAGAAAAGTTCACAGTTGGGAGCGGTGGCTTATAACAACATATCAGCTCTCGTGTGGTACCGCTCTTGTGTCATTGTAAATGCCGACTTTGAGAGTTTTAGAAAACAACATTCATGCGACCAGCAGCTTTCAAGTAAGCAATGTGATGATATACTTGGCCTACTGTTTGTATCCGACGAAAGTATTCCTAGAATGCCTGCTTAGCTCAAGATTTAAACTATTCATATACAAAGCCACTATAGTTATGGATTGAAACAGTGACTCTGAGCTAATCAACTTGATGATTGAGTTCCAATTCAAATCTATCAATACTGTGGGGATACAGACTTAAAACCTTTGATTTTGCATTTTAAGGAGACTTTAAACCTAGTTAGTAGTTAGCTATCACCACAAAATCATTACTGTTCAAACCAATTATTCAGGAATTCAGGGGGAGATGATGACTTCCATTGATTTTTTTTCCCGTTAGTTCTTCCATATATTGTCATTTTCAGTTAGTCCTTGCTACATTTATGATGTGGGATTCATGCTTTTCTATTTGTGGAGGAAACTTAGATTCAAAATACGGAGGTGGATGTGCCTACAATTTTGGATATCCTACAAGATAATATGTTATGCGTGTCACCATAGATCAACCTTCTCCCAATATCCGACGTCTGGTGGCGTTTGCCTATGTAGCATGACATTGTACTTCAGTGGTTTAATTAGCTTTTCAATGCAGCCAGAAGGATTGTAACAGTGCATCTGCTCTAAAATGAAAGTGCTGGAAATTTACATCAAAGATGAAACCAAACCGAAACATGTAGAACATTATACGAAACTTGTACAGCAGAGATCAGTTATAACACTGCTGCCATTATCTAATTAGATGAGTAAATTTATGCAAAATATCAATTTGAGGCTGTAATGAGGTCTTTTGGTTAATGGATGGAGTACTCTTTTTATTGAAATGCAAGCATAGTTTTTCCAACTGTTCATCAAGACCTCAGATTTCCTCCTACTTGATCCTATCCTTGCAAGTATCGACGATTTGACAGTATGCTAGCAAACCACTATACACATTGACTCGGAACCTATTGTCATTTTTCTAACCACTAAGATCCACAGAAACTCCTCAGAGGTAGTAATTCCTGTATCCATATTCGGCTTCTTCTTATTTTCCTGTATCTGACTTATCATATGATCCTAAACATAGAGTTATGCAAACAAACTGTTTCGTCCTTGCATCCTTATGATTTCCATGTCTGTAGCAGTATTTCGATATTGGTTGACATCTAGATTATTATTAGAAATAAATTAAAAAAAAAACTTGCCCTTTCTTTCAAGACCTCTATTTGATAAGCAGTCTACAGATACAGCTAGAGCTAGATGAAAGACCTTCATTTGGTGATCATTTCATCCGTCCATTGACTTCCAAATTGTGGCAATTTTCAGATCTTTTTTCTGAAGCTCAACATTCTTATAGATGTTTTTGTGACCTTCCTAAAATGAACAAGAACATGTTTCTACCTTTCAAATATAATTAATGCACCCCGAGTAAATTGACTACCCTTTGAGTTCATAAAAGATTCCCTTAATACCAACCTAAGGACGATATATATATATATATATGATCGAGTCCAAAACCTCTAGTTTTCATTAAAAGAAGTCTATGGTGTAAGGGCTGCAATTAAGCTCTTGCTACCCTCAGAATAATAGATGACATATTGATCCTAACGACCTTGATAACGACAGAGCAACATTATGGTGAAAGAACCAATGCAACACGCCTAAATTCAGTTGTTTTAAGCTCTGATTTCCAATAGCAACAAGGAAAAAAAAAACAGCAACATGAAAACTCATGCAGTGAATACAATCAAATCTTACCAAAACTCTGCCATTTCACTCGACGGGATCTGTTTAGACAATGACTCGTAAAATATCCTCAAGGGTTCCCTCTGCCAACAGAATGAGCAAATGTAATTTCAAGTCTATGAACCCTAAAAAGTAAAGTTTATAGGGATTCAGTTCACCAACCTCTTCAGGAGGATCAAACTTTTGCCCAACCAAACTGTAAACCTTCTTTGCCCTTCTTGTACTTTTCCCTTTCACAGTGGTTTTCGTACTTGTTTTCGAAGATGATTTAGACAAAGAGATCGGTTTCACCTTCACATTGAACAATTTCAAGTAATCCATCAAGATGAATAGTTTCTATATTGTAAATGATTCAAGCTAATACTACAAAACCCCCAAAATTGAAGTGATCGTTTGTAACCCATCCTAAAAGCTAGCTGCTAGCCAATAGGGGTTCATAATTCAACAAAATCGAGTAATTCACCAGCAAGAAGGATCCATCAAGCTGAATAATTTCCTCCATTGTAATTGATTCAAGCTAATATTACAAAACCCCCAAAATTGAACTCCCAATTGACCTAAAGTCAGCAAATCAACCCCTGTAAGTAAGTGCTTTGGGCTATGAAACACAGATGAGATCAATCAATTGATCAAATACTCAATAATCGAGATCTAGAAAGAAAAAGGAGTACCTCAGATTTAGTGGTTTTAGAGACAAATTTGTTCTTGGAATCAACAATGGGCAGCTTGGTTGAGCTCAGGATCTTCTTTGGTGCAAGAGATGGTGATAATCCCTTTGAAGATGAAGATCCGTCTGGCTTCCTACTAAGACTAGTACTGCTGCTGGGCTTCACCTTCAATTGGTTGCTGCTTGACATGGTTTTCGCCTTCTTAGCGTTGAAACATCATCCTCAATAACAATTTTTTAGCGGATTATATACAATTTTGATTTTGATATTGTGCTTCAGTTCAGAACAATCATAAAGTAAGATAAAGAGTGAAACTTGTTTTCGTTTTACTGACACTTTTCCTTGGTCTCTGTTTCCTTGTAATCCACAAACGCCCACCACTGTAATTACTACGTATGATTGATTAATAATGATTTGTTTATTTTTTTTCTATTTTGGGTATATGGATTGAGATACGGATAACGAGATCTATATCTATATATCTATCTATCTATATTCTATATCTATATCTATATCTATATCTATATCTCTCTATATCTATATCTATATATCTATATAAAATACTAAAACAGAGGCCGTGCGATTTCGCGTCCTTGGAATTTTCTGGATTAAAAATGGATTATTTTTGCTTACGTGTCATATTCTGGATTAAAGTGGTGTTATTTTTTTGGGCCACATCAATTAATAAGTCAATATAGTTAGGTAAAAAACTTATCTTTTTAGATTAAATAATCTATCTAATATAACCTTATATCTTAATTAGATAAATCTTTATTTTTGCCAAAATATTTTCTTTAGTTTTGCAAAATATTTAAATTATAGTATGTGAATACGTATATTTACTCACATGATCAAATTAGATGATTTACACAAGGAATTTATATACATACTACGTAAGTCACTGCATTCATTTTATTTTTTATCAATAGTTATATTATATTTAATTACATCATATTACGTATTTAATTACAGGGTTTAGACTTTACATATTTAATTACATCATATTACGTAATAATTAACTAAAAATACCGCTATTTAAAAATATAGGTGAAATCTATTATCTATTATTATTATATAATTATCATCAATATATAATCTATATCTATATCTATATCTATATCTATATAAAATACTAAAACAGAGGCCTGAAACGGGCTCTGTTGCGATCTCGCGTCCACAGAATTTTCTGGATTAAATCGGGATTATTTTTGCTTACGTGTCATATTCTGGATTAAAGTGGTATTATCTTTTTGGGCCACATCAATTAATAAGTCAATAGTTAGGTAAAATTTTATCTTTTTAGATCAAATATATATTCAATATAACCTTTTTTTCATCTTAAATTAGGTTTTTTTTAATAAATATTTAACCTTATATCTTAATTAGTTAGAAAACTTATCTTTTTAAGTATGAATAATATCATAAATGATAACCATATAATTGTAACTAATGATTGAACTAACACTTTCAATATATATTTTTTCCATTAAAAAAGCATCGTCATATTATCAGTGATATCATATGCTTCATTGTGGTTGTATATTTATCAATTATCATACAACGTCATTTTCATAAATGTCTATGTGCTATATATTGATCTCGGAATATAGCACATATATTTATCATATATAGATATTTTCATAAATGTAAAATTTATTTATTAAAAACAACTAATTAACATGCAATTGTTAAAAAAAATACATCAAGTGTTATATAATACATATGATATAATAAATATGAAGGAGAGTGAGGTGAAACTATATATTTTATGATATTTTAGCGATTAAAAAAAGCCGCACGGAAGGGCGGGTAATAAGACTAGTAAAATACTAAAGCAAAGGCCTGAAACGGGCTCTGGTGCGATTCACCTACGTAGAATTTTCTGGATTAAAATGGGATTATTTTTGCTTACGTGTTATATTCTGAATTAAATTGATATTATTTATTTGGGCCACATCAATGAATAAGTCAATATAGTTAGGTAAAAAACTTATCTTTTTAGATCAAATAATCTATCCAATATAACCTTATATCTTAATTATATTTTAGGTTACAAATTAATTTTAAAAATATATAATATAAAAGATATGATATGATCCTGCAAAATAATTAAATATTTAACATAAAAAGATCATGCAAAAACTAATTCAAACTTCTAATAATTTTTTTAAAATAGAACCAATGATTTAAAAAAAAAGACGCGCACATCCTTAGACCTAAAACATTACCATAGAGTATTTCGTAACCGGTAGATGTTTATAATTGAGCTAAATTTGACGGCAATATATCCAATATATCCAATATAACCTTATATCTTAATTATATCCAATATAAATTAATCATCATTTTGTTTATTAAGAAACCGCACAACGGGCGGGTAAAGTAAAACTAGTAAAATACTAAAACAGAGGCCTGAAACGGGCTCTGGTGCGATCTCGCGTCCACGGAATTTTCTGGATTAAAGCGGGATTATTTTTGCTTGCGTGGCATTTTCTGGATTAAAGTGGTATTATATTTCTGGCCCACATCAATTAATAAACGAATATAGTTAGCTAAAAACTTATCTTTTTAGATCAATAATCTATCTAATATAACTTGAATTAGTTGTTATACATATTTATTATTTTCATGCTTTTGTTAATAAACTATATTATTTATTATTTTAACGATTTTTCTATCCTATGCCCCAATGGCATAGGATAAGACCCTAAATTGGGAAATATTTTTTAAAATTTAATTGATTTAGCTTTTCTTTTAATTAGATTCCTAGGGTCGCTTGCCTTTTGGTAAGGAATCTTTCCCAATTTAGGGTCTTATCCTATGCCTTTAGGGCATAGGATAGAAAAACCGTTATTTTAAAAGATGAAAAAGGAATATTTGGTGCGTTATTCTACCTTTTAGATCAAATTGAATATAATATATTTATATATGGTTTTATTTTTGTTAGCCAAATCAATTTGATTTTATTTTTTTAAGCCACGTCAATTAATTATCTAATATAATATTTTAATATAATTATTATAATAAAATATAATTTATTAACAAAACGCGCAACCGTGCGGGTAACGAATACTAGTAAAATACTAAAGCAGAGGTCTGGAACGGCCTCTGGTGCGATTCGCTTACATGGAATTTTCTGGATTAAAACGGGATTATTTTTGCTTACATGTCATATTCTGGATTAAAGTGGTATTATATTTTAGGGCCACATCAATTAATATAAACCAATATAGTTAGGTAAAAAAATTATATTTTAGATCAATAATCTATCCAATATTATATCAATTAATAAGTTATTATCATATCTTACTTAGTTATATTTTGATAATATTTTATGATTTATTTAAATAACTCTAATTAGTTTTGATAAAGTAAAATCTTAGAAATTACACTACCTTTATATTTATTTAATTTGAATAGAATCACCGTGCATTTTACAAATGCAACAAACAAATCTAACTAAATTTACTACCTCTACCTATTTGTTCCTTTAAATTAAAGTACTGAATTTATATTTGGGCATTTTATTAGATGTCCATTTTAACCCAATCCAATCAAAATTTATATTAATTCAAAGATATTTTATATAACAAAATTTATTTAAAAAATCGCACAACGGGTGAGTAATAAAACTAGTAAAATACTAAAACAGAGGCCTGAAATGGGCTCTGGTGCGATCTCGCGTCCACGGAATTTTCTGGATTAAAGCGGGATTATTTTTGCTTACGTGGCATTTTCTGGATTAAAGTGGTATTATATTTCTGGCCCACATCAATTAATAAACGAATATAGTTAGCTAAAAACTTATCTTTTTAGATCAATAATCTATCCAATATAACTTGAATTAGTTGTTATACATATTTATTATTTTCATGCTTTTGTTAATAAACTATATTATTTAATATTTTAAAAGATGAAGAAGGAATATTTGGTGCGTTATTCTACCTTTTAGATCAAATTGAATATAATATATTTATATATGGTTTTATTTTTGTGAGCCACATCAATTTGATTTTATTTTTTTAAGCCACGTCAATTAATTATCTAATATAATATTTTAATATAATAAAATATAATTTATTAACAAAACGCGCAACCGCGCGGGTAACGAATACTAGTAAAATACTAAAACAGAGACCAGAAACGGTCTCTGGTGCGATCTTGTAAAGGCCGAAATATTATTTTGAATATTAAATTAAATTAAAAGTATATTATTTTATATATGAGATATAAATTGGAGAAGAACTCGTCCTCGAGCAATTTCCGAGTTAAAATCATTATGAATGATTCCGACATCGTTTTAAAAATAATAATAATAATAATAATAATAATAATAATAATAATAATAATAATAATAAAATTTGATTCCGACAGATTCTATTTTCGCCTTCTTAATTCGAGATTTGAAATTTATTTGAGGTTCATTATTTTATTGCGGATCCGGAAATTTTATTAAATTCTAACGAGTCGGGATACGTCGAGATAGCTGGTTCCGGGTATTTTAAAATTTGTGTTGTGGGGCCACTCCTCCCTATTTCTTTTCCTCTTTTCTTTCCTTTCTTTCCTTCTCTCTCTCTCTCCTCTCTCGCGTGCTTGTTGTTGGGAAGGGTTCCCACATCACCTCCTCCTTGTCTTCTTCTCCTCCCTTTTGCACACCCAGCTCAATTTTGGTCCCCTCTCTCCCTTCTTTGAATTCTCCATTATAGGAAACAAACAAACCACTGGATTTCTCCCCTCTGATTTAGCCAAGACCAGCTGCAACTTTGCTTTCACTCTCTTCAAAAAAAAAATCAGAGACATAACTCCCATCCCCCACATTCAATTTCAAACCCCCATCCCCCCTCCTTTACCTCTGTTCGCCGAGCCACCGCCACCAGCTCCTCCTCCATTGGCAGTCGCCGTCACCACCACCACACCGCCTCTCCGGAGCCGCCCAGAGCAGCTGCGCCGCCAGACGCCCCG
Source organism: Persicaria maculosa (assembly GCA_963922045.1). NCBI lineage: Eukaryota > Viridiplantae > Streptophyta > Magnoliopsida > Caryophyllales > Polygonaceae > Persicaria > Persicaria maculosa. The sequence continues at coordinate 34,964,035 of OY998269.1, read as the reverse complement.
GAACGCCGGCCCTGCTTCTTCCGAAAGCTGAGCTCGGCGGTTTCACCCCCTCCGCTCTCTCTATCCAGACAGGCTGCAGCACCCCTCCTCCATCTTCTCCGGCGACCACGAGCGGCCGAGGTCGGGCCTGAGCCACCCAGGGACACCCCCGAGTCGCCGACACCACCGAACGCAGCCCCCTTCACCTCCTTCCCCTGTTTTCCGGCCAGCTTCGGTGAGCCCCTTTCTCTCTCCTTTTCTTCCTGTCCGAATGTATGGGTGTGGGTTGTCGGGTTAAAGTGGTCGGAGTCGGGGTCCGGGATGTCGCCGGCGAAGCCCCCTGCCCTCGCGGGTTTCGGACCCAATGTTGCAAGGAGGAGGAACAGTAGCTCCTCTTTCTTCCTTCAGCTGTGGGCCGCCCCTATCTTCCACCTCATCCGCCACATCAGCCCATGGGGTGGGGCCTTCTTTTTTCCTTCCTTCCTCTGACTTTCGGATTGGGTCAAAGAAGCATTAGTGGCCTTTGGGCCTATTTCTGTGGGCTGGACTCCTTTAATAACTTCAATTTGGGTTTAATTAATTATAAGATCAAATCTGGATTGGGTAGTATTGGGAATTTGGGCCGGATTTTGGGTTATAAAGGAAAGGGGTTCAGATTTGGGTGTTTTATTGTTTTAAATTGTTATATGTAGAATATAGATATGTTATGTTATTATATATATATATATATATATATATATATATATATATATATATATATATATATATATATGTTATATTTTGTTATTATTCTGATTTTAGGAAGATGAATATATATATTTTTATGTTCTTAAATTATTAATATTTATGTTTAAGAAGGTTTTAAAAGTGATATTATTTGATATTGGGTTATAAATATATTTATGGTTATGGCTTTGAGATTATATGGATAGTAAGTGTAAATTATTTGAATATTATTATTATTTTGGGTTTGGTTGTAATTATAAGTTCTGGAAAATTAATCCTTATATATTGTTTATTTGTTTTAAAATAATATTAATTGGATTATTTAATTGATGCATTTTATGAGGATTTAAACATGTGAGTTAGGAATTTTAAAGTGATTGTTGGTTTTGACTATTAAACATGATTTGTGAACATGGGATTATTTTGATGGTTTGATATTGGAATTTATTTATATAATGTTTGAAATAAGAAACATGCCGGAATGATTCCTATAATATGATTTTGGGAAATTGGTTAAGGCTTAAACGTTAATGTCGGAATTTGGCCAAGTATGATTTGAGAAAGTATTTTGAATATGAGTTGACTTAATTTGGGATTTATGAGTTGAAAATATGGTTGGTATGATTTTATCAATGGGTTTAATTGAAGAATGATTTTGGTCGATTTGATCGTATCGGGAAGATGTTGGAAAACAGTTTTACTATCGGTCTGTTTTGAGAATGTTGAGAACTTGGGTTCGTGTGTATGAATGTTGGTCTGGTAGCTTATGGAAATGACTTGATGATAGGTGTGTATTGCTTTTGGATTGCTTTGGACTTGCATTTGGGCCCTTGCTTGTGTTATCTTGTTGTTCTGCATCAACAGGTAAGTATCCTACGGGACTTACTCAGTAACCTGGACCTCCTGCCTGATGTGTCATGTAATGTGTAGTTTTGTTGCATATTAAAGCATGCCATGTAGTATCATATTAGGATTGCATTGAACTGAGCATGTGTTTACTTTGTGTGTTTGAATACAGAACGGTCGTTATCTGTGATAGTCCTAGAGTCTTTGCTAGGGTCATAGGGTAGCCCAGCCCCATCGGGTGCCCTGAGTCTATCGAGTCGATACGAGCATGATATGATAGCCCAGCACCATCGGATAAGAGATGAGATGATTTGATATGATACGGTTAGCCCAGCACCATCGGGCATGTTTTATTTATTGTATGATATGATGATGAGGTATGATATGATGATGAGATATGATATGATATGATGATGAGATATGATATGATGATGAGATATGATATGATATGATGATACCGTGGTGAGTGCACCACCACGAAGAGAGTGCTATGCTATAGCCCGAACTGGCCAGTCTCTGCACTAACGGGAAGGGGTGCAGAGGTAGGAGAGGGATATGCCACTTGGCATTGTCTTGGGCCCTTTACAGTTCTTTTCTGCATATTATATATATATATACTAGGGGCATGATAGTGTGATTTAAATCTTGTACCGCATTAGTCATCTTTTATTTAGGCATAGGCATGTTATGTGGCCTCAGTGCGGTCAGAGGACCCGCAGGCGATCACCAGGCCTGACTTCGTGGATAGTGTTAGGTACCGCTCTTGTTGCTCCATGCTTCTGTGACGGGGAAATTTTTGGCGAATCGAAGAATCCGGCTAATATATTCTAACTTGACAAATGACAATAACCCACTTGTTTTGGTTTTGACCCGGCTCTGCCGTGGCTTTTGTATCTAAACCTTACTTCCGCTTTACTTTCGTTTAAATTGTATTTTTGAGACTTCGACTTATTAGAGGTTTGAAACCTCGACCCGTACCTGAATTGCAACATCCGAACGAAGGTATCGGACCTTTGAAACGTATCCCGGATATTTATATCCGGGCCGTTACAGATCTCGCGTCCATGAAATTTTCTGGATTAAAACGGGATTATTTTCGCTTACGTGTCATATTCTGGATTAAAGTGGTATTATATTTTTGGGCCACATCAATTAATATGTCAATATAGCTGGGTAAAAAACTTATCTTTCTAGCTAGATCAAATAATCTATCCAATATAACCTTATATCTTAATTAATTAGTTTTTTTTTCAAATAAAATTTTAGAAAAGAAATCTATGTATAATCCTATAATATAAAATATATATGTGCCATACCGTAGCATATTACTTTAACTTGCACCGTGCCGTTGACATGTTATTTTTTGTAAATAAATTCATATGCAATTACAAAATAAATATTTTTTTGTAAATTATTTTTAACATGTTAAAATATAATATATATGCACCATATATACCACGCGGTTATGTTATTTTACCTATATAAAATATAGTCCTATATAATATATCTTTATAAAATATATATACCATGCCATAAAATTTTGTTCAATTATTTTATCTTTTACCGTCAAATTTTGGTCAATATATTATTTTATCTTTTAAATCTAATTGGATGTAATATATTTTAAATATAAATATATACCACTTAATTTGATGATAAATTTTGAGAAGAGAAATTTTAGCTATAATGCTATATAAAATATATACATCATGCTGTAAAATTTTAGTCAATTATTTTACCTTTTAGATCAAATTGAATATAATATATTAAATATAAACATGTAAAAGAAATCTATCTGTAATCCTATATAAAATATATATGTATAATACCGTAGCTGCGTAGCATATGAATTTAACATGCACCATGCCGATATAAGCCATTAACCGTAAATGATTCAGAATATTTGAACGTATAGTTCATTAATAACATGCAATATATATATATATATATATATATATATATATATATATATATATATATATATATATATATATATATATATATATATATATATATATATATATATATATATATATATATATATTAATTTTTTTACATATGCCCACGTAATAACCATTAATTAAATATAATTGTTATTAAGAAACCGCACAACGGGCGGGTAGTAAGACTAGTAATATATTAAAACAGATGCCTGAAAAGGCCTCTAGTGCGATTTGCTTAAGTGGAATTTTCTGAATTAAAACGGGATTATTTTTACTTACGTGTCATTTTCTAAAATAAAATTGTATTATATTTTTGGCCCACGTCAATTAATATATATTATACACATAATATACTTATTGTTGAAAATATATCCAATTTAACTAATCAAATATAATAATATATATTAGACCAAAAAATCTAACAAATGAAATATAATAATATTTTTGCATGTGTAAAACGAAAATTAATACAATTTAACAAATCTACTTGCACCGTTAAATTTTGGTCAGAACAAATTAAATCTTTTTTCTATACACTTTTGATATATCAAAATACATTTTATCCATTAAATTCAATTTATAAAATAATTATTTAATGGATGTGAAAAACGTTTATAGATTTTACAATGGATATACCCACAATTTAAGAAATTACTAATGATTAATTTTATCTTTTTTAGCCATATTAATTAATAAATCAATATAATTCTGTCATCCCAATTAATGTTTTCACTTATTCTTATAAATATTCAACCTTATATCTTAATTAATTAGAAAACTTATCATTTTAGATCAAATAATCTATCCAATATTATATCAATTGATAAGTTATTATCATATCTTACTTAGTTATATTTTGATAATATTTTGTTATAAATATTATCAATATTTATATTTATTTTTTTTATAAATAAAAAAATGGATTGAATTTACATATGGAATTTATGTTATGTTCCTTTCTTTTGATTTAATACGTAAGCTTTTTTACCATTTAATATTTTTTTATTAAAAAGTATTAAATCTAGACTCAAGATAAAAACATATTTTAACCATTTTTTAGTAACAGAACAAACATGATTAATCTAGACTCAAACATGTGTTTATATTCTCAAAAAATAACACAGTTGAAGATTATATATTTACTTTATATGGAGTATTAATTTATATTAATTTAAAGATGGTTTATATAATCAATTTATTAACAAATCGCGCAACGGGCGAGTAATAAAACTAGTAAATAAAATACTAAAGCAGAGGCCTGTAACGGGCTATGGTGCGATTCGCCTACGTGGAATTTTCTGGATTAAAACGAGATTATTTTTGCTTATGTGTCATATTCTGAATTAAAGTGGTATTATATTTTTGGGTCACATCAATTAATAAATTAATATAGTTAGGTAAAAAAAATTATCTTTTTAGATCAAATAAAAAATTTATCTTTTTAGATCAAATCATCTATCCAATACAACCTTATATCTTAATTAGGATTATTTTTTTAGATCAATTTTTTTTATAATACGTGACCAAATAAATATATAAAATACATATTGCACCGATCCAAGACCAAAACGTCCGATCTTATCAGGCTAATAGGATCCAATAGTGGGAGATAAAAACTCTATGTAAATCGGTAAATGGCATTCATCTTTTTAGATCAAATTTGAAATTTTTATAAAATGGCATTCAAATAATTTTGGAAATATTTACATAAAATTGAAACAAATTAATATAACTACATATAACTATCAAGAACTTAATTTATAAAAGTTCTGCCGTGTGGTGAAAGCCTATCTTAGATCAAATAATATATCTAATATTTGATCAATTATTCTACGTTTTAAATCAAATTCAATATAATATATGTAACGGTCCAAATATAAATATTCGGGTTACGTTTCGAAGGATTGGATACATTCGTTCGGATCTTGCAATTCGAGTACGGGTTGAGTTTCAAAATAAAGTGTGAGTGCTAAAAGAAGGGATTTCATACCCTAAATTCGCGAGAGGCCCATTGGGGCAATAACATGTCCTACTTGACTAAGTCGCTCAAAATCATTTATAGTTCAAAACATAAAGAAAGGAAATTGACAATACAACTTACTTCGGCGGAGCCGGGTCAAAACCAATATAGACTAGTATAAACATCCAAAGCGTCAAGTCGGGTGATAATTAAATCTCTCGGTCTGAACGTCCCAAAAGAAAACCCTCGTCATGGAAGCACGAGACAAGCAAGGATCAAATACCTGAAAATATGCCACGAGTCAAGGTCGAGCCACTCATGCGGGCCCTGAAGACCTCGCTGAGGACATATAATGTGCCTATAACTAAATAAAGGATGCTCTAATGCAGTGCGGAAATATTAAACACACAAGCATGCTAACAGTTTATATATATGCAGAAAGCGATTAAATGGGATCCCGCACAAAATGCCAAGTGGCATATCCCTCTCCTACTTCCGCACCCATGCTCGTTAGTGCAGGAACCGACCGCGTTTTATACTCCCGCACCCATGCTCGTTAGTGCGGGAACCGGTCGCGTTCAATATCATGACATCATCAATCACATCAATATTCATGCTCGTAAATTTAACAGTCTGACTCGATGAGGACTAAGCCCGATGGGACTGGACCGTCCTATGACCCCTAGCAAATGACTCTAGGACTCACAATTTAACGGTCGTTCTACCATACGCAAAGAGAATACGGATGCTCGATTAATTGTGCAACCTAAGCATGATACTACATGATTATGCGGAATGCAACACCTACACACTATATGACACATCAGGCATGAGGTTCTAACTTGAGTAAGCCCCGGAGGACTTACCTGAAGAAGCGCAGGATCCAAGCAACATAGCGGCAAGAGTAAGCAAGTCCAACAGATCAGATGGCCTAGTAATTTCATAAATAACATAATAAGCCTAAGTCTAATTTACACCAAGCACACAAGTTACATATGAAATATATAAGATACACATAACAATATAACTTAACCGCTTAATCATTATCAACATTAATTATCGTCTCATCTCTATTTCCCATCTCGTCTCATCATATCACATAATACGACATCTTTCTCAATTCGGTCATAATATCATCATCATCATCATTAGTCAACTCATCTCGTCATCATCATCACATCACATCATATCATATCATATCATCATATTTTATCTCATCAATTTCCATAATTTAATTTAAGATTCTATCATGTCAGATCATGCTTCAATTCACATAGATTTAGGAAATAACTCATATAATTTCACAAGTAGGAGTCATAATTCAATTCACCAAGTCAACTCAAGTAAATCAATTCAAAATTTCTCAAAAACCATTAAATCCCCAAGAAGTCTATTTAATAGCCAAATAATTCTTTCAAAATCACACTTAGCAAATTCCACTTATGGAACATTAAACCTTTTACCAACTTGCAAATTCCTACTATCAAAATAATCCCAGCATATTTCATTTCCCTTCAAAACTCAGTATTCTCAGGTCCTAATAATTCCCAACATTTTATTAAGTTTTAAATAATATTTATATATACATATATTAAATTAACCCAACAATCCAAATCACCCATTTTGAATATCAAAACTTAACAATTAAATTATTCACATAAATCATTCTCAACAAATCAGTTTAAATAACTAAATAAATAAATCGGAGAAAACATAATTAAATAACTTAACAATATAAAGAATCACAATCCATGAAGTACTTAGGTAACCTTCCCGCATTAAAACAATATAATCGAAAAAAAAGTAATAATACTTAAAATTAGATTTTTGATAACTTATAATAATTTAATACTCATGAGATTTCAAAAGAATATTTATAATAATATTTTATTTTAAATATTTCTAAAACACATATAAAACCACCATATAATAACATACTATATCCCAATTAATTATACTTTTCATCCAACTTATAATATATAAATTATTTACATAAAATGTTAATTATATCAAACTCAGAATAATATATAATAATAATAATCTAATAATTAAATAATAATTATACACTAACTATATAACATAACATAATATGTGAAAATGTAAACAACCTTTTAACATCACCAAATCGGACAGCTAGGCCCAAACCAGAAGCCCGGACCCATTTCCGGATCCAAAAACCGAGCCCACCCAAACAAAAGCCAACCCAGATTTTTTTTTAAAGTGAACCGGACCAAAAGAAAAAGAAAAAAAGGAGGGGGGCGAACCGGGTCCAAGCCTTCCTTCTTCAACCCTGGCTCTGCGTGAACAGAAGAAGAGGAGGAGGAGGGGAGGCCTTCGCCGGCGGCCGGCCAGCCCTCGGCCCGACCATCCCAACCGCCCAGGATACAAGGGACACAGATGGAACAAGGAAAAGCAGCCAAGGAAGTGGGAGAAAGGGGAGGAGCTCACCGAGTTCAATTCGTCGAAAACGTTTGACCGGAGCTCGATTGGACTCGTCGGAGATGGATTCTCAACGGGAACGACCTAGGGAGAGTAGAAGGGAGTTAAAGCTTTGCCTTTAAGCCATTAAGAGGTGAATGGAAAGAGAAACGAGGTCTCACCGAGTCTAAAACGAAAACAGAGGGAGGGGCAGCGACGGGGCTCGTTCTCGGCCTTCGGGTTCTCCTGGGGCTCCTTCTGGTGGCTCCGAGCTCGGCTTCTACGGTCTTTGTGAGGATGATTCGGAGGTGCTGGCTTCGAGCTCGAAAGAGGTTCAAGTGGAAGCGGGCTCGACTGTTTTTGAAAGAAGCTGCAGGGGAGCTCGAAGCTTTCGGTGTCTCGGCAGCTGCTGGTGGTTGCGTGAATGGATTGGAAATGGGTGAGCTGCTGCTGCCGAGAGGTGAAGACGAGGTGTGGTAGTGGTGATGTTGATTATTGAAGGAGAGTAGGAGGTTGGAGGTGATGGATGAATGAAGGGGAGGAGGGGTGGAGTGTGGAGATGGGGTTTGCAGCTACAAATAGACTAGAGGGGAAGGGGATGAGTGCAGCTGCATGGTAAAGCAGGGGAGAGGGTAGGTGAGATGACTGTATAAAATCAAAACAAATACCCGGAAGTAAATCTTGAAACCCGTTTTTCGACCTTAACCCGACGCAATTAAAATAAACTTTAAAATAAACATTCGAATCCGAATTAAACAACGAGACCCGAAAATATTTCCAAGCCTCGGAATAATAAAGAGAAAATAAGTTCATCTTACCGGAATTCGTCTCGAAAGAAAAATAATAATAATAAATAAATAAATAAAAATAATATAATATAATATAAAAATTCGCGTGATCAAGGCCGGAAACCTTTGAAATTTTTCGAAGTCTTAGAAGTTAAATAAAATTTTGAATCGAAATGAAATTTATAATTATAAAAATACTATTTAAAAATCCCGGTCTTTACAATATATCTATATATAAATATGTACCATGTGGTCAAGATTCTAAAACATGAAGAAAGAATATTTGATTAGTTATTCTACCTTTTAGATTAAATTGAATACAATATATTTTATATGGTTTTATTTTTGTAAGCCACGTCAATTAATAATCTAATATTATATTTTAATATAATTAATATAATAAAATATAATTTATTAAAAAAACGCGCAATTGCACGGGTAACGAATACTAGTAAAATACTAAAGTAGAGGCCGGCCTCTGGTGCGATCTCGGGTCCAAGGAATTTTCTGGATTAAACGGTATTATTTTTGCTTACGTGTCATTTTCTGAATTAAAGTGGTATTATATTTTTGAGCCACATCAATTAATAAATGAATATAGTTAGGTAAAAAACTTATCTTTTTAGATACATAATCTATCCAATATAACCTTATATCTTAATTAGATAAATCTATCTAATAGACTAAAATATGAAAACAGCACATAAATTAAAAGCTTTTTGGAACGTTTTGTACTATATAAATATTCTTACGGGAGATATGTAGATATATGTCATATAAATTTATTTAGTACAATGTAGGGAGAGAATTTATATATTTATCTTTTTATAACATATAATAATGATAAGTTATAATTTATTTAACTAATATTATTTAGTACAATGTAGGGAGAGAACTTTTGACCTATACTAAATTAAAAGATAGGAATTATTAATTGACATAGTTAAAACTTAATATAAAAAATACATAGTATAATTATAAAAAAAATGCACAACGGGCGGATAGTAAAACTAGTATAAATATAAAGCTATGGGTATCAGATATAAGTATGAGACTGATATCCGATATTTTATATTTGTTGTTTGAAAAGGGTATATAATAACATACATTTAGCTAAATATTATAGGACTTATTTAGTGTAGTTGAGATGTAAATAATGTCTATTTTCATGTGAATTTGCAAACAAGGTTATTGTGGTCATGGAGTTGGAATCTACGCGCATTTGTTATTGGTTGCAAGGTTGAAGAGGTGAGATGGGGGAACACGAAGCAGGAAAGCGGAATCACGTGAATAGATCAAGGACGTAAGCAAAGGAGTATACTTAATTAATTAATTGTAGAGAAAATATTAGAAGATTTTTATTTAACATAGCTCATTTGTTATTTTACAAAATAAAACACATAAAAATTTATATTTTAATTAGCTATTTAATTACTAGATAAATCAATAAATAAATAAATAATGTAAATAAAACATTCAAATTTAAAATGTAAAATAAATTAAATTATAAAGGCATTCCTAAATAATAATATAATATTTTTAAGCCTAAATAATACATAAATATTTTCTTAAAAAAATAAGAGAGTTTTGGTTAAAAAAAGATAATCTTATAATATGTTTTTATAATAAAAAATCATTTTTTAGTTTTAATTAATTAAATATATGAAAGAAATAGAGACAACAACAAAATTTTGATCAATTGAAAAGAGCAAAGTCAAATAGAATAAAAAAGAATAAAACCCTCAAAAAGAAATTCTTAACTCATACCAAAATCATAAATAAAAGAAAAATAGAAATCAACATAAGACCTTCTTACAAAACAGAAAACATTAAAAAATCAATTATAAAAAAAATTTACCCTATAACTATCTATAGTATTTTCCTTAACAGAGGATACTTTACACACTTCACTAAACTAAAAAATAACTTTTCAAAACTTTTTCCAACCATTATCATCAACAAAGAAAATTTTGTTACCTTTACTCAACAAAACAAAAAATAAACTTAACCAAATAAAAAATAGACAAACCGTAAATAATAACTACAACAACAATAAATATCTCAATTCTGTCACCCACACCCACAGATTGGCCCACCAACCAATCCGGCCCAATAACTTAGACCCAAACCAAATAAAGAAAGTTGGATCAATACCCGCTTTACTTAACAAATTGCGGTTCAACCCACAAACCCATAACCCAATTCGGATCAAACTTGACAAAATTTATATATTGACCTCTTTGATATACCATCACAGAGAAAATATTTTCAAAAAAATTCATGCTCAAAATAAAATTAACCATATCAATGACATTTTTGGGTTAACAAGCAAATCAAACCCATATATTCACAAATTTATTATAATAAAAGTCAGGATTTTGGACAAAGAAAAAATTCACTTATACTACCACAAAGCCTCTTGGAAAAAACATACATATACTCATAAATCTATCACCTATAACCATTATACAAACATTAAAGACAATATTATAAATATAATCAAAAATATTTACATTGATACCCTAAATATACCAAAAATTAATTATTCCATTAAAAAAAAGGAAGGAAATAAAATAAAGTACAAAAAAATTGAAAAATACGTAATTATATTATACCCATTTCTAAAGAAATATCTTAGAACAAAAGAAACCACTACTCGACACTTTAAAAATAACAATACTATAACCATCAGAAAAATTTTATCCTTTAACTTTTGGTACATTATAATAATACCCAAAAGGCTACAACACTATAAATATTTTATTAAATGACAAACATAGCATACTGAAATATAAGAGGCATACGAAAAACAAATCTTTGGGAGGACTTAGCATACATCCGTAAAAGAAATAACTTAGAAATACTAATCCTCACCGAAACTAAAACTACTGAACCACCTGTTCAATCCCTCTATACAAGAGCAGGATTTAATAGAGCTGATCATATTCCCTCTACCGGAACAAAAGGCGGATTTTGGATCTTAATCAAAAATTCAAAATTCATAGAATCAATGCAAGAAATGACTAAAACAAATAACTACATCATGTACCTTGCTAAAATAAACAACTTCAAATTCACTATCACCTTTATTTATGCACCCTCCAAGCAAATAGAAAAAAATGAATTATCAACAAACATTCGAAAACAATCCCTACCCTGTATGATAATGGGTGACTTTAATGAAATCGAATCAGCTCAAGAAAAAATAGGTGGAACTCCTCCACAAACTAAAAGATTCCAAAGAATACAACAAATCTCAGAAGATCTAGATATCCACACAATCCCCTATACAGGAAACCCAATTACTTGGAGAAAAGCAGAAAACCCCATTAACAATACCTATGAACGATTAGATAGAATCATGACTCATACAGAGATCTTAACTCAATTCACAAACTTATCAGTACACAACCACCCCTTCACAACTTCAGATCACTCTTTAATATCTACATCAATTGGAGTAAATAAACCTAAAGCTGGATCACCTTTCATATTTGAAATGTCTTGGACAAACAATATCAATTATAATAAATTAATTAAATCAACCTGGGAGAATAAACTCCACGGATCTTTCATGTACACACTACTACAAAAACAAAAACTGCTTAAAAAAATATATAAAAATTTGGTGCAAGTCACACCCAAACAACAATTTTCGTCAAATAAAAGAAATTGAAGACCAACTCCTTCTTTTACAAACTAAACAAACTATCGGAACCTCAACCGACAATACAAATAACAAATATAACAGACTCCTAAACAAACGGGAAGCCCTTATGGAATTTAATAATACCTTTTGGAAACAAAGAGCTAAATCAAACTTCCTGAAATTTGGAGATAAAAATACCAAATACTATCAATCCATATCAAAAATAAGAAACTCAAAAAATATTAACCGAAACTTTACAAATAAACATGGAACATTATTTGAAGACGAAGACCAAATAAGAGAAGAAATTACCAAAGAATTAGCCGAAAGATTCATCTTAAATAACCCGACAACCAATAACAACACATACTTTCCTAACCTAATAAATCACACCATCACTATTTCTGAAAACATTGCCTGAACAAAACCCTTCTCAGATAAAGAAATTAAGGACACGTTATTCTCAATGACAGATGACAAAAGCCCTGGCCCTGATGGTTTTCCGCCAGAATTCTACAAAAAAGACTGGAACATTGTAGGTAATCTCTTATGTAAGGCTATCAAATCCTTTTTCCATTCTGGATTCCTCCTTAAAGAAATAAACACAACTTTCATAGCTCTTATTCCAAAAATAGATACACCCTCTAACATTAACCACTATCGACCTATCAGTCTATGCAATACCATCTATAAAATCATCTCAAAATTACTAGCCAATCGTCTGAAACCAATCTTACCGCGTATCATAAATCCTTTCCAAGGAGCTTTTATACAAGGTAGAAATATCCAAGACAACATACTAATTGCTCATGAAATCTTCCACTCTTTTCACAACAAAAAAGGGAAATTGGGATGGATGACCCTAAAACTTGACATGGAAAAAGCCTATGATAAAATAAACTGGAACATTATTGAAACGATTCTCAATAAATTTGGCTTTGACCCAAAATGGATTAATTGGGTTATGACTTGCCTTACCAGGACATACATTTCAAACACAAAGAGGAATAAGACAGGGAGATCCCCTTGCACCCTATATTTTCGTAATAGTAATGGAACTACTAGCTAGAATGCTACAACAAGAATCCCTAGAATATGATCCTCTAATCTATATATTAATTAAAACCAAAGCACCTACGCCACGTGTCGCTCCCTCGCGCAAAGTTATTTTTGGCAACATTTATATTGAATATATTTAGAAATAACTTTTTTTAAACAATGTGATTAATTCAAAACTTTTTTTAATAAAGTTAATATTAACTATACAATATTATTTCATTCTATATTAATTATACAATATCATTTCAAGCTATTTTCTTTAAACAATTAGATGAATTTAAAACTTTATATATATATATATAGTACATTCCAAATATATGATTTTTTTGGAGCAACCAATCTATATATATATTGAAAACTATTTTTGTTTTTATCATAACCTTAATTTTTGTAATTTCACCTAACCAACCTAATCTACACAAAATTTCACATGATAAAATTTTTAAATATTTTTTTGACCAATGGGATTTATTTATTCTAACTATTAAATGATAAATATTTTTTATTAATTAGATGTCATAATCACCTTAATTTTACAATTTCCTCGCAATCAACTGAACCTAGAAAAAAAAATCCAACTATTAAAATTTGGACAAGTTTCTTTAATTAATCTATCTATATCTAACTAATAAACCGTAAGCATTTTTTATTAGGTGTTATAACTTATAAGCACCTTTATTTTAGGATTTTCACTCAACCAACCTATTATACTTAAATCTTAAACTAATGTAATTTTTACACATTTTTCACAAATATTAATTTTTTACTTACTTTATCAAATCAATTTTTTTCTATTTTATGTTAACGTATGGTAATAGTTTATTTCATTTTATAGCGGTAATTTAATTTTTATACTTACAAAAATTTATTTTTATTTTTTTTAAAAGAAAAATACATAAAAAAAAATATGCGTCATGGCGCGGGGACTGTACTAGTTGGTATTAAACTCACAAACAATAGCAGTCCTATCCCTTTCCTCTCCTTTGCTGATGACACATTAATCTTTGGACGAGCCGATGAACTAAGTCTGTACACAATTAAAAATATCCTCAACAACTTTTCTAACCTATCTGGATTAACCATCAATTACAATAAAAGCTCCCTACAAGTCTCCAAAAATATACAACAAAATAAAGCACGGTCCCTGGCCCAACAACTACATATTCCTATTACCAAAACAATGGAAAAATATCTTGGAATACCACTCATCAGTGGAAGAGTTTGTAATACTACCTTTGATGATGCTATACTAAGTCTCAAAAAACAGCTCTCGAAATGGAAATCAAACACCCTCTCACAAGCCGGCAGATCAGTACTAATTCAAGCTAACCTTAATTCTAAAACAAATTACCTAATGCAATCTTTCCTTCTTCTTAAAGGAATTCTAAATAAAATTGATCAAATTAACAAAAATTTATTTTGGAACAAACTACAATCTGATAATTATCACCCCTAATCAGCTGGGAACACTTATGCACCCCCAAAAAAGATGGCGGATTAGGATTTAAATTAGCAGAAGAAATTAACATTGGTATGCAAATGAAACTCCTTTGGAGAATCATATCCAATCCTAACAATATCTGGTCCAAGGTAATCTCAGAAAAATACCTCTCAAAAGAATCATTAATGGAAAGAGAAAAATTCAAAACCTCATGGCAATTTGGAAGACTTCTTAATATCAGAGACCTCTTTTCAAAAGGATTACTCTGGCTTGTAGGCAATGAAGAAAATATAAATGTGTGGACTGATATATGGGTAAATGAACATTATCTTGAAAAATACCGAAATAATCAAAACCCTAATCTAAAAGTCTGTGACCTTTTCACTCCAAACAATTCTTGGGATATGAATAAACTAAATAACATCTTTCCCCCTAACATCGTCGAAATGATCAGTAATATACATATCCCAACTAGAAATATTCCTGATAAACTCATCTGGATCTATAGTAACAATGGAGAATTTACAGTTAAATCCACTACATTCCTCCTCAATACCAGAAACATAAATAAAATTAATGCAAACTGGATCTGGAAACTTAACGTTCCTCCAAATATAAAAAACTTTATTTGGAAAATTATTCTGGATATCCTACCTACCACTGCTCGATTAAATAGATATATCAATAGAGTTCCCAACACTTGCTCCCTCTGCAACTCTGACATATAAGACACAAACCATCTCTTATTTAACTGCCAGATCACCAAATCTCTCATAACAAATCTTGGCATCAAATTAAAAAAATCTTTCATCATTCCGAACCTGCTAACAGACAATGCCTCTGATAATATCATTAACACCAAAACTCTTAATAAAGACTTCGCCGACCTTTGTCACTTATGGTATAAAATTTGGGAACTAAGAAATAATATTATCTTTAGAAACAACAAAGATAAAAATATCATTAGCACACTACAACAAACTATTAACAACATATCCTCCTGGAATAAAGAAAATAATAATTATACAAAACCTAAAATCAATAGACCTGCACACAAATTAACTTGGAAACATCCACCCCCTAACACGACCAAAATTAATGTAGATGCCTCAGTAAAAACTAATTGTGAAACCCAAATCGGTTGCATTCTGAGAAACAATTATAGTCAGGTAATTCACATATATAAAAGCAACATTAGAAAATGCTCTATTATTTTAGCAGAAGCTATGACTATATATGCAGGTATAAGACAAGCAAAGAACTTGGGGATCAGAAGGGCCATCATTGAAAGCAACAACTCAACCATAATCAATGCCATCAATCACATTATCAAAACCCCATAGGAAGTAGCACAATTAATTAAAGAAATCAAATCTCTGAAAGAAGAATTTGAATTAATCAGCTTCCAACATTGCTACAGAGAGGCAAATCAAGCATCCGACTTCATTGCAAAATCTCCTTTAAATTGTAATATCATTCTAGGTTCTTACTGTTATAAGTTCCAGAACATCATCTTTTTAGATGATCATGGATGTCTATAGTATATCCAACTCTTTGCATACTGTAAAAAAAAAAAGAGCAACGTCAAACATAAAAGTCTAGGCGTGAAATAGTAACTTCAACCATTTTAACGGAAAATAAACGGAATTGAGGTAATGGGGGGCTTTTTGTTAACGGTTTGTGTTTAATGGGTGATTTTATGTAATTTCGCATATAATGGGTAGTTTAGAGCAATATTACATATTTAAGAGGTGGTTTTATGCAATTTACCAAAAAAAATTCACAAACCCTAAATCAGTCTCCCCTCCCGTGTGAAATTCAATCTACCCGCCTCTCTGTGATGTTTAAGGGGGATGATGGAAATGGAGACCCAAAAAACCCTTTTCCTGGAAAACAATGCGCCCTTCCACGCGCTCATATCTACACCCCCAAAAAGAAAAACCTTCAACTCAGCCGCCCCAATTTCGGGAGCTCCGACTGATAAAGCTTCATTCTTTCCTGTAAATTCCACTTTAAAACTCTCCAAAAATAAAAAATGGAGTCGTCCCATCAACAGAAGAAGCTACTGGTACTGGACCTGGAGTGCAAAGCAGAACTGGAACGGTACGGGGTGGCGTTCTCCCTTTCTAGGGTTTGGGAACCTTCGCCATATCAAATCTCTCAAAGGGTGGACTTCTCTCTTAATCATTGATGTTTCCAGAGGGGATCTCTTCTTCTTCCTTAGTGCTAGCCAATCTTGGCGATTTGATGGGACAATCCTTCATGGGGGGTTGACCTGGGCTCTGGATCTGACGAAGCTCCTGCTTCTTCAGCTCTTCTGCAGAGCTATGAACACTTGTGAAAACTGTTCTTCCTATGACAAGTATGTGAACTTCTCCTCTAACCCTATTCTAAAAATCCAGATGCTTTCTAAAAACTGGGTATCTCAAAAGCAATTAACGATAAAATTGGGCTATAAAAGCTTTTTAGTGTTTGAATTAAATGCACTTCTCCTGCTCACTCCTTCTTCATCTCCAGTTCTTCTCTTATTCCTGTCTGTAATACTCTCTGCCTTCTACTATTTTCTACTATAATTTGCCTTAATGGCAAATCACCAACGACCCATTGGGAAGGGGGGTCCCTCAGGGACTTCACCGAACCCCACAAAACAGCAACTCAAAGGGAAGGTGAGCCTTTCTGAGGCTCCACCGAACCCCACCATCAATGACCAACCACCTAACCCCTCCAAGCCTCCCAAAGGCGAAAAGGGCAAGGGAAAGCTTGACCTTACCTCATTCTTCGACCAACTTCAGGAATTTCAACCAAAGTATAGGTTTGACACCAAAGCAATCCTTTTTGGTAGAGCTTTTGGGGCACCAATTGAATTCAATAAAATTGAATCTAAGCTTACAAGTGACTGGAAGGAGATCTCTGGTGATCTGCAACTCTTGGAGCTCCCAAACCAGTGGTTTGAGATTCGTTTCTCTAACCCAGTGGACCTCCAGATGGTGTGGGAGGCTCGGCCTTTCCATGTCTTTGGTCAACTCATTTTCCTTAGGCCTTGGAAACAATCCTTTGACCCCCTTTAAGAGAATACCACCTCTCTTGATATGTGGGTTAGGATTACCTCCATTCCTGACATCTATAAGAAAGCCTCTGCCCTTGAGATTATTATCAAACACAACCACTTTGGGGAGTTCATTAAATCTGATCCCATAGTAGATCCTAATGCTAGGTATGCCAGAGTGTGTGTTAACATTGACCTTGCTCATAAAATCTCCAATACCATTCTCATACCTGTCAACAAGAAGGAAGTCTCTGTCCATGTAATATGGTTTGAGGAATTCCCAACTGGATGTGGAAACTGTGGTGGGCAAGACTACCTTTTCACTCAATGCTCCTTTCATGTTCCCAAGCAACAGAAGATAAAAGTCACTATAAAAAAACCAAGTTCTTTCAACCCTCTCCCTGAAGGTATCTCTGACCCTTCTGCCTGGACTAAGGTGGGTAAGAAGGGAAAACCTTTAAAACTCCCCAATCCTATACAAGCTTTCAGCAACAAGCCATATATATCTGGAAAAGGTGGTGTTTCTATTGCTTTTGAAACCCTTTCAAACTCCTCTACCTCTTCCAAAGATTCCCAATCCCCTTCTGAGAGTGCCTCTGCCCCTGCACCTAACCCTGCTGCCTTGCTTGTTGTGAGCCTGACTCCAAATGGTGAATCTGTTGCTGCTGGCTCCCATGCCCCCCTTGTAGATCCCATTGTTAACCCAGCTTCCTCTGCTGCTGGTTTCTTTGGGGTCTCGGGGAGCTTGGTTAGGCTAGTGCCTCCCACTGGCATGCTCACAACCACTGACACAATTGTCAACATTGGACCACCCCCACCGGCTCTTAACCCTGCAATTGAACCCTCTAATGATGATCAAATGGAGCAATGCTTCCCCCTTCCTGACCCCATGCTATTCTCTGAGATAGGAACAGAAGTGGACTCTGAAATCCTCTCTTGTCTACAATATGACCCTAATGATGGTGAGCTGATAGGGGATGATTATGAGTATGAAGACTTCTTAGTGGATGAGCCTATGGTTGACAGTAAGGCTTATGATCCTCATGTGGAAGAGCTCTCAGAGCCTTTCTTCCACTCCATCCACTCCAACTCCACAGTCATCAAGCTGCTGACTACCATGGATGCCCCCCCCCATAGATGTGTCCACTTCTGGCTCCTTCAAGAGAAGAGTCCCTAGAGGTGAGGAGGATACAGCTAGCTCCAACCTGAAGAGGAGCAAAAATATCAACTAATCTACATGGATTACAAGCTTTTGCATAGCAATGGGGACTACTTGCCCCTTTCTTTGGCTCCCTTTGTGAAATACTATGACTTCCTACCTTATATATCACCTTTTGCTAGGAAAATTATCCCCAATTCTCTGCAAAAACTTGCTAGCTACCGGAAAAATCCATCACTTTGCCTATTTTCAAAGTTGCTTGTATCTGAACCAAGGGGCACCATGTTCCTAGTTTGCTCTTATGTTATTATTTGTACTTTACCATCTACAATCCAAACTTTAGATCAATCTCACCAGACTACTTTCAGTGTATGCTTTTGTTATCTGGTTGAGGCTATGCCACCACTTTGTAAAATGTATCACCTGTTTCCTATGATGCAATATAATGCTACTACTATTAAATCTGTCTTCCTCTTATTCTTTAAATTTGTGATCAAGATGAGGGCACATTTAATGCATAACCTTAGTTTTAACAAAAGATTTGTTCTCATACATCATATACACAATGTTTTATACTTCCATAACTATAACATCCATTGTATAATCATATTTACCTATAAAATTCTATACCATAGATTAAGACAATTACTGCTATACACTAACACAACACGGGGGATCCCCCCCTATGAGCTCCTCTTTACCACATCCTTACAGGTAATGAAGACCACCTCACATAAGGGACTGCAATCCTCCTACGGAAGCAATACCCCTACTATGAGCAATTCTTGGTCAAATAACAAACTTCAGGAAGATGTGGTGCCATCTCTAAAAAGCAGAGCTTTTACTACTCACAACAACATCTCTACTCAAAGACTCCAACTACGAAGAAGGTATTGCAAGATTCACTCCTATAAATGGAAAGTCTTTCACTGGTTCAATAACCACCCTTTACATTTACATAAGAAACCATATTCCAAAAAGGCAGGTTAATCTGTTTTCTAGGTTCATCCCTGACATTACAACCTCTATGATATCAACTACCTCCTCCTTAACAAAGAAATGGGTTCATAGATTAGTTAAGGTTATGCTCATAAACTCTCACCTTTCTGTCTATAATATTAATTGTATCCCTACTTTATACTGCAGAATCACAAGTCTCTCTACAACTTACTGGATTAAAATGTTTATTTGCAAAAGGATCAACTGGAATACCTTCACACCTAAATGGATAGAAACCATAAACCACCCCCATTCTGGGAATAAAAGTCAAAACCTTGCTTATCTTGCATTCTCTGTGCTGCTTGCCTTGGTTTGGTTGTTAATGCATTATTGGCAGCAAACTAATTTACCACAAATCCTAAAGGCTGCCTACTACACCATTCAAGATAACTCAAATTTGTTCCCACTTATAACTTGCAAAACTAATCAGCTCCCTCAACCACCATTTCATGAACTAAATTCTGAGCTAAATTTATGTCATCTAACTAAGGATTGTTATGAGTGCTGCCTATATCATCCAGTACCTAGACTAAGTATGACCAATATATTGCTCTATTTACTTATATCAATTAATAAAACTGTCCAACTAACTCCGGAATGGGTGTATATTCGTTATGCAGATCTTCTTTGTTCCTCCTCCTATGTGATTCTGAAGCTGCCTCATCCAAAGACACTACACACTTCACCAATTCCCTGTTGTTACAACCCCCAGTTACCCGCCACAGTCATGATCATCACATCCCCAACGAGATCAATTCTCCAGCATGAGTATGTATCACACAATCGCTTATGGCTCTCTACACTGCGAGCTCAAGGGAAAGATAGCCTATATCTAATTGATTTAGATCTTTTTCACTATATAATAGCTTCCCTCTATGCTTTCTCTGATAACAGTAAAGTTTACAGTCCAAGGGCTTCAACTGTAAACATTTTTAATGCCTCTTTGGATTGTCTGTACTTTTCTTGTTTGAACAAGAGGATCAACATAACAACTTATAACCCACTACCCGTCCAACTTAGGTTCAATCAACTGAGTAAATATTTCAATCTTATAACCGTTAGAAGCAAAACTATAACTGTAATTGTCCTAGTTAAACTATGGTGGAATCTTGAATTCTCTACAGGCCCTGTATCTTTAGATCTACCTGAAACTAAACATTTTACAGTATCTCTCCTATTCTGCTGGCTTCAATATCTCATGAGTAAAACCAGATCCATGATCCCAAAATACCAAAGGTTTATTATCAAAACTTATAGCTATGTAAAACACAAATTCAATCTTAGCTCAACTAATGTAATTACATGCACAAGTTTGCATAAAAGCCACATCTCATCTAAACCTCTGTATAATAACCACTATCCCACCCTTACGATTCTTGTCTACCAAATAACAGGCACTTTCTGCTACCCTATATTAGCTAGAGTGTGCCTATTCAAACCACTTAAATACCAACAAAATTTAAGGGATGAAAATTACGGCGTTGAGTCTTTTGGAAACGCTTACAGAAGATACCCTTCTTCCAAGAACATTAATCATGAAGTTTAGTTTCTGGAATATTAGGGGATTAGCAAAGAAAAATTTCTGGACCCAAATTGAATCTACCTGTAAGACTGACCACATTAAATACTAGCCCTTGTAGAGACAAAACTGCAGCAGCCGCCCCCTGACAACTGCTGGAAAAAACCAGGATTCGATAATATGCATTTCGTACCTTCAACAGGACTCTCAGGGGGAATTTGTCTTCTCTGGAAGGCCTCACAACTCACTAACGAATCCTTTGCTGTTGAGAGGTCGGATGACAGATTGATAAAAGCTATCTATAAAAATTATACTCTTAACATTACTATTGCGGTCCTATTTGTATATGCCCCCCCGCACGAAAAGGACAAAGATAGTTTATGGTCTCTCCTCTCAGCAACTATCATGTGTACAAATGAGCCCATAATATTAATCGGAGACCTAAATGAAATAATGACATCTTCTGATAAGTTGGGAGGAGCCATCCCGAACATGAACAGGTTTGGTAGGATCACGGAGCTAATATCAACACATAACCTGATTGATGCTCCAACGATAGGAAATAAATATACATGGAGAAAGCGAACCCAGGGACATGATAACATTTATGAGAAACTGGATAGAGCACTGACTAGTCATAGCCTCGTTCAACATTTTCCTAATCTATACACAAAAAGCCACGCCTTCCTCAAATCAGATCATACTCAAATCACACTAGATTTAATGGACAACCAGAAACCAAAATTGCAACCATTTAAATTTGAAATGGCCTGGATCACCAGACCGGATTTTGAAAATATTGTCAGAAATGCTTGGCGCATTGATGTGCTAGGCTCACATGTCTATAAATTAACAAAAAAATTACAAGAAGTCAAAAAGAAAAGCAAGGCCTGGAGCAAAGTCACTTTCGAGAATATATTCCGACAAATTACACAAGTGGAAAAAGAACTTCAGGACCTCCAATCACAACTCTGCAATTCCTATGATGTCAGCCTAGATAACAAAATAAAGAGACTATCTACTAAGCACACCTCACTCCTTAACTACCAAATAAAATATTGGGGACAGAGGGCAAAACACAGACATATAAAGCTGATAGATGCCAACACAAAGTACTTTCATAGAATAGCAACTAGACAACGCAACAAAAAATTATTAAATCAATTCAGAGTGCAACTGGAGTTGCAACCTCAAATGAACAGGATATAAGGAAAATAATTAAAGAAGACTTTATTAGAAGATACTCACAACAGCAAAGACATGGAACGACTAATAATCTACTAAATAATATTGACAAGGAAATAACGGACGAGGATAATGAGTGGCTAACCAAGCAAATCACTAACTCTGAAATCAAGAATGTTGTCTTTGGAATGGCCAACGACAAATCACCGGGACCTGACGGGTTCCCTGCGGGGTTTTTTAAAAAATACTGGCATATTGTAGGACCAGCGGTGATCAAAGATGTCAAGAGCTTCTTCCTTTCGGGCAGAATTCTGAGACAAATAAACCACACTTTCATTGCCCTGATACCCAAAAACGATGACCCGACTACCACATCCCATTACAGACCCATAAGTCTGTGCACAACAACATATAAAATTATTTCCAAAATAATGGCCACTAGGCTCAAAAAAATCATTCCAAAAATTATCAACCCATTACAGAGCGCATTTACATCAGGGAGATCCATACAGGACAACATACTAATTGCTAATGAGATTTTCCACTCTTTCTCCAAAAAAAAGGGCCAATCCGGGTGGATGGCAGTCAAACTCGACATGGAAAAAGCTTTTGACCTAGTTGACTGGGATTTCCTACTTAATGTCATGGATAGGTTCGGTTTCTCAAACCGCTTCTGTGGATGGATTAAGGAATGCCTGACAACAGTGACCTATTCAATACTCGTAAATAATGAACCTACTGACCTATTTACACCACAGCGTGGACTCAGACAGGGCGATCCCCTATCACCTTATCTATTCCTAATTCAATATGAAGTTCTTGCCCGAGGACTATGTAAGGAGTCAGCAAAACCAGGAAGCCATATGGGTGTCACAATTACAAGGAATGGCACTAAAACCCCATTCATTGCCTTCGCAGATGACATTGTCATCTTTGGATCTGCCACCAAAACGGCCTGTGACCAAATCAATATGATCCTCAGTGAATTCTCTGCCCTATCAGGTCAAAAAGTAAACAGGCATAAATCACATTTTCAAACAACTCCTAACCTAACAACGGCCAATAGGAACTTAATCCATACGGAACTACAAATCCCTTTCACAACTGATCTAGGTATCTACCTGGGCTGTCCTATCATTTCCGGGCGTGCAACTAAGGACGCTTTTACGAATCTTCTTAACAACACCAAGAATCAACTGCATAAATGGAAAGCTAGCTGTCTATCTCAAGCAGGACGATGTACTCTAATCAAATTGACCCTATTAGCAAAACCTCTTCATCTAATGCAATGCTTCTTATTACCAAAATCTGTACACTCGGAATTAGATAAAATCAACAGGAACTTTCTATGGAACAAGGGTCCGAGGCATAAACCCCTTATTAGTTGGTATGAGGTGTGTAAAACTAAAACTAATGGGGGGCTAGGCTTACGCTGCTCTGAGGACATGAATTAGGCACTACAACTCAAATTATTATGGAAAATACTGGCCGAACCACACAACCCTTGGGTCTCACTAATTACAGAAAAATACTTAAAACACCAACATATATTGACATACCATCGAAAAGGTAACTGCTCCTGGAAATGGGCTCAATTAACAAAATTACTACCTCTACTTAAGGAAGAAATTAGATGGTCTATTGGTAATGGCGAAAACATCAACTTCTGGATAGACCATTGGATCGGTGACTCCCCACTCATCTCTAAAATTACAAATGACCAGCAAATCAACCCTAACTTGACAATCTCTCAATTTATTTTAGAGGACAAATCGTGGGATACTATTAAACTAAATACTACCATTAACCAAGCACTACCAAATGACATGATAGAGTCCATAAAGCTGACACCTATACCTAAAAACATAAATACGGATAGACTATATTGGAAATGGAGTAAGAATGGTTGGTTTTCCACAAACTCGGCTATTGCTATGATCAATGACAAGAAAAACCACCAAAAATATGACCTAAATTGGATTTGGAACCTTGACTTACCCTCGAAGATAAAAACATTTGTATGGAAGATCACAAAGAACGGAATACCCACTGCAACCAGACTCGCCTCCAGGGGCTTGGGAGTGCCAACAAACTGCCCTCATTGTGACTCAAACTACGAGGATATCGTCCATCTCTTGTGTGACTGTCCCATATCACATTACACAATTTCATCGATGGACCCAACAATAATACCGACACTTAGCGACTGCGTCGCTCAACAGACACACCTAAACATTATTCTACAAAACATTAAAGAAGATGTTGGAACTCACCGTTTTGCTAAACTCGCGCTCTATTGGTGGAGTATCTGGTACTTCCGCAACCAAACTCTATTCCAAAAAATTAAACCTAACATCAGAAGTATACTAGCCTTTATAAAGGAACAACTATCTCTATGGAAGCATTCCAAGATGGATGACGACTACTTCGTTCAACCGCAAACAATAGATACGAATAGACACATGACAAAACGAAAGAGAAGGACCACAAAATGGCAACCTCCAAATATAGGAACTTCTAAACTTAATTTCGATGGCGCCTTATCCTTGTCCTCCAAAGGCACCTACGGATTCATTATCAGAAATCACTTTGGGACTCCGATTTTCTCTGGAGCTGGCCCTTCTCCTATTGCTTCTATTGTGGGGTCTGAAGGTTTCGCTCTTTGGAAAGGTATCTCGGCGGCTCAATCCCTACACATATCTGACCTAATAATTGAAGGAGATAATTTAACCATCATTAACAGTCTTAAAGGCCTTGGAATGCCTACGGGGGACTCAGAGATGATTGTCTCGGACAGTCTAGCCTCCCTAGGATTCTTTAGATCAGTTGTGATTCGTCATGTCTTTAGAGAAGCTAACCGTGTGGATGACAGGTTATCGCATCTGGATTGCAGCTTCTACGGTCCTGAGACCCCTGACGATTCTATGCTGTGCAATTTCATCCGTTTGGATGCTCTTGGCATATAGGGCCTTCCCTATTGCCAAATTATTTCCGGTTCAAAAAAAAAAAATCTACCCGCCTCTCTCTCTTCCGTTTTAGCTCTTCCCTCTCCTCTGTTCCGGCGACCTCGCCGCTCGCCGTCCGGCCTCGCTCTTTCGGCGACCCTCGCTGCTCGACCCTCTCCTCTGTTCGTTGCTCGGCGTGCTCGCTCGCTCCTCTCCTCACTCTTCTCTGCTCTGTTCGCTCGCACCTCTTTTTTACCTGGTAAACTGCTCTCTCCCTTTCACTTAGTCACAGTCTCGCTCGAACCTAGGCAGGGAAGGAGAGTGTACAAATGTCATCCTCAAAGTTACAAACTGTGTTGGTGACTTTCGTTGGTTTTTTTAGGCAATATTGGTAAATAAAAAGCTATAGGTAGGGTTTGGGTTGGATGGTAAATTTAACTCAATTGGGTTTTGTTTGGTTTGAGTGTTTGATATGTTTGTATTGATTTCTATTAAGGACACTATTGATCATGATATTGAACATTTCAATTTGTAGTCTTAATGTTGCATTCTATATGTATCAGTTGGTGATATGTTTATTTGTTCTTATTTAGACCTTTAAATGAACATATAATTCAGGTTGTTGTTTCCTCGGCATTTCCATTTCCTACGAAATTTTGATTGTCGTTTACCCCTTTCCATATCGTTTCGTTTTCGGTTTCCGTTTTTGTTTTCGTGTAACATAGGTTTTAGACTGTCCGGACTGTTGGTTAGTCATTAAACCCTGCAGAAAAACCCTAAAAACTCCTCTCGCTTTGGTCGCAGCTTTACCATTTCACAATCTGTCGAGCTTCAATTTGGGAGGCAATGGAAATCGATAGGACCGATGGTCGAACGCCCCACCAGTTACGGCCTTTTGCCTGCACTAGGAGCGTTCTCAACCGCGCTCATGGCTCCGCTAGTTGGTCCCAAGGTAATTCTATTTCATTCTGTCAACCTTCTCCAAATTCTCTCCTCTACGCTACGAGTCAATTCGCAAGGAATTGAGGGCTTTTATTGTGCCTGGAGGATTGGAGATTTAACTGCTTTGATACTACACAAAGAACATCCTTAATTGGATCAGAAATTTCTGTGTATCTTTCTGATTTGTCATCCCACTTAAGTGATTGTTTGCAAATTTTGGTTGATTTAGGGAATACCAAAGTGATAGCAGCAGTGTATGGACCAAAAGCTGGAACTAAGAAAAATGAAAATCCAGAGAAGGCCTCAATAGAAGTCATTTGGAAGCCTAAAACAGGTCAAATTGGTGAGTTTTCTTTCTCTAAACTTGGTTGTGATGTATACCCCAATAAGGCTATTAGGATAAACTTGAAATTTGTAATTTTTTAAGCTAGTATATAGTTTAAAGGAACTTTTCATATGCCGTTGGAATATTGAGGGTTGTATTGAGCCTTTTCCCCGTTTAGTTATTTTCGTGTGGCAAATGTGAACTGGAGATTGAATTGTTTGGCATTAAATGGTAACTGAGAAAACTGGAAAACCTGATGGCTGCCTTTCGTTATCCTTTGATCCTTTTCTGTCAGTATGAGAAGATGCTAGTATTAAATTTACTTTGTAATACGAATGCACTGAAAACATTCCATTGTCTAGGGAAACTCGAGAGGGAGAGTGAGATGATACTGAAGAAAACCTTGCAGAGCGTTTGCATATTGACTGTAAACCCAAATACAACAACAACGGTTGTAATTCAGGTGAGAGTGAGACACTGAGGTTCTGTTATATACCTGCAGCATTACAATGTGCATTCTATTGTTTGACAAACATAATAAACATTTGGCATTTTGAATAAAGTATATTTATGTGGAGTTACGTGTACCTTTTACAGGTTATTGATGATGATGGTGCCGTATCCTTGAGCATCATGGTTTGCAATTTTATCAGTATATGTGTATGTACAACATTATTTCACCTAACTATATCATAGTACATAGTTCTACCAGTCTCTTGGTCGCAGATATGTCCATAGATGCTTCTAGTTGGGCTCAAAACTTACAAAAGTAGCCTTGCATGACATTTGACTTTTGTCGATGGTTTTTGGTCTTTTTATGATTTTAGATTTGAATTACCTGTTGTGTTTCAGATGTTCCCAAATACAGGCTTAAATCTAAAAAGTTTCCCTTGACTAGACCGTGTAGCTTCTTCCATGTGCTATTAATGCTGCATGTGCTGCTCTTGTGGATGCTTGCATTCCTATGAAGCATCTTGCTGGTAATTAAGACTGTTTGATTCCTTTCCAAAAATAACTTTAGAACCTGTTTTTTTCACTCCTAAGACGGTTTGTGCAGTTGCAATTTGTTGTTGTGTGACGGAAAAAGGATATGTTATGCTGGACCCAACAAAGAAAGAAGAGCAGGTATCTTAACTTACTTTCTCTGTACAACCTACAGCTCTGTATGATAACAATGTTTATTTCATTCTCTCAGTTATTTGTACTTGTATTAGGGGATATGGTTTTCTTCATTTTATGCTACATAACAAAGCATGCAATGTCTAGGTATATTTTGGATGTGGTTTGCGGGAATGCCATGAACAATTGTTGGGGCACATGTATGCACCTTGGGTGTCATTTCCCGTTAAGTGGGGGAAATATCGTAAGGGTTTATATTACCTTTATCAGAAAGCTGAATCTATACCTATTGCTTTGGAGAGTTGGATCTAATGTTCTAAAAGGCGCTAAGCGGCCGCTAGGCGGCGGGTGACCGCCTAGCGACTAGGCGGGTGCCTAGGCGGCGCCTAGACGGACTTAGAACAAACTTGATTGTTTCCTCATCTTTTAACGTATAACACATGTCAATGATTCATATAATGTAATAATAATCCATAATATCACTAATAAACCAAAATTTGCGGTGCTTAACTAACATTTAAGTAAATAAACGCAAAAGTACGCGTCCGACTAACGACTTTATAACTCCTAAAATTTGAAACCATAGGTTTGACTCAAAAGCAAATATATCTCGACTTGGGGGTAAAAAAACCCTAAGTTGACCAATCACATGCCCAAAAGCCAAAATTCAATAATCGTCGAGCTAGGCGGTGCCTAGGCGGGTCTAGGCGGCGCCGAAGCAGGTCTAAGCGGTGCCTAGGCAGATTTCCGCATAGAGGGCCGCCTATGCTTAAAAATTCCTAGGTCCCCTCCCGCGTAGCGCCTAGGCGGCGCCTAGTCGGTGCCTAGGCGCGATTTTTAGAACACTGGTTGGATCCTTACAAAATTGGTTTTAGGCATTGAAGTGCATGGTGTAGGTATATTCCCTGATGCAAATGCATGTGTCTTTCCCTTGTTCTGTTTCAAAAGTAGAGGCAAAAGGCAACTGCCCCGTTTACTGAGCCCTTATTGGAGGGAGGCTTTAGAGCCATGTTGCCTTACTAGTTATTAGTTGGCACATAATATGCCTCATTTGTGGTGTGGTTCAAGCTTATTCTTTTTTATATCGTATTTCTTGGACAAAAGATTAAGATAGAATTTATTCACCTTGAAAGCCATTTTGGTGTGGTGCTTCAATTTTTCTAGGCGGTCATGTTTTTGTACAAAGTTAAGTTGATTTATTCACCCTGAAAGCCATTTTGGTGTGGTGCTTCAATTTTTCTAGGCGGTCATGTTTTTGTACAGAGTTAAGTTGGTTTGCTCCACCATTGGAGTGGTTGTTTGTTTCCTTTTATATCCTCTATTTCCCAGCATTATGTTGATAGGCTATAATGTACTGATTCAGTGGGCACCAAATCATATAAACTATGTTAAATTGTAATTGACAGAATATGAAGGCATTTGCATATCTGGCTTTCCCAAATCTCATCCAATCGGTCGTCCCAAAAGAATCATTATTGATAAATGGGGAACCACATGAGCATGGCATCATCACATCTGTCACCCAGGGACTGATGTCAGGTAAATGTTTGTTGTATGAATGTGGTGGCACTGTGGCAGGTTGCCTGAGTATATACAAAATAAAACTGTATTCATCGATTTAATTCTGTTGCAGTGGACGAATACCTCCATTGTCTTGAAAGGGGACGAGCTGCAACAGCCAAATTGTCTACCTCTCTACGTAATAAACTTGGAACAATCCAATCTTAAGATACTCACACAGATGGCAAACCGGTAAGCATAGAAATCCATGGCTCCTCATAATTTGATATTTTCATGAAAGTGTCTACTCTTAGTTTGAGGTGGAAAATGTGTAACGTTTGAATAGTATACAAGAGCATTTGGTTTATATCTGATATCCTTCCTTATATCTTGTAGTTACAAATATATTTGACATGGCTAGATGCGTAACAGGTGGGAAATGAGTTAAAACATTTACCGGGATGGAGAGTGTGTTGAGTTGAACAAAACACTTGTGAGATACTTGGTACTTTAAACTTTGAAAGCATCTGTGTTTAGTTGTGCGAATTGGAATATCCACTAATTCACCATCTGTGACATTTAAAGTTGCAATTATTCATTAATAGACATGCCAGAAATTATGTTTGTTCTTACTTTTGATTTGACGCCGTTTTCCTATTCATTCCCCCCCCCCCCTTGAAGTTTCACTTTATCATATTTGTTGAGCAACTGTCTTATAATTGTTTGATAGTACAACATAGGGTTAACTTGGTTGAAGTCAATCAAGAGATGCTCGAAATTTGGAGAAGTAAGAATAAGAATTTTTTACGATAGAACTTAATGACTTCCTTAGGCAACTCTAGCCAATAAGACATACAATGAAGTCAATAAGCATTTGTTCTTGGGGGGAAGGTAAAACTCATGTATTCTAACATCTCGGTTTTGAAGTTAGTTGTTCCAAAATAAAACTGGGAAAGAATGAGGGATTTGAAATTAGAAAATTGTGTTGAAAATGATAATTTCTTGCACGAGCGATAAATGGCCTAGAGATTATGTGTAGAATCCTGGAGAGGAGCTACAAAAACTCTCTCCTGCTTCCTTCTCCTGCCCTGTAGTGCCAATTAAAATGCAGCACTAAGTGCATTTATTCGATGAGCCAAACTCCTTGTCACGGCTTGAACATGGGTGACAATGGTGGACGGCGCAGCTTTTAGAGCCATGAATACCATGATCCAGAACCTTAGAGACGTGCAGAGTACCCACAGGAGAACCAGCTGGAGATCTGTCTTCAAAGCTTCAACATTTGAAGAGAGATCAAGGGAGATGGTGTAGAGATCAAGGAGAGCTAGAGAGAGGAGAGCGGAGGTGAAAACGAGAGAAAGAGTGATCGAAATCAGGGAGATCACTGCAAGAAGAATGCAGCATATGAGTGTGCAGTGCAGGACAGAGAGCAGTATGAGGTCTAGGTTCGGTAGCATGGGAAATGAATGAATGATCAAACGGGATGAATGAATTCAGGGATGGATTCAGGTTTGGGTTTACCTGATAAAGTTGACACAAAAGAATGAAGTGATCTGCACTTAATCTCATCTTTCTTGTGTTATAGGTTGCCTTTCTGATCAGCAAGAATCTGTCCCATTTTTAACAATGCAAGGCAAAATCTCATAAAAGCAGGAGTTTTCAGGGAATGAGGAGCAGCAGATTCCATCTACGCTTCCGAAAATCAGAACCAGACATGAAATTTGAGTATGGGGATTACCCGAATTCAGGCAAGTTATGACATGTTTGTATCGTATTATTATGCGATGATGGTTGCTTGAAAGTACACGGAAAAGGAAGTGTCTTGCTTTAGTATCATCATCATCATAATCTTGTGGGACAAATTTCCCAACCTGTAGATTTGTCACAAGATAATTGAAAATTTTCAACAAAAAAAACACCTGTTCAATTTGGATTAAACTAGTTCTTTATCCGAACCTTGTTCGGGGTTTTCATAATATTTTCAATCGAGTTTAACGTATTAAACAAAATATTCAACACATCAATTTTCTACTAACATAATAACATATTGCACATGCTTCTTGTCATGTTATTCTTTAAAATTTTGTTTTCTTGAGATGATCGATACTTCAAATTTCACAAAGAATGGTAAATCAGCCGCTTACACACTTCTCCTAACATCCGTCCTAATTGAAGGCAAAGAAAAGAAACCTTATAGTTTTTCGCTTAAGAAAATTGAGTTTGGATCCTCTATGATACTTTATCTATTACACACCATGTTATACCTTTTAAATTGGTCTAAATTATGAACCGATTTGATAAAGATACCTTAAGTTTAAATGTATAAACCATATATAGGTAAAGAATAAAATAATGATATTTAGTGTGTGTTTTTTTTGTAATGTCTTGGACCCTTAATTAGAAAAAGATACTCTATGTTTAAGTATAAAATCTTAAGAGGCCATAACATTAAACTCATAAAATCACAATGATTAAATACTTAATTGCAATGATTAAACTCATCGAATCACAATTTATAATCTTCTATAATCTTCAATTTCACAAATTTCATCAATGGAGTAAACAATTTATGCATTGCTATCTAAATATTTTGCCCAAAAAAATTGCAATGAAAATATAATGGAACCCTTGTCAAAGCTCCAGACTTAAATATATGATAGGTTGAGTATCGAATATTTTTGGTTTTTTTCCCATTGTATTAAATATTGAAAATCAATTTTCATAACCATAATAGATTTCACACCATGCTTGTGAAATGGGCTGCAGAAAATTAATGATTTATGTTTTTACTCATTTTAAGGTCATGTGTATTTTAATTGGAGCCCAATTACTTCATTTTTCCCTCTAATAGACTATTCTTTTTATTTTATTTTTTATTTTTGGTACTTGTTATTCCTATTGTCTTTAATATTGAAACCTAATTTTCATCGCCATAATATATTTCACACCATGGTTGTGAATCAGGCTGAATAAAATGTATGTCCAATCAAGCCATACAACACAATAGCAAGCATAATATCTAGTTTCACTTTAGAGCCTAATACTGTCAATAGAAATATTTTTAAAATCAAATTCCAGAGTAGAAAGCTTTTTTTATATTACTTAACAAAGATCAAACAAAAGTTGTTCACAACTTGAACCACAGACAAAATTCCATGAGTAGAAAATTACCATGTATTCATGTTCTAGGTTGAACTTGTAGTCATAGGAGAATGTAGGCATTAGATACAAATTGATTATCCTTACCAAACATAATTGGTTCATAGATCACAAGTGTAGTTGAAGTACATACTTCAAACAACTAACACAAACATTGAGACATGAACTCAAACAACTCCAAAATAACTATATACGGAGTATATCATCCTGCAAGTCCTATCTAAGAAGTCAGCTAAATCGCCCTATAGGAGGCTGCATCATATGACAGAAAATTCAACAACACTTTATGTAGAAACATCACCCAAAATATAGACAATTCCAAGACCAGAACAGCTTCAGAACATCCCTAAATCAGCCTTTTCCGTGAGGTGAAAATGTTGAAAATTCTAGCAACATGTTTTCCATTCACAACCCAACAGAACCAACAACAATCTGCATCAAAAGGTTCAACAACATCAGCCGGGAATTGCCACCTTCCAAACATTCATCAAACAACACAAACCCAAAGAAATCAACCCAAAATAGCCCTCGGATCACCAATACAACAACCCAAAAACAACCCTTAAGACATCAACCAAACAACTACCCAAACTGAATATATTTAGCAGCTCAAATAGCTCCTAAACTATATGCAAAAAACCTATAAATCATCATTCAAAGTAAAAGTCCATCTTTCTCAGCTGAGATGGTTGAAAATAATGAAGAAGAACCATAAGTTGAAGGATTGTGAACAACTTTGATAAGGTTGGATGGAAGAAGAGACTCCCTTCTATATTTCAGCTGAGATGGTTGATATTGGCTAACCCTTAATGATTTATATATAAGGATACTAACCGAATAGCATTTTAGTTTGTTAATGGTCTAAAATAGTTTCCACACTCACATTCGATCAAGAAGGAAGGTGGGAGATGATCCCGAAAATGCATATCAAATTGACCATAAATGCTAAAAAGCTAAAAAAAGACATGTTAATCGGGTGTAACTTAGTCTAGAATATTTCAGCTCTAACTCTCTAAGTAGAAAACATCACAACCTAAGTTACACCTGATTAACATGTCTTTTACAAGCCAGAGAGAAACCAAAGATCTTTTACTTGAGATATGGCAAAGACAGAGATTAGTCTTATCATCTCCTTTATTGAGCATAAAAGGGTAAAATATCTAACCACACCTTCCACACATTCCTCAAAAAAAGTGAAAGTTCGAGTCTGTAACATGTCTTCCCACATCTCAAAGACTCAAACTTATGAGTTGAAGTAAGAACTTACCTACAAAATGCAGCAAGTGCCTTCCCCCTACCACCTATCAATAACACTCACATATAGTTCAACATCAGTGCAACGTAATAACAATGGGAAGACAATTTTGATAGTATGATGAATTGAGTTAGAATATCTACCTTTCCATGTACCAAAGGTACCATAAATATTGTGGAACCTTCCAATTTAGCATTGAAATCCAAAATCCTTGGTGTATCGAATTCATTAAGGTTCACATTGGGAGACTCTAATTGCTATAATTCAAGGTAAATGTAAGCTTGATGCATAAAAGAACTTGCAACCATTAAAACAGTTTCAAGTTCCAAGATTCAAGATTTGGGCATAAGCTTTGAATGTTTTCAGAGAAATGCTCACTGGCTAAAAGAAATAAAGAAGAAGGGAAAGATGTGCAAAGATGAAAGGCATACCTTGGCGGTCCCGAATCCAGTCCAATCCGCAACCAAAGGCGGCGGTGACAACGAAAATCACTCCCAATCGATCGGCAAGGGCAGAAGCGGCTCTGAATTCGAGTCCGGACAATCTGCGTGAGAAAACCGTAAACGACCAATTTCTTAGAATAACACAAACAACCCTAAATCAATTCAAAATCAAAACAGTTTCTTAGAATCGAAAACAACACTAAATCGATTCAAAATCGAAATAGTTTCTCAGAATCGAAAACAACACTAAATCGATACAACCCTAAATCGACCAATTTCTCAGAATAATAGGAAACAACCCTAAATCGATTCAAAATTGGAACAAAGGCATACCTTGGCGGCCCCAAATCGAGTCCACATCGGAACATAGGGCAGTGGCGGAGGCTAGGAATTCCAGGTGCTAGCGGATGCTCCAAATTCCAGCCCCGAAACACGACGACGGCAGATACGAAAGCCAGGCTACGAAATCCAACTCATTTGGGAATTCCATTGAAGAACGCTTTTTGATAAGAGATGGAGGAAGAACGACGGTTGAAGAGAACGTGGGTTGAGAGGAATTCTTAGGTTGCTCAGGGTTTGACAGGTGATTCAATTTTTAACTGATTGCTTTAGTATTAGGGTGGATTTGAGCTTTTTAAGAGAAGAACGTGGGGTAGAAAAAATAACTTCTTATGTTGCTTAAAATAGACACGTGGCTCAATTTTTTGAGAAGACATTGCTTCTGAATTTATATGTATTAGGGGTGGATAACCTTTAGATCTGAATCATGTATTTTATAGCATTTCTGGGTCACACGTAAATACTTTCTCAACTTGGTTCGAAAAGGGTGCGTACCATTTGATCCTCTTAGACTCTAACTTAGGGCTGGGCAAAATTTGGATTGGACCGGAATCGGACCGGGATCGGACCGAAAATTACGGTCTTTGGATCGGACCGGGATATTACGGTCCGGTCCACGGTCCAAGAAATTTTTTATTTCCGGTTTTCGGTCCAAACCCGGGATCGGACCGGAATTTTTCGGTCCGGACCGGAATTGGACCGGATTTCTTATCATTAAAAAAAAGAGGTGAATGTGTGTGAGTCTCTCTGTTTCACTTTTAGATCTAGGTTTTTTGTGTATATTTTGACAAATTAATGTCGATTTTAGTATAGATTTGGAGAAATCATAAATATTTTAGACTAAGATTGAAAAATCTCATCCCGATTTTAAATATAAGGTTAAGAAATTTCAATATAGAGTAAAGTTTCAGTCCAACCGGTCTTTACGGTCCGCGGACCGGAAAGACCGGGACCATAAGTTCCGGTTCCGGTCCGATCCGCGGTCCAAATTCTTGGAGATTACGGTCCACCGATCTTGGACCGGACCGGAATCTTCGGTCCGGTCCGGTCCAGACCGGAAGCCCAGCCCTTCTAACTAGAAGCAGGATACATTGAGATTTTAGTTGTTTAATCTGAATCATCTACATAGGATGGAGTTTTGGGGTATGGGAATAGGTTAAACGGTACCCTAAAATGTTCATTTCGGGTTTGAGTTATTTTGCGTTTCGGGTCATTTCTATGTTAGAAGTAGATAGTTTGGAGCTATTGCAAGGGTTGGTATATATGTTGGTTATCGTCACGTTGACAGACCACAACTTACTGCAAAAAGCGAAGTCTGAATAAGTCGAAGGAAGCAAATGGTAAAGCATCTTTTCCTTGAAAGAAATGTTCACCATATTATTATTGGGTTCTCTTCCATTCTCTGAGAGCCATTCATTCTGCAAAGTCGAAGATATTTCTCATCTTTTGCGAAATTCATGGTTACTCACTATTGCGGATTCATCCCCTTCGGACCTTCAGTGCATCGGCTTCCTGTACGATTGCAATCTCAACATCAGGTGTGGAGGTAAAATAAATTTGAAAGCAACACCTCATATTTCGGCATGAAATTGTCGTCTTACAACATGGGATGGGACACCAATGACTCTTGTGTATCACATTAAGGACCTTGAGCAACAAAAACCCTCAATGACTCGTCGAATTTTCCTTCACTTTTTATACCCAAATTAATTAATAATGAAGGGCTGCTTTGAGCAGATTAGATCTTATATAAACCTAACTGCTTAACTTTGATCGATATCTCAAAATGGTATGTTGTTAATGACATCTAATGTCCATGCTAGAATCAAGAGATTTCAAAGTCTCGATCAACTATTGCCACTTGATACAATTTTTCGACGAAATATTCGTGTTATATCTTTCGTCGAAAAATTGTATCACAAAAAATTATATCAATGGTGAATCTTATAATATGTACTACATACTGTAGTCGAATTGAAAAATTGTGATATTTGCTTCGCTAAATACCATTAACAAACACAATATTCACCGCAATTTTTCGAATTTTTTTTCGGATTAGCCAAAATTTGGAGAATAGCCAAGATGTGAAAGTATTTTGGGATTCATAGCGGCTTTAGACAAGATTCCAAAATGGCTTTTGTCAAGATAATTTCAAATAAATTGCACGCATGTCCTTTTCATTTCTTCCAAAAAATTGTAAAATGGTCCAAAACTCTCTCTTATAGGAATCGAAACATAAATATGTTCAACGAACTATTGTGATCGAAAACAGGCTAAAATCGTTGAAGTTAGTCAAGGCATCGATTGATCGAGACTCGAATTGGTATATCGATCGTCTTAGATGATTATCGAATGACATTCGATGATTATTTGTGGCCGTCGTTCAAAAAAATTGTTGAAATTCGCAGAGGACGAGCTAAATAAGGGACCTCGGCAAAAGGTGTCGAGGGTACGCAAGAGCCTCATCAAACGCTGTCGAGGCTACGCAGAAGCCTCATCAAACGTTGTCGAGGTTACGCATGAGCCTCATCAAATGTCGCCGAGGGTACGCAGGACCCTCATCAAACATTGTCGATGTCCCTTATTTAGCTCGTCCTCTGCGAACCTCGACAATTTTTCGAACGACGACCACAAATAATCATCGAATGTCATTCAATAATCATTTAAGACGATCGATATACCAATTCGAGTCTCGATCAATTGATATCTTGTCTAATTTCATCGATTTTAGCCTATTTTCGATCACAATAGTTCGTTCAACATATTTCATTTCGATTTGTAGAAGAGAAAGATTTGGATCATTTTGCAATTTGTTTGGAAAAAATGAAAAGGATTTGCGTGTAATTTACTTGAAATTATCTTGACAAAAGCTGTTTTGGGATCTTGTCTAAAGCTTTACTCTTTGGGATTTAGCCAAACTGGGGTAAAGTCGCTTTTTGAAATAGCGACTTTACCCTAGAGTTTAAAAAAAAATTAATATAATAAGTAAGTCGTTGTTTACTACTCCCTCTGTTAATTAAAACTTGTCATTTACTATTCATGCACACTTTCTTAGAATGATAAAAACTATATAAAATATTAACATTTTTTTACATTTATTTTTATAAATTAATACTTAATTATAATAAGTATAAAATTATTAAAAAAATTTATTAAAAAAGTTAATATTTTATATAGTTTTTAACACCTTAAAAAGCGTGTGTGAATAGTAAAACGTCAAGTTTTAATTAACGGAGGGAGTATTTTTTTTCTTAAAAAAACAGCGACTTACTAATTTTTTTTTCTAAAAAAATTCGATTTAAAATTTAATAAAAAAATAGTAGAAAACAAAAGAAAATATATAGAGAGAGTCAAAGCATGCCTTGTGAAGAACGCGCTTCACGCGCCCCCAATTCCTCCTCCAAAACGCCTCCTCAAATCCTCACTTCGCAGATCCGAAATCTTCTGATTTCGTGGCCAAATCTTCATCCTTGCCCCTCTCCTAGCAAGATCCGGGCACATAGGTGTTGGATTCATCCCCCTTTTGCTGAATCGATTGGCGTTTTCGCCATTTAAAGGAGCTGCTCTAAATTTCCGGTTAAGAGGGCCATAAAGAAGAAGGATTCATGGAAGAGGTTGCTTATCGGCCGAAATTCAAGCAAGGTGGTGAATTTTAAGGATGGATTTGAACCGAATCGGAAAAATTTCAGAAAAGAAAGAAGGTTTCTTGTTTTTGGTGGTGGCGGGGCTGCTTCGCTTGTCCTTGGAAGAGAGATCGGTGGGGTGGTCGGCTCGATCTGTCTGTTGATCGAGCGGTGTTGCAAGTCCATTATCCCGGCTTCTCTTGTCATCGACAGGACAGGCTTTCATCTCCCAAGCATACAAACTTGGCTCTCTCGCGTATGAACTGGTCTGCTTTCTTACTCTCAGACTTGATTTTCTTCAATCGCCTTACATATACCCGGAAGTCCCATGGTCGTATATCTAATTTTGCTCACTGGCTGCTTTTAGCACAAAACCGCACCTCCTTCTGGTGCTTGAAAAAACCGGTGCTAGAGGTGTATACCTCTTCACCCCTTACCCCCCGAAAGGGCCTTCAACACTCTGGGATTTTTGGGGATTTGATAATTCCTATCTCCAGCTATGGTGAACAAGTATTTTTGATAAAACGTATTAGTGATATATTGAGCCCTGCCTCGGTAGTGGCTATGAGGATAATACTTGGCTTTACTTACTATTATCTCTTGGCTAGTGTACATCTGAAGCAGAATTTTTTCCCTAATGATGTTTATCTGGGGTCTATGTTGTGTAGATTCATGATTATCATTTTTTGCAACTCCGGGGTTGATGGAATTAGGCCGGATTATGATGTTGAGCAGATGGTCCTTTGCTTTGTCAAACGATTAAGTAAAATCTTTTATGGGAAACTAATTAGTTATGGTCATTTTAGTCTTTGATGAATCCTCTTTTGCGCCTACTGTTGTTCCTTATGGTTCTTGTGTCAAGTTCCATGGGTTTGAGCAGCTAGGTGCACTTGACCTTCTTCCTTCCGACCTCGGTATTTGCAATTGTGATATGTTTGAATGGAGAACATCTACCCTGCTGAAGGGAATGTGCAATAAAATCAAAACAAGTAAAATATTTTTCATCTTTATCAAGTTTATTTGGAACTCATTCATAGTTAAAACATTTTTGTGTATTCACTTTCTGCTAAATTTTCTCATTGGGAAAACGCTATGGAAAAAATACTTTTGTAAGGATGGCATCCTCTTTTGTAACCCGACCTATGTGTTGGTCCCTGGTTCCTTTGTCTACATTCCTTGGAGTGATTGGTATAATCCTGCTGGCTCGGAAGTGATTTTTTTTGCAAATCCTGCTGCAGCATTGAGTTTTCCGTGGGCTGCAGCTATTCGGGTTAAATTCTATTCCACTTGTTATTGTCTTTCAGTACATATTCCTTATGATGTAAAACCGGGCTGCTTGATGCCTAGCCTCTTTGTAATCGCTTCATGCATTTTCTTTGCGGATTATAACGTTGTGCAGGAAATTTACGTCATTACTCTGATAAATGGAATTTCTTTTGAGGAAATATATACTTTTATCAAATTAATTATCCATTGTGATTTTCTTTTCACCATTAATTTGGATAAAACTGGGTTGCTCACTGATTCTTCCTTTACCCCTAATGTTGCTCCTTGTGTATCTTCTTTGATGAAACATGGGTTTGTGCAGCTAGTTGTTGGAGATATTCTTACCTCCCCTCTTGACAGATGTAAGAACAATCCACATGAATCTTGTTTGGCACCTCCCCTGCTGAAGGGGGTTCGCAAGAGCAACCGATCACTTTGCCCCTATGGCAGTTTTATTGATAATGTTGCTAGAGTTGGCTTGGTTTTTCCTCTTCTCCAGTTACTCTCCTTGCTAACTCTCATCTTTAGGAGCAAATTTTGGACAAAACCCACACGTTGGTGTGGTTTGTTAGTGACTGATCCTAATTGTATATCTATGTATGTATTTCAAGCTTACTCTGTGAATCATTGCTGGTGCAATTTTGCCGTTCCTGAGAGTGCAAGTAATTTTTGGAAGATCATAGTATTGTTATTGCCTATGTGGTATACTTGTGTAATAGGAAGCATGTTGTTAAAAGTACCTTTAAGTTTATGTATTATAGTTGTTGTGTGCCTTCTCTTATCTACCCTATTTCTTCTGCATATCATAGTCCAAATAAACCTATTAGATCAAATTCTACCAATAACCAATCAGTTAATAACCAATTTACAGAATCCAACCAAATCAATAGGAAAATCCGTCTTATTCACACCCCTTTCAAGGGCAAAAGAACTCATCCTACACTGACAAAACATTTGCAAAATCAACTCTTATGTAACAAACTAATAAACGGCTATGGAGTTTATTTTGTAATTTTCGAAAATCAAGACATGACACCTGTCCAATATCTGGATAGTAAGGAGCACACTAGTTTTAGGGGAGGGTCCAAATCTAAGTATAAATGAAAATTTGCGCATGGAATTGTAGAGGAATTGGTAAACCTGGCTTTTGGGAAGAGGTTAGTACTTTTTGTAGAAATGAATTTATCCAAATCATTGCTCTGACAGAAACAAAAACGGACAAAATACTAGAAGAGAAAATATGGAGGAATGCAGGCTTTGATAATGCTCTTTGGTCACCAGCTATTGGCCAATCAGGGGGCATTGGCGTACTTTGGAAATCACAACTACTAACACATGAAATCATCTCTCTAGACAAACAAAGAGCAAGGCATATCACAAAAGCATATAAAAACACAAACTCGAAATTTGAGTGCAAAATTATTTTTATCTACGTACCTCCAATGGAGAGGGATAAGGATGAATTTTGGAGTGAAGTAGAAACTACTATAGAAGAAACAGATGTCCCATGTATCATTATTGGGGATATGAATAACATTGTCTCCAGTGAAGATAACTTAGGAGGAGCAGAGACTAGCTTGAATCGATTCACACGGCTGCTAGAACTTAAAAACAAGCTAGACTTAATAGACCTTCCATTAAGCGGGAACCGATTTACGTGGAGAAAGAAATTTTCTGAGAACGAATACATATATGAAAGACTCGATAGGGTTTTTGTTCAAAGCCAAATTATCAATGAATACCCAAATTTGCAAATAATTCATCATGCTATCTCAACATCTGACCATTGCCCAATCTCCCTTGAACTTCACAATGGCGAACCCTTCAAGTCTGCACCATTCAAATTCGAGAATATATGGTTGCAAAGGAAATATTTTAGAAATATTGTCAAGCAAACTTGGCGAGCCAACTGTCACGGCTCGGCTATGTTCCAACTTGTCTTTAAAACAAAATTGCTCAAAACTAAAGCAAAGGAATGGAACAAAAAGACATTTGGAAATATCTTTAGGTAACTTAAGCTATTGGAGGAGGAACTAATAAAAACCCAGAGTTTAGACATACAATGTCAAGGACATAACCTTTCTGTTAAGCAGATAAACTTACTAAAGAAAAAAGAGGCTTTGCTGAATTATCACAAAATTTATTGGAATCAACGAGCTAAGACAAAACATTTAAAATTTGCAGATACCAATTCTGGTTACTTCCATAAAATAGCTTCTGGAAGGAGGAATAGGAAAATTATAAGGCAAATCACCACTGCGGAAGGAACTCTCATCGTAGGAGAAGAAAACATAAGACAAGAAATTCGTAGGGACTTTGAATATAGATTCAAATCAGCTGAGGCCACCACCAGGGACTGGACAAACCGAATGGATCTCATAAACAACTCATTCACATTAGAAGAGAATGAATATTTAATTAAACCCATCACTAATAGTGAAATAAAAAACGCGGTCTTGAGCATGGGTAAAAACAAATCTCCAGGTTCAGATGGGATGACCATCGAATTCTATAAAACTTATTGGGAAATAGTAGGA
The DNA here is from genome assembly GCA_963922045.1 of Persicaria maculosa. Taxonomy (NCBI): domain Eukaryota; kingdom Viridiplantae; phylum Streptophyta; class Magnoliopsida; order Caryophyllales; family Polygonaceae; genus Persicaria; species Persicaria maculosa. The sequence continues at coordinate 34,921,865 of OY998269.1, read as the reverse complement.
CCTTCGGTCACAAGAGCAGTTAAGAGTTTCTTTATATCAAAACACATGCTTAAACAAATAAATCACACCTTTATTACTCTTCTACCAAAAATTGACAATCCAACTACAACTAATAATTATAGACCTATCAGTCTATGCAATTCTATATATAAAATCATTTCTAAAATAATTACAGAAAGACTAAAACGGGTAATAGGCAAACTCATCCACCCTCTTCAAGGTGCCTTTGTGTCAGATAGGGCTATTCAGGACAATGTTTTAATAGCACACAAAATCTTTCATTCCTTCAAATCTCGCAATGGTGCGAAGGGATGGATGACTATAAAACTGGATATGGAAAAAGCTTATGATAGAATAGAATGGGATTTCCTGTTGGAAATTCTAAAGAGATTTGGATTCCACCCCACGTTTATAGAATGGATCAAGCAATGCATTACAACAGTTTCTTTTTCTGTGCTGGTTAACGATGGTCCCACGGATGTCTTCTCGCCCTCTAGAGGCATTCGTCAAGGCGACCCATTATCACCCTTCCTTTTCATCTTAGGAGCAGAACTGCTAGCTAGGGAACTTCACAAAGAATCAATTTTGTCCACATGGAAAATAGGCTTCAAATACGGTCGTCTAGGGCCATGCATACCATTCTTAGCCTTTGCAGATGATATAATAATCTTTTCAAAAGCAACGGTTGAAGCAAGCACAAAAGTAAAGAGTATTATTGAAAAATATTGCTTTATGTCAGGACAGAAGGTCAACTTTCACAAGTCCAACTTCCAGACCACATCAGGAGTTCCAAACTCAAGGATTCGCGCCTTAATAGAGAATCTACAAATTCCGCACAGTAGAGCATTAGAAAAATACATCGGATGTTCCATTATCAATGGAAAAGTAAATAAAGTTACCTTTGAGGATATTATGTGCAAATCAAAGGAACAACTAACAAAATAGAGAGCGAATACTCTCTCACAACAGGGACGATCAGTCCAAATCAACTCAAATCTAGCAGCCAAACCACTGTACATAATGCAAAGCTTTATGCTCCCTACTTGCATCCACAACGAACTGGACCAAGTTAATAGAACTTTCTTCTGGAACAAAGAATCATAGATATCCAACACAGACCACTCATTAGTTGGGACAAAATATGCAAACCAAAAAGAAAAGGTGGATTGGGAATTCGGAAATCCAAAGACATGAATGAAGCTCTCCAAATGAAATTATTGTGGAAAACACTAGCAGAACCAGATAATTACTGGGTAAAGATTATAAGATACAAATACTTCCACGGACATCCTTAACTACAAACGAACAAGCAATGCCTCATGGCAATGGCGTAAAGTTTGTTCTTTGATTGATAAATTCCTTTCAGGTCTCATGTGGTCTATAGGCGATGGTAAAACTGTTAAGTTTTGGGAAGACAAATGGGTTTCTCTTGAACCATTATCTAAACGAATCAATCCAAACCAGCAAATCCAACAAAATACCCATGTCAGTGAGTATATTATAGCGGGAAAATGGTGGAAGGAAAAACTTGAACAACACTTGGACTCAGACAGTGTAAAAGAAATAATGAACATACCACTCCCAACAAACCCAATTCCGGATAGACTATACTGGTGGCCGGATAAAAATGGATGGTTTACTACGGCTAGCGTCATGAAAATTATTATGAATCCAGACAGAGAAGCAGATGACCCAAATTATTGGGTGTGGAAACTAAACGCTCTCTCAAAAGTCAAAAACTTTCTCTGGAAAATTGGTCAAAAAGGACTCCCCACAAAGGAAAGATTGACTAACAGATGCATCCCTATTCCAAATGGTTGTCCCTTCTGTGATGTACCAATGGAAGACGAATCACATCTTTTCATCAAGTGCGCATTCATAAAAAACTCCTGCCTTCACTCTCAGAAGGTGGAGGATATTGCAAACCCCATTATAGATACAACAAGAGATATTAAGGAAATCATGGGTGTATTGGGGGAAAAGCTTAACAAAGATGAGAAGGAACAATTGGCGATAAACTGGTGGTTAACATGGTTCTTCAAGAATCAAATAATATTCAAGGACGGTAAAATCCCTTTACCATAAGAAATTGCAAGAAGAATAAAAGCAACACGGGAAAACTGGTTCAAAACAATTCAAAGTGAAGAGGACAACAACCCTTGTTGTTTAAGCAAGCCAAAATTGCGGAAAATAAGTAGAAAGAATATTAAATGGAGAAAACCGGATCAGGGGGTTCATGAAATTAAACTTTGATGGAGCTGTCTCTCAAGGAGTGAGTAGCGGAGGTTACATCATTTGGGACTGGTGTGGTAATCTAATCAATATTGGACACAAAAGATTTGGAAAATTATCCCCTGCCATGACTGAGGCTCTGGCTTTGAGGGAAGGTCTACTACATGCAATCCAACTTAATATCCGGAACCTGGTCATTGAAGGAGACTCTCTTACAATCATTCAAAGTTTAAAACAAATGAGTAACTGTCCTTGGGAAATAGAGCTTATAATGGGGGATATTAAATGGATAACCCAATCTTTCCAGAGAACAACTTTTTCTCATGTGCCCCGGGAAGGGAATAGAGTTTTGTCTGGGTTTGCACTAGAATCAAACAAAGATCTCATTGATCTCATTTGAAAGGATGCTATCGTCCAGGTTCTTTCAGTCGAATCCTTACTCTATCAAAAAAAAAAAAATGTATAGAGAGAGTCGCTGAAAAAAACGAAGTACATAATATATATACTCCCCCCCTCCCTCTCCCCATGGCCTAATCTCTCTCTGTCCTCTACTCCTCTCTTTTTTTTTTCTCTACTTTTCTTTTTCCTCTCTTCCTTTCAACGTTTTTTGTGTAATCAGTACAACGACTCTAACTTTATTTTTTTTGTTTTTCGGTTTTTTTCCTATTAAATGTTAAACCGAAATTAAAAAAAAAACAAAATCAAACAACAATTTACTTATTATATATTTTTTTCAAATAGCGACTTTACCCCAGTTTTAGCTAAATTCCAAAATACTTTCACATCTTCACTATTCTCCAAATTTTTTTTTCCCAAATTTTGGCTAATCCGAACAAAAATTCCAATTTTCCACACTAGAGAGTAGAGAGTAAACCCAGCCATCGCAAGGATCTGACGGCTAAAGATTATCCTTCAAAGTCTTACAAATCTCAACCGTCTATCCATTGAATTTAATCCTAGCCGTAGGATCTTACAAAGCCCAAATCCGACCGTCCAATATATGTTGAAATAGAAATTCAAAACTCGAAAAGGATAGATAGAAGAGAAAGCCTAGTTCAGCTGTCCTCCCCTCTTGCGCTCTTTTCATGTTCTCCTCCTCCCATAGTCCCATTTCAGGAATCTCCCGGGAAGCTTATCGGCTATGGCGGATATAGCGCGCCATTTTTTGCCGCTGCTGAAACTTCCTCCCTTTGTTCTTGGATTCTGACGGAGTTCATTCTTGTCACAATATCCGCACAGCCGTCTCTTCCTCGAGCTCTGAATACGGTCTCTCTGTCTCTCTCTTTATGAAATCCGGAGTGGATTGGATGGTTTTGGAGAGGTTACGAAGGATTCGATCGCTGATCGGAGTGGCGTGTTGAGATTTCTAGCTATTGCGTCTCTTTTGGAGAAAATTGTGAGTTTGTTTGTGGAATTTGGGGGAGAAATGGTGACTCCGCAGCCGCCACCTCCTTCAGCGACGGCAACGGAGTCCACGCCGATGTTACTGGCGCCGAGGCAATCAAATTTCGCGGCGGTGGCGGCGGCGCCAGTGAGGCCTGAGCTCCAGCTTCCACCGTCGCCAATGCAGCCGCAATCGAAGCCGCTACTAGTGGTGAATAATACGCAGCACTCTCCACTACCAGCGCCGACGCCGGTGTTGCCTGTGGTAGTGGTGTAAGTTGTTTCTCAGAATTTTGTTTGAATTATTGTGGTGTTGGCAAATCTTCTTATTATGAATTTCATTTGTTGAATACTGGTAAGTCATTGGAAACTTTTAAAATAAGCATCCATGTCCCCGATTTAATTTGTGAGAGTTTTGAAACTAGATTTTACTAGGATATTCTTGGAATTGTATGAAATGTAGTTGCGTGCGATGAGACAAGTTTATGGATGTGGAAGATCTGTGTACTCAACAAAATGATCTTGGTATTCTCGTTTAAGGATTTGATAAGCTAAATATAGGCATAGTTGAGAAATGTTTCGGATAAACATTGAAGAAATGTTGTGTCTTAGAATAATGACTCTATGAGATTATACTCATTCAAATTGGTTACTAAAAATCTCACCTAGTTGGAAATTGTTTTTAACTATAAGTAACTGAAAGTTACTACACGAACAGGTAATATAAGTGAGTAAAAGAGTGTCACTTTTCCTGGTGAATAGGTTGTGTTATACTGGATTTCATACCCAATCCTTGAAAATGACTGGCATGAAAACTCCTTGATCAAATGGTTGTTGTGAGTTCGGAATTCGAGTTGCTTACTTTTTCCATATAGTTGAGTGCTCAGTAACTGCTGGACTTGGGCATAGCTCTATAAATATAATCTAATGTTGAAACAAACTCCTGCAGTGAGGGTGTTCATTTTTGTCTAACGGCATTTAAGACATTTTGTGCAACTTCGATGAAATGTGACTCTTGAATAGAGTGGTAACCGACCTTTGCAGTTGGACAATATGTCAATATATAAATCTAAGTTTTTCTTTTTTCACATGAAATTATGAATTATTTTGAAGGGAAAAACACTGTGAATTTCCATTGGAAGATTTCGGTTTGTTTAAAAAGGTTTTCCTTCTTAAATATTAGTTGATGCATATAGCTTGGCAGGATTGAAAAGGAAGGGAAATTATTGTAGAAAAAAAAAGCTTTTAAACAAGTCATCAACTCTAATGGCTTTCCTATACAAATGATACCGGACGTGTGTGCTGTATTGTAATCTGTTCGAAAAGGAAATTTACTTGACACTAGTATGCATCCAAGTATTAGGTTCGCTAGTGGGCTCAAATGTTGTTCTAATTCCCTAGTCGTGAAGGCTGCGTAAATTAAATGTTAAAAGATGGTTTAACGCACAGTGCTGATCTGCCCTTTTACGTGAAATCATGTGCTTGCCTATATTTGCAAGTACTGCATTCTTTTTTCAGCTCAAGCTCTTCAGCGCTCTTGTTGTCTGTTTTAGAGCAGTTGCAAATACTTGCTTATATGAGTTGCTGTTTAAACAGAAAGGCAGAGTCTCCAAGCCAGCAAACACAAACAGGTCCTATGCAGAAGGACACCACAACAGAGAAACAAAAACAGTGTAACTGCAAGAACTCTCGGTGCTTGAAACTGTATGTGCTTTTGTCCTTCATAAGCTTCTACTTCGAGATTGTTTTTCTTTACATGAATTTATAAATATGCAACATTGTTGGAGAGTTTGAATAAGAGAAAAACATTAACTTCACAAGCCTGGGGTGATTCTGGTATACTATGCAATAAATATGATTTGACACCAGTTAAATCTGGAACTCTGGCTCATGATATCTGTATTCTCCTGTTCTTATTCAAGGGTGTTCCTGTGCTTAGGTACTGCGAGTGCTTTTCATCTGGAATTTATTGTGACGGCTGCAATTGTACTAATTGTCACAATAATGTTGAGCATGAGACTGCTAGGCAAGAAGCTGTTGGAGTAGCATTAGATCGCAACCCAAATGCCTTCAGACCAAAGATTGCAAATAGTCTACAACGGTCCCAGGAAAGTAAGGTGTAACTTCTGCAGCCCTAGCTTTTACTGTAAACCACTGGGATATACTGTTCTTGTTTTTTTCTTCTTTCTTGGGCTTTGATCTAGTTGTCACCACAGTACAGAATTTGCTACTGATTTATATATGTAGATATTGTGATTGATGATATAAGTTGTTGAATTTGCAAAATTTGCACTTTATTCTATTTGTTTTGCTTTTTTCCACTCATGAACGACTTTGCTCTTCAGTCACCTGCTATATATAAATATCCTTTTAGGAAAGGGCAGGCAATAGGCATTATACTTTTTTCTCAATGAAGTCCTTTCGAATATATCTTGTTTGACTGGAATTGGAGAATCTTGTACAGGACCATCAATAATGAGTTGCCTTTATATCATGCCTCGCATTGTAACAAAGAGAGAATTGCTTCAGAATTGACTGATGTATTCTTCTTATGAATTGATTTTGGAGGCACGCCTTAGTCCTTATACGGCATGGAAGATGAGAGAGCATGATTGTTATCAAACTATAAATCACTTGTGTATGGTGAAAATTAAATCCAGGTAGAAGTAGGTTGGGTACAAGTATTGGGAAAGCACAACAAAGGATGCAACTGTAAGAAATCCACTTGCCTGAAGAAGTATTGTGAGTGTTTCCAAGCCAATATTTTCTGTTCTGATAACTGCAAGTGCCTGGACTGTAAAAACTCTGAAGGGAGTGAAGAGAGAAGAGCTCTCATTCATGCGAACCAATATAATACAATGATCTATATGTCAACCAACGCTGCCATTAGTGGGGCAATAGGATCCTCTGGCTTTTGGAGTCTGCCTACATCAAGGAAGAGGAAACACCAGGATATCATGTATGACAGAGCAGTGAATAAGAGCAAAAATGTTTACCGTGTTCCAGTTTATATACAGGTAACTTTTACTCTAGTTCATAGTTTGCTGGCAGATGATTTATTTTACTTGGTAAATACTTGTAAAACAAATTATTCAATAGCAGCCTATATTTCTCCATGAAGCTACTCAATATCTGATTTTGATTTTCTACTTAGGAAAATGAAAACAAGTTTGCCATACCTCGCCCTGCTTCCAGTTCTCCTAATACCCAAAAGTTTCGATCCTCAAAAGTCAAGTATAGGTATCGTTTTTCTTTCTACTATGCTATCACACCACCGATGAATATTTTCCACTTCCAAGGCTTGTTTAATATCTTTCCTGCAATTATAGGTCTCCATTAGCTGACATCCTGAAAACAGAAGATGTAGAGAAGATTTGCTCCCTTTTGGCTAATGTTGCAGCACAAGCAGAACAGACATATGCAGGTAGTTTTATCATGCATATCCTGTCTGACTGGACTAGTCTGAATATGTACAACTGTTGGCCTGACTTTTCTCAAAAATTTTAGGAAAATTTTACAAACTTATATTTCTTTGACCAATTGCTTGGAAATGTCAAGTTTGTCAACTGATAATGTAAAATATTCTATTGGACAACCTGTGCTGTGTTTCCAGCCAAGGAAAGCAAGTTGGTCTTAGAGAAACAACAGAGGATAGATGAGACTAATACTTGTGCAATTGTTGCATCTGAAGATGAGATGAATCGTGAAGGTGAAATTGGCTCTCACAAACAAGCTCTAGAAGATGGATTAATTGCTGTCCAAGCTGAAAGACCAAGTGGCGATGGTTCTGGATCAGATGGAAGTGATTTGCATAATGTGAGGCCCACTTCACCGGCTACACTTGCATTGATGTGTGATGAAGAAACATCAGAATTAACGGAAGCTGGACCGCCAAATGAGCTTGGTAGTCATGGTGGTAATACAGCTCTCAAGCCCTTTACTAACCGACAAGATTGCACAGAGCTTTATGTGGAGCAGGAAAGATCGGTTTTGTCAACGTTCCGTGATTGCTTGAACCGGATCATCACTTGTGGGAGCATAAAAGGTCAGTGTCTTCTTTTATAGCATCACTATCCTATAAAGGTAACATATAAGGGCCAAGGGGCTGCAGGGTTTAGCTCTCGGAACAATGGTTTCAATTCCAAATACTAGAATAAAACTGTATGATGTTGTCATAGCTATTTTTGTCAAGTAGTTTTTTGTGGTTAAGGTTTATTAGGAGATTGGGTTTTGCTTAGGAGTTTATTTTGTTATTTGGAGGAAAAAAAGTTCTTGAACAATTGAATCTCTGACTACAATTTTAACTTCAAACTCACTTGACTTTGTGGTTATTATGTTTAATGAACTAATATATAATTGTTGGAGGCTTGGAGCATGACAATCGGGATTTCATTCTTTGAACGTGATATAGCATGTTTAGCATACACATCCCATGACATTCGTGACTGATCGAATTGGAAAATTTCTACTTTGTGGAATGCAGAAACAATGTGTTCTCCTATGGCCATTCGGGAAACTGTGAAAGTAAGACGGAGCAGTACTCCAAAGGCCAACAAACAAGTCAAGTGTGAGAAGGAGCACATGGGCAATGGCGCAATAAACCCACTTGTTCAAGCTGCTAATGAAGTGGCTCACAGAATGGCCTCAGCTTCCCCGTTTCCAAGGAATGGTTGGTCTAAAAATCTTGGCAACCTAACAACCCATAACAGGCTTCTAAAACCGAAGGCAGAAAAGGAACCGTAGCTACACCCTGGAGGAGTGAAGGGTGAGTGCAGCCTGGTTTTTTTGCTAGTACTCGTGCCCGTTTAGTAAATGATTTTGACCTGTTCTTTTGCCTCGTTCAATAAGCTTGGTTCCTAATATGATGTAGGGAATGTATTTGGTTATAGTTTCAATCTGAAGGTGGTAAAGTGGATCAAAATTTGGTTACAATCAAGGGTTCAGTGTAAGTTGTGTAGTGCAACGAAACCAAGTGGTGATGTGGTATTCCCAAACGTAATGTGTTGGGATAGACTATGAAAAAAACTCTACCCCATAGAAGTTGAGCCTTTTAAAAAGCCGTGGTAAGTTGTGAGACAGACTCCATCTAAGCCAGCTGAGGCTTGGGCTGACTTCTTGCAGAGGCCACTTTTCCCTTACACTAAGGCTTCTCCCGATCTCCTCAAACTCCATCAAAACTGCTACAGTTAGCGAGATCCCTTCGTTTATTGATGCTAAGTGGAGTTGTGATTGCACCACTCCTGTGGCGCTTCAGAAGCTCAGCGTCGACCTCTCCAAATGAAACAAGGACGTGTTTGGTAGAATCCAAATGCGAAAGAAGCTGCTCATGGATGCGCTGGATACAGCCCAACAAAAGCTTGATAGGGGTTTGACAGAGGCGTGGGAAGCCCAAATCCGTAGAAACCTTGATGCCACGCTAGGAGATCCTTTGGTTCTAGAAATCCTGGGAAAAGTGGCTCTCGTTTGGGGATCCCAATACGAGATTTTTTCACGTGTCGACGGTGGTTCGTAGGAAACGAATCGGGTCGAAACGTTGCGTTTGGAGGTGGGACTTGGACTTACTCCAATGTGGATATGGAGCAACTTGCAGTTAGTTTCTTTACAGAACTCTACTGTATTCCACCTGTTATCCCAAGCCTTGACCATCGTCCGACATCTTTTCCCCTACTCTTGACGGACGCTTGGGACCACCTGCGCAAACCTGTCATGGACGGGAAGATTTACATGACCTTTAAGAGTATGGGTGCGTACAAGTTCCCGAGTATTGATGGGTTTCAGCCAATCTTCTTCCAGAAATGTTGGGGGACCATTGGGAGCTCCACTGTGGACTTCGTGAAGGGATTCTTTCCGGTGGTCCATCTGCTGAAGGGAGTCAATCATACGCTTATTGTTTTACTTCCAAAGGTGAGAAAGTTGGAGAAGATCCAACAATTCTGTCCCATCAGTTTGTGTAACGTCATCTACAAGGCTATCTCCAAGGTTATGACATCGCGTCTCCAACCTTATATGGAGAAACTGGTAGGGCCTATGCAGGGGAGTTTTATCCCAGGGAGGTTAATTTCGAATAATATTGTCATTGTTCAAGAAGTGGTGCACTGTATGAAGAGGAAGCAAGGTAGGAAATGGTGGATGTGCATCAAATTGGATCTCGAGAAAGCCTATGATAGACTTAGCTGGGATTTCATCGAAGATACCGTTTTCTGTGCTAAGTTTCCTAGAATTTGGGTGCAATGGATTATGGAGTGTGTTAGAAACCTGAGAATGCAAGTTCTATGGAAGAGTGAGGTCTCGATGTAATTCAAGCCTACGCACGACATTCGTCAAGGCGGTCCGATCTCTCAATACATTTTATCTTATGTATGGAGAGGTTGAATCATATTATCATGGAGGTTGTGGAGAGGGGGCGGTGGAAGTCGATTTCTATTATTAGGGGAAGGCTTGAGCTTTCTCACCTTTTCTTCGTGGACGATATCCTCTTGTTTGTCGAGGCCTCCACGGATCAAGTTAGGGTGGTGAAGGACTGTCTCGAAGTGTTCTGTGGCTCCTTAGGCAAAAAGGTTAGTATACTAAAGTCTAAAATCTATCTCTAATAATGTTAAGCAGGTCATGATTGAGCGTATCAGTAGAGAAAGCGACATTGAAACCACGACTGACCTCGGGTGCTACCTGGGCATCCCGATCCTTCACAAGAGGGTCTCTAACAACACTTTTGCTCCGATTATCGAGAAATTCACTTCCAAACTAGCCGGGTGGAAGGCTCGCCTCCTCAGCTTTGCGGGTAGGATTACTCTTACTCAGGTTGCGTTGTCGCCTTGTCGGCCCTCCCTTCCTACACCATGCCGTCGGTTGTTTTGCCCGCGAGTACATGCAAGAGAATGGAAAAACTGCGCAGGGATTTTATTTGGGGCTCGACATTGGAGAAAAGGCGGGTGCATAATGTGGTTTGGTCTGAGGTTACTAAACCAAGGTGTTTGGTTTACCTAGGGATAAAGTCCATGGCAGAATCCAACCTTGCGATGGTGGCCAAGCTTGGATGGAGGCTCGTCCATGAGGGTGAGGGAATGTGGAAGGATGTCCTTTCTAGTAAATACATAGGCAAGGCCCTTGTTAGTCTCCGATCGCATCCCACATCTGGAAGGGTATATCCAAGGCGCTTGTGGAGATTGTTCATCTTAATACGGGATGGTGTGTTGGTAATGGTAAGAATATTTTGTTCTGGAAGGATAGGTGGTTGGGGCCCGAACCTTTAGAGTCGCTGAGTTCCGTGTCTATCAGCGGTAATCCTTCGACGATGGCCTTACTGGCTGACCTTTGGATGGTTAGGGCTAGCTGTGATTGGCTTAAGGTGGGGTGTGTTATCCCTTCGGCTATGCTTCTAGAGCTGGCTGCTACTACTGTGTTGGATAGGGAGGACTCTCTTTGCTGGATGGGGGGCAAGGATGGTGAGTTTTCGATGGGATCGGGTGATATCGTGGCTACGAGTCTCTCTCGCTTTCAGTTTGCGGATGCGAAGTTCTTCAACGCTATTTGGAGGCTTGAGGCGAATGAAAGAATCAGATGCTTCTTGTGGTTGATGAGAAAGGGAGGAGTTCTGGCAAACCTTGAACATGCTCATCACCACTTTGGTAATCTCGATACTTTCCCAGTTTGTTGTTTACATTGTGAGTCGCTTGAGCACTTATTTAGGTACTTCAATGCTACTAAGCTATTTTGGTTGCAGGTAGACGTGGCCACGGGTCGAACCCGCCGGGTTCGACCCGCCGGGTCAAGGGTCGGGGTTGGTCGACCCGAACCCTAACCCGGGAATCCCACGGGTTGGCGGGTTCGGGTCGACCCGTTGACCTGGCGAGTTACATTATTAATTTTTTTTAAAAATGACTATTAAAATATAGGGCAAATTGTGAAAAATAGCATGAACTTTAGGGGTAGTTGCGTTTAATGGCATAAACTTTCAAAATTTTAAAAATAATCACCAACTTTGGTTCTGGTTGCAATAAGTGGCACATCTATTGTTATTTTTTTGAAATATCACCTCTTATTAACATTCTTTGTAAAAAAATCATCCAATTTTCAATTAAAAAAAATGCCCATATTTCATTTTTAAAAACAATCCATTTTCATTTTTAATTTAAAAAATATAATTTATTTTATAAAACACTACTTTTCCCCTTTTTTTCTTAAAAGAATACACTCATTATTTACACCCGGTTAAAAAAGAACAAGTTTTATTTTCTCCATAAACTCAGTTTTTTAAAAAAAATTAAATAATAAGTAATGTCTTTAAAATGAAAAAGGAGTGTCTTAAAAAGATACCAATTAATATCACAATTATATTTTTAAAAAAATGATGTTTTTTTGAAAAATTGAAATTGAGTTTATAAACATGAATTTTTTTTTAAAAAGAAGAAAATTGTGAGTGGGTTTAAAAAAACAATGGAAAAAGGTTATTTTTTTGTAAACAAAATGTTAATAAGGGTGCACTTTTAAAATAAAATGGTTGTGCTACTAACCACAACCACCCTTCAAAGTTGGTGATTATTATAGAATTTTTGAAAGTTGGTGCCACCGAACGCAACCACCCCTAAAGTTTGTGTTATTTTTTGCAATTTGCCCTAAAATATATGAATAAATGATATGTGTCTTCACAACACATTTTATCACCCACTTCATAGTGTTAAAAATGTGGGAAGATTTATATATCTCCATATATATCAATTCTTTCATCCACAATAATAATGTGGGATCTAAGAGAGAAAAATATGAGAATATATTTTTCTCAAACGTCATTTCCAACTTAATTTCCAATGTAGGAAATGTAGGAATAAGTGAAGTGGGAGAAATGGGATAGTGAGATACATATATATAGTCTCATGCATTCTCATTCTAACTCCATATTTTCAATGTGGGATGAAGCTTTGTCCCACATCGAAAATGAGGGGATGGAAGGAAGACTTCCAAGTCTATAAAAGGGGAAGGGTAAGAGTGCTTTTGACTCACATTGCATATTGCAAATTAGTTTATATTATGAATTATTCTAAAAATAATATACATAATAATAATTATAAACTTTTAAAAAATATTTTTTTCAAAAAAAAAACTTTGGAATGGCAGGTTGACTCGGCGGGTCCGACCCGCCGGGTCACGGGTTCACTTTTCCCCGACCCTAACCTAACCCGCAACCCGCTCCAACCCTTTGACCCGGACCCGGCCAACCCGTGACCCGTGGCCACCCCTAGTTGCAGGTGAGTGTGGCCAGGCAGGATGAGGAGTTCTTTAGAACCCCCTTCGGTGCCTGGTTGCGCTCGAATGTGCTCGCAAGAAAGATTGAAGAGGGTGGCGTCAATTAAAGCTCGTTTTTTGCCATGGCGCTTTGGTCAATGTGGATAAGGAAGAATAGCATTGCTTTCGGGAGACAAAATGGTGCGGCTGTCACTAGGGATTGGTGATTCCACAAGACTCAGGAGTATGAGAAACCAAGAAGAGGGTTTTTGGAAGTCAAGCTGCGACGGAAAGAATCCCCAAGGAGGTTGGGTGGACGCGCCCGGACAGAGGTTGGATCAAACTCAACGCGGATGATTCTGTGAGGAGCCTCGGCAACGCAGCGGCGAGGGGAGTCCTTAGGAACGTCCATGACGAGTGGTTATGTGCCTTCGTTGATAATGTCAACGCATGCCTTATTGTCATTGCTGAGATTTGGGGCATTATTAGTGGCCTTGAGATGGTCTGGGACCGTGACTTCAAGAAGGTGATCCGCGAGTCCGATTCCGAAATGGCGCAAAACTTGATATTGAAGAAGAAGTTGAAGCCGTGACACCCGTGTTACAGCCTTGTCACCCATTGTCCAGGCTCCCTGAGTAGAAATTGGGAGGTCTAGTTTGGACATATCTTCCGTGAGGCGAATACCCCACAGACTTTCTTGTTAGTTTTGCTTTCTCTTTTTAGTTAGGTACTCTGGTTTTTAACTCTACTCCTGCGGGTTTAGGGGGTTATGAAGTTTCGCTTGTGTCCCATTTAGGGGGCTCTTCACCCCTGTGTTTATCAATAAAGGTACCCCTGTTGGGGTTGAGGGTTCCTGCCCTCGTCTTGTTTACCAAAAAAAAGTTAGCGAGATCCACAATTAGTGTCAACAGGTACACTTGATATCCTAAGTGGTACACTGGATACTTGGTAGTACTAGAGTTGAGAAAAACTAATTTGCTTGGATATTTTTTTTTTATTAAAATTCAAGGCTCAAAAATAGAGTCAGAGTCAACTCAACCATAGTTGATCCAATATCCAAAATAAAAGAAATTTAAAATTATCGGGCTTGGAATTTGAAATTAAAATTGGGTTTTTACTTTTTAGCAATAATTTGACTTTACATAATTAATTTTAACCTGGTAAATATCAACTTAAATCCAAATGACTTTAAGACTTAACTAATTCGACCTTGTATTCATTTGACTCGAACATTGTTGTATTTGATTTAGAATTTCGAAGTTTAAATCTTAAATTCTTTGGTTGGATTATATTTTAACTAGGGCTGCTCAAAAACTAGATCGGACCGAAATTAGACCGTAATTTACGATCTTAGATCAGATCGGAATTATTACGGTTTGGTCCTTGGTCCAAGAAAATAGAGATTCCGGATTACAATTCAAGGTCGGGACCGGACTGTAAATTATGGTCCTAGACCGGATGGACCATAATTTTTCTTTTTTTTTTTGAAAGAAGACTTGTGTTTTTAATCAAGTGGTCGTCTTCCCTGCCTCGAGTCTTTGACTCTCTTCCTCGATGACTCGATGCTTGCGTTTCTCTCCCTCCGCCCACTGCTAGACATGGCCAAGGGTCACGGGTCGGGCGGGTCGACCCGTGACCTGCCGGGTCAGGGTCAAAGGGTCGAAGGGTTGGCTCGGGTTGAGGGTCAGGGTTAGGGTCGGGGAGAAGATAACTCGTGACCCGCCGGGTCACACGGGTTGACCTTTGAAAATGTAGCTGTTGTGGTGTGGGCCCTACTTGAACGATTATTTTTTTTTCGGAAATTTCGCCTGGTAACCCTGAGGTTTTGTGTATTTCGCGTGGTAAACAAAGGTTTTAGATATTTCGCCTGGTAACCCTGGGGTTTCGAACTGTTTTGCCTCGCGTCCACAAGTTTGAATTTGTCCAATAATTGCGTTTTAAATTTATAGACGGGTGAGTATTGTAATATTACCAACTTTTGTGGAGGCATTTCATAAAAAAAAGAAATAAATCATGTTTACTTCTAATTTGCTCACCATTGACACTCAGAGGAGGCTGAGGGCGATTTGTGAAGAAGAAGAAACCATGCGACTCCGACCTTGGCGGCAGGGAGCGGCGGTGGCTCCGGCCTTGGCGACAGGGAGCGGGCGGTGGCTCCGGCTTTGGCGGCAGGGAGCAACGGTGGCTCCGGCCTTGGCGGCGGGGGATGTCAGGTGAGTTTTGCGAATCGAATCGAAGCCTTTCGATTAGCTCCAAGTTCCTACCGAGTTCAAATTTAATAATTGATTAAGATTAATCACATGAAATTACGGCTACATGTTGTTTGAATGTTTCGAATCTGCAAATTTAGTGTTTAGGGTTTTGAAAATTTGGGGGTTTTTTTGGTTCCGGGTGAGAATGTCTGATCTAACATTTTCTAATTGATTTGAACTTGCTTGTGTTCAAGGTGATTTTGAATTTGTTTGTCTTTAGTTTCAAGGCGATTAAGCCACTTGGCCCCTTCCATCATGAAGTGGAAAAATGCGAAAACAAGGTCTTGCATGATTATGGGGAAAGACACTTAGATTATTGTGAATTGAATGCAGAAGATTGAAGAAGAGAAAGTAGGTTGGTGATCCAATTACAAGGCAAAATTTTATCTTTATCATGGATTAATTTTGCCTTGTAATTGGATCACCAACCTACTTTCTCTTCTTCAATCTTCTGCATTCAATTCACAATAATCTAAGTGTCTTTCCCCATAATCGTGCAAGACCTTGTTTTCGCATTTTTTCCACTTCATGAAGGAAGGGGCCAAGTGGCTTAATCGCCTTGAAACTAAAGACAAACAAATTCAAAATCACCTTGAACACAAGCAAGTTCAAATCAATTAGCACATGTTGGATCAGACATTCTCACCCGAAACCAAAAAAGCCCCCAAATTTTCAAAACCCTAAACCCTAAATTTGCATATTCGAAACATTCAAACAACATTTAGCCGTAATTTTATGTGATTAATCTTAATCCATTATTAAATTTGGACTCGGTAGGAACTTGGAGCTAATCGAAAGGCTTCGATTCGATTCGCAAAACTCACCTGACATGCCCCGCCGCTCCCTGCCGCCAAAGCCGGAGCCGCCGCCCGCTCCCTGCCGCCAAGTCCGGAGCCACCGCCGCTCCCTGCCGCCAAGGTCGGAGTCGCACCTTCTTCTTCTTTGTCGCCTCTGAATGTCAATGTTTTCTTCTTCTTCGCAAATCGCCCTCAGCCTCCTCTGAGTGTCGATGGTGAGCAAATTAGAAGTAAACATGATTTATTTCTTTTTTTAGGAAATACCTCCACAAAAGTTGTTAATATTACAATACTCACCCGCCTATAAATTTAAAACGCAATTATTGGACAAATTCAAACTTGTGGGCGCGAGGCAAAACATTTCGAAACCCTAGGGTTACTAAGCGAAATATCTGAAACCTTTGTTTACCATGCGAAATACGCAAAACCTCAGGGTTACCAGGCGGAATTTTCGTTTTTTTTAAATGTAGCCATTGGTCGGCTTCAACATAGAGTCAAGCCTATAAATAGGCATCCCCTCCTCTCCAATTCATTTTACTTAAACATCCCATCAATCAACTTACATTTCATTGATTCATTCTCGTCAATCGTTGTAAACTCGTAATGGTCGACCGTAGCGGATCCTCGAGCTCCTCGTTGTTCAATCATTTCAACAAGGTTGTCCAAGCCCCGGGGAAGATCGAAGTGGAGTGTTGTTTTTGTGGTCATAAGTACAAGATAACGAACAACTTGGGTTATGGCAACTTGAAAAATCATCTAGCGAAGAAGCATCCCGAAAAAGTCGACGAAGCATCGGGATTGTCGGGTAATTAGAGATTTAGTATTGTGTTGTGTGAAGTTTATGATTGTTGAAAACCGAGATTCGAAGAATAACGAAAACGATTTGAGCGGAAGCGAGTGATATAGAAACGATATACTCAACAAACATGCAAGAACGAACACCAAAGTTTTACGAGGTTCGGCAAAAATTGCCTATGTCCTCGGGGCCTCAAGAATCAGCCGAATCCACTAAGTAATCGTTCAATAGAGGGTACAATCAAGCATGCATGCAAAGAGAAACCCTAGATCTAGCATGTAAGAGTATCAGAGATGAAGAGAGAAGAAGATCCCCTGTGAGGGATGACAGGAGATTGAAGATCGCTTCGATGCTCCAAACCCTAGATCTTTAGACACGGAGGAAGCAGCCACCCAAGCCAGGAGCTAAGCTGCGCCACCACCAAGAGATCTATGAGACCAAACACTGCCTTCGTCTTCACTACCGCCGGGGAGGAACCAGAGATTGAGAGCAAACCCTAGAAAACCCTAGAACCCCTTTGAGAGCTTTGGTGAAGAGATGGAGGATAGAGAGAGCTGATCTGAGGAGCCCAGGAACTGTAGCGAGTATATATAGCTAGGTCATGGAGGTTAAGTGAAGCGCCGAGGTAAAACGATGCGTTCCATCCATCAGCCAACCTGGGCTACTATGCTCAACTCTAGCTGGAGATCATTGGGCCGGATTTGGGCTTGTCAGCCCATTCACTGGTATCTTCTTCATCTTATACATCATACATATTATACATATATATAACACACTATAGGTTATACACTATACTCCACTATTGTCCATTAAGCTCGTTAGAGGATCAAGTCGAAACCGACTCAATACTACTCAGTCGAGCCTAACTACAGCCGTGCATCCATGTATACCTAAGTATGTGTTATATATGTTATATGTATACTCATCATACACTCATACATGATACAAGCACATAACAATATTACATGCAACATATATGAAAGCAAGACATAGGGAAATAAACACATAACATTACAACAAATCACCCTCTATTTTTCTAAGTCTTGCTCCAGGCAGACTATAACCTAAACTAAGTGGATTCCAAGCCAGTCTGTCATCAGCCCAGATATGCAAAGATCACCCATGGACATCCTCCACATGGAGGAAGTTCCTGCAAAACACAAATTTCTCATAAGGAACAATTTTAGTGCCAAAGTCTGCAGGGTTTAGTTTACCATCAATTTTCTTAACATGTATAACATTATCTTCTACTTTCTCACGAATGAAATGATATCTAACATCAATATGTTTAGTACGTTCATGGTACATGGGTCCCTGCAGAGGTAGAGAGCACTTTGGTTGTCAATGTGTAAGACAGAAGTGTAGTGTTTTCTCTCTATCTCCTTTAGGATACCTTGCAGACAGATAACCTCCTTGCAGGCTTCTGTAGCTGCAATGTATTAAGCTTCTATGGATGATAGAGCAACTATGGGTTGCTGTTGGGATTTCCATGAAATACAATTGCCTGCCCATGTGTATACATAGGAGGTACTAGATTTCCTGGTATCCTTATTAGAAGCATAATCAGCATCCACAAAACCATGAAGATCATAAGAGGAGGAATGTTCATCATATAACAAAGACAGATTTGCAGTTCTAAGCAAATATCTCAACAAATATTTCATGGACACCCAGTGTTTCTCAGCAAGT
This sequence comes from Persicaria maculosa, assembly GCA_963922045.1. Lineage (NCBI taxonomy): Eukaryota > Viridiplantae > Streptophyta > Magnoliopsida > Caryophyllales > Polygonaceae > Persicaria > Persicaria maculosa. The sequence continues at coordinate 34,903,497 of OY998269.1, read as the reverse complement.
TCAAACATAAATCTACTAACTGTACTGATAGCAAATGCAAGATCAGGACGAGTACAAATCATAGAATACATCACAAACCCTACTGCAGCATCATAAGGAATGGATTTCATTTTGTTAAACTCAGCAATAGACAACTTTCCTTTTATTTTAGTGAGATCAAGATGAGCACCTAAAGGAATATTGTTAAACTTATCACCAGAAATATGAAATCTCTCAAGAACCTTATGCACATAATCACACTGATACAACCATAGTCTTTTATGCTTCCTATCTCTTATAATAGACATGCCTAAAATCTTTTTAGCAATGCCTAAGTCCTTCATGTCAAAGTGCTTCTGTAAATTCTTTTTAATATCATGAATAGCATCAACAGATTTAGAAATCAGTAAGATGTCATCAACATACAAAAGAACATAAAGCACAGGACTCTTATTGACACCTTTAAAGTATAAGCAGGTATCAAACTTGCTCCTTTTAAAGCCTAGACCGAATCTCATGCACTTGTCAAATTTAATATTCCATTGTCTAGGTGATTGCTTCAAACCATAGATGGACTTATTTAACAAACAAGCATGATTAGGATGCACAGAGTCAATGAAGCCCTTAGGCTGTCTCATATAAATGGTTTCATCCAAGTTACCATGAAGAAAAGCTGTCTTAACATCCATTTGTTCTAATTCAAGATCATAAACAACAGTCATGGCAAGCAACAGTATGAAGGTCTTATATTTCACAACAGGAGCAAATATTTCATTGTAATCCTCACCCTCTCTTTGGGTAAAACCTTTAGCAACCAACCTAGCTTTATACCTAAGTGGGTCAGACTTAGAAATGCCCTCCTTAACCTTAGAGATCCATTTATAGTCAATTAGTCTAGCATTATCAGGTTTAGGCACTAAAGTCCAGATTTTATTAACTTTCATAGATTCTATCTCATCATTCATAGCATGTCTCCAATTAGCAGAGTGAACACATCTCACAGCTTGTTCATAAGTTTCAAGAGTAAATATCTTCACAACATCAAAAACTAAGCATGCAAACTCAACAATGTTATTAATGAACCTTTTATTTGGTATAACAGTCCTAGGACTCCTATCCCTAGTCAACTGCCAATTAGTCAAGTGATGTCCTTCAGTGGCTGAAGAACTAGAGGAACCAGAACCAGGCACAGACACAAACTCAACAAAGTCATCCTCATTCATAGAAATAGGAGAAGAAGAAGAGGAATTAGGTTCATTATTCACTCACCCACCCAGTTGGTGAGGTTGCAAATCATCAAGTTGCATAGCATCAGAGACAATAGCAGAAAAAGTAGAAACAGAAGAATCAGAAGTAGAGGGAGTAGAGGAAGGGGAGGGGGAAAAACCACTGTCAAACTCATCATCTGAATCAGATGCATTGTGCTGAGGCACAAAGAACTGATCCTCTTGTACCTACAAGTTAGTATCTGTCACAGTATGAGAGGCTTTTTTAAAATGAAACTCATGCTCATTGATAAAGACATTTATGCTAACAATAGTTTTATAAACAACAGGTTGGACAAGAAGCAACTTATATCCCTTAACCCCTTCAGGATAACCCAATAACACACATTTTTGGGATCTGGGGTCAAGCTTACCTTGGTTAACATATGAAAACACAGTGCAACCAAAAGGTTTAATATGATCTAAGTTAGGCTTTCTTTTAGTCCACAACTCATAAGGAGTTTTAAACTCAATAACAAAAGAAGGAGTCCTATTTATCAAATAAGCAGTTGTAACAACAGCCTCATCCCACAAGCAATGTTTCAAGCTAGAAGAAATAAGCATGCACCTAGCCTTTTCAAGGAGAGTCCTGTTCATCCTCTCAACAGTACCATTCTGCTGGGGAGTTCCAGGTATGGTTAAATGTCTCTTAATACCATTAGACTTGCAGTACTCATTGAACAAAGCATTACAAAACTCAAGACCATCATCAGTTTTTAAGCATTTAACAGTCAAGCCAGTTTCATTTTCAACTCCAACTTTCCATATTTTAAAAGTTTCAAAAGCCTCATCTTTAGTTTTAAGCAGATAGACCCAAACTTTCCTACTGTAATGGTCAATGAGAGACATAAAATATCTCTTATGACCTACAGTGGGAACTTGAGAAGGGCCCCACAAATCAGAATGGATATATTCTAGAGGTGCAGCAGCAACATAAGATGAATGCTTAAAACTTTTCCTAGCATGCTTCCCTAGGATGCAATTCTCACAGAGATCAATCATGCAATGTTTAGAGTTGATAATGCCAGTTTTATGCAGGTGTTCTAAGCCTTTATTGCCTATGTGACCTAATCTATTATGCCACAACATAGTGTCATACAGGGACATAGTATGCACAGAAGCAGTAAAGGCAGAGGCAGGATAATTCACAATAGGAGTAGCCAACACTTCATAAAGACCTTTCTTTCTAAAGCATTTAATGACAGGCTTCCCATTTTTAGAAATTATCCTAACACCATTAGAACTGGATATATTGTAATGTAATTCTTCAAAAGCACTTTCAAATAGCAAGTTTCTCCTTAAATCAGGAACCCATTTAACATCCTTAATAATTCTAATTACATCATCAAATATTTTTAAAGCAACAGATCCCACACCTTTGATTTTAAGCACAGAGTGATCACCAAGCATAACAGTACCAACATCAAAGCATTTAAGTTCAAAGAACCAAGACTTATGAAAGGTAGCATGCATAGTACACCCAGAATCCAAAATCCAAGTAGTAGAATCAGTATCACTTAATAATGCAAGAACTTCATGAGTAACATAAGGATGAGATTCACACACAGCAGTCACATTTGGCTTCTTGCCAACTTTAATATCTTTTTTATTCTTAAAACAATGCTTCTCTAAGTGACTAGTTTTATTGCAGTAAGTACACAGTAGATGAGATTTATCAGGTTTTTCTGTACTGGGTTTATCAGGGGACACAGAATCAGTTTTAACATCTTTATTTTTCGGTTGCTTATTTTTCTTATTGCCTTTGAATTTAGACCTAACCATAAGGACCTCATCTTTATTTTCAGGTTTAGGATCAGTCTTATGATCATTCACAGTTTTAAACACCTTTAAAATCTCATTTTTCTGTATGATAGATTCAATCAGCTCCTTTTTAGTCAACTTAAAAGTACCATACTGAACCACATCAACAAAGGTAGTAAACTGTGCAGGCAAAGAACTAAGCAACAAAACACATAGCTGAGTCTCATCAACTTTATCACCACATCTCTCTAAATCCTGAGTAATAGACAGAAATCTATCAAAGTTATCAGCAAGAGAGCAAGCAGTAGACATCTTAAAGCTGAAGAGTTTATTGAAGAGATTTACCCTACTTGGTAAAGATTTTACCAAGTATAATGTTTCCAACATCTCCCAGAGCTTATCAGCTGTTTTGCAAGTAAGAACTTGTCTAGCCACCTCATCAGAGAGTCTCAACATAATCTCACTGTGTGCCAGGCTATCAAGATGTTTAACATCTTTCTTTTTATCCTTATCATATTCTCCAGTAATGGCTTCCCAACAGTTTTCTTTGATCAATATGGCCTTCATTTTTACCTGCCACATAGCAAAGTCAGTTGTGCCATTGTAAGGTTTAAGACGGTAAGATTCATCCATGTTTGAAGCTAAGAACTTAAAGAAAACAAGAATACTTAGCAAAACAGACAGTAAATCAATCAAAACGATTCAAGAAAAACTTGAATCCAGAGCAGAGCACAGGAACACACACACTCAAGTCTAGATCTAACAAATTAACAAGGCGTGGTATATCACGTAGGGGGGGGGTTCAGCACCAGCGATGTCGCCTTTTTAGGTCCGTCCGAGGCCCTACGTCCGGTCTCTATCCCTAAACTCAAGAATGAGATAGGAAATCGAGAGCGGGACACTCAAGCTCTGATACCACTTGTTGAAAACCGAGATTTGAAGAATGACGAAAACGATTTGAGCGAAAGCGAGTGATATAGAAACGAGATACTCAACAAACATGCAAGAACGAACACCAAAGTTTTACGAGGTTCGGCAAAAATTGCCTACGTCCTCGGGGCCTCAAGAATCGGCCGAATCCACTAAGTAATCGTTCAATAGAGGGTACAATCAAGCATGCATGCAAAGAGAAACCCTAGATCTAGCATGTAAGAGTATCAGAGATGAAGAGAGAAGAAGATCCCCCTGTGAGGGATGACAGGAGATCGAAGATCGCTTCGATGCTCCAAACCCTAGATCTTTAGACACGGAGAAAGCAACCACCCAAGCCAGGAGCTAAGCTGCGCCACCACCAAGAGATCTCCGAGACCAACCACTGCCTTCGTCTTCACTACCGCTGGGGAGGAACCCGAGATTGAGAGCAAACCCTAGAAAACCCTAGAACCCCTTTGAGAGCTTTGGTGAAGAGACGGAGGAGAGAGAGAGAGAGAGAGCTGATCTGAGGAGCCCATGAACTGTAGCGAGTATATATAGCTAGGTCATGGAGGTTAAGTGAAGCGTCGAGGTAAAACGCTGCGTTCCATCCATCAGCCAACCTGGGCTACTATGCTCAACTCTAGTTGGAGATCATTGGGCCGGATTTGGGCCTGTCAGCCCATTCACTGGTATCTTCTTCATCTTATACATCATACATATTATACATATATATATATATATAACATACTATAGGTTATACACTATACTCCACTATTGTCCATTAAGCTCCTAGAGGATCAAGTCGAAACCGACTCAATACTACTCAGTCGAGCCTAACTACAATCGTGCATCCATGTATACCTAAGTATGTGTTATATATGTTATATGTATACTCATCATACACTCATACATGATACAAGCACATAACAATATTACATGCAACATATATGAAAGCAAGACATAGGGAAATAAACACATAACATTAAAACAATGATATTATGAAAATATGAACTTATGAAGTATTAAATAAAGTAGGAACTAGGAAGTAAGTTAGTGTTTTATGTTGTAATTCCATATTGCCATGCATGAAGCACCGAGCGCGATCTCGACCGAGGCAATGAATTCGGTACGAGTTTGCAATCGTTGTTCGGTTTGTAATAAACTTGTGTTTTATGTGTGTATTAATTGATTTTTTAACTAATTCAACATATAAACTAATAAACCTAAATAAATATTTTTTACCAACAAAATAACAAATAAATAAATAAACTCACAATTTACATAAGAAAATAACAAATTTTGAATTTAAAAAAAAAAAGAAAACAACCTAATACAAATATACATTGTTATTGTTAATTTGATAAGTGAAAAACTAAAAATAAAATTAAAACCCGGCCAACGGTTAGATTTGGAAGAGAAAAAAAAAGGCCGGATCCAACGGCTACATTTCAAAAACCCAAAGCCGACCCGCCGGGTCGACCGTTGGACCCGTTAGGTCGACCGTTCGACCCGGCGCCTAAACTCCCAAAATTCCTTATAAATACTACCCCTTCCCCCCATTTTCATCACACCATTTGATCATCTCTTCTAATCTCATCTGACACTCTCTAATCGCTCGATAATCAAGGAAGTCGGAAGTCGGTGGTTAACGAGTCAAGAATTCCGAGAATTCGGCGCTTCGCATCACCAAATCCTACTTCTTTCATCTCCTTCTTAATTTCTTCATTATTCCGTCTTTTATCTTAATTACATATTCATATTATTTTTAACAAATATCTAATCCACTTTTATTGAAAATGTTTACCCGAGGTCGAAGGAGTGTTAGCGGAGCCCCGTCCTCAAGCAAGGGGAGCGGATCGGGATCGGGTAGCCAACCGGAGCCTACCCTTCGACATAGCGCCTCCGTTTCCGGAGCTGGAACGAGTGGATCCCGACGACGTCGGGATCAGGCGCTAGATTGCTCCCCGAAAACCTCGAGGGTGGACAAATTCTAACGAGCAATTATTCAGCCAAGGTGAACAAATTCTAACCGAGAAGAGAGCTAGATTGCTCCCCGAAAACCTCGAAGCATAAGTATGCCTCGCCGATTGGAAGAGGGTAGAGATGAGAGTTCAGAGAAACCTCTTATCCACCGACACAGACCCTGATGATGGACTAGACTCGGAATCAGTCGAGACATCCATGGAAGGTGGAGTCGTCGATGCCGAACGACAATCCGACGCCGACGAATAGCTGAATAGGTAAGCGGGGTTCAAACAACAGGTAAAAGAACTACGTGAGCTTTGATTCCTCTCCCCCGGGAGGATACGTAGGCAATTGGGAAACCGATTCAAGCCCTTCTTCCCTTCTTTTTTTTCCCCAACTCAAACATCACGAAACCGTTCATCGCAAAGTCGAAATTCGTTCAACCCAAGCCTGACCCGGCGGGTAACCTGGTTTCTTCCCTCCCTTGCCACGTGGCCCAACCCGGTGGGTCGACCCGCCGGGTGACCCGAACCTGTAGACCCGTTGGATTCCCGGGTTAGGGTTCGGGTCCTACCCCCTGAGTTTTCAACCGGTGGGTCAGACCCGTGGCCACGTCTACCCACCGCTGTCTGCCAAGCTGTCATCTGCCTTCCTCAACACTAAGTCCTTCTTCCACCATCAACCATCTCTCTAGTAAAAAAAATAAAATAAAAAATCAAGTCCTCCGTCCCCCCACCCCCTCCCACAATGAATTACTCTCTTGGACGCTGATGAGAGCCTCCCAAAAAGTTGTATAAGGGGCCCACTTTCGGTGGTCCCCTGGGGGTTAGACGCGAGTAGTTTTTCTTATGTAACACGGGCTTACCTGACACGCGAATCAATTTCTTCGCTATTCAACCTGGGCCGCGCTTTGGTCGCGTACATAAATTCTACCATAACCCCACATCTCTTATGAGAGATCATCGATTTGTTTTAATGATTTAAGGGTTCATACCTGTCCGCGGAGATTCACCTGAGGTGTTTGCTTCGTCGCTTCGTACAGGATGAGATGTCCCTTTCTGTTTTCAGATTCGCTTAATCCACCGCGGATTGTATTCAGGTTCTGCGGTCGACTTTCAGGATTATACAAATCTCTTTCTTCCTCTCTTTTTCTTTTTCCGCTCAAAAAATCCTCTCCCGTCTTTTCTGTTCATTTCCCCTTTTATAGGGATTGGCCAGAGACACCCATCGTGACACTTGTCATTCTTGAGTTGACACGTGTGGCCATCGTGGGTGGAGGGCATGATGGACATGTGTCATTGTTTTATGTCCGCGTCCTCCCAATTTTCGGAGTCTCTTTTGGTGTTGTTTCGCTATGTCCGCGTCTGAATCTTCGTCTAACATTTTCGCATGGTTTCATCACAGCTCCTCGGGTCGGGTTGAGCTCTATGAGAGCTTGAGACGATTCGATCTTTATCCGCGGAAATGTGTTCCTCCATTCTTCTCTAGGGGGGTAATTTCGTATTTCCCTTCTTAATCAGAGTTTGTGGGCCTGGTTGAGGATTTCCTCCGGCCCATTAGGGTTTTACCATGGCCCATATTGCTTTGAGGGGAGCTGAAGAGTCGGTAATTTTCTTATAAATTACCCCGTTCCGTTTTCACTTTTTCACTTCCCATTGTTTGTCTGCTTGTGGCGCTTGTTCAGCTTTTTGCTTTTTCAGAGTTTTCCGTTGGTCTTCTAGCTTTCCGGTTGTGTTTTCCGGCAGTTTCTTCGTTCTTCCAAGGTAATTCTTAGCTTTTGTTCTTGAGTTCTTAATTTCTTCGTGAAGTGTTCTTGAGTGTTCTTGCTAAAATTTTTATTTCTTGTCAAAACCTTTGCTTTCTCCTTCTTAGATCTGTTCGGGTCTTCCCCTTTTATCCCAGTTTTGTTTCTTTGGGTTTTTTGATTTTTTGGTCCGCGTACAGGTTCCTTTTCAGATCAGCTTTTAAATTCCTTCAAGGATGGCTAACTTTGAGGGGAACCCGGACGTGCTGGGTGAGTTTGAAAGAGAGGAAGGATGGAGAGAGGGCTTACCCTCTGTTTCAGGAGGGAATCCTTCCGCGGTTATTTTGGATTCTTCTTCTTCATCCTCCAGCAGGAGTACCACATCTGATTCAGAAAGTTCTTCAGATTCTTCCTCGTCTTCCAGCATCTCTGACCCTGATTATTATTCCTCTCCTTTTTTAACTTCTTCTTTTTTAACTTCTTCTCTTAGCCCGCGTCCGTCAACCAGCGGTTTGGAATCCGAGTTGTCTTGGGTCCCTTACGCCGAGTCTCCTGTTGGGTTTGCAGAGAAGTGTGCAAGGGTTCGGTCGAAGGACGTTCTTAGTGATCTTGATTTCCCATCTTATTCCCTTGATGACTTATCCTCTTGTTCCTTCCGGGGAGATTTCTCCTTCTGTGATCCTCAACTTTGTCCTCCAGTCATCTCCGAGAGAGTTCGTCCGCGTCGTTCGCCTAATCAAGAGGTGCGGGGATGCACGACACTGCTCGATCATTCAAGCGTCGAGGCTATAGCTCGAATATTTCCGTGGCCAGCGGGCGTGGAATTGTGCTTTCCCTCAGAAGGTGGAGGGTGTCTGGATGCTTATGAAGATTGCCTGGTTGTGTATGCGGCGAGTTTATCCCAAGGATTTCGCTTGCCTCTTCACCCTTTGTTTATTGCTTTCTTGTCCGAGTACAATTTGAGCCCCGCGCAAGTTGTGCCGAATTGTTGGATGTTCTTTGCCAGCTTTGTGATGCGGTGCTTGGACATTGGAGTGCCTCCGACGAAAGAGCTGATGCTCAGCATCTTTTCACTGAAGAGAGGGCCCCAAGATCCTCGGTTTTATCAATGCAACTCTAGTTGTAGTTATATTGAGAGACTTTCTAGTAAACCGAACTGGAAGCACAAGTGGTTTCTTGTTCGTGACAAGGCCGGCGTTTGTCTTGAGTTTAAGACCGTACCCGGATGGTTCAGCGCGGTTAAAAAGCCGTGTGTTGCGCGGCTTGACAAGTTCAAAGATTCTTTCGTTCATGAGCCTAAGTTGCCATGGCGGTCGATGGTTTCAGCTCTTCGACTCGAGATGGCGGGATTGAGCCTGCCTCATCCGCGATTAGGTGTCTGCTTTAGTCTTTACCATATTCTATTTTTTTGATTTCTTTATAGTCTCACATTTTTCAGTACCTCCTCTCTCCCCTTCTTTCTTCTTCTCTCTTTTTTTTAAAGAAAAGTAGGGTGTTCGTTAGCGGCGTCTAATGTCTTCACTTTTTGTTCTCTCTTTGGCAGACCTAATGGATTTGAGTTCTTTGGCCGATCGACATCACGTTCAGGAGAGTAGCAAGTCGAGGAAGAAAAAGTCCGCCAAGCGTGTTCCTCGTCCTCTTGCTGCCTCTCAAGGTGCGGTTGTGGAGGAAATTGAAAGAGCCAGTGAACCTGCCGCGGAGGCAGAAGTTGTGGTTTCTGATGCTCGTGAGAAGCGTCCTTGTCCTTCGGACGCGGGCACCTCTCGTCCTCAAAAAAGGAAGAAAGCTGCGGGTTCATCTTGAGCTTCCGGGGCTGGGGAAGAGGAGGCTCTTTTTCTCCAAGGGGATGATGCTCTGCCTGCTTTCCGCATTCCCGGCTTTGGGGTTGATGAGCTTGTTCGCCTTCGCTGCCCTGATAAATTTGCACGGAACGAACGAGCGTGGTTGCGTCGCTTAGAGTGGGATGAGTTTTCTCTTCAGTTCGAGCGTGCAACCGAGTGGGTGAGTTGTCGTTGGGATTTTTATTTTTGCTTCCACCGTTGTTCAATTCCCGTTTCTTCACTTTTGCCTTTGTTCTTGCTTCTTCAGGTTAGGAGTTTCCAAGTCGAGTCGGAGAGGCGGCTGTCTTCCTACGTTGAGGAGCTCTCTAAGAAAGCCACGGAGATGAAGGTGTTGAACCACAAGTTGAGGACACGGGGCAATACTGTTGGCGATCCCTCTTCGGTGGAAAAGTTTAAGAAACGATCTGCGGAGCTTCATGAGAAATGGCAGGCCGCCAGCGAGCAGATCTCTGCTTTGAAGGAGCAAAACTCTTCTTTGACTACAGAGCGTGATGCGGCACTTTCAAGTTCAGATGCTCTACGCCACCAAGGAGAGGAACTTCAACAGTCTACAGTGCATCTGAGGGAGAAATTGGAGACAACTGAGGCACGCTTCAAAGATCTTCAAATCGAACACTCCATTGTTGAAGAGGATCGTGCTCTATTGAAGCAAGAATTGGAGAAGCTTCAGTCTCAATCACCTCATGAGGTTGCGCTTCAGTGGTTGGAATCATCTGCGGGTCTTAAGTTCTTGACTTCTGAATGGTTCAAAACCGACGCGGGTGTTTCCTTCCTCTCTTCAATAGCTAAGCCATGCCTTCGATCTCCAGAGGGAATAGAGCTTTTAAAGGATAAGTGCTTTAGCTATTTTCGAAAGGGGATGTCCGCTGGCATTAACCAGAGTGTCTCCCGCTCGTAGGCCAATCCTGGTGTTCCTTTGGAGAAGTTTGAGGCGAGCTTGACGGTGGCGGATTGGGGACTGACTCCGGAAGAACTGGCGGGAGAGGAGGACTCAGGCGAAGAGGACTCCGACGATGAAGAGGTCGATACCGCTGTTGATCCTTAAGGCTTGGAGGACTTGTTCTTTTTATCTTTTCTTGAAACATTTTACTGGCGCGGGCCAGTTTTGTAATTAACTTTTGTTGAAACCGGGCAGTTTCGCGTCCTTTAATGTTCAGACAATGGTTTTTACCGCCTCGCTTAAGGGGTTGTATTTTTGTATATTATCAACCTTTCGTAGCGAATATCACCTCTACTTCTTATTCTTGTGTCCATTATTTACTGGCTCGGCCACTTGTGCTGCAGTTCTTGATTCTGATTCAAAAAAGTTCTTGCCACTTGTCCGCCATGCTTGAGTACGTCTTCTTCCCCCTTTTTTTAAAAAAAAAACTCTTGGTTTGGGATTTTTTATTTATTCCGCTTATAGTTGCTTGTATGCGTTTGATAAGGACTTATGGCACTTGGGAATTCTAATCCTTGGGCGTTTTTCAAAACTTTGGAATGCATCGACCAACTCTCTTTGCTTGTATGATTCTCTTGATACTCTTGATTCCAACTGTTTCTCTTTCCCCCTTCTTTTTTAGCTTTGAGTCTTTATCCGTGTCCCTTTTTGGCAGCCTCTTCCGCCTCAGTTTGAGGTGGAGTTCAGATCCTCTCTTCCGCGGAAGGTTCTCCTGTCTTCTTACGCCATCAAGAACTTCCAGGTAGAGGTGAGTAGAGAACTTGACGGTCGCTTATACTTCCGTCGCGGATGGGATAGATTTGTTGCTCATCATGGGTTTGTTGTGGGGTCATCGATGACTTTTTTCTACATGGATCGCGCTCGTTTTAAAGTTTGTCCGCGACGTGAATTGGACTGTGCCGAAACCAAGTGTTGTACCTCGACTGTTTCTTCCAGCGGCTCATGCTGAACCGCGTTTATAAATCAAGAAAATCTATTTGCTGTATAAGTCTGGCTTGCGAATAAAGGAAACGTTTTGCTTTTGAAGCTTTTAATGTAGAGATTTGCTCTTTTATTTTAAAAACGACAGCATTACATGATCCCTAGATTTTACTTTATTAGCTGGAATGTTATTCCATTCTCTTACATCTTAAAGAGCAGTGGGATTACAAGGCTCTCAACCTTGTAGTCGTCCCTTACCCGCGTCCTTCAACTCCATTGTAGTCGCAGTCGGGATTTGCGACATAGACTTCGAAGATTGAGTCTCCCTGGTACAAAAAGATCAGAGCGACTCCAACACTTATCCTGTTGGCTTCCACAAATCCTGGCCAACCGTCTGTGAACCAATAGATCCCGTCCGCGTCCGTTTCAACTTTGACCTCATGCTCGCGATTGGATCGGGACCACAAGTGCACCAGACGATGGACATCCTCTTCTAGGAGGACGTACATCAGTGGGAGCCGTAGAGATTGAAGTTGTTCCTCTGTAATGATTACTCTGTAAAAGGCTTTGGGGGGATTTTCAAATTCCATCTCTTTGTTTTGCGTATGCTGCTCTCTTCAATATTTCACGGGGTTTTATATTTGCTCAAACTTGCCGCGTGTTTAGTTCCCTGTTCTGGAGTTTTTCCACGGGGCGTTTTTTAGGCCGCGTGTTTCGCTTAGGCCTGAACCTGGCCTGAATTGAAACTCTTTTGATAGTTGTTTCTGATTGTCAAGTCGTTTCAATGAGCCTTCTTTTGCGGTTCTCGTGACTATACTGCTATCTTGATTGATGAGCCTCTTCCCTCTCTTTAGAGGAATCTTATGCCAGATGGCGTTCATGCGTGTCGCTACCCCAGCTTTTATAGAGGGTATTTTTCTTCCCCTTTTTTTTTGTTACTCCGTGATTGTTTGCTTCGTACTTTGATTGTGTTCATGGCTATTTCTGGCGCGGGTAGATGGGCTTTCTTTCAGTCGATTGACCGTATTGATCAAATATCCCGTTTGGTAAGCCCTTATTGGAATGTTGGTTTTGTTTGATAACTTTCATTCTCTACAATCGACCCTTTTTCTTACTATCACTTTCAGCTTTTGCCTATGCGCTTTGAGGGGGAGTATATGGATGCCATTCCGGAGCAAGTCTTCCTTTCATCCCATCTCTTACATGACTTTCCAATCCGTGTTTATAAGGGTGATTACGAAATGTACTGGCTTCGTCAAGGTTGGAAAGATTTCATCGAGTCTCATGGACTCGTGGTTGGATCTTCTATGGTTTTCATCCACAAGGGAAATGCCCATTTTGAAATCCAAGTCATGGGCTTGGAGGATGGGGATGAGATCGTTGGCCGTCTTCCCTACGAGGACGCGGGTCTTTCGACAAACGGCTCGTACCCGTGATTAGTTTTTTTCTCATGACGCGTTCGTTTATAAGCAGAGGGGATTACTTCTGCCTATATGTGGTTTTCTTTTCCGCGGGCAAAGAATAAATACGGTGTCTGTTATCTTTTCTAATTTAATATTGAGGTTGCGTTCAGGATTCTTCTACGTTTTTGTGTGATACAGACCTGTCTTCTCAGGTCATATCTTCTGTATGTTTTTTGCCGTAATGATTCTGCTCTTCTTTTGAGGATTCTGAAGGAATCTCTCAAAAGCACACCCTGTGAACAATACCTCGCGGAGCCCTTTATAAGCAAGGCTTAGTTTGGTTTTGCTCTCCAGCTTTTTCTTTTCAATATGGATGCATCAAATGAGACTCCCTGGGCTTTTTATTTAGCCCTTGATTTTGAAGATCAACTGCAAGAACGAGTGAGTTAACTTCTTCTTGCTTCGTGCTTCAAGGATTACTTTCTTGCTTCGTGCTTTATATCTCATTTGTCTTTGTCCTTTTTCAGTCGCTCCCTGCTCTTTTTGAGTATGAAACGGGTGTTACAGATCCGACTCAAGTCTTTCTGTCCCTGGGTTCGGCCGTGGATTCCCCAATTGGGATAGTCAAATGAGACTACGGGATATTTTGGCTGGTCGGTGGTTGGAGCGATTTTGTTGCATCCTAAGGGCTAGGAATGGGGACCGTCATGGTCTTCCGCCACCGTGGTGGAGTTCACTTTGATGTTCGTGTGCTTGATGAGGGATCCATTTGCGTGGAGAATGGTTATGTTATGTCGCCTCCAAGGCCGGTCATCCTCCCAGATGTTTGACTTCTTTGTCTTTGAACGATGATCCCTCTTATGGTTTAACTTATGGTATTGTATCAGAAAATTTCTGTGTAGTTTCTGTAACATTTGCCCGCGTCTTGGTGTTTTTACGTGTTTATGCTTGTTGTGGGATCAATCGATCGAATGTTTCCCCTGTGACGCCCTTCGTAGTAATGTCCCCCGGAGTTTTTTGATTATGTTCATTATTAAATTCTGTCGCCAGTTGATCTGATCTTGAGAGATCGTGCATTTTGGTCAAGGGAGGGGCACGGAGAAAACTCCAGCATCAACAGACTCTGATGTTTGTTGGGTCGACTTTGAGAGATCGAGAGTCTTAATCAAGGGAGTGACGCGGAGAAAGCTCCAGCGTCTGTAGACTCTAGCGCCCGTTGGCTCGACCTTGAGAGATTGAGAGTCTCAATCAAGGGAGTGACGCGGAGAAAGCTCCAGCGTTAGTAGACTCTAACGTTCGTTGGCTCGACCTTGAGAGATCGAGAGTCTCAATCAAGGGAGCGACGCGGAGAAAGCTCCAGCGTCAGTAGACCCTGTCGTCTATTGGCTCGACCTTGAGAGATCAAGAGTCTTAATCAAGGGAGCGACGCGGAGAAAGCTCCAGCATCAGTAGACCCTTTCGTCTGTTGGCTCGACCTTGAGAGATCAAGAGTCTCAATCAAGGGAGTGACGCGGAGAAAGCTCCAGCGTTAGTAGACCCTGTCGTCCGTTGGCTCGACCTTGAGAGATCAAGAGTCTCAATCAAGGGAGCAACGCGGAGAAAGCTCCAGCGTCAGTAGACTCTAACGTTCGTTGGCTCGACCTTGAGAGATCGAGAGTCTCAATCAAGGGAGTGACGCGGAGAAAGCTCCAGCGTCAGTAGACCCTGTCGTCCGTTGGTTCGACCTTGAGAGATTGAGAGTCTCAATCAAGGGAGTGACGCGGAGAAAGCTCCAGCATCAGTAGACCCTGTCGTCCGTTGGCTCGACCTTGAGAGATCAAGAGTCTCAATCAAGGGAGCGACACGGAGAAAGCTCCAGCGTCAGTAGACTCTAACGTTCGTTGCCTCGACCTTGAGAGATCGAGAGTCTCAGTCAAGGGAGTGACGCGGAGAAAGCTCCAGCGTCAGTAGACCCTGTCGTCCGTTGGCTCGACCTTGAGAGATTAAGAGTCTCAATCAAGGGAGTGACGCGGAGAAAGCTCCAGCGTCAGTAGACTCTAACGTTCGTTGGTTTGACCTTGAGAGATCGAGAGTCTCAATCAAGGGAGCGACGCGGAGAAAGCTCCAGCGTCTTTTAGGGGAATTTGATAGCCCTCGTCATTCGTTATTTACAGAAAACGCCCGCTAACCGCTCATTCAACTTTCCACGGGGGCGATTATTTAATTAAGAATAGTGTTTCAAGCTTATACAAAGTACTTCTTCAGACAGTCCGCATTCCAAGTTTTGTTCAACGTCTCTCCGTTTTCGTTCTTCAATTTGTATGCGTCGGCTTGGACGGTGTCAGCCACCACGTACGGACCTTCCCAATTGGCATCCAGCTTTCCCCCGATCTGCACTCGTCGCAAGACTAGGTCTCCTTTCTGGAATTGTCACGGCCGGACTCGTTGATTGTGGTACCTGGCAGCCCATCTTTTGTACTCCTCCGCCTTCAAAGCTGCCATCATCCTGCGTTCTTCCCTCAAATGCATTTCTACTTCGAGCGCTTCTTCGTTGGACTGTGGTTCGAATCCGAAAATGCGGGCTGACGGAATCATTCGCTCAATCGGAATGACTGCATCCATGCCGTAAACCAAAGAGAAAGGTGTCTCACCTGTCGGTGTCTTCGCGGTCGTCCTATAAGACCACAGTACTAGGGGAAGGAGTTCCGCCCATCGTCCCTTGGTCGTGGCTCCCAACTTCTTCTGTATCCCTTCCAATATTTGCCGATTGGTGACCTCTGCTTGTCCGGGAGGATGTGCTACGGACGAGAATTTGAGGTTGATGTGGAGGTCTTCACAGAAATTGCGGATGGTTTCGCAGTCGAATTGGGGGCCGTGGTCTGTGATGATTGACTCCGGGACCCCGAAGCGGCACACCAGGTTCTTCCACAGGAATTTCTTCACTTTCTCAGCGGTGATGAGTCCCATCGCTTCTGCTTCTACCCACTTAGTGAAGTAGTCCACAATCACGATTACATATTTCAATTGGCCTGGCGCGGTCGGAAACGGTCCCAAGATGTCCATTCCCCAGAGTGAAAATGGGCATGCACCATAAATTCCCTTCATCATTTCCGCGGGCTGATGGATAGCATTCCCATATTTTTGGCACGCGTCACACTTCTTGATGAATCCTTGAACGTCTTGCTTCATCGTTGGCCAGTAATATCCTGTCCTCATGATCTTGACTGTCAGCGCTCTACAACCTTGGTGATGTGCACATACTCCAGAGTGAAGTTTTTGTATGATTATCATCCCTTCTTCAGTGGTGACACATGTCAAATCAGGCTGCGTGAAACCTCTCTTGTAGAGTTTTCCATCGCGGACAGTGAATCTCGCAGCTCTTGCCTTCATCTGCTTGGCTTCGGGTTTTTCTGCGGGGAGAACTCCCCTCTCCAGATACTCGGCTATAGGGGTCCTCCAGTGGTTTTCTCCGTCTGTCTCAATAAAGAAAACTTCTTTCACAAGTCCACGACTCTCTCTTCTTTCGAACATGAATTCCGCCCCGACCTCGGATGGCATTGTCGCGCCCACCCGTGCCAGTGCGTCTGCTTGTTGATTCTCTTCCCTCGGGACAGCTGTTACTGTGAAGTTTAAAAAGGCTCTTCGTAAAGCTTGAACTTTCCTCAAGTAATCTGGCATCAAACCTGTTCTGGCCTCGTATTCCCCTTCTATTTGCATCACCAAGACTTCAGAATCTGTGTAGGCGGTTACTCCTCTTGCTCCACGTGACAGGGCTATCTCTAGCCCTGCTATGAGGGCCTCATACTCAGCTTCGTTGTTTGTTGCTTGGAAGGTGAGCTTATAGGCACAATTCGCTATCTGCCCTTCGGGGGATATCAAGGCAATCCCAGCCCCACAACCAGCTTGATTGACTGCTCCATCAACCTTCAAGACCCAACTCCCGTCTTCGGATGATGCTTGTTCTTCAAAACTTGTCTCATAGATGAAATCAGCCAGGGTCTGTGCTAGTGCGGCCTTCCGCGGTTTATATTCGATCTCAAATTCTGACAATTCTACTGCCCATTTTTCCATTCGTCCCGAAAGGCAAGGAGAGTGTAGGATCTGCCTTAAAGGAAGGCTAGTTAAGACTTGAACTGGGTGATCTTGGAAATAAGGCCGTAATCTTCTTGCCGCGAATACTAGGCACAGGATCATTTTCTCGATTGGTTCATATCTCATTTCAGCATCCTGCAATACCCTGCTAATGTAGTAAACCGGATACTTTTCTGCGCGGGTGAGAACAGCACTGATGGCTGTGCTTCTGACGGCCAAGTAGAGGTGCAGAACTTCAAGTTTTTCCGGCCGTTGTAGAGTTGGCAATTTCATCAAGTAATCCTTCATCCCTTCGAAAGCTTGCTGCAGTTCTGGCGTCCATTGGATGGGCCCTCTCTTTTTTAGTAAAGCAAAGAAAGGTAAAGATCTATCCGCGAGACAAGAGCAGAATCGGCTGAGATAGTTGACAGCGCCGTTGAGAGCCTGGATCTCTTTGATCGTTCTGGGTGGTTGCATGCTTTGAATTGCTGCAATCTTCTCAGGGTTTACATCTATTCCTCGCTGGCTGACCAAGAATCCCAAAAACTTTCTGGAGTCAACACCGAAAACACATTTTTCCGCGTTCAGATTCAATCCTCCGCGTCGCAGAGAATCAAAGGTCTCTTGTAGATCAGCCGCGTGATCTTCTGCCTTCAAGCTTTTTACTATGATATCATCCACGTAGATCGATACGTTTTTTCCAATTTGGGCACGAAAAATCTTGTCAACAGTTCTTTGGAATGTGGCTCCCGCATTTCTCAACCCGAATGGCATAACCTGATAGCAGAAAATCCCTTGATTCGTAATGAAGGTGGTAGCCTTTTTATCAAGTGGGTCCATGCAGATTTGGTTGTACCCTGAGTACGCGTCCAGAAAACTGAGGACAGCATTCCCGGCGGTCTCATCAACTAATTCATCGATTGATGGGAGCGGGTAGCTATCCTTAGGGCAAGATTTGTTGAGATCAGAAAAATCAACACACATGCGCCACTTTCCATTATACTTTCTGACCAGAACCACGTTAGATAACCATTCAGAGTCTTCTACCTCCTTGATGAAGCCTGCATCCAGTAATTTCTCTGTTTCTTCTTTTGCGGCGAGGGCCTTTTCGGCCGCCATTTTCCTCTTTTTCTGAGCAACCGGTCTGGCGTCATGTCTTATCCGGAGTGTATGTAAGGCGATTGACGGCGGAACTCCCAGCAGATCTCTTGGCGACCATGCGAAAACGTCTCTTGATCTTGCTATGATATCAAGGACGCGTTCTTTTTCTTCGTGCCCTAACGCCTGTCCTAAATACACCTTCTCTTCAGGATTGGGGACTGGAAGGTGAGCCTGCTTCTCGTCAGTGGTTGGAACTTCCCTGGCCGCGGGTCTTACCTCCAGTTCCGCTTCAGTGTGGGTGCTTTCTGGATCGGTTTCTGCTACAAGCTCTTCTTGCGGGCACTCTTTTTCTTTTTTGGTTGTACTCGCGGCATATTCCTCGACCTGCATTACTTCTTTTTTCTTCCTCATGGAGGTTAGATAATAGCTTCTGCTTTCTGGTTGCTGTCCGCGGACCTCACTAACTTCTCCTCGAGTGACAGGAAACTTGGCCAAAAAGTGGTAGATAGAGACCACCATCTGGAATTTGTAGAGAGATACCCTCCCTAGCAAGGCGTTGTATACTGTTGGGACTCGGACGACGGTGAAGACTATGTTCTCCATCCTTTGTTTTGGCGCTGTCCCAAGCACCACCGTCAGCTCAATGGTTCCTGCGACTGGTATCTCATCTCCAGAAAAAGCAACCAGCGTTCCTGAATATGGCTTGAGTGCAGTTGCTGAGACTCCAAGTTGTGAGAAGGCCTCCCATGCGAGTATATCAACAGATGACCCAGTGTCAATGAAGACTCTCTTGACAGTTTTGGTTGCTATCTGAGCATGTATAACCAGTGGGTCTGAATGAGGCATCCTCACATCTTCCGCGTCACCTGCTGATAATATCATTTCCGTGTGAGGCGTGTGGGCAATTCGCCTGCTCGTTGCGGAGGGTGGTTGCTTCCCTTCTCGTTCGTAATTATTCCTCTCTTGATTGCTGGTTCCTGAAAGAGCGGGTCCCCCTGTTAGAGTGTCGATGTATCCTTCGGGTTCTGGGATACGTTCGACCGCGGACCTTAGCCTACCTTCTTGCCCTCGGGGAGCCTGATTTACTGATCCCTGAGGGGGTGGGGGGCCATTATGGCGTCCTCGTCGCCATCTTCGTCCCCGGACCCTCCCTCCATTCGGCTGAGGAGCTTCTTTGCGTTCCCTGTACTAGTCATGATTCCTGCTCCGATGATGAGGATAATCCTCATCTTGCGGGTGACGCTCGACTGGGTGTCACTCGTCCCTTCTGTTTTGGTGGTGCTCTTGAGGATGGTGGTCCCGATCATGATAACCATCCCTCCGCGGTTGATGTGTTCTGTCCCGGTCATTTCCTTCTCTTCGATCGTCTCTTTGATGATGATGCTCCTCCCTTCGGTCTGAATTGAGGTGGACCTCGTCATTTTGCCGATGGTGTCCTGTCGATGGTTGTTTGGGTGGCTTCGCCGCTCCCTTATCCTTTCTGAATTTCCCAGCAAGTTTGCTGAAAAAGCCTTGATGCCCGCCATTTTCTCTTGAGCTCGACGCGGCTGCTTCCTCTGCATCTATTTGTCGTGACACTAGATCTCTCAATTGATCATAATCTCTGGGCTTCTTTCTAAACAGGTAAGTCTTGAAATCCCCTTCCGCTAGGTTCCCCATGAGGATGATGGTCGCGGATTCGTGGTTGAAGTTCGGGATTTGAACAACCACACTGGTGAAGCGGGCAAAGAAATGCCCCAGAGTTTCATCTCCCCCTTGCTTGATGGAGTTTAAATCTAACATGGTCTTCTTTCTTGACCGCGCACTCCCAAAGTGGGATTAGAAGATCCGATTTAACGCAGAGAAGCTGCTAACCGAATTCTTTGGCAGGTTAGTGAACCAGGTCAATGCAATCTTCGTGAGGGTTGATGGGAAAGTTCTACACAACATGGCATCATTGTACTCATTGATGCCCATCGCCGTCATGAAGTGACACAGATGATCTTCTTGGTCCGTGGTCCCATCGTACTTCATAAGATTCACATCCCTCCATCGCTTGGGTACCGGTGCTCGGCAGATGTCTTGAGTGAAAACAGATGGCAAAGCATCAGGGGCATGAATCTTCATTTGCGTCGAGCCAGACTTGGTGGAAGTGGAAACGTCAGTCGAGTGCTCCCCTCATCGATGTTTATTGGGCCGCATGTCAACCCCTTGCGCACCTTGATGTAAAGGATCAAATCCGAGGCCTGACGCTCCAGGTGCTGGGTTCCCGTACTGATTAAGATGGGTTGCATCCGCCGCATTCGGTTGTCCATACGCGTCATATTGCTGATTGTGAAAGTAGGCTCTGTGTTGGCCTTGGTACGGATTTTCATACCCATGGTAGTGCCGCGGCTCATTCATCGGTTGGTACTGGTGTTGAGGATCTGGTACTGGTTGATAATAGCATTGCGGCGCGGGGACCGGTTGGTAGAAAGGTTGAGGCTCAGGCGCATGTTGAAAGTAATGATGCGGCTCTTGTTGTACTCCATGTGGCATGTATACTGGTGGTACATACTCTGGCGTGTATGCCGGGTAATAAGGGGGTACATAGGGTGACGCCCACATGCTTTGTTGTTCCTCCGACTGAAGGACGGATGGGTTGTACATGCTGGTGGCCTCTTGCTCTGGTATTGCACTTTGGCTCATTTCATCTGAGTCTTCGTTGTTGTACATTGTTCCTGTCTGCGGAGAGTCACTAAAAGCTTTGTTAGTAAAATGACTTGGCAGGAAATTTGCTATTTCAGATCTTTAGATGAACTTTCTCATATCCCTCTCTTTGTGGGAGGGCTTTCCCGGTGACATGTGTGTTCCCAGCAGATCTGATGGCTGCTTGACGGGATCGCGGGTATGAGGTGTCCATGACCCAAAACATATACAATTCGTTTGCTGATAAAAAATTTAAAGTTGAACCCCTCAGGGTGAGTGGGTTCCCACAGACGGCGCCAGTGATGAGAACCTCCCAAAAAGTTGTATAAGGGGCCCACTTTCGGTGGTCCCCTGGGGGTTAGACGCGAGCAGTTTTTCTTATGTAACACGGGCTTACCTAACACGCGAATCAATTTCGTCGCTATTCAACCTGGGCCGCGCTTTGGTCGCGTACATAAATTCTACCATAACCCCACATCTCTTATGGGAGATCATCGATTTGTTTTAATGATTTAAGGGTTCATACCTGTCTGTGGAGATTCACCTGAGGTGTTTGCTTCGTCACTTCGTACAGGATGAGATGTCCCTTTCTGTTTTCAGATTCGCTTAATCCACCGCGGATTGTATTCAGGTTCTGCGGTCGACTTTCAGGATTATACAAATCTCTTTCTTCCTCTCTTTTTCTTTTTCCGCTCAAAAAATCATCTCCCGTCTTTTCTGTTCATTTCCCCTTTTATAGGGATTGGCCAGAGACCCCCATCGTGACACTTGTCATTCTTGAGTTGACACGTGTGGCCATCGTGGGTGGAGGGCATGATGGACATGTGTCATTGTTTTATGTCCGCGTCCTCCCAATTTTCGGAGTCTCTTTTGGTGTTGTTTCGCTATGTCCGCGTCTGAATCTTCGTCTAACATTTTCGCATGGTTTCATCAAACGCTATTTAGATCTAGGGTTTTACCTAATTTTAATGGCTATGAAATTATAATTGCTTGAGGCTTTCTTGTAAATCTCTCAATAATCAAGTATAGTTATTGTGCTTTCAGTAATGATTTTATATGGTACTCGGATCTAGGGTATTCATATGTTTTGCTTAATTTCAGTAATAAATTCTATTTGTTTGGTAGAAATTAGTGAATTGGTTGGGCATTTAGTTATAAAATAAATCATGATTAATTAATGTGCTTTTGTATAGTTGAAATTAGTCGTTTTTATCATTTTTCCCTCGTATATGAATTAAAAAGGTGTTAAATGGCCACAACTCCAAACAGTTAACCATTGGTCTATCAAGATTCACTATAAAAATCATGGCTAATTACTGAGTTTTTGGATTATTGAGTTCAGCTTACGACGATTCACCAGAATTTGTCGAATCAACTTTTTCTGGGTCGGTTTTGAAAAGAGGTACAAAATACTTTGATTTCTGAGTTTGGACATATACTTCGTGAAATGGTTCATACATGCGAAGGCAACAAGATCCTAAGACCGTAAAATAGATCCCGGTTCAATCCATGATCCAAGTTTTTATAAATTTCAGTCCACCGGTCTTTAAATCGGACTGAATTTTACGGTCCGATATGATCTGGACTAAATGAGCAAGCCTAGTTTTAACAAGCCTATGCAGAATCATTGCATAGGGTGTGTGTGTAGACTGTAAAGACTGCCAAATGTACATTTACTTAATTGGAACGAGATGTTATTCAAGTCAAATAAGTTGAGTAATGATTGTTCATATTAAACTCAATTATAAATGAGTCGAACTCGAACCAAACCTTAATTTGGATGTGAACTTTAAAATATATTCATATTTTTTGAACTTATACTCACTCCTATCATATATTTTTTTTCAACTTGTACTCACTCATGTCATGTTATAAAACCAGTCACAAACTAAGAAATAAAAAATGCTATTTTTCGATGGGAAAAATTAAATCCTTTGGCCTTGAAGGAATGACTGTTGAGTTCTATCAACTACAAGGATGTGATTGGCCATTCAATTATAAAAGCGATTAAGGCTTTTTTTTGCGTCTGGTAGGATGTTGCGACAGATCAACGAAACATTCATCACGCTGATTTCGAAATGTGATAACCCACGAACAACGAATAACTATAGACCAATCAGCTTATGCTCGACCATCTATAAGGCAACAACGAAAATACTAGTGGAAAGGATGAAAAGAATAATCGGAAAAATAATCCACCCACTTCAAGGAGCATTCGTAACAGATAGAGCAATTCAGGATAATGTGGTTATTGCACATGAAATATTTCACTCGTTTAGAAACAGAAAAGAAAAAGAAGGATGGATGGATCGCAATAAAACTCAATATGGAAAAGTCATACGACAGAGTCAATTGGGATTTTCTTTTGGTAGTCATGGAAAAATTTGGTTTCTGCCACGGATGGATCAGAGAATGTATCCAAACCGTCTCATTCTCAGTCCTAGTAAATGACAAACCTACCGAAACCTTTGAACCTAATAGGGGAATACGACAGGGTGATCCCTTATCTCCGTACCTTTTCATCTTAGGTGCGGAGGTGCTAGCTAGAAAACTTCAACAACAGAGTGATCATTCAAGGAACAATATTGGATTCAAGATGACCATAAATGGACCACGAATTCCTTTGATATCCTTTGCAGACGACATCATGATATTGGCCAAAGCAAATCAAGACACAAATATAATAGAAAACCGGCTACATAACATAGACGAATGGGAAACTGTTGACCAATATATAAATCCAGACAAAACTTTGAATGTGCAGAAACTAAAAGAAGTACTTCTCATGGACACAATTGAACAAATTCCTAGTATCCTCATCAAATGAATTCGAAGATAGAATCTACTGAAAAGCAAGTAAAAACGGAAGGTTCTCAACGGCTAGCGCCTTATACTATACCACTAGAGCGCGAAGGAACACAACATAATTGTTCGAATGGATTTAGAAAATAGATTTTTCGCCAAAAGTGAAAAATTTTATGTGGAAAAACATTCTAAACGGTACACCAACCAAAGAGAGATTACAAGATAAAGGAATACATGTACTAATGGAATGTACTCTTTGTAACCACACTCATGAAAATGCAATACATTTATTCACAGAATGCTAAATCACACTCACAATCATACGAAAAATGGATCAACAGATCAAAAGAATAGCTCAGGGTAAAAAAAATAATGAAACCTACAAAAACATTATTGTAGAAATATTTGCAAAATTATCCTCTGAATAAAGATCAATCATAGCCTTCTCCCTCAGGGGTATCTAATCTCTACGGAATAAAATCATCTTTAATGACCATGTGTCTCGAGGGATGGAAGAATGAATTAATACATCAACTAACAAAGATAAATATGAAAGAAGGCACAAATAGAAGATATGGATGAGGAAAAGACAATCGGAATAAACCACACCAACCAAAAACCATAAAAACCAAGAGAAGGATTCATGAAACTGGACTTTGATGATGCTAGGACTACCTCTGGACTTGCTGCTTGCGAGTTGTGGTTTTATTATCCGTGATGACTGATAGCACACATTTAGGTAGGTATATTAGGTTGCATTTAGCATGATTTAGATGTTTACAATGCATAGTTTAGGCTAGATTTGCATTTATGCTTGTTTGTTGGTAGAGTCGGAATCTACACGGTTTTATGGATTATTTTAGGTAGATGTGAATCCGACAAGGAATGAGAAAGCTCATGGATGAAGGAAGAGTGAAGAGGAGGAGGAAAAGTGAAGAGCATGGGAGCGGAATCGAATTTCAAGAGCCTAAGTGAAGAACAATTCAGCAGAAGTTGTCACCAGACAAGCTGAACTTGTAATGCACTTTCTGGAGGCTTCGGTGGTTCGATTGACTATTATAAGAATGCGTTGGAAAGCTCTCTCCGAGATCTACAACTTTTGTGTTGGCATCAAGACAAAATTCGAAACGAAAAAAGTGTTGTGAACAGTTAGGCCGCCCCGCGGCTCGATGCTCTGACGAATGATTTCGCAATCGCCTGGCCACCCCGCGGCACGGGTTGGCTGCCCCGCGGCTTCTGCTGAAATGAGCAAACTTATAATCTCTTTAATTAGGGTTTTTACATTAATTATTTTGGCCGACTTTGTTAAATTTATTTAAGAACTATTAGGGTTATTTTCATATACATCTAACTCATCATTTAATACACTTTGAGATTATCAATTGAGAGAACTGTAGAGGGAAACCTCCATGGCCATGAAGTGCTAAACTCTTCTGTTTCGTCTATGGATTGAAGCTTTGGTTTGATAAAGTTGTGAGATTTCTATTCTTGTTCTATTCCTATTGATTCGTATTGATTCTTTTGCGAATATTGTTGATTTCTTCTAGTACGTAGTGAACCTTAATCCATAGTAGCAAGCATGCGTTTTTAGGACTTGTAGGACTAAATTGGTGTGTAGAGAATCAATTATATGTTAAATACTGACTCGTAGCTTGGTGTTGCATTTATCCTGGTTAATCCTTAATCTTAATGCTACTATTAGGTTAAATCTTGACCGTGTTAGGGTTATCTAATTAGTAAGGGTTTCTAGGACTCGTAGGACTAGTAATTTACACAAGATCAGGACAGGAACAATAATAGGATGAAAAGAGAACTTGAAGAAGAATCGAGGATCAACTAATCAAACTAAAGTGGATATTGATAGATGAAACTATTTTCTCTATTGTTATCTCTACTAACTTGTTTATAGTTTCCTTTATCTACTTCAATCACCAAATCCATCTTTTCTACTAATTGGTAAATATACATTGCTTAGAAATACTTGATTCTCTGTGGGATTGACCTCTTACTTGCTTGATATACTAGTTTGTGGGTTTGAGTTATACTTTGATAGGAACAACGATAGTTTCCTCCTATCAATGATGAAGGTAGAGTTGTCAAGTATGGGATGCAGAGTTGTGGAAATACCTCGGTCTTGCAAGCTGAGGCCTTAGGCCTTTTCCATGGAATGCTGGAAGCGCAGCGGCTGGGGATCACTCACCTCAAAGTAGAAGGCGACTGTCTGACGGCTATTAACGCCATTAAGGGGGTGTGGAAGTGTCCATGGGAGATTGATATGACGGTATCGGAGGCGTTTGCCATCGGCAAGTCTCTTATTTGTGTTCCGTATTCCCATACATTTAGAGAGGGCAGTCGGATTGCTGATCGGCTCGTAGACCTTGGATTGGTCTCGACTCCCACTGATTGGAGATCTAATGATGTGATCGACGATCTCGTCCGTAGTACGGATTCGGTGGTGGATCAACCGCGGTTGACTACCTCTAAATTTTCGCCTTGTATCAAAAATAAATCTATATAAAATACTAAAATAGAGGCATGAAACGGTCTCTGGTGCAATTCGCATACGTGACATTTTATGGATTAAAATGGTGTTATTTTTACATACGTGTCATATTCTGGATTAAAATGGTATTATCTTTTTGAGACACATCAATTAATAAGCCAATATAGTTAGGTAAAATATAAAACCTATCATTTTACCTTGAGTTATTTTATAAATATTTTACCTAAAAAAATCTACATAATCTTAAAAGTTTAGATTAATTTATATAAAAAAAGGTTAGATTATTTTTTCTATAAATAACCCCAACAAAAAGGTTAGATTTATTTATCTTAAAAGGTTATATATATATATATAGACATATTCCCTCTGTTAATTAAAACTTGTCGTTTACTATTCATGCACACTTTTTTATAATGATAAAAACTATATAAAATATTAACTTTTTTTTAAAAAAAAATTTATAAATGGATACTTAACAGTAAGAAAGATGAAATTATTTTAAAAAATTATTTAAAAAGTTATTATTTTATATAGTTTTTAACACCTAAAAAAACGTACGTGAATAGTAAAACGTCAAGTTTTAATTAACGGAGGGAGTAATAGATACGGAGTAAGTAATTATAGTGATATTTAATATTTTATTATGATTTTCAACTTATCAAAATCGTGATATTTATATTTCCAAATCCAAGGGTAGTGTTGATTTTAAGTCATATATTTTTTCACATACAATTTTATTCTTTAATTTTTTTATAAAATATTTTTTATATTTAAGTGTATAATAATTGTTACTTATATTTCGATAATAATTTGTTATAAATATTATCAATATTTATATTTATTTTTTTATAAATAAAAATAAAAATGGATTGAATTTACACAAGAAATTTATGCTATGTTCTTTTGGAATTAATACGTAAGATTTTTTATCATTTAATAATTTTTCTTAAAAAGTATAAAATCTAGACTCAAAGATAAAAATATTTTTTAATAAGAGAACAAACATGATTAATCTAGACTCAAATATGTGTTTATATTCTAAAAAATATATCACAATTGAAGATTATATATATACTTTATATGGCTTAGTAATTTATATTAATTCAAAGATGTTATATACTACCTCCGATCCAAAAAGGATGTCGTTTGACTTTTTAACACGTATTTTAAGGAGCTAAAAACTATATAATATATTAACTTTTTTATTTTTATTTTTTTATCATCTAATACTTATTACCAACAAATATTAAGTTGTAAAAAAATAATTTAAAAAAAGTTGATATATTATATAGTTTTTAGCTCCTTAAAATACGTGTTAAAAAGTCAAACGACATCCTTTTTGGATCGGAGGGAGTAATAAAATTTATAAAATTTATTAACAAATCGTGCAACCGCCGAGTAATAAAACTAGGAAATAAATAAAGATGTGGTCATACTGTTTCTTTTAATTTTATTTTTGTTGTGAGAGGAACACGTGGCCACTAGTGATTAGTGCTTAGAGCATCTTTAATGGTGGTACTCCAAGTACCATAGCAATTAAAGAAAAAAGAAATGTAAGAAAAAGTAAGATTTTTGAAAGAACCCATAAAGAAAAGTGAGCTCAAGTATCATGTGTATGATACTCATTCTTACACAATACCATAGAATATTACCCAATAAAAAATTAATAGTGGATCTCATTTGATTTTTACTTCCAAAAAAAATTACAAAAAACAATTTTGATGCAAAAAGTGAATTAAGATACTCATGTCAAGTATCATGGTTGTGGAATATTAAATATTAAAATGAGGTGAATGTGAGAGAAATGGCAAAAAGCATGTTATGGTACTCATGTTGAGTACCAAGGTTAAAGATGCTCTTACACGTGCGAGAAGTTCACGAGTGTCACACGTGCGAGCGTGTGAGAGCTTGTACTAAGCTGATTGAGAACACGATCGAGAGATCGACAAATGGACGAATCCGCAGCCTCTCCGCTGCCTGATCCCGAGAAGCTTCGTGCTGATTTCCTCCGTGTTCTTCGGAGTCGAAGGCGGGATGAAGGTGAGAGATCTTTGACTTAAAAAACCTAGCGATTTTTACTGTTTACATTAATGTTCACTGAAGAATCTGTTGAATTTTGTGCTGTGGAAATTCGTTCAAATGATTGATGGAGGTTGAAGAATGAAAAAGCTCCAGTACAACATCTTTGCGATTGCAGTTGGATATATTTCTGGTTATTATTATTTCGATTAATCAATTAGTGTTAGAGATGGATATGGTAGCCTAGGGTTAGTTTATGCTATTTAAATCATTGAGGTTATTGCAAATTAACTATTGATTTGGAAATTTTACAGCCATTGACTCAACAAAACTCCATTATAAATGGCAGAGAATGAGTTTCTGTGCTAAAATGACAATGTCCAATTTCATTTGTTTTGTGGCTTGAAGGTTTGTTTGGATGCCAAAACAGGGGATTTTTGGCCATCTTATAGGTCTTATTATACTCTTGTCAACATGATTTTACTCCATCCACGACATTATATCATCAGTTACATTATAAGTGACCTGACAAGGCCTTTTATATGAGTATGAGACCCTCAAAGAGGCCCCTTAATGAGAAAGTGAAAGCATCTCTTCAACTTGGAATGTTTATGTTCTTTATTGTGAAGGATTGTTTTTCAAATGCTCATCGTTTTATGCACTTTCTTAGTATCCCTGAGAGTAGAGCCTGCTAAGCCTGTGAAGAATCCACTTTATCAAGATGATTCCCAGGTTCATGGCATCAAGGTTCAATTTTCGATGCTTCTCCTCAGAATATTATGTCCTTTTGTGGTGTTTTTGACTGCCCATTTTCTTTGATTTTTGAAGGACATGGAATCTGCTCCAAAGGGAAGTATCAAAAACTGGAAGGACTTGCTTGTGGAAGAAAACTTATATTTATACACAGAGGTGAACGTCCTTTTGGTCTATTTTCTATGCTTCCCTCTCTGCATCTATTAATTTTATTTCAAGCTTGCTGTTTTTTCTCTTAATTTTATTTCAATGTATTATATGAATAGAGCTAATTAATTTACATGTATGAAATCATGGAAGTTTTAGCATGTTAAGACTTAAGACAATACGCCCCTGGACATATTCGCACCTGAGTTTGAAATTCAATATTATTTGACTTTGAATTATATGAACTGCTTGAGTTCATGTCACATTTTACAGATTGGTATTAATAAAAGTCATTTGGTGTCATCTTCATCTTTAGGATTCAGAACAGGGGCGTTTACCGGTGTTGATTCTAAGCATGAAGGAGATGAGCAGTCAGAAAAGGCCAGCTGTTGTAATTCTACACCGCACAAATACATGCAAAGAGTGGGTTCGGCCATTGCTTGAGGTAACCATTGTAGCATATTTCCTTTCACAATCAAGGTTGTTTCATTCGTTCCATCCGGCTGTTTATATCTACTATTCATGGCTATTTCAGGCGTATGCATCACGTGGATACGTTTCTATATCCATCGACTCTCGTTACCATGGTGAACGTGCGAAAAACACTAATACATATCAAGATGTGTGTTTCAAGTTCACTTTGCTTCTGTTTGTGATTAATGATTACTTCCCAAGGATTGTCGGTTGGTACTATTTTTTCAGAGTTCTCAAACTTCATTTAGATACCAGTAATCATAGAAGACTAATCAAATGATTCATGATTTGAGAACTCTGGCTCATTTTTTATTTGTAGTGGTGCTTATTCTGTGTTGGACCAAGTTGATGGATTCATATGGTTTTGTTATTCATATGTAGGCGCTTGTATCATCATGGAAGAAAGGGGATACCATGCCGTTCATATATGATACAGTATGATAATATATTTGATTCATGTTGCAATCATACGCTTCGCTTTCATGCATGATAGTTGGATTAGAGTGAAAATTTTAAAGTTCATTCATATCTTATATATAACCAAGAGCGTTACTTTTTATCTTTCTTGCAATATTTTCTCCCATATTATACAAGTTGAAGCTCCCATCATTTAAAATGTTGGAAGACATATACACTAGATGAGTTCTAAATTAACCATGCATGAGATCTGAATCATTTGTTGAAGCATCATACTTTCTTGAATTGCATTTCCCTTCTCTGATGAAGTCTGGAAAATTGTGCATCCTGCAGGTATGGGACTTGACAAAGCTTGCAGACTATCTTACACAGAGAGACGACATAGACCCAAAGAGGATTGGAATAACCGGTGAATCACTAGGAGGTTTGTGAATCTAATTATTCGACTAAATATTATATTGTAAATACTTTCTGCTACAGCTCATTAGCTCAGTGCTTACTACTTGGCGGCCTTTCTCCTTTAGGAATGCATACTTGGTTTGCAGCTGTTGCTGATACTCGCTATGCAGTGGTTGTTCCAATAATTGGCATTCAGGTGCATGTGGAATCAATCGTTTTAGAAAACATTTTTTGGTTTCAGAGATACGAGGAATTCTGTGGAATAGCTAAAATGTTTTACACTTCTACAGGGTTTTCGATGGGCCATAGAAAATGACAAATGGCAGGCTCGGGTAAACAGCATAAAGCCTGTCTTTCAGGGTACATTGTGACATAGCAGAAAAAATAAAAAAAAATTCAACAATATCATGTTGTGATTTGTCTTTCACCTATGCTTCTAAATTGATGATGTTCAGAAGCAAGTGCTGATTTGGGAAAAAGCTCAATTGATAGAGAAGTTGTGGAGAAGGTATGATACTAATTTATTCCACAAACCCTCCGAGCTTCCGCCGTTAATATTGAGTTTGGTCACTTTTAGTGCATGGAAACAATCTAAGGATATTATATTTGGGAGCTAATACTTGTGCATTTTTATTTAATTCATACCCTTAACAGGTATGGGATAGGATTGCACCTGGTCTAGCATCAGATTTTGACTCCCCGTACACTGTCCCACTGATAGCACCTCGGCCCTTGTTGATTTTGAATGGTACATAATCATAGTGGCACTTTTTGTTTTGTTATATGAATATTGGTTAACTCCTAGTTGCATATTCACCACTCATAATCATAGAATGTTATGTTTGGCTCATCGCAAATCTGAGAAAGTCATGTGGATGCGTTTAACACCAACCCCTCTGAACGAAATGAAAATATTATGGCATGGATTAGCCAAATTCATTTGAGAATTCTATGTTACAAAAATATGTCTAATGTTTCACGTGTTTGTGCTTATTTTAGAAATAATATAAATCGTTTCTAATATAAAATATTTTAATAATGACTCTGGCCCAACGGATTGTGCATATTTTAGAGATGCATATTCAAGCTTCTATCCTTGTTAATAAATAACCCTATTAATGAGAAACACCATCAGCAATGACTATATTAAAGGAGACACCAATCCTTTGGATTTTTAAAGTACTAGTAAAGTTGTGATTATCTTACAAAAATGTTCTTGTGATATGCCTCAGATTTGGCTAGGATTTAAACTGGAGAATTTAGTTGATTTTGTTGCTTGTAGTTGCAACTCTTTCCCTTCCATGATGCAAGTTCAGAAAACATTTTATGTTACAGGTCTTCCCTGGAATTAGCTTCTATATGATTCTGTGTATCTCTCAAGTGTGTTAATTTTCCAGAATACCCATCATCCACGTTTCCACATGTTCTTCCTTGACATATATATACAGGCGCTGAAGATCGTCGGTGCCCTGCAGCAGGCCTGGATATTGTCAAATTACGAATTCAAGAAGCTTACATGAAGGCTGGTTACCCGGATAACTTTAAGGTTTGACTCAGACCCTTCTGATAATGAGAATAGGAATAACAAAGCTTGTGATGACGACGACCAATTGCCCGCTTTACTGCTTCAACCTTGAACCAACTAAATCATACATGTCTAACTCTTTTCCGTGACAATGAATATAGTCTCACACGTGCTTTTGATTGTGTTCAAACAGATGGTAGTTGAGCAAAGAATATGGCATCGAATGACCAAACTGATGGTTAAGGAAACCAGTGATTGGTTTGACAAGTTCCTGCTGCAAGATTCATCTGTGGGTTTACTGCTAAATAGTCACATTTAAGACACCTATTGTCCTGTTGTGTGGGCGAAAGATCAGAAAGCACTGGTGTTCGCTATTAAACTGGTTGTGCAGATAATTGCAGATGCTTTGCTTAGTCTTCCTAGCATAGTTGAAAAAGGAATTTGGATGCTCTGTGACACTTTTGTGTGTTACACTTATTTGTTTTAAACTAAAAATCAAGATTTTGGATGATGCATATAAGATTTTGAGTGCATCTGATCAAAGCTCCTTTCATTGAGTTTTTTGTCACATCATAACAATCACTACCCCTGCCCGCGTTCACACCGTTGTCCCCTTAACAATCACTCCCCCTGCCCGCGTTCACACCATTATCCATAAATTTTTTGTAAAGGGGGCTGAAATTTTTTTCCAAGAAATGACCGTGTGAATTGAAGCCTGAAAACTATGTCTTTAAAATAACAAGAGTTGCCAACATCAAATAATTATTGTATTGAACAAATAAGGTTTTATTTTCCCTGCTATCTGTACTCTGGCAAGTTTAGATCCTTTGAATTGAACAAATGCCATAGGTTCGGGAAGCTCTCAACCAACACCATATATATTTACAAAGCCTAATCAAAATTTTACAAAATTATTCTCAAAATCAAACACTAATTTCACAAAATTTATTTCTCAAAATCAACCCTAATAGGAATTTTCTCCAAATTGATTCTCAGATCCAAAAATATTAATCTGAATTGATTCTCATCTCAATCAATTGAACTTAAAAACAATCAAATTAAAAGAAGAGGAAGAAAACTAACCGATCTAGATCGAAGGAGTGAAGAAGAAGAACAACAATGAAGACTGTCGAGGGGCTGACGGGAGACACTGTGCGGGATTGCAGACTGCCGAGGGGTTGGCCGGCTGGGTGCGGTGGTGCGCCGGTGCCAGGGTCTGCCGGCGGTGGAGCTAGAGGCGGCGGGCGGCTCGGGGACTCCGGACCTGGGCGGCCGGGAGGTGTTGTCGCTCGAGGGGCTCTATGCCTCTATCTGTCTAACTGTCTGTAACAAAAAAAAAGCTCTTTTGATGTTTAAAAAAAAAAAGTGGAGTGTCTGTCTAAAATGGGATTCGAACCTGGGTTCACACACTCCTTAGTAGATTAACCAGTCTCACCCAATGTCCTAAACTCTTAGCCAAGTTGAACTTTGTGATAACAGGCTACTTAAATTGTATATATTACAAAAATAACAGATATATAAAAATATATATACACCTCTTTTTAGGATTGGGGGGCTTCAGCCACCCCGAGCCCCTGTGGATCCGCCACTCATTCTGCCCCCAACAACCTCCGCTACATCTAGGGCTGTTATCTGAGCCGAACAGCTCGAGCTCGGCTCGGGCTCGGCTCGACAAAGCTCGGGATCGGCTTGTTCAAATACATTTAACAAGCCGAGCTTGAACAATATTTTAAGCTCGAGACGAGCCCGAGCCGAGCCCAAATGCTCGATATGTATTAATTTCCAAAATTAACCCTAGGTCATATAAGATATGTAGTGTATAAGGAAAAATGGAATTCTCCTGCCTCCTTGACGTAGGGAAAGTCGTTGATTTACCTCACCAAAAATAAATCTCAAACAAACAAACTAGTATAGTATGCAAGTAAGGGGTCGACCCCTAGAGAATCAAGTATTTCTAAATTTTGTGTATTTATCAATATAAAAAGGAAAGATTTTTATGGATGAAAATAAAAGAAAATAATATTCACAAAAGAAAATAAAGGATAGAAGAAAAGCGTTTCAACCTACAAGTTCTCGACTTTGGTTGGTTTTATTGGTCATCGAATCCTTTTCAAGTTATTATCGTTTCCTACGAATTCCTCCCGTCTTAGTTTAAATGGATTAAAAGTCCTACGAGTCCAATTAATCCCTTACACCTCTATGCAACCCTAACACGGTTAAGATTTAACAAAGAGATAGCAAATAGTCCCAAGAACTTGAGCATATAAATAACACCAATTAAACACGGTAAATCAATGTTTAAGATATATGTCAACTCCCTACATAATCATGCTTCAAACACGGAATCCACAATCTTATACGTGCTACTATGGAAATAACAGAAATACGAAAGTATTAAATCCTAGCAAGAAATCAATATTATCAAGGTAGCTAATTAATAAAGATAACATCAATAACATAATCAATATCACACAAAGAAGTTGAAAGAATTATAGAGGAAAAATAACTTAAATTAGAAACTCACAAACCACCAACCAAGTCTCGAAAGTGTAGGCGAAAACTAGAAAATTAGCCAAACATGGCTTACCTAAGCTCTCTTCTCTTCAATGGTGATTGCTCTACTTGAATGTATATGAAAACTAACCCTAAACATCCTATTTATAAGCCTAAAGTTCTGAATAAACAAGGTAAAAGATAGATAAATTAGATAGAATTTCCTAAACCAAAAGATAGATAGAAGATAGACTTTCCATGTTTAGTTCAGCGTCAGATTTCGCTGGCAGCGAAAATATTTCCGCTAGCAGCGAATTGCCTTGGTCGACCTTCTGTTGGATTTTCGCTAGCTCCTCGCTACGAACTCGCTAGCAGCGAATGTCCATGCCTTAGAAATTTTCCAAAACTCTTCGGTTCCGCTGGCAGCGAAGATTTCCACTGCCGCGAAAACACCTTTCCGCTGGAGCGACTCCATTTGTTGGCTCTCGGGCTGAATCGGCTCGTTGGCAGCGAGTCGGGCTCGTTGGCAGCGAGTCGGGCTCGCTGGCAGCGAGTCTTGCTCAAGGACTTGCTCAGACATGATGTCGCTGACTTCACTCGTTGGCAGCGAGTCGTGCTGGCTCCTGGACATTCTCCTTGCTGACTCCACTCGTTGGCAGCGAGTCCGAACTCGCTGGCAGCGAGTCCTCCTCAGGCCACCTACTAGACATGATGTCGATGACTTGATCCGCTGCAGCGGAAAGCGATTCGCTGTCAGCGAATTTCCAGAAGAACACCATTACGTAGATCTTTGAAAGAGCTTTCCAACGCATGCTCATATGCATCGATCGGACATCCAAGGCCTCCGGAAAGAGCGTTACAAGTTCAGCTCGCCGGGCGGACAGCTTTCGCGACTCGCCCTTGTTTTCGCTTTTAGACCTCGATTTCGTGCTCCGTTGCTCCTTAGGTTGTTTCATGCTTTTCGGGACTTCTTCCTTAAGCTCTCTCAAGTCTCGCCTTAGCCTTCCTTAGCTCTGTTCCTTGTGTGCTTTGCCTTGGATCTACGAATCTACATAAAACCATCGAAATAGCGTAGATTCCGAACTTTCCCACAAAAGGAGTGTTAATCTAATTAACACTAAAACATGGTTATATAACAATGAAATGCACCTAAACTAATCTATAATGCCTATTGGAATACGCCTTATCAAACTCCCCCACACTTAACCTTTTGCTTGTCCTCAAGCAATGCAAAAACAAGAGCAAAACCATCTTGCCACAAATATGATCTTCAAGCACTAACCTTGTCAAAAGCAACATCAAATTGTAGGAGCCATGAGCATGAAAGTTAACATCCTAGCAAGTATATGAGCCATTCAAAGTAAAAGGCACATCTAGTTCAACCTCACCGGGATAATGTGTTTGCTCTCACTCTCATGTGTTTAGGCTTAATAATGCAATCTCTCAACTCAATCCAAAATGCAAAAAGCTACATAGAAATTGACACATATATCAAATATTCTCCACCGGGAATGTCATTACTCACAAGCAACATCAAGAGGTCTTTTATCAAGGTTGTAATGGGGCTTGGTAAGGAATTAAGGTAGGAAAATATTTAGGCTTGTGGTGCTAAAAAAACCGGGAAAAAGGGATCCCTAAGAACAACCGGAAGAACAATAAAAATCAAATACTTCCAAAACCAAAATAACTCAAACTTTCACTCTCAAAACACTCAACAAAAGAATTTTCTCTTAACCATACATATTTTCCTAACTCGCACATACATAATAAAATAAAAGGCTCTTTATTCATTCTTTTTTTTCTTTTCTTTTTCACTTTTTTTTTCTTTTCATTTTTTTTCTAGAGCCGAAAATACAATAATGCACAATGTGAGGAATAAAACCAAAATTACATAATCATCCAAAACTTGTAAATCTCTTAACAATATTTTCTTTTCCACTCAACTAGATCAATCATTTACCAAATCTAATCCCAATTCCCGGATAGGGTAAGGCTTATCATTGGCTATGATAGATTTTGTGGAGCTTCAAAGAAAAGGCTAAGGCTCAAATTTGGCTACAAGCAAAGGACACATATGTAGGGTGGATATGGATAATAATATGGCTAAGAAAATCATGCCTCTATCATTTGAAACTCATAAGCAATAGACATATAAATTCAGCCTCAAACATAGATAACAATGTCAATCTCAAGAGGTAAGTGCATAAGGAGAGTACAATGTCACACAAGAAAACAAAAGGGAATAAATATAATGAAAATCCCTATAAGGCCAAAATTACTCACTGGGACAAATTTTTGTTGGATTTCAATAATGCCCAAGACTAAGAATCATACTTGCTCAATTGAACTAACAAGTCATGCTCCCATAAAAAATCATTTCAAGTATGTGACAAGAGTAGCCAATTCAAACATATTATGGAACATACATGGTAAGACTCATAAAAATAAATTAATAGAGGACAAACTAAAAGGCAAGATGGGTATTTAAATAACACATATATGCAATGCATGATCTTTTTGGATTTTTGAATTTTCTCAATTTTTTTTTTCATTTTTTTTTTTCATTTTCTAATGCAATAAAATAGCGAAAAAATAAACATGAATGCATAACGGAAAAAATAAATATGAATGCATGAATCTATGAATGCAACCCTCCCCCACACTTAAACTCTTCATTGTCCTCAATGAAAATCAAAGACAACAAATCATAAAAAAATATGAGAGAAAAAGGGTAAAGAATAACTCACATTTTGGGAAAAGTTTTGGTGGCGAAGAGGATGAAGATTGACAACGACAAGCTTGGGAGAAGAACGATGAAGAATGACAACGACGAACTTGGAAGAAGAACAACGACGACGAATGAATGAAGGTTGGGCATGCGTCACAGACGTGGTTGATCAGGCCACACGCTCGGCTAGTGCTAGCTTCGGACACTGGGCATCACTACAGGATTCGTTGTCAGCGAGTATTGGTTCACTACCAGCGAATGAAATCAGTTCCTATATCATCTAGGCTGCTGGACTCGCTGGCAGCGGATGAAATCATCTCCTGTGTCGCCTGGGTGGCTGGACTCACTGTCAGCAAATTTCATTCACTGGCAGCGGATGAAATCAGCTCCCATGTCGTTTGGGTGGCTGGACTCGCTGGCAGCGAATCCAGATTCGCTGGCAGCGGATTCAGCACAGAATCTCTAGTCTTCAATCTTTTTCCTTTTTCCTGCATGGTTAGCTAAAATTATCCGAAAACATCTATCTAACATATAAATGAATTCTAATTAATTAAAACACAAACTAACTAGAAATTGAAATAACTAATTTAGAAAACTTACCTTGGGTTGCCTCCCGAGAAGTGTCCTTGTTTATCGTCATAGACTCGACGGTTTATTCGCCCGTGCTTCAAGACTCATTCGGACATTGCCAACTCCCTCTTTAGTAAATCAAACTCCGGTGCACACCATCTAGGTAGGCGGGCACCACATATGAAGAATCCAAAGTCAAAATATGTGATGTTGAAGAAGGTCTCCAAATCTTCATATGCTCAGGCGTGACTTCCCGCCGAGGGTATGTAGTACCACCAACATAGTTCTGTTGGTGGTTTTTTGAAGTAATGCTCTCAAGGATCTACATATTCACTAAAATCCACAAAAGTGTAAGAAATGCCATTACCTTGCTCGGGAGCCACAGAAATCGGCTCCGGACTTGGTTCCTCAATAGATGAGTTGGGGATGATTTCTATGGGCGGAGTAGGTGCCAAAATACATGGTTCCTCATGCGTGCACTCATGAGACTCCATTTCAAGGGGCATCGGGCTCCTTTCTCCATCTTCGATTGAACCATTGGTGCTTGCGTCTTGGCTTCCCTCATATATCTCGCCCGCCATTGGTTTGAAAGGTAAGGGTATGGATGCCAACTTGTAGTCTTCTTCCACCTTCGCCATGTCACCCACGCAAAGGAAAAGATCCCACAATTCCGGCCAATCCAAACCATAAAAGCCTTCCTCTTTAAACGATTGGGCGAATTCTCGTATCTCGGGAAGCATGCCATCTTGAACGCAAAGTATTTGTTTTATCAAATCATTTTGGATACCTCATGAAGCACGGTCGTCCACTAAATCTTGTACTCTTGCGAGGTAATGGTGAAAGTATTCTCCCTGGTGTTTCCATAACTCCAACTCCATTGCAAACAATTAGTAACGAGGTATCGTGAACCGTAAGATAGGTCCACGACGGGGTTAGATATATATACAAAAATTAATAAATACACAAAACAAAGAAATAAACTTGATTCCCCGGCAACAGCGCCAATTTTGACGGAGGAAAAGTCGTTGATTTACCTCGCCAAAAATAAATCCCAAACAAACAAACTAGTATAGCATGCAAGTAAGGGGTCGAACCCTAGAGAATCAAGTATTTCTAAATTTTTTGTATTTATCAATATAAAAAGGAAAGATTTTTATGGATGAAAATAAAAGAAAATAATATTCACAAAAGAAAATAAAGGATAGAAGAAAAGCGTTTCAACCTACAAGTTCTCGACTTTGGTTGGTTTTATTGGCCATCGAATCCTTTTCAAGTTATTATCGTTTCCTACGAATTCCTCCCGTCTTGGTTTAAATGGATTAAAAGTCCTACGAGTCCAATTAATCCCTTACACCTCTATGCAACCCTAACACGGTTAAGATTTAACAAAGAGATAGCAAATAGTTCCAAGAACTTGAGCATATAAATAACACCAATTAAACACGGTAAATCAATGTTTAAGATATATGTCAACTCCCTACATAATCATGCTTCAAACACAGAATCCACAATCTTATACGTGCTACTATGGAAATAACATAAATACGAAAGTATTAAATCCTAGCAAGAAATCAATATTATCAAGGTAGCTAATTAATAAAGATAACATCAATAACATAATCAATATCACACAAAGAAGTTGAAAGAATTATAGAGGAAAAATAACTTAAATTAAAAACTCACAAACCAACAACCAAGTCTCGAAAGTGTAGGCGAAAACTAGAAATTAGCCAAACATGGCTTACCTAAGCTCTCTTCTCTTCAATGGTGATTGCTCTACTTGAATGTATATGAAAACTAACCCTAAACATCCTATTTATAAGCCTAAAGTTCTGAATAAACAAGGTAAAAGATAGATAAATTAGATAGAATTTCCTAAACCAAAAGATAGATAGAAGATAGACTTTCCATGTTTAGTTCAGTGTCAGATTTCGCTGGCAGCGAAAATATTTCCGCTAGCAGCGAATTGCCTTGGTTGACCTTCTGTTGGATTTTCGTTAGCTCCTCGCTACGAACTCTCTAGCAGCGAATGTCCATGCCTTAGAAATTTTCCAAAACTCTTTGGTTCCGCAGGCATCGAAGATTTCTGCTGCCGCGAAAACACCTTTCCGCTGGAGCGACTCTATTCGCTGGCTCTCGGGCTGACTCGGCTCGCTGGCAACGAGTCTTGCTCAGGGACTTGCTCAGACATGATGTCGCTGACTTCACTCGCTGGCAGCGAGTCTGCATTTGCTGGCAGCGAGTCGTGTTGTCTTCTGGACATTCTCCTTGCTGACTCCACTCGCTGGCAGCGAGTCCTCCTCAGGCCACCTACTAGACATGATGTCGATGACTTGATCCACTGCAGTGGAAAGCGATTCCCTGTCAGCGAATTTCCAGAAGAACACCATCACGTAGATCATTGAAAGAGCTTTCCAATGCATGCTCATATGCATCGATCGGACATCCAAGGCCTCCGGAAAGAGCGTTACAAGTTCAGCTCGCCGGGCGGACAGCTTTCGCGACTCGCCCTTGTTTTCGCTTTTAGACCTCGATTTCGTGCTCCGTTGCTCCTTAGGTTGTTCCATGCTTTTCGGGACTTCTTCCTTAAGCTCTCTCAAGTCTCGCCTTAGCCTTCCTTAGCTCTGTTACTTGTGTGCTTTGCCTTGGATCTACGAATCTACATAAAACCATCGAAATAGCGTAGATTCCGAACTTTCCCACAAAAGGAGCGTTAATCTAATTAACACTAAAACATGGTTATATAACAATGAAATGCACCTAAACTAATCTATAATGTCTATTGGAATACGCCTTAGCACTCCTTTTACCAGTTCTCCACTTCTCCTCCTGGCTTCGTTCGTTTGGGCGTCGACCTCACACCCTTCCCCTTTCTCCCTCCTTCCGGCGGCAAACTATTAGTGGCTCGTACCAATTACTCCCTCCTCGACATCTTCCAACGGTCCAGATCTGCTCCTCTTTGTGCCACACTCCTGTTCGTGGCGAACTTCGGCGGCGGTCCCGTGAGAACGAGCTCTCGGATCTGCTCTTGTCGTCTACTCTCAGATCTGCTCCTCTTTGTGCCGCGCTCCCTCGACCCTCAACCCCTTGGTTCCCTCTGGCCATCCGCGTCTCTGCTGGCCAAGAGATCTCAGATCTGAGCGCTCAACCTGCTCTCCAATCCAGCGATCCCAAATCTCCTTCGACTCCGCAGATGTGTGTCAAATATGTAACAGATCTCAGATTTAAGAAAGGGATCTCAGATCTGTGAAAGTAAAAGGTATGTCTATTCTTCTCCTTCAAATCCTTTTATTGACTTACCGATATTGATTCTTATTGATTTACTTGTCTCAATTTAGGGTTTTGTCTCTACTATTATCCCTGATTTTGATTGATTCGCCTCTACTGATATTCCTTATTTTTATTGCTTGTCTTAGCTTATGCACTTGTTTGGACTAATATCAGGAATTCAGGATATCAGAAATTGTTCAATTCATGCTTATATGTTATATGATATCAGGAATTCAGGATACTGTGTTATTGTTCACTTTATGCTTTAGAAAGTCTTTTAAATTAAGTTTAATTGGATGTTTCAAAGGCTAGTTGTTGCAGTGTTTGTTAAGCTTAAAAAGTCCTTTAAATTAAGTTTAATTGGATATTAATCTTGATGTATGGACTAATACACTTCCTGTGATGTGCATTAATCTTGTTTTGCAGTTATTCTCCTTTGCATTACATTGGCATTATCTTATATATATATAGGTGAATGATGTTTTTTTGTTGTTTTTATGAGCAGGACAATGTCTCACTTGTAGAACCAGGTAGCAAAGAAGAGGTTGATTAGAAGAAGAGGAACCAAGCTACAAGATTAATATTGAACATCTTCAAACTTTTAATTTTAGTCTTTGTGCTTGTAATCTAATTGTAAAATTAGACATCAAACTTTATATTTATGCTTTTCTTATGTTGGAAGTAGAAAATATATGCGTTTCATTTTGATTTCAAACTATTACAAGTTGTACAAATTTCTTTATAGATGAACAACTCAAACGAGTCTATCGAGCTTGAATAGCTCAAACGAGCCTATCGAGCTTGAACAGCTCAAACGAGCCTATCGAGCTTGAACGAACGAGCTTGGTCAACGAGCTTGAACGAGCCTAAGCTCATTCGTTCGGCTAGAACGAGTCTATCAAGCCGATCTCGAGTATCTGATTGGGCTCGCGAGCCGAGCTTGAACACCAAAAAAAGCTCGTATAAATTTTAGGCTCGAGCTCGGCTCGGCTTGTTTCCCATTCGAGCCAAGCATGAACATGTCAAGCTCGGCTCGTTTGGCTCGAATAACACCCCTAGCTACATCTCTAGCTCGAGCGTCAAGATTCACGAAGAGGAAAACGATTTGATTTGCGCACTCGATCTTATCTACAGTTTTCTAAGATGAAGGGGGTTGATCTGGAACGATTGCCATTTGTCACCATAGAAATTAGGGTGGGCACAAATCTCGTAAATCCCGTTCTGATCCCGACGGGATTCGTAAAAAAAAATCCAATCTCGTCCCGATTTCATCCCGCAAAATAGATGCGGGACGGGATGCGGGACGAAGAGTTCTCGTCCTACAAATCTCGTCCCGTTCTGCATATATATATATATATATATATATATATATATATTATTCGTATGTATATATATATATATAGGTTGGATCCCGTGTAAGCAACCCTTACGGTGTAATTTGTGAGCAGAGAAATTATTCGTAGGTACCAAGCGATTATTCGTGTATAATAATGTAATTATTCGTATGCAACAAAGGATTATTCATATGTATGTACATACGAATAATCACTTGGTACCTACGAATAATGTCACTGTTCACAAGTTACTTTTAATCTCATCCGTTTGATCTTCTTAATCCGACGCTCCAGATTTGCTCACAAATTACACAGTAAGGCTTGCTTACACAGGATCTATCCTCTCTCTATATATATATATATAGGGTTGGGTGCGAGTGAGAAGCATTGGTCCGGTAAGAAGAAAAGAAGCAATCTCATTGGTTGAAAAAGTTGAAAAGTCAACAGAATTAAACGGGTAAAAAAAAATTAGCGCCGCTTCTTTACTGTTCAATCCACTCAATTTCGTCCCCCAATTTGATCCCACTCGCACACCCTCTCCCCATGTAGATGTGTAGTTCACGCGCTATACAAAACAAAATTAAATTTGTCCAGAAATCGGGAATGGAAACTAGCACTAAAAATGAACGGAAATTTCACGAGGTACCCCCGAGGTATCGCGTAATTCACGCGGTGACCAATTGATTTACGCCTTTCACGTGGTACCCCTGAGCTTTAGGATTCTTTCACCTCGTGCCCTTCTCCCCTTTTTGTTAACAGTTCCGTTAAGTTTTATAAAAAAAATCGATTGAATTAGAATTAGAAACAGGAGTTGGGTGAACACAAGTCGAAGGGCGAACACAACTCGAAGGAAGAACGACCAGAGGAAGGGCGAATGAGGGCGGCGCAACGAAGGCGGAGGGCGTCACCGGCGTCAATGGTGGTGGCGGACTCCGGGCGAACGAGGCGGTGCTGCTGCACAGTCAGACCTCGGCGAAGAGGGGGACCCAGTGAAGAGGGCGAGATTCCGACAGGTATGTCCAATTTCGGCCTTTTTCGACTATGTAGATGGTTAATATTGTTGCTGCAAGGTTGCTTCTACACCAATGGTTCTCTAATTTTGCCCCTTCTTCGAATTTGTAGAAGACTTTAGTGGTTGTGTCATGTTAGGGCTTAGGGTTATCGAATTTGCCGAATTTGTGAAGAAATTGATAGTTATTGATTTAGGAAATTGGTTAGGTGAAATTAGCAAGTTGGTTAGGTGAAATCCGTATCTCGAATCAAGTATTATGTACATGGATATCATTGATTCTGAAATGGCTGAATTTTTATCAAATTTTGGCTTAAATTCTGAAACGGTTCTTTATAAATGTTGCCGGTGATCAAATGGTTCTTCATTGATTCTGAAATGGTGGTTTATTGATAATGAAATGGTGGTTTATTGATTCTAAAATGGT
Organism: Persicaria maculosa; assembly: GCA_963922045.1. NCBI lineage: Eukaryota > Viridiplantae > Streptophyta > Magnoliopsida > Caryophyllales > Polygonaceae > Persicaria > Persicaria maculosa. The sequence goes on along the minus strand of OY998269.1, from coordinate 34,860,072 downwards.
TCAGAAATGGTTCATTGATTTTGAATTCAACACAAAACAGAGTGCACTAGAGGAGAAGGTTGCAAAGCTGAGTGAGAAGAAATTGACAGCTTATATATGCTTGAAAATACTGCTGTAAATGCTGCTGTAATTCAGCATGGTTTTGAGCAGTCGATTTAGCATGATTTTGACAGCTTATATATACTTGGAAATGGTTGAAATTACTGCTGTAATTTACTGGTGTTGACAGCTTGAAAATGTTGTAAGTTGCTGCTGTAAGGTTGTAGTTAGCCTCTTGCTTTGAAAATTTTGGCTTATTAGCTCAATCGGTAGAGCATTGTGCTCAGCACAAGATGTGAGTTCGAATCTCACATAAGCCACACATACATTGTATTAGCCTCTTGCTTTGAAAATTTTGACAGAGCTTTTGTAGTGTAGATCTTTAACAAGTCTAAATCATTGTATTAGTCTATGTGGGAGTCGAACCCACATCTTGTGCATCAACACATGCTCTACCGTTTGAGCTAATAGACTTTTTAACAAGCTTCGAGTCCATAATAGAAGGTACGATATGAACCATATGAATATCATGTTCTATTAACCATAGATAACTCATTCTCTTGCTCAAGTTGACTGTCATGAATGGATCAATTTCACCACAAATAAAGCACCATTTCATAATCAATAACTGATTTCACCAAGCCAATTTGCTAATTTCACATAACCAATTGTATCTGACTTCTAGTTGCATTTAGTTAGCAACACATTCGGTGATTCTATAATGCAATCTACTTCTAACTTTATTTGTCTCTAGCTTTTGTGTCATCTATAATTACAGCAGCACTTTGCACTCATGTATGGCAGCAAAAACATCCATTTTTTACAGCAAAAACAGCATTTTCAGCTGTGCAAAACACTCATTTACAACACTCATTTACAGCAGCAAAAACAAACATTTTTTACAGTAAAAACACCATTTACAGCAGCAATAACAGCGTTTTACAGCAAAAACAGCAATTTTACAGCAAAAACAGCAACATTTACCACTTTTGACAGCAAAAACAACATTTACAGCAGCAATAACAGCATTTTACAGCAAAAACACCAATTTTACAGCAAAAACAGCAACATTTACCACTTTTGACAACAAAAACAACATTTACAGCAGCAATAACAGCATTTTACAGCAAAAACAGCAATTTTACAGCATTTTACAGCAAAAACAGCAACATTTGCCACTTTTGACAGCAAAACCAGCAATTCACAGCATCAAAAACAGCATTTACAGCAGCAAAAAGCCACTTTCGACAGCAAAAACAACATTTAGAAGTTGTTCAAAACACCCATTTACAGCATTTATAAAGAACCGTTTCAGAATTTAAGCCAAATTTTGGTAAAAATTCAGCCACTTCAGAATCAATGATATCCATGTGCATAATACTTGATTCGAGATACTAATTTCATATATTCGACAAATTCGAGAACCCTAAACCCTAACATGACACAACAACTAAATTCTTCTACAAATTCGAAGAAGGGGCAAAATTAGAGAGTCATTGGTGTAGAAGCAACCTTGCAGGAGCAACATTAACCATCTACATAGTCGAAAAAGCTCGAAATTGGACATACCTGTCGGAATCTCGCCCTCTTCGCCTAGGTCTGACTGTGCAGCACCCCCGCCTTGTTCGCCCGGAGTCCGCCACCACCGACGCCGGCGAGTCCCCCTCTGCACCCCAATGCCGGCGACCGACAACCCCAACGTCGGCGATGCCCCTCCAGCAGCCTGGGTGCGCGCCTGCTGTTCACGTTTCCCCTGTGGAGTAGAGCGTTCTTTCTCCCGATGGTTGAAGTAATTAAATTTTTTTTTATTTCAAAGTAACGGAGGCTGTTAAAATTAAGAGAGTGGGCACGAGGTGAAAACATTTCAAACCTCGGGGGTACCACGTGAAAGAGGTAAAAGAATTGGTCACCGCGTGAATTTTGCGATACCTCAGGGGTACCTCGTGAAATTTCCGAAAAATGAATTACCTGTGCATTCATCATGCGCTACAAAAAGAATACCCCATTCACAAAATTTATTTTTTGACTCCAAATTTAATTTTTTTTTCAATAATGTTTTATTCAGATTATATATTTAGTCACTGAACCACTCTCTATTTATATGTGCTGAACCATATAGTTTAAATATTCTGAACCATATAGTATATATGGTCTGAACCATATAGACTATATTGTATGAATTATACCAATACAACTTTCTTGTCTTTAATACATATTTGTTTTATTGTACTCTTTTTATTAAAAGAATTTACTTACCTCAATATAAGTTTACAACTTTTAATTTATATGTGCTGAACCACTTCTATAATTAAATTTTTTTAGTCACAGAACCAATCTTTATTTAGTCACTGAACCACTCTCTATTTAGTACTGAACCAGTCTCTATTTAGTCACTGAACCACTCTCTATTTAGTCACTGAACCAATCTCTTTTTAGTGACTGAACCACTCCTTATTTAGTCACTGAACCAATCTCTATTTAGTCACTGAACCACTCTCTATTTAGTCACTGAACCACTCTATATTTAGTCACTGAACCAATCTCTATTTAGTCACTGAACCACTCTCTATTTAGTCATTGAACCACTCTCTATTTAGTCACTGAACCAATCTATATTTAGTCACTGAACCACTCTCTATTTAGTCACTGAACCAATCTCTATTTAGTCACCGAACCACTCTTTATTTAGTACTGAATCAATCTCTATTTAGTCACTGAACCACTCTCTATTTAGTCACCGAACCAATCTCTATTTAGTCACTGAACCACTCTCTATTTAGTCACCGTACCACTCTATTTAGTCACTTTATTGAGAATGTACGCTCTGAAAAATTAATTTTATATCCCCAAATGTAGATCTTTTAGCAGCATGTACACTATCAATTAACAACTCCATAGATTTGCTTTTTTTTTTAATGGATAAAATTGAAATAGATTTGCTTTCTTATTTTCAATCCTTATTACATTATAAAATGAAAACCATTAAACATAAATCCTTGTTTTCATTTCCAGTGGTGCAGCAACTTTATTTGATGAACTGACAAATCATTTTAGTATTACAGGTACAATGTTGGAAATGGTTTCATTCCATGTAATAGCTACACACACAGAACTCAATCAGTAAAAAGGATCATCACACCTCGTCGGAGCAAGCCGAGGTCCAGGTCTGGTAGCATCTCGGAGATGGAGGCTCCGACGCCGGCAACGGAGGGAGGCATCGGGAGATCGGGAAGTCGCCGGCGGCGAGGGAGGATCCGTCACGGTGGACGCAGTCGAAGCAACGGTGGCCGGAGGAAGCGTCGAGAGAGGAGAGGGAGAGTATGGAGTGGAGGTTGGAGGAGGTAGCAGATGAAGAAGCTTCGGACGCAGTCGAAGCAAAGATGAAGAAGGAAGGGATCTGAAATATAGGGAGGCGCGTAAGGGAGTTAAAATTTTAGATCTGTTTTAAACAATCAAAGTCCTTCTTTCCTTCTTACCGGATGGGTTACTTCTCACCTGAACCCTCCCCTATATATATATATATATATATATATATATATATATATATATATATATATATATATATATATATATATTAGACCTGTTAAAACACAATCCGACCCGGTCGACCCGACCCGAACGCCCGGAAAATTTCCGACCCGGACCCGAAAATTTTGACCCGGAAATTTTGTGGGTAATCTGGGTTTCGACCCGGTGACCCGATTGACCCGGTAATTTTGACCCGATTTACCTAATTGACCCGGTGACCCGATTGACCCGGTTGATTTATAATTATATATGATTAATTTTTTTTATGGAGATTCCAATTTATTACATTTTATAATTACAATCATTCATATGCGGGATTTCATTTTTGTTTGTTTTCCAAAATAGATGCGGGACGGGATGCGGGATCGGACGGAGTATTTGATCTTTCATTTTCAAATCAACTTTTATATTTATTTGTATTGTGTAATACTCCGTCCGATTGATAGTATTTGATTTTTTGTTTTTCAACAGATTTTTTTAAGAAGATAAAAATTCTAAAAAATATTAAAATATTAAAAAAATTCTATGCTTATTACTAATTGCATGAAATTATTTTTAAAAAATTATTTGAAAATTTGATATTTTATATATTATTACATTTTATAAAAATTATGAGAAATAATAAAAAAATCAAATGTTTTTTTAATACAATGTAATAATATATAGAATATCAAATTTTTAATAAAATTATTTTTAAAAAATTATTTAAATTTTGATATTTATATATTATTAAATTTTATTAAAATTTATGAGAAATAATAAAAATCAAATATTTTAGATCAGATATAGTATATAATTACAAGCACTAGAACTTATGAACAATGTCTTTAATTTTAGATTTTTAAATTTATCGCAAAATTATCAAATTATGATTTTTTTTAATTTAAAAAAGAAAAAAATTGACCAACCCAAAATGACCCGAAACCCGGTCAAACCCGGGTTCGATTCAACCTGGAAATACCCGAAACTTGTATTACCCGGGACCCAAAGTGACCTCACCCGAACCCGACCCGAATGACCCGTTTGACAGGTTAATATATATATATAATTAAAATTAATAAAATCATCTAAAAATATATATTTATATTATATATATATATTAACTTTTAATTAATAGAGAATAGGAATACTTCGGAAATTATGAATGATGTAATACATACCACTTCATGCCCACAAAAAAACAGTGGGTTTCTTTCAAATTCTTCGGTTGTTTTCCCTTTGAGTTTGGATGTAATAGTTTTATGATTTAATCTAACTAGTTGTGTCACCCGCGTGCTTCGCACACGGAGACTCAAGTTAACTGATTGGGACCACAAGTACTAGCATTTGGAAGCTAATTGATTAACAATATAGAATTACTGAACAAAGGTGCAAAGCCAATCAGCATCGTTAATTTGAATTTACAATCTAACTTTACTTCTACGCTGCAAATTACAGTGCATAACATATTTCTCTTCATAAGGCATCTTCTTGTCACCAACAACCAAACAATCTAAATAATTCATCCAGCGCAGAACATATTTTTCTTCACAAGGCATCTTCCTGCCACCAACAACCAAACAATCTAAATAATTTATTCATCCCTATGTAGTTAAATTTGTGCTTGCTGGGTTTAAGGGAGCTGTTGTTGCAGCACAACAACTCCCTTAAACCTAAGCTTGGTAGATAGAGTAGATTTATCATAATAAAATGGTATGCTTAAAATCTAGCTGAGTACATGGAATGCAAAATTGTTTGCTTACAATATATTAGTCTTTTGATAAGCTTGTTTCAAGCTCATTTATTTCATTCAGGTCCAGCTCATTATCGTCATTTGTTGCTTCATTACCATTGTCTTCACCGGTTGGGATCTTAATGGAGTTATAGTATCAAGTATTAGAAATAGACAACGATAAAGATGTCTTCTAGAACTCTGACTTTTAGTAAAAACAAAAGCTTCCGTTGGTACTGTGGTACAATTGTACAGGACTTAGCTTATAAGGTCTGGTTCAAGACTTAGCTTATAAGGTATAAATTAAGCAATTAACCTATCGACTGAAATAAGCCATCTAAATATATAAATAGGTGTAAGATACCAAAATATTTGAGCCTTTAGAAACCTCAATCTGCAAACAACCACATATTTAGATAAGGAAATAATTTAAAGAAAAAAATAAAGAAAAATAGCCAAATTCACAGCATCTTAGAACCTTCAAATCAGAATCATTCAGTTCATCAATGATATTTCTTTCAACATAACTCTGAGGGACATCCAAAATGCAGCTATATTGTTGTACTTGTACCTTCCTACTGATTAAACTTTTAACTGTTTGGCTATTGTGGACTTGCACCAATCTGAGGATGTGATACGAAGGCAAGCAAGATTTTTCTTGGAGGGAGCAGTGATATATTGTTCTGTCTATTAGCTAGGATTTACCATATCTGTTAGGATTTATTCTATCATATATTCTTTGTATCCCTACAAATAATGAATAATGAGAAATCAATAGTTTTACCACCAATCCCATCTAAAGTATAAAAGTCATTAGCTCAACTGTTCAATTTTCAATCCTACTTGCGCCTCATTCTATATACGGAGTATTGTCTACTACACCAAAAAAAATATTTCTTCCTGCTTAATTTCATTTTTGTTTGTTTTCCAAAATTCACATTTCACAGCAACCTTTTCAATGGTCATTCATCCCATAAACTTTACGGTCACTACCAAATTAAATTTAATTCGCCCTTATGCCAGTAACCTTTGGCTTTCACCGACCCAAACAGCGGCCTCAATTGCACCCCAAAATCACATAAGATTGATTGAAATCTAATTCAAAGAAGCAAATGATAGCACAAGATTTAACTAACCAAATTTATATAAAAAAAAATGTAAACTTTCCAAAGAGGTCGTTGTAACTAACGACTTTGGCTAGCTCGAACATATCAGATCAGCAAATCGAACCTACCCTAGAAATAAAATCAGGGAGATGAGAAATTGAGAAAGAGGACCAAACCTTTGAACATTTTCAGGTTATTGAGAGATGACGATAATGAACTGCTGCCTGTGGAGGCAGTTTCCGACGGATGCGCCTAGAGGAGGTATGGAAATTGAAGGGAGGAGATATGGTGAGGATCGACTAAGCCTGGAAGATGAGAGCGAAGATCAGAGACCGATCAAATTCCAAGGGTTTAGGCTCAGAAAGCTTGGATTCAAAACAAAGCAAACAAACACAGTAATCGGTGGTACCGGAAATCGCGAATTGGAAAAGAATAAAAACTTACACCGATGAGAAGATGCTCTGATTCAACAACAGGACCTCCGAATTGAACGGTAGAGTTGGTGAGTTGATTACTGGTGGCGACGATGCGGCCTGGCGGTGACGATGCGGCTTCGATTTGAGATTTGGGAGCGGATACGGATGAGGAATTGGGGAAATGATAAGTAGAGAAGAGGCAAATCAAATCTAGAAGAGGCGGATGAGAATTGAACAACAATCAGCAACATCTTCTTCCTCTCTCAATTCTAAATTTGAATTTGCTAAATTGAAAAGGCTAGTATTTTATACCTTTATACTTTCTGAATTTATACTATAGCTTTTGATATAAGATTTAATTTGTGAATAGGATATAAGAAATTTTTTGGGTTTGCATCAAAATCTTCAGTTATGGATTTCCTTAGTTTAGTAAAATATAAAGTGCTGGTGTGTTTAAGTTTTGTTTATAAACAAAGATCCTGAAAGCTTTCAATGCAAATGAAATCACAATACAGTAGAATCGAAACTATGTTGAGAGAAAATCGTTTATAAATGTGTTTTATAACACTTTACATTCACTTAATGCTATACTCTTTTTTTTTTTTAAATAAGACTTAATGCTATATTTCTTTTGAAGTGGAATGCTATATTACTCAGTGTACATGAAATGCAAAGTCCAAAGAAAGTTTTATTAAATTGGCTTTATAATAACAAAGGAAAGTTAGACAAAATATTGTAATGACTATTCACATCAAGAAACAAATCATTTCAGACGCAAAAACAAGGGAAGATTTGATTAAATTTGTTTTTATAATTATATATATTAATTAAAAAGGAAGCAAGACCAAACTTTATTTTTGATGGTTTTCTTTTGGGTATTTTATCGAACAGGTGGACCTATATTACATGTGTAAACCTTGAATTTCAAGTTTTTTTTAGTTCATTAATAACAAGATTTCAGCAAACACAAATAGACATTGCTCAAATTGCTCAATTTTAACAAAATAGAAGAACCCTAGAAATTGTCATTTTACTGTTCAACATAAGCTTCCTCTCTTTTTATATCCCAAATTCATGTAGACATTCCCAAATTTCTCAATTTTAACAAAATAGAAGAACCCTAGAAATTGGGGTTTTTTGAGAAACTCACATCAAGAGCTAATTCAATGGAGGAGTGAGGAGAGAAAGGTGGTCGGAGATGCTGCTTGGAGCTGCCACTGAGCTGGCCTCGGATGCTGCGCGTGCTGCTAGCTGCTCGGGCGAGGCGCACGGTGCTCATAAGGCCTGCTGCTCGCGCGAGGAAGAAGGATGAACATGGAGGGAAGGAGTTTGAGCAACGAGACAGCGAGAACAAGAGAGGAGCAAGAGCGGGCTGCCATGGTAGAGAGCTTGAGCTTGATTTTGACGGGGAAGAGGCGGGTGGGTTTGAGGACGAAAATCTCTTTAAAAAAGAAAAGGATAAGTTCTTTAAACATAAACAGGATAACAGTTGTGATTGAAGCTGGAAAATCTCACCCATCAAATTCGTTGCCTTCTGTTAATAAGCTCAGCTCTCAACTCTCCTCATCTTCGGATTAAGTTGTGTGGTTCGAACTTGTCTTTACCTCTCTCGTTGCTAGGGATGTACCTGCAGTTGAAAACCCTAATTTCAATCCAAATTCAAAGAGAAAACATCACCTTAACTTTCAAAGACAACAAATTTAAGCCTCTTAATCAAATTAACAGCAAGAGCCACTTGAAGTTGAACAAAATTCAGTCCAACGATCCCAAATAACGCTGATTTCTTAGTTAAAGAAACAAGGTCATCCCAAAATCCCTAATTCATAGTCAACTTAATTTTGAACCAACCAGTACATAGGACCCATCTTCATCAAATTGCTCATCTAAATTACAATTTTGAAACCTAATCGATAAGTTGGAAGTGGAGACCAAATTCAGATAAGTGAAAAAAGAGGAAACCTTTGAAATAGTACTCCAAAGAAAGCCAACCACGGGATTTGCTGTCAGCGGCGGCAACAGATCCGGGAAAGTCGTGGGAGGAGGATGAGGAGGAGAAGGGAAGGGGCTCGTACCTGACGTCAAATTCCTTCTTGTTGTCGACCTCCTCGACTTTGTCGTCGTCCATGTCATATTCATCGGGGCCGCCGGAGTCTCCTTCGTCGACGAAGGCCCTAAAATCCTTGGAATCGGCGCCGGGAAGGTAATGGAAAGGCTAGGGTAGGGTTTGGGGGGAAAGGGATAGGAGATGCGTAGAGGGGGAATATAGAGTGAACTCAGTGAAGAGAGTGAGATTTGGGGCGCACAATCAATGGCCAAAGGAACGAGTAGAGAAGGAGAACCAACCAGATAGAGTGGACTTGGAAATTGTACAAAGACCATGGATAAAAAGGTAAATTTACTGTTCAAGAGGCTCTTCCTCTCTTTTTATATATAGATATAGATATAAGCCGTAGGAGTTTTCCTAAAAAAGAAACAATAGCACTTATTTCTATTTTAGGATTATATAGGAAATTATTAATTATGTAATACTGTTGCTAATTATGTAAGAGTAGAGGTAATAATTTATTTTTGGAGTTTATTGGATTATTTTGTAATAATTTTTTTACGAGGGACAAATCTAGTCTCGTTCTGATCCCGTCTCGTCTCGTGAAGGATAAGACCCGGCAAGTGTTAAAAAAAAAAATTCAATCCCATCTCATGCCCGCCCATAATAGAAATCGACGGAGAGAGGTATCGAGGTTAATTGGAGAACTACTAATATCCGACAGGAGAGTCGACTTTGTTTTTAGAGGGTAATAAATGGGCTTAATCATTAGAGGCCCAAAAAGTAAACAATCCTTTCAAGATTGTAAACAAACGTAAGTAGGTATTGAGTTTACTTGAGTTTCCTTTCATGACCTATTTTTAGGGAAACCATACAAGACCTAAGTTTAGAGAGTATAGAAGAACAAGTTGCTCTTCTTGGTGAAGTGAAGTCGCTGATTTTGGTTGCCCATTCTTAGTTTTGGAGAAGGTTGCAGTCTCGTGCGCTCTGTTGATCAAAAGGATCGTGACAGTGATTGTGGTTTTCGAAGATCTCTCATCTATGTGGAGAAACATCGTTGGTCCACACTTTTTCAAGAGACTTCACTTTACCCAGCACTAGGATATCAGGTATTTAAAATCTCTATAGGTTGTTCAAAAAAATAATAAAAAAAGAAGTGGAGTTGTACACATGAATGAATCCACAATGGGATGGCTTGTCTTTCTCCGGCGCTTTCCTTCCTCCTTGCCTCCCTCTTGTCTTCACCGATAATGTTATCATCAACGTCTACCCTCTCGCACGTGCCATCTCTCCTCCCTCACACGTGCGCAAGTGGGCCCTTGCACGTGCGAACCTCCAAGCTCAGGGGCTCCTATAAATGCCCCCAGTTACGAGTCAGTCGTAGTGAGCTGGCGAAGAAGACGACGAGCATGGAGCAATTCACAGCTCTGCCCGATCCCGCCAAGGTTCGTGCTGATTTCCTCAGTGTTCTTCGCAGTCGAAGGGGCGATGAAGGTGAGAGATTGTTCCAACTCCAACACCTGGAGATATTTCGTTTCGTTTAGTGATCGCTGTACAATTTCTTGGATCATATTGAAATTTGTCTCCGGTTGATTGAAATCCGATATTTGTTTTTCTGGCTTTTGATTTTGATTAACGATGAATTTAGTGGATTTATTCTGGTAACCTAGGTTTTGACTTCTTAATCGTTGAGGTTAAATACCTTATATAGTCAGATTGAATTTGGTAGCCTAGGTTTTGACTCAATCAAACTACATTTTCACTGCCTAGTGCCAACTAATAAAGTGGAATGTCCATAAATGTTATTGATTTGTTTTTTATGTTCCAATAAGAACAAGAGATCCTTCTGGATTATTCCCCTTGCAAGAGAAGCCATGAACTAGTAGTACATTAATGAAGAGATATATGCTCCTTGCTTTATCCAATTTATGACTGTTCTGAAAAAATGCTTCCGTTTTTTATTTTTATTTTTTGAAAAAATGCTTCCTTTGTTTTACATGGTTTTACTCCTGATGAAGAAATTAAGTCCATCTACAAATTGAAGAGTTTACTGTTTATTATCATGATTGATTGTTTATAATATTATGGAATCCACACCCATGGTGGTTTTGTACATTTTTTCAGTAACCTTGAGAGTAGAGCCTGCAAAGCCCGTGAAGGATCCATTTTATCAGGACAATCCCAAGTTTCATAACCCTGAGGTTTGATTGCTGTTTTGTAATCCTAGTGCATAACTAGATCAGGTTATCCTGGCAGACCTGGCCTTTTATGACCTTTACTGATGGTGCATAATATTTGATTTTAAAGACTATGGAATCAGCTCCAAAGGGAAGCATTGAAAATTGGAAGGACTTGCTTGTGGAAGAGAACTTGTATTTATACACAGAGGTACCTTCCTCTCAGTTTTTGTCTTTAATTTTATCTGTCTCCTTTTCATTTGATTTCTTTCTCTATATTTATCTCAATCAACTGTTTGAAGATGCTACTATTGCTATAATTAAGCACCCATATTTATTCTGAGGGTGCTGACACTCATTTGAACCCTATTTTTATTTAGTCCTCCTAAGTAACCCAATCAGTTTCTAGTTTATCTGTGCTAATAATAGAACTAGCTATATGTATTCTTGGAATTTACGAGTGTGAGTTGGTGAGGTTATGCAACAATTTTCGTCTTGTTCATTTTCGCAATATTATTTCAGCATAGTATATGAAGGGATCTAGTTGTTTACATATATGAAATCCCAAAGTTTTACCGTGTAAAAAGAATCCCTCTCAGTCTCAACTTATAAGCAGCTCTTACCATTTGGTTAAATTGATAAAATCTCAAGTTGATGGAACTAATATGATCTGTAAGTGTGAACACCTTTTATTCACAAAAATGTCTTTGAGCTTTTTCATACATCCAAAGCAATATCTTTGAGCTTTTTCATACATCCAAAGCAATGTAAGCATTAAAATGAGCAGTGTGCAATATTTCTTCATCTTTAGGACTCAGAACAAGGGCGTGTACCTGTGTTGATTCTTAGCATGAAAGAAACAGACCATGAGAGAAAACCAGCTATCATAGTTCTACACAGCACAAACAAATGCAAGGAGTGGGTCCGGCCATTGCTTGAGGTAATTATTGTAGACTCTTTTATTTCATAATCAGGATGTTTAATTTGTCCCAACCAGTTATATTTATTGTTTATGGCTGTTTCAGGCATATGCATCGCGAGGATACATTTCTATTGCTATCGACTCTCGTTACCATGGTGAACGTGCAAAAAGCAAAACAACATATCAAGATGTGTGTTTCAAGTCTACTTTGCTCCTGTTCCTGACTTATGATTGTTCAATATGTGGTTGAGTATTTAGAAACATCTCAATGACTGGGGACTGATATTGATTTGTGAGAGAACTGAAATTTGATATTGACCTGGGAAAGTACAAAAACTTCATTTTCATGTAAGTAATCATGAAAGAAGAAGAAGAAGAAGAAGAAGAAGAAGAAGAAGAAAGTTATCCATGATTTCATTGATTTGAGAAGTCTCTATTTCGTCTTTTTTTTTTGGAGGAGCTTATGTGCTGTTGGATCGAACTGAGACATCTCACATGCTTCCATTAATGATTGGTAGGCACTTATATCATCGTGGAAGAAAGGAGATACCATGCCATTCCTATATGACACGGTAAGCATCTTTTCCTCTTTAATATCAAATTCAAAGATCTGAAAATTTCTCTCATTCATAACACTGGAATATATTGATGGAATAAGTTTGTTAAACATAAACTACTGTGTGTAGGTTCTAATAGAAGTGTATTGTGTGAAACTAACCTTCAGTCCCTTCATAACATGAAATTTACATATAAAGCAATACCTAAAGGCTAAAGCACTATATATCTCTTGAATTTCACTTTCTTTACCCTGATGGAACTCTGAAGCATTGGTATCCTGTAGGCATGGGACTTGATAAAGCTGGCAGATTATCTTACACAGAGAGAAGATATAGATTCAAAGAGGATTGGAATAACTGGTGAATCGCTGGGAGGTTAGTCAGCCTAATTATATGAATACTTGCATCATAAAATGTGTAAGTTGCTAGTGCTACACTGCTACGTAGTGCTTACTCCTTAACTGCCCTTTCCCTTTAGGAATGCATGCTTGGTTTGCTGCTGCTGTTGACACTCGCTATGCAGTGGTTGTTCCAGTCATTGGCGTTCAGGTGAATATTGGAGAATCAATCAGTTTAAAAGTCATTCTTCGGTTTGAGGGATGGAAGGAATCATGTGGAAAAGCTAAAAGCTTCTAATCATATGCAGGGTTTCCGATGGGCTGTAGAAAATGATAAATGGCAGGCTCGGGTAGACAGCCTAAAACCTGTCTTTGAGGGTACACAATGATTAGTAGCAAAATTTGTCCAGAATATTATGTTGAGTTTGTGCTACTCTAATTCTTCTAACTTGATTTTCAGAGGCGTGCACTGATTTGGGAAAGAGCTCAATTGATAAAGAAGTTGTGGAGAAGGTATGTATGGTACTAATTTACTCCAGAAATGTGCCATCACTAATATTGAGTTCGGTACAAGGAAGACAACCTAAAGATTCCAGAGTATTATACACAGGAGCTAATCCTTGTTTTGATGCATTTTCATTTCACTGATATACCTTAACCTTTACAGGTATGGGATAGGATTGCACCTGGTCTAGCATCGGAGTTCGACTCCCCCTACACTGTCCCATTGATAGCACCACGGCCATTGTTGGTTCTGAATGGTAAAATGATGCTTTCCTTTCTTTATAAGAATATTGGTCACTAGGCTCACAACTCGCAAACACCTACTCACTTATCCGCCACTCTTAATCTTAAAATGTGTTACATTTACATGATTACACACAGGGCCGGTTAGTGGGCGGTTCAAGAGGTCCATTCGCACAGGGCCCAAATTTGTTGGGGGCCCAATACCTTCAAAGTTAGTATATGTAAAAAAGGTGGTGTCAATAATTAAGCAAAACAATGTGGTGTAGTGGTAGATATTTTGCTAGGGAATGCAATAATCCCGTGTTCGAATCCTCGGAACGGCCCTGATTACACATTAATCGTTAGGTTGGGCAGTCGTATGGTTGCTGATATAAAAGACAAGGAACAAGATCTAATATTTTGATTTGCAGCACCTGGTTGGGTTTGTTGCTCTTAGTTGCAGCTCATTCCCTCCAATGATTCTGGGTTTGGTCAACATTACTAGGCTTTCTAACCAATTAGATTCAATGTGGAAACTTATTTACTTTTCTTGGCGTGATATACAGGTGGTGATGATCCTCGATGCCCTGTTGGAGGCCTTGATATTCCCAGGCTACAAACTCAAGAAGCTTATAAGCAAGCCGGCTGCCTTGATAATTTTAAGGTTTGATCCAGACACTCGGCTAATAAAAACATCACACTCGTCTAATTCAAGTGAAAATAAAGCTTGGTGTGTTAAACTTCAAAATTTTCAAATATACTGTTTCATCTAACCAAATTATGTTCATGTAGGTTCAACTAAATTATGCATTTAGTGTAACCAACGTTTAAAATACAATGAATTTAGTCTCATATTGATGTTTTGGTCGTGTTCAAACAGATGGTAATGGAGCCTGGAATAGGACATCAAATGACGAAGCTGATGGTCAAGGAAGCCAGTGATTGGTTCGACAAATACTTGCTTCAAGAGTCATCTGTGCAAGCTGCTAAATAGCTGTTCTTGTGAATCCTCTTGTTGCGCACACACGAAAGCCCAAAGCAGAACTAATTTTCGTTCATCATAATGTAAACTGTGACTTTGTGTTTCATAATTTGTATTAATAATCTTTTAATAAGAGTATGTTCAAGTGCTAACTGTGATGCATTCAAAACGGCTCCATGAGATCTTTTTGAGGTCTTGAACTTTGGATGATGGCGTTGTGAGAGTCTTACTCTTGATAGAATGCTAATTTTTTTTTTTTAAATACATGAAAAGATTCAAGAGACCAATAATAAACTATCTGATAACCGAGAGGTCAACAAATTGACAAATGGAACAACCGTCATTA